>JAQPPZ010016833.1:1405706-2811412 GCA_028583015.1 Wollemia nobilis | reverse complement strand
TTAGAGATGATGAATCCTAGTAGTTTTCTAGAAGTTATGCCAAATACGCACTTCTTAGGATTCAGCCTGACATTGTGCTCTATCAAGTGATCGAAGACCTTCCTTAAGACCTCTGCATGCTCTTCTCATAGCAATGACTTGGCCAACAAGTCATCGATATAATCTTCTAGAATTTTATGCATATAGTCATGAAAAATGTATGTCATGGCCCATTGATATGTGGCACCAACATTTTTGAGGCCAAATGGCATAACTTTATAGCAAAACATTCCCCATGGCATTATAAACATGGTTTTATGTTGGTCTTCGGGTTTAATCTAAATTTGATTGTAACCAGAAAAATCATCCATTAAGGAGAGCATTTCGTGACCTACAGTTGCATCTACGAGAGCATCAATATTGGGCAACAGAAATGAATCTTTGGGTGTTGCCTTATTTAGGTCTCTAAAATCTATGCAAATATGGATTCTTCCATCGGGTTTTCCCACGGGTACCATATTGGACACCCATTCTGGATAGTCGATGGAGATTACAAATTCTACATCCAACAACTTTTGTAGCTCATATTTCACCATTAAGGCTACTATTGGGTGCATATTTCTAAGCTTTTTCTTGATCGACTTCTTCGTCAGATCTAGCGAAAGGTTATGCATAACCAATTTTGGGTCTAGACCTGGCATATCCTTGTACATCCAAGCAAATAAATTTGGTCTCTCTTTCAGTAGAGGGATGAGGGTGGCCCACTCATCTGGAGTGAGACTCTCTCCAAATTTAACCTTCTTTGCATTGGTGGGATCATTACTGATATCCACCTCAAAGGTTTCCTCTACTGACATATGCGATCCCTCCTCAAGATGATGAGGCATAGGAATCAAATGGATGTCATCAATCGGGTTGATAGGTTCCACGTTGGAAGCATTTTTGGCATGATAGACATCGTATGCACAGCCTGGCACAAAATGGAATGGTTGTAACATTTCTTCATTAGGGAAGAAATCTTCAGGCTCAATGGGTGAATCAACGTGATCCCAATCGATAGCATCTTTGTTAAGATACAATGGTTTGGATGGATCTGCTAGATTATGGAGTGGAGTGGTCAAATCAATGGAGACCATGTTTATGGAATGGAATTGATCTCCAGGACCACACGGACCAACTTCTACATAATCTATGTAGTCCTCATACCCATGATCTGGCTCTAATGGCATAGGCACAAAGGGGTCTTCTCTATGAGGACTATGAACAACTAGATCCTCCCTATGCACTGACTACAAAATAGGATCATTTGGCTCATGGAGCTCCATGTAGGTCGGTGGAAGGGGATTAACCAACCGATAAATTTGATCCAGGTTTAACCGTCTTGCTCTTAGATGAGGACCAACATGTAACTATCGATAGACCTCATCTATGTCGATGGGTTGATGATGGTAATACAAATAAGGAGGACCAAGGTAGGCCCTCTCTAACTCATCTTCTTCATCACTATCAAACAACCAGAACCCATCATTCGCTCCTACTCTTAGGGGCACTCTAGAAAGTGCGGCCCCATGAATCTGACTTCTTGATTGCTATCATCACTATCTAGATAAATCGGATAATTATATCGCAAGTGTGACATCACCAAGAAATCTAGCTCTGCTTCTTCCCCTGAATGATCAATGTTGGGAAGGATCTCTTCGGTAACATGTACCGACTCTATAGGCAGCAGGTGATGCACATACAAAGGCCTTAAATAGCCCCCCTCAGCTTCCTCCTCATATTGATCATTGTTTGAGGATTCATTGTCGGCATCATAACTTGGTCCACTTATCTCGGAGGTGGACTCCTCTCCATCATCATTGTAAAGATCTCCTGACTCGAGATCACCTAAAACTATGGGGTTATGCCCCTACACACCCGTGTCATCGGCTGCACTATGGATTTGATGACCCAGGTTGCCTCTGGGGTTCTGATCTATATCAGTCTACTCTAGGAACCCTTCATGATGTTCTTCAAGTGGCTCAGTAGTGATGACAGATACCATCGGGTTAGTCCTCCAAAAGCTAGAAATATTAGGATGATATGGATTGAAGTCCACATCATCCCCTAGACTCAGGTACAAGTGATCTAAGGATGTTGCAAGCAAGTCATCTTGTCCTTGTATCTGTAACCCCAATCCAAACCTATCAGTTGCTAGTTGATAACATGGCTCGAATGGAGTTCTACGCCCTTGTTCAAATAGACCAAGTTCATACCCATGCCAGTGATACAACTCAAAAATATGCATGGAGTACTCTGGGTTGGATAAATAATGAACATTTACTAGAAAAGGTTCATCATGATCTTCATCCATGGGCTCTCACGTTGGAAGCTGATCTAGCCTAGCGTAGATGAAATTAGTCTGATTAGGTGGCTCTCCCAATGGAACCACCGATCCAATCGGGTAACGATGAGCGGACGGTCGACCCATCTCTTGCGTAGTCTCTAGAATTGGTCTGAAGGTTACATTCTACACAAGGTACTCACCTAATCTAGTGTTGGCGAGATGTACTATCACCCATGGTGTGGATGACCCTACTGATGATGTAGGCGAGGTAGGCTGAGGTACCTCCTCGACTATGTCTTGGGCTTCCTCCACTTCCATGGGGATGGGAGCCTCCTTAGTGACTGGTTTAGGCGTTTGCTTCTTCTCTTTTTCACCCATATTTACCTTTAACTTCCTGTCATCCCGAAGCATCACTGATGCAGTCAGTTTCAATGAAGTAGCAGTAGTGCACTCAGATCTGTGAGACACAGATATCGATGGTTGAGCATGTACTATTGGTTTACCTCCTAGATTTTTAATCGACGATGTGGTCGGATGTCCAGGTGCATTGATGGGAGTATGAAACCCCCAGGAAAATCCGCTAGGTTCACGAACTTAAAAGGTTCTTCATCTGATGACACTACGTGAACCCATCCCTCATGCAGATATTTTACACATTGGTGTAATATAGAGGGAACACAATGCATTTCATGAATCCAAGGCCTCCCGAGTAGGATGTTGTATTGCATGGCCCCCTCGATCACATGACACATCATAGAGATGGTCTTTAGGCCTACCTGCATAGGTAGGACAATCATGCCAACCATCGAGCATAGGGCATCGTTAAACGCTCTCAACGTAAAAGTGGTTGGCACAATGTGTGATTTTGGTAGCTTCAAATGATTCAATGCCTTGGTCGTTATTATGTTGATCGATGAACTAGTGTCGATCAAGACCCTCTTAAATGGTACGTGATTAATGCATGCAATGATATGCAATGGTGGGTCAGCCGTATCTATAGGAACCATCTTAATTTCATGATCATAAAATTGAATCATGGGCTCCTAGCACTATTATACATGTCCCACAAAATTGGTAAATGCCTGTGCATCCTAAGACTATACTTCGATGGACCTTAGAATGTCCATAAGAGTCTCCCTGTGCCTAGGGGACTACTGTATTAGTTCATATATAGACAACTTCATAGGAGCTGTCTATAGGTTTTGGACTAGTCTGTGCCCCCCCCTTTGGGGCAGAATATTTTCCAGAGCTTGTATTCTTATGGGAGCCCATGGTTGATTCAGTTGCTCATATCTCCCATGTCTTGTAACAACATTGACCATGCCTACGAACCCTTGGGTAGGTGGTTCGACTCGCACTTGGTTGACCTAGCCAACGTTGTTGCATGGTGCCTCATGGTTTGGTAGTAAATTTTTGTAAATCCCCATGTTCTAGTTGTCAGGTGCCTATGGATTACTTGGTATTACAAGCTCACCCTTTTCAATCATGTTCTACACAATATGCTTGAAGGACCAACATACCTCGATGTCATGGCCCTTCGCTCGGTGGTAGATGCAAAACAAGTCATCCTGATATCCCTTCGACTTGGGCTGATTCGGATCGACTAGCTTAACCTCGGGTAGTCTGATCACCTTAGCCTCACATAACTGGTGGAATATTGAATTCAATGATTCTGTTAGAGGTATGAATTGGTGAGGTGGGTGTTGTTCTTTGTTTTTTCCCTTATAGTTGTTATTGCACTTTTTGTATTATGTAGGAGGAGGTTGGGCCTGATAATTCTACTTTTGCTACCCTTTATCCTCTCTCTGGAGGTTTAGCACTACCTGGTTGACATGGGCCTACTTGCCCTTTTGCTTCATGGAGCTTTTCTTAGGCCCCTCTTTCCTATTCTTAAGCTTCAAATTGCCTTCCTACAACTTGATGTCTTCAATCACCTTGGCTTGCGCCAAAGCCTCCTCGAACGTCGGATACTGCTATAGTTGCAATAGTAGTGAGATGTGCTTGGCACAACTCTTGGTGAACATTCAGGTTAATTCCATAGTAGGAATAGGGAATGGTAGCTTCACCATCAATCTTCTCCACCTCTTTTCGTATTTTTCAATTGGCTCATCATCACGCTGAGCTAGCATAGCCAAGTCGAAAAGGTTTACCTATTTCTTGATGCCAAAAGAAAAGCGTTCAAGAAAAGCATCAGCCAATTGCTCAAAACTGGTAATGTTGTGCCTCTTTTTCTGATTGAACCACTCTCAGGCTGGGCCTAAAAGGGTCATAACAAATGTGTGCAACAGCAAGGCATTATTGCTAGCAATTTGGAAATAGGCATCCAAAAATCCTGTGACATGCTCCTGTGCATCTTCATCACCTTTAAATTTGTCTAACCTAGGCATAACGAAGTGCTCAAGGTAAGCTAGAGCAGGTATCGAGGGGTCCAAAGGCTCATTATGAATCTTTCTTAACGTCAGCTTTTGAAGTGTCATGCCTTGCCTCTCAATCACTTTTACCTTCTCAGCTAGGGCTTTATAAGCCTTTGAGGATAAGAAGTCCTCCTCCCTAAGCTGATGCGAGGGTGGTCTCGAAGGTACATTCTTCCTCTATCGAGGTGGAGGTCATTGCTCCTCCTCCTCCTCGACTAGGGATTCTTTAGGATATTCTTGGTTGTTTCCCACTCCCTCTTCTTCCTCATATTTTTGTTGCCCCTCATGTTCGAACGGTGGTGGTCATTCCCTTTGTTGGGCGCTAATATGAGTATGAGCATCCTTGCGCTCCTGTTGTGCATCGGCTTGTGAAAAAGCCTTTCTCTGAGTGTGCTCTCTATTCTCGACATGAGTATATAGACCAGCCCTAGCTAGCCTATCCTCCTGCTCTACGTGCTCCTTTTGGGTAAGGATGCGTTCTTCCCATAGGCGCTGCTCGTATAGTCTTTGTCTATGAGCCTCTATGATTGAAGATTCTCCTCTTCAATCCACTGCCTCTCTAGGTGAGCATCCTCCAATTGATCTTGGAGGAGCTGTCATCACTGCTCAGATACTAGTCTGTGTGATCTATCAAGGTCATTGGCCATGATAGGCCTCTGGTATGCATGCTCTGTGCGAGCGACCTTATGGGTTCTGTACCCATCTGACTGATTTGTGATGCTTTTGCCCTTGTCTGTAAATATGGCATGGGCATCCTGCTATGCTCTGTGCTCTGTGCCACCATGCATGGATGGTGGATGTGTCACATGAGGGTGCTTAGAAGCCTCTCCATGTTCTCGAGCAGTCCTAATAGAACCTCCACTATGCTCACTCGGAGCACGGGTGGGTGGAGCCAAAGGCTTATAGCCTAGCTGCTCAAGGATGCTACCTAATCCATCTAACTATCTGGATCTCCACCGCTCATGCGGTGGTGTGCCATTGGCTCCCACCTTAGCCATATCAATAGTGATATTTCGATGTTCACCACGTGTGGGAGTCTGCACAGGCCTATGCTCAATGGTGGCCCTATCTGCATGCCCCTGAATGGGTGGGTCTCGATCACGTCTGTACTCTAAAGGTGGAGCCACGGATCCTCCTATAGACCTATGATGTAGGGGTACCAATTTGGATCCCTGTATAACATACTCTTCAGCCGATCCTATGGATGCACGTGCAATGCGATCCTGGTAATGGCTTTCGAGTGGAACGCCCTCATGTTGAGAGGCTCCATGCTCTATTCTATGTCTAGAGGAATGCACATAAGCTCCTCTATTGGGGGTTTGCTCAATAGGTTCCCCCTTGTCGAATTATCTCCTCTAATGCTCATCGAATGATGTTCGAGGAGCGCATGTGGGTGAGGATTCGACATGTGCTGATGTGAATCTATTGGGGCTTGGTCATGGGCTTCAGGCTTGTGCCTTTGTCGACCACCCCGTGTCTCCACCATGGTGCACCTAATGTCTAGATTTATTCTTTATTAAGAAAACAAGGTATACAATGGTGTTTATCTCGTATTAAGTTTTAAAAGTGAGCCCTAGACTGTTTGATGTTGTTTCAATAATTTTTTGTATCAGTATAGAACTCCTTATCATGTTTTGAAAAGCATTGAATGATATTCTCAGTTTAAATTGGCTTTCACCTGTACACTCGTAGCTCGACAACTTGGCTATGAACTCCAAGTCATGTAATCCAACCTATAATGTGTGGTAATGAAGCCCACACATGGTCAGGGAGCACAGGTCCTCCCAGATCCTCACCCATTTTCCCCTAGTCAACGTTATACCCTCCGAAGAGAATACATGCAAATTTTCTAGGGTACGAAAGGTTCTTGGATCCGGTATTGGTCTAGTAACAAAGGGTGCATAGGATTTGGGCCAGCGGATGGAAATTACGCCCACCATCGTTGAACCCTACTAGTGGTTGGATGTCAAGCCCAACTCACTAGCGTTTAAGTGCCAAGTGGTGTGTGTGGTTCATTTTATTGTACATAAAATAAATGCATCATATAGCACTCATGCTCATTTTCTATATGCTATGCAAATGAAAGAATGTTTTACATTCAAAAAATGCAAACTAATCTAGATGCTCTTTGAGACAATGCACATTACGATGATGATGGCCACTAATTGGGCCTCACACATGCAAACCAAATAGACACTTCTATCAAGCACGTTGTAGCCTAGGACGAACTGCAATCATAGG
Organism: Wollemia nobilis; assembly: GCA_028583015.1. Taxonomy (NCBI): domain Eukaryota; kingdom Viridiplantae; phylum Streptophyta; class Pinopsida; order Araucariales; family Araucariaceae; genus Wollemia; species Wollemia nobilis. The sequence continues at coordinate 2,804,452 of JAQPPZ010016833.1, read as the reverse complement.
TCCGTTGTTCCCAGCAACGCCTTTCTACAAATGCAAATTCTAAATGAACTAGGACATGATTAATTTTCCTTTTTTAATTTGCTTTTCCTAATTTCATTCACTTTTATGCATTCTGTAAAAACACAGAGAGTAAAAAAAGAATAGAGAGTGGAAAATAGGGCCTACCTCAGGTCTTGAGTTGATCTGCACTCTGATTTCTATTGTCTGTGTTGTCAGGTGTAAACCGTAGGTCTGGTCTACGGTTCAGACTGTAAACCATGTGTTGAACCTATGGTTCAATTGTTGGCCCATAGTTGATAGTTGTGGTCTGTACCTACAATTTCAAAAATCAAGAAACAATAGTTAGATCGCATGAATTGTGGAGTTCCACCATGATCACCTTCTGACCTATCCCAAAAAGCGTACACCTAGCTATTGCATTAATGAAATCAACATGAAAGCATGACAAAATAACAAGATTGCATGTAACAATGAAAATGTATGTTTCTTTTATTAATTTTGTCAATGAAATGTGGTTACAATATTGCCCCTCTTAGGGTCACCAGAATGTTGATACTCTTAATACAATTGCCAAAGCCCCCAATGGGGTAGGCGCACTATAAATGCTTTTCCAAATAGTCACAAACTGCCTTAGGGTGGAGTAGACCCTCTTCTTCGTGTTGAGGAAGGAAATTGGTGATTGTAGGCTCCTTTGAATATATTTCCTACGATCAAGAAACAATAGAAGATAGTTAAAAAAATAGGCAGCCTCTCGTGATGAGGCCCTTTAAAGGATAAATACATGAAAAAGCCATTGAAATCATGTAATCAAGAAAGCATAATAAACATATGTTAGACATATGCAAGATTAATAAAGATTGCTTTGAATATGTATAAAAGAACTATTGCAACTATCATATCTAATGGATCTAATTATATGAAATAGAGCATGAAAGCATGAAAAGAAACCATTATTGCATATTCTACTATAATGAGGACAAATTAGTAAAAACACTAATTATGTTGGTCAGAAGTCTCTAAAATCATAATTAAACCATGAAAATGCTAAATGTAATCTAATTAAGCATACTAAAAATAAAATAGTAAGGAGATTTTACCTCTATTGCAAATCGTAGCTTTGATTAGTGGTCTGCACTGTAAACCATGGTTGAAAGCCATGGTGAGCAACCAAGTGGTTTGCCCTCCAAATTCAAGGGTTGTGGGCTTGATCTCCTTGTCCAATTGATGTTCAAGGGTCGCCTTCGGTGTCCTCTGACAAGTTTGGTGGTTGAATCATTGAATGGGGCCTCCGTTTGCCCAAATTAGCGTTTCTTGGCTCTCCTAGGTCTTTAGGGCATCCATGGCCTAATTTGTCATGATGTTTGACAAATTGACAATGGGGATGGCAACAAGGCTCTCTCTATGCACTCAAGTGAGTCCACAATTCGATAGGGCTTCACTACTCTTGATCTCCAAAATGCACTCTCTCATATTTTGCCCTAATTCTCAAGGGGTACTTATAGGATGTCCCAGGGCTAGGGGTGGCTTCATGGAGAAGCCAAGATCAAGAAGGGGTGGTTAGGATAGTTGGATTGGAAGCTTCCATCCTCTAACCACCTTCTTCTAGAACAAATGGTCGTTCAAACCGATTTGGCTCGGATGAAGGCCAACTGAACTTCAGTTAAGACCGTAGGTTGCAGCTGCGGTTCAGACTGTAAACCGTAGGCCTTAGCCATGGTTCAGACTATAGACCGTAGGTCTGGTCTGTGGTTCAGACTGAATAGGCCAAGGAGCCCAACTTGAGTGGTTAGAACCACTGCTCTATCTTGGAGTCTGTCCAAGATCTTCCATATGGTCTTGTAGCATGTCCATATGAGTAGTCGCCCTCGACATGACATGTTTTAGGTGTCTACACCAATGTATTCTTATAATTTTAAAAAGTAAATGGTGTGAGCAAAGGGACGATTAATAACTAAATGATCTAATGTTTCTAAGTCCTCACACAAGGCACATATAAAGGGTCCATGATATACTCTTCTTTGTATAATATATGCTATAATAATATTACATTAAAGTACTGACCAAAGGAATTTTTAAGCCTCAGGGGGAGCCTCTACTGGCCAAATATTCTTCCAAGTAAAATCTTTAGAATTAGAAAAGTTCAATTGCTTTAAATCCTCATATCCCAACTTGACCAAGTACCCACTCTCTTTTGATATATTCCAAAGAAACTAATGATTTCACATAAAAATAGGTAAAAAAACTCTTGAAGCATCTATTGAAGCTCATCTACAATTTATTTGAGTTCCTCTCCTTCAACCAAGTTACTAATGGAAATAAATTATTTGGAGTTGTTCCTCATATTAACATAATCTTTTATATTTGGATCTTTACAAGCTAGGCATGCCCAATCCAATGGTTTCCATTTTGAATCAAATATTAGAGGATAATTCTCTAACCAAGCATTAAATCATAAATTTATATAATTCCCCTTATTGATTAACCATTTAATATATTTCTTGATCAATTGCAACCTATCTGATATAAATTTCCATGATGGCAATCCTTTGGATGGGGTTCTTTTCATAAATAATTTCATTACATGTAAAGAACCTATATATGTTTGAAATAATATTATTTCCCAATTCTTTCCTTGATCTCTTAATCATATCCATCCAAGTTTTGTCACTAAGGCCAAACTCATAAGTCTATAATTTTGTAAGCTTTCTTCTCTAATATTGTTTCCTTTGCAAACCATGTCCCACTTCCAAAGAGAAAACCTACAATTTTCCTTTCACCCTTTCCAAAAAAAATCTCTTTGTATTTTTTAATTTTTTGATGTTATACCTACTAGTAATCTTAAAAGTGACATCATATAAATATGGATGGATTGCAATGTAGTATTCATAAGTTGTAGCCCTCCCACATGGTTAAGAACTTATCTTTTCAACTTGTTAAACAAATTTTCATTCTATTCAAATAAGAGATACAAAGGTTCTTTTTTATTTCCTTTATGAGACAAAGGAATACCAAAGTAGGTTGATGGAAATTTTTCAATTTTAAACCCTAAAATATCCACAATAATTTATTGTAAATATAGGGTAGTGTTAATGAAAAACCATAATTTTGCAGTATTAACCATTTATCTAGTAGCCTTATAATAGCATGATAACATTTATCTAAATCCATGTCATCACTGGCTAAGGGATATCCCAAAAGAAAAGCAGCATCAATAAATTGTAGATGAGATTCAAAGAAATCATTTTTTGCACCCTGAATACCCTTGAATTTTCCTTCCATTTGTGCCTTTGAGAAATCTCTACCTAATGCCTCTACAATAATAATTAATAGATTAGGAGATAGAGGATCACCTTGGAGTAGTTCACTAGATGACTTAAGTAACTAGCAAAAGACCCATTGATTACAATAGAATATTCAAAGTGTTATAAAAACATCTTATCCGCGCATACCAACCGTGATCAAAACCAAACTTTTTGAGAATATCATGTAGAATACTCTAGGAAACCCTATCACATGCTTTGTTCATATCTAATTTGAAAAGCATACCTAGTTTTTTCAAGGAATTAAGAGAATGGATGGCTTCTTGTACAATGATTACACCATCAAGAATTTGTTTACCATGAAAAAAACCAAATTGTTCCTTTGAGATAACACAATCTATAATACCTTTCAACCTATTTGCCATAAATTTTTTAATGGTCTTATAAATCATATTACAAAGTATTATTGGAAAAAAATTATCAAAATATTTTCTCACCTTTCTTAGGAACAAATATAACAAAAATGGTATTGATCTCACTTATTATAGCTTTCATTTTTCAAGTATCTTCAACCACAACCAACAAATCACTTTTCAATAAATCCTAAAAAATTTGAAAGAAAATTTTAGAAAAATCCATCAAGGCCAGCTATCTTGTTAGAATATAAAGAGAAAACTACTTTATATATCTTCTTCATATATATATTTGAAGCGACAGAAAGACAACCATTTCTAAAAACAAATGTAGGAAATATTCACAATGCTGCTTTATTCATTTTGAATGAAAGGTTACAAAATATCTTTCTTTCAGTGGAGATATTTATTCCATGTTTTCATCACAAATCTAAAGCATCTGAAGGTATCTTTTGGAGCTCCTTAATGAAGGTGGGCTTCTATGCGTGTGTGCCATCGGTATTTTGCTGGTGTATGTCCTTTTGTACCTTTTTTGGATCTACAAAATGGTGTTAGTGTGTTTGGGGGCCTGCCTTGTTCAAGCCCCATAGTTATGAAGATAAATTGACTCAAATATGTAGAAAACATGATAAAAGTTGCTGGAAATGTTACAAAAGCTATTATAAACTAATTTATACCTGATATGGTGTTGTAGACCTACTGTACGGTTGATTCACAAGGCATCCTACGAACTGGATCCTATATTCATAGGTTGGAGGACGAACTAGACTGTAGTTGACTTTTGATGAAGATTTTTTGTCTGGATGGGGTCCAGGAGTTGTTTGATGTTGTTTGTTGAAAGCAGAGTGGTAGAAGACAATTTTGGTGTGATTTCAACATATTCTGGACAGGTTGACTAAAAAATATGAGAGGTAAAATGAGGGAAAAGACCCTCTATTTATAGGAAAAACCAAGTTCAATGGGGTAGTTAGGTTTACTACACCCTAGGGTCAATTCCTAGCATGGTTAGGTTAGGGTTTGGGTGGTGGTAAGCTTAGTCATCCTCTCACATGCCCTGAAGGAAATATTTCATCCTCACACATGTGTGAGCAAGGATTAATGTTAACTAGGGTTAGCTAACTCCTAAGTTAGATAGGGGTTGAATTAGGATTTATAGGAAATTTCCTAACCAACTTAGGGTGCATACATGTGTAAGGACATGTTTAGGACTAATTTGATCATTAACCCTAATTAAACCCTTTTTAATGATAAAGTGTAACTTAAGTGAAATTCAACTACAAATTAGAATCCTACTTAGTCTAATTAGGATTTTTGGTAAGGAATGGTCCCATGGGGGTCCTAATTAGGCGTATGAAAGGGCTTAGGTGGCCTTGGGGAGCTAGTAGGTGGTCCTATTGCGGATAGAAGGCATTTTGGGTGCACTTTATATAGTTTTGTAGGTTTTGCACCTATGAATAATACGATGGCCTATGGCGGCCCACAATGGCCTACAATGTCCTATGATGGTCTATGATGGTCTATGACTGCCTATGATGGCTTATGATGGCCTATGATGGCCTATGATTGGCCTATGATTGCCTATAACTACCTATGCAAACCTACAAGTGTCTATGAATATTTACAAGAATCTAGAAATGAGAATGTACAACTTTTAGGTGTCTACATTTACCCCTTTTTGTACTATGCTATGTGAAACACAATTTAGTGCAAAAATTTGATGGAAGAAGGTAGTGAGGTGTTTGTGAAATGGATGAGAAAGGGAAAGAGAATAATGGAATCCAATCAAAGGTATGTAGTTGCTTTAAGCGTGACCATACAACATTTATAGAGAACCAAATAGAGGTGGAGAGAAGAAGAGGAAAAGAAGAATGGAATCCAATCAAAGGTATGTAGCTACTCGAAGCATGACCATACAACATTGATCAAGAACCAAAAGAGGTAGAGAGAAGAAGGGGAAGAGAAGAATGAAATCCAATCAAAGGTATGTATCTTCTTGAAGCGTGACCATACAACATTGATCGAGAACCAAAAGGAGGTGGAGAGAAGAAGGGAAAATGAAAATAGGATCCAATCAAAGGTATGTAGCTGCTCGAAGCATGACCATACAATATTGATATAAACCAAAAATAAGAAAGAGAGGATGAAGAAGATGTGGGTGGATAAATGCAAATGAATGACTGTGGATGAAACATGATGATTTACCAATTTAGTACAATATTTGCAATATTGTACTAGCTATTTGTGAGGGCAACTTAAGACTACTTTACTTTTGCAACCAACGCAATATGGTCCAATTATGAATAGAACAACTACCTATTCAAATTTTTGCTTCTGATTGATTGATGAGTGCATGATGACATATGTCAAACCATTTGAGTTGAGTGGCATGGATAAATCAAGTGTAACATTTAGTATGTGGTCGGTATCGATATACATGAATGAAAGCGAGATATATCTAATATTGTGCATGGCTCTCGTGATCTAACAAATGTCTAATTTAGGATGAGGTTTTTCTTGAGATAATCTTCAGTAAAAAAATTGTAGATAGATGAGATAACCATGATTTGATGTTCTATTTTTTGGTTGTATGCAAACAGATTTATGTATGAATACCCCCTCAAATGAGGAATCAACAATGATACAAATGAAATGTGGTGATGAGTCGATTGATAGAAAAAATTGTTGACAAAATATGGAAAAATTTGGGTAGACGGTGGAGGAAAGGAAGAAGAAGTTACAGGATTGAAGAAAATGTGGAAATGGTGTCTTGAGGTTTGGTTCGCAGGGCCGCCTACAAACTGGACTGTAGTTCGTAGGGTGGTCTTTGAACTGAACTGTGGTTTGCTAGGCAGCTTGTGAATTGGATTATGGTTTGTAGGGTATCCTGTGAATTAGGGTTTTGGGGTATATGAAGCTTTTTAGAGGTATGTAAAGCTTCATTTATGCTAGGAGAAGTTGTAAGAAGGAAGGAGTGAGGAATAGTTTGTGAGGCAAAATGCTTGCAGAATTTCAAGGTATGGCAAAGATGGCAAGAGGATAGACGAGCACTAGTGGTTGACGTGGGAACCCATCGGTAAGTACTCGAGACTAAACTTATTTTGATTTTGATTTACGTGAATGTTTGAAGAATGTTGGAATGTGGATTTGCATGTGAGTATGTGTTTGCATGTGATGTTTGTTTGAAATGCATGCACAAAGTGTGAAAATGGTCAAATGGGTATCCAAATGTATGGCTAGTTTTTTGTGTTGACCAATAAATGGACATGTTTGACTGTGTGATTGATGTGATGGTTGACCACGATTTTCGTGATGAAAAGTATACTATTTTTAAAATGTGATTGAATTTTCAGCATGAAAGGGCAAAATGGGTGTCCATAAATGTGATTGTATTTTCAATTTGTTGTGTTTGTGAGTCGCGTGAATGTGTGTCGTAGGATGAATGTTGGTGAGGTTTGACTTTGTTGGATGTGGGGAATGGTGTACTATGTTGGAAAACCGTTTGAAATTTCACTATAAAAGGGCAAAATGGGTATCCAAAAACATGATTTTTTGGTGTTTCAAATTTTTTTGTTGTGTTTTGGAATTGCATGCCACGAGATGTATGTGGTCGAGTGTGAATGTGTTGTTGGGTGAAAAATATGCACTATTTTTAGAATATGTTTGAATTTTCACCATGAAAGGGTGAAATGGGTATCCAAAAATGTGACTGGTTTGCTGCTATGTGATGTTGGTTTAAGTGTTAAAATTTTTACATGTCGTGGAATGTGTGTGTTATGAATTGTGTGATGTATGTATTGGAAATAAATCATTTGTGTTTGCGTATGCATGTGTGTCATGGAATGGGTAAATGGGTACTTGAAAATTTAATTTTTTTGGGTTCGCATGGTGGCCTACGAACTGAACTTGAGTTCGCAGGGTAGCTTGCGAATTGGGCTGGAGTTCGCAGGGTGGCCTACAAACTAGATTTTTTTTTTATGTTGGAATGTTGATGTATGAGAATTTTTTTGATGCATGGGATATGTTCTATGAATGTAATGATTGTTTGAATGAAATAATGAAAAATAAATAGAAATTGTATGTGGAACTAACAAAAAAATTTGTGATGTTTGTGGATGGAACAGATGAAGATGATTGAGTTGCGGCATCATGTGCAGTCGTTGAGAGATACCTTGGGTGAGGTGGATTTTGAGTGGCTAGAGAAGGTGTGGATGAAGGGAGTATGGGATTGTGTGAGTATTCATGCCAACAGGGCATATATTTTTGCATTGTGTGAGAGGTGGGATCTAGACAGGAACACTTTTCACTTTCCTACAGGTGAGATGACCATTACACTGGAGGACATATACAGGATATATAAACTACCAATAGAAGGTATTCCAATGAGGGTAGTAGTGGATGAGAGATAGGAGGAGGTGTTGCAGCACATATTTGGAATAAAGTGGGGAGATGTAGACATGAGGAAGGGGTGGACTATGATTATTATTGGTATAATAAGATGTTTGATCGCCAATGTGCGGCGATGCTTTTGATATCTATCTATGCTCTGACAGATATCTCAGGAATGAAATTCTCCTTGAATATTATGGATATAGTATGCGATATGTGGAGCATGAGGTTGTGTTTGCATAGACATCTACATTGTTGGCATAGGTATATAGAGAGTTGCATGATGTAGTATGAGCAATGTGAAAGGGTTTGAATTGGACCCCATTGCTACAAGTTTGGATATGGGAGCACATAGCAATAGAGCGACTGGCACTGTCGCCATATGGTGTACATGCAAATATGGGTGACTTCATACCCTATATCGTGAGATGGCATATGGATGAGAAGAATGGGATGAAGAGGCAACATGAGGGATATTATTTGTTTTGGAGGATACAGTTTGGCTCTTTGGACCCTAAGAATATTTAGTGGAGGCCCTGGAAGGGCAGGGTGGTGTGGGAGAAGTATGGGAAGTAGCTAGGAGTGATTTTCAAAGGGTGATGGGTGGTAGGGTGGTATACATGATAGGCAAATTTCTTTCCTTTTAGTAGGGTCATGTGCTAGTTTGGATTGCGATAAGGAATACCGGATGCACCTTTTGTGATATATAGGATGCAAGGTGATCAAGGGGAGTGACATTTGGTACCTCCATGGAGTGGTGAAAGGGATCCACTAATGGTTATTCCCAATATGGATGACATGGGAACTATGCCTAAGTATGATGCATGGTGTGCCACATAGATTTGGGAGCCAGGCATTGGAGTGATCGATCACTAGGTGCATCTAGCAGGTGAATTGTCTGCACTAGGGGGACAGGCACCAATGGGAGTTGGGCCAGAGCCAGGTTTAGGATCAGGGTATGATACAGAGGAGCCTCTTCAAGGATAGATGTAACATCAAGATGATGGGTCTGGTATCCTTGTAGTGAGGCTTCTAGAGTGACAGGTTGATAGTGAGGGCCAACCTATGGATGATGCAATGTATGTGTAGGATGAGGGAGGTGGCATGATAGGTGATGCCTTTGAAGGATTTTTGTAGGGAGATATGATGATGATGGAGGATGATGTGTTGGAGATATGGGGGATATACCTTTTGACGTATAGGAGTGGATATATGTTGAGGAGGAGCTATTGGTATTGAGAGAGAGGGTATGATATCTGGAGGGGCACTTACATGAGAGTGAGGCAAATTGGGCCTTGGATTTGGAGAAATGGAGAGAGAAGCACCATCAGCTAGAGGAGAGGTTATTGGTAGTCGAGCAGGAAAGTGACACACAGAGGAGGGAGTTGTAGATATGGTGTGTGGAGCTACATGGGTGGCTCAAGATGGAGGAGGTGAGGTATGCTAAGGTTGTAGAGGGGTTTCATCACTTGGTTGTAGATGCTATGGTTTTTGGGGATAGATTGAAGGTGGAAGTTAATAGAGTGCAATAGGTGGAGGTGAATATCAATGTTGAGCGAGCTACTCATATGGTAGATATGGCATAGTTGCATGCTAAGATAGAGACATAGTGCCAGGTACTGGAGGAGGTAAAGCATGCAAGACCAAGGGAGTAGGTTACAGTGGAGATGACTATTTTCAAGGTAGAGGTAGATCATTTGTGGAATGCACATGAGAATATGTCAAGTTTTTTTTATATAGGAGGGGGCACCGAGGCTACAGTGTGAGCTTACCTTATTTTTGTATGGGCACCCACTTCTAGATTATGGTGTGTCATGGTCGAGATCAAAATCATGATCATAGACAATGACACAGTCATAGCAAATTCAATGGAGTGCATCATCGATAGTGTTGAGGGAGCCAAGGATGGTAGTACCATAGGTGTCTCAGGTAGAGGGGATTGTCCCAGATGTAGAAAGGGTAGCGATGCTTGTGGCAGTGCAAGTAGCGATAACGCTAGAGTTGAGTGGGGTAGCAAAGGCCTGTGGGATGGATTAGGTGATGGCAGCTTAGGAGAGGAGTGGAGAGACTCATGGCGATCAACAAGGCTAAGATGCGCTATGGATGTATTCCATTTTTGTAGCCTGAGGGTATTTTTGATCATAATATATATACACACATTTTGTTATGGATTTCTATATGTTTCATGATTTGATTTGAATATATGTGTGATCTAGAGTATTGATAGGTAAATGTGTGATGAATGAATATATGTGCATGTGGTAGCAGTTAGGAAAATGATATCACTATAGTGTAGATGTAATGTAGAATGATGTAAATGTAAATGAATGAATGTAGGATAGATGCAATGATGCATGTTGTAATGTAAATGCATGAATGTAGGATAGATGCAATGATGCATGTATGTGTATGCTAAAATGCATAGAGGAAGCACTCGTATCGTAGCATAACCGATGGCAATGTGATCCATTCTATAATATCAGGGATGTAGGATGGTATAGGTATTATGCAATAATATTGACAATCATAGTTATAGTAATCAAACCTCATGAGGAACCAAATTTGTGTGTGATGATGTATGGGCCTAGCCAATTGGGAGTGAACTTGTCTAATTATTGGTAGGGTTAACTTGTGATCTGTTGATTCTCTTTTGAGAACCATGTTATTGATCTAAAACATACGTTGGTGTACCTCACTATTGTAGGTGTAATGAAGATAATCTTGATAGACACGAGTGTGTTCTATGGTGTGGATACGATGCTCATCCAAGAGTGTTAATTGGTTGAGGTGGGCTTGATGAGCAGTATCATTATCAATGAAGTCCTTCATGGAGATGCATAAAGATGTTATTTCAAGATCAAGAGGTATAATGGCTTCGGTACCATAAACTAAATAAAATGGTGTTGCCCTAGTGGGAGTGTGGATGATCATACGATAGGCCCACAAGGCTAATGGCATTTGATTGTACCAATCATGATGAGATTTTGTGATTATTTTATGAAGAATAGATCATATGGTTTTATTGATAGCCTCAACTTGGTCATTACCTTGTGGGTAGTATGAGGTAGAGAAGCTATGGTGAATGTTAAATTTAGCGTATAGGATGTATACGGTTTTGTTTTTGAAAGGAGTGTCATTATCAAAGATGATTTGTGAAGTTATTCCAAAGTGACATATGATATGGTCAGTGATGAATGTCATGGTTTTGATCCCCATAGTTTGAATGAGTGAGATGGATTTGATCCACTTGGTAAAGTATTCTATGGTAGTGATAATTAATTTATGGTTGCTTGATGAAGCAGACGAGATCTATCTAATAAGATCTAAACCCCATTGGGAAAAAGGCCACATGGATTGGATAAACTAAAGTACTTGTGAGGGTAAGTGTGTGAGGTTAGCGTTTTACTGACACTTGATACATCGCTTTACATACTCACAACAATCATGTTCTATTTTGGGACAATAGTAGTCCATGCATAAAATGTGTTTTGTGATAGCCATGCCACTGAAGTGACTACTGCAAGTGCCATCATGGATTTTTTGGACCACTCATTGAGCTTCGTGCAACTCTAAGCAACACAAAAAAATACCATCATGACTACAATGATACAGGATGTCCCCCAGCCATGTGTAATGAATCACCCATTGTTTGAATGCTTGATGATGAGCATGTGGTAAGTCATAAGGTAGAAAGCCTAATTTGATATAATTCTTAATTTATGAAAACCAAGGATCATGTGGTTTAGTATGGATGACATGGATGCCATCATCATCTATGGGAGGTGAAGATAAAATAGCAAACTATGTTAGAGTATGAATCAACACGTGTGTTGTGTCAAAGAGGGGGTTTTGCAATATTAACGATCCCAAGGAAGCTATTGTGTCAGTGAAGTGATTTGATGAGCATGGAGTAGCTTCAATATCATACCACTCGAGTTAGGTGAGGAGTTTTTGGGCAATCTATTTGTATTTCTAGAGGACTGGGTAGCAGCATTTCCAAATATCCTAGACTTGATTTACAACAATGAGGGAGTCACCAATGATGTGAAGGCATCTAATGTGAAGAGTGTGTCTGCTTTAAACCAAGAATTAAGGCTTTGTATTCTACATTATTATTTGTGCATGAAAATCCTAATTTGAATGATAAGGGTAGCGGTTCCCCATCAAGTGTGAAGAATACAATTCCTACACCCCCAGTGTGAGTGCAACGGGAGCCATTGAAGAAAAGTGTTAATTTAGTTGGTATTTCTAGTTTGGCATACTCTTCAGCTTTTGTGACATGGAAGATGGAATTATTAGAAATTTGAATAAGGATTGGTTGATTATCAATAAATGGAGCCTCGGTGAGTTAGTTAGTGATGACATGTCCTTTGATGGACTTTTGAGAAATGAACTCGAGATAGAATTTAGTGAGGAGTATAATCCATTTGATGGTGCAAGATTTATGATAACTCTTGTTCATCATATATCGGAGCGGATTATCATGAGCAATGATAAATATGGTGTGATTAAGCATATAGTGGCATAGTTTTTGTGTCACAAGGACTATATCCAGGTATAGCTTTTCTATGTATACGTATTGGGTTCCATAGCTGACTAGAGTACGATTGATGTAATATATGGTTTTCTCATGATTCAGCATGTTCTTTTGAACTAGCAATGTGCCAAGTGCAAAATCCATAACAAAAATATACAAGATGAATGGCAGTTGTGGGTGTAGGGGAGATAGGACTAATGATGAAGTGAGGTAGGCATTGATTGAATCAAAGGCTTGTTGATAGTTTGTGTCTCATTTGAAGGTGAGCCCCTTTTGTAGAAGATGATTGAATGGCTTGCACTTATCCGATAATTAGGCAATAAAATGATGAATAGATTGAATTTTATCTTGCAAGCTACATAGTTGCTTGATATTGGTGGGTGGAGACATCTCGATAATGGCTTTGACTTTATTGGGGTATACTTCAATGCCTCACTGAGAAACAATGAACCCAAAGATTTTACTAGAAGTAACACCAAAAATGCATTTCTTTGGGTTGAGACAAACATTATGCTCTAGAAGGTAATCGAAGATCTTGCTTAGATCAGCAAGATGTTGTGAAGATTATTTAGATTTGGAAATGAGGTCATTGATGTAATATTCCATGATTTTATGCATGTATTCATGAAATATATAAGTCATGATGTGCTGGTAAGTTGCCCCAATATTTTTAAGGCCAAAAGGCATGATATTATAACAAAAAGTCCCCTAGGGGATCGTGAATGATGTTTTGTGTTGATCGACGAGGTTGATCTTAATATTATTGTAACCAAAAAAATTATCCATGAGGGAGATCATTTCATGACCTACGATAGCATCAACTAGCGAGTCAATGTTTGGGAGAGGGAAGGTATCCTTGGGATAAGCTTTGTTCAGATCATGGAAATCGAAGCAGACATGAACTTCATTAGAGGGGTTAGGTACCAGTACCATATTGGAAATCCATTCTATGTAATCAATAGGTTGGATGAAATTTACATCAAGGAGTTTTTTGAGCTTGAATATTACCAGCAATGCAACCATAGGATGCATACATCGTAATTTCTATCTAACGGGTTTGGTGTTGCTATCGAGAGTGAGATTGTGAACCACGAGAGAGGGGTCGAGTCTAGGTATATCCATGTAGGACCAAGTGAATACTTTGATGTATTACTTAAGGAAAATAGTAAATAGGATACGCTCCTCTAATGAGAGGTTGGTGGTGAGTTTAACAATATGTGGATTGGTCGGATTTTCACCAATATCGATATCAATGGTGTCTTCCAAAATAATGTGGGAACCGTCTCAAATTTGTTTTGGTATTGTAATAATATAGAGGTCATCGATAGCCTCAGGTAACTCAAATTCATCATCTAAATATATGTCAATGTGATGAATCCATAGGATGTCAGGTGGAGTAGATGGTGAAGGAGCATTCATAGTATGCAAGATGAGGGGTGATAATAGGAAGTCTTGCAATGAAGGTGTTGGTAAAATATGAGTAATGTCAATGAAGTTAGGGTTTGGTGTATCATCGTGATTTGCATGAGATGTGTATCAAAGTGGTGATAATAGATCCACATCGACCATGTTGATGGAAGCAGTAGAGGTCGTAGAATATAATGAGTCTGATGATAAAGATTCAAAAGCATGTAAAAATCATGGTAGGTTTAATAGTGGAATTAAAACCATGGGTGGAGAATGAGGTTGATTTATGGATCGATAAAGCTACTAGTAAGTAGGCAATGGTATGGCCTAATGTATAGGCAATGGAGGAGGATGTGAAGTTTTGCGCTCTGGATAAGGAGTTGTGAGGGATAAGGCAGCAAACTGGTCAACTAGCACATAATACAATAAGCAAATGTGGTGTCAGAAAAAGATGTTTTTTGGAAGAAACTGCATGGAATGGTGATGGTAGAATGAGGAGATGGACACTCATCTAGGATATCCATATTGATGTATTCTTCCAATGAGTGTGTAGAAATTGGCATGGAACATAGGGAGAGATCTTGGAGTTCATCCTCAAGCGCATGAACAGTTGTATGGTGATAACCTAGGCCATATTTATCTGTGGGTGACTGAACATGGGAGTTGATAGGCATGCATAACCCTTGCTCATAGTGGCCTAGTCCAAATCCATACCAATGAAAACACTAAAGGTAGCATAAGGCAAATTGAGGGTTGGACATGTGGTCAATAGTGTCGTAGAAACTATATTGTAGTGGTGGGGGTATAGTGATGGGGAGCGATGAGTCTAGACTTGCATACATAAAATTGGTACAATTTTTGGATGGACCAAGTGGTACAATAGTACCAATGGTTAGTATGGAATCTGAAGGATGGAAAAAATAACATGTAGATTGGATTTTCGAGTGTCAAACATGAGCATATTGAATGTTATAGTTATCAAACCCAAAATTTATCATGAAAATTAACACTCGAGGCATCGTACATGTTGGGGATCGAGGTGGTGAATCAGAATTAGAGGAAGTTGATGTCAGTTGGGAATCACGAATGGTGGTAAGAGAAGAATGGAATAATTGAGCGTCTAAGTGGGAGGCTCATTGTTCCCAATCATAGTATTCAACCATAGTGGAAGGAATGGGATGGTTCGCATGTGGGAACTATGTGATGGAGGGAGGAGGTGTAGGCATTAGGCTACGAGAAGATGTAAAATACCATGGTTGCAGATAAAAAAGAAGTGGGGGTTTTGAGGAGTGGGAAGGAGAGGAGGTTCTGTAAAGGAAGATGTGTGAGATGTAACAGGAGGCCATGATGAGGGTGGTGAAAAAGGTGCAAGTATAGGAGGTATATCCATGGAAGAGGATGGCTGAGAAGAAGGTGGAGGCAACAAGGAAGGTGGCGAGAAAGGTATGGTAGTAGGATGAAGTTATGTGATAGATGATGAGAGGGGTGTGGGTATAGATGAAGTGTAATGTGTATGTTTCCTTGATGATTGTTGCAAGGATGAGGTTGATATAGAAGAATATGTAGATGCTCCCATTGAATGATGATAAATAATGAGAACTTGAGTAGAGGACGATGAGGGTCCTTGTGGAAGGTTTGTAATATTGCATAATTTGAAGGGGTACCCATCAGTAGGAACATAATGAACAAGTCCTTCATAGATATATTTGATAGAATTATGCAAGATGGAGGGAACACATTGCATGTCTCTAATCCATGGACGTTCGAGCAAGATATTATATTGCATCTCACCTTGAAAGATGTGGAATAAAATGGATATGGTTCGGATACCTATGCAGATAGGTAGGACAATGGAGCCTATGGTGGGTCGCATGGAACCATCGAATGCTCGAAGTTCAAGCAATGGAGTGGTAAATTAAGTAGGTGGAATGTGAAGGTGATGTAGGACGATAGTATAAATGATACTAATAAATGAACTAGTATCAACGAGGACACGCTTGTAGGTGATGTCATTGATGGTTGCTTGGTGTGGAGATGAGGGTCAGCTTCTTTGCCTATGAGCTCTATAATCTCATGGTTGTGGAACTAATAAAAGGTTAAATGCAACGTGGGATGTTCCTTACAAAATTCATAAATGCATTTCTGTCATGGGTTTCAAGATCTATGGATCGAAGGATGTCATTCAATGCCTCAAGATGGGGTTAAAACTACTATAAAAGGTCAAAAATAGATAGCCTGGTAGGGGTGTTATGCAACTGATGTGTGAGGATGTCATGGATAGTGATGATGTTGTGAGGTAATTATGGTGAAACATTTTAGACTATCGGGGGTTGCAATGAAGTAAAAGGTACTGGAGGGTATACTACAGGTGCATCCTAGTGTGGTGGATAGTGTTGAGTGTGAGTTGTAAGGTTGATCATGCCAACTACATTGCATGAATGAGGATCACATTGAAATTAGTTAACCTATAATGGTTGCCCTTGGGAATTGGACTAGGCTCCTTGGGGATTGGTCCCCCTGTGTTTAGGTAGTGGGTTTTTATAGATACCCAAATTTTAGTTTTATGGTGCAAAGGGGTTTATGAATTGAATGGTACCCTGATCAATGAGGTCTTGTAGTAAAAGGAGCAACAATATTTTATATCATGTCTACACTATCAATTGTATGTGCAGAAGGCTTGCTCAATATACCCTGAGGCTTGGGTTGGTTTGGATCTATAGGTCAAGTGTTCGACAAAGTAATATGACCTGCATCGTATAATCTCTGGAATACATCTGTCAAGGGCTCAATGAGGGGTTAAACTGCATTGTGGAAGCTGTGGATGAAGGCTACAATTCTATTGCAGTTTAAGCAGAAGATGTGTGTTAGTTTGGAACAACTTCTACTATGGAGGAGGTCGTGCGATGGATGAAGAAGTCAAAGAAGCTACTACCAATTGATTAGTTTATGGTGGTCTAGAGAAGGGTTTATTAGGTGTGTTTTTATTGAAGAGAAATTTGGATTTGTATGATGGTTTTTGCCTAAGCTTAATCTTCATATATTGTACTTTGATGTCTTTGATGACCTTGGCTTGAGCGATGGCTTCCTCAAACGTGCAGCTTTGATGAAGTTGCAATAAAATGGACATATATTTGTGACAACTCTTGGAGAAGAGTGTAACTAGTTTAGTATAAGGGAGGCTATGGGATAGGTCGTGGATGACAGATCTCCATCAGGATAAAAAAATTGTAATGGACTCATTGTTGGCTTATCGTAAGGTGTAGACATCAGAGAAGTTGGTTTTCTTCTTGATATTAATGGAGAAATGTTCTAAGAATGAATTGACCAACTGCTCAAAGGTGAACAGGATATGACATGGGAGCATGTTGTACCAGTCAAGGGCTTATCCCCTAAGTGAGATGGAAAAGGTATGTAACATGAGGGGATTGCTACTATGAAGCTAATAGCAAGTGGAGCGGTAATTTCTAACATGTTCATGAGGATCCTCTTTATCTTTGTACTTATCAAACTTTAGGATATCAAAGCGATAAGGATAAGGAGGAATAGGAACTGACGGGTGGATTGGATCATTGTAAAGTTCATTTTATATGGGTTTTTTTGGACCATAACCAGTTGTAAGAAGATTTAACATCTTAACTTCTTGCAAAAGTTAAAATTCAAGGGATAGATGTGTAAAGGATTATGCTAAGGCAGTTAGATCCTGATAATGGGGTGGATATTGGAGCTATTGTTCTTCCCAATGTGGAGAGGAAATGTATTGCAATGGTTTCTGTTGATGTGATTGTTGAATGACATAGGATGTCAAAGCGAATGGGACACTATACTGTGGAGAAAGTATCTACTAGGGGTAGTAATGTTGTGGTTGTGATTTTTGTGGTTGCTACACTAATATCTATTAGAGAGGGGTCTACTGTAATGGTTGGGCCATATGGGATGATGAGCAAGAAGGATGTGGAGTGAAAAATGTAGGTCCAGTAGGCGGTGGTGGAGGTAGTGGTGTCTGGATAGATGATGCAAGTGGTGGGTGAAATGGGGTGTTAAAATATGGTACTTGCATCTGACCAGAAAATAAATAAGTGGACAAGGTATGTAGAGTAGAATAGCATGGGGGATTAGTGGGAGAGGATGAGTGTTGTGGATCATAGGTAGAAATAGGGCTAGAGGATGAAGCCCAAAATGGAGGAGGCAAATGGATTCAAAAAATTAGAGTAGATGAAGATGGTGGTGGAATAGAATATGGGATAGCATAAAGTCCATGAGGGTAGGGTGTAGGTGGAGGAAGTGATGGGGAAGGAGTGTAGGCCTCAAAGGCAAGAGCCTGAGAAGATGGTGTGGTGAAAGTTTTCACACATGATTGAGGAGACAGAGTCTGCTGATGTTGTTGATATTGGAATTGTTGTGAGTGAGGAGGTGGTTGTGATACGATATCGAAGGATGGGAAGAAGGACTGTTGGGAAGGTGGTGGTTGTGATACTTGAGAAGTGTATGGATATGATGATGTATGTGGTTTATATTATTATTGTAAATAAGTATGTTGTGGGGGGATTTGATGTGAGGGCGCCTGAGTGCTTAGAGTGGAAGACAAGATATCTAAGATCATTCCTACAGTAGGGATAAATGATGCAACCTTGGGGCAAGTACGATTGAGCAAGGAGGATTCATTCTTGAAGAGGGACTAATATAGGCTCTGAAAGAAGAGATGTGCAAATGTGGGTGAGGTAGGTTTCTTCATTGATAGTGAAAAAGGGATGTGGGTATCCCAGGGCAGTATAGATTATGTGGTCACAAAATGTGGAAGAAGTATTAGGTGAAGGCGAGTGGAAAAGAAGTGGGTGATCTTCACCATATGAGGTTGCGGGGGTATGACCTAGGGTAGAAGTCTCACCGTGAGACATAGTGTGTATGTGAAGTAAATCAGAACTTGTAAGGCGGTCTTTAGTGAGTGTGGATTTACCTCTTGTGACTGAAGGGGGAGGAATGGACTGACTGGAAGTGGCATAAGAAGCCTCCTCCTTAAGATGCACTTGCTTGCATGCTTGGATATGGATGACAATATGCATGATGTTGTGTACTATGAATTGGTGCTCAAAACTACCCAGAAATAGAAATCTGAGGTTCTAAGTGTGCTCTGTGTGAGATTTTTTATCAACCCAATAAAATTTATGAAGTTTTTGTGTATCAAAATAGATTTCACATGCCACTATGTGAACTGGGATTTGGTTCATAGGTTGACCTACGAAATGGGTCTAGACTGTAAATTTTTTATAGGAAACTATCAGTGACTGACTGTGTGTGTCCAAAAAGTGGATTTCCTAGAAGAAAAATGTGTTGAAACCATTTTTGTAAGGGCAAAAAACAAGGCAAAATTGGAATCAGTGCTAATAAAAAAAATAAATGTTTGTTTGTTTTGTGTTTTGATGTTGAAATATGCCTCTAGAAAGTATCACTGAAAGTGGGGTGAAACTCTAGAAATAACAGGAATGTCATCGGTACGAAACCTCCTACAACACCCAAGGACGCATAGAATAGAACAGTGTCTCAACAGGTAAATGATGACCTAATGTAAAGGTGCAGTAAAATGATAACCAAATAGGGGGGAACTCAAAATGCTCTAATGAGTCCAAAAGCCTCTCACGAGAAGAGGTGGTATTGTCTAAGACCTACTACCGGCATACCCATGCTTTCACTTCACCCTTAGGTAGGCTTAGTCAAGAACGATAGTTACCTATTCACTAATTATATGAGCCTCATGAACAAAGGTGTCTAACCCTATCCTACTCCGAAGGTCCCTTCCGGTGATGAATTTCAAAAAACCAGTCTCAAGAGTAGGGGATTTTCTAGTGATGAAGTCCAAAAAACTGCTCCTAGGGGCTACTATGGTGTCTAGGGGGTGAGCTGATGGAAGGAGATGAATTCCAACGTCACCAGTCTTGATTGATGGATTAGGGATGAAGTCTAATCTCACCACTGTGTATGCCATATGAGTGTGTGATAGTGTGTTTAGTACTGTTAGGGGTGAAAGCAAAATAACTAACTAGATGCCTTTTCAAAATGAAACTAACCCTAGATGCATTTTTGAAATAAAACTAACCTAGATATGTTTTTGAAAAGAGAAAACTAAACTAGATGTGTTTTGAGAATGAAATCTGATCTAAAAAGTGTTGAGTGGTATTTTCACACACTTGTGAAATTACACTCTTCCTTAGGATTTGGGTTCCAAATCCCCTCTTGCAAAGAAGTTAAACAACCAACTTCTCCAAGGTCTCCACTGTATTAGCATTTGCAATTGTGTATTAGTAATCTCAAATAAAGATATTCAATTAAAATGCTTGGAACACCTTAGTGATTGCAAGTAACCGTAAACAAGGGGCAATGTTGGTTTATTTCACCATGAAATTTTAGTGATTGTTCATTATTCTACTTTTTTTAGATTTTGTAATTTTTATGTATTTATTTTAACTAAGTTGAACCTTCGGGAAAAATAAAATAAAATGAAAAGAAATGCAGAAAATTAAAAATTGAACACGTTCAGTTTGATGCTATCCTATTCCGACAAAACCGAATATGTGAGAGTTTCGTACATGCAACCTAGCCTATTTGACCTGCAAAACAAACACAATCAAAGTAAACTAGGTGCTAGCTCCAAGGGTTTAAAATAATTTTTAGATTGCAGACATTCACATGAAATAACCCAAAACAATGGCATGTATTTCATTTATAAATCTGAAATCTGAAAGGAGAAAAATAGAACAGTTAAAATGAAGCATGCAAAAAATTTCTCATCCTTTCTTGCCCATAAAATGCAAATTTTTGAACAATTTTGCATTAAAAATATGTCCTGTTACAATAGCAGAATCTCTGGTTTTTTCTCAAAACCAGCAAAAGGTGGAAGAAAAGCACTCCATAGCAGGCCTAGAACGGCTAATCACCATCAACTCTGCAACACTGCTCGTAGCGGTTTTCGACCCGTATCCATCTGTGCCTCTGCATTTTATACTTGCTGGAAAACTGCTTCTCCTTCCACGACGGTTCGTTTCGTCTTCCAGATTGCTTCGTTTCACCTTCCCCGCCTTTCCATTGCTTTTGATTTTATGCTCGAGATCTTCTCTGTGAACTGTAACGCCTCTGCAGCCCTTACACATGTACGCCACGTGTTCCGCACTTTTTTGCATGTTCTGTAACGGCCCCATGTAAATCGTGACCAAAAATAGCATGTAGCTTTGCTCCCTTACTATCATCGCGAAAACGTGACATGTCGCGATATCGCGACATTTTCCTGCCAACAGCCTTGTCCGCCTTCATGCACAGCGAAAATGAGACATGTCGCGATATCGCGACGTTTTTCTGTCAGCAGCTTTGTTTCTCATCATGCATCGCGAAAATGATACATGTCGCGATATCGCGACATTTTTTTGCTTCGGGCCATCTCGCTGCAACCTGTCACGAAATCGTGACCATTTTATGTTTTGGGCCATCTCGCTGCAACCTGTCGTGAAATCGTGACCATTTTTTGTTCGTACGTTTCTTGCAATGTCATGAAATCGTGACCATTTTCTGTTCCATACCGTTTTGCTGCAACTGTCGCGAAATCGTGACGCTTTTTCGTTTCGGGCTGTCTTGCTGCATTTGGCCGCGAAAACGTGACATGTCGCGAAATCGTGACATATTTTCCTTCCGTACCACTCGGCTGCTTCCGGTCGCGAAATCGCGACGCTTTTCCACTTGGAGCTATTTTGCGGCTTTCTATCGTGAAATCGTGACGCTTTTTCGTTTCGGGCACCTTTGTTGTTTCCTGTCGGAAATCACGACCTTTTTCTCGACTTCCCTGCCTTTGCTTTTGTCGCGAAATCGCGACGCTTTTACGCCTTTCCTCGTTTGTTCGGTTTGACCGCGATTTTGTGACATGTCACGATTTCGCGACAATTTTCGATCAATGCCTCCTCCTCTTGCCGGGGCCGAACGCGACATGTCGCGATATCGCGACACTTTTTAATTTCTGCCAGCGACGGAGCGACATGTCGCGATATCGCGACAACTTTTCTATTTTCGGCAGTGACGGAGCGACATGTCGCGATATCGCGACACTTTTTCTCCTTAGTGAAATTTTTGCTTTTTTCTTGATTTTTTTAGCATCTGGGCTACTGCAGTTTTCTTTGAAAGCATGCAAAAAAGGTGGGTCCCCAATTTTGGGGTGTGTTGTGGATCAGCCACAACAAATGGCGACTCTACTGTCAAATGCTCTTGAGCATTTTGGTGAGAACCCAACCTGAAACATACAAGCTTAGATACAGGCGTCAGCACATAGAAGATAAACAAATACCGACAGATCAAAAATACATGAAACATCAGAATCATTAAGTATCAGCTCGGTGTGTGCAATGTGTTTCATTCCCTATCATTTGAACTTGTTCAACATTCCATTGTCGGTTTCACTTATGATTTGTATGCAAGGCTATGAATGATTTGTGCAGGATTTGATGTATGATGAAGATGCTAGAGATGTAACAACCTGCTTTATAAATGCTCA
Organism: Wollemia nobilis; assembly: GCA_028583015.1. Taxonomy (NCBI): domain Eukaryota; kingdom Viridiplantae; phylum Streptophyta; class Pinopsida; order Araucariales; family Araucariaceae; genus Wollemia; species Wollemia nobilis. Next base: position 2,781,922 of record JAQPPZ010016833.1, on the reverse strand, counting down.
AACCTTCTAATATCATGGACAAACATATTAAAAATGTCAAACCCTCTTAGGACCAAAAATATGTATATTGAATTAATTTTACTAGATCCCAAAGTTGGTTATGTGTCACTACCATCTTGAACCCATGTGCAAGTGTGAGTGAAATCAGAACTTTGGGGAATAGGATTCCCAACCTAAGCGAGATGGGAATTTAACCCTATCCTTACTATTCTGATTTGGAGTTCATTACCTCATCTTGAACAAAATAATTTAACCTCGTTATGGATGAAATGGTCGGGCTAGTCTATCCATATGAGCAATCGGTGGTCTTGCTTTTAGGCAAGACATGTTGCCACGCATGAGCATACTTAACCCCATAATCCATGACTTGGCTTCATTCATTCTTTTTCTTTTATTTCTTGGACCTTTGGGATGACTACCCATCCTTGCTAGGGACATGTAGTACGATCCTTCCAATCCAAGATTTATGAAATGGGAAATATTAATTTTTTATTACTTGGACCTTTGGGATGACTACCCATCCTTTTCTAGAGGACACGTAGTACAATCCTTCCAATCCAAGATGGAGATGAAATGGAAAAAATTAGTTTTACTTTTATTGCTTGGACCTTTGGGATGACTACCCATCCTTTGCGAGAGGACATGTAGTACGATCCTTCCAATCCAAGCTTTATGATGAAATGGGAAAAATGGAAGCTTTGGGGAATCGGATTCTCAACCTAAGCGAGATGAGAATTAAGTCCTATCCTTACTACTCCATGTAGGTCAAATCAGAGCTTTGGGGAGTTGGATCCTCAACCTAAGTTCGATGAGGATTTAACCCTATCCTTACTACTCTAGTTTTAGGCTTTAAGCTTTTATGGGAGTGGTAAAAACCACTTTTTCAAGGATTATGTTGCATGATAGGACAGACATGAAATATTCTTTTCACCTCACCTTTTCATCCAAGTATGGTTTTGACCATTTTGCTCAAGATTCTTTTTAATGTGCATGGAATGTGCTTGGTTCAAGATAGCTTGGGCAGCAGTTCCCAACCTTAGGATCCTTTTAATATATGTTATGAAATAATCCTAAGAGGATTCAACACCTTCTCAATAATTGCCCATGGAATGAAAATGTAACTCAGATGACATGTATATACAATGTGGAATATGACATGAGATATGAATGCACTACTTCTTTTGGAATATATCATCTATTTTACCATAATGTGCAAAACTCGACAACTTCATGCATCACAAGATCCAAACGATAATATTTAAATGTTTGTGTTACTTGTGGAGCTTTCTACAACACAATTCCAATGTTTCATATTCTCCTGATTTTAGGCATAAGTTGATATCTCAAATTTTCTTCTTTTTTTTTTTTTTTTTATCAAAACAACTAAACATGTCAAATGAAATCAACCACACAACTTAAATCCTAATCCAAATAACAATCCCAAAATGAAACTTGAAAACACAAACCCAAACCAAAACCAAAATTTATATACAATATAGTACAAGATGATGCCAAGCTTGGACTATTACTTTCCTGGATCCCAAACATGGTTAGAACATTTCAACAAAAATGTAACATGATACGCATGCCAAATGTTGTAGGAATCCACCAAAAACAAAATTAGACCACACCATGCACCAACTTTTAACTTCCCTTGCTCACCCCACCAATTAGATTTAATTCCATTAGTACTCTCATAGGTGAGCGTTAAAATACTAAAATGATTAGACAATAAATGATATTCAATTTTATCTTGTCTATTCTTGAAAGTATCCGTTTCATAGTTCGATTCATGATTTAGAACTAGGCTCTCTTTATCCAAAATGAGACTTTGTAAGCAAGAGCCTATTTCTAACAATTTTGAATTCAAATTATTTTTCGAGATTTTAAAGCAATCAAAATCAATCAAAACTTGACAAACATCACCAAGATTTGACATTTCATCATTAATGACATTAGCATCCAAAGGGACATCATGTAACCCATCACTTAAAATTTTTGTGGCTACTACCAAAGGTAAAGATTTCACCTTGTCACCCATACTCAACCCATCATGATTAGAATTTATCACAACTTGATGAGTGTTAGTAGCTTTTTCTTTTTCTTCATTGTCTTCTTCATCATCCAACACCTGTTCAAAAACACCAAAGTTAGGCACCCAATCAAACATGCGTCCATATTTTTCAAAACAAGAGCCTAATTTTTCAAGATATGTGTCACGTGACACCTTTCCATGATCAATGGCTTGAGTTGCCTCAAAATCCATATTTTCATTAGGATCATCAATAGTATCAAACCCACACCACTTAGGCTTTGTAATTTCATCATTTTGAGATGGCATAGACATTGTAGAATCAATAGGTGGATCAAGATTTTTGATTTCTTGCCCCTCAAGGGGAACAAAAACAATTGATTCTCCTTCTTCATCCATGGTAGTAAAATCATTATCCTTCTCCAACCTTTGATGAGATTCCAACCCTTCTTCCAAAACATTCTTAGATTGTACAGGACTTGTAATATCCTCATGTGAAAGGGCAATTGTATCATCCTGCATATCAATAGGCACACAAATTTCATTAGCAGTTTTGGAGTGAGCATACTCTTCCCAAGAATCATAATGATCATCTTTCAAAGTCAAATTGTGATGCTCAATTATTTCTTCATCATCTTTTAATTCATCAACATGTTTCTCATCAAGTTTATCTTCACCTTCCTTAGATGGTTCAATTACTTCCAAAATTGGGTTATTGCTTGTATTCAAATTGATAAGGCTATCATAATCCACATGTGTAACCCATGATTCAAGTTTAACATGATTTGGAAGGTGTGAATTTTCTTGGCCATCATTTTCAACAATGTCATCCGAAACAGATTCATCCTCATAGAATTCATCTTTTGGTGAGTCAAGGGTTTCCAATTTGTCACATGTTTCAATACTAGTTGGATCTAGTACTCCTCCCTTGCCTAAAATCATATTCTTATGAAAATCATTGAAATTGATTTTAGAAACATCCTTTGAATCAAGATGAGTATTTTGAAGTTGATTCATACTTAAGAAAGATGGTTGATCTTGCATAGTAGGTTGAGGATTTTGAAATTGATTGAAGCTTGGGAATGATTGTTGATTCTGAAATTGATTTACACTTGAATTTGGTTGAGGTGGATAAATCATTGGATGGGTAAAGGAGGTATTAAATGATTGAAGATTATACGATCCAAAACCCCCACCATAATTTTGACAACTCAATTGTTGCTCAATTGCCATTGCTTGAGTATAGGCTTGTGTCAAAGATGTGATTTGAGGCATCCCTCGCAAATATGTGGAAATGAGTGGGTCAAGAGCATTTACATATATTTGGAGAGCCATTTCTTCTTGAAGAGCATAAAATGTCACTAATTGAGCATATAATCCAAAGAACTTTTCAGAAAATGACTTCACATTTTCACCTGGTCCTTTTTTAATAGTGACAAACTGCTGATACATGCGGATTGGGTCAACTTGCTTTTTGTTGAATTGATTAAGAAATGTTGCCTCTAGTTGAGCCCAAGAAGTGATAGACCCTAAGGGCAGACTTGTAAACCAATCAAATGCCACTTTGTCCAAGGTGTAAGGGAACATTTTACAAACAACATCATCATGCCAAATTGTTAAGTGATTCACAACAAATTTGAATGCTTGAATGTGTTCTCCTACAATATTTGTCCCGTTAGACAAAAATCGAGGAAGACATCTCTCAAAACCAACGGGCAAATAATGTTGAACTCCTGGTATGTTCAATGGGCTACCTGTCATCCACGGTGAAAACATAGCCATTAGTGAATCTTAAAGAATATAACTTTAATACCCAAAAAACAATTTTTTAAAATTTATTTATTATTATTTTTTTTTTTTAAATCAAATCAAATCACATTATTCCTGTATGAACAATCAAAGCGTTAGACCAGTGCATAGCAATTCATGTCCTCCTTTTAACAGTACAAAGTTGTATTGTTAAAAGAGGGCTAAAGATAATAATCAATAGGGCATGAAATATTCAAAATTTAAATCCCTATAGCATTTAAATCAATCTGAAATAAACCGGTTCGGGCCCTCCTTCTAGCGCCAAAATGTTGAGTGGTATTTTCACACACTTGTGAAATTACACTCTTCCTTAGGATTTGGGTTCCAAATCCCCTCTTGCAAAGAAGTTAAACAACCAACTTCTCCAAGGTCTCCGTTGTATTAGCATTTGCAACTGTGTATTAGTAATCTCAAATAAAGATATTCAATTAAAATGCTTGGAACACCTTAGTGATTGCAAGTAACTGTAAACAAGGGGCAATGTTGGTTTATTTCACCATGAAACTTTAGTGATTGTTCATTATTCTACTTTTTTTAGATTTTGTAATTTTTATGTATTTATTTTAACTAAGTTGAACCTTCGGGAAAAATAAAATAAAATGAAAAGAAATGCAGAAAATTAAAAATTGAACACGTTCAGTCTGATGCTATCCTATTCCGACAAAACCGAATATGTGAGAGTTTCGTACATGCAACCTAGCCTATTTGACCTGCAAAACAAACACAATCAAAGTAAACTAGGTGCTAGCTCCAAGGGTTTAAAATAATTTTCAGATTGTAGACATTCACATGAAATAACCCAAAACAATGGCATGTATTTCATTTATAAATCTGAAATCTGAAAGGAGAAAAATAGAACAGTTAAAATGAAGCATGCAAAAAATTTCTCATCCTTTCTTGCCCATAAAATGCAAATTTTTGAACAATTCTGCATTAAAAATATGTCCTGTTACAATAGCAGAATCTCTGGTTTTTTCTCAAAACCAGCAAAAGGTGGAAGAAAAGCACTCCACAGCAGGCCCAGAATGGCTAATCACCATCAACTCTGCAACACTGCTCGCAGCGATTTCCGACCCCGTATCAATCTGTGCCTCTGCGTTTTATACTTGCTGGCAAACTGCTTCTCCTTCCACGACGGTTCGTTTCGTCTTCCAGATTGCTTCGTTTCACCTTCCCCGCCTTTCCATTGCTTTTGATTTTATGCTCGAGATCTTCTCTGTGAACTGTAACGCCTCTGCAGCCCTTACACATGTACGCCACGTGTTTCGCACTTTTCTGCATGTTCTGTAACGGCCCCATGTAAATCGTGACCAAAAATAGCATGTAGCTTTGCTCCCTTACTGTCATCGCAAAAACGCGACATGTCGCGATATCGCGACATTTTCCTGCCAATAGCCTTGTCCGCCTTCATGCACAGCGAAAATGAGACATGTCGCGATATCGCGACGTTTTTCTGTCAGCAGCTTTGTTTCTCATCATGCATCGCGAAAATGATACATGTCGCGATATCGCGACATTTTTCTACTTTGGGCCATCTCGCTGCAACCTGTCATGAAATCGCGACCATTTTCTGTTTCGGGCCATCTCGCTGCAACCTGTCGCGAAATCGCGACCATTTTCTGTTTCGTACCGTTTCGCTGCAACCTATCGTGAAATCGCGACCATTTTCTGTTTCGTACCGTTTCGCTGCAACTCGTCGCGAAATCGCGACGCTTTTTCGTTTCGGGTTGTCTTGCTGCATTTGGCCACGAAAACGCGACATGTCGCGAAATCGCGACATATTTTCCTTCCGTACCACTCGGCTGCTTCCGGTCGCGAAATCGCGATGCTTTTCCACTTGGAGCTATTTTGCGGCTTTCTGTCGCGAAATCGCGACGCTTTTCCGCTTCGGGCCCCTTTGCTGTTTCCTGTCGCGAAATCGCGACGCTTTTTCGCTTCGTGCCCCTTTGCTGCTTTTTGTCGCGAAATCGCGACGCTTTTTCGCTTCGTGCCCCTTTGCTGCTTTTTGTCGCGAAATCGTGACGCTTTTAGCGCCTTGCCCTGTTTGACTGGTTTGACCGCGATTTTGTGACATGTCGCGATTTCGCGACAATTTTCGATCAATGCCTCCTCCTGCTTGCCTGGGCCGCGAAAATGCGACATGTCGCGATATCGCGACACTTTTTAATTTCTGCCATTGATGGAGCGACATGTCGCGATATCGCGACAACTTTTCTTTTTCGGCCGCGACGGAGCGACATGTCGCGATATCGCGACACTTTTTCTCCTTAGTGAAATTTTTGCTTTTTTTTTGATTTTTTAGCATCTGGGCTACTGCAGTTTTCTTTGAAAGCATGCAAAAAAGGTGGGTCCCCAATTTTGGGGTGTGTTGTGGATCAGCCACAACAAAAAGCACAAAGGCAAACAAAGTAGCAAGAAATGTGAAATCCTAATGTGAATGACTTGAAAAGAGATTGCAAAATTAACCTAAATGCAATTTTGTGAAAGATGTTAGAAACCTTACTCTAATGACATGGAAAGAGATTGAAATGTGATTTTGAAATTTGAAAGAAATTGAAATGTACCCTAAGGATTTTGGAAAGAAATTTGAAGTTCTAATTAAATAACATGAAAGGAAAGTGAAATTTGAATTGCGAAATTTGAAAGAAATTGAAATGTACCCTAAGGATTTTGGAAAGAGATTTGAAGATCTAATTAAATAACATGAAATGAAAGTGAAATTTGAATTATGAAATTTGAAAGAAATTGAAATATACCCTAAGGATTTTGGAAAGATATTTGAAGTTCTAATTAAATGACATGAAAGGAAAGTGAAATTTGAATTGCAAAATTTGAAAGAAATTGAAATGTACCCTAAGGATTTTGGAAAGAGATTTGAAGTTCTAATTAAATGACATGAAAGAAAAGTGAAATTTGAACCTAATCTAATTGCATTTGAAAGGAGATTTGGAATGAAATTTGAAATGATATGAAAGAGATTGCAAAACCCTATTCTAATTGCAAATTTGAAAAGAGATTTGAAAAAGAAATTTGAAATGACATGAAAGAGATTATAAAACCCTAATCTAGATGCAACTTTGAAAAGAAATTTGAGATGACTTTGAAAAGGAATTGCAAAATGACATGAAAGGGATTTTAAATCTTATTCTAAATGCAAGTTTGAAAAGAAATTTGAAATACCTTTTTGAAAATAGAAAGTGAAAAATCTGATCTACATGCAAATTTGGAAAGAAATTTGAAATATCTATCTAATGCATGAAAGGATGATTTGAAAGAAATGATTTGCAAAAGTTGAAAACAAATGAAAATCTATTTTACTAGCTTGAAAAAGGAATGTAACTTTGATCTAAATGATAGAAAAGAAATTTGAGGTAAATTAAACTAATTGATTCTGAAATAGCATGATAATCCTAATTGATGTGCTTGGAAGGAAATTTCACAATGACATGATGCACTTGATGGTGAAACTTCTTTGCAAATAAAAAATGAAAATAGGAGGTTTCGAGGGAAATACCTGACTCCTGTGTTTTCAGATGAGTTGCTTGATGTCTTTGTTATAAACCACTGTAATTTTAGATTTTTTTGGAACGGTTTAGTAGATTTTGCAAGGCAGCCTGCGAACTGGACTATTGGTTCACAAGTTGAGGGGTGAACTAGTTTTAGGAGCCTGAAACTCCTATTCTACTGACCTGATGTGTATGTCAAGGTTTTGTTGGTTTCTATTCTATATTCAAAGTGTCTGAAACAGCAAGATAAAACCTTAAATTGAGTCATATTAGTAGAAACAACTATTCTAACACAACTATTGTGGTGGTCCTAGTGGGTGTGCTAGAATGAAGTGACTGAAAGACAACCATTTCTAAAAACAAATGTAGAAAATGTTCATAGTGTTGCTTTATTCATTTTGAATGTAGGGTTACAAAATAAGTCTCTCTTTCAGTGGAGATCTTTATTCCCTATTTTCATCACAAATCTGAAGCATCTGAAGGTATATTTCGGAGCTCCTCAATGAAGGTGGGCTTCTATGCGCATGTGCCACTGGTAGTATGTTGGTGTATGTCTTTTTATACCTATTTTGGGTCTACAAAAGGGTGTTAGTGTGATTGGGAGCCTACCTTGGTCAAGCCCCATAGTTATGAAGACAAATAAACTCAAATATGGAGAATAAACATGATGAAAGTTGCTAGAAATGTTATAGAAGCTATTAAAAACTAATTTATACCTAATATGGTGTTGTAGACCTGTCGTACGGCCGGTTAACCGAATCCTGGATTCATAAGCCGAGGGGTGAATTGGATTGTAGTTGACTTCTGATGAAGATTTTCTATTTGAATGGGGTCCAGGAGTTTTTTGATATTGTTTTTCGAAAGCAAAGTGGTAGAAGATAATTTTGGTGTGATTTTGACAAAATTTGGACAAATTGACTGAAAATGTAAGAGAAGTAAAATGAGGGAAAAGACCCTCTATTTATAGGAAAAACCAAGGTCAGGGGGGTAGTTAGGTGTAATACACCCTAGGGTCAATTCCTAACATGGTTAGGTTAGGGTTTGGGAGGTGGCAAGCTTTTTCATCCTCTCACATACCCTGAAGGAATATCTCATCCTCACACATGTGTGAGCAAGGATTAGGGTTAACTAAGGTTAGCTAACTCCTAGGTTAGATGGGGGTTGAATTAGGATTTCTAATAAATATCCTAACCAACGTAGGGTGCATACATGTGTGAGGACATGTTTAGGACTAATTTTATCATTAATCCTAATTAAACCCTTTTTAATGATAAAGTGTAACTTAAGTGAAAGTCAACTATAAATTAGAATTCTAATTAGTCTAATTAGGGTTTTTGGTAAGGAATGGTCCCATGGGGGCCCTAATTAGGCATAGGAAAGGGCTTAGGTGGCCTTAGGGAGCTAGTAGGTGGCCCTCTTGTGGATATAAGGTATTTTGGGTGCACTTTACATAGTTTTGTAGGTTTTGCACCTATAGATAACTATGATGGCCTATAGCAGCCTACGATGGCCTATGATGGCCTATGACTGCCTATTATGGCCTATGATGGCCTATGACTGCCTATGATGGCCTATGATTGGCCTATGAATTCCTGTGACTGCCTATGCAAACCTACAAGTGTCTATGCAGATTGACAAGAATCTAGAAATGAGCATGTGTGACTTTTAGGTGTCTACAATATTCTTCATCAACCTTTAATTTTTTTCCTGTGCGATGATTAATGGAATATTTTACAAACCTTATGCCTCCTTATATTTCTCAGTACTTGACAAAATATTTTTAAATAATGAATTACTTCCTTCCTAATATCTTATTCCTCAATATTTCTTCCATCTAGAGTTAAAATGTTTTTGATGCAACAAAAAAAAATTGTTTTTGTTGTAGCATGAAAAACATTATTTCTATCTACTTAATCCATTTTTCCCTAGATTTTTGGAACCAATATTACCCCTCCTTTTTCAATGCATTGTGGTAAAGTTATTTTTTCTCTTTCACATAAGAATCTCAATCCATCCATTGATTTTTACTCATATATTTTGAACTTGGATTCATTTTCCTTCTCCTTAAAGATGTTATCAAACCATTTTTCATTCTAAATATCCATTTGCTCCTTTATATATGTCACATTTTTAACAAACGTGTACATACTTGATCCTTCAAATTTTGCTTCATCCCACCATAATATAACCATCTAGAATATATCAAGGTCTTGAAGCTAAATAGACTAGAAGTAAAATTGATTTGGATAACTATTTTATGATAAATCACAAGTCAAAAGAATGGGTTTATGATTCAATCATGCTTGCAATAAAATATCTAAAGATATTTTATACTTTATTTGCAACCATGTGTTGGATAACAAAAATTTATTCAATCTTTCTTCTGTATGAATATACCCAATGCATCTATTATCCTATGTATATTGAAATTTTTAAGGAACATCCAAATGGCCATTTTAATTAACAAATGAGGTAAAATATTGCATTGATTTAGACCACTCCAAAGTACCATCCTTATTTTCCAAAGGAGATAGAATTATATTAAAACTACCCCCAAGAATCCATAGATCACAATTATGAATCATGATTGTGTTTGACAAATATATGTTGAGGTCCTTCCAACATCTTTCATGAGGAGTAGCTATAGTTGGAGCATATACGATTAAAACCCCAACTTTGATGTTTTCCTCTTTTGTGCAAGATAGGCCATCAACCCAATTACTTTTTGCTTCTAATAGTTTTCCATCTCATTTATGTGTGTTTTATATTGTTATAATATTTCCTAAAAGTGCTATAAAAGAAACTACCAAACAATCACCCATCTTCCAAATATTTTTGAAAGCATCCTTACATTCCTTACTACCTAATTTTATTTCACGTATCGAAATAAACTCAAGACTATAACAACCTATTAATTCCTTAATAACTCTTTGTTAGGGGTATTATCCATACCCCTAATGTTCCATGATATCATTTTCATCATCACTTATTATTTTTATTAGTGGCCTTTACCCCACTTCTTGTTAACACTTGTGATATTTTTATTTAGCTTCCCAAATCCATACCCTTTTATATTTATTTTTTTATTTTTCATTCTTTGACAACCTTCCTCTCCTTTTTCCATCCCCACCAACACCTCCATTTTCATAAATCTATTTTATTTTTCCATAATTTTTATAATGAGACTTATCTTCTAAAGATTTATGTTTCCTTAAAGAATCTGAAATGCAAGGAATAGCCTCATAAACACTTTTTTTTTTGTGTTGCCTCGAAAACCCTAAAGTACAAGCATGACCCTCCATAAAAATTACTTTCTTATGCTACCTTGGAAACCCTACACTTCCATGGATATCCTCCATATGCATTTCTTTATCATGTTGTTATGAAAACTCTGAAGTGTAGTAGATACACTATACTATTTCCATTTTTATTACAAGGAGAGGATTTTATGCTACTTGAGGAAAATAAAGATGACTTGCTTAGATTAAACTTGACCTCCTTCACCTCATTCACTTTAAATTTTACCTCCTCATCTTCCTTCGCTCCTTTAATTCCCGTATTTGAACTTGTGCATTTACATATTTATCCCTTATGTTATTTTTCTCTTTTAATGGTTGATTCAAGTGAACTATAATGGCCTTTTTCCATTTGATGATGCAAAGGGTTTTTTATTGCCACTTTCTTAGGAGTGGACAAAAGTTTATTTAAACCAACTTCTACTATGATATGATATCCTTTTTCTTATTAATATTTGGTCTCATGCTCAAGATTGTCCATATCTTTCTCCATCATTTTAACTTTACAATCTCTTACCATGTCTCCAATCTCATAACATTTACAATAGTAGAATGCAATATTTTCATAATCCACTTGTTGATCCCATTATCTTGATTTAGATTTAATCCTAATGGACTAAAGTAAAGGTTTTAAAACATCCATGGTCGCACATATTTGAGCATATACAACATGCCTTCTCTTCTTAGTAGGTGGTCCTTCCTCAATGAACTCCCCTAGACTATTGCCAATATTCTTCATAACCTCCTTGTTGATGAGTTGATAAGTTCGTTTTAAAAACCTAATCCACACTAGAATCATTCAATAGTCTTTGTCTCCATACATTAATTCTCACTCCATGGTCTTAAATATAATTCATCTTTACCCTTAAACCAAGGGTCATAATCAATAATTTCTTAACTAGAGAATATAATGAGAAAAAAATCCTTTCAAAAAAAAAGTTATGGAGTGATTTGAATTCAATCCTCACTTTCACTTGATCCAATTTTGAATCTTAGAAAAACCTAACCAATATCCATGGAACTTACATATTAATCTGTTGGTTATAATAACCCATATATCATGCTTGATCTACTCATCCTTGATCATCTCTTTTGGTGTAGTATCTACTACCTAGATATGGTTTGTCATATATTTGATCTTCCTCTTATCGCTAATTAGGGCATTCTTACTTCCAATAAGGACTTTTAAAATTGATTTTCTTGTCATGTTATATTTTCTTTACATTAATCCTTTAGTTTTTGAGTTTCTCCTAGGATCTTGAAAAATAAGTGGTGCTTGCTTCTAGATCACATACCTTGGATATGTTGATAAGTAAAATTTAATATTGTAAGGTTATTTTTTTTTTTGGTAATTATTATAATAAATTAACAGTGGGTTTTTATAGAGGATCCCAAAACCTTATGTACAAAATTAGCCAAATTTCTAATGATGCATCATACCTCTTGGCTATAACAATAAACCTAAATGAAATAAAACCATCCTAATGCTGCAGACTTGAAAACAGCAAAAAGGACTTTTAGGCCTGGAGACCCAACAACAAAGAAAACAGGACAGACCCAAGAGAAACCCAAAAAGAGGCCAAAAACAAGGAGACAGACACCATGGACTGCTAATCACGATCCTCCTGTCCTCCCGAATATGGGCGCTTCTGGTTCTGCTTTAGGATAGAAATCATGGAGTTGACAGAAGTAAGAATGGAAGCAACCAAGTCCAGGAGAGAATTACCGTGACTCTCCTTGTCGCTCTCCGTGTCCGACGGGATGTGCTGCGGACGGACATCCTTCTCCACATTTTTGACTTTTCGTAGGCGTTGGGAAGATCTGCCAGGAACGGACAGTAGCTTCTTTGCCACGCCACCCCAAAACACGTCGGAATGGGCCTTCCAAAAATTGCGCAAGGAAAACATCAGGAAGGGATGTCTGCCCTGGCCAACCTTTCCACCTCGGATGGGAAGCAAGACCGCCACACAATCGGGCACGTGGTCGCGAGCCCTTTATTTGCCATGTGGTCAACCACGCTATTTCCTTCTCTCAAAATATGATTTGCTTCCCATCTACAGCGATAGGAGAGAAGAGATCTAGCCTCGAGGATGATGTTGTAGACTTTCCAAGATAGATTTTTGGTACCAAGAAGGTAATTCATGATGTTGAGTGAGTCACCCTCAATGATAATAGGTCGGGGATCCTCAGAGAGAATCCGAATACCATTCAGAGCGCCTCGGGCTTCAGCATAGTGATTCATCTGGGAGCCCAAATCTTTACAATAGGCCATCACAATATTCTCGTCATGATCACGGACAACCCCACCAGCGCCAACGGGCCCAGGATTCCCCTTAGCCGCTCCATCAAAGTTTAATTTAATCCACCCCATGGGGGGTTTGGTCCACACAACATTCCTTCGACAGGGCCCTTTAACAACCTCCAAAAATGGCCAGAGATTCATCATTTTGAGAATAGCTTCTTCGCTCAGAAGATGAGGACGGGGACTGGGAACCGCAATAGAATTCTCAATGGCGTAAGATAACGCCCTTTGAGCGACGGAAGGGGCCCTCTAGGAGCTCCGCCAAAGATTTTGGCATTCCTCTCTAACCAAATTTGCCAAATTAAATGGTGGAAGGAGGCCTCGAGGAGGAAGCGGAGCTTGGGATTCTTGAAAGGATTAGGCCATTGGTGAAAAGCATCTCTAAGGGATCGGGGAGAGCACCAAAGGATCTGGAAGGAGGATAGGACAATGCTCAGAACAGAGTGGGAAAACGGGAAATGCAAGAATAAATGATCCCTCGTCTCACAATCTGCTAAACACAAGTAACACCTGTTAGGGAAGGCAAAGCCTCTCTTGTGAAGGTTGTCAATAGTTAAGGCTTTATTGTGGAAAGCAATCCACGTGAAGAAGTTGATTTTAGGAACAACTCCTTTCCTCCAAACAGTATTCCACCTATAGTCCAGAGCAGTCTTGGTGATGAGAAGCTCATAAGCTGAATTAACAAAGAAACACCCATCCTCCGTACCACTCTAGATGATCTTGTCATTCCTCCTGGAAAAAGGAATTAAAATCAACTGAATGATATTATCAAGGAAGGTAATCTCATTATTAAACCCCTCCACAACAGGAAGCTTCCACTGAGGGCTCCGATCAATGAGATTTGCCACCCTGATCTGGGAGTTAGGGTCGGTCAAGCTTCTCAGTCCAGCGAGGTCCTCCCTCGACCCAAGGGCTTCTTCAGTCGCCCACCTGTCATTCCAAAAGGAAATGCAGTTGCCATCACCCAAAATCCAGTAGGCTCCCAGACTGATCAGATGTCGGGTTTGGAGCACATATTTCCAAAATATCGATGCCATGGAGGATGTTTCAGCATCCAAGAAGGGGGTGGGGCCAAGATACTTCATTTTAACCAGCGTAACCCACTCCACCGGGTCGCTAGACATAATCCTCCAAGCATGCTTCGCGATCAAATCCAGATTCATAAGTCTTGATCTTCTCAACCCCAGGTCGCCTTGATCTATCCTCGAACACACCTTGTCCCAGGCTACAAGGGGAAGTCTAGATTTCTCTTCGTTACCAGACCAAAGAAAGGTCCTCTGAATCTTCTCAATCTTGGAGTGGACTGCACTTGGAAGCATGAACACCGACATGAAGTAGGTCGGGATCCCCTGAAGATAGGCTTTGGTAAGGGTGGCTTTCCCAGCTTGCGATAGGAGTTTGCCCTTCCAAGTGCTGATTTTCCTGTGAAGGCGCTCAAGAATCGTGTTCCACATGTCCCCACTGGCCCGCCCGCTATAAGATAGAGGTAACCCCAGATAGGACGTAGGCAGGGAATCAATAGTGCATTCAAGAATTCTAGCAATCTGAATTTGTCTACGTAGAGGAGTGTTAATAAAGTAAATTTTTCTCTTGATGTAATTGACCTTTTGTCCAGCAGCTTGCTCATAACGGGACAGGATCCTCTTGAGCGACTTGGCTTGAGCAACGGATGCCCTAGTGGAAATGAGGGTGTCGTCCACAAATTGTTGATGAGTGACAGGATTAATTCTAGAAGTCGGCAAGATGCCAGAAATCTTGTTCTGTCGAAGAGCCTCTTTCATGGACCAACTCAGAACCTCCGCCAGAAGAATGAACAGGATGGGAGAAAGATGATCGCCCTATCTGAGGCCTCTGGAGCTTTGGAAATACCCATCTAGGGACCCATTGACCAAGACAGAAAAAAAAGGAGTGGATATATAGCTGTAGACAAGGTCAATCCAGTGGGGATGAAATCTAAACTTGAGGAGGACTGCACACAAAAAATTTCGATCGACAGGGTCGAAGGCTTTGTTCATGTCGAGCTTAATAAAAAGAGCAGCATTCTTAGAGCGGTAAGTGGAATGAAGGGTCTCATGGACAGTGATAACACCATCAAGAATGTTTCTGCCTTTGACAGTGCTTCCCTGACAAGGATCAATCGGAGGGGGGAGGGACTGTTTTGAGTCTATTGGCTATAGACTTGGTAAGGATCTTGTAAAAAACATTGCACAGGCTAATGGGCCGATAGTTAGAGAAACTTTTGCAGGAAGGGAGACTTAGGAATGAGGGCAAGAAAGGTGGAATTGAGTTTCGGGTGGATAGATCCGGACGCTTGGATAACCCGAATAGCATCACACACATCCGGGCCCACGACCTCCCACATGACTTGGAAGAATCGGGGAGGGAAACCATCGGGCCCGGGGGCCTTATCTGGTTGCATGGAGAACAATGCTTCCTTAATCTCAGATGAGGAAAAAGGTTCCAGAAGTTTCATGCTTACCTCATGGGGAACTTTAGTCGAAAAATTGGCGAGCATAGATTTTTGGACCTAGAGGTTGCTATCTGGAGGAGTGCCAAGCAAATCCTAAAAGAAATTAACCGCTTCGCTCCTGATTTCCTCAATCTCCCTGGTAATGTGCCCATCCTTACAAGTCACTTCTCTGATCTTGTTGGCCCCTCTGTGCCTCATAGTAGACGCATGAAAAAATCTCGTGTTGGAGTCTCCATTCTTCAACCATAGGTCACGAGATTTATGGCGCCAGAACGTTTCCTCCCTAGCGAGAATAGAATGAAATTCCACCAAAAGGCTCTGCTCTTCCTCCCTAAGACCCTCAGTGTAACCTTCGGTAGCCATCCTTTCCTCCACAGCCTTCAGGTTCTCAGCGATAGATTTTTTGGACTCAAAAATATTGCCGAAAACCACTTTGTTCCAAATATTCAGTTTTTCTTTGACCATTTTGAGCTTTAAAGCCACCCTCTTAGGAGCGCTTCCTTCAATATTGTAAGGTTATTAATAATATTTAAAAGTGGGAGTTATCATGAATGAAATTAGGGATTTATCCTACAAAGGTGATTAAGAGAATTGATATTTTAAATAAAAAGTTTTACATGTAAAATGACCTTTAGTGCTACTTAATAGTTACTTTCAAGTTTACATAAAAATTATAGTTAAAATCATCAAATGGTATTAGCTAAACTAGTTAAACTTCCTCAACTTTCAAGGAAGACACTTAGGTTAAAATCTTTCCAAGCGATACATGTTTAATTGAAACTTAGGTTCAAATCTTGTCAAGCAATATATGTTTAATTGCCAAGTTGTATTACAACTATATGATCATGATGTAACATGGGTTGGGCTCGTTTCAATCCCATATAATTGATTAAAAAATGAATTAAAATTATATTAAAGCTTCTTTAATTGATTATATGGGATTTGAAATGGGTCCCATACATATAATATATGATAATGGAACCTTAATATTTCAACAAACTTTAGAGGTCTTTGATATATATATATCGTGAAGCAAGACTTAACTTGGGCCTCTACCATGGAAGTTTGTCCTTTTAACCACTTAAGTTCATGTCATTTGATTATATATAATATGGGATTGAAACATGCCCCATCCATATTACATCATGACTTGTTACAATTGTATTTTAGCAATCCACATAGTGGCATTATAACTAGCAATTAGGCATATATGTCATTACAAGATTTGAACCTGGGTCTCTACGTTGAAACCTAGGTTTGTAACCAATTGAGCTCATGCAATTTGACAATCATAACTTGACTATTGTTTTCAATTGTTTATGTGGCATTGAAATGGGTTGCACCTCTATCACATCATCACCACATAGTGGTACTATAACAACTTGGGTATTATCCATGTATCACTTGACAAGGTTTGAAACTCAATCTCCTCGAAAGTTGAGGAATTTAGTCGATTGAGCTAATGTCATTTGATATAATTAAACTATTAATTATGACCATCTTATTTTATTTTTAATTTCTTTGATGCAATGCGCTTTACTACTACCATCCCATAATTTGAATGATCTCTAATCTTGTTTATAGTTATAATTTTTGAAATTTACAAAAACTTGTTAATTTCGTTATCAGCTCATGAATATTTTATATACTAAATTGAATATATTGGTTTGAATGGTTAAATATCTATATTTTGAATTTATGTTTTCCAATTTTATCTTTTAAGTTGATTAAAAAAATGATTATTATTTTTTTTGTTTTAATAACCAACACAAACTTGAAGTTGGAAGGAGATGCTCCTCTGACTATGTAAATATTTTATGGCTACAATAGTTTTTTATGCTAAAAGTAGGACTTGCAATGACACTATCAAAAATTCCTATTATATTTCAAGAGACATGATCTCTTTATTCATTATGCGGATGTAGTGTTTTTACAAGTAACCAATTTTAATCCAAATATGAATTATCTTTTAAGATGGATTTCTCATTCTTCGTACAACTTCAAAGGATTATGATTACAATATTTTTTTAGAGATGCCAAAAAATATTTACCCAAATTTAAAGATGTCAACATAATATTATAAGAGAGCATTTGATGATATTATCTTCAACCTTAAGACTCTTGAAAGTGTAGGAAGAAAGCATGATGATGCAACTCTTCCCTTTCACATTTTGGGATGATGTATAAAATTGTTTTTACAACTTACACCCTAAGTCTATTAATGATCAATTAGGATTAGAAAATGCGTTTGTTGAAATGTATTCCAAAATAAATAATGCAAGTCACTTGAAAAAACAATTCTTATGATTAATTAATTATAATGCCAAATTTGAAATTTTGTATTAAAAATATATATAATTAAAAATACCACAATACACACTAGCATTTGAATTCTATTTAGATGAATTAGGTCCTTGGGTCAGTTTCTATTTGAAGATGGAAAATTTGATTACATTGCTCAAGATAACAACGTAGCTATATAAATTGATATTGCTTCCAAGCTATTATCTTCCGCTAATAATAAAGTCAATAATCCTATTTTGTTACCAAGAATTGATTTTATTACTTCTCAAAAGAAACAAATTGATGAATGGAGGATGCATTAAGATATTCATACCAAAGAGACTTTTAAAAGAACATGGAATGCTTATTTTTGTGGAGGAATAAAATTAGTCAAATTATGGCATCCTTGGGTTTGCTTTTAGTTCACCAATGGTTTTATGTGAAGAGGATTCTTCTAGTGAATACAAATTCAAAAGAATTCTATTGATGAACCTATTCAAGATAATGAAACTCAAAGAAAATTCTTTTAATGAATTAGATAAAGATAACCATGTTGGTTAATTAATCAAAAATAGTTTTTAGGGGTAGAGAATATATTTTTTGATTAAACATAATTAAAAATTGAAAATCAAAATAAACCACCTAATAAAATCAAAGTAATTTAGATGAGCGAAAAAGATAAATATGATCTATTTCTAACTAATCAACAACCACTAAAAAATAATCTATATAGATAGATATAGCCCCTTTCTAATCAATCAATAAACTGTAGGAGTAAAGTTACTCATTTAAAGGCTTCCAAATATATCTTAATTATTTAATTAAAAAAAAACTATGATAAAATGTCATTTAAGCAACTCAAACACAACAAAAGGAAAACAAATACACAAAAGTTTAATTTGGAGGCAAAACTCATTTGAAGCATTATTTTAAATAGTAGTTTGGTGTCTATATGTTATGAATGAATGAAAGATTTTAATTACATCGCAAGACCCAAATATGGTCTATGGGACCTCAAATATGGAAGTACAATTACTCAAATCATATCATATGATCTTTAATATCTTTGAGAAGGTTGTTCCACTCAAATATGGTCTATGGGACCTCAAATATGGAAGTACAATTACTCAAATCATATCATATGATCTTTAATATCTTTGAGAAGGTTGTTTCTTCTCCTGCTGATTTGTGTTAGCAATTCTCCAACTTTTTTTATTTTACTGTCTTCAAATAAATCTGTCATAAACTCGTTCCCAAGTGTTTCTTTGTATTTGTCATGGATATCTGAAAAACTCGGGCATTTATAGATGAAGTGTTCCTCTGTCTCTACTACCCCTGTGCTGCATAGAGTACATATCCTTTCTTCCCATTGTTCTTTGGGCGTTGTCCATCTCCCTGTTTCACATCTAAGCTTATGAGAGCTAGTCCTTATCTGAGCAATGAGTATTTTTTCTTTCCACTTGATTTCAGTGCCTATATATGATTTTTCCTTGTGGTCATACGTTGGGTTAAAATTTGCAATATAATATTGTCTTTTCCTGCTTGCATTTGTCCACATTCCACTTCTGAACTTTTCATTCACATAATTTTTTATGTCTTTGTTGACATTTGGGCATTCATTTATGTTGATTTCCCAACGTTTCATCCATTTCCGATTTTGTTTCATCCACGTATTCTTTCGCCTATGCAACTCTTCGTCCCTAACTGCCCTAGGCCATCTATCATTTGTCATGTTTTTTTATTTTTTCAAGTAACATAACAGCTTGGTCATAGCAATTGCTTCTAAAGGGAACATTCCAGTTTCAGCTAGAATAATTTCATAAGGGGTTGTGGCCTTAATTTTGAGAAAGTTTGTGATTAGATATTTTTGGATCCTTTTTATTTGCCTCCATTTTGCATTTGTTGTGCCACTAGCCCACACCTTGCAACCATACAACAGAACCGGTGTAACAAGTAGGCCAAATAAGACCTTGGTGGTCTTCTAGTCCCACAACTCGGCATTCCTACACATGTTTTGAAGTGCATATAGTGCTCTCCAGCCACTTTGAGTTCTTTTCATCCTACATGTATTCCAATTAAGTTTGTCGTGAAAGTCTATGCCCAGGTATTTGTATTCTACCACTACATCAAGCGGTTCTCCTGCAAACTGAAATTTGAGTTGTTGCTTCTTCTTTTTTCTGAAAAAATCATAATTTTTGTTTTGCTCGTGTTCACCTCGCATCCCAACTTCTTTACAAAAGAGTTCTAGAGCTTGAAGGTGATCTTCTAGATCTTTGGCTAGTTTGGCCACAAGAATTACATCATCTCGCATACATGAGGAGTTTTACCACATATTTGGCTAAATGCACACCCTCTCCCCCAAATTTGTTTATCCATTCTTCTAACTTGTCAATGTACATCTCAAATAAGGTCGGAGATAGAGGGAAACCTTGTTTGACACCTATGTCACTACCAAAACATTCGGATAACTCTTCATGTGTTCTGATTCTAGCCTTTACATGCTCATATAGTCTGTGAATTGTTGTCCTGTAGTGAATTGGAACCTCTAGCTCTTCCATTCTGCTCCATAATTTTTTTCTTGGCACTGTGTCAGATGCCTTTTTAAAAAACAGATGTATATAAATTGTGCATCCATAATGAAAAAAATTTATATAACATTTTTTTATTTATGAAAAAAAAGAGTCATTTTGTTGTCTATGTGACATTTTAAAAAAGTGCACATAAATTATATATCTAATAACTTAAATTTTATATTTAAGTACGAATATTTAATAGTAAGTTCTTGGATTTTCATTCAAGAGACCCAAGTTCAAACCCGGTAAAATGGGACCAGACCTTCATAATGTAAACTAAAATTTTATCAAGCGGTATTAGCTCAAACAATTAGATTCCTCAATATTTAAAGAGGAAACCAAGGTTCAAATCTTGACAAGCAATACATGATAATATCCAAGCTTTGTTGTAATACCACTATGTGATGATGATGTAATATGGGTGGGACCGTTTCAATCCCATATAACCAATTAAAAAATAATAATATTTCTAATGACGATAAATACATTGAACAATTGTATTGTTTTTGCGGACACATAAAAAATAAATTATTGAGGCCTAAGAGGTAATACCCGGATGGGATTGGCGACAAGCAAATTTTGTTCCAAAGGGGGCAGTGCAACGGTTTGGGCTTTGGATTTTATTTGAGAGGTCCAAGGTTCAAACTGTGGCTTTGGCTTTTCTTTGAGAGGTCCAAGATTCAAACTGCGGTGTGTGTTAATCCCCTATTAATAAGCTTAGCTCTCGGTCTTATGAGGGGTTATGATTGGGATGGAAATGCTTAACCTAAATGTTGGTCATAAAGGTTTTTCACATTAACTAAACCAAAAAATAAAAAATAAATACATTAAACAAATTTATAAAAAACTCTAAAGAAATAGATATGTAATTCCTCTTCCTATATTATATATTTAATAAATAAATTTTGTATATAATTCTTTTATAGATAATTCATAAATTTTGTATATAATTCTTTTATAGATAATTCATAAATTATATAAAGTGAAACGGAATATAAAGGAATATTTTTAGTTAAAATAAATACGTTGAATGAATTTATATAAATAAATATAGTTTGAATAGACTTTTTATGAAATTAAATCTTTTGTAATTCGATTTGACTTCTATCACTTCGTTTTATTAATCATTATAAAAAAAAAACATTAATGTTACATGCCAAAAACATAGAACTTTATTGAGGTTATGGTTGTTTATCTAAAATTCAAACAATTTTATTCGGAGTTTTTTTTTTAATTGGTAAAGAGGGGTTTTGAAAGGATCTCGTAACCTTCTACAAGGAGAAGGTTGGAAGAAGAGATCCCAACCACAAAATAGTTGAAGAAATAGACTCTATGTGGGCTATTGGAGAAAAATAACTGAAACAAAAAAAAGAAGCCCACGCAAGAGCAAGAGAGAAAGCCACACCAGCTAAGAAGAGAAGCCCTCGCAGGGGCAGCAGGGAAAACCTCAAGGGTTTTTCCGTAAAGGAAAAAAACCTCGCACCCAAAATAAAAGGGTTTTCCCACACAGGAGGAAACCTTAGACTTAGAAGGTCATCCACAACTGAATCAGGATTGTCCGCAGACGAAACAAGACCACTCGTAAAGACAAAATAGGACCATTTGCCAACCGAAACAGGACCATCCGCAAAGGAATCAAGAGCAACCGAAAACCACACAGGACCATCCACAAATGAAACAGGACCCTCCGCAATGAAACAGGGACCATCCAAAAACCAACATAGAACCATCTGCAAAACAACCCAGGTCCATCCGCAAACCAAACCGGACCATCCACAAAAGCCCCCATGCGAACTCCTAGAGAAGAAGGTGAAGCACAGTCGAAGACAAACCATGGAAGGAGGATGCCCAGATCAGCAAGAAACCCTAACCCTACCACCAACGGAGAAACCACAAAATCCTTCTGCCATACATGGTCCCCCCAAGACCAAACAAATATGAGAAGGAATCCAGCAGAAACCCCTGGACATGAGCCCCGAAATGCCAGCCATGGGAAACACTCAACTATGAATCTGAGGCCTCCCCAAGCCCAGAGAAGGTAGTGAATGACCACCCTAGCAAGAAGAACAAAGAAATGCATCCGTCGAAAACCCCAAAACGTCAGCCACAAATCATGAATGATGGGAAACTCTCAACTAGGAACAAAAGGGGTCTCCCCCAAGCCCAAAAACCAGTGAAAGGCCATCCCAACAAGCAGATCAAGCAAACCAAAGCCACCAGAAACCCTAAGCTGCCAGCCACGAAACGTAAACCATGAAAAACACTCAGCTGAGAATAATCAAAGCCTCCCCCAAGCCTAGAAACCAGTGAATGACCCTCCTGGGAAGCAAAACAAAAGAAACTGGATCCCACTCCGAAGCAAAGCCAACCCCCACACCGAAACCACCAACCAGGTTTGTCCGATCACGCAACACCACCCAAGAAGACTTCTTGGAACACCTCAAGAAGAAGCAGAGAAGGCCTTGGAGACCCTCCAGGCACCAAGCAACGGTAGGAAGGGCAAGAAACCCTAGGAAAACTAGGAGATCTGCTTGGAAACCACATCACAACAATAGATCCGCTAGAGAACCCTAGGAAGAGCCAAGGAGGGAGCGAGAAGATGAAGAGGTGACCTCCCACCCATAATGGGAGGTCTCTTGCTCCCGCACCAAGGCATCTCCTAAGCATGCTCCGAATCCACCAAAAGAAAAGAAGATTTTCCTCCTCATACCATGAACACCTTAGGAAGAAGTAGAAAAGAGCTAAAAAACCCTATAGGCACCAAGCAACGGCAGGAAGGGCCAGAAACCCTAGGAGAACTTGAAGATCTGCCTGGAAATTCATAGCAAAGCAAGATATCCGCTAGAGAGCCCAAGGAAGAGCCAAAGAGGGAGCAAGAAGATGAAGAGGTGACCTCCCGCCCATAGCGGGAGGTCTCTTGCTCCCGCATCGGGGCATCTCTTGAGCGCGCTATGGATCCGCCAGAAGAAAAAGAGATTTGCCTCCTCTTTCTTGGAACACCACAGGAAGAAGCAAAAATGGCCATGGAGACCCTCTAGGCACCAAGCAGCGGCAGGAAGGGCCAGAAACCCTAGGAGAACTAGGAGATCTTCCTGGAAAATCACAGCAAGGCAAGATATCCACCAGAGAGCCCAAGGAAGAGCCAAAGAGGGAGCAAGAAGATGAAGAGGTGGCCTCCCGCCCATAGTAGGAGGTCTCTTGCTCCTGCACCGGGGCATCTCTTGAGCGCACTACGGATCCACCAGAAGAAAACAAGATATGCCTCCTCTTTCTTGGAACACCACAGGAAGAAGCAGAAACGGCCATGGAGACCCTCCAAGCACCAGGCAGTGACAGGAAGGACCGAAAACCCTAGAAAACAAAGAGATATGCCTGGAATTCTACAACGTAACAGGAGATCCGCCTGAGAACCCTAGGAGTCGAGGAGGGAACGAAAATGCGAAAAGGTGAGCTCCTGCCCATCACAAATTGAAATTTTGAGTGATAGTGGAGTAATGCCTCTAAAGAGTGTGTATAAAATACTTGTTTATTTTATAATATTAATAAGAATGTATTCTTTCAATTAATTATTAATAAATTGATTATTAATTTTCCTTATTTCCTTCACAAAATTTTATAAGATTATTTTTATTTTATTTTAGTTTTATTTTTAAAAGGATTTCTTTGTAAAAATAAAATTTTAGTAAAGAAAAATAATTATTTACTTAAACATATCAACAACAATTTGCTATATTTATCTTGCATTGTCCACTCCATATTTTTTTCTCTTTAACAAGGTGAGTATTGAAGTTTATAGTAGATTATTAATCCAATCATCTTTTTATGTTTAAATACTTACTTGATTAGAGATATGTTCCACTTAAAAATTTTATTGCCTCAAACAAGATTGGTCAAACCTTTGATCAATTGAAGGGTTCAAAATATCCTTAAGCAAACCTGTACTCTTGATCAAAAGCACTCCAAACTTGTCCAAACAGACTCTTCTCCCATATGACCACACCAAGATTAAGGAAAGCAGTCCTCTATTCTGCCTTATGTATGAGATGATTGCTAGTGTAATTCTTCTTTACTTATGTGCTTTGTGGGTTCCAATAAATTAAAAATAATCTAATGCATTAAAGATCTAAATTTAAATTATTGTATTTTGATAAACATTTTCACGATAATTTACCTATATTTACATAACCTATTAAAAAGACATGATAGAACAAAAATAAAGCTTGTTTTGCCCATATATAATTGATTAAAAACTAGCCTAGATATAAAGGATAAATATCTAAAAACACCTGGAGATATCAATCCCGAGGGGCCTATTTTAGTTTAAATTTTTTAAATTTTTTGTTAATGTTAGCTTTTTTTAATAAAAAACAAAAATTATTTACGGCATGACATGTATAACCTCTTTGCCTCCACCCTTGTCTATCATTATAGGAACATGTATAACCTCTTTGCCTCCACCCTTGTCTATCATTGTAGGAATGCCTCTCGGCGTAATAAATAATATATCTATCATTGTAGGAATGCCTCTCGGCGTAATAAATAATATAACATTAACGTGATATCCTCTATGACAAACTACCATCTAGTTTAAATGTAATTGATTAAAATAAATAATATAACATTAACGTGATATCCTCTCTGACAAACTACCATCTAGTTTAAATGTAATTGATTAAAATACCACAGGCTTCTTTTAATCCCATATTATTGGTTAAGAATAAATAATAAAACTTTAATATAATATCTTATTTTATAAAGTATCATCTTATATTCTAAACTAGAATTAATAATTTATTTAAGATTTACTTAATTAAATTAACAAACCATGAAGATGAAGGTGTTCCAACAAAGAACAAAAGAACAACCAACTTACACCAAACTAAAGGACTGACATGGAAGAAGGCAAGATGTTGTGAATAAAAATGGCAGTCAGCATACTGATTCATTTCCAATAAGATTGAATAATTGAATAGTTAGTTGAATGTTTTTTTCTATTAAAATTTACAGCAAGTTGAATTTGTTCTAATTAAATTTATATTTAATTATACTGTTTTTTTTAATGGTTTTAAGAGTTTGGTGGAATGACCTTTATTTTTTTTTAATAGGTTTTCTGGGATTGAAACAAACCCCACCCGTATTACATCATCACCACATAGTGGTATTACAACAAACAACAAAACTTGGATATTGTCAATGTATCGTTGTAGCAAAATTTGAACCTAGGTCTCCTTCTTGAAATGTTGAGGAATCTAACCGTTAAGCTAATGTCACTTGATTCTTTTTTTTTACCTTTTTTTTCAAAAATCTTTTAATTTTTTCAATGAGTTTACCCATGTTTTTATAAGGGGTCATGGTCTCCTCATACTGAGTGGGGTTTGAATCTTATCTCAAAGAGAAGCCAAAAAGCCCTTACCACTACAGTAAACTTGCAGCTATCTTCATTTATATATGTTTTTTAAATTTTAAACAAAAAATAAAACATTACGTAGCAGTACTCGTTATTATTGTCATTTTTTATTTCAATTATTTCATATTCTTTCTAATGTTTATATAAATACAATGTGTATGAAAATAAATATATTTTTTTTCTTTTTTTTAAATAATACTTCGTATACACATCCACCATGCGGATTGAACCCGGGTCACATCACCAATAATTAAAATGGCATATAAATATTTTATTTTATGTAATTGAACATCTTATTTTTAGTTTATATTTTCAATGTCAGTTCATTTTCACATGCAAGTTCTACAATTTCTTGAGTTTTCTTAACCAACATCAACTTGGAGTTGAAAGGAGCATATGTCCGTTTCCCTCTTAAGAGTCCTAATATGAATAATTATGGTTACCAATATTCAACTTCTTTAATGCTTAGGCAAAGGATGAACTTATTGTTTGTTTGAGTAAAAGATGAGATGACTTTTATCTATGTGGGCATCATTTAACATTATGCATTTGTTGTAACCAACCTTATTATATCATGTGAATTCACAATAATTGCCCCAACAAAAGACTAGGCCAAGAATTAACCCCATCAAATTTACCTAGCTTCATAGATGTGCTTACGCACAAGAAATAAATATGCATCCACTTGTCTGTATTTTCAAAACAAAGCACATTAGAATTGTTACCTTTTATTTATTCCTACTTTGATTATAGCCTATATATCATCAATGTTGTATTACATCATAACATCAGTTATATGATGATGAATCCAACAACTAAAGTATGATCTGAATCCTGTACTGAATTACTAATACACTAAAATCTCTCGTCATTTGGCACCCCATGACAATAACATTCTATAAATTTAAAAAAAAAATGCCTGTTTGCTATATTAATGTTCTTTCAAAATACTCTAGATCTCAATTCCCTTCCTCATTCTACTGAGGTTTTCCATACATCTTTTATGGTCTCAGGTTAGATTCAAGGCAAACAGTCGAGGCAAACAGCCAAGATAAACTTAAGTTAGAATTCACTAAAAGAGTAACCAAAAAAAAGAGGAATTAGCATTGTGTCATGCTTGCAATAAGAGCCGGGAAAATTGGTTTTGACCCCTGTATAGTTTATTCTTTATTACATCATGTGTCTACTAGTTATTAATTCCCCATTGAACTCGACTTCCCCAATAATCTCAAATTGTGGCAGCTTTTCTGGATATTTCAAGTGACAATTGACACTCAAAACTAAACAACCTACATGTGAAGCAGTTGTATCCATCCAGCAGCATCCAGCAGCCACAACGTGTATAGAATTGGCTCATCTCAAGATGTATAACTTTGCAAGCATGGATATAATGCATGAATATCTGACTAGACCTAATGCCAAGGGTTCTTTTTCTCTTGTTTCTTCCAACTTGACGACTTCCCTCCTTTGGAACTCTGAAGCTCAAATAAACACAAATATTTATTCTTCAAAACATTTAAAATGTATTTCTTAACAGATGAAAATTTAATAGAGAAATATGCAAGGATAAATCTGCACACACACAATAACTCACCAACTTAGATCTTTTCTTGTTTTTCCCCCTAAGCCTATTCTTTGGAGGTTTTAGCTTGTAAATGCGAACCATCCAATGGTGGGTTGTAAAAACCTGCAATAAGATATGCTCTTGAGAAGTATTTCAAAGAAAAATGTGAATGGCATTGGATTCATTTAAAGACAAACAAACAAAAAGATATATACAAACCTCTTCAAAATGGGTCAGCTTAAAGTATTTCTTCCCTATCTCGGTTCTTCTCACTCTATCAAATCCTTTCCCATCTGCTTCTGTAAATCTGTACCAGAAATATCATTTAGCTTACAATTATTTTTCCAGACAGCTATATCATTTAGTTTAAAAATAATTTTCTTGGAAGCTGTATCAAATGGTGATGACAGATATATCACAATCAAAATATTGAAATAAAACACAAACAGAAGCACAAAACAAGCTATTTCATGAACACATGAAACACTTCACACTTTGATTCATCAGCATTACCTTTGTCCAACATTAAATCTTTAACATTAGAAAGATGAAAATAGAAACACCCAAAGAAACAGACACAATATTCTTTCTCTCTCCTGATCAGCCTCTGGTCTTTATTACTAGTTGAATATTGTCATTAACAATCATGTCACTAATTGATAATCTCTTTGTAAAAATCCATTACTACAACGTATCAAAGCTACTACCCTTTATGATGTTAATTTTACCCAATTAACACCATATTTCATTTAGAAATCAGTAATGCAGCCTCAATTATATCATAATCTAGGCCTTCTAAATAACACACAAGAAAAGTTATAATGATAATAATGTCATTTTCAATGCAGAAAACGATAGTAATAGTAATTATTAATTATTCAAGGTGAAGCTTAATTAAAAACAAACCTGATTGTTAGAAGCAATGAGAAAAGAAGCATCAATCAAAAGAGAAGTTTTCTTGGACTAAAAAGATTCATGATGCAAATGGATGTCTTGTCCATCCCAATTGCTTGTTTCTTCCTTGGAATCACCTTATATGTGCATCCTTCTCGACATTCAAGAGTAGCTACTAGGACTTTGGTGTTTTTTTCTTCTTACATGGAGCAAGTCAGGACTGCAGTTCTCCCGTATCAGGTTTCGACCAACCCTTACATACCCAGAAGTTGCAGACACACACAGCTTACTTGTTTCCTATTTTCTTGTACTGATTCATTGGCCATGGATGCTAAGACAGTCTTAAGGGGTCAAACTCTGTGTCCTCCCGGGATTATCAATCAAGGCCCCCTTACTAATGTCCACAATCTTCAGACCATCAATAGATCCTTTGTTGGCCCTTTTCGGATGGTTCGCAAAGAAAATGACTTTCTCCTTTACATCCTGCAACCGATTAGGGTTGGAACTTTTATCCGGTTGAGTTATTTTCTCTCTTTTATTCCCTTGATTCCCAGCTCTCTCTTCTCTTCATAATTACTTTTAGCATGTTAGAGTTTGTTTACCCATTTTTGGGTCCAACATTTGAGGCTGTAATTTAATGTCAAGCAGTTGTTCCACTTTAATGCAGGTTACCTTAGTTTCTCCATTCTATTTCAGCTTATTTTCGTACTATTTTTTGGTTACTACGGCTCTTTTCACTGAGTCCCATTGCCCTACTTTGGTCATCAATGAGCATTAATAGAATTATTTTATTTTCATTGTTCCATTAAGTGCTCTCAAAATTTAAGGGATTGTGAATCTTCTATACAGATCCCACCCACATTTGTTATGTTCAGAGAACAAAATGAAATTTATTCAGCAAAATTCTAACTATTGTAACAAACACTCTATGTAGCAGACTTACTGTGACCCCTGCAACTAACAATGGATACTTAACAACTGTTGGTAAGGAACTATAATAGTTTCCTTAAGGTTTTCATAATTCAACCCCAATCATGAGATTTGTAAGCATGATGCTATTGAGAGGTAGCTTCCCCTTTCCAAGGATCAGCTCAAATTCAATTCTGACTGTGCATTCAAGGAAAACCCTCATTTAATGGGTGCTAGGGATGTTTGCCGGGTAAGCAGAGTTAAACATCTGGTATGCAGTGAGCCTTGGCATCCAAGCAGACAATGTTACAGAAGCTCTTGAGATGGAGCTGGTATTTCAGGATGCTTGGAAAAGAGACTTAGCAAATTATCAAGAAGACAAATTCCAAATTGCTTTGGTCTCACATCTTTGAGAAGGAGGTGAACTCTTCCAATAATTACCTATTCTCAGCAAAGATTATAGATGGAGCTAACCAGTCATCATTTGAAAAGATGGAATGATAAACTAGGGGACTACTAAGCTACCCCTTTGTAATTTTATTTCCTTAGATGCTCCTGAATCCTGATAAAGTAGAAGGTTTTGACCAGTGGAACTATTTTAACTCCTTGATAATGAAAGAAAAGAATTTGAAAAGAGGGATTTGGATCAATGTGGAACTTTAATATATCATAATGTTGGATGTCTCGTCATCCCAGAAATGCAATTGCCTTTTTTAATTAAGAATTAACTTCCATGGATTTCTCCCACAAAGTTGAGATTATTGAGGAATGCCATCACAATCATTCCCTTTGTAAGAATTTCACTTTCCTAAGTAAAAAGTTGTTATTCTGTCCTTGGTCTTAACCTTGTGTATAAGGCAAACATGCCACTAATAACAGTTTAATCATCGAATCAAGAGACAGTACATCAGTTCTTTTGATAGAGCATGTGAAAGGGATTGCATTCTTGGACAATCTGTTTTATTAAGAATGGGTATTAGAGTGACCAGCAAATTAGCCAAGAAGTTTTGGATTATTACATCATCAATGGCAATGGGCCAAACATCTATTTTAACCCTGCTACTCTGTAAGTTTCGGTTAACTTCCTGTCTTCTTGTGTTTTTATCTTCTGTTACTGTCATGTTCACCCTACTGCGAGGCAGAGCTCATAATAGAGATTCTTGGCAGGGTTATTCTGTATTCTATTTACCAAAATAGCCAACAAAACACAATAATCATATAAATTGCATGTTTCGTAAGGGGTCAGTCTAAAGCTCATGCTATTGCTAGCTCAAAGGACACAGCTCTTATTCTTTTAAACAGTACATTCAGGTACATCTAGCTCATGCTATTTGCTAGCTCAAAGGACACAGCTCTTATTCTTTTAAACAGTACATTCAGGTACATCTAGCTCAGACACCCTTTAAACCCTTCAGAGACAACCAAATGAATTCAGATCTTTGAATCACAGGTGCACAATCTGGATATGTGCGACTGTCACACCATCCCTAACCTGCAGAAACTGCTGGGGTTGAGAAGAGGTGGCACTGCTTGAATGTCTTGGGTTGTTCTCTGTAATCTTTTGCTCGATTTATGTTACAGTGTATCTTTATTACAAATAATATTTCTCTATGCTATTGTTCCAGGCTTCAATTATATGTCCTTCTTACTAGTCTATGCTTTGAAGTCCCTGCATTAAATGAAATGGTAATTTGCTTTTCAACAGCCATATATCATGACTTTGGCTAGGCCCCTGGGATGGTTTTCAATGTCTTTGTTATAGCTCCCTTTTTTTGTGTCAAGAACTACACTAAGAAGTTCTAGGATATCTAAATCTTGATAATTAATACAAGCACTTTTTACACCTAGACCAAACAACAAAAAAGGGTTCACATTTTTCAACCTCTTAATTACTAATAATACGTTCTATCTTTGCACTTGAACCCTATGTACATAAAACATGCCAGCATAAAATGGTCTTTTGGAGATGCAAGAGGCGTGTAATTGATATTACTAAATAATCTAAAAGTGGAGTAAATTCTAATGAAGAAACTTTTTATTTCTTCTTTTGTAAAAATATTTAATATATTCAAACCCTTTTTTCATTTAATCCTATACTCAGTAATACTAATTATTTGAGACTTAATACCCTGAATTGGATGAAAATTGAATAGTGTTCAATGTTAGTTATCTTCATAATCAATTAACATCAATACAAATGCTATGTGAAAATGGTTATATACTGTTATAAATTCAGATTGTTTCAACTATTTTCAGTTCAGAAAATCAGCAGAGTTGAAACTCCCATATCTATCAATGATTCTAGATATTTGCAAAACCTGCAGGAATTTCTTACCGGTAATATGATAGTTTATACATAAGCGAATTCAGCATTGTTGGTGTTGCCTGTGAATCTATTCGATACTGACCATCTCTCTACAGGAAAACAATTAGAATATGAAATTAGGTCCATGCAAAGTACAATGATTTCATGGAATTCAGATTAGGAGATTTTCCCAGTATCTTCCTGTAAATAATATAGATAATAAATATTAACAGGAGGAAAAAGTTAATCCATAAATGTAAACCTGAACCGACTTACAAGATAATCAGGTTCCTTTATATGCGGGAAAACACCTCCTCCTATGCGAACCATCCAGAGAAACTTATTGATATCATCACTCGGGTATCCAACCAAACCTACACATTGTATCATCATTAAGTCAAAGATTCATTCAACAACACACTTATTTAAGGGCATTGATCATCAGATCTCCAACTAATTCTGACAAGCATTTATATGTTCATAAGAATAATCAATGGTTTTTGTAATGAAAGTTTGAAAGCAAAAGATATTTCAAAATGCCACATACCTCCAAATACAACAAACACATATTTCACATCCAGAGACTGGAAAATTTCCCATGCTTGTCGCTCAGGAGATGACATAGCCGTACCAACAGTCGCAATATGTGTATTGTTCCATGTATTGTTGTCAACTATCACCGTTCGATTAGCCATTGCAGTTGTTTGGTATCCATAGTCCCACCAAGATGCAACCTGTAAGTTACAGACCAATAGAAGTGTGCTATAGGAGCAAATCAACAGAAGAATACTCTTCCAAGGACATATTCCTCCTATTTATGAAAGCAAAATATGTTCTGAATAAAGATTCAACACCACAGCATTTGATACATTCTATACTTATATTGGAACGTAAAGATGTTCTAAACTTATTTGATACATTCTATACTTAAAGATGTTCTAAACTTATTTCCATCTATTGGAACATTAATTTTATTTATTCAGATACTATAGTTCAGCTCTTGTCCTCACTAGATACCTTAAAGATAAGATAATCCACCAAGAAAGCATAACGCCATAGATGAGAAATCTAACTTTAGTCACCTTATTACTCTTGACCACAAACCCAAACCAACCACTGCATACAATCTAAAGTTTGTTTCTCTTCAATATTTTTATTTTCTTCCTTTCATTTTTCTGCTTAGTATATGGAAAGACAGTGCTAGGAAGATGAGCACCTTTTAGCTGTGCCCTAGATTATTTAACTGGTGTAAATGATGCCTTTATTCTCAGGGTAACCATTTTATAGCAGTACAAGCATATTTAGCTAGGAAGAACATGCACCTTGTCATCGATATCAGTATTATGGCTCAGCCATGCATAAGCTTCCCGAAAATCATCAAAAACATGAACTCCTTCAGGAGTATGAGAAGAAAGCACAATTGACGGAGCTGAATAAGCTTCTGCTGCAGCCCAAACACAATGAACCTGCAAACAAAATTTTCAGAATTACTGTAATAGAAAAGATGATGCTTCAGAATGCCCCACCCAAACACACACACACAAAGAAGTTTTGAACATCAGTACTATAGGAGACTATATTATAAGCAAACACACTTAAATACACTTATAATATATATCCAATAATGTAGATGAAAAACCTTTGGACATTAGTAACATAAAAGAATATTGTATAAGCATCTCGATACAGTTAAATAAGTCGAAATATATGTCCAATGCTGTAGAAGAATGTTACCACCAAAGTACCAAGAAAAAATAAAGATGAACCAAATCACTACTTTGCATAAAAAACTGAGTACAAATGTGCAGAAGATGAATTTTAACACTGTAAAAAGAATAAAGAAAATTTAGCATACCACATAAAAGCTTCCCAATACAATAAGTAAAAGAATACCAACAGCAGATGCTTCAAATGGAAGAAGCAATGACCACTGCTTGACTTCCTTTTTTTCTAAAACCTTTTCCACGTTCTCCTTTTCCATTCTTCTGCTCTTTTTTGAGGGTCTCTCTCTTAAAATTTCTTTGTCTTTTTCAGGCTGAGATGTTTTACTCCCATTATTTGATTCGTCTGTCAGAACTTCTGATTTGCCTGCTGAATTGTCTTGCTGAGGAAACCCAAAAAACACATTTTATGCTGCTGAAATAATCGGTCGGTCCTTGAGAAAGAAGTTTGCGAGAGGGGGACAAATTAAAAAATAAAATAAATATACTAGTTTCCACTTATAACCAAAACAAAGCAACAATAGAAAAGAAACCTTGAATTTGATGGATCGTGTGAGCACGGCAAAAGCTTCAGAAAGTGCAATCCCAGATAAAATACAAGCAGCTGGAGCCAGCACCAGCATAAGTCGTACCTATGAAGACCAGGCACAACGAGCTCAACTATTATACAATATATAAATAGTAATTAGGTGTTGTTTAATAGAACATATACACTGTAAAGAGAATATGTTAGTATGAGAAAGAAGTACTACCATTACACCAGAAAAGTATACTGATGTCACGATGTAGAGAACCAAAAAGGAGCTTGCATCAGACAAAGGTAGAAAACATGCCTGCAAATACACCAAGGTGAATTCTTACAATATGCTTATACAAGGAAATAAGCATTTGTTTCACTCCAAATCTTGCCTAATTCAAACTGCATTTCCACCAAGTGCAATCACCACCCAAGTCAAGAACACATCGCAAACACAACAATTAAAACCAATTTCCACAGGTTACATGGCTTGCCATTGGATGAAATAAAACCATCATCAAAAAGCAAAGAACTACACCATTGAGACACCAAACCACAACCCAAGAAATTGCTAGTCAAGCTTAGCTTAACCCCAAGAGATATAAAGCATAATACCCCCTCTTTGGCAATTTTCAAACAATAAATAACCCATGCCATCATGATACATATCCATTAATTGACTCACATGACCCATGCTTGTGAATGACTAAACTCTTACTTGTGACCGACTGACACACAGAAAAAAGGTAAGATTCAACTCAGCATCCACAACTCAACAATTTTTAATCTATATTACGTATTAAAAACTCTAATTATTCTATGCTCTTCAACATAAGTTGTTGTTGAGTATCACTCAACACTCTGTTTAGTGAATGAATTTTCTCAACTTTCACAAGGTTCTCCTGAGCTTGACAGAGTATCATGAGTTAACTTGTTTAGAGGGAAATTCAATTCGACTCGCCAAAAGTTGATGCAAGTCAATGAGTCCTGTTGCTTTAAATAGGTAGATATCTCCCCTTTCCAGCCATTAAGCAAATCGTCTCTTCCCTTTATGCAATTTTCATTTGACGAGCATCTACTGAAAGAAAGTGAAGGAATGTTGATGGTTACTAGTAAAATACACTTGAACTGAACTTGGAGTTCATGTGATAGAAAAGACTAACTAGATGTTATGTATGAGCGATTCTTTCCCACAAACGTGAACCTTTCAAACTCCTTTTCTCTATGTTATATCTCATCAGTTCAATACTCATAGAATTGACTCCTAAAAAATCATGAATAATACTGTCATGTTGAATCATAAAGTCACCATAATCTTAAACAAAAGTCATTGATAGAGGTCACTAATAAGGTGTCCATTGTTGTGTATAGGACTTTAATTTGAAAATATTAACAATGATCCACTGTGATTGTATACTTGAAGCAAAAAAAAGAAACTTCATTTTGCATTTACATTTTAAGGTATCAGAGTACTTTCTAGCCCCTGTGACACCTATGTTGGTTGTGAAATGGAAAGTTTCAAGATCGTTTGACAGAAGATTGAGGGATGATAACCTGTGAGACAGTTTTGTAGATACGTGATGTCACATCTAGATGCCAACACCTCCGTGAGGATGCTGCTGTTCACAGAGACAGAAAGAAAGACACTATTAGAGAATTTCAAAGTTAAAGAGATTGTTGAAGAGTTTGACGTTCATGAAGATTGAGGTCTAGAGTTTAGACTGCTGTCACCAGAGTTTGCCAGAGTTAACAAAAGACCCCATTGGAATCATAAAGATGATCATTCAATTATGCAATAAAAGCAAGATGTGCTGGTGAAATTCATATTGCCCACCCGAGAAAATCAATTTCTTATATCAAGATCCATTTGTGCCTAAAATATTTCATGTTTGAAGCTGTTTCTGAAGAGAACAAAAGTCACCACAGTTCACAGCCTGATACTCAAGACCCTCCTAGGGTTACGCTTCACGGATGCCATCAGTTGTTAATCAGCAAAATTTACCAAATGAAGTTAATACATCTAAAGCCACGAGGCACCATTGACCATGCACTTGAAAACATTTAACTTTTTACTTGACATAATAAAAACTTCATTTTTATTTAGAATGCACATACTGTAGTATTGTGATTCACTGACCAAAAAAAAAAATACTTGAACAAAAAAAACCTCCATACAAATGGTAATGACTAGAGGGACAAAAATAAAAATAAAAATCTCAACAGTACCAAGCTACTGAATCAAATATGTTTACACTATGCTATGAATGAAATTATCAAGCAATAAGACAAACAAACTCCTTAGAAATGTAAATACAGGGTACTTACAATGATTCCTGCAGGTACTAGAAATGCTAGTACATTTATATCCATAAAGTACGAAGGCCACGTAGGCGGCTGATGTTCACTAACACTTGCAATAATTGGAATATACTTGCTGGCATAGGTACTGTACAGTAAAACCAAAACAGAAAGGTCATTTGCAAGATAAAGCAAATCAACCTTGTACTCATTTCTTCCAGTTCTACAATCTCAAAAAGTTCCAAAAAAAATGAAACAATGTAGAACCAAACTGAACCAGAAATGCCAGCATTCAAATACCAAAAGCCAGTCACATTCTAATAAATAGTAGAAACAAGTTAGAGAATCACCAAGACCAGAATGACTACAAATGCTTAACAGAAGATTATATAAAGCGATAAACTTCCCTTCAACGACATTTTAGATGCTTCTGTGGCTTATCATAGAATCATATATATGAAATCATCTAAGAAAATGAAAAATACACTTGATTGTCATAAGATACATTTAGGTACGCAATTTGAAATCATGTGAACAGCTACGAACAAAATGAAATTACATAATGAAACAGGACCAAATTGAACAAAGTAGGGAAATCCACCCTCAAAAAAACATTATGAATCTTAAAAAGGCTCAAATATGAAGAGACGGGCTCAAATACAATGTGTCTAGATACCCTTGACTCTTCATATAATAAGCTTATTAATGTTTTAAGATCCTTAATTTGAGCCAATGAAAGCTATGCAGTTAAGTGACACACAGTCAAAAGCAAAGATGGAGTTTAAATTGAAATTTTGACAAAGACAAAACACAGCATAGCTACAATGCCAAATGAATCATTAGATAAGTAAAGGAAAATGAAGCATGGAAGAAAAGGCGGCATCCCCTTAGGGGTTCACACTGCAATTAAAGAATATTAATGCTGGATCTAATTGATATAGGGTGGATTCATAAAGTTGTTGAAATTTCCACAGTAACAAAAATCAGCAAAAATTACTGATTTTTTCCGGTCCAGATTCTGATTCGGCTCTGCCAAGTGACATGGGGTTGGGAATCGCATTTTTCATAAAAATCAACAATGTTTTCAAAAAATCAGGAATCGCTTCAATTTCTAAAGAATAAGGAAATCTAGGTATGCCTATGAAGCCATAAATCGAACGGTAAGCAGGACAGCAAGGAACCTTAGAAAGAAATCTCTTGTAATAGTTATTTCCATTTGGTTCCCACTCAGCACAAAACAAGAATTCACTAAAGATATCCATAGGCCTAATGTCTTCAAAAGTTATAACAGGTGCATGCAAATAAACTAAAGCCTATTTTGAATTTCAATAATGCTTAGCCATGAATTTCTTAGATACCTACTAAAAGCCTATTTACAATACCGATGGGATAATCACCAAAATTATTTGAAGTTAGTTCTGGATTCATTAACAATGACAAATAAACTAGGTTGAAATCTCCTAAACAATAGTAAAAGGATTGGTGTTTGAATGCCTCCAAAGCACTCAAGAACTTTATCCCCTCTGATGCATACAAATCTCCAAAAGCAATAGCAATTTAATAAATGATTCAGTGGCTTTTGGTATGCAAACTGCATAACTTATGTCTGGAAGAAAAGAAAAAGAAAAATCCAGAGAGCTTCCGTTGAGCCAAACAAGGACGTTTTGCTTGATACCTGTTGCACCATAGTCTATCCTGGTTTCCATGCTAGGAAAATTAGGCGCAGCCACCCAACTGTCTAGCTTATGGCAAGGTAGAAGCATTATGCACGTCTCCACGTGCAAAAAAGTCAAGGGGTTATGGAATTGGATTCATGAGACCACACAAACAGCACGCATAACTAAATCCCATCAGGCATCTACTCCCTTAGGAAACAGGAAGCTTCAGTCTCCTACTTTTACCATTACATACGCAAGTGCCAAGATGTTATACAACTTATGGAAGTTCAAATTACAGTGCCGTGATAAGAACTCAACCACATAAACTGTTCAACTATATTCAACATATTAACGTATCATTGCCTGCAGATCCAAAACCATGCAAACAACTGGCTATGGAGATCAACCACTTGCATTTTTAATAGCAAGTTCATAGAATACAACATATAGATCGCAGGCACAGTAGCAACAAACACCTAGACATGGATTTGAACCCAAAACCAGGACATGAGGTTGTGGTAGAAAAGATGGTTCCACTAACATTACAGCATGTTCTGAAAGGTTCAGCCCCAAACAAAGACTCAGTAAATTGTTCAATCTAAATGAAATAGATGATGAAACACATTTCCTCTTAGATTGCTGCCTATAAAATGATATTGATTGCAATTACACATATATTCGAAAAAGATAAGTTTTAACATGAAAGCTAAATCAAGGAAACCAAACAGAGCTTGGCAAGCCTATGTAAAACTGAACACCCACAAAAGCAACCTTTTAAAACAGGTGCATACACTTCGTTGGGACATAGAGACCAATTTTTCATAAAGGGCATCAAAAGCCAAAGTATTCATATATCCAGATTGTCTACTTAAATAAATTCTTTGGATGAGCACTAAGAATTCTTTACTTCCCTAAAAGGGTATTCATATTGTCTCCATGAAGGGAGCGGAGGAAGGAGGGGAAGAGAAAGACAGCTCGTCACTATGCTACCCACTGAGGTATCTTTAGAAAGCCAATTTCAGATACTTACAAGAGAGTTTCTAACAGTTGTCTTCTGCTCCTTATGATGCCAACATTTTTCTTTACAGAACTGTCTGGCAAAACTTTTCCCAGGTATTAGAGTTTTGCTGCTCATCAAGATTTGAAATTGGCTTGGCTAGTATACACTTCACTCTGGGACAATTGGGACAGGTGTTTGATTTGCAATCTTAGTACCACTACTTTGCCTTCCCAGTTTTCTATGACTTTCTAGGTATAATATTGACCCGAAAAAAGAAGCTTCTAAGCTGAAAATGTATGTAAATTTGTGATCACATATGCAACTGCCTCAAATTTGTACAAAACACAATATGCTGAAACTTACGGATCAAGAAGACTTAGACTCCGTCCACTCCATCCTTTTGTAGGGCTAGCTGCAACTGATGCCACCAATATTGCTGCCAATGCAACAGACACCACCCTGGGCAGACATGAACAATGAATATTTAGTATTCTCAAAATGATTTTATTTCAACCATTCATTTTCTACAGAAGTTTTAAAATATATCAAGCTATCAACATAACAAGGCTCTTCTATAAACCTTGTGAGCCAAATATTTGATTGACACGAGTTACTATCATATCATAGTATCACATTCTTTTGAGAATAACAACACAATTAACACCACTCCATTTCATTTCACTTGAATACAAAATTTGACAAGGGCCACTCAAAAAATAAATTACTTCAAAATTCACAACCATACATCTGATTGCTATTGGACCATAATAAATTGAATATATTTAACTCTAAACTGATTTCCCACTTATTCTCATTCCATGGTCAATAGTCAATTATACAAAACAATGTCCAAAGTTTTAGGATATAATGGTAATGAAGCACATTCATAGAGTGAGACCTAGTTTCTAATCCCCTCGCTGCAATAAGGCAGCCCATAATCCAAAGGACATGTCACAGATGTGGAGAAAAGAAAACAGGATGCATTCATAAGAAGGTGACCCATGTTTAACCTCACAATGCAATTAACTAACACTTGAATTTAAACAAAAAATCCCCTTGGCCACTTTATGTTATTAGATCCTAATAACTGCAGAACTATCATGATCGAGCACACATTTGCTAAGCTTGATGCCATAATTTTGAATATGAAATTCTTAAAACTCCTAGATCAGGGCAAGCTTAGAACGAGAGGGCAGGCTGGTTTCAGAAGCGATCATCAGACAACCGATCATGTTTTCACTGTCAAGGCTATTCTTGAGGAGGTTTGCCAACGGTCTTCTAGAGTATAATGTTGTTTTCTATCCTCTAGAAAGACCTCTGACACTGTTCCCAGACATCTTTTATTTCAAAGACTACATGAAATCGGCATCCCAAAGCTCTTAATCACTGCCATCAAGAGACTATATGAGTTAGTTGTCAGTCATTTTTGGACAGTTTCTGGTTTCTGCAGAAGTCCAAAGCACTGTTAAAATCAAACAAGGATCTCTCCCTTTTGGGATCTAGATTAATGAGATTTAAGAATTTATTTGTCAAAACACACATGTTGATGATGGCTGTCTTCTACATCATATCTTGATGGCTACACTGCCTAATGCAGACGATGTAGTTTTTCTTGCTCATATTCCTAAGGGCCTGCAAAGGCAGTTGGATTCTCCTGCTCACTTTGTGGCTTAAAAAAGCTAGCACTCAGACTTAGCAAGATTAAGGTGATGACCTTTAACACATCAAAGAACACTCATATCTAAGTTTCAGTTCTTCTATAAGGGTGAGTCAATTGAGACCACCAGTGTTTACATATACTTGAGGGTTTAATCAGTACTTCCAAGACATACACATCTCTCTCTGTCTTGGAACACAAATGTTTCCGGCAGTACTTCCAAGACATACCTACAAAGACGCGCCTCTTTGAGTGCATTCATCAAAACCACTGTCCTCTATGGATCTGAGATTTGAGGTCCAAGTCTAGGGTTTGTTGATTGAGCTTGTATTGAGAACGTCCAAACTATTTTGCTTCAGTGACTTCTCCAATGTAAACAAACAGGTCCCAAATCCACTGTTCAGGCTGAGTTTGGCATTCACCCTCTTTGTCTTAAGAGCATCTTCAAAAATATTTTCAAGCTTCATCACCTTAGATCCATGGGCTACTGCATCTCATGCCAAGAGAGATACCCATATTTGGCGCTATGCTCCTCAAGAATGGATTACTCCTAGAAGCAACTCTGGTCATCGTTGTGGAATGTACACAGAATTAATTTATTTTCTTCAGTCAATTAGCATCTCCAGAGATCTATTGCCTTCATTCAAACAATCTTTGAATGCTCCTCCCCGCCTTCTCCCTGATAAGAGGACAATGAATCAACCAATCAGAGGTGATGTTTATTTACAACATATTCCGATAACTTGGGTTACTCCATCTCAGCCTCTTAGTCCTAAGTCAGCCTTCTATGTTAAACATTTTATGAGAATTGGGAATGGCATTATTACTCATCCTGATTATATCCAGCAAAATTTGGAGGATTTCTCTTGGTCATATCACAGCATGCTCATATAAATTGCAAGCAAAGATAGACCCCACCATATTCCTCGAGAGGATAGAGTATGTCTTCTTTGCTCTCTTTAAGAGATGGAGCGAGAGGATAGAGTATGTCGTCTTTGCTTTCTTTAGGAGGTGGAGACTTAAGAACGTTTCATCTTCAGGTGTCCTGTTTACTATGAGATCTGAGGGAAGTACTACTGCTTATATAGAGGGTCAGATAGATCGCTTGCCACCATTTTCATCTATCCTAACCAGAGATGCAGAGCTTTGTACTGTCGGAAAACTATCACTCTTCAACATCAGTTATTACAAGGGAGACCAACTATTACTCGACTCATCACCTCATTCTTTCATTCTATCCCTTCTGTCAAGATTAACAAGTATTCATTTGAAGTTGTAGCTCTCCAAAATTTTAATGACAGATATGTGCACACTTGTCTACATACAAGATAGGCTAATAGAGCTTCAGTTCTTTCTTTTTCTTGTGTGCGGTAGGCTAGTTTCTTTACTCTCATTTAGCTTATTTTCATAAGACTTTTGGCTACTACAATGCATTCTAACAGCTCTTTTCGACAAGTTCCATTGGCCATCCATGGACATTAATAAAACTATCTATCTTCAGTGTAATTTAGTTCCATGGAATGATACTGTTGTAATGAACTTCAGTATAATTCAGTTCCATGGAATGATATTGATGTAATTAAAACCACTTGATGACCACATAACAAAATATAACAAGATAATAAATATCTGTTTTACTAAGAAAATATTTAAAACAGAAACTGAGACAAATACAGAGGCATATTCATTATCTTCCTCACATACACAATGGCTATTTAGTATTCTAAATTTTTTCCTGCACCTAGTCTAGCATCGTCGACTAGGCAACATAAGGAAAGCTTCTTATCATCTGATTCAGTAAAAATTAAGAAAACATGTCGGGAAAGGAGGCCAAGGCAAATATGTCACCCATTTTTAATTACGGCTTTACTTTCTGGAATGCACATTTTCTTTTGGTTATATGTTAAAGTTCTTGAATGCATTTTCTTTTATTCATCTATATATTTTACTCTAGTTTAGCTTATTCTTGAATGCATTCTAACGACAAGTCCCATTGGACTAATATTGGCCATCCATGGGCATTAATAAAATTATATTATCTCTGTAATTCAGTTCCAGGGAATGATACTAATGTAAGAAAACCACTTGATGACCACAAGGCAAAATATAACAAGATGCTAAAAGTTTGCTTTACTAAGAAAATATTTAAAACAGAAAATGAGATGAACGGAGGCAAATTCTTTATCCTACTCACATACACAATGGCTCTTTGGTATTCTAAATTTTTTCGCACACCTAGTCTATAATCAATGACTAGGCTACACAGGGAAAGCTTGTCACCATCTGATTCAGTATAAATTAAGAAAACATATCAGGAAAGGAGGCCAAAGCATATGTCATCATTTTTTAATTATGGCTTTAATGTGTATTTTTATTTGGGTTATACATTAAGTTCTTGAATGCATTTTCTTTTATGCATCTACATATTTAGTAAAAGTTTAGCATTAAATTGGTAAACAAGTTAGATTATAGATATATGTGTCACAGAAACTATCAGTCATAAAGCATATTAGTTAGCTCGAGCTATGCTCAAAAACAATTGTCATTGAGTCTGTTACAGTATAAAAAAAATTAAAAATTATCCTTTGAAACACACAACTTAATATTTTAAAAGCGAATTTGGTTGAGATCTTGGAATGATAAATAAATAACTAAAGAACATACAGTGGGCCTGGTAGAATGTGGTAATCATTTAAATGAGGTGCTGCATATGACACTCGAGGTTACCAAAAGCAGTTAGCTAAAGCACCTTTGTTACCCTGGACATGAACACCCAAATTATATGACTGAACAATCATGCTCTTGGTATTGTTTGATTTATGTTCCATGACTAATCCACGGGACAAACAAGATAAAGTTGCAAAATTCTGTGTTATAATGGAAGCAAATGTATGCAGTTACCGACAAACAATAACACAGCGCAAAGATACATGGGACCATAGAGTTTAGAACATAAACCAGAGATTCTATTAATTCTAAACATAAACCATAAAGTAGAGTGCATAGTAAACCATTGATTTTGTAAATTGATTTAATAATTTAGGAACTGGTTCGTAGGGTTTTTAAGTTTTCAAATAAACACTAACAATAAACTGATTTAGGATTTTATAAATGAATAGTAAATTCTAATAACAATAGTTGTTAGTAATTATTGACAATAAAATTTTCAAAATTCTGATATCTTTAAGCCATTGCATTTTTTTAACTGAATTGTTCAAGTTTCTAAGATTACAAAACCCTAAACCCATTGAAATGTCAAACAAAAAGATTTCAACACAGCATAGCTTGGAGAGCATTCTTGATTTTGTTGTTTTCCACTTGGAAGCTGCAACTGAAGACTTCCTTTTCCTTCCACTTTCAGTTCCCTACCTTCAGCTATAGAGATTGATTCAACCATTTAAACCATCAACAAAATTATTTTGTTTACAATATATCACTTGTCATGTGGTGAAATGCTTGGTTGCTACCAAGTCTAAAATTGATCCAGATTATAGCTGCAATCCAGTCATTGCACATTA
Organism: Wollemia nobilis; assembly: GCA_028583015.1. Lineage (NCBI taxonomy): Eukaryota > Viridiplantae > Streptophyta > Pinopsida > Araucariales > Araucariaceae > Wollemia > Wollemia nobilis. The sequence goes on along the minus strand of JAQPPZ010016833.1, from coordinate 2,738,203 downwards.
CATTGCAGGACATAATGTGCAGTCGAAAAATAGGAAGAAAGGGAGAGAAGCATCAATACACAAAGAGAACAAATAACTTAAGGGCTGAAACAAAAAATATGTAGAATCAATGCAGACCAGCTTTTCACAATCGAGAAACATAACTTTATACCACTATGGACAGATTGTTGGATGATAAAATGGTTCATCTTCAAACAGTTCGTAAAAAGCTTGATGCCATCCCCCAACTACTTGAGTTGTGTTGGCGCTCACATATGTTTATTCGGTAGTTCAATATAATAACTTTTGTGACCCAATCTCAGGACAGCTTCTTTGTTTTGCGAACTCTGAACCTTCTCAAGTGGATAATGGGGGGTCAAACTTTGCCAAACATTGTTCTGCACCCCTTCATCAATTTTATGCCTCTCAAGATTTCTAACGCAAAAGGAATGAATTGAAACAGAGCTAATATCGCAAAGTTATGCCCTCAACATGTAGTAGACCCATCAGAAACTGTTGAACTGCCGAGTAGAGTAGGATCAAAAATCCATCCATCTCTGTTAGTCCTGTGTGATGCTTGAAAGAGAACCTCTATTGAATTACTTCTTTTGTTACATGAATATTTTCTTGAAATGTGTTGCAATATTGAATGGTAGGCTAACTTTTAGTAAAAAAAATCTCTAGTGCCATTGTAAAGACATTTTTTTTTCTAGATCATACCATCCAATCTATGCTGAACTCCAGGTATACTACAACATGCAAAAAATTCCAACAAAATGGTGGTTGATTCATTTGCAGTCTATCCACATATCAATAAGAGGCATGCTTGTCCGATGACTTGGATGTTTCTTGCAAGCAGCATGCCATTCCTCAACAAGTGACAGCACCCTGTGCTCTGCAACAAAATGGGGTAGTTCAACAAAAGAACAGAACTAATGAAGATTGCCAACACCTTATGAAAACAATATTGGACAGAGTACGTCAGAAGGGCAATCTCTCTACCAAATTGGCCAATGATTCATGCCCAAGTTAAATCATCTTTTGATTGCTTTTGTAGTCGCCTTAAATGCATGTCCCCAAAAATTGTTTAAACAATGAAAGCTGGATGGTAAGTTGAAGAAATTTAATTTTCATAATGGGCAATTAATGGGCAGTCCACAAACCAAAGGTTATACAGATTGTTTAATCTGCAAGAACACATCATTCATATCAGCAGAGATGCATGAATGAATACCACTCCAACAAATGGTATAGGAAGACGTGCAGATTTGTGTGAAAATCAAGGGGTATAATGTACACCGTTGTAAACCCTCCTACCTGCCTCGTAATAAATAACCTTCTAATAGGTTACAAATAAGGTATCTTATAAGTATATAAGATAATATTATACTATAAAAATATTATATACTGTAAACTAAGGTGGAAATTAGATCCAGTACAAGCCTTTTCATTCTAAAAAAATTTTGACCTCAAAGCATCACTCGAAATCTTTGAACTGTGGATGGGAATCTGTTGAAATCCTTTTCTTTTGCTCCATGTTTTCATCAAAACAGAGTTCACAAAGGCTAATTCATCAAATATTGAGAATATTGCCTTGTTGATAGGACTAATCCATTCCACATCAACCTTGAGAGACATCATATTATGAATTTTGCGAGAAAATATTTCAATCTTAAATCCAAGTATACCTTTGAAAATTTGGAACACAACTCTTTTTTAATAACAAAAAACTTTTTCATCTTTCAAGATGATGTGGGTATCAATAAATTGATGGATGGCACTGAAAACTCTCATGATTAAGATGTCTATGACTTACGCTTTTAGCATATTTTTAAGAGCACTACAAGAACGATCATCACTCACTTTAGGTAAATTGTAATTCTCTTAATAATAATTGTACTAGCTTCATCAAGAGCACTAATCTTATCTACATGCCAACCTTGTTATGAAACTTTATTCTATAACAGAAATCATTCACCATCATACATAAATAACAAATCATTCATCCACAAATAATATTCCACAAAGATAACAATCCACACAATGAGACAAAGATAGATAATACCCTTAGGGTAGGGCAACACCAATAATACTCCTTAGGGAAGGAATAATTCCACAAGATCTCCCAAGATGAGACCACTCTGTGGGCAAAGACGAATACAAGAGAACACTCGAAATGAATGATGATTATTACAATGCCAATATCCCTTCTTTATGTACCCATCTTCTAATGCTACTTTGGGGAGGGTATAACCCTAACCTTAATCTACATTATAACATTATAAAGTTGATTATAAATAGTATAATATAACATTATTAAAATATAACATTATAAATAAAATCAACTTTGGGTTATGTGTGGCCCATGCCAACTATCCATAATACCCATATATCTATCCCTAGGTTCCATATACAATAACGTACAATATTGTAAGCCCTCCCACCTGCCTCTTAATAAATAACTTTCTAATAGGTTATTAATAAGGTAGGGCAGTGACGATATTTCAAGCCGCGAAAAACGAAATTGCAGATATCTGTCAACCAAGGTTCAGATGATGGGAGGAGCAATGGAGGGCTAGGGTTTTAGTAAGGAAAGACATTCTTTCTGAGCATATAGAATTTTTCAACTAAGTTTCTTTTTCCCCTTCTTTTTCTTAGAAATTTTGCATGCAAATTATTTTAGGTTTTTTTCATATATTATAATTGTTATAGGATATTATGGTAACTTTTAGTAGATTTTGAGTTTTAGTTTCATTCCCATGGATCAATTTACAGCTAAATCCTTAGATTCATCTCTAGTAGTAGAAGTTAAGGAGCGCCTCACAAAGAATCAATCCTTGTTTCTCAAAGATAGGGCAGTGTTTGGTAAATTTAATGGGTCTTAGCTAGGGGCTTCAGCCTTGAGAAAATGGAGTCTCCAAATGTGATTCTATCATTTCTTCCCAAAGGTTTCTTCCTAGCCATTTTTTGTTCCAGGAAGGAAAGAGATAGAATCCTAAAAGGGGGTCCTTGGTTTATGGGAAGAGTAGGACTCTTCCTTACCTGCTGGTATGAAGGCTTTGCACCTGAAAATGTAAATCTATCCCTAGTACCAGTCTGGGTTAGGATGTATGGATTGCCCATTGAATTTTGGGAAATAGAAACCTTTAAGGCAATAGGCAGCACTTTGGGAGAATTCCTTGAGATTTCAAAAAATAAAAAAGACTGATTCTTGGTTATTTATGCTTGGATATTGGTCATGATTGATTTAAGTAAACCTTAACCGGAATCAATCATTCTTAAGTATGGGGTAAGTTGTGGACCCAAACCATAGATTATGAAAACATATCTTTTAGATGTAGAAGATGTCATGAGGTGGGACATATTGAAAGATCATGCCCTAAGAAGAGTCCAACAAAAACATATGTAGAAAATTGCAAGAGAAACTTACAAATGGATACGGATGAGGATGGTTTTCAAATTCAAAAAAATAGGTCTAGACGGATGAAAGTAAATAAACAATGAAGACCGATAAGGAAGGATATTCGAGAAATACCAATTTTTTTTAGGCTTGAACTTATGAAGAAAAAGCAAATCAGAGCTTAGAGGACACAATACAACAGGTTCAAAATATTAACAAGGAATCGTCTATTTAGTATGATTCTAATTTAAGGACGAACATTCTCGATGAACCTAAGGAATGTGTCTCATCATATTTTGAAGACTCTCTTGAAGTACCATGCACCATTCGAGAGAAGAAAATCGGTAGAGAAAATGCAGCATTAGATGTTAATACCTCTACCATTAATAAAGAAATACCTAAAAAATGAGCAAGACAAGTCAAAAGTTTTTGTAGTAGAGCCAAGAGAGGATAAGTCTAATGAAAAAGAAAGTTCTGAAAGAATATTGAGGAATATTATAATAAGACCTACTCTTGATAAGGGCAAGGCAAAAAGAGGAAAACCCTCAAATTTCAAGCAAGAGCAAATATAGAGAAAGGAACACAAACTAAGTTGGTTGAACTTCTCTTTACTAAACAGCAAAATGATATTTGTAATTCGCAGGCGAGGCCAATAGCCCTTAATGAGACATGATTACCATCTCATGGAATATAAGGGGTGCTAATGCCCCCTCAAAGCAAAGGTGTCTCAAGGACCTCTATTTAAGTAATAAGCCTGGTATTCTTTGTATCCAAGAAACTAAAATGATTAAGGAAGAAGTTTCCAAAACTATGAAAGCGGTATGGGCAAGATGTGAATGGGATGCTATGGATTCTGAAGCAGCAATAGAGGGAATTCTAACATGTTGGAATCCTATTAGAACCTCTTATGTAACCATTCATAAAACTAGGCATTGGATAGCCTCTTTAGTCTCCTATTAGAACCTCCTATGTAACCATTCATAAAACTAGGCATTGGATAGCCTCTTTAGTCACATGTTACTTTGCAGACATTTGTTTCATCCTTATCAATGTCTATGAACCTACAACTCAGTCAAGCAGATTAGAAGTATGGAGTGGGATTGAAGCCTTTATCAAAAGTAAAGGCCAAGAAACCCAATTCATGATCATAGGAGATTTCAATGCCATAACCAAGCTAGATGAAAAATTTGGGGGAATTAGGAAATTTACACAAAGTATGAGAGGTTTCTCAGCTTTTATTCAAAATAATAATCTATGGGAGGTTGAGTTTGAAGAAGACAACTATACAAGGACCAACAACAAGAGAGACCATAACCTAATAGCAGAAAATTAGACAGATGCATACTCTCATATCATTACCTAGATAAAGGGACTTGTGCTAAAATTAATACCTTGAGAAGGATTGGTTCAGATCACTGGCCAATAAATGTTAAAACGGTGGTAAGTGAATTCAAAAAAATATCATATTTTAAATATGAGCAGATGTGGGAAGACCATCCTAAATTTGTTGATATGATAGCACAAACGTGGATTTCTTCAAGAAATGGTAGGTTGTATACACTTCCTAATCGAATTAAATTAATGACATCTAGATTAAAAGAATGGCACAAAAACACTTTTGGAAATATTTTTAGAAGAAAGAAGGACTAAAATATAAAATTTCAAAGTGATCATAATAATCCAAGCTCATAGGAAAGGGAGTTACTTAGTGAATATCATGATATTTTGAGTAAGGAAGAGAAATATTGAAGATTAAAATAGAGACAAACTTGGTTAGCAGAAGGAGATAAAAATACAAAGTTTTTTCATAGGATGGCAGTAGTACAGAGATCAACATCCAGAATTAGTAAAATTAAATCAGCAGAAGGGGTTTAGATTGAAGACCAGAGTGAAATTAGAAAGAAGGCAAGGTTTTTTAACCATAATATTCTAGGATCAAAGGAGTTTGAAGTTCTTAATGATAAATTGTTGCAAGAAATACCTTCAGTTATAACAAATGAAGACAATAAGAAACTAATGGAGCCTATTACTCTGGAAGAAGTTCATTTAACTCTTTTCTCTTTTGATAAGGATAAATCCCTAGGTCCGGATGGGTTCTTTGTAGCATTCTATCAACATAATTGGGATATAGTGAAGGACTCTTTATTGGTGGCAGTGAAACGGTCTAGGGTAAAACAATACATTCCTTATAAATTAAAGGAAACATATCTTACCCTAATTCCCAAAAAGAAGGATGCAGAATTTTTTGATTCATTTAGTCCCATAAGCCTATGTAATATGGCATATAAGATTATCTCCAAAGTGATGGTGAATCGATTAAGACCACTATTAGACAATTATTTCAGAAGAGCAAGAAGGATTTGTGAAAGGGAGACAAATTCTAGACAAGATCATAGTAGCTCATGAAGTTATGCATTCAACAACTTCAAGAAAAGAGAGAGCGACGATATTAAAACTTGATATGAGTAAAGCCTATGATATGGTTAAATGGGATTTTCTTTTTGCAGTTTTCAAAAAATTTGGATTTGATAAGAAATGGATTAGATGGATTAAAGCTTGTGTCTCTACAGTTTCATATTCAGTGTTGGTCAATGGGTTAGTAACAAAATCTTCTAAAGCCAAGAGAGGCCTTAGACAAGGAGATCCTCTATCACCATCTTTGTTCATTATTATGGCAGAGATTTTGGGTAGGAACTTGAAGAAGGCTAATAAAGACGGGTTGAAAAGTGGTCCTAAGGTTAATAATAACATCAACAACATCACCCATCAACAGTTTGTAGATGATACAATCCTTTTCCGGAGGGCAAGGATAAATGAGGCCAGAGCTTTGAATAACTTATTAAAGGAATACAAAAGAGCGTCAAGTCAAAAAGTCCATAGGACAAAATCCAAAATTTACTTCCTAAACACCCCAGCTATAATCAAAGTAGGGATATGCAGGTTACTTCAAATGGAGGAGACAAATTTGCCAACAACTTATCTAGGGAGGCCCTTATTTCATGGGAGAATGACGATAGAATTATTGAATCCAGTTAAAAGTAAGGTTCAGAATAAATTACCAGCATGGCAATGTAGATGGTTATCATTAGCAGGAAGAGTGCAACTAATTAAGTAAGTCTTACAAGCCATTCCAACTTATTATATGTCCTTGCATACTATGAGGTTCCTTTGGTGAAATGCAGCAAGGTGTGTGATGATAAAATTAGGGGAGATCAAGGTTTAAGAGTTCTTATGGATGCAAAGTTAGCTCTTAGGGGAAAAGTAATTTCAATATTGTACAAAGAGAATCAAAGACAATGGGCAAGAATTCTTCTAACTAAGTATGTTGATCCCAATGACCCAAGCTTAATATTTATTGCATTCTCACTTCCGAATGGTACTGCTCTATGGAACGGTTTAAAAAAATTTATTGATCTAGTGATTAAAGGTCCAAGATGGATGGTGGCAACTGGAGAAAAAAATTCTATTTGGATGGATACTTGGTGTGATAAAAAACCACTCAATTTAGATCCAATTTTGAAACCTTTGGATGAGGTCGTTTCAAGACAAATATGGTGATAGGATTTCAAATATTATGTAAAAGGATCAGGAAGGAAGATACAAATGGAAAGAAGATTTTTTTACAAGTATACAAGACATTGATGCTAGGAGGTAGTTGAGCAGAAAGATAACAACAATGATTATTCCGAGGGGAGCCAAGGATAAGCTAATTTGGGAGTTGAATAGCTCAGGAGAATACACAACAAGAAGTGGATATAATGTAAAGCATCGACAAAATAAAAATATTACAAGAATATGGAGAGATATTTGGGATAGCCCGAGCATTTCTAAAGTCAAAATGTTTGTTTGGCTAGTAGGACATAGTAGAATTTTATCCTGGGATAGCCTTATGAAAAGGGGTTTTCATGGCCCTTCACAATGTGCTCTTTGTAAAAGGGAGGAGGAGAGTATAGACCATCTCTTGGGACACTGCTCAATAGTCTGGAAACTATGGCAATGGATTCTTAATATGTTTGGTAAATGCATGGTGATGAATAGAAGAATTGAAGAATGGTTAAAGTAATGGTAGAGCACTTCTAAAAGTGAGGTTTTATAGATAATTTGGGATATACCAAAAGATACAATACTTTGGACTATTTGGCTAGAAAGGAACAGAAGAATATTGAAAGGAAAAGAAAGCACTTTAGAGGTAATGAAAAGGAAAAGAAAGCACTTTAGCCATAGAGGAGTCTAAACCATAGTTGAGAAAATCTGCAAAATCCCAAATTTTTGCCGATTTTTTTAAATGCCGATGCAATCAGCAAACTCTCGGTGATGCAAAGAATTTTTGAAGATTTTTTGCCGATTTTCGAATTCAAAGGATTTCGGGTTTAGGGTATAAAGTTTCAACCCTAAACCCTCTTATTAAGTAAATATTGTTGCCTGATAACTATGTATGTAAGCCCATTTTTCAGCTGTTAATGTTTGAAACTTTGAACTTTGAAGTTTAAACCCTGGGTTTTGGGTTTAGGGTTTTTTTTCCTTCTCATTTTAGGTAAACATTGATGCCTGATAACTATGTATGCAAGCCCATTTTTCAGTTGTTAATGTTTGAATTAGAAACTTTGAACTTGAAGTTTAAACCCTAAACCCTAATCTAGGCCCTAGTATTTTGGGTTTAGGGTTTTTTTTTCCTTCTCATTTTAAGTAAACATTGATGCCTGATAACTATGTATGCAAGCTCATTTTTCAGCTGTCAGTGTTTCAATTTTAAACCCTAAGCACTAGTCTTTTGGTTTAAAGTTTATGTTTTTTTCCTTTTTTTTCAAGTGATTGTAACTTTGGTGTTACTTGTTTCCACGTGCAGGCATATCAAAAATGAAATATATTTTCCTTCTTGTTACTTGTAACTTGTACCTTTTCATATTATAAGCAATTCAAGATGTGTTTTGTCACTTTCATGTGTACTTAAAGCTTGAGCCTTGTATGATGTCTTGACATGAATTATTGATTTTATTTCAATATTTGATTTGCATAATGTTAATTCATCGTAATATGCATGAAAATAACTTCTTTTCAATGAAATTTTCATTTTCTTCCATTTTTTTTTGGCCGATTCTTTCCCCGCTTTTTTACCGATTTTTTAAAATGCCGATTCTTTGTCGATTCCAATTTTCTCAACTATGGTCTAAACCAACCCTATTAACTCACCCAATCCCTAATTTGGAAGCATATAGCATCGATAAATGGAGCCAAGTCATCAAATGGAATTATGATGTTGGGTATATTAGAAATAATAAGAAGGCAAAATATATAAAGTGGAAACCACTAGATGTGGAGTTGGTCAAATTGAATTTTGATGGAGCATCTAAAGGAAATCCAAGACCAACAAGAGGAGGAGGAATAATTAGAAATAATAGAAGAGATATTTTGTCTCATTATGCTTTCAATAGTGGATTTAAGACAAATAATGAAGTTGAAGCTTGGGCAGTTTTGGAAGGGTTAAAAATATGCAAACAAATGAAATGGACCAGAGTATGGATGGAAGGTGATTCTCTCATACTAATAAACACAATTTCGAGGAAAGCAAAGGCTCCATGGAACATACAAGACATAATTGTGGAAATTCAAGATCTTGCTACAGATTTTGAAGAAATCAAATTTACACATACGTAGAGAAGGAAACAAATGTTCAGATAGGCTAGCCAATAGAGGGGTTTTAATTGAGGATCGTGAAGTTAAATTCTCTTTTCCATGGTTAGAGGAAGTAGTAAGTTTAGCTGAAGTTGACAAGAAAATGTTGACTACCTAAATCAAATAATGATTAAGATTTACTTTAATGTTTTTCATTGGTAATATTTGCTTTATTTTATAACATTAATGTGTTTTCATATAAACTATTTATTACAATTTTGTGGTTGCATAAAGCGGACTATGATAGTATGATGTTTTGGAAATATTACTCTTCTAAGATGAAATGCATAGATAGTAGAGGTGGAGTGCCGTTATTGTGAAGGCTGTTGTAAGAAAATGTCAAGAAGGATGTTGAATTCTAGAATATTTGTATTCAAATAGAAAATTGAAGAAGATCTAGAAAATAAAAATCAAGAATTCAGACATTTTATGAAAAATGATGTAGGTATCTAGCTATAGCATCTCAATTGAGATGAGAATTGAATCTGTTTGTAAACTCTCAAGCTCTAAAGGAGAGAGTTGTGACTTGTCAAGGGTGGGGGACCCGAGTGCAACCCCTTGTTCTCTTTGCAAAAAAGAAAGGTTGGTTATAAGTATACAAGATAATATTATAATATAAATGTACTATATATGGTAAACTAACATGGAAATTAGGTCCAGTACAAGCCTTTTCATTCTAAAAACTTTTGACCTCAAAGCATCACTGGAAATCTTTGAACCATGGATGCAAATCTTTTGAAATCCTTTTTTTTTTGGCTGCATGTTTTCATCAAAATAGAGTTCACAAAGGCTAATTCATTAAATATTGAGCATATTGCCTTGTTGAATTCCACATCAACCTTGAGAGACATCATGAATTTTGCGAGAAAATATTTCAATCTTAAATCCAAATATATCTTTAAAAATTTGGAACACAACTGTTTTTAAACAAGAACAAAAATCTTTATCTTTCAAGATGATGTGCGTGTCAATAAATTGATGGATGGCACTTAAAACTCTCATGATAAAGATGTCTATGAGTTACGCTTTTAACTTATTTTTAAGACCACTAGAAGAACAATCATCACTCACTTTTGGTAAATTGTAATTCTCTTAATAATAATTGTACTAGCAACATCAAAAGCAATAATCTCATTTGCATGCCAACCAACCTGGCTATTATGAAACTTTATTCTAATTAACAAAAATCATTCACATCATACAGAAATAACAAATCATTCATCCACAAATAATATTCCACAAAGTTAACAATCCACACAAATTGACAGAGTGAGATAATAGCCTTAGGGTAGGGCAACACCAATAATACTCCTTAGAGAAGGAATAACTCCACAAGATCTCCCAAAATGAGGCCACTCTGCGGGCAAAGACAAATACAATAGAATACTCAATATTAATGATGATTATTACATTAATAATATCCCTTCTTTATAAACTCATCTTTTAATGCTACTTTGGGGAGGGTATAACCCTAACTCTAGCCGACTCCTAAACCCTTATCCCACTAATTATTATAATATAATATTATTAATATAATCAAGTTTTAGTTATGTGTGGCACATGCCAACTATCCATAATACCCATATACAATATAATATCATATCCTCATATACCTATCCCTAGGTTTCATAGCATTCCACCCTCCTTACAAATGTTTCGTCCTGAAAACATAAGAAGAAGCTAAATAATATGATCCTCTCAACAACGTTGACAACTAGTAACAATCTTCATAATCCATCTCAATAGCATGAAAATCTGAATGTTAAATTTATTTATTCATGGTGATCTTCCGATCTTCAAATCTTCAAAAAACTGAACATTCTCACCTTCCAGTTGTATGTCCTTAACTTGTGTTGCTTAAACCTACAACCTCTTAGCCAAAGAGGTTACCTAAGTTAATGGAAATAACAACTTTTTCCTTCCACATGAAACTCTGAACTTGCAAAATAGAATTTTTAGATTCAAACAAATTCCTCTGCCCATTCTTTGGCTTGGCTGTCTCCAACGGTGTGGTTCCCTCAAACTGCACACTATCATCCTTTTTTCCTTCTACCAGTTCCTTGAAATTTGCTCACTCCTTTTTAATTCCTTTTGTTTTTTTAAAACCTGTTTATTTCTTTTGCATAGCCTTGGATGGTATCCTTTAAACTAGCTATCCTTTTATATGGGTCCAAATGACTTAAGAATGCAAACTCCATTTCTTCCCAAGTCTATTCATTATTCTTTTTAGTAACAAAACTTACCCACCATAAAGAAGATTCCTTTTTTAAAAACATGATAAGGTAGAGTTTCCTAAAACGATTGCCAAAATCTGAAGACCTAAACTTTGTCCACCATTCTCTAACATCAATAGCATCCTCTCCAAAAACTTTTGTAACTCCATGAGTTCACATCCACAAAAATGATAATGAAAACTAGAGTTTTATGAACTAGGGTTGCATGAAAATATATATCTCTCCACTAATTTGAAGCTAAAAATCTGCATAAATAAGTTCACCCATAAAGCCCCCTCCAAACCAACCAACAACGGATGAGTTGCTTACCCGAACTGAAAGACATCTCAAATTTCGTTTTCTAAATTAGAAAGAAAAACAAAAAACACAATTTAAAGAAACAACATTGCCCCTTGTTCTAGATGGCTAACTTTGCAATCAGTGGGATAAGGGTTTAGGAGTCAGCTAGGGTTAATATTATGGCTCGGAGTGGACAACTCTATGCAAAGATATGGCTCTCGAAAGATGAGAGGATTCCTAGAAAAAGAAGGACCAAATTTTGCAATCCACAAAAACAACCCTTGCCTTACCAGAATCATTGCTCTAATACCACTTGTTATGAAACTTTATTCTCATTAACAAAAATCATTCACCATCATATAGAAATAAAAAATTATTCATCCACATAATATTCCACAAAGATAACAATCCACACAATGAGACAAAGATAGATAATACCCTTAGGATAGGACAACACGAATAATACTCCTTAAAGAAGGAATAACTCCACTAGGTCTCCCAAGATGAGAGGCCACTCTAGAGGCAATTACAAGATAATAATGATATGAATGATGATTATTACAATGACAATATCCCTTCTTTATATACACATCTTCTAATGCTACTTTGGGAAGGGTATAACCCTAACCCTAGCTAACTTCTAAACCCTTATCCCACTCATTATTATAATATAATATCATATCCCCATATACCTATCCCTAACAACCAGAGCACTTGTAGAGGTTTCTTGTCAATAAAGTATAAATTTTTGTTAGGTCGCGACTTTCAATTATTCTTCAAATTTTCAACTTTTTTGAGCAAGACTTGACTAAGACTCTTCCAACAACGAGTTTCTTTATCCATGTTGAACAAATTTCATGTTCTTCCTTGAAAATTTTAGGTTGTTTGGACAAAGGTTTAAATTGATCTTGTGAGTTGCAGATACATCATTTTGTTCTTTTAATTTAGCCTTTAATGATGTTATCTCTTGTTCTACCCTTATTCAATTAAAACTTTCTTCAGTGTTTGCCTAAGAAAAGCTCTTCAAATTTAGCCCAAGTTAAATCTTTTCTTATTTTAGAATAAATATTAATCGACCATTTCATTGCTTCATTTGTAAAAAGTGTACCCCAAAATAATTATATCTTTTCTTATCTTAGGATCAATATCAATTGACTATTTCATTGGTTCATTTGTAAAAAGTGCAAACACAACAAAATAATGTATTCTTCTTGTAACCATACCACCCAATATCTGTATCTTCCATTCCTAAAAAGTGAAATACGGAAGTTATTATATTTTAATCTTTATTAATCTGTTTCAAATCTTGAGTTGCATCTTTTTGTATCTAGCATCTCACATTGTTGCACCTTTGCACCTTTTTAACTTTTAGACCATGTCAATTTGGACATCAAATTGCCCCCCCTTTCATGTCTCAAGTGACACCATGCTGTCTCTTAGATCACATTGTTGCTATCAGAATGCACCCTTTGACATCTTTGGTTGTAGCCTTACATGTCTCCAATTGCACCCCTTTGAATCTATAGTCTCAGTCTTTTGCTCTCAAGTTAAAATCTTGTGTGCCTTAGGTCACCCCCTTTTACCCTTGGCTCATTCCCTTTCAAGCCTTGGGTCGCACCCTTTCGAGTCTCTTTTAAGTCCCACACTTTCACTCTTAAGTCACATTTTTCATGTGTCAAGTCACACCCTTTCACAGTTTGGTCGCACACTTGTCGAGCATGAGGTCATATCCTTTTGTGCCTCGAATTACATGTATTTGTCCTTCAGTCACACCTTTTCGCCCTTGGGTTGTACCCTCTCAATTCTTTCATAACAGTCGTTCGTGTCTTGGGTTGCACACCTTCTTGGCTTATATAGAAAATTATTTATTAAGCAGGATTTGGATCAGTGAGATGAATATCAACAAACACTCGCATCCAGCAAAAAAAACAAACACTGGTAACCAACTTAATGAGCTTCAGAACCTCGTCTTTGATGTCCATTGGCTCCGCCACCATAATTGCACACAATAAAACAGATTTGCCCTCTTATGCTTTGGTTTCATTTAATTTGTGGTTATATAGCTATATAGTTATTATTAGTTGTGTTTCTTTAGTTTTAGACTTTTGAATATTAAAGGTTCACATTGGCTTCCCAGAAATATATATAATTATGTAATAATTAAAAAATAAACAACATAAACCAAATGGGGCATTAGTTCAACCAGTTAGATTCCTCAACTTTCAAGGAAAAGTCCAAGATTCGAATCTTGGCAAATGATAATGCATAATTGCCAAGCTGTTGTAATGCCACTCTATACTCATGATGTAATACAGGTGGAGGCCCTTTCAATCCAACATAACCCATTGGAAAAAAAAAAAAACATAACTTAATTTTTTAATATGTTAATAAAAAAAATATTTTATAGATATATAATTTAAAAACAAAATTAGAAAAGCTGCAAGCTTACTGCAGTGGTAAGGGCTTTGGCCTCTCTATGAGAGGTCCAAGGTTCAAATCCCACTCAGTATGACGGGACCAAGACCCTCCACAAAAACCTGTGTAAAATTGAAATTTTTGATCGAGTGGCATTAGCTCAACTGGTTAGATTCCTCAATATTTAAAGAGAAGACCAAGGTTCAAATCTTGCCAAGCGATACATGGATAATATTCAAGGTTTGTTGTAATACCACTATGTGGTGATGATGTAATATGGGTGGGCACGTTTCAATCCTATATAACCAATTGAAGATGAAAAAAAAGAAATTAGAAAACAAGATTATTGAGTTGTGTATTTTCATTTTTTATTCAATCTTCGTTTAAAATTATGAAGTTATAAACATACTGACATATTTTTAATACCTCTAACTTCATGTCAAATTTTATTCCAATGTTCTTTTTCTGTCAGATTTGTTTCAAACTTCAATATAGCTGAACTCAATCATGAACCCAAATCTGGTAACACTGCTTTTAGAATTTAATTACGTGGAAATTAACCTGCACCCTAATTAGTTATCCGATAATAAACTAAAACAACCCCAGCCATCTATCACATGATCCAACAGTTAACAATGCAAATTGAACCATTTCCAAAACTACCAGAAAAGGAACCTTATTGCCTAATAGTTTCTTCTCTTGTTAATGTTTGTTTTCATATCTTCCAAACCTGCACGTATATTAGAACAACTGCTACAGCACAACAACTAGACTGAAGGTGTTCATAGTATAGCATACAACTCTGCAAAAAACTTGATTTACCATGTAAGTCGTGTGTGAAATACCAGGCTTCAAATGTTATATGTTTAATCAGCATAGTAAATTAAGGAACAGTTCTGGCAAACATTCCATGATGCTCTTTCCAATTTGAAGTTTCAAACTGAAACTGATACCAATAAAGAGTTAAACCTATGGTGTGATTAACATGCCAAAAAAAGTCCCACAGAGATTAAACAGTTAAAATAAGAAAAGGTAGAAGTGCATACATGCCAAAAGAAATCACAAGTGTTATGGCCACCTTGAACATCTTTGCTGAAACAGTACGTTTGATATAGTGGCCGAGTGCCACAACATTGAGTATAATAAACACCTGCAAATAAATACACCATTTAAAGAATGCAAAAGAGGGTGTTAAAATGAACTACATTACAGCGAGCTGCCTCTCACATTTCATCTACAGCTAATACAAAATAATGTCTTGATCAGGGAGATCTATATAAGTATGCAATACTGCTCAGTTTCCACCCACAAGGATACCCAACTACAATGTCAAGAAACAGCAAATAAACTATGCTATAGTTTTCCAAAAACATTTAAAGATATTGATGTGATGTATTGTGGAATAGCTGTTGCCTACTGAAGTAGCACAAGCTTACTTTGTCTACTACATATTAAACCATGCAAGGTACAACTCAATTGCAGAAGAAAGAAGATCGATGTTTGTGATGTTGTGCAAGATATCTCCAATAAGCCCAAAGTTACTTTGTGTACCAGATCACTGTCTATTCCTGTCATTTGTACCGCTAGCCCAGTAATATGCCAACAGATGAACTGAATTAAGTTATGGAGCCTAAAAGCACAGTTATGATACCTAAGTTATTTAAAAAAACAAATGCTATATAATATCACATAGATCATTACTACAAAGATGAAGGCACATTCAGATAATATCATAAATATGAGATCATTAAGTTCAGATCCTGGGCGGATGAACCAACAGACACAGTTTTCATGCTTCATGAAGAGAACAGTTTGGGCAATGGGATCTTGCATTCTCAAATGGAGTATTATGAGGTATTTAAGTCGGCTTGCCATCAAGTATGAATAGAAAGAAACAATTTATGGTGATGTATGACAACGACCAAAACGTATCAGGAGGACTTAAAAGTATAACCGGTGACAATAGAAAGTGCAGAGGTGAATTGAACACTAGGATCTGAAAAGTAATGAACAACTGATGAACTAAACATAATTCAACGGGGTAAAGTTAAGATGGTTAAAGCCCAAAAGCATTCACTCCAAGTACAAGTAGAAATAACCGTAAGAAGAGAAAATCCCAACATGGGCTGAAGATTACCAAAACTGGAGACCAAAGTAAGAGACCAGTGCTGTTACATGTCTATGGCATTGTCATCCACCACATTTAAAAGGCAAATGCAAGATCTAATAATATAAAGAGAAAAATAACTATGGCCAATGGAGCCAGGCTAGACATCCTAGAGGGTACCAATGCACTCCCCTTTCTTCCATCACCCAAGGCTATCAAAACCTCTTCATGTAGAGAGAATATCTCAACAAAAATATTCAATGAATTTAATCCAAAAAATTCGACTTCGTCAAACTTGAAGACCAATCGAATGAAAGTTGATTAAAATCATTAATTTGTGGAACAACTTTAGTCAACGTGAAAAGTGAGTAAATTGGACAAAGTATATCAAGATAAATTATGTGTGCATAAGTTACACATTCTTTCACATACATTTCAAGACGCATTTTAGCTAGTTTTTATGTTTGTATTGTTTTTAAAATTTAATTTTATGAAATGCAAGTATAGTTGGATATTTTTAACATCTCAACCTTCATTCCAAACTTTATCAAAAAAATTCCGTGTGCCAAATTTCTTTCGAACTTTAAGCTAGCTGAACTTGAATTCAAACATTAACTTTGTAACCAAGGAGAAAACTATTGCTATGAGTCTATCAGTACAACAGAATCTGTTTTCAAGTTGATTTTGGTAATCCTCCGCATTGAATTCAAACAAGTCTCTGCCACCCAGATTGAAAATAAAAGGAATGAGGTGCACTTGTAGTACCAGGCAAAGACAAGTTGCACCTCACAACCCTATCATCATTAGTGTACTTAATTGGCAAAGTCAAACTTAAACATTGATGAGAGAGAAAACAGGACACATACATGGAGGACCAAGAGGAAAAACAGGCCACAAAAGTAGTAAAGTTGGAAATGAATCAAGACCTATGTATGATGCCTCACCTGCTATTAGGGATAATCAAGTGTTTGATCAAGCACTTCCAGAAAAACTTCGCAATAGAAGATAGGAAAAACCTTACTGGTGTATGAGACCCCCTTCAGGCGACAAGGAAATTTATAACTTTGTGCATATTGTCCAAATTAATAGACCTGCATTTTGATAATGATCATGATAATTGAGCAAAAGTAAGTTGTCGACAGTGGATGGAGACATAAGGAATTGAATCTAAGCAAGTGCATCTTTCAAATGGATCAAATAAGTTGCTTGGCAGATTAGCTTTCAATCATAGTATGATTGTGGTTGACTCATTGAAGAATGTGGAGAAACATGGATCTTTCTTGGGCATGTGGGGTATTACATAACATTCCTAAGAATTGCTTTTTAAATGCTTGAGCAAGGAACTAATGAACAATGGAACACCCTTTATGGGGAAGAAAACAATGCTACTTTCAAAATGCTTATGTTTGAAATTATTTATGGCATGCCATAGTAAATGGATCTTGATTGAAGATATACAAGCAAAAGAATCAAAATGGGAACCAGTGAAAAGAGGCATCCATCGCAGGTTGCTTAAAGTTCACATGGGAAGCAGTGCCTTCACGCCACTAAGATTGTACCCTATACTGAGACTACTGCAGAAATTATTTCCTGCACAGGCTTTTTTTCATTATGGTACACTTGCTTGATAAGAAAGCATAAAAGTAAAAAGCATAGCACAACAATGGAACCGAAATGCACAACCAGTTACGATAGCCTGCGGGAAAAAAGAATCACTCCAAAGTATAAAATAAAGACTACACGCTAAGAACTAAGGCAAAATAAAAGATGAATAGGAAGGGTAAATCCTAAATAAGTATGCCCTATACATGTTATCAAAGATAACGCCATGTAGTACAAATGCCACAAATAACCATGCAAAAGAAAGTTCTCTAAGAAAAAAATGAGATGCTCTGATGGCTGCTGGCAAAGGGGGATGAAATGTCACTGATTTGTTGCCACATCTGCGTAATAGTAGGATTCAAATGATGCTTAGTGTCTCTATTTGGACAAGATCCACCTAGATAACAGAAAGTAGCAACCCAGTCAGAATGAAAAAATTTCTGGATTTTGCTGGGACCAGTACCATGCTAACATTATCCTAATTTTATTCTAATGTTAGGTTCCAGCTGGTCAGATCTCTAATATGGAGTTCCATCAACCCCTCACAATTTGCCTTTAATATAGAGAAGCCCTTGCAATCCAACCTCCAATGAATCTTTAACACCAAACATAATGTTCCCAGCATTGATCATGTTTGTAAAGCACTTTCATATTAATTATCCACACTAGTGGCATTACTATTCGTTCTAATATCAGGTACGGGAAAAAAGATGTCTTAAAATGCTCCTTTCATTGTCTAGGAATATAACTTTCTTGACTAGCTCTCTTTTCTTTACTTGGCCTCCAATCTTGCACAAAAAAAGTGGTTCAGCAAGTAATTTCTTTACCTATTTTGTATCCCCAATGAGACTTGAAGACTATGCCAGTATACATTAGTTTTGCCCTATGTTAAACAAACATTGTCTAATGATTATTCTGAACAAACCAGTTCAGTCAAAGCAAAGAATTTATTTTAAGTTGATTGCTGCAGGCTAAGAATTTCTCAGACCATTCAAAAGCAACAAGAATTTAAAAACCAGAAATATCAACCAACTTTATGCAAAATTGCAAATATTAGAAATCTCCTTTAGAAGCAAATTATTCGTTTCCTGATGACCCAATAAAAACAGAACAATTCCAGCAATCTGTCGTTGTAACATAAACATACTAAAGTGATCAGGAAAGTATACAAACCAGAAATGATCCAAAATGCTCAGAAGTCATGACTGCATTAAATCCAACAACAGGAACAAGAGCAGCCAAAAGAGTGCCCAAAACCACCTGGAAAGTCATAAAGTTAGAGAACCAAACGCGTGAAAGTATAGAAAGCATACTACGTTACCACCCAAAATATATATCTCTTATCCTACAGTAATTCTCAGACTCAAATAATCTAAAAATATTGCCAGTTCATACATGTAAACAAATTAGTAACTTTACAAACAGTTGCCTGCAAGAAGTTAGGTTTGACCATTGCATCACAGTACCAATATGCTGATGGACTCAGAAACATTTTGCTGATCATCAATGCATGCATTAAATATGCATGAGATTCACCTAAACATAATAATAAGCACAGAAATACAAAAAGTTCTCGATGGTTCATTAATTGTCACTGCAAATGCATTACATATTAAATCTTTTACTAATAAATAGCCAGTTCCATTGAGATTTCTTTACCATGAAAATAACATATCAAACCGACAGAAAACACAAATAGTTGCATCACAGTAATGATTTCAATAATTGCACCAAGGGTGGCAACCAACAGTGTAAGAAATTACTGTTACCCTGAAAGGATGCAATAGGTAGCATAAACACAAAACAAGTGAACCTCTGCTCTTCACAAACTATACTGCCTCTTTGATTTGATTTGAACAAAGGCATCAATATAGAATCCTCTCTCACAAAGATCACATAATCTCTCTCCTACCTCGACTGCGGGCTCTCTCTCCATTGTTACTTCTAACATGGTAAGGTTTACCCATCTTCGGTCCAAACCTCGAGGCTGTCATTTAATGCGATACAATTATTCCACTTTAGTGTAGCTTACCCTAGCTTCTTTACACTAGAGATTACCTTATTTTCATGACACTTTTTAGTTTTCAGTTGCTACAGTGCATTGTAACAGCTCTTTTCGACGAGTCCCATTGGCCTACTTTGGTCAGCCAAGGACATCAACTGAATCATCTTATCTTATATATGAAAATCAATCAAATCTCTTTTACTGTAAGAACAGATTACTTTATAAACGTAGATAAAGAGCCCACCACACTGTATACAATGACATAATTGCTTCTAATCCCAAGGGGCTATAATCATACTCATAAGATTTCTTCTAGTGTTACTCCCGTTGCCATCTTCTAATGATGGACAAGAAGGAAAACTGTGTGGCTACTATGAATAGAATTCAAAGCTGAGATTTTCGATATAATGACGGAGATTAATAAATTCACTTAGACAACCAGAATCTCCCAATGATATGCACTCATGCTTTGCAATGTATAGAAATAAACTAGCTATAACCTATGTTGCAGGAAACTCCTAGGATGCCCTTGTTTCCCATGTTAAAACTTGGAAACTCTTCAAAAACTCCCGGAAACTCATCATCTGGGCTTCCCATGTTTCCTAGCATTTCAAAAAGACTTTTCCAATGTTTCTAAGGGTGTCTCCAACAATTCATGTCATTTTGAACCAAAGAAAAAATCCAGAAGTGAGGTTTTTAGAGGTTCTAATGCTTATTTTTACTTTCAGCTACTTTATTTTTCGGTGGTTCAAGTTTTTTTAGCTACTATAGCTATGTATCAAACACAGCTTGAAAAAAATGCTTTAAGGAGGAATTCAACTCCAAAAAAAAATTAGCGTAGCATCCCTGAATACAATCCCTTTGTTCTTTATCCAGCTGAAATGATGTTTTTACTGTTTAATTAGATTAAATAAAATACAACGCATTAAGGAGGAATTCAATTATCTCCAAAAAAAATAGTGTAGCATCCCTGAATACAATCCCTTTGTTCTTTATCCAGCTGAAATGATGTTTTTACTGTTAAATTAGATTATATAAAATACAACGCATTAAGATCATTTTACTGATATTTTGATCTGCAATTTTCATGCTTACATTAGAGTGATTTATTTGTAGACATTATACTTCAATAAGAGGATGCTCTATTCACTTATTATTCTTATCACATGCATCATGACCAAGATTTTATTAAAAGCAAATCACGGATATGTTTGCACAACTATAACAATATTAAGAACCTCATTTTTCAGCAATCATGTTTGGTTTATTTCATGTCTCTAACATCTATACTATTTGATGTTAATAACAATAGGACAGAGTTACATTCACATAATAATATAATATTTCCAGTTCATGAGCCAATTTCAGTATGAACTCATTGTTTAAAAAATACTGACTAATAATATAATAGCTAGCCATGCATGACACCTACAAATGGGAACCACATCAAACTACCATCTATATAAACTCACCAGAGGAGCATAAGCAATATACAAGCGGGATGAATAGCGGCCAGTGATAATGCATAGAAGAACATGCATTGGAATAAGATTTATTATGAAAGTGTAACCTCCCCAGGAACAGACCTACAGAAATTAAACTGTATCAGAACTAATCTTAAGGTGACAGCATAGAATTACATACACACGGATAAAAATGTTACTATAAATGCTTACCATATAAAAGTAAGCCAAGGCGTTCAATGTAGCATAAAATAGAGATCCAGTATTCAGTGTCTGCAAAAGTTCCAATATCAGAATCAAGTTAAGACAACAGCGAATGCTATCATACAAAAGCACAAAAATGCTTTCCATTGCACACCAAGATTTATATTATAGCAGATTCCAGTCAATTTCCTTTGCAATAAAATTCCATTTTAAAGCAACAGATGTGAAAACATCACAGGCAAAATTTCCAATTCCTGCTATGAAATATGAAGATTCAGAATACAGCACTTTTCATCTATGTCATTATACTTGACTAGGTTGCCACAAGGACGAACCTTGATATATAGATAGAATGTAAAGACCAAAGCAAAAATGGCTACAGCTTCATTATCATAACTGCCAGCAACAGATCGTGAGATGTATGAAGGTACCTGCAAATCAATAATTCCTTGACAAAGTTAGAAAATAACTATGAACTTCAACCAATAAACAATAGACCACAAAATGTTCAGAACTTCCCATGTACTCTAGCGGATGATAAAAAATTTATCCTGAAAACTACTTTTGTTTTTTCTTATTACCAATACATAAGAATTTAGGCATTTTAGGTCCCTATCAGATAGTATTTGCCTAACATATAATGCTCACAAGAACTCTTCCTTTTTTCTTTTTGTGAACTGGTAATTTCTTATGAATATGATAAAATTACTGAATTTGCATTCTGTGTCTAAAATGTACGTCATAATTGATGACATTTATTTCTAACATATGTGATCTTACATCAAACTTATGTAGGAACAGAATAATGCACATTTTGTCTACAGTGAAAACTGTGGTCAACCTGTAGCCCCAATTTCCAACAAATCTTTATAAAGTTTTTTTCCTCCGTGGTCAGCTGTATGTGTATGAAAAATTACAGAAATACATGTTTTAAGTAAGGTATTCCGTATTTCATAATGAAATGGAGGATTTTTTTTTCTTCTCTCTATTTATAATTTATTTTTTGAAGAATCATACATTCTTTATTAAATCTCGTCATACATACGCCTTCAATGCCCAGACCATCTCCAGATGTATTAAATATGCCCCATTGGTATGTCTTTAGGTTCTCATTAAAGAGAACCAAGTTCAAACCACGAGGTGGGTGAGAGTGACCCCATTATGTTTCCATTTTATCCTGTCGAGACACTGAATTGATGTCTTTGGGTTCTCATTGAAGAGACCCAAGTTCAAAACCACGGGATGGGTGTGAGTGACCCCGTTATGTTTCCATTTTAAAAATATATATATGCTCCAAATACGGGGTTGTATACAGAAATGTCCAAATACAATATAGACGTATTTGGATGCATTTGGATATGGTAGCCAGGAAGTATCATATCCCCATCCATATCTGAATAATCCTCCTTTTGCCTTTGAAGATAAGATTATTCTATTAATGTCCACAGATGACCAAAGTAGGCCAAAGGAACTCATCGGAAATAAACAGGTACAATGCATTGTAGTGACCAAGAAAATACAAACAAGATAAATTAAACTACAGTGAATAAACTTAAAAATAAACTACACTAAATAAAACTGTACAGCATCAGATTGCAGCCTCAAGGGGCATATCCAGAAATGGTTAAACCCTAAACATGTTTTAAGTGCTGATGAAATGTTGAAGAAACCCTAGCCAACCAATGACTCCACTGTGTTGCAGGTTTAGATCTGGTAAGAACGATAGCACCACTCTTTACCTGAAAGAGACAAGCACAAAGATTTTATTATCAGCATTCAAGCAGAGAGGACGTTAAGTTAAAGTGTGTAATATTCTCCCAGCCTGCATCATTCCGGAAGTGGCTGGTCTGTTCATCATCGTCAAACTTCAAAACAATCATATAGCCCCTAACAAATGACAGGTCATCCACTATTGTAAAAGATTGATCATAATACGATGGACACACAATGACTATACATTGTGCCTTGGTGCATTCCCTCACAAAAGTGATAGCTGATTAAAGTTCACACTCCATGACGACTCCAACATCCCTAACTAGAATTCCACCTACTATCCAATACAGCATGGCATATTGTCGTAATTCAAAATTTATAACATAAATGCAAAAATAAGATAAGATCATTCTATTAATGTCCATGGATAACCAAAGTAGGCCATTGGGACTAGTTGAAAAAACTGTTACAATGCAGTGTAATACAAAAAAATAAACTAGACCAGAGTAAATAGAAGACAGAAACAATACCATGGACAAAGTTATACGAATAGTCCCTAGAAAATGAACAAAACCCTTCAGTATCATAAATCTGTGCCGATGGTTCACAGGGCCAAGACATGAGTTAAACGGTGCACGTGGGTCCCATGAAATATATATAAAACACATCAGATGTTTACAAACATAATGTATTCATCATTTCACTAGTACACGAAATTTTCATAGTGCCCTTCATACCCATAATGTATTACTTTAGGTCAAATAGAACTTATGCAATGCATAAGCAAAGGATTATCATCGACATTACATTCAAAATTTCAGTCAACGTTAAACTATTCGTATGTATATTTAGTTTCAACAGAGAATAAATTATGTTTCATGCATGACAAATTGATCTGCACAGCATTCCTTGGCTTTCACAAAAGAGACCAAGGTTTGAATTTTGCCAAGCGATATATGCATAATTGCCATGCTGTTGTAACACCACTATATGGTCATGATTTAATATGGGTGAGGCCCATTTCAATCCCATATATCCAATTTAAAAATTAAACCAAAAAAATGGTCTGCACGACAAAGAGAAAGTAACTTGAGTGCAAAACATGCAAATCTTGTGTAACTTTCCTGAACAAGTTAGTGTCGGACAACCTCCATATAAAGTGATTTCCTTTCGCAGTACAAAACTACTTTCTTTTCCCCTTATGCTAGTTACCCTCTTCAAAAAATCGGATTACTTTAAAGAAGCATGTACAGCCTTCCCCCCATAATAGGTGACAGATTACCATGTGCTTACCTATCGTGGAAGGGTGTGAGCATTTTTCCTGATATATGTTCTTTTCCTTCCTGTCCATGGCATAATTTACCAAGTTGAAAAACAATGAGACCTGTGTCCCTAGCAATGGTTTATTTGACCATTCAACCAAAAACTCTGGTGTCCTTGTTTCTGTGCTTACTAATCCTCCTCTAAGAACTTTATTGGTTTAATTAATTCATGCTCCACTTCTCAGACACCTAAATGAGTGAGAAGAACATTTGTTTTCTCCTATATTCTGCATGGGAGAGGGGGGCAAGGAAACAAGGGGACACAAAAGGGAACAGTTGAAAGGCACCCCCAAATCATAGCAAAACAGGGATGGCTGTTTTATATAGATAGAGGGATAATAATTTTTAAAAACATCTAAAAATAGATATATTATAAGCACCTTTAGCTTGACAGGAGCAAAATACTGAAGCTACCTGAATCACGAATTTATCAAATTCCATAACACGATTACCCACCACATCAATCAGTTTCATCCTCATGCTAATTGCCATATGAAATTGCCAGTGCATCAAGCTTCCCTGCCTTGAGTCCAATCACCATGAATCATCATTTTTTTGTTCTTAAGAATTCTGTTAGCATTTTTTCTATTTGGGTGAATTTCTACTATGCTGTCAATTTTATCCAAATTTTAGAT
Source organism: Wollemia nobilis (assembly GCA_028583015.1). Taxonomy (NCBI): domain Eukaryota; kingdom Viridiplantae; phylum Streptophyta; class Pinopsida; order Araucariales; family Araucariaceae; genus Wollemia; species Wollemia nobilis. The sequence continues at coordinate 2,713,172 of JAQPPZ010016833.1, read as the reverse complement.
AAGCAGTAGATTTATTTCTCCTCAAAGTTGTAATGGTTTAAAAAATTTAATGGCCTATAGAATGTGCATGGACAGTATGAACAAAGAAATGACCCAAACTAAAAATGTTCAAGAAAAAAAAATTAAATCATGATTCTTACATTTCCAGTCTGCATGCTACATGATTCTTCTGTTTGGAAAACAACCATCACAAGAAACAGATGGAAATCTTTCACAATTTGACTAGGTTTTGGGCAAACACCCTTTGTTTAGGTTTTCTATGTATAACAAGTGGGGAGATGTCTACATGTCCCCTCAAGGACCAAGAAGGGAAGAGAGATGGACTGGGACATCCCCAAGTCACCATCCCCATGGAGACAAGTTTCCAATGGTATCCAGAGGAAGGGATGCGTCACTGTGGAACATAGGTTTTCTCCACAATTATAAATTACCAACAATATCCCATGACAAATTTGCACATCTACTCCTGAAAGCAGTGCTAATGGACATAACTCTGAGAAAAATTTTGACCAGTGACTTCAAAATGTTGCAGAGTTTTATGTTATTCTTGATATAACTTGGCTCTGGTCCATGCCCTTCTGAAAGGAAATGACCCAAACTAAAAATGTTCAAAAAAACAAAGGAACCAGGAATTTTACATTTCCAGTCTGCATACTGCATGATTCTTCAGTTTGGAAAACAACCAGCACAAGAAACAGGTGGAAAATCTTTCACAATTTGACTAGGTTTAGGACAAACACCCTTTTATAAGGTTTTCTATATATTGCTGGTGTGGAGATGTCTACATGTCCCCTCAAGGATTGAGAAGGGAACAGGGATGGATTGGGGACATCCCTCAGTCTCCATCCCCATGGGAACAAGTCCCAGGTTATCCAGAGAGGAATGCATCCCTGTGGAACATAGGTTTCTCCACAATTATAAATCCCCAACAATATCCCATGACAAATTTGCACATCTACTCTTGAAAGCAGAGCTATTGGACATAACTCTGAGAAAGCTTTTGACCAGTGACTTCAAAATGTTGCAGGGTTCTATGTTATTCTTGATATAGCTTGGCTCTGGCCCATGCCCTTCTGAAAGACACCAAAATTAAAAGGATATAAATCTAATCACCAAGCGCATGCAAAATAAAGCCAAATAATGAAAGCTTGCCCTATACAAAGTTGATACAAAGATTTCTCAAGAAGGAAACTATTTAAGGGATGACAACCCTCATTTGTTCGAAGCTGGCAATGAAATAAGAACAACGAGATCTCCTTGACAGGCCCTAGAGGACCTAAAACATCAAAAGCACAGTACAATGAATCTTCATACATCTCCTCTACTAAAATTGAGAGGGAGGACTCTACTTAAAGAGAAAGGAAGATGGAGTTACAACCCACTCCATCGTGTTCAATGTGACCATTCTAAATGTTCATGCTTAAGTGTCCCTAATTCCAAGGATAATGCAATGTGTGCAACCACTGAAAATAGGTGTTACACGTAGGCGTCACTCATATTCCCCATTACAAGAAATATTTACATAAGATGAAAGATGTGCCACTTCATTTTAAGAGGAAGACAGTGTGGAGATTCTGCCTCACATATTCCCATAGTATGCATATGAGAATAAGCTAACCTAGGAATATCTAACATAGGACCAAATATTGGCCCTAAATAAAAATTAACGCACTTTCCATAAATTTCTTACACTCCTTTAGTTCATGTTTTCTGCAAAACCTCCAAGCCAACATATTTGTTATTCTTTTAATAGTTATCGCATTTCAATCTATTGGAATACGTCACCTTGGCGAATATGATGTATGAATTGAAATCTGATACTGAATTTAGTGAGTATTTTGTCCCCTGTTCCTGATACAAGCTAAAAATATTCAAATATGCAAGTAATTACAGACAATCCTTCACTCTGAAAGATAGCATACCTGTAGGTAAATACTTATTGTTATTATTGATAAATCCTACAAATTTAGATATTTCTTCCTACATGTCATTGTCCCATTTCAAACCCACAAAAAGCAGCTTATTGTTTTGGAGGTCAATTTATACAATCCCAAAATTAGTCCACCACTATGCACACAAGATAAATCCAGCAACTAAGTTCCATGTCCACTTATGAAACCGAGTTAATGACCTCAGCTGGAACATAATTCTGCTCCCTTTAGCATACCACAATGGCCAATTGAAGGACTTCCCATTTCCTGGTGCTCACCATTTTCTGAATACCATGCTTTGGCAACTTGTTTCAATCCATACAATGCCTTTTTGGAGCAACATATCAGATGCTCTCTTCCTTGCTCTATTATTAAGAGATCATTTACTAATCAGACTGTAGTCCTGACAAAAAGACTAAAACCATATCCAGTATTTAAATGGTGGTGGTTTAAGCAGTGCTGCATGTGGTGCCATTTTTTTAATAATAAATGGACATTTAAAATGTCATTTTTCACTACATGAACTACAGGAGAGAATAGAAGTATAGCCAGATAAGAGGACAAGTCTCTCACTTTGTTTTAATGACATCTTCGAGATTCATGTTTTGGTTAGAAAGAATGTTTTATCTAACAAGAGTCCAAAACATAATCTCTTTACCATGTCCTGTTCCATTGCTTTGTTCTTAAGATTAATACCAATAATGAACAAAATCTAAAATGCTACAATTTCTAGTATTTGACATGTATATATACCATCGCTATGAGTGCCGCTGCAGTGAGTCCTGCTCCAATGCCTTTTACTTCCTGCAATGAAAATCCAACATAACTTATTTCCAAACTGCAAATTATTACAAATAGAACCAAGCTAAAACATAAGATGCAAAGCAGACAACTTATTCAAGTAGACACTACAAACCTTTGTCAAAAGATATGTTGCCCAAGCTGCATTTGCTGAGAAGATAGGAGCAGTAAAAACACAAACAGTTTCTACTGAAAGAGGTATGTTCAAAGAATTGAATATCCTATCTCCAAAACAAAACATAAATTGCATTAACAAAAGTGTTACATCATAGATGGAAAGAAGATAACATAAGACCATAAGTTAAACACAATACATTAGAAATCCTTAGGAATATACACTCTCAGTCATTATTTCTTCGCAGTAGAATATATTTTAAACCATGCTCAAGTGATCTCCACAATACATATGAAGCCTTAAGCTAACCATGTAATGAGATAGACCATGGATGGGTCTAAGGACTCCATTGTAAAGAAAATGTGACTATAAAATTTCAAAGGCCAAGGGTTCATCCAGTTGTAAAAAATTCCAATACAGTTTTACCTACCACCACATGGTGCCTGCTGTCAATGTTAGACCAGGATACACGGTTCCACCAATGACACGACCCAATGGGTACCTGGAATGAAATGTCTGCCATGCCATTAATTATGCTAGCATCACCAGACTCAACCCTTAGAAGCAAGAGAAAGGATTATGCTCTCATATCTTACAACGGTAGAAATTTAATATTAATAAAAATGGCATGCTACTTACCAGGTTCGGTCATCAAACCAGTTCCAAAAATCATAAACTCCATTTTTGCTAAGATACTGGAAAACAAGTAGCAACATGAAAAAGTTTTCTATCAGAAATTTTGAAATACCCAATATAAAATATGACTTTAGACAAAGTTTGCTTATTAGATTGTAGCACATAGCTCTATGGAAAAGAAAACAACTTTAACCAAAAATCAATTTCACCAATGGCATGAACAGAAGCTTCTGCAATGTTCCTATTTAAATATGTGGTTTTCACATGTTCTCCTTTAGTGGTTTCAACAAATAGTTTGGATCAATAGGAATTAAGATGTTCACTAAAATTTGCCAATGGGGCCTTTGTTCAATGGTTGAGACATATGGGTGATATAGGCCACACCAAGGTTCAAATCTCGGCGGCACCAAAAGGGCTATATAGCTCGATGTAACTAGTTGATATAGTGACACCCAATGTGGAGGCTAACTTAAACCCAAATCAAAACAGATATCAGTACCGTGCCAAAGGTAAGTGCACCTTGCCTAAAGACATGGATAGAACCCTCTGAAAATTACAATATTGGAACCCTATATGAGAAGGGGGGCACATAATGAAGGTTTTTAATTCTTGCTAAAATATAAATGAAAGAGAGCTTCACAAAAAGATGCATAATATAGATTATTTTTTAAGTGGTACCCTTTCCATGGAAAGATAGAAATCACATAACTTTTAGAATAACAAGGAAAAGAAATTCCCAATCTGGAATGTTTGTAAAATCTGGCACTCTTTTCTATGGAAAGATAGAAGTCACATGCTTCTAGAAAAACAAGCAAAAGAAATTTCCAATCTGGAATGTTTGTAAATGGACATCAAATGAAATTTACCACTCATCAGTGCTATATACTGGGCAGTCAAACTTAGAAGTGTCAAAAAAACAAACCAAAAGATCAAGAACATCATGCAGAAGCTGATTCTTGTGCTATAAAACTGATAATCTGTGCAGTCACTACTTTCTATACAAAAATGGTAGCCAAGGTGTTAAACTAAGCAAAGAATTCCCTTATGTGAACTAATCATATCAATGTTAGTTATTTTATTCATTTACTTCAGATCAATTTTCAGATGAAGGTTAGCAGCTATTCTTCAAAAAGCAATGAAAAAAAATAATCCCATAAGGCTGGCCCTCATCATGGTTATTAGATATTAGTTGTCCATTTTCACAAGCTAGTGTTCAACAAAAGCTGTCTCCCCAAAAAAGAGGGTTATCTGGCCTTGAAGCCCTTAAATCCTCCCACTCGGTCACAAGCAATTCGTACTTGTTTATGTATGTATCAACATTAATTCTCTTTGCAATGTCTTCTTGTAGCATAAAATGGAAACAATGGTAAGTCACTACAGGCCCTACTTCTCTAACTAATTTGATTTTCATCATTTTAACAATCTATATCCTTTATTTATATCATTATTTAATGAATGCAAAGCAAATAAATAAGCATTTCAAGTTTAGACTTGCTTAGTCTAGGCAAGTCCAATTGAAACTGACAAGGGACAATCTTGAAGAAGTGTTACTGCACAGTACTCATCATCATATAAAAGTCCATGTCCTGCAAGGTAAACATGTGTATAACATCTTTGTACTTAAGCATATGAAAAAAAGGATCTCAGTGCATGAGGATTATTGAAAGTCAAGAATTGCTAAACGCTGGATAATATATGAGTCAAACACCACTAAAGTCAAGTTTCTCTCATAGCTTTCTCACTTTTTCCAACTTTAATGAGAATAATATTCAAACTAGACTATAATGTGGCACCCATGGAATTGTCTATCATTCACAAGTAGTACATTTTATAGTTGTTCCAACAAGGAAGGCAGTGGCATACACTGTAAGTAAACTTGGGAACATCATCCATGTCAGAAAAAAGGGGAGAAGATAAGAAAGAAAATGCTCAAATTCTCTTGCAATTGAATAATCCAAATTTTTTACTTTAAGTATTTGAGCCCAAGGGATGAGTGCTCTTTTTGACCTTAGATAGTAGGGCCAAAGGGATTAGTGCTCTTTTTGACCTTATATAGTAGGGCCCAAGGGATGAGTGCTCTTTTTGACCTTATATAGTAGGGCCCAAGGGATGAGTGCACATCCCTAGGGTTGGGTGGCATTGAGTATTGTTAAAAAAGCAACCTTCAGTTATGGGAAAACCAACACAGCAAAGCACCCAAGATAAAGCAAGTTTGAGTGCCATGCAACCCTTATCAAACCTAGGGGTCCTATTACCCTTAGGTTAGGCATTGTAACTCCTTTATACCACACACCAACAGGAAGAATGTATGAGTCTATGACAACCCCAAACCATCCATATGCCCCATTGCTTTGGTCAACATCACTTGCGTTTGAATCCCCTGTATATTAGGGTATAAAAGAGAATTAGTAAGATAATGAGAAATTTGGACCTTCTTAATAAATTAAGGAATTTTATCAAATGGCATTAGCTCAATTGGTTAGATTCCTCAACATTCAAGGAGACCAAGGTTCAAATCTTGCCAAGTGATACATGGATAATATCCAAGCTTTGTTGTAATACCACTATGTGGTGATGATGTAATATGGATGGGGCCGTCTCAATCCCATATAACCAATTGGAAAAAAATAATAACAATAATTTAAGGAATTTTAGAAAGAATTACTTGTAGTTTTTGTATTGAGATGCTTTTCTAGACACACACAATGAATTAAGTGATAAAGTTAAGTAACTTTCCAGAGGGATCATGCCCTAGATAAGATAAGATACAATAATTCTATCAATGTCAATAAATTAACAAATTAGGTCAATGCGACTCAATGGAAAAAAGCTATTACAGAGCATCGTAGTTATCAAGATATTACTAACAAACTAAACTGATTTAATAATCTAGAGTGAACTACAGTAGAGTTAAACTAGTGTATAGCATTTCATCACAGCCTCAAAGGGTAGGTCTGAAAACAGGCATACCCTAACATGTTGCAATTAATGATGAAGAGATAAGAGAACCAGCAGTCAAGGAAAACGAATGAGCTTTAAAGAAGCCAGGCACCAAGTTTAACGATTGTAGAATAGTAGAATGCATAGCAGAAGCAAAAGCAGAGTTGTCGTCATCACCAACCATCTCAAGAGAGCCAACACAAGGTCTAAGGATGTTCCTAAGAGAATGATCAGGGATGAGAGGACATGGTTCAATAATCCAGGAGGGCATAGAGTCCGACTCCTCAAAACTCTCCTAGCATCCATGGCCAAGGAACTAATAGAAGGCAAGACGTTGATAAGTTGCATCTATCTACACCTTCTAAGCAAATAAGGGGTAATCGTTTGCCAGCACCGGAGACCCATGGTCCAGCCTTGCCACATGTAAGAAAAAGGCATCAAAGCCCTGATTGCTACTCTGAAATGCAAAGATGCAAAGACCATCCTTGTCATCCTAGACAGCCGTAGCATCAGATAACTCTTGTTGCTCCCAATTGCTGAGATAGAATAAAAGGTCATGGTGATTAATTGCATGCCAGTCTATCTATCCTGTCATTTCTGACACCGAAAATTGATAGCTTCCCAAAGGTACAAATCCAAGCACCTTAGGTCAGGATGGTGGAAGTGGCAAGCAATCTGCCTAAGTCCAAAACAAGCAATGGTGTCTTTCCCTATTCTCATAATAAGCAGGATATCTGAATATTAAGTACTCCTCAATCTCCACCTCCCAAATAGAGAAAAGGTCATATATCCTATCATCTCAAGGGATATGGTGATTTATCTCTACCCACAACTGATGTGAGCAGAATCTAAGCTGTGCCCAAGAGGAATCCCAAGTCTCTGCATCCAGTGTCACTAGATATAATCAAAGCGAGCAATAATGCCATCCTCAACCTTCATGAATCTCAGTATAGAAGGCTAATTTAGGATTTAGAGGCTAAGGCAGAGCGATCCAAGTGACCTGAATATATTGTTGATAAATATCATCCCTGAATGCTTGGTTGATCACCTTCTTACCAAGAAGAAGATCAGGAGGAACATTCAAGGAGTGTTTAAAAGAACATAGTCTATATATAGAGATGCCAACTCACTGAAGGAGTGAACTAGCTTCTGAATACCAGCCCCAACCAGCAATTTGGACAAAGCCCATTTTGAGGAGAAAAATGCTGAGCAAAGATATCTCTTGCTGCCTGAAAAGTAGTCAATCATGGACCTAAGGCAATGCAGATGAAAAACAGTTCTGAAGATGCCCTCAAGGCAAAGAGGAAGAGCTCCAAAATCTGCCAGAACAATACACTACTTAACTAGTCTCTTACATCAAATAAACCCTCAGAGCAATATATTCTAGACCATTTCAATACATCCCCAATAAGCACACCCTAGACTCAGGCCCTGACTCTCGGAACCATAGAGGACTGTGGATTTAATGATGCAGTCAAAGAAGCACATTTTGTAGTTACATCCTCAAAATGCAACTGAAAACATTGGCACTCCAGGACTGCCAGGGATGGTATCCCTTACAAAGCCGTGACTCGGAAGCTAGATAAAAATTATGGGAGAGACCTCTAAACTAAATCCCTAAGTAGGTGTGTTCAGTGGTGATCTCAGTTGGCTCCCCCTCATAGAATAATTGGAACTGCAAAAGGGCACTCCCTGAGTATTGAAGACCATTGCTTTGCGTTGCTAAGGTAGACTGCTAGCCATTTTAAGTAACAAAAGCAACGAACAGCATCCAATGATCTTTGCAGGCTCTCTTGTGTGTGAGCAAAAAGAGCTCTGTCATCTGCAAAAAGCAATATAGCTATCAGGACATGATGTTGAAGGCAGTCGTCATCAACATGTTTTTTGATGAATAAATTCTTCAAAGTTGTCAATATAGATCCCAAAGAATGTAAAAGAAAGAGGACACCTCTGTTTGATAACTATAATGCTGTGGACCCATGTCAGAAACAGGAGGTAGTCCAAAAATGGCCAACAACTACCTTATAGTCTCGTTATAGCAGGTGATTAAGACCTCCAAGATGCCAATGTTTTATATCCCTAACTTTTTTATCTTTTGCATGGGTAGTAATTGTGCACATGTCTCCAGCAACTGTGACCAGTCCAAGGTCGGTGCCCATACTGTTCTTGGAGACTTTGGTAGCCTGAGTCGGCTCCTGTGCCCTCTCAACAAAGTTTTCCTCTCTTCGATGACCCTTCAGATAAATTTTCCAAACAGCAAACTTCTGTTTCTTTCCGGTTTTAGAATCTCAGTATTATTAAGCTTAAATTAGAGATGTCATTATAGTTTTCCAGTCTCTCATAATGATGCATAAGATATTTTGTGAGCACTATGTACTTACAGATTTAAGATCTCTGAGTTCATAACTGAAGTTTCAAATAAAGGAGTTTCCAATGGATTTTCAGCTGTTCAAATTTTAATTTCTTTCTCAGCAGTTTCAAATTTTAGCTATACAGTAATTGCAAATTCTTCCAACAAAACTGTTCAAAATTTCCCCAAAGTTTCAGCATTTCAGAATTCAGACATATATCAATTAAAGGGTTTGGACTTAAGGCAGTCTTAGATCTATAGAAGTTTTCATTCTAGAATTGCAGCTGTTAAGATATTACCTTTCCAGACATTCAATTCAGATTTTAGATTTTACAGATGTATGGTTTGTGCCCTTAGATTTGCAGCATTTATTCTGTTTTAATTGGATGTACAGCAGTGATATCAAATCCAATTTTTTAGCCTTGTGGGAGCACCAACAATGACATCATTTTCGGCCTTTCAAATTGGGAAAAAATAAAAATCAGAAGTAGCACTCCGTGTGGAGGAAACAATCAGCAGCTAAGTTGACAAAAAGGAAACCATGAACGACATGAACAATTGTGTCATGGGCATGAATAGGACTCTAATGCCCTAGCTCTACCCATGGTAAACTGATAAAGTAGAGATCAATGCAATGATGAAAAAGTCCATCATGCATACTTCATATTACATTTCAGAAAGATGCATAGAAAAATTACATACTCTAAATAGGTTACTGCTAATAACACCAAATCACCCTAAATTTAACCGGCAGTAACAACTTAGACAAGAATATGATATGTTGATGTGCATATCATGCCAAATATACCTAATTCAATCCAACACCCCCTTAATGACTAAACCGGATACACCACAAGGTTTAGTCATTAACTTACACACAAGCATGCCTTGCCATTCATTTACCACAATGGATCTTATGACAACCATGGATCTTCTAGAGTGTCCCTATGGTCATCGTTCCATCTCCCCAAACTACATGAGTAACTAGCCGCTGCAAATCACTGAGTCAACTAGGCAATGATGCTGAATACTGGGTTCAAACTATCAAGATGTTGAATTCCAGACAACAAACACTAATGACCAAACACAAAGATGTCAAATTTCGGTCAACAACCATCAAATACCAAATACCAAAGTGTGGAGGTGTCACATGCCACACAATGAACACTTAATGCTAAAACAAAACACTAAGAGTGCTTGCCATTTTATTTCACCAATGGATATGCTAGAGAATAAACTCAGAAGCACCTGAAACTCAAACAAAACATTGTACTGAATTCCAAACTTCCACAAGAAGCAAGTTGTACCTAGCCAAAACACCAAACCTTGCAATTCGACTGCGCACCAAACTTAGTAAGTCATAGGCTGGACTGAAATCTAGACTCCACAATGCCTAAGCACTAAACTTTGAACCATCCAAACAACAAACCAAGTTCGGAACCAAAGTCTCAATCAAACTTTGAACTTGTAAACCACAAACTAGACTGAACTATGAACTGTCTAAAAGACAAACTTCACCAAAACTAGGAACTAAGGCAAGCTCAACTAGAGTCTTGATCAACCTCTGAAATACCAAATGTTAAACTCCCTCCAAAGAACCAACTTTCAAACTTGTATTTCATCAACAATGTTTGCGTTCTAAGTTATATTCAGTATCTCCTTCATAGCCTACGTCCAGTTGTCGCTTAAAGTGACAAGCACAAAAACGAGCTTCAAAGTTCAAATGTTCTAGACAACCTTGAGATACCAGATGTTCGAAGGACATCTGCCCTATCTCATGCAAGATCTCCTGAAGTGCATAGAATAATCCATACGCCTCCTTTATGTTTATCAAAGACATAGGCTGAGATATTTGCCTCTTGTTAGCATGCTCCTCCGAGAAAATAAGACACTTATCCAAAACTCTTCACTAAGACTGACTTGTTTATGATGACATCACACTCATGGAAGACAAAAACATCATAATACATGGATTGGACCACAACACCAACAACATCACTTGACCTTTATCTAATTACAAACCAACATTTAGCCGAAATGGGCTTCACACCCGCTCCCTTTCTTTTTTTTATAGCAACCAAATAACCTAAAAGAATCCAAAAAATATCCCCCTCTTGTTGATGTGACAAAAGGGCCTCCAACACCTTGCATGAATGTTCCCCCTCAAAAATTAAAGAGCCCACCTTTGATAAAATAATGCACGTTGATGTAAAAATGCACCACATGCAAATAATTCACTCCTAAAAATAAAAATAAAATCAAAACTCTTTTTTAATAAGAATCACCTCATCAAGGAAGAGATTTGATCTCCTACCCCTACAAGACCAAACAAAGCCCCAATCAATTGCACGAGAGCTAATGGTGGGAACATGTAAGACGCTCAAACTTTAAAAATGGGCCACATTGAGGACATGAAGCATTACTAAAAATCCACACATGCTAAATATCATTCACCGTTGAGCCAAGATTGGGAACATGAAGCATAGACGCCAAATTGACAACACATAAAAGCAATAACAAAAGACGGTAAAAAAAAACTGTTCTTGCATGGAACCAGCAAGATTTTAACTTGTGACTTGGTAGCCTCAATCCAGCATGATTATCGTCATACCATAGATGCTAAACGGAACGTGAACACCGATCATTATATCTAAAGTGATTGCAGTCCAAAAACAGCTAAGAGTGACATGAAGACAGCATAAATATTCACCAAAAATGAGGTGGAGGCTTCTCATGGATTTGTTGCATGTTGACAATTGGAACTAGTGGACTGAGATGTACTCCAACAAGTAGCCAACAATTCAACATCCAAAACGTGTAGAAATTACTATGAACAAAACTTGTCATAGGAGCTATGAGCGGGACATGGGAGCAAGATGCTCAGTTTGTGAATGCTTCAGGTGCAAGCCACGATCAATTTATCTCGTACACACAAGTTTTGTGCTCCTCCTTGTTCCATGTGTCCTATGTAGCTAAAAACATCCCAACGTTTAACCAAAAATATCACTAATCTTAATCCACAAAGACAAGCTGAGATATATGCCATGCTAATAACACAATGTGCACTTGTCGTTCTAAGGGCTTTACTGTGTAATCTACATTGAGGCCATAAATGAATTTAGCCACGTTTATCATGGAAAACTCGTCTCCCCTTTGCTTCGATCCATTCAGGATGAATCACACGCAATCCCTAGCTCCCATTCACAAAGTCTAAAAACTTAAACAGAGAAGTTCATCACAGAAGAAACCCTTAAGAACATTTTATAGAATGCACAAAACATGTTATGGATAATCTTCATACCAAGCTACAAGTTTGGGTTAGCACTTTGCAATTTCTAGCATTGCCCCTATACGAAAGCACTCTTTCTGCACAATATGCTTCATCTGCTCCACCGCCTGTTTTGCTCTTCCTAACGGTCAACCCAATCAAGAGTTATCATGCCATTGAACTACTCAGACAATACCTGCATCTAAGAATCCTTATTCCTGAACAAAATGTCATATCACTTGGCCACATGCGAGGACTACACACAAATTGGTACTCTCATATCACTATGCATCTTTGTATTTTTGTTCCAATTGTGGCTAGCAAAGGGATCAGAAGCACTCTTTCTGCATACAAATTTGCATTACCCCTTGAGATTAAATGGAGAAATTTTCATTCCATCTTTAAGTGAAGTAAACCGATTCTTTGCCATTATCTTTGTAAAAATGTTTGCATACCATCCACATGCAGATGTGTATAAGAAATATTGATCAAAAAAAAAAATGTTTGCATACTGATATTTGGAAATGCATTGTTTCAAATCAACTTTCTTTTTTGTTATGAAACTTTATTCTCGTTAACAAAAAATCATTCACCAATATGCAGAAATATCAAATCATTCATCCACAAATAATTGTCCACAATAACAATCCACACAATGAGATAGAGATAGATAATACCCTTAGGGTAGGGCAACACCAATAATACTCCTTAAGAAATAACTCCACAAGATCTCCCAAGATGACAACACCACTTAGAGAGGGCAAAGTCTCATAAGCTACTTCATGGGCAAAGACAATTACAAGTAATACTTCATATGAATGATGATTACAATGACAACCTCCCTTCTTTATATACCCATCTTTATATTCTACTTTGGAGAGCTGACTCCTAAACCCTCATCCCACACATTATTACAATATAATATAATAATATAATCAAGCTTGGGTTATGTGTGGCCCGTGCCAACCATCCATAATACCCTTATACAATATAATATCATATCCCCACATACCTATTCCTAGGTACCATAACATTTTCCTAAACTAAGTCTCTAATAAAATTATGCTTCAAGTTTATGTGCTTTGATTTTGTATGAAAGACAATTTTTTAGGCATTTGAATTGCACTTATGTTATCACAAAAAATGCCTTTCTTGCTTTTCACCAAGGTCTTCTAGGATCTGTCTCAACCACAGTGCTTGTGTGCTTACTAATGTAGCTACTATATACTTTGCCTCTATTGTTGAGAGCATGCCTGTTGCTTGTTTCTATGAACTGCAAGTTACCAATTCATATCTCAATGAAAAGCAATTTCCTAATGTAGATTTCCTATCATCAATTGAGCCTCCCCAATCTGAATCATTGTATCCAACCAACTCAATCTTATTGGCTGAAGTATAATGGATTCCATAATTTAAAGTTCTTTTCACATACTTCAAAATTCTCTTAGATGCTCTCATATGATCTTTTGATGGCTCACTCATGAATCTTGAAACCAAAGAGACTGCATATGCAATATCTAATATTGTCATTGTCACGTACATAAGGCTGCCAATCAAGCTTCTATACTTCCTGCCATCCACTCTCCACTTCCATCATCCTCACGCATTCTTTCGCCTTGTGCAAGTGGGAATAGCAACATCTTTCCAACTTTCCATGGCAAACTTCTTCAACATATTAAGTGCATATTAAGATTAGCAGATGAAGATCCCATCATGTGTTATATCAATGGTTGAGAAAATTGGAATCGGATTGGAATCGGCAAAAAAAAAAAAAAAGCAAAAGAAAATGCAATTTTTCGTTGGAAAAAAGTTGTTTTCATGCATATCACAATGAATTAACATTATGCAAATCAAATATTAATACTGTAAGTGATACAAGCTTAAACTACACATGAAAGTGACAAAACACATCTTAAATAAAGAAATTTTAATGCATCCAAAATTCAAATATTCTTGTATTGCTTATAATATAAAAAGGTACAAATTACAAAATGTGTTACAAGTCATGACAAATACAATGCCTCAAGATTTTTGAATGCCTTTGCTCTTTGCCCTAGCAGAAGCTCTAGTCTCTCTTTATCATTGTGCTTGTGCCTCTCCTTGTGCCTTGGTTGCTAACGCCCGTCACCACCTATGACGAGGGTCAAGGGGCAGTGCCCCTTGCAGAGTCGAGAAGCAACACCATAGTTGAGAAAATCGGAATTGACAAAGAATCGACATTTTTAAAAATCGGCAAAAATCGGGAATCCACGCAAAATCAAGGAAAGAATTGACAAAAAAAAAAACGAAGAAAACAAAAATTTTCATTGAAAAAAAGTTTTTTCATGCATATTACAATGAATTAACATTATGCAAATCAAATATTGCAATAAAAGCAATAATTCATGTCAAGACATCATACAAGGCTCAAGCTTTAAGTACACATGAAAGTGACAAAACACATCTTGTATTGCTTGTAATATGAAAAAGTACAAAGTTACAAGTAACAAGGAAAAAAAAGTTTCATTTTTTATATGCTTGCACATGGAAACAAGTAACAACAAAGTTACAATCACTTGAAAAAAAAGGAAAAAAAACTAAACCTTAAACCAAAAGGCTAGGGTTTAGGGTTTAAAATTGAAACATTGACAGCTGAAAAATGGGCTTGCATACATAGTTATCAGGCAGCAATATTTACTTAAAAAGAGGAAAAGAAAACCTAAACCCAAAACCCTAGGGCCTAGACTAGGGTTTAGGGTTTAAACTTCAAGTTCAGAGTTCAAAGTTTCAAATTCAAACATTAACAGCTGAAAAATGGGCTTGCATACATAGTTACCAGACAGCAATATTTACTTAAAAAGAGGAGGAAAAAAAAAACAAAACTCTAAACCCAAAATAGGGTTCAAACTTCAAAGTTCAAAGTTTCAAATATTTATAGCTGAAAAATGGGCTTACATACATAGTTATCAGGCAGCAATATTTACTTAAAAAGAGGGTCACGGGTTTAGGGCTTAAACTTTAAACTTCGAAGTTCAAACATTAGCAGCCGAAAAATGGGCTTGCATAAAAAAACCCTAAATCAGCCACAGCCTTTATAAAAAAAAAATTGCAGATTTTTTGAAAAAATCGGCGATGCTGATTTTTTCAAAAAAATCTTCAAAAAATCTTTGCATCGCCGAGAGTTTGCCGATTGCATCGGCATTTTAAAAAATCGGCAAAAAAATCAGGATTCTGCAGATTTTCTCAACTATGGGCAACACCCTTCGCACATACAACAAAACCATTAAGACCTTCACTGTCTGAACTGAATTTTTCTTCTTGTTTGCATTTAGGTGCAAATAGGATGCTGCAATTACTAATTTGGGACTTCATAAACTCATAGGCCGAATAAAACACCAACAAATTAACTTAAATGATGATTGCAATTGGTTTTAACTTAAATGGTGTTTTTGATATTAGGCTTCCAAATATGTCTTTCGCAAGGTGTTTTAGGCTTTGTGTAACAATTAGTTTCACTTTTCCCATTAGTTCCAATGTTTGCAACACCGATTTTTTCTTTCTAGGATAACAAAAATTGAGCAATAAGTTTGGACTGATAGTTCATCTTTTTATGGAAAATTTCATCAGTTAATAATGTATAGCATTGTTGTTGGTGGCTATTGGTGGCTGTCGGATTCCTTCAAACTGCAAAAAATCCGTTGTTAAAATGTGCTTTAGTGTTTTGTTTGGTGTGGTAGCAGGTAGGCAGACCCCTCTCTCCAATTTGGAACAAGCAAAATGAGGCAAAATGAAAAAAAAAAAAAACTATTTATGTTGTTTCCTCTACCCATGCTGCCACGAATGATTTCTTTGGCAAAAAGTCACGATTTTTTCCGATTCGCAATTTTTTGCCAATTTTTTCAAAATCGCGATTCTCACTGCAGCTTTTATCGACAAGGCCCTAAATCAGGGAAAATTGTCTCGAATTGCAATTTTTTGGCGATTTTCTCACCTAGTACCTCCTTGCCAAAAAAATAACGCATAAAACGCAAATTGCTCAATTCAAATTCTTGCATCATGGTTTGCTTGAACTCTCTTTTCATTCTTGATGAACTTCATGTGAAAATTAGATCATCAACATACAAGCAAACAATCAAAATATCATTACCTTCCCTTTTATAGTACAATGTGGGCTCATTCATACTTCTCACAAATCCACACTTCAAGAAGTATGCATCAATTCTTGAATATCATGCCCTTGGTGCTTGTTTGAGTCCATATAATATTTTTTTTAACTTGTAGACATCATTTTTTACCTTTCAATTCAAATCTTTGTGGTTGTTCCACAGCCATTTCTTCAATCTTGTCATTCAAAAATGCACTCTTTACATTAAGTTGATTTATAATCAATCTTTTTTGGGCTGCCAAGGCTAAGACAATTTTTATTGTATCTTGCCTTGCAACAAGTGCATATGTCTCACCATAATCTATGCTAATTTGTTGTGCATACCCCTTTGCCACTAGTCCATATGATGATGATTTTTGTAGGCAATTTTCGTAAATAGTAAAGCATGATATAAAGACAAATGACAATGATGATCATCATCATCAAGCCATAATCGCTTTGGAAATGTTTATGACTACTTTTTCTTATTTTAATTTGGATGACTACATCCTATATATTAAATACTGAACCTCCAAAATGTAAAACAGGGGTTCCCTTCTCCACTGGAAACACATCTCACCCCTCCAGGTCAGCCCTATGTTATCCAATTCTAAAAAAAAGCAAATTCCATAAAAATGTCATTTGTGCTTTGGACCTATAAAAATGTAAGACTACAAACCTACGATGGCCCCAAAATCAAACCAAATACCACCCCCCCCTCCATTGTTGTCACATGACCATCACTTAGTCCAGCAACAGTGCTGCAGATTTATACAAAAATATAAAAGATTTTTTTGTCTAACATTGGTCCAAGTCTGCTTCGCTCTTGCCATGTCTCACCTTTCAGGTTAACATAGAGTCCACCAAATACTGCGTGTATAATGAATGCCTCTTTTCATTAATAATGGTACTTATCTGTTCAACCTTGTGACAAAGCTCATGGGTAAATTTGGCTCCACCACTCAGCCTACAGCTTAATTTCAAATTTGAAGTACTAATGTATAGATATTGTCTATTAGACCTGTTTTCTAAGGGGTAATTTGTAGAGTTCTTATGAAAGATACATGAATAAAATGTTTAGTGTACATAGTGTCAAACCCATCTTCATAGAACTGAATTCCAAGTCAAAATTAATTCTATAAAAAGATAAAATCCACGTGAACGTTTATTGCTTCCATTCTCTTCACTGGTCATAATAAAACAACAAACTAAATAACTGTCTTTGTACCTATTCTAGCTTGCTTAATATCATGTAAAGAAGCAACATGTCATTCACCATACCCATATTAATGTTGTGAATATATAACACACTATATGCCATGAATTACATCATCCTTGCTATAAGAATCATGTTTGCTGGGTTGTCAAGAAAACTTTGCATTGTTTATGATTCAAATCAAATATGAATCTAGGTTCAGATGTATCACCATGATTTTGAGCTTAATGATTAATAAAGGCACTTGTGTGTGTATGGAATTGAAAGTTTTTTTTAGTTCACAATTGGTAAAAAATAATACTGCAAGAATTGCAAAGGGCAACTAAATGAACATATCGGAGTTGTAAATTGTGTGGCTAATGGTGTACAATAACTACCACGAGCATGACATCCCAAATTATTTGCTCTAACTTTTCCTCTTTTTAGTCAGTTATAATGCTTCTAGAATTCATCAAAATTTCTCAGCACTCTAATGATTGCATAGAACAGCCATTTTTCTGTGTATGTAAGCCAGCCATTAAGAATTAAGCATGTCAATAGGGGCAAGTTTGTCATAAAATCTTTCTTTTTTAATTTTTGGCTAAACCTGGCGAATTGTGTATTATTCCCTGTTACAGCTAGAGCTTGTTTTGAATAATTGAAATTTGTCTCAATTCAACTACAAGCACAGGGACTCAGTTTATTTCTTAACAAGTTAGGGATCAAACAACTATTAACATTCCAAACCAGCACTGTGTATGGTAACAGAAATTGGAAGTTTAGAATCAGCAAGTATAAATGATGTTTTTTTAGCAAGATTAGTGTAAGGATCTTATCCTAACATCATTATGTAATTTTTTGTACTTAGTGTGCATGAGTCACTATGATGTAACCAATACTTATTAGTAAAGATGTAACCGTTTCTTTTATTAGAAGTTACTAGCTCGGGTCCTTCACTTTTATGTGGACCAACCCTTGAGCATTAGCATTAGGGTAGATAATGAGCCTATATAAAGGAGCTCTACTTCCAAGGACGTTGCCCCCTCGAAGAGGCATGCGATATCAAATTCTCTTGATTAATAAAGTTGCTACATTTCTATTCAATATTTCTGTTATTTCCTTTCTCGCATATTTTTTTTAATTTCTGCAATTATTGTTGTGAATGTGCTTGATTTTAATTGAAGGTTCCTAACAAGTGGCATCAGAGCACTTTCCAAGGCTATATTCTGTTGTAGTAGCAACAGTTATTGTCCTATTGTCTCTTCCCTGTTAGGTATATTTTTCTTTTGTTCTGCACATGTCTGCTAAATACCCTGCAAGAAAATAAAACTTTTTTTTCCAGTTTGTAGTGGGTTAGGTTAGAAACCCTATACCGGGGGTTTTAAAATATCACGGAGGAACTATCGTTTTTGGTTAATCTGGATTGCCCATAAAGAATCTAGTGAAACGAGGGGTGCTTAGACTCCAATACCCGGGCCTTAGACAACACCCGCAGAAGGCAATGAGCTCCCATGTACCCTTGGGTATATAGGGAGAACCCCTTAGGAATAGGAGAATCCTTCAACCCTAGGAAGATATTGACCATTTGTATTTTGTGTTGCACGGGTAAGCAATTAGCCCTAGGAAGTCACTCTCACAATACACTTGGAAACGAATAGTGTGGCTACAGGTACGGTGGAACCCTCCATAGTTAGAGCTCTGAGATATTGGGCCGACCACTAATAACAACCAAGATAGTATATAGAAGAGCCCATAGAACCAGACACCTCGACCTAGATTGTCCCTATTGAAAATCTATTTTCGGTCCTTTCCCAACAAAACCTAGAGATCAGAATTGAGCATACTATAGAGGAGATTACAACCACCACAAATTGATGGTGCTAAACTATCTGGTGAGACAATACAAAGAATATACAGAGACAATCAAAAATAAAATCAGAACAATCAATTGACAGTCGTTAAAGCAGGCAATTGTTAGTTGCTAGTATGATAGTGCAAAAAACACCTTGTCTGGCCATCCAACCACTAATAGTGCAAAAAATACCTTGTTTGGCCTTTAGAACACTTAGTTGATAACAGTCGGACAAAAAAGTTTGGAGGTCGAATAATCACCATTTTATGGTATAGTCCATTGCAATTGTCTACTCGAGCAAATCATTTTGATATATAGCATCCATAAGCTTTTTTCGGAGGCCAAAATTCGTCATTTTGTGGTACAGCCCATTTCGATCATCTCTTCGAGCTGATCATTTTGCTATATAACACCCATAAGCTTTTTTGGGAACCCTAGGGTACCTAAAAATGGTCGAAGCTACTAGAGGTGCCCAACTAGAGCAATTAGGTGAACAAGTGAGTTACTTGATACAACAGCAACAAAATTGGGAAAAGCTACTATCTACCAAACTAAATGACTTTGAGAGTCATCTAACAGGCTTGGATTACAAATATGACCAACTAGGTAACAAGGGATCAGAAAATAACACAAGCGGTTCAGAGGGTGGAGCCCGCAGTACCTTTCTCCATAATAACATTTATAAAATGCCTAAGCTAGATTTCCCAAAATTTGATGGAGAGGACCCCAATTTGAACAGTATTTTGCTCTTCATGATGTTCCCCAAAATCTAAGGCTCACAATAGCATCCTTCAATTTTGAATCTAAAGGCTTAGCAAGAATTGAATTAATTGAGGACCAACTACCAAAGATATCCGTTCATGCCTTAGCAGGAATTCCCACTCCCCAAACCATGAAAGTGGAATGGCATTTCAAGAGTCAATGCCTCATAATCCTCATTGATTCAGGTAGTACACAATTTTATTGATCCTTGGGTGGCCAAACGAGCAAACTACTACATACACTTGTGCAATTATTTTGAATTCATGGTATCCAATGAGGAAGTCCTACCTTGCAAAGGCAAATGCAAAAAGGGAAAGGTGTGAATGGGTGACTACAATATCAAGATGGACATGTTTGCCCTTCCTTTGAGGGGTTGTGATACAATACTGAGAACTCGGTGGCTTTATACGCAGAGTCCGATAGGCTAGGATTTTTTTGAACTCTAGATGCAATTCACCCAACAAGGGTAGCAATACACGCTCTGTGGTATGCCCACTGATACTACTCAACCAATCAGTTCCCATCAAATAGAAAAACTTTTGAAGAAGTCATCTCAAAGGGCAGGGGCACAACTGTTTGCAATCCAAGCTCAAACTACCACTTATACTATTCAGTCAGGCAAAGTACAACTACTTGTGGAAAAATATGCATCCGTGTTTGCTGAACTGCAAGGATTACTACCACAGCAAGAAAACTCAGACATATATTTCCATGCATTTTATTGAAGGGCTTCCAAACTCTGGAGACAAAACAGTCATTTTGGAGGTGCTAGATCGTCTCTCTCAGTATGCTCACTTTTGTCCTCTAGCTCACCCCTATAAGGCCCCCATGGTTGCTCACATACCCTTGGAATCCCTTTTTCGCCTTCATGCCATGCCCCACTCCATTGTTTTTCCCACCTTCACCAATCATTTTTGGGAGGAACTGTTCAAACTGCAAGACACACCTCAAAAGGAGCTTTGCATACTATCCTCAGATAGATGAGCAAACAGAATTTGTTAACAAGTACTTGGAACCGGTTTATGGACATCCTTTCCCATCATTTTCATCAAACACTCCGGATAGTTCCAAAGTTCTGGCAATAGATTCAACTTTTTGCAAGTGTGAACTACTTCTTCAACTCCTCAAGGAAAATTTAGCGATGACACAAAACTGTATATGGCAGCAAGCTGATCACCACCACTTGGAGCACGGTTTTAATGTGTTACAACAGATTGGGCTCGTGACCTACAAGCACACACCGCCATGTCTCCTCAAAGAATGGTTCATGGCAACTATGTACAGGTTCAAACAATACCTTCGAGTTGAATACAAAAGGGTCGGTCATCTTAGAGCTCGAAAGTATTTTGGATTGACAAACACGTACATTTCAAAAGACATTACATAGGAGTCACTCCTTCAACTCCAGCAGCAGTTTTCTCAAGCTTTGAGGACAAAGCTTCTTGAAGGGGAAGGGCATGTTAGGATCCTATCCTAACATCATTATGTAATTTCTGTACTTAGTGCGCATGGGCCACTATGATGTAACCAATACTTATTAGTAAAGATGTAACCATTTCTTTTATTAGGAATTACTAGCTCAGGTCCCTCACTTGCATGTGGACCAACCCTTGAGCATTAGGGTTAGGGTAGATAAAGAGTCTATATAAAGACAAGGGTGGAAATGGAATGTATCAAGTCTTTTTCTCAAATTGTAACAGAACTCTGCTTCCAAGGAGGTTGCCCCCTCAAAGAGGCCTGCGATATCAGATTCTCTTAATTAATAAAATTGTTGCATTTCCATTCAATTTTCTCAAGCACTCTATTATTTCCTTTCTTGCATTTTTTATGATGTAACCGATACTTATTAGTAAGGATGTAACCATTTCTTTTATTAGGAGTTACTAGCTCAAGTCCCTCACTTGCATGTGGACCGACCCTTAAGCATTAGCATTAGGGTAGATAAAAAATCTATATAAAGACAAGGGTGAAAATGGAATGTATTAAGTCTTTTCTCAAATTGTAACGGATCTCTGCTTCCATGGAGATAGCCTCCTCGAAGACGAGGAGGCCTGCGATATCAGATTCTCTTGATTAATAGAGTTGCAGCATTTCTATTCAATATTTGTCCAGCACTGTGTTATTTCCTTTCTCGCATTTTCGGTTAATTTCTGCAATTAATGTGCTTAATTTTAATTGAA
This sequence comes from Wollemia nobilis, assembly GCA_028583015.1. Classification (NCBI taxonomy): domain Eukaryota; kingdom Viridiplantae; phylum Streptophyta; class Pinopsida; order Araucariales; family Araucariaceae; genus Wollemia; species Wollemia nobilis. The sequence continues at coordinate 2,691,019 of JAQPPZ010016833.1, read as the reverse complement.
GGTTCATAACATTATAAATCCACAAAGACCAAATTTATACTGGGTAAGACATCTTAAATTTACTGATAGGTGCCCTCATTCCATTCCACAGAATTAATCATAGTCTGCAAACATTTTGTTGTTGCCCATGACTTGACTTTTATGATGCTGACTTCGTTCGTCTGGTATTACACAACTTATTTCAGGCTGTTGTTTTGTCTGGGCCGGAGCAATCGCCATAGAGAACTAGACTTGGGGTCCCTCCCTCTCATGAAGCATTGACAAATACGAACAACTATCAGCTTTACCTATTTTTGAAAGAATCTAGAATGGACTAACAAGAGAATGATGTTTAATGAAAAGAGATCGTGGGAATAAGAGAATGTTATTGCGTAAATTTCTATCCACTGATCAGTAATAACTAGACCCCGTGTTTTATAGATAATGCTAGCAGTTAAAAATAAAGCTTATAAGTTTTATTTCCATCTTCCTCACTATTACTATCTTAACCTCTTGCCAAACTGGTTTGAACCATCAAAGGAAGTTCTTACATCATTTCACTAAATAATACCATGCATAATGTTTACCAATGACGAAAAATCAGCGCGCACCTGTGTAACTCTGTAATTGAAATAAGGATCAAACTCGTGAATAACGCTCTCATACTTGATAACCTGCCCAATTTTTCAAAAAAAAAAACATGCGCATTAAACTATAACTAAGGAAATGTATTTGCTTCATATAAATATTGATACTGACATCTATTTTTCGAACGAAATTCCGCATATAGCAATGGGATCTGGCTTCCCAAAAAAAATGTATTTAAAAATCTTTAAATGAGAAACTGGATCGTAAAAGTTCAAAACAAAATCAAGGTTAAACACAAATCTGCAGCGAAAAATTTTAAAAAATGAAAAGGGACTTTCAAAAATATAAAGGCGAAGGAGAAAAAATAAAAAGTACTTACGGAGAAAAGCCTGATGGAAAATGCGAGAACAGCGACCAAAATGAGGATGATCGCAGATAAGACGGTGCCGGTTGCATCCTTGGTTGTTGCAGTGGCAGCCATTGCCGCTACCGAGGCTTCCAACAAATTCCTTAACGGAGACTTTGCTCTGTCTAGGGCCTCCTTGTATACAACACCAGCATATTTTTATTCAACGCCTGATCAAAGGAAGGGTTTAAAAATATTATAAAGATTAATGTAGAAGGTTTAGATGTCTCGACGCTATAAAGGACAATCTGACAATTTCAGCTGAATTTTCTCCGACCTATTAGTATCTTAAGCGACGAAACCTTCCACGTTACTCTCTTATTTAGAGGACCGGATTGAGCCTTCTCTATTTTTTCGTTTCGTAAATATTTCCTAATTTACTTGACTTAAAGAGCCTATAAGGTTCGAGTTAAACCTCTTTTTAAATTGAAAAAGATACACCAAAGACAAAGCCATGGATTTTTTTTTTTTTTTATTTAATTCCAAGATATAATATTCTATTATTTTTACATATAAGGTCTTTAAAAAAAATCCAAATTATCATAATACTTACATCAAGGTCATTCAAGAGGTTAGGGTTTGAATTACCATTTTGTTAGAGGTTACACAAACCTTTGTTTGATTTGCCTCACAAGAGCCTTCAATCCAGAGAGAGCAAGCCTTCCAAGATTGTCTTGTTATGGTCTCTAACAAACTCTTTGATGCTTGGAGATTTGCATGTGATCGACTACTTTTGCTTGAGGATTTGCATGAGACCCTCTCTCAAATGACTAATGATAAAGCTCTTGGGCTAGATGGCTTCCCCTATGAATTCTACAAAGCCCTTTGGGACCTTGTAGGCCTTGATCTACTCTAAGTTTATCAAGAAGCTTTGGCAAATGGCTTTCTTGGACCAAAAATTAACAAGGGTAATATAAAATTTATTCCAAAGGTTAGAGACCTTGAGTTGATCACCAATTGGTGTCCAATCACACTTCTCAATGTTTCCTACAAGATCATCGCCAAAGCCTTAACCTTGTGTCTATGACATTTGCTTCTTACCATCGTGAGACCGAAGCAAACAAGTTTTATTAAAAACATATATATTTTAGATAATGTCTTGGTTGTCTGGAATGGACCAAAGAATCCAATCAACCAACCATTTTTCTCAAAATTGACTTTGAGAAAGCCTGTGACCATATTGAGTGGCACTTCATTCTTGCCATGCTCAAAGCCTTGGGTTTTGGTAATGGTTTCATCTCTACAGTGAAGATGCTCTTTGCAAATGCCTTTGTTGTCCTCACTATCAACAGAACTCAATTAGAGGTTATTGGCCTTTTTTGCTTATTCATACAAGGTTGTCCTCTTGCCCCCTCTCTCTATGTCATTGTAGTTGAAGGTTTCGGTTATCTCTTGGCTCATCAAACCAATTTGGATCTCATGAAAGGTATTTCTCTTCCCATCAGTAGTCAAGTCCAAATGATCAATGGGAACTTTGTAGATGACTCTTTCCTCACCTTAGTTGAGGGTGAAGAGTCCTTCACTCAAGTCATTCATTGCTTGGATACTTTTTGTCTTGCCTCTGGTTCCAACATCCAATGGTGGAAGACTCTTTGTTTTTGACAATCTACATCTCCCCTACCAACTTGGTTGACTCAGTTTCCCTATAGATAGATACAGGATGGGGAATTGTTTTGGTTCTTAGGTATCCCCTTCGCCTTCCACAGTTCCCCTTTAGAACTCTAGAAAAATGTCATACAAAAATTGAATCCAAGCTTGCCTATTGGACCACTAAAAAACTTTCCTTTGCTAGCAAGTTTCAAATCTACTCCAAGATCTTGGCTACGATTGATGTGTATTATTTCTCATGTTGGGTTCCATCCAAGGTTTGTTATCAAAATCTAGAGAAGTTTGTTAGAGATTTTCTTTGGGCAAGTTCTACATCGGGCTCCAGTTTCCACAAAGTATCACAAGAATTTTGTTGTTTACCTAAAAAGTATGGGGGAATAGGTCTTCTTGACTGCAAACGCCAATGCATGGTCTTATATGCCAAATGGATAATCAAAGCCATTAAAGGTGAGGAAGCTTGGAAAGTGTTGGTTCAACATTGCATTACCTCAAGCTCTCCCTATGGGTGTAAAGCATGGAGAGGTATGGATTTCCCCTCCCTTCTCATTGCTCCAGTTCCCATCAAGATTTTAGGCTCTTTTGTCATTCGTAGCATTTGGCAGGCTTGGGAAAACATCAAACCATGGCTCTAGTGGAAAGGTAATGGTTTTTGGGATGGACTCTCCATCAATTCTATGAACCTTTGGTGGTCCCCTATCTTGACTATCCAAGGAGTCCCTTTTGCCCAAATCCCTTGGATGCATGCACAAAAATTCTATAAAAGGGTTATCTCTACAATGGTTGACTTGTTTGTTTGATCGACTAGGGATTGGCATCCTTGGGATTATATCAAGTTCAAGTTCAAACTTACCTCCATCAATAAGAAAAAATTTGAGGCAGTTAAAGTGAATATACCTAATTCTATGATTCACAAGATCACAATGTGCTCTCAACGTCCTTGGTGGAAGGACTGGCAATGGTATCCAGAGACACCCCTCCTTAATTATAAGGTCAAATTAGGTTACGAATGGCTATCACCATACTTACCCATGGTTGACAAACTAAATGCTCGTTGGAGCCTCTCTTCACCCAGGTATATTTGGGCCCATCATTTTCACACAACCTGGTCTGCTTATCTTGAACCCAAACAAGTTGTCTTTGCATGGAGTTTAATTCACCAAGGCCTCCCACTTGGTAAACGACTTATCTACATTGGGGTTCCCAACCCACTGTGTCCATTATGCCATGAACTTGAAGATCTTCACCTCTTTTGGAGATTTCATAAGGCTTAATATGCGTGGAAGTGGAATTTTTCTCTTTTATAGCTTGTTCTCCCACAATGGTTCACATGGCAACAAATTCTCCTTGGAGACCCTCCTCTCCTCCCTTTAGTGTTTCTAGAAGTTTGACACCTCTTCAAAATTGACATTTTGTTTTCTTTATGGAAATCCAAAAACGATTCATTGTTCTCTCATGCCTTTGTTGTTCCATTCTATAGTGTTGTTGATAGGGTCAATGTGATTTCTTCCATGTTATTGCAGACTTCAAAGTGGGAATAAAGTTGGTCCATTTGCAGGAATTGATTGAATAGTGGGGGAATGCTCCTTGCTCTATTTTCTTGCATTGGCCATCTCTTTGGCCAATTATACAAAACTTGAGACAAAATGTGGTAGATTCGATTACTGATATGATTTGTCCTCTACGTCAGGTCAAAACACGGTGCAGATGAGACGTCATGACTGGGAGCAATATACCAAAGACAAGTCTCCATAGTCTTGGTAGATGTGGTAAAAACAATTAGTGGTCTAAGGCATGTTTGGTCTCTATTTTATTTAGACAGTTAATGACCCATTTGCAGGAATTGTTTGCGCACTAGAGGAATGCTCTTTGCACTAGGAAATGCTTTCTATATTGTTTTCTTGCATTGGTCATTTCTCCAGCTTAATTCACAAAGCTTGTGACTAGGAGACACATGTTGCACGCAGGATATGATGACTAGAAGCAATCTACCAAGGATGAGCCTCCACAATATCGATAGATGTTATAAAATAAGTTAATATTTTAAAGCATGTTTGATGGATAATTATTGACTATCTAGAGGTGTGCATATACATATTTTTTTGTTGTTTGTAATATATATATATATATATATATATATATATATATTTATTTATTTATTTATTTATTTATTTATTTATTTGTGTGTGTGTTTATTGGTTACATAGGAGAGTTGGTCACAACCAACAAACCCAAGGTTCAAACCATAGGGACTGCTCCCACAAAACCTATTCTACTTCGTTATTGTTGACTTGGCGTGAAGGGGACCACCAGTTGTTTGGGATCCGTATCATCATCGTTAGTCTGGCACTCACTCAGAGGATTTAGATCAGACTACTACCTTTGCAAACAAGTTGCCCCCAAGGTTTGAACTTGGGTGTCTTCTTGGTAAGTGCCTAACCTTGAAAACTGTAAAATTGTTATATTTTAATCAATATAATAGTTTTTCCAATAACAAAAAAAAAAAAAAAAATTATTATTATATTTTTACAATAAATAAAACAAAATTTTTATATAATTATTTTATATGATTGTAAATAATTTATATTTAAAATTTTAGATATATTTAATCCAAGGGGGACAGTTTCGGGCTTTGGCTCTTCTTCGAGAGGTCCAAGGTTTAAACCGAGACGTGAGTGAGTGTGTGAGGTGGTGGGTGTGTGTTAAATTATCTATTGATAAACATAACTTTCAACTTTACGAGGGATCATGGTTAAAAAGAGATTGCTCAACTCTGTGTGTGGATCATAGAGATTTCTCACATTAACCAAAAAAAAAAAAAAATATATATATATATATATATTTTAATGTTTTTATCAGTTTTTTTTTTGTTTGTTGAGTTTTTAATGTATTCTTTTATTTGGTTAGTGTGAGAAACTCTTATGACCAACTCATAGGGTTGAAAAGTCCTCTTACAATAGTAACTCCTCGTAAAGTTGAGAACTATGCTTATTAATAGGGAATTTAACACACAACCACACACCCGCCCCCTCTCGCACACTTGCCCACACCGCAATTTAAACCTTGGACCTCTCGAATAAAAGCCAAAGCCCACAACCACCACACACTCGTCCCCTCTCACACACTCGCCCACACCGCAATTTGAGCCTTGGACCTCTCGAATAAAAGCCAAAGCCCGTACCGTTGGGTTGTTTTTAATGCACTTTAATGAAGCTATGACTTGAATTGAAAAGGATATATAAGAAATTTATCTTCTTCATCCCATTAACACAAACATCCATGTAAGTCAATAATATAGTGTTTGCAAGGACATCCCAACAATGTGTTTCATCTTGGTGACATGCGTTCAAATTACGAAAAGAAAGGCCCCTTGTTATTATACCCTTCGGGAGTGTGACCCCGGTTGTGTCACCCGTTATACTTCATATTACTTAAAAAATAACATACTTTCCCGAGGGTTAGGTGGATTGGTAAGATGTTGGGTACTTACTAGATTTAGGTTCAAACTTCGGAGACATGTCCAATTTGGGTAAAGGTAGTAGTTTGACCTAAGTCCGTTGAATGTGCATCAGCTTAATGATGGCGATACCAACCCCAAGCCACCAAGGGTCTCCCTCATTCCGAGACGCAATAGGGGTTACAGTGGTAGCACCATGATTTAATGTTATTCGACCTTGTGACTAATTATTCAAAAAGAAAAGTAGTTATTGATTCCTCTATGTATAAAAAATATTAACATACTTAAACAAAAAAAACACAGAGGAAGAAGTAAAGTTTAATAATAAATCCCTAAGGTCTCTAATAATGTTTTTGTAGCTTTTGCCACATTTTTTAATAATCTTCAAGGAATGGAAGTTTTTTTTAAGATATATAAGGAGAGTTGGTTACAACCACACTATTTTTAGTAACTGATAAGCCTGGGGTTCAAACCACAGGGGATGCTTTCAACAAGCCTATTTTAACTTGTTGTTATTGACTCGACATAAGAAGGAAACCATCGATCGCTCGGGGTTCATATCGTTATCATCAATATGACGTACTCTGAGAGGATTCAAAGCAGACTACTACCTTTGTAAATTGGTACCCCAAGGTTTGAACTCAAATCTCTTCTTGGTAAATGTTTGGCTAGACAAACAACTACCAATCTACTAACCCTTAAACCGAAAGGTTTATCGTTATCACCTTACATTTTGCTAAGATCTTCCTTGAATTTAAAAATCCATTTAGCTTTGCTTATTGAAAAAAATATTTCCATTCAGCTTAGTTGGTACTCAATATTTTTTTTTATAATCGTTGTAAGCTTCTCCACGTCTAATACAAAGGTCCTAGAGCTTTCTCCTTGATAAACTATAAAAGTTTAGATCAATCGCATCATTGCACACTATCTTCATTATGGGTGATAACAAAGGAAAAGAAGCTAAAATAATATTAGAAACACCAACGCTAATAAGGAGCGCGAGGAACCCCACATACAAGACAACATCAAAACTACACATTGAAGCTATTTTTACATAAACATAGCTTGTTCACTCTAAAAGTCGCTCTAAATAGAAAAAAAGAATAGAATAAGCATGTAAGAATTAATCTAATATGCTAAAAGCTAATATTTATGTATTTTGGGGACAATGTAATGATTTAGGCTTTGGCTCATTGATGTGTGAGGGGGTGGGTGTGTATATTATTATGTGTTTGGTCTTTATTGATAAACTTAACTCTCATTCTTATCAAAGTAGTCATGGTTCTAATGGGAATGCCCAATCCTAAACGTTGATCATAAAGGTTTCTTACACTAACCTCAATAAAAAAAACTAATATTAATCTAAATGATAGTTTTCAAAGATTTGATTCCTTAACTTCAGAGCCCAAAATTATCTTATTGGATCAAGAAATGGCTTTGAAAATTGTATATAAGGTAACGAATTCACAATGAAAATAATTATATAGTTTAAAAGGATCACACTATGTAAAGTTTTTTTTATTGATGTGTTTTGGGGACAATGTAATGGTTAAGGCTTTGGCTCGTAGGTAAGTGTGTGAGGGGGCAGGTGTGTATATGGTTGTGTGTGTTTGGCCCCTATTGATAAGCTCAACTCTCATACTTATCAAAGTAGTCATGGTCCAAATGGGGATGCCCAACCCTAAATGTCGATCATAAAGGTTTCTTACACTAACCTCAATAAAAAAAACTAATATTAATCTAAATGATAGTTTTCAAATATTTGATTCCTTACCTTCATAGCCCAAAATTATCTTATTGGATAAAGCCATACAATGTAACGACATTCACAATGAAAATAATTATATAGTTTAAAAGGTAAAGTTCATCTCATTGTCACACTATATGTAAAGTGTTTTTTTTTAGTTGGTGTGAGAAACTCTTACGACCAACAGGGTTGAGCAGTCTCCTCCTAACCATGACCCCTCATAAAATCGAGAACCATGCTTATAAGGAATTTAACACACACCCACCCCTTTACACACTCGCCCACGTCGCGGTTTGAACCTTGGACCTCTCGAAGAAGAACCAAGGCCAAAACCGTTACGCTATCCCCTTGGGACTATTTATATTAATAATTGTATTTTCTATAACTTATAGAATAAACTACGTAGACTGATGTTTAATGGGATAGACCAAATGGAAGGATCTTGAATGTTAGTCAATGTTTAACTATAGTTTGAGTTTCTAAAAGGTTGACATTTCACTTTACATCTGTATGACAATTAATTATTGGATTTTATTGTGGTGGGGATATAATGGTAGTAATGAGAATTGAACACAAGACTAGTAGAAGAAGAAGTAAATGAGGTATTAAAGTGGAATGAAATTCCATCATAGTAATATGTCACTAAAAATAAATAGCTTGTATGAGCACCACAACATCACATGAACCCGATACTAGTAGAAGAAGTAAAAGAGGTATTAAAGTGGAATAAATTCCATCGTAGTAATATGCCAATGAAATAAACAACTTGTATGAGCACTGCAACATCACATGAACCGGTTAGAAAGCAAGAGGGCCAACTACCCCACACATGCCGCTACTAGTGAACTATAATGATCAACCTTCCTAAACAACAAAAAAAACATGTAAACCTATGTGTTTCAAAGGAGAAAAATAACATTTAAAATCCCATTAAAAGCTATATAGGAAAATGATTTCTTAAAAGGTTATTAAGTGCATGGTAGATGATTACATCAACATAATTGTTGATAAATATTGTTCTTTAATAGTTCACGAGGGCTAGATGGATTGGGCATGCTCTCGAGGTTTGAACCTAGGTCTCCTCTTGGTAAGTAACAAAGGTAGTAGTTTGACCTGAGTCAGTTGAGTGTGCACTAGCTTAATGACGACAGTACCAACTCCAAGTCACTGGGGTCTTCCTCACTCTGGGTTGTGTTTACCGAGGCGATATAGGGGTTATAGTGGTAACACCATGATTTAACGCTACGATCGGAGGCAATGGGACTTGATCCTCGCCAAGGAAAGGTAGTTGTCGATTCCTCTATGTATCAAAAAAATATTGTTCTTGAATAAGAATTAGTCGTAATATCATAAATTAAATAATAAAATATAATGAAAATTAGTAAATATGGTTCTCACTATGAACAAAATGATATAATTGGTTAGAGATGATATTTGTTTATCATTTATATGTTTAAAAAATATTGAATAAGTTCTCACTTGGTATGAGGGGATCGAGACCCCCCATAAAAACTCATGTAAACTTAATTTATAGTTACAAGCTTACTGTAGTGGTAAGGGCTTTGGCATCTCTTTGGGAGGTCTATCGTTCAAACCCCACTCAGTGTGAGGGGACCAAGACCCCTCATAGAAACCTTTGATTGAAAAAATGAATAAGTTATTATGAGCCAAGAGCGAATGCAAGCTAGGAGTGAGCCTCATCTTTTCTTGTTTTAGATATTTGGAAAAGAGCACATAAAGTGCAAATAAGAAGTAAGTGTGAGTAAGGAGCCCTTATCTTTTCTTGCTTCAAATTTTTTAGGAAATTCAAAAAATGAAGGACTTATATTAATAAAAACGATATAACATGGAAGGAAAGTCATATTTAAAATCCCCAATCAGAAGTAACAATGCCTTAGTTGGAAGTATGGATGTCTGGGCTAGAGATAAGAGGAATATTGAATATTTGGCAAGTTTGATCCAAGAAGCAAATATTACACCAAAAGTGATTTTCAAAGATGAGATGATCAAACATAATATAATGCTACTCAAAAGCAAAGGGTTAAGTTCCATGAATACTAACTAGAGTTTTTAGAGATTCAAAAGTAGATCAAGTGGAAGTCGGGATTGAATTCAAATCACCCCATGACTTTTCTTCCTAAAGATTTTTCCTCATCATCTTTTCAAGTTTGAAAATTATGGATAAAATATTGGGTGTTGACCCATGGTTTAGTGGAGAGAAATGCTTTATATTTAAGACGATGGATGGAGTGAGAATCTTTCTATCAAGATAAAAATTATTAAAAAACTTTCTATGTTGGTTAGGCTTTATGGACTTCCATATCAACTTATAAGGATGTTTTGAAGAATAATGGTAACACTCTAAGGTAGTTCAAAGAGGAGGGATATACTACCAAGGAACAAAAGCATGTTGTATATAATTGGATATGTGTTGCTATAGATGTTTCAAAGACTTTGGCACAATCATTTAAAATAAATCCAAATAAGATAATAGGATCAATAAGTAAATTATAAAAACATTACAATTTGATGTTGAAAGTCTTATGAGGTTGTGACCCAACCAAAAAGCGTGCACCCATCTACTGTATTATGTCGTATTCATTCATTCAAAGCATAAAATGACACAATTGCATAGATTCAACAAAATTAATTTTCTTGTATTAATATTTATAAAGAATCTTGGTTACAATTATGCCCCTCTTAGGGTCACCCAAATGATGATACGATTAATACAATGCCAAAGCCCTCAACAGGGTAGGCGCACTAATAATGCTTTTCACTTGGTCACAAACTGCTCTAGGGTGGAGGTGCCCTCTTCTTCGCGTTGGGGAAGGAACTTGATGGTTGGTTCTCCTTTGAAACTGTTCCCTATGGTCAAGAAACAACATAGAAGTGTCAAAAATATAGGCAGCCTCTCATGATGAGGCCCTTTTAGGAAAATTGCATAATGACACCATTAAACATGCATAATCAAGAAAACATGAAAAGTGCTTCTAAACTATGTTAATTGCATCAAGATTCATATAATAGCGTAAAGAAAGATAACAACTACACTATGCATGGATCAAATGTGTAAAATAAAGCATAAAAATGCATAAAGAATCCATTTATGTCCTAATTGAAGCATAACATAAAGAAACTAATCTAACCTAATTCTATCGGTCAGAAGTCTGCTAAACTGTAATTAAACCATGAAAACAGCTAATCTAAGCTAATTAACTAGACATAAATGAAAAGGGGAAGGTGGTGATACCTCTGCTACAAACCGCAGCTCTGGTGAGCGGTCTGCACTATAAACCATGGCTGAAAGCCATGGTTAGCACTCTGATAGGCTTACCCTCAATTCCAAGGGTAGTGGGCTTGACCTCCTTGTCCAATTGATGTTCAAGGGTCACCTTCGGTGTCCTTCTGATAGGTTTGGCGGTTGAATCACTGTGATGGGCCTTCGTTTGCCCGGATTTGCATTTCTTGGCTCTTCTAGGCTCCTAGAACTTCCATGGCAAATTGATCTTTGGGTGAATAGCAAAGTGGCCTTCTCAAATGCATGAATTCAGTATGCAATTCGATAGGGCTTCGCTACTCGCTTGATCAATTAACTCTCTATTGACAATTCGATAGCGCTTCGCTATTCAAATCATCTATATCTTCTCCCCATTTGGAGGGGGTATTTATAGGATGCCCTAGGACTAGGGGTGGCTTCCTGGAGAAGCCAAGATCAAGAAGAGGTGGTTAGGATAGTTGGAATGGAAGCCTCTAGAATCTTCCATCCATTAACCACCTTCTTCTAGATCAAATGGTCGTTCAAACCGATTTGGCTCGGATTGAAGGCCAACTGAACTTCAGTTAAGACCATAGGTCACAACTATGGTCTAGACTATAAACCGTAGGTCTCAGCCATGGTTCAGCTATAAACCATAGGTCTGGGCTACGGTTCAGACTGATTAGGCCAAGGAGCCCAAATTGAGTGGTTAGAACCACTGCTCTATCTTGGAGTCTGTCCAAGATCTTCCATATGGTCTTGTAGCATGTCCATATGAGTAGTCACCCTCGACATGACGCATTTTAGGTGTCTACAGATGCCCCTTTTGAGATGCGTTGTGAGATCGAACAACGCTGAGCAAAAATAGACCTCCTAAAATGATGTCGAAGGTTCTATGATGATCATTAGTCAGATCAACATTAGATGCCCCAGGTCCTGCAAAAGGATGCGCATCCTGGAATCATTGCTTCCAACTCTTTGGAGGCTTAAACTTGAAAAGCTTGTACCCTTATCATCTCATTCGGTGTAGCTATGCATTCCATAGGTATCTTCTAACCCATAGATCCGAAAGGTGAAGAACAACAAGCAAAATCATATTTGCTATTTTCCCCAAGCAAAGGGGTAAGCTTATGATAGTTGTTGACAATGATTCGCAAGGACGAACACAATTTTGACAAGATCAAGGGATCTACGATTTTAGGGATCTTCTATTGATTTTGATTATGATTTGATATTATGACTACCCCCTCAAGCGATGAGTCGATGAGGGTAATGACAATGATTAAAGCGACGATGTCGCTTGACCACCATGGATGATCTGAACAAATTTAGATTTGAGCAAATTAATGCCTTGGCTAGGCCTAGTTCAACTTTTGATTCCAACTATTAATAGTATTTGCACATTTCTATCCCATGGAGCAGTCGGGCTACAATAGCCATCTTAGGGAATCAAATTGATACAAATCCAATTAGATTTGTGTTGAATCAAATTATCGATGATTTGCTGAAAGATGTCATAGAAGAAATGACATGCAACACCTCGTTCTCGTGGAGCAGTCCAGCCTCGAAGGCCTTCTTAGGGATTGAAAAGAAGCATATCAGATCAATGATGACAATTTTACCCCAAATGTCCTTATGGTAATTTACTCATCTTGTCGGATTGCATGGATCGCAAGTCACTGCAACCGCCAAGTGTATAGGGTAAATTACTGAATACGAGGCACATTTGGTGTTTTTAATTATTTGATTTTTTTGAATATTTTGAATTATGAATTGAGTTTATTTATTTGGCTGGGAGGTGCATCGCTCCATGAAAGGATTGTCATAGCGATGACCTCGGTTGAATGTACTTTATAATCTCAGCCAGATTTTTTATTTTTAATTGGATCTCGATGCTTTATTATCACCAAATTTCCAAATTGATTGATTTTATTGAATTCTGATCCCATGGGAGGCATTAGTTTATCATTTTAAACCTTCCCATGGTGGGATTTTATTAAATTGCTTGCCAGTTGCAAACCACAGCTAGGGTCTACGGTTCCCATTTGCAATTTTGGGAACCATGACTAGGGCCTACGGTCCGCATGAAATATGAGAAGCTTATAAAAATCCCAATTTTCAAATTTCTCTCATTATTCCCTAACAATGACTTGCAATCTAGAGCTCTAATAGTGACAACTGAGAAACTGACCTACAATCCTACCAAACTTTACCTGCACACCTACTCACAACATGATGGCAGAGCACGGGCAAGCTTCTTCTAGCCACGACGGACGAGGCGAGGGCAAGGTAATTCAAAAACCAAGACCTCACATCCATTACCACTAAAATGAACCCAATTAAGTAATTGGTTAATCAATCACACTAAATTATTGGCAATGAACCCCACCTTAGGCTAGGGTAGCTTAGGATTTACTTTTTTTAATTTTTTTCATTTTTGGCCGTGGTATTAGACCAGGCGGGATCTCAGTCGGAGACCATAGGTACCAGCTGCGGTTCCCAATTGATCAATTGGGGACCATAGCTGCCAGCTATGGTCAACATTTAAAATCCCAATGGTCAATTTTTGACCGCATGCGGACCGTAGGGTTGACCCGTGGTTCACAAACTTTAGAAAAAATTTATAAATTTTTTAATTTTTCTAAGTTTTAATAGGCAATTAATGTCATTTAATGCATTTTTGACCTGTCTGAATGACAATTTTGATTTTTAGGCCTGCATGATGACATGTTTTTGCAATTTTATCAGTTTTTAGATGTTTTTGATGATTTTTAGGTCATTTTTAAATGTTTTTGCTTGTTTTAGTTAGATTTTTCCTTATATTATGCTTTTTATTTCAGAGATTGACCTCTAGAGCTCGAGAGCCTGACATTCTTAAGACTCTCCATGGAGAGCTCACTCTCGAGGAGCGAGAATGGTTCGGAGCTGTCAACTTTGGCTATGTACTGGATCTACCCACTATCAGGGTAGATCAAGCCTATTTGACTGCGTTGGCCCGACGTTGGAATGCGTGGACCAACACATTTCACCTGCCTACAGGTGAAATGACGGTGACCCTAGAGGATGTCTACAGGATCTTTAGGATCCCCATTGATGGTGAGGCCATCATCTCTTCTACTTCTGGGGCTAAGGAGTCCATCTTTGATGCCATCTTCGATGCCCAAAGCGAGGAGGCTCAACGCGACATTGACCATGGAGGGGTCCATATCGGCTATTGGTAGGGGAAGAATGTCTTCTCCGTATGCGAGGTCATATTTATGCACCTAGTGGTGCAAGTTGTGCTTCCAGACTCCTCGAGCATGAGGATTCCTTGGAACCTCTTAGCCACTATCCATAGAGTTGTTTAGAGCACCATCCATCGACCACTATGACTAGCCTAGGGGAGCACCTTGCTCTGCTAGCTGTATAGAGAGCTCTACCAGATTATTGATCGGAGCCATTAGGGATCAACTGTAGTCTACTTCTTCAGATTTGGGGCTGGTAGCATATCAGGATAGAGCATCTTGGGGAGCTACCACTGCATATCATGGAGATAGATGATGCTCACCAGTGCTATGCCACCTACTGGCCTCGAGAGGAGGAGGGCTTCAGGAGTAGGACCCATGCTGGTGATGTCCAACATTATATCACATGGTTTGTAGGACTCGAGCTAGATGATATCGAGTGGCGGCCTTACATGGAGTGCCCTGACTGGACTGAGGTCGATGAGTGGCTTCGATAGGCTCATCGGGATAGATGGCTACTCGGCCGAAAGGTCGAGATTAGAGAGTACCAATTTTATTCTCGCATCCTATGGTAGTTCGGCCTAGTATAGGATATTCTAGAGATCCCCTTCGTCTATAGGCGCTTGGCTTTAGAGACACATCTTCCATGGATCCAGCCTCCGGCTCTAGGGGATGATCTAGATGATTTCTAGGAGACTAGAGTTGACCAGGTTGTTACCACTCCAGCATACGATGGATGGTGGTCGATGCTACGGTGGCATGGATCAGGGCCTCTGGGTAGAGTTGATGATCAGGCAGAGGCAGCGGTGGATCTTGATGGGCAGGGTGCACCAATGGATAGAGGGTGGATGGGGCATAGAGGCCACCATCGAGGAGGCTCCTAGGGATGACCCAGATGATGAGGCTCTAGAGGAGGGTGAGGTTCCTCTTGATAGTGTAGAGGGGCTACTCTTAGCTCAGGTTGCTGACTTGTAGAGTCAGCTTGGCAGATATCAGACTCAATAGCATGAGCGAGACACTACTATCACCACTCTAGAGGTGAAGCTAGCTGACCAAGATAGGTAGCTAGCTAAGGCATAGGAGGAGATCACTAGTCTCATAGAGTGAGCTACAGTAGTAGAGGCTCGAGTTTAGGAGCTCACTAGCACCCATGATGTGGCACTGGCACAATGGGGTGAGGCAGTTGTAGAGAGGGACCTTCTTAGGCTATAGAGGGGAGACCCTACATCCTCTCAGATTGTCATGGGACCTCCAGCCGCTCCACTAGTCATAGGTGTGGATCCTATGGCAGAGATCAGGTGGCTCACTTCTCTCATGGAGGAGAGAAATGACCGATTGGATGCGAGGGTAGCTCGCATCTCTCAGCTAGAGGGCTTCATCGAGCTGAGGGGTTTATAGGTTCTCGAGGATAGGTAGGCTGTAGGGTCATAGAGGACCAGGACCAGGACTACAGGGTAGTCCTCAGTGAGTTCTAGCCATCGGACTCATAGGACCGAGCGGACTCATCGATCTTCTAGCACACATGGAGCCAGCTCTCATAGGAGCCACAGGGATACAGGGTGATTCATAGGCTAGGGGTGTAGGCCCTCCTTAGTACACATTTTGATATATGTATTGTACCATTTTTGGAGTGTAAGGTCGAGGACCTACACAGTTGTAGCCTACGGGTATTTTTGTACTCTCGATGTACTCTGAGACACATATTTATATATGATATGACTGATCATTTTATGGCTCATTATTGTGTACTCATTTATTTTTGATTTTATGTTTATGTGATGCACATGGATGCAATGCTTATGTTATGTTGATGCTATATGATGTGATGTATGGATGACATGCACTAGATAGCTATTTGATTTATGATGATGGTATGCAGTGATCTAGATGCTTAGATGTGCTTTTTATGATGGATGCATATGGATGCAATGTTTTTTCTTAACGCATATTTGATATTGCTTTATTGTATGCATTAATGTATGTAATGATTTATTTACATGATGCTAATCTAATGTAAATGAACTTGTATGCTTTAATCACTTAAAACATAAGGAATAAATGCAGATATGTTTATCAATCTAATGGATGACACCACAAAATGTATAAAAATCATGAATGTAATTGAAAATCCTTAAGATAAGAATTTAATCAATTAATCACCCATATATGAAATGCAATGGTATGCGATGTTATGATGCGAATGATATAATGTGTCATTCGATTTTCTTTTGCAAAATTTGAAAAATATGCACGATATAGTCAGTGGTCATCTAAATATTATTGCTAATATCCATCCGGTATCTATCCTATATGTTGATTGTGCTTTATATAATGATGTATCATGGATTCGATACTTTGCAATTTGATGATTTATATGGTTGCAATATTTGACATTTTGTTGCTATGGGAGAAATTTTTGAGGTTTTCCATGAGACTCAAACACCCTAATAGACTTATCAAAAGTTGCATACTAACCACACTAGACTTTTGAGATAAAAGGCTTTTGCTAGGATAGACCCTAACTATTCATTATCCCTGTGTGTGCACATGATTATTTTAAGATAAGACACGAGCGTTCCCCGATGTCAGGCGGGATTATTTCAGCCCATTGCTAAGATAGGGGTTCCACAAATGTCTTATCCAATCTCAAGTTTAGATTTTAGTTGGACTAAGCCACTAGGCAATGCAGGACACCTGAAGCTAGCTCTTCCACATTCAAACATTGGTCTTGTTCATAAGCGAGGTGCTAATGCATCAGACATATCATCATGCGTAAGGTATAGTAGTGCCGACAATTCTAGGGATTCAGGCTCATTCCTTTCTATCCTTCAATTTTTGGGATACTTGCTCATATGTAGTGAAGCAAGGGAGTCGATTCCATCTTCATTTTGAACTATCTTTGGATCTTCATTTGATCTCTCTTCGAACTAGATTTTGGATCTTCATTTGATCTCCGCTCAAACTTTGATTTATGATCTTCATTTGATCTTCACTTTGAACTTTGATTTAAGCCTATTTTTTGATCTTCACTCGATCTTCACTTTTCGGCATTTACATTTGATAATTTTCTTCAAAAACTTTCCTTTGGGGAGATTTACTTGGGAAAATTATTTCTGGTATATCGATTGAGAATATCGATCTTATGATATCAATATGGGATATCACTCTGGGGAGTCGATCTATGATATCGATCTAGGGTATCAATCATGAGGATTGATGTGGGATATCTCTATGGGATATTGCTCATTTTATCGTAAGCAAGGGATTCTGAATAGGGAACTAACCTGTCCTTTTTCCAACTGCCAATATTTCCCATACCGTCCACATAGAGGGATAAGCAAGAATAACTCTTTTCGCTTCAGGATACCCGGTCCTGCTTCATGACTTTCATCTTCCCCTAGTCCTTGTTAGGATTGTTTAAATTTGTTGATTAGTGATAGGCTTCTGATATGCTAAGGGCTATACTAACTGAACCTTAGCTACAAAAGCAAAGCAAGCTTTCTACCAACTCTTGATAAGACCACTAGGTATGGTTGAGTGACCAAAAAACCCTAGTATATCTCCATAGCAACATTATAGGTTGTGTTGAAAAACACAATTACTCACATGAATGATGGATCATGATAAATGCGAGAGATGCATGATTTAAACACAAACGTGGTGTCATTTGTAAGACTGACAAACATAATCCCTCCTACTATGGAATGCAATGGATGATGAATGCCTATATGCAATGCAATAATGCAATGAATGCATGTGTGAATGCAAAATGAAGAAAAATTCAAATGCAAAATGCAAATGTTTTTGGATTTTATGCTTTACCAATTTTTTTTGGATTTTATTGATTTTATAATTTTTATGGGTTTTGAGCCTCATAATTGACCAAACGACGAGTACATGCCTCTGGAGCCTTTAGATTGACCAAGCGATTTTTAAGAATCCTTGGAGCTTTTAGGATTGACCAAAGGGATTATGGGTACCTTTGGGGCATTTTGGGATGACCAAGCGATTTTGAGAATCCTTGGAGCCTTTGGGGTTGACCAAATAGTTTTTCAAAAACTCCTTGGTGCCTTTTGAGTTTGACCAAAGGGCTTATAGATGCCTTTGGAGCTTTTTAGGATGACCGAGCGATTATAAGAAATCTTGGAAGAAAAGGAACCCTGGGATGACAGTTTAGGAGACCTTGGAGCCTTTTGGGATGACAAGGTTGAAACTTGTTTTAGGTTGACCAAAGGGCTTACAGATGCCTTTGGAGCTTTTTGATGATTTGTTACATGACCAAGCGGTTTTAGGAACCCTTGGAGCCTTTTGGGAAGGGCATGCTGCCCTATATACCCCTAGTGAGTGTGCCATTCGACGATGGTGAGGGAGGTGCAATACCTCTAGATTCCTCATTTTTCCTTATCGAATTTGGCGTGGCTGGTGGGAAAGGTATGCTACCTTGAAGACCCCCAGTGTGCATGCTATTTACTAAAAAGTAATCAGCTTGTTTAGGAAGAGTGATAGAATTTGACTCCCCCAGGTGAATATCGGACCTCATCGGTGTGCCTATGCTTTGACATGGGTGAATGAGAGAACCATCCTCATGGATCTCATCCCATTCTACTAGGTCTTCGATGACCCTCTTAAATGATTGGAAACTTTGAATGTCATGTCCATGCACTCGATGATACACACAAAAGGGACCCCTATCAGGTGACCTAGTCTCGGATGCCCTATGCTTGACTTTGGGTAATATGAATGCCTGTGCCTCGTGTAACTTTTGAAACAAAGTTAGAGTAGTCATCTGAAATGAAACTACTCGTTGCACTGACCTATTGGGCCTACGAGGTGACTGACGACTTCGAGGTCACTCTTGAGGAGGTGTGACCTCCACTTCATCATGTTGGGGCACTCTAAGAGAACCATCTACATGATAAACCCCCTTATCTATCAAATTTTGCACCACACTCTTAAATTCATGATAATATCGAATGCCATGACCCTCTATTCGATGGTAGAGATAGTAGTGATGCTCCCTGTAACCCATAGGTTTAACTCTATTTGGGTTTAGAGGGATGACATTAGGCAAGGTGATGACCTTAGCCTCTTGCAACTTCTGAAAGATATCAGACATAGACTCTTGTAATGGAGTCCCACTATGTTGTGACTATTTTGGGCTCTTGCCCCACATTGGTTTGCTTTGAGAATCCAATGGTTGGGTTGGCCGCATGGGCTTTTGCTTTCATTGAGGCTTTTCCTGTACTTGCATAGGAAGCGATTCAGCCTCAGGCAAGGGTTGCTTTTGTAATTCTAGATTTTCAATCTGGTTCTTGATAAAATGCAATGCCTTATCTTGCTCATCCATTCGATGCTCCATCCATTCTAGATGGCTTAAAATGGATCGCAATATTGACAAAGAATTCATATGTATTTCCAATGACTGATTCAAAATACCTTTGTCATTTGAAGGAAATAGAAAAGTGGATGCTATGGATCCATTAGGTAATTGCAAATCACCTATTTCCTTCACTTGAGTTGATGTGGAAGCTTCTTGATGACACACTTCATCAGTGCTATCCACATGCTCATGCATATGACTCAGCTCAAGCTCTTGTTTCACTTCATTGTGTTGAACTGTGTCACTTTCAGTACCCCCAATCTGATGTGAGGAACCTACTTGTTTGTGCTCTTGAGATGGTGCCATGAGAAATGAGTCAAGAGTGACTAATTTCAAAATTTCTGGCCCTGGCAATGTGAAAACACCACTGGATTACCCCATCTCTGGCTCTATGTGATTAAGAATCACTTGATCTTCTGGCCTAATGTCGACCATTCCCACAAACTCATGAGAAAACTCCACAACTGCTTGCATCGTAGGTAATTCTTCAACATACTGAGGTTGTTCTATTTCAGTCATGATAACTGAACCTTCTTCATGCTCATACGATGTCTCCAGGATAGGATCCGTAGGTGGAGACTCGATGAAAAGTTGACCTAGATCCTTAGTGGACTCTATGGTGGGCAACATCGTAATGCTGGCCTCTATAAGCTCTTCATATTCACCATAGTCCTCGTGAGAACTATCTGGTGACATGTCGGATGAAGAGGGTGTGATACACTCGGGTGCATCCATGACCATGCTAGGTTCTTCCTCCTTGATAGGAGTGTGAAGATCCTCTAATGATACCTTCGAAGTGGTTGTGAGCAACTCTGTAAGGGCATTCATTAATCCTTCCCTACTAAGTGGTGTCGAGAGTGTAGGGGTTGTAGGTGACTCCACAGGTGATAGCGGTGGGGATGGTAACTCCACCACCATCTACGAGGCTGCATCCACACTTTGGATAGGCTCATCCAATTTAACTTGCAGATGCATAGGCGCCTCACCTGGTTCCTATG
Source organism: Wollemia nobilis (assembly GCA_028583015.1). NCBI lineage: Eukaryota > Viridiplantae > Streptophyta > Pinopsida > Araucariales > Araucariaceae > Wollemia > Wollemia nobilis. The sequence goes on along the minus strand of JAQPPZ010016833.1, from coordinate 2,670,376 downwards.
GATGATCCTCAGGCTTATAATACTTGAAGGGATCTGGGTCCGCTTCAACTACATGAACTTCACCTCCATGGGTGTACTTAATGCATTGATGCACTATTGATGGTACACACTCCATGGCTCTTATCCACGGTCTTCCAAGTAGTAGATTATACTATCTTGATCCCTCTAAAATGTAGCATAATGTAGGAATAATATTTTGTCCCACCTCGATGGGGAGGACTATTGTGCCTATTGTAGGGGATTCCACATCGTTAAAGGCTTGCAATATGAAATTTGTTTCCTTGATGTGAGAAGGTGGAATTTTGAGATGTTTGAATGTTGAGGTGGTAATGATATTAATCGATGATCCTGTATCCACCAACACTCGCTTATACACAATCTATTGTATCCTCGCTATGATATGCAATGGAGGATCAGATTCCTTAATAGGGATAGGTTTGACTTCCTATTTATGGAAAGTAATCACAGGTTCCTTATATGGTGGAATAGACTGTATATGCCCCAAGGATTGTGATGACTTTCGAGCATTGACACTGCTCACCTATCGAACTTGACTACTCTCGACCTCATGCTTATGCATGGGATCCCTAGATGTCTCTTTCTGTTGCTCTTCGATAACCCTAGGCATGTCTATCTATCTAGAAGAATGGCTATCTACTTGCTTAAGTGGCAACTCTTGATGATGCACTGGGTGCATCGCATTGACTTGTTGCCTAAGCACTCTAGGTATGAGCTTCTTTTCGAGAATTACCTCACATGATTGTTCTTCATGTGCTTTCTATTGGTAAATCCTCTCTTCACACTGTTGGAGCTCATCCAACCTTTGTTGATGCACTCTCTTTCTCTCTGCGGACTCACGCTCTAGGCGCTTACGCTGACGGCGCGCCTCCTCCAATTGATCTTGGAGTAGTTGCCTCTCATGGGCTGCATGAGACTCATATTCCCTATAGGACTGACTCATGGAGTATGATCCACAACTCTCTATCTCCCTAGGTGGAGACCTAATGACTTGGGTTCTCACCATATGTGAAGAAACCCCATGATCTGTATGGGTGAACCCCCTGCGTGATGAAGGGAGCTCATGATGACTATCAGAATGTCACGCTAGGAGGATTGGATCCTCAGGTGCATGATGAGTGTGATGCCTAGCAAGGAGGTATACGAGGTTTGAAATATCCTTAGGAGAACATCAGGAGCATTCAGAGCCCCTCCATGAATTCTCCGACTCATTAGCTCGTGATTGAGCTCTATCATGCCTAGTCGTCATGATGAACCGACTAAACAAGACTTGAGAGGTTTCCTCTCTTACTAAAAATTATGGCCTCAAGGAGGGCCTTATCTTGATGAATTAAGCAATAAAGAAGCATACAAAGTAAACAATGTGATTATCTCCTTTACATTTTAAAAGTTGAGCCCTAAACTATTTGATGTGTTTCAATGATTTGTTGTATCAGTGTAGAAACTCTTATCATGTTTTGCAAAACTTGTTGGATTTTATTCTCAGTTTAATGGCTTTCACCTGTACGCTCATAGCTCGACAACTTGGCTATGAACTCCAAGTCATGTAATCCAACCTATAATGTGTGGTAATGAAGCCCACACATGGTCAGGGAGCACAGGTCCTCCCAGATCCTCACCCATTTTCCCCTAGTCAATGTTATACCCTCCGAAGAGAATACATGCAAATTTTCTAGGGTACGAAAGGTTCTCGGATCCGGTATTGGTCTAGTATCCAAAAGGTTTACAGGATTTGGGCCAACGGATGGAAGTTACGCCCACCGTCGTTGAACCCTACTAGTGGTTGGATGTCAAGCCCAACTCACTAGCGTTTAAGTGCCAAGTGGTGTGTGTGGTTCCTTTTAATGTACATAAAATAAATGCATCATATAGCATACATGCTCATTTTCTAAATGCTATGCAAATGAAAGAACATTTCAAATTCAGAAAATGCAAGCTATTCTAGATGCTCTTTAAGACTATGCACATTACGATGCTAATTGGCCACTAATTGGGCCTCACACATGCAAACCATCCACACATCTCTATCAAGCACATTGTAGCCTAGGGCGGACTACAATCAGAGGTCCATTGTTCCCAGCAACGCCTTTCTATTGGAAGAAAAATATGAAAGTAAACTAGGATGATTGATTTACCCTTTTCTTAGTTCTTTTCCTAATTTGCATTCGAATTAAACTTACTATGAAAACATAGAGAGCAAAAAAGTAACAGAGGGTTGAAAATAGGACCTACCTCAGGTCCTACATTGGTTGATATTCTAAATCTGACTATCTGTGTTGTCAGAAGGAGACCATAGGTCTGATCTATGGTTTTGACTATAAACCATGCTTTGTACCTACGGTTCAGTTGTTGGCCCGTAGCTGATAGCTGTGGTCTGTACCTACAAGTGCAAAAAATAAGAAAAACATAGTCAGATCCTATAAATGCGAGGTTCCACCATGATCACCTTCTAACCCAACCAAAAAGCATGCACCCATCTACTGTATTACGTCGTATTCATTCATTCAAAGCATAAATTGACACAATTGCATAGATTCAACAAAATTGATTTCCTTGTATTAATATTTATAAAGAATCTTGGTTACAATTATGCCCCTCTTAGGGTCACCCAAATGATGATACGATTAATACAATGCCAAATTGTTCCCTCAACAGGGTAGGTGCACTAATAATGCTTTTCACTTGGTCACAAACTGCTCTAGGGTGGAGGTGCCCTCTTCTTCGTGTTGGGGAAGGAACTTGATGGTTGGTTCTCCTTTGAAACTATTCCCTGCGGTCAAGAAACAACATAGAAGTGTCAAAAATATAGGCAACCTCTCATGATGAGGCCCTTTTAGGAAAATTGCATAATGACACCATTAAACATGCATAATCAAGAAAACATGAAAAGTGCTTCTAAACTATGTTAATTGAATCAAGATTCATATAATAGCGTAAAGAAAGATAGCAACTACACTATGCATGGATCAATTGTGTAAAATAAAGCATAAAAATGCATAAAGAACCCATTTATGTCCTAATTGAAGCATAACATAAAGAAACTAATCTAACCTAATTCTATCGGTCAGAAGTCTACTAAACTATAATTAAACCATGAAAATAGCTAATCTAAGCTAATTAACTGGACATAAATGAAAAGGGGAAGGTGGTGATACCTCTACTACAAACCGCAGCTCTAGTGAGCGGTCTGCACTGTAAACCATGGCTGAAAGCCATGGTTAGCACTCTGATAGGCTTACCCTCAATTCCAAGGGTAGTGGGCTTGACCTCCTTGTCCAATTGATGTTCAAGGGTCACCTTCGGTGTCCTTCTGACAGGTTTGGCGGTTGAATCACTGTGATGGGCCTTCGTTTGCTCAGATTTGCATTTCTTGGTTCTTCTAGGCTCCTAGAACTTCCATGGCAAATTGATCTTTGGGTGAATAGCAAAGTGGCCTTCTCCAATGCATGAATTCAGTATGCAATTCGACAGGGCTTCGCTGCTCGCTTGATCAATTAACTCTCTATTGACAATTCGACAGCGCTTCGCTATTCAAATCATCTATATCTTCTCCCCATTTGGAGGGGGTATTTATAGGATGCCCTAGGACTGGGGGTGGCTTCCTGGAGAAGCCAAGATCAAGAAGAGGTGGTTAGGATAGTTGGAATGGAAGCCTCTGGAATCTTCCATCCATTAACCACCTTCTTCTAGATCAAATGGCCATTCAAACCGATTTGGCTCGGATTGAAGGCCAACTGAACTCCAGTTAAGACCGTAGGTCACAACTATGGTCTAGACTATAAACCGTAGGTCTCAGCCATGGTTCAACTGTAAACCGTAGGTCTGGGCTACGGTTCAGACTGATTAGGCCAAGGAGCCCAAATTGAGTGGTTAGAACCACTGCTCTATCTTGGAGTCTGTCCAAGATCTTCCATATGGTCTTGTAGCATGTCCATATGAGTAGTCACCCTCGACATGATGCATTTTAGGTGTCTACAGGTTGAACACATGACAAGAGATTGCAAAGTGAAAATCATAGAGAAAGAGACTAAAATTTTTGGTACAAGATAAACTTCAATGTGAAGCAAAGAGATTATATTGTAGTAGAAGCTAGATTAGATCAAGGATATTCCATTCCCAAAAAAAAGGTAAAGAAATCTTATCTACAACATCAATTGACAAAGGCCATCATAATTCACATGGATCAATCGTTAAAAGAAATAAAAAAGGATACAAGGGATGAGGAAGTATAATGTGCAAGTTCAAATTTAGAAGGAATTAAAAATGCAAAGGAAAATATGGAGGAAAATCTTAAAACAAAGAAGGCAAAAAAGTTCAAGTATATTCCATATAAATTACCTTCATTTTTCTCAAGTAGTATAAAAATCCTCTCCTTAAAATAGAAATGAAAGTGGTGTAGAGGTTATTCCTTGTACTTTGAGGCTTTAAGAGTAGTATAATAAACAAACATGGATGGAGGATATCCATAGTAATTTAGGGTTTTTAGACAATCATAAGGAGATAATCAATATGGAGGAATGTCCTTATACTTTAGGGTTTCCAGGGTAACATAAAGAAGAAATTATTTTGAGGTTATTCTTTGCGCTTCAAATCCTTTATAACAAGACAAGTTGGTAGATAATAAGTCTCACTATGAACAATATTGAAAACTAAAGAGATTGTTGAAGATGAAAGTGTTCATGGGAATGAAAAAAGAGAGAAAGGCCTAAGAAGCAAAAACAAAAAGAAAAAGAAACTTGGATATCTATATATATATATATATATATATATATATATATTTTTTTTTTATTTTTTTTTTATAATAACTCGAATGGATATTGACATGGGAAAACAAAAACAAATATTAAGCCCATAAACACAAACAAAAAGTGATGATGAAAATGATATCTTAGAATATTAAGGGCATGAACAAGACCCCTATAAAAAGAGGTGTTAAGTAATTGATACATTGTTATAGTCATCACATTTATAGAAAAGGAAATTGGGTAGGAGATATTTTAGCCATTTTTAATGTTAATCTTCATCTTAGAAAAATTTAAATTTTAGAAGGCAACTAATGGAGTGAGATTTATTTATTTTTGTTATATAAGGGAATCGATAACATCTCCATAATTTTATCCCCTACCAATAGGCATGGTTCAAATCCCAAAAGCCACCACTATACCCTCGTCCCACCTCGATAAACTTTTACTCCAAGTGAAGGGGACCTTGGAGAGGCTTGGGATTGGAACCCCTGACCTCAAAGATGGAAAACACTTAGCGAAAACCGGTCGATCTACTACCTCTGCCCAATAAAGTAATATTTTATCTCTTTAATGTAAATGATATCAAGGAGTTAATTGCAAAAACTCAACAATTTAAAGAAAACGAAGAATATTTTTGATAGGAAGGCAAATGAAGAATATCATTAATAGAAAGACAAGTTGTACATGGCTTAATTAATTTGATAGCGATGTAATCACAACAATGTAATGTTTTATTATTTTGGTGGGAGTGGCTTTAATAGAAGCCACACATGCCTTGTTAAAAAATATTGAACTATGTATTTATTTTTGCGAATGTTTTTATATAATATCAATCATTATGTAGACAATTAATTTTAATTATAAAAATTTACAATTAATATTATTGATATTAAAAATGAATTATCAAGTGTATATTTTGATGTTATGGTACCTAAGGGTAGGTATATAAAGATGTAATATTGTATCGTATATGGGTAATTGGCATGGTTCATAAACAACCCAATGTTCATTATTGAGATATTATATTATAGTATAAGAGTTGGCTAGGATTACCCTAAAAATAGCATTAGATAATGATAATGTAAAAAAGGATCTAATAATTGTAAAATACCATTCACATCAGTATTCGTGTAATCATTATCAAATAACATTAGCTCAATCAGTTAAATTTCTCAACTTTCAAATAGGAGACCTAGGTTCAAATCTTACCAAGAAATAAATGCATAATAGCCAAGATGTTCTAATACCACTATGTGGTCATGATATAATATAGGTGGGACCCATTTAAATCACATATTTTTTTTGGTATAAGGTAGAGGTGGTTATAAGGTCCACAAACCTTTTACAAAGTCAAAATGGGCTGGTTCTAGCATCAAGCCCGTATAATCAAAATACAAAATGGATCTTTCTAAGACTCACATTAAGCCATACTTAGAGTCCACAGTCCTATACTTGTCGCTTGACTATTCAGGATAAAACAAAAACCAAACAACACCTAGCACTTACTAACACTAGGTTGCTGTACTGTACACTTGTCACCTCCCAGGCCCCAGCAAATGGGATGCCTTTTCTGCCTAATTCCATCTGTCGGATTACTCATCATCAGCCCCTCCGATCTCCTGATGCTCTAACAAGTTTGATCTTAGCTCTTCTCTAGAAGCCAACACCAATAGTTCTTGAGGGAAGTTATCCTTCCAAATTTGCATCTCCCCAACAAAAACTGCAATATTTGCCATTAGATCCGCACTTTGGTTCCCTTCTCTGAAGGTGTGTTGGATTCGGGCATTAACCAAATGAGATTTATGAATCTTTGCTTCTAGGATAAGCTCCAATATGGTCCAGCTGGGGTCTTTATCCTCCTTAATTGCCTTGATTATATTAAGCGAATCCCCTTCAAAGATAACTTCCTTATAACCCTCAAGTCTGGCAATTCTCATTGCATGCATGCAGGCTCGGGCTTCTGCAAAATGATTTGTTTGAGTTCCCAAAGGCTCTGCAAAGGCAAGGACCACTTTTCCTTCCTCATTTCTCAAAACTCCTCCTGCTCCTGCCGCCCCCGGATTTCCTTTAGCTGCCCCATCAAAATTAAACTTAACCCACTTTTGTGTGGGGGGTATCCACTTGACACCATCCCATGGGTTGGTTGTAATGTCTAGGTCTGGAAGTTCCTCTCCCCAGTTTCACAAAATCCTCCTTTCCCTTAGAGACATGGTCTCATTTTTGAAGAAGAAAGTTTTCCAGTTTTCTTTCAAAGCTCTGATTATTTTATTACCACATAACACAGGATCTTTCTTACGTCCTTTAAATACTCTCTTATTTCTCTCATTCCATATCCCCCATAAAAAATGGGAGTAGGCTGAGCTTCAGAGCCAAGTCAAAAGCTTTGCCGGAAGGGGGAAGCCTATGTATGCGAAGTCGGACATGCTATTTGGACGGACCCAATCTATATGAAATTTGGACAGGATCATTTGGAAGACTGTACAAGAAAAATCACAAGTTAGAAATATATGACTTACAGATTCTATTGCTTTCTCACACAAGATACATCGATTGATGAATTGGAAACCTCTCCTTTGCAGATTATCTGTTGTCAGGATCTTATTTTGAACTGCCAACCAAAAGAAGAAAGCTATTTTTGGGGTTAAATTATTTAACCAAATAACGAAAGTCGGAGTCCGGCCATTGAATCTCGAGTGGATTAACTTATAGGCGGTTTTACTGAATAGATCCCACTTGTAGTTTTGCCCCAAATCGCCTTGTCTCTTCCTCCCCCAGGAATGATCGGGAACACCCTTAAAGCATCATTGAGTTTGGTTAGGGCCACCTTCTCTTGCTATGACAGATTATGAACTGTGATTTTCTTCCAAGAAGAAGTTTCCTGTGCTACAACAATAAAATCCCCTACTTTTCCTCCCATTTCCTTCGAAAGTTTATGTTGGAGGACACGAAGGTCTAAGTTATCTTTCGGAGGGGCCTCTTCCAACCACGGGTCTTTCCAAAAGTCCACTTGTCTTCCATTACCAATTCTCCATCCGATGCCTTTCTCGACTACCTCCAGACATTCGAGCAAACAATTCCAAAAATAGGATCCTCTAGGAAGATTATCGACTTTCGGGAAGTCTGATTATTTTTGATATATTTTGCCTTAAGAAGTTTTACCCATCCCAATTGATCATTATTGATAAATCTCCATAACTGTTTGCCAATCAGAGCTTGATTCATTTCTTTCATTCTCTTTAACCCTAGGCCCCCCTGATCCTTGCTTGCACACACCCGATTCCATGCTACCAACGAAATTCTCTTTCTCTCCTCTGAACCTGACCACAAGAAGTTGCGTTGAATTAGCTCCAATGTAGCTCGGACCTTTGCAGGCATTCTAAATAGAGACATGCAGTAAATTGGAATGCTCTGTAAAGTAGTTTGAACTAATAAGGCTTTTTCTGCGGAGCTGAGAAGGCTGCCCTTCCACCCTGCTAACTTTTTGGAGATCCTGTCAATGACCGAGTTCCACAAAGTAGCCTTCATTCTTCCTTCGAACATAGGCATGCCTAGATAAGTTCTTGGTAGAAGCTCCTTTCCACAACCGAAGAGGTTAGCTATTCTTTCCTCCCTCCCACCGGGCGTGTTAAAGAAATAGATGCTACTCTTCTTATAGTTTATGTCTTGTCACCTGTCGTCTCATACTTGGTTAGAATTCTCTTCAACTTCCTAGCTTGAGGCACCGAGGCTTTGGACACAATGATTGTATCATCCACAAGCTGTTGGTGAGACAACTGCTCTGCTTGTTGAGGTTTGGTTTAAAACCTTCCAATTGACCATACTGCCATCATTGCTTGAAATGTTCCTACCCAATGCTTCCGCTAAAATAATAAACAAGTATGGAGACAAAGGATCTCCTTGTCGCAACCCCCTTTCACTCTTAAAGTAACCGGAGGGTGACCCATTCACCATGAGAGAAAATCTTGTAGTAGAGATACAACTAAAAATCAACTTAATCCACTGAGGACGAGAAACCAAACTTACCCAAAATCTTGGTGAGGAACCGCCATGAGACCCGGTCGTAGGCTTTATTCATATCAAGCTTTAGTAACATACCTGCTTCCTTACTAGTCACCATTGAATGAATAACCTCATGAATTGTGATGATACCATCCAATATTTGTCGCCCTTTCACAAAGCCACCTTGGTTCATATCAATGATGAAAGGAAGGATAACCTTTAGCCTATTGGCGATTGTTTTTGTGAGAATCTTCATCAAAGTGTTACATAAACTGATAGGGCGAAAACTGGAAAATTCCATTGCTCCCACTAGTTTAGGGATGAGGACTAAAAAAGTAGCATTAACTCCTGGGATTTCCATGTCCTTTTGAGCCTCAATTATAGCTTCCACTACATCATTGCCTAGGATATCCCAAAACTTCTGGAAGAAGGCTGCAGGGAAGCCATCCGGTCCTGGGGGGCTGTTACCATCCATGTCAAAAACGACCTTCTTGATTTCCTCCTTTGTGAAAGGACTAAGTAAGAATCCATTAAGATTATCGATTCTGAGGGGTGGAATGGCTGCCAACGAGAGAGTCCTCTTCTTCAATAGTCGGATTTACATCTTCTAGCAACGATTTAAAGTACTCAACCGCTTCCCTCCTTATGTCTTCCATATCTTTGGTGTTAGACCCATCGGCCATCTTGATCTCCTTAATTTTGTTAGTACTCCTATGGCGAAGAGTAGAGACATGGAAGAACTTTGTATTTCTGTCACCCTCCTTTAACCAACGCAATCTGGATTTCTGCCTCCAAAAGGTTTCTTCAAATCCTAGCATCGTGTGGTATTCGGCTAACAGCTCCCTCTCCTGGTTTCTCAGATCCTCTGTAAGCTGCTCTGACTTCAACTTCTCTTGTAGTTCATTGATCTTGTCTTTTAGTTACTACCTTTTTAACAAAAATATTGCCAAAGGAAGTTTTGTTCCACTCTCTAATGTTAGCCTTCACATTCCTTAGTTTACATGCCACTTGGGCCGATTTCGAACCATTATACTTTTTGTCCCACCATTGGGCAACCGAGATCCTTGAGATCCTGATGTTGGAACCACATAAGTTCGAATCGAAAGGGTCTGATGTATCTTTTCTTAGAGTCCTCCCCTGTTTCCCACAGAATTGGGTTGTGATCAGACCCGATTCTTGGGAGTGTCGTTAATGAAGAGTCCCCAAACCTCTCCAGGCATTCTTGAGAAAGAAGAAACCTATCTAATCTTATCTGAATTTGGTTTTCCTTCAATCTTTTGTTAGACCATGTATAGGAGAATCTACGCAGGTCCACATCCATCAACTCATGTTGCTCAACAAAATCTCTAAACTCGTAGATATCAGGAGTTATTCTTTGAGAGCCCCCCAATTTATCTACGGGATTAAGGTAGCAATTGAAATCCCCGCCACAATCCAAGGGTAGTTGGGGACCGTCTCCCTCAATTCAGCTAGGCGACTCCAAAGAACCCTTCTCGAGTCCCTGTCTAGCTGGAGCATATACATTCGTTAAGATCCACTCTTTCTGCGTGGTTTTATCCACACATAAGAGACAAATAAACCAACTAGACATCAGAATCACTCTATTATCAATCACATTTTTGTTCCACATAACCGGTAACCCTCCTGCTGTTCCAGTGGCCTCTTGGCCTACTACTTCAGCTTCTCGCCAAGTCCTATTCTTAAAAGGAATAACTCTACTCTCCTCCATTTTAGTTTCTTACGGTAAAATCATATCCGGTTTGTGTTCTTGTCTAAGAGCATACAAAGCTCTTATTTTTGTGGGATTACTCCCACGAATATTCCATGAAAGAATCTTCATTTATGGGCTTTGGATCCTCGAGCCTTCGCCCCAAAGAGCAATCTTGCTTGAGTGCCATCGACCACTCCTCGCTCTGCTTCTTTACGCCTTAAGGCGGCATTGCTAGGTTTCCCTCTTCCCTACCGAACCATATCCCCATACATCCGCTCTAGGTTGAAGTTCCTTGGGATTCACTTGGCTTCTAGTAACCATCTTGGGTAGGTCGGTCTTGGTATTTGGGGTAACAATCTGGCTTTCCAGGTTAACTGGTCTTTTTGACAGTGGAGATGATTCCGTGCTCTTAGCTTCTTGATTAGTAGATTCTTTTTTCCCTGCTTTGGGGTTACACTGATCTTGGTGGTTCACCTCTTCCTCCTGAGTATCCTTGCCTGTATTATTAGTTTCCTGCTCCTTCCTCTGATTTTTCTCCTCTAAATCCTTCTCTTGAGTCTCCTCTACCTCAGATTCCACTTCTTGGTTGTCCATCTGATCTCCCTTCAAATGATTTAATGCATCAAAACTGTTCTCCACTGGGATGTTGATCTCCTTGGAATTTCTTCCCATAAATTCCTCTGCAGTACATGGGACCACTTCCATCGAGCCTCCATAGGCCTCCCGTATCACCCAATCAAACTTACTTGCCCCAGGGCGTTGATCTATGGGGTTCTTTCCTTTGTGATTTGGCTCTGAGGCTTGCTGTATCATCTTAGGAGCAGGTTGAGCTTGAGGGTTCCCATCAAAGGGACCAGCTCCCCTGTGAGAGGGTTTCGGGGCATAGGAATTTTTGGGAGGAGGGTTAAAACGTTGCCTCTTGCTTACAATAGGGCGAACAGGGTCTCTGATATTCGGATTTCGAGCTCCACGTCCTTGAGGCCCAGGTTGGGTAGGAATGGAGATCTGCGGGGGAGGGATATTATTCTGGGTTTGAGGATCAGTATTTTGGAGTGGGGGCTGGTTCTTGGAAATGCAGTGGATACCCTGGTGCCCTACCTTCCCACAAACACTACACTTAAAAGACATATTTTCATATTCAAAGACCCGAGTATGAAGGCCAAACATAGACGACAAAATAATGGATTTAGGGAGCTCTTTACTCGGGTCCGCCAACACACACATGCGAGCGAGACAGGAGTCTTGTTTTGCTCAAGGTTGCGGGATCAATAGCTATTAGTTCTCCAATCTCCGTAGCTATCCCGGCCAAGATTTGTTCGTTCCAAAAAGTAGAGGTAATCCTGGCATCTTAACCCAAATAGGAGCCAAATCCAGCACTTGAGTGCGGGGGTTGAAATCGGGGGACCAACGCTTGAGATACAAGCCCCTTTTCCCAAAAAACCAAGGACCTCCTTGGAGAGTCCTTTCCATGTCCTGTTCACATTGAAATGTCACCAAAAGAAAACTCTTGGGTAAAGCCTTAATCATCATACCGGCCCTTGGCTGCCATTTTTGGATGGCCCATCTCCTTATGACTTCCATGTCTGGCCTCACCCCCATAAATTTAGCCACCAGAGATGTTACGCCCTCCATAGCCACATCTTGAGCTAAGGAATCCGGGACGTGCAACCTACCATTGACAGATTTTAGATTAAAACAAGAGTCGGATAATTTTTGCTTACCGCGAAGAGCATTAAGATATGAAGGTCTCCAGTTGCCAGGTTTCTCTTTGTCTCCTTCTTGGGTCTTCCTTTGATCCTGACGCATAGAGTCCTGGTCCCCCTCGGAGAAATCTTCAACCGCATCCGCCCAACGCCCTTGGACCGGTTCCAATAGAACTTCCTTGTCCACATCCTCCGTCTGGGGGCCTGCTATCTCGCCGAGCCCCCACTGCTCGCGTCTGCTGATCTGCCCTCTGAAGTCCCACACCTAGGGTTTGATGCCCCTAGACCTCTCGCTCCTCCTCCTTGCTGCTCCATCCGTCACAACTTGTTGCCTCCAAAATCTGCCATTTTTTTTTTTTTTTTTTTTAGGGCCAAAATTTTTGTGACCGCTACCGTGCACGGACTGCTAAAGTGGCGGCTGCTACAGAATGCAGGCTTCTACAGTGTCGACTTCTACAGTGGCAAATTTTATGGGAGACTGCTGCTCCCCTCTCCGACTGATGGCGGCTGCTGCTTCTGCTGCACTATTGCTGCAAAAAATATTTGAAAAATCCTTTTAACTCCAAATAGCACAAATTAATTTCCGATTTAAATCACATATAACCATTTAATATAAAATATTATTGTAATCATTTTCCCATGGGGTTCAGAGCAATTAATTGGAAGTAAAGAGTTTGATAATTTTGTTTTTGCTGGAGAACAAGGGATTGTACTCAAGTCCCCCACCCTTGACAAATCACAACTATCTTCTTTAAAGCATGAGAGTTTACAAACAAATTCAATTATCATCTCAATTGAGTTGCTATAGCTAGAAACCTGCATCATTTTACATAAAATGTCTAATTCTGATTTTCATTTTCTGGAACTTTTTCAATTTTCTATGTGAATACAAATATTCCAGAATTCAGCATCCTTCTTGACATTTTCCTACAATAGCCTTCACAATACCAAAACTTCACCTCTACTATATATGCATTGCATCTTAGTAGAGTAATATTTCCAAAACATCGCACTATCATAGCCCACTTTACCAAATCTGGATTGCTAGTTTCCTTCTTGAAGCACAAGTGCAACCACAAAAATTATAATACATAGTTTATATGAAAGCACATTAATGTTATAAAATAAAGCATATATTACCAATGGAAAACATTAAAGTAAATCTTAATCATTATTTGATTCAGGCAATCAACATTTTCTTATCAACTTTAGCTAAACTTACTACTTCCTCTAACCAAGGAAAAGAGAATTTAACTTCATGATCCTCAATTAAAACCCCTCTATTGGCTAGCTTATTTGCACATTTGTTTCCTTCCCTTAATGTATGTGTAAACCTGATTTCTTCAAACTCTATAACAAGATCTTGAATTTCCACAATTATCTCTTGTATGTTCCATGGAGCCTTTACTTTCCTCAAAATTGTATTTATTACTATGAGTGAATCACCTTCCATCCATACTTTGTTCCATTTCATTTGTTTGCATATTTTTAATCCTTTCAAAGCTGCCCAAGCTTCAACTTCATTATTTGTCTTAAATCCACTATTGAAAGCATAATGAGACAAAATATCTCCCCTATTATTTCTAATTATTCCTCCTCCTTCTATTGGTCATGGATTTCCTTTAGATGCTCCATAAAAATTCAATTTGACCAACTCCACATCTGGTGGTTTCCACTTTATATTCTTTGCCTTCTTTTTGTTTCTCTTATCCCCAACATCATAATTCCATTTGATGACTTGACTCCATCTATAAAGGCTCTTTGCTTCCAGATTAGGGATTGGGTGAGTTGATAGGGTTGGTTTAGACTCCTCTATGGCTAAACAAATCTTTATTTTCATTACCTCTAAATTGCTTTCCTTTCCTTTAAATATTATTCTATTCCTTTCTAGCCATACAATCCAAAGTATTGTATCTTTTGATATATCTCATATTTTCTATAAAGCATCACTTTTAAAAGTGCTTTGCCATTACTTTAACCATTCTTCAATTCTGCCATTCATCACCATGCATTTACCAAACATATTAAGAATCCATTGCCATAGTTTCCAGACTATTGAGCAGTATCCCAAGAGATGGTCTATACTCTCCTCCTCATTTTTACAAAGAACACATTTTGAAGGGCCATGAAAACCCCTTTTCATAAGGTTATCCCATGATTAAATTCTTCTATGACCTACTAGCCAAACAAACATTTTGACTTTAGGAATGCTCGGGCTATCCCAAATATCTCTTCATATTCTTATGATATTCCTATTTTGATGGTGCTTTATATTATATCCACTTCTTCTTGTGTATTCTCCTAAGCTATTCAACTCCCAAATCAACTTATCCTTGGCTCCCCTCAAAATAATCATTGTTGTTATCTTTCTACTCAATTGCCTCCTAGCATCAATGTCTTATATACTTGTAAAAAAATATTCTTTCCATTTGTATCTTCCTTCCCGATCCTTGTACATAATGTTTGAAACCCTATCACCATATTTATCTTGAAGCAATCTCATCCATGGTTTCAAAATTGGATCTAGATTGAGTAGTTTTTTATCACACCAAGTATCCATCCAAATAGAAATTGTTTCTCCAGTTCCCACCACCCATCTTAAACCTTTTTTTTTTAACGAGTTTACACAGGTTTTTATGAGGGGCCATGGTCCCCTTATAATAAGTGGGATTTTAACATTGGACCTCTAAAATAGAGGCCAATGCCCTTACCAATATAGTAATAAACCTTTAATCACTATATCGATTGATTTTTAAAAACTGATCCATAGTGCAAAACCGTTTGGTAGATAGAATGAAGAGTTTGACATTTTAAACAAAGGTTCAAATATTATGGTGAGCCTTTTAAAAGGGTTGAACTTGAATGACAACATAGGAAACATTGTAGAGAAAATGAATAATTATATCGATGGTCAAAAAGAGTCTTATGGACCAATGTAGTATAAGTACTCTATATAATGTTGCATTTGTTTAATATAATGACCTTTTCATGCAAGTTGAGAGCAACCATGAGCTAGAAGCGAGTGAGAATATCACATTTTCTTGTTTTAGATCTTTCAAGAAGAGTAGGGAGAGTGTGAATAGGAAGCAAGTGAAAGCAAGGAGTCCTTATCTTTTCATGCTCAAAGTATTTGAAAAACTAAAAAAAAGATAAAGGATTCATGTCAGGAAAATCTAGGTAACATGGATGGAAAGTCATATTTAAAAGCCTTAATGGAAAGTAACAATACCTTAGTTGGAAGTATGGATGCTCAAACTAGAGATAAGAGGAAGAATGAATATATGGTAAGTCTAATCCAACATAGATGTTACATCAGAAATTATTATCAAGGATGAGATGATCAAGCATAATATAATAATCTTTAAAAGCAACAGGTTAATATGTAAGCTCCATGAATATTGGCCAGGTTTTCAGAGTTTCAAAATTGTATCAAGCATAAGTGGGAATTGAATTCAAATTACTCCATGAATTCTCTTCCTAAGGTTTTTTCCTCATGATCTTTTCAAGTTCAAAAATCATGAATAAAGTAATGGGTGGTGGCCCGTGGGTTAGGGGAGAGAGATGCTCTATGTTTAAGACTATGGAGTGAGAAATTTTATATTGAGACAGAAACTATTAAAAAGCTTCCAATATATGTTAGGCTTATTGGACTTCCATATCAGCTTATCAACAAGGATGTTTTGAAGAATATTGGCAATACCCTATGGGAGTTCATCCAGGAGAAGCCAACTACTATGGAGTGAAAGCATGTTGTATATATCTAGATATGTGTTGCTACGAATGTTTAAAAACCTTTGGCATGATCTATTAAGATAAAATCCAAAACAAGAGAATGAGATCAACAAGTGGACCATGAAATGATTGCATCCCAATGCTACAAATATTTTGAGATTAGACACATGGTAAGAGATTGTAAGGTGAAAATAATAGAAAAAGAGACAAAATTTTGGTCATAATAAAAACTTCAAGATGAAGCTGTTAGAGTAATATTCCATTCTTTGGGATATTTACCCTTTTACTCCACTAGGTAAAATAAGCTAGTATATTGCATTACACTAGTTTAGTAGATTATTACATTTACTTTGTACTAATTACCATGCAGATATTTACTATTTTAAAATATCTGATGGTAGATAGGTTAATTCCTAAATATCTTAGGTTATCAAATCCTAACCTAACTCTACTTCTCCTACAACGCGTTTGTTAGCGTGGGTTAAGGAGATTAAGTTAGTATTACTATTTTGTTTCTTATTTAAACATTAGTCCTATGCTAATGTTTAGTTAATGAATTATTTGGTTTTCGCTCAATTGTGTTAATCATTTTACCACATTGGCATCAGAGCCAGAGGGAGCAGGAGGGAGAAAGAGCATCGGGATACCTTCGTTCCACTGGAGAAGGCGAAGGCACACCTTCGTTCCACTAGAGAAGGCGAAGGCAATCACTGGTGACTTTAATTAATTTTTTTTTCCGTTCCTATAGTTTGATCCTTTGTTTTGATTAATCAAATTACCCGAAGGTAGAGGAGGTGGGATATTCCCAATTTTTTGGGCCACCTCACCCCACCTCGATAGGCATTGAGGCCCATAGGACAGGGTCAAGGGAGGGCCCGCAGGAGCTTGACCGGCCAGGTCCAACTCCTCGGTCAGTCCCAGGGCCCGAGGGACTACCTGCAGGTCAGCCCGCAGGCCCACAGATCTGACAGCAGGTGGCTGTCAGACCTATCAGGCCCACCCCGATCGAAGGGCAAGCGGCCCTCCCGAACATCGATGACCGAGATCCGAGAGGGCAGGCGGCCCTCCGATCCTCGGTGACCGGTAGACGGGGCCTTCGAGGCGGTGCCACCCCAATCGAAGGGTAGGCACGTGCCCTCCCCGACACCTATAATCGGTGATGTCGACAGGAGGGCAGGCACGCCCTCCCAGGCAACCGACCCCTCCATGAGGGTTGGAGCACCCTCGAGAGACCGTCAATCGACAGGATGCGGCTTACATCGACAATCGAAAAGCGAGGGCAGGTGCGCCCTCCTTATCTGGTGCCTGGACTACCGACCACCTGACAGCCTGATAGGGGCTGACAGCCTGTCAAGACTGCCACCTGAACCCTGACAGCCGACTGACGCTGACTCTAAGGCCGCACAGATCCTGGAGGTGATGTGGCGACCGATCAGAGAGGGCAGGAGCGCCCTCCATCGACACCAACACGTACTCATACCGCACTCAGATACGTGGACCAACCAGGACGCTGACCAACCAGGACAAGGATCGACACGTGGCGAACAACCACTAGATGACAACAGCATAGAACACGTGAGTGACACATGGCAGACAGGCCACGTGTCACCCGAATGGATAGGACATGTGGGCGACACGTGGCGGACAACCATGCATCACCCGACCAGACCGGGACACGACACGTGGCGGCTTGACAGCTGTGCCACGTGACAGCGACAAAAAGGAGGGCGGGGAGGACTAACTGCCCACAGGCAGTCAACCAAGTAAGGGCTTCAAAGCCCTTTTATGCCCCATAATACTCCCCACACGGGCGATGTGGGATAAATCCCATATTTTTTTCCCCGCTCGTGCGAGGGAAGAAGGGAAAGGGATTTTATTCCCTTCCCTTCACGTCGGGCCCTCTAGCCTGACTGGTTGATCGGGCCGGGCTAAGGCCATAGGCGGGGAGTCGCAGGATCGAATCCCGCCGCGTATTAAAAGGCATTTTGTTTGCCTTAATACCACGCCAAGAGGCGCATATTTTTTAAAGGTAAATTCTTTTTTCTTGTGTTTTTTTTTAATTATTTTTTTTAAGTATTTTTTTTAATAATTTAATATTTCTTAGCTTAAAATCATTTTTTTTATATTAAAGTGATTTTTACAAGAAATTTTTTATTATTAATTAAATTTTGCTTAAAGTAATTAAATTAATGCACTAAAGATTGAAAGGATCTATTCTTTTTTGCAACTTTCAAATTCAAAGGTGCTTGTGTTTTCTCACAAAATGGAGATATGAGACATAGCAAGAGCACATTTTTTGTTGCAAATTAGAAAACTCTTCTCAAACCTTGTTAATTAAGCATACAAAAGAGAGGATCAAACTTGAATTCTTTCTTGCAAATTGGAAAACAAGGAAACTTAAAAACTTGCAAAACATCAATATTGAAAGTGTGCATTTGTTTTCTCAAAAGGGGGATGTAAGACATAAAATTGCACATATTTTTTTTGCAAACTTGAGAAGAACTTGAAACCTTGGGTCCATCAAAACCAAGTCGTTTGTCGACTGGTCTGGAAGCCTTTCAAAAGTGGGTCGTGTGTCGACTTATCTTGAAAGGAGTGCTATTTGTTAAATTTGCAAAACAAAGGGGGGAAAACAAGAAATTGTATTTCTTTTGCAAATTTGTAACACAAAAGTGAGGAGCACTTTAAAACAAATCAAAACTTGTTTATTTTGCAAAATCAGAAAAGAAAGGCAATTGTTTATTGTCATATTATTTGCAAAATTGTAAAACTAGGAGGAGACATAAAATATCAATTTTTTGCACAACACAAATCCACATTTTGTTGCAAAAATTAAAAGGTGCATTTTCAATTTTACTCGACACCTTCAGTGGCAACTTAGGTGCATTTTCGGTTGCATCCGACACCTAAGTGATAAGAATTTTGAGGGCATTCTTATTTGATTATTGCATTATTTCTTTTTGCAATTATAAGTCATAGAATCAAGAACACACTAAACCCCAAAATTTCACAAATTTGTGTAAATCCTTGCACAGATTTAAAGCCAAAATTAATTGATATTCTCTCCTAAATCAAAACCCCTAATTCACTCTTATTTGTTTGGCTTAATTTCCTCAAACTGATTATTCCTCTTCAAGAGGATTTTCAGGCAGGTGCCATTAAATATCTGTTTGAGTGAATTATCTTTTGGTACTCTTTTAGGGTAATCAAAAGAAAGAACAAGTTTTTTGAAAATAAGGAACCTTAAAAAGTTGCAATCCTTTGCACTAAGGGGGGATAATTCCTTTCTTCCTTCAAAACACAGATTTTTGACAAGAGGGAAATAAAACCTGTAAAGGCAATCATAAAAGTAGAAGTCATCAAAATTATACCTTTTCTTTTAGACTTCATAATAGCAACCATGCTTGAAGTACTTGCAATAAGGAAGGATGATTTGGTGAAATTTTTGATAAAATTGCCTAGAAAGCATAGTTTTGCACAACTTGTAAAAATGACAACCAAGACACCATTCAGTGTTGGTTCAAAAACAAGCAAAACAAGAAAGACAAAGGCACAACACAGAAGCAAAACAAAGGCAATATTGCTAGTGAAGTGTCTAGTTCCGATTCTGATTCTAGTTCAAAAAAAGCACACAGAGTGCTTATTGCTAAGACAATATTGAAGAGGGAAAACACATTTGTTACCTTGGGCAAAGCACCATTTCCTCTCTCTCCTCTTTTAGGCTTCATAAATAGCATAAGTTTTTGTTTGAAGTACTTGTAATAAAGGGGTGTTTGTACCTCTTTTAGGCTTCATAAATAGCAAACTCTCATTGTTTGAAGTTCTTGTAACAAAAGGAGGGAATTTTTTGGTGTAAAATTGCCTAGGAGGCAATATTTGTAAAATCCTTCACAAAGCTTCTTAAGTTGCACATATTTTGCAATTAAGGGGGGATATACTTTCTTTTCTTCACAATTTTTTGTAAAAAGAGAAGAAGACTTATAAGGGTGCATTTTCGATAGCAACCGACACCTTAGTCATACTTCTTTCAGAAATTAATTACAACATGTTTTGCAACAAGAAGGGGGAACTTATAAGGGTGCATTTTCGGCAACGACCGACACCTTAGCTACCTTATATTTTACAAACTCATATTGTAAATGAATGAACCTCGTATGAAGTGATCTATTCTACTACACCTAGCGATTGCAGCGGCTGGTTACCCATGCAATTCGGTTGGATGATGAGATTACTATAAGGACATTCGTTGATGTGAAGACAAAGTGAGGAATGACCCACTTTTTGCTTAGAAGCAGCCAGAGTACTGTGACAGAACAAGAACCAACAGATCGACATATTTTTCACTGTATTGGGATAGTTATATACATTACCCAAATAATGTAATAAGGGGGGATGTTAGAGTAATATTCCATTCTTTGGGATATTTACCCTTTTACTCCACTAGGTAAAATAAGCTAGTATATTGCATTACACTAGTTTAGTAGATTATTACATTTACTTTGTACTAATTACCATGCAAATATTTACTGTTTTAAAATATCTGATGGTAGATAGGTTAATTCCTAAATATCTTAGGTTATCAAATCCTAACCTAACTCTACTTCTCCTACAACGCGTTTGTTAGCGTGGGTTAAGGAGATTAAGTTAGTATTACTATTTTGTTTCTTATTTAAACATTAGTCCTATGCTAATGTTTAGTTAATGAATTATTTGGTTTTCGCTCAATTGTGTTAATCATTTTACCACAGAAGCAAGGAGATTGTTTCATAAAGGAGATAATTTTTGGCAATGTGGGGATAGTTTTTAGATTTGCAAATTGTTTGTAAAAAATATCACCATTTTCCTAAAATTTATACCTTTGCATTGGGGGTTAGACTAAATTCCTGCTCCATTATGTAGATCTATTAAAGTACAACAAAATTACTAGTTAAATTCTAAATTATTAGTATTGAAGGAGTTATAGTCCTTTAAAGTAAGGTTATCAAAGTTATTTTTGACGATGCAAAGACTTGTCAAATAGAAAAAAATCATGTCTCCCAATCTAGGTAAACAAACTAATAATCGTTTGTTGTATTTAAAGAAAATTTTTATAGCCATTTGTTTATGTTATATTTTGGATGGGATTTCATAAAAAGTTTTATAAATCAATTTGTTATGAAACCCTAGTTTTTCATTTTTATTTGTTTTTAGGTGTGATCTCATGAAGATACTAAATTTTTTTGAAGTAGATGATATTGATGCCAAATAATGGTGACTAAGTTTGAATTATTAAAAGCCAATGGGTCCTTGGTTCAATTATTGGGATAAATCATTGATGTATCCCACACCAAGATTCAAATCATAGCAGCACCAAATAGATCAATGTGACTAAATCAATGTAAAAGGGAAAGGGCAACCCTTTCAAAACCCTACTTAAAAAAAATGAATTCTTTAAACATTACTACATGTATTTGGTAGTTTAAGATTCTTATTTCTTTAGAAGGAAAAGGTAGTTCTTGGATATTTCTAATATCCATGCCTTTGTATTGGGGGGTCAAATTCAATTGCTACTCAATTATGTAGACCTTTTTGAATACAATATAGATTTGTTAGGGCTAAATATTTTTAATATACTTAGGAAGAAATGGAACACGTATTCCTGAGAAAATGAGAGTTATAAAAGGATAGCTAGTTTGAAGGATACCATCATAGGATTTGACAAAAACTTGAAAAGGCTCAAGGAATATAAAGAATGAATTAATATGGATGACAATGTGAAAGTTGAGGAAACCATACTTTTTGCATGAAACAAGCAATATAAAGGTTAGAGGGGCTTATTTCCATCTAAGAAGTTTATTTTGTAGGTTTATAGATGCATTTAGAATGAAGGAACTCTTATTTCCATAATCTTTGTAATAGGTATAATTTCATCAACATTGATTTGGTTAAGAGTTGCAAGTTCAAGTAAATAATATCAAGAACATACAATTTGAGGATGAGAATGTTCATATTTTTATATATTGAAAAGTCATCATGGAAAAATATGTTTTACATTCATATTTTTATGGCATAGTTGTAGATGATGTGCATGTTATTCTTGGTTAACTTGGTTGGACTCATTGGATAATGTTACCATTGATGTACAAAAGAAGTTTATGAAGCTATGGTATAAGAAAAAGAAGACAAAATTGTAGGATATTTTTGAACTTAAGGAGTAAGGTTCTAGGTCAAAGCAAGAATAAGTCATTGTAAGGGAAAATATGGAAGAACCAACAAAAGAATTAAAAGCAAAGTCTAAAGAAGAATTTGAAGATAAGTTTAAGGAAGCCTAGTTGGAGGGGCATAAGGAAAAACTAAAAGAAAGTCATAAGGATGAAGAGCATCAATTAAAATAGGACCATCCAATAGATATTAAAATAGAGGACCAAAAGGTCAAAGAGTCTAAGGAAATAGAACATTTGGATAAGATTGTAACATATCGCCAACCACATCATCACAAGAGGAAACAAACATGGACATATGGCATACATAAATAAAAGAATTATTATCGATTCATGGGGAACCATAGGAGCAAAAAATATGTATATGCAATGAACAATAATTACAAACATGCTTGGATGAAAAAGAATGACATTTATGGTCATCATGAAGATTAAAGTAGTGTGACAACACATGGAACAAAAGGGTATTAATGGATATCCGAGTGGCACAACAAAAGCATGACATGATAGAAGATCATCACCAATCAAGATTTAACTTGGATGGATGGATTTTTAATGTTGGTACTATAGTGATTTCTCATTATACCAATTTTTGATAGCCAAGGCAGAGTGTAAGAAGCGGACTAGCACGTAAAGAGAAACCTCCAATCACAAGTTTCAATTATTGGAAGGCTAGTCAAGAAAAGTCTTGACAACAAATATTCGATGGTCAAAAGTCCCATAAAAAGTTTCAAGGTTAGATGAAAGGAAAAACCTTCCAAAAAAAGGTGCCACATCCAAAAAAGCTAAGATTTTTTTAGATGCACAATCTTTTAGGAAGTATTATCCTTTAATATAGAAGGAATATTGTATATCTCTTGGAAAGGACAATAGTAGCTAGAAAACTATGATGAGACCACTCCCAAATCTAGAGCATTAAAAACAAAAATCCTTCACACCTAGATTACAAGGATTCCCAAAGGGGTAGGTGGAAATAATGGTGATAGTTATTGCTATGAAGGCTTAGAACCATATGGTATTTAAAGTATCAAATCTAGAGAACTTTGGAAGGACTGATGACTCGAATAAGATATTACCCAATGTCAAATATAGTAATTATCTTGAAATATTTACATGAGTTTTGGAGGGAAACCCTCCTCTTTGTAATCTATAAATAGGAGTAGTGTTATATTTGTAAAGGATTGATGATATTGCAATTGTATTCTCTTGTAGGCTCTTCCTTTATTTCCTTTTGTATAACATTTGGATCTTGAGCGACTTATGAGCAAATCAAACCCTCGCTCTTGACACAATCTTTTGTAATAGCACTATTTGCATATATATATGGAGGTCTACATAAATTTTTAGATAAGTCATCTATGACTTCCTAAAAACTCATTTTTATATGTGTGTGTGCTTGTAGTATTTACCTGCATTGGGTTTTGTTGATGTATGTATGTGTGAGGGGCCTGTGTCAAATTTTGGATCAACCATTTATGGCTTCTTGTGGACTTGTCTTCTTTATGCATTCCTACGTAGGCAAATACCATCCATGCTTAACTATGTTGGGAAGTGGAAGAATTTACCGTTGGCACATAGCATTCAGGCCTGTTGTGTAGAGGAATCTTAGCATATCTTTTGACGCATCACCACCCTTTTTATTTTATTGAGTTGTTTAATTTTATTTTCTCACATTTCTTTTCCCTTTTGAGTCTAAGTGTACCACAAATATCACATCTTAACAAGGTCCTAACCTTGTAAAAAACTCCTAGAGAACCTTGATTGAGCCAAACCCTATGCTCTCGATTGTGGTCCTGTTATTTTGCTCCTCGTGAGGTGTGATTATTTCGATCGAGATAATCAAAGATGAAAACAATTTAATAGTGTAGATTAAAGATACAACGCCAAACAAAAGATAAAGAAATCACGATAAAAAGAATGCAGAACACAGTTGTACAAAACAAACGATTTTTATTAATCAATGGAGTTTAGAAACTCCTTTTGAGTACAACAGGGCCTGTAACCCTTTTCGTGATACAAGATTACAATTTGTGCTAGGGTTCTCCGAAACCCTAGGCGGCACAATGTGGTGGCGTCTCCGAAGAATGTATCCTTAACCTCAACGGAATGAGTGGGCTTCGTTGTATCCTTTGGCTCGGACCACTCCAGCTTAAGCGATTGCTATCATCCAATCAGATCTGCCATTAAAATCCTGCACACATTAAAACTACAAAAAGGTTAGAAACTAGTAAGAGGGCTCCATTGTGTGAGCCCTCGAAAACGATCTAAAACCCTAGAAATGAAATAAATAAAATGCGAGAATCTAACGACGGATTAATACATAAAAATATTACTTGCTTTAGAATCTATACCTCTTTTTACGTTAACGCGGCGAGACCGGGCGGCACCGGAAGTGATGTAACTATCAAATCGGGCTGCGAAAGGCGCCCTGGTGCGATCGCTGAACGCCCGCGTGCTTCGGATCGGGGTTGCAGACGTCGGTCTGCGTCTGTGGCTGCGGGTAAACGCCCGCGGGCACTTGCGACAAGAATGGGGGATTCTGCAGAATGCTGCAGAAGGGATGGCGGCGAAGTTGGCGACGGATGCGGCGATGGATGCGGCGAAAAGGGACGGCGATGGATGGGTAGGTTTAGCTGAAGAAGAGATAGATAGCGATAGATAACAAAAGAGAGATAGTAAAAGAGATAGGGTTTGAGCCATCAAGGTGACTCAATTTATAATCTACTCTTAGGGCACACTTTAGGGTTTTAACGACACTTTGAACGTGTGGCTAAGATTAAAGTGGATCCAAGGGTAGAGAATAAATCTAGGTTGTGAAACGGATTAAGATGGATGGACGGATGAGATTAAATGAAGGATGGACGGCTCAGATTAAATCACTTAAACTATCTTTATATATATATTAAAATATATTAAAATATTAAAATATATATATAAATATTAATTTAAATAAATTTGGGGATGAAAAATGGCGAGAAAGGTGAAATTGGGCCAAATAATGGCGGGAAAAGGTGAAATTGGGCCAAATAATGGCGGGAAAGTGTGGATTTGGGCCAAATAATGGCGGGAAGGTGGATGATCGACACGTGGCTGACAGGAAGGTATAGATGACTTACAAGTGGCTGGATTTTGGTGTCTACGAGATGCCCCTTTTTGAGGCTGCTTTGTGTGAAGACACAATGCAGCACAAAAACTTAAGACACCCGAAAAGCTGGATCAGACGCAACTCTCTCTCAAGACTAAAGCACAACTTTGAAGACCAAAGAATAAAAGAATATTTAAAATTTTATCAGCTTACCCCCTCAATTGGCGAGCGAGAATGGTTCTCACAAGCCAATTGGAAGAAATTCGGAAGAAAATGAACCGTTTTTGCCCCAACGGTGAAAAAAGGGGTTGGTGTATGAACCATCTGTTTATGTCCCAACCGGAAAGGGGTTGGTGTACAAACCAAAAAAGAATATGATTGAAGACGATATGAGTGATGTGAAAGATGGACCGTTTTCTGCCCCAACGGTTATAAAGGGATTTTTGCCAAATTGTAAGTTCCATGATCATGTAAGATGAATTCCACTATAGGAAAATTAGAAATTGATAACGGATGCCCCAACTCCTGTGTGTGAATCCATACTGTTGATGAAATTGCCTTGTTGGCGCCATTGATATGCAGAGATGAAAGATGCATGAAAGAGTCCAGAACTCAGAGATGCTCCTAGTGACTGTATGGATAATTCCTCGGGTCGAAACCAATCAACCTAGGTAGCCTCAATCTCTAGCAAGACTCAAAATAATGATGATATGAAAGATTGTCCATGTTTAAGGCCCCATGAACTAGGCCATCAATGACAACTGTTGAGCAAATTAATCTTGGTATGAGGTCACTTGAAAAGTAGAATACCCAAAATTGATTTCCAATTTTCAAACAGTGAAATAATTGATGATGATAAATGGTAAGTGTCCTTATGGTGGTTTAATCCTCTTACCGAATTGCATGGATTCAAATCGTTGCAATCGCCAAGGTGATAGAATATACCACTAGATACGAGGTTTACTTTAATTTGATTTGGCAAAAATATGCATGATGAAAGAAGAATGAATGAAATTGACGATAGATCAGAAGAATTGATGAATGTGGTTAATTTTGTGAAGGTTTTGAATATTTTTAACCCAATTTGTAAAACAATGATGAATGATGCGCTTTTTGAGCGAAATGACAAAATTTGTGTCCAAAACTGTTGTAACCTTCACAAAATGTTTTATTATGATAAGAAGAATGGATGAATGCAATTTGATGAAATTTGGAGGAGGTAAGCTTCAATTTTGCAAGTTTTGTTCCTTTATTCAATACTGACACCAAACGCCGGTCTGCATTTGTGGTTGGCAGAGACGCCCGCCGGTGTTTAGGCGCTTCTGCAGACGCAGCACTGCATCTGAATGCGCCATGAAATGCCCCACTGCGTTTCAGGGCACCATAACCAGCTATTTAAACAATTTCAGTGAGAATTTCGCTCATTTGTGCGTTCGAGCTTGAGAGAAGTGCGTCTGAAGGAGTGGAGTGAAGTGAAGTGAAAGGTTGTGTGGGAGAGTGAAGCACGCGGGAGCTATGGCGGAGATGGGAGCGGACGCGCCAGTGCAGCCAGCTGAGGTATTTGTTCATTTAAGCAAGTACTTATTATGTGTTTTTTTTTTTTTTGGGAAAAATTTGTAACAAATTTTTGTTTTGTTGTTTTGCAGCTTAGGGTGTTAGAGGCACGACACCGGTTCTCCCCTATCATTTCGGGGATGAGGAGGTCATTGTCCCAGGCAGACTGGGAGATATTGGAGGCAGTGGGGCTAGCGGAGGCAGCCCGGTTGGAGGTAGTTCGGGCGGATGAGGGGTACCTCTCGGCTTTGGCCGAGAGGTGGGATCCAGATCGGGGGACGTTCCAGCTCCCGACTGGAGAGATGACGGTGACGCTTGAGGATGTATACCGCATCCTCAAGGTGCCCGTGGAGGGGGCACGGGTGGAGGTTGGACGAGATAGGGCCACGGAGATGGCCAAGTTGTTTGGGGATGACTGGAGGGAGATCCGGACGGAGAGCGGGGGGATCCCATACTTGGCCATGTATACGGCCAAGGAGTTGGTAGCGGTGGAGGCTCTGATGATGTTCGTGTTGGCCAACATTGTGGCCCCGAACAACATCGGGTGCAGGTTCCCATGGAACCTGATGGGTGTAGTGAGCGAGATGCTCACTAATAGGGTAGTGTATGCCTGGGCGCCCGCTTTATTGGCGCAGGTGTACCGGGAGTTGTATGAGGTTCGAAGACGGGGCCGAAAGGGCCTAGGTTGCAGTGTGGTGCTCCAGTCTTGGGGCTGGGAGCACTTCGAAGTGGCTCGACCGGAGGGGTTGCCATGGGCTCACTGGGATGTGAGCCGGGCTTATGGTAGGAGATGGCCGGTGGCGGAGGAGAGACAGCCGAGTCGCCCCATGAAATCGGGGCAATGGTATAGGAGATTATGGGCGGACTTGACGGATGCCCAAGTCATTTGGAGGCCCTGGCGGGAGGCGAGGTGGATCGGGGATGGAGAGCACCGAGACGGGTGCGACAGGCCGGATGGGTAGTGGGGCGGAGGCCACGGCGAGGCGGAGTACATACGGATGTCTCGAGTACTCCGCCGAGGTCGGATTGAGGCGGGATGTCCTCGGTGAGCCAGTGCGCTATCGAAGGCACAGATCAGAGGGTGATTTGCCGTGTGCCGAGCCATGGAGGGAGGCGATAGAGGACGATGAGGACATGGAGATCCCCGACATGGACGACGTCGAGGTGACAGTGAGTATGTAGCATGGATGGCCGCAGAGCCGAGGTGGGAGCCACCATTGGTGGTCGGTGGAGCCGAAGAGCCCGAGGCTGGGGCTGGAGAGGGCGAGGGAACCGCGGAGGTTCCCAAGCACAGGGAGGGTCCCCGCCTTCGATCTGACAGTCGAAGGCGAAAGGGGAAGATGGCACGGCAGGCTCCGGGGAGCGAAGATGATGGGGAGGATGGCGGAGAGGGCCTAGGAGAGGCCACAGGAGAGGCTAGGGAGGTACCCCCTAGCGGGCACGAGAACGAGCTGACGTAGTTGTAACAGCAAATAGCAGAGCGCGATGCTATGTTAGCTGCCCGGGACGAGAGGATAGCTCGGCTGGAGCGACGAGCGGCGGAGCGGGATGCCGGTTAGGCTGCTCGGGAGGAGAGGATGGCCCAGCTGCAGGCGGACTTGGATGGAGCGACCAGGGTGCCCCAGGATGACGGGGTGACGAGACTCCAGGCAGAGCTAGCGGAGCGGGAGCGACGGCACGGGATAGACATAGCTAGGCTTAGGTCTAGGACTCGTTACATTGAGGCTCTGGAGGACACATTGTTTAGGCATCACATTGTGTTGCCTGATCCTCCATCCTCTTCTGTCTCTAGGCGTAGTGAGTCTAGACACACCACTAGGTCTAGGGCTCCTACTAGGTCTCGGGGGTCCTCTTTTGATGGTTAGCTTAGTGCTTAGATGCACTCTTTATGAGCCTTGGTGCTCTATTGTATATTGTAGCCTTTTGGCATTCATTGTACGAGTTTGACCTTTATACTTATATATATATATACATGGCTTTTATTTATTTGGTGTTTTACTCTCTTTTGTGTGAATGCCTATGTTTTTGTGATGCATGTTTTTATATGTTTTAATGTTTTTGATGCATATGTGATGGAATGGAATGCAAACTTATAGATGATTAATGCGAGACTAAGTATATAACATGCAAATCTATGGATGATTAATGCAAGACTAAATAAATGAGAATATGCACTAAGAAGCACTCATACTTTTAGATAGTTAGATTTAGCCAATTGTTATCATAATTGTTTAATCAGGGGCACCGAACTTGGTGGCTTGTGAATGGATGACGTATGGAATGACATGAATATGGAAGAAGATATGGAGGTTGATATGGAAGAAGATATGGAGGAAGACTGTTTTACAAAGACTCAAACATGCTAGTGGTATCAAACAAACTTACTAATACTGCCTAATTCAACTAGGACCAAATGTGTGTGCATGCGAGTTCATTAACCTGGTAGTGACTCTAGGCAATCAAAAACCTGTGTGTGTGCAAGTGTGTTCATTAACCTCATCTTGCATAAATTAGGTAACCCTGTTATGGAGAAGACCCCGAAGCTAGTTTGTCCGTATGAGCATTCGGAGGTCTCTTTTTGAGGAGAGACATGTCGCCACGCAATGAGTATACTCCACTTGCCAGTCAAGCGTCTATAGCCCCGGTGAAGGTTAACTCCATAGTCCATGTTGTTTTTGACCTTTGTAAGCCTTGGGGATGACTACCTATCCGTCCGATTGGACAAGTAGTACGATCCTTACAACTTATTTGGGATCGGTGGTGTGTGAAAAATGTTCATTTCCTTAGAGCTTTGGGGAATCGGATTCTCAACCGAAGTATGATGAGAATTTTACCCTATCCTTACTACTCTGTTTATATTTATATTTTGTGATTGCTTGTGATAGTGGTAAGAACCACTTGTTTTATGGACTATGTTTGCATGATAGGACAAACGAGGATTACCCTTTTCACTTCAAGGCACAACCCAAGGATGGTGTTATCTCTCTTTGACACAAGATGTTTTTAAGATGTGAAAATGTGATAGGTTCAAGACCGCTTTTGAAATCATTTCCCAATACTCAAGATTTTATTTAGTGTAATTTGTGATATGGCCCTAGAGAACTTTGACATGCATTTCAAAGTTTGCTTAAAACACTAGGAATGGTTGAGTGATTGAAAACATTTTGGCAATGTAAATATGTGCAAATGGAAAATGGGTGTACGAATGACAATTCGGTTTGATGGATTTTATGAAGGTGCCCCTGATTAAGGCAACATGACTTTTGCTTGACCAAATTTTATATCCAAAAGATAGAATGGTCTCTAACATGATATGCAACTATGGCTGAAAATGAAATGTTATGGTTTTCAATGAGATGTATGCACATGAAATGCAATGTTTTTGAATGAGATGTATGCAACTAACAATGAAATGCAAATTCTTTTTATTTTATTTGTTTTTTTTTTTTTTTTGTTGTACAAGCCATGTATATATGTACATATAAAATTCAAACTATGCGTAGAATGCCCTCAAGTGTATAACATTAAGTGGTTCGGGTTCTTCCTCTCCCTCTAAAGCTGGCAAGTCTATAAGTTCCATTGCCCACTCTTTCGGTGACCATATATGGACCTAACCAATTAGCCGCGAATTTATCTCGAAGATGCGGCAATGCATTGGTGTTTTGTTGATTCTCTTTAAGGACAAGATCCCCTACTTGAAATTCTCTTAGATGAACTTTGGCATTGTAAGCACGTTTCAATCGGTCTTGATAAACTCGCAAATGCTCTAAAGCATTGATTCATTTTTCATCTATGAGTGTGAGTTGATCAAGACGTGCTTGTCTAGCAGTATCATCATCGATAAATTCTTGCAAAGAAATTCGCAAGGAAGGGATCTCGAGCTCAAGAGGCATGATTGCTTCAGCTCCATAGACCAAAGAAAATGGCGTTGCCCCAATGGGAGTTATGATGCTTGTTATGTAAGCCCATAATGCCAAGGGGATTTGTGTATGCCAATCTTTATGATTTTCTTTAACAAGTTTCTTAAGAATAGCAATTATGGTCTTATTGGAAGCTTCCACTTGTCCATTGGCTTGTGGGTAGTAAGGAGTTGAGAAACTATGTTGGATATTATACTTTTCGCAAAGAGCTCGAACATCCTTATTCTTAAAAGACTTGCCGTTATCAGAAATGATTTTAGAGGGAATACCAAAACGACAAATGATATGGTGAAGTATAAACTCCACAATTCTAGGACTTGTCGTACTGGTTAGAGGAATAGCTTCAACCCACTTTGTGAAGTATTCAGTGGATGTAATGATGAAAGTATGTTGTCCTGAAGAGGCGGGTGAAATCTTGCCAATTAAATCGAGACCCCATTGTGAGAAGGGCCAAAGGCTTTGGATGGGGCTGTAAAGCTTGTGATGGTATATGGGTTAAATTAGCGTGTTCTTGACACTTTTTACATTGTTTAACATATTTGCAACAATCTTGTTCCATAGTGGGCCAATAATACCCCATACGTAAAATACGCTTCGCAATGGCCATTCCACTAAAATGACCACCACAAGTACCATCATGGGCTTCAGCAATAGCTCTATGTGTTTCACCTGCTTCTAGACAGTGGAGGAGTACTCCATCATATCCACGTTTATACAACACATCCCCCAAAAGAACAAAACGAGCTGCCTTTTGCTTAAAACAGCGATGGGCAATTCGAGACAAATCAGATGGGAGTGTTCCAAACTTGAGGAAGGCTACTATCTCACTAGACCAAGGCTCATATGGATCCGAATGGATAAAGCAAACATCTTTTTCATCCTTAGACTCAGCACGGACAATTGCGGACTTAGAGATTGTGGAAATGATTAGGGGTTGTACCTCTCCAAGGGAGTCCTTTGGAATCAATGATCCAAGAGAGGCCATGGCATCCGCAAATCTATTAGTCGAACGAGGCAAACTAGTGATCTCATACCAATCAAACTTAGAGAGCAACTTCATTGCTACATCATGATAAAGCTTAATGGTAGGTTCTTTGGCTTGGTATTCTCCTGTAATTTGTTTAACCACGAGTTGAGAATCCCCAAATATCCGAATACGCTTAATGCTCATAGCTATGGCTGATTGAAGACCTAAAATTAAGGCTTCATACTCTGTTGTATTATTGGTGCATTGGAAGTCTAGTTTGAATGATAAAGGGATGGGAATCCCTTGAGGTGTATGAAACACAACTCCAGCACCTTGACCTTTCGCGCACTTAGAGCCATCAAAGAATAGCGTGATGTCAACATCTTCCTCCGGAATGATGTCCTCTTCTTGTTCAATGATAGCAAATACCGAATCATCTGGGAGCTCAATAATCAAAGGATGATCACTAGGTAGTGGAGCTTCCGCAAGTTGATCGGCTATAACTTGACCTTTAACAGATTTTTGGCTAATGAATTCAAGATCGAATTCGGTAAGCAACATTATCCATTTAGCGGTACGAGTGTTATTATAAGTGCGAGACATCATATAACGCGAGAGGGTTTTCTCTAGCTATGACATATGTTGTATGGCTAAGCATATAATGACGAAGTTTCTTAGTGGCAAAAACCACTTGCTAAGCACAACTTTTCCACATAAGCATATCGGGTTTCATAGCTAACCAAGGTGCGACTAATATAATAGACGACTTGCTCACGATTTTGTTCATTCTTTTGTGCAAGCATTGTCCCTAAGGCAAAGTCCGTTGCTTGAGATATAAAGATTGAAAGGGACCCCTGGACGAGGCGGAGCTAAGGCTGGCGGAGACGCTAAGTACTGCTTGATGTCATCAAAGGCTTTCTGACACTCATCTGTCCATGAAAATTGTACCCCCTTTTGTAGTAGGTGGCAAAATGGCCTACATTTATCAGAAAGTTGTGCAATAAAGCGACGGATTGAATTAATCTTTCCTTGCAAACTACGCAACTCCTTCAAATTAGTTGGGGGACACATTTCCATAATGGCTTTGACCTTGTTTGGGTCCACCTCAATACCTCGTTTAGAGATAATAAAACCTAGGAGTTTGCCTGAGGTAACACCAAAGACACATTTCTTAGGGTTCAACCTTACTTTATGCTCTAGAAGTCTATCAAAAACTTTTTCCAATACATCAAAATGCTCTTGTCGAGTTTTAGATTTTGCCAATAAATCATCCACATAATCTTCGATAATCTTATGCATATAATCGTGGAAAATATAAGTCATGGCTCGTTGATAGGTTGCACTGCGTTCTTAAGGCCAAAGGGCATCACCCTGTAACAAAAAGTTCCCCAAGGTGTGGTAAATGTTGTTTTGTGTTGATCTTCAGGGTTTATTCGAATCTGGTTGTATCCTGAAAATCCATCCATGAACGAAAGCATTTCATGACCAGCACAGGTGTCGACAAGAGTATCAATGTTTGGAAGAGGAAAGTCATCCTTAGGACACGCTTTATTTAGATCTCGAAAATCGGTGCAAACACGTATCCCCCGTTAGGCTTGCGAACGGGTACCATGTTAGAAAGCCACTCGGGATAATCAATCGGGACGACAAATTTAACATCCAGAAGTTTCTGAATCTCTGATTTAACTATGAGGGCCACGGTAGGATGCATTTTCCTAAGTTTTTGTTTGACGAGGTTTAGCATCTTTTTGTAAGGTGAGGTTATGGACAACCAAATTAGGGTCTAGGCCTGGCATGTCTTTGTAAGACCATGCAAATATCTCCTTCTTCCGCTTGAGTAGAGCAATCATTTGCTCTTGTTCCTCCGATGATAGACTTTTAGCCGGTTTCACAATTTGGGTGCCATCTTGGCCTGGACTAAGGTCTACATCGATAGTTTCTTCAATAGACATGTGGGAACCTTCCTCAAGGCGATGGGGAGTAGGGATCGGATTTATGTCATCTAAAATGTCATCAAGCTCCTGTGCCTTGCTCTCGTCTATGTCTGCTGGAAGACCTCCGGCTTAGAAGATGAAGGTGAATGTGGAGGTGAAGGAGGAATGTAGTTGGCGGAAGCCCTTAACAATTCCTCGGAAAGGATGAACTCCGAAATAGATGGAGGGGATGAAATCCGATCCATGTCAATCAAGCTTGGGTTGATCGGGATTGGCTTATCCGGATCATATGGATTATGGAGCGGGGTGAATAAGTCTTCAAAATTC
The DNA here is from genome assembly GCA_028583015.1 of Wollemia nobilis. Classification (NCBI taxonomy): domain Eukaryota; kingdom Viridiplantae; phylum Streptophyta; class Pinopsida; order Araucariales; family Araucariaceae; genus Wollemia; species Wollemia nobilis. The sequence continues at coordinate 2,636,481 of JAQPPZ010016833.1, read as the reverse complement.
ATTGTCGACTTATGGAAGAAAGGATGGGCGGAATGGAAGGGAAAACCGGTGAAGACCTCGGAAGACCTGAAATGCAAAACAACATAGTTTTTCAGTTTTTTTTTTTTTTTGTAGTTTGAGTTTTTTTTTTTTTTTTTGTAGTGGTGAAAACCACTATTACACACATACATAAAGCAATAAAATATTTTTATATATTTTGATTTTTTTTTTTTTTGGAATTTTCTGATTTGATTTTTTTTTTTTTTTTTTTGGTAGTGGTGAAAACCACTATTTTAGTATATACATATAATACAAGTTTGGATTATGGCTTATGGATGTGGCGGAGGGGGTGGTTCACCTCGTTCTTGTGGAAGAAGCAAGCGAAAGATGGCCTCTTGGAGAGGGAACAATTGGAGATAAAACTCGTCTTGTTTAGTGAGGGGAACAATGGGCGCCGACTCTTCTTCAGATTCATCACCATTTGACATGACGTCAAATTCTTCATAGGCTTCATCTTCGGATTCGTCGGGGTGGAGGATTTCTTCTTCTGAATTAAGATTAATGCTTTGAAAAGCTCGTTCAAAAGAAGAAAGGGATGGAAGTGGTTGGTAGCCCAGACCAAAATGCTCAGTGGGTCTCTGGTATGGCATATCGATGCGTTCAGTTACCCCTTGCTCGTATCGACCTAGGCCAAATTGCTGCCAATTATGTCTGTGGCAGGTACACAATGAACCTGTCCCTCATATACATACTTCAGACATTGATGCAGTATAGAAGGGACACATCTCATCTCCCTAAGCCAAGGCCGTCCAAGCAATACATTGTATGCCATGGACCCTTCCAAGATGTGAAACAAGGTATGCAAAGTTCGGGCCCCTACCTCAATGGGCAAGATAACCGTGCCAACCGTGGAAGATAAAGCATCATTGAATGCTTTAAGAGTAAAAGTCGACTTTGTGATAAGGGATGGCGACAGCTTTAGATGACTCAACGCCGATGTTGTAATGATATTGATTGAGGAACCGGTGTCAATTAAGACTCTCTTGAATGGCTTGTGATCGATCTTGGCCATGATATGGAGTGGAGGATCTATACTTTCTGTTGACATAGGTTTGATTTCAAAATCATAGAAAGTGATGGAGGGCTCCATGCATGTTTGAATACTCCCCACAAAGTTGTTGAAGGCATTAGTATCTTGAGTTTGAAGCTCGATTGACTTTAAGATTTCCATTAATGCCTCTCTATGCGGGGAGATTGTTGAATGAGGTCATAGATCGATAACTTTGCAGAAGCCATTTTTAAACTGGTAGTTAACCTGGCTACTCAATGACATGATGGGTCGTTGGCGTTGAGTAGAATGATTTAGCGGTTGTTGAGAAGTACTAGCACGTCGTTGGGTCATCGTTACCCGAGGTGGATCGGGGTTTGTACGAGTGGTCGTGGTTCGACTTGATTTGGTTGGTTCGCCCTTTGACCCCGGGTTACTACGTTAATAGTACCCACAAAACCTTGGTATTGTTGTACATGGTTGACTTGATTAGGAGGAGTTACCTGAGTTACTCCCCCTAAAGTTGTTGGAGCTTCCTCCCGATGTGGAAGGGGTGTTTGAAATATACCAAGATTTTGATTTTGTTGGGCTAAGGGGCTATCCAATTTAATGGCTCCAATCTCAATAAGATCTTGGATCACATGTTTGAAAGCTGTACAATTATTGATATCGTGCCCATTTTGCCTATGATAAGGACAAAATAGGTACTCCTTGTAATACTTCCCCCTCCTAGATGGTTCTAAAGGTTTAAACTCAGGTAAAGTTAACTGATTTGTGCTATATAACTTGTTGAATATGACCGCATATGGTTCATCTAAAGGTGTGAACTGTCGCTTGGGACGATTGTTTTGCCAAGGTCGAGTTTCCATGGTTGGCCCGATATTGTGAGCTGGTTGAGGAGGGGCGGGTACCGCATGATAAGCAATTGGTTGCGGTTGACTTTGCATTACTTGTTGTTGTTGAGCCATTACGGGCTGGCTCGCCACCACTTGATTAACTTGGTTAACATTTGAGGTTGTACTAGCCCGTGCTTGTTTGTTTTGGCCATAATTATTATTTCGTTGTTGGCCCTTTTGTTGCCATTCTTTTCTATGGGGTTTTAAAACACCCTCTTGGACTTTAATGTCTTCTATGATACTTGCTTGGGCCAAAGCCTCTTCAAAAGTCCTGTATTGTTGTAATTGGAGTAACCAAGAGATAGGTTTTAGACAACTCTGGGTGAACATTTTGGTTAACTCCTCCATTGGTAGGGAGAATGGCAATTTATTAATGATAGCCCTCCAACGGTTTCCAAAGTCATAAACAGTCTCATCGTCATGTTGCTTGAGCTTGTATAAGTCGGACAATGAGACTTTCCTTTGTACATTTAGGGAGAATCGTTCTAAAAATAGATTAATCAATTGCTCGTAAGCATAAATGCTATGGTGAGCTAAATGATTGTACCATTGTACAACATCTCCTCCTAATGTCTGAGGAAAAGTTCTGAGCATAAGAGCGTCATTATTTTGGATTCTAAACCAGGCATGCATGAATGAGCTCACATGTTCATGAGGATCCTCAGTTCCTCGAAATTTGTCAAACTTCGGTAATGTGAAATCAGTCGGATATGGCGGTGAAGGTACCGAAGGATGAATTGGTTGATTGATCAACGACCTTAGCATAGGTTTCTGACTAGATGAGCCAGGCATGTTGAGCATAAGGTTGTCAATCTGTTGTTGCATAGCATGGAGTCGAGAATCTTCATGAAAATTTTGATTCGTTTGATGATTATGATGATGCAATGGAGGAGTGGAAAAATGATGAGATGGGATGAAATTGCCTGGATTAGGCGGTGTGGAATGGACAGGTTGTTGGTATGGATGATACCGGAAAGAAGGTGATTGGGGTGGATGATGAACTGGACTGGGTTGGGAGAAAGGTGGGGTAGGAATGGACACCACCGAAGATTGGGGTACCCAGGTGGGGCCTGAGCTAAGAAAAGCTGGCTGGGTAGAAATTGGTTGGGGTGTAGGATTTACTACGACAGGTGGTTGGGCATTTTGTTGCTTGTTGTTGCTTGAAGCAACTTGTCGAGGTACTCCCTAACCTTATTAATTTCTAACCCAAGGGAGGTGGGATGATTGGATGAAGGTGGAGGGCAGGCTGCCATGGTAGTCACAGGAGACTGCATAGCAAGGGCAATGAAGGTGGCTGAAGTAGGCGGTACCTGGGAAGAAATAGTAGACTGTGCCCCAGGTAGGGTGAAACCATAAATGGTTTGGGAAGAAGAGGGTTGAAATTGGTCATGGCTAGAGGAGGTTCCACCAGCCTCATAGAGAGAATTGGTGTACAACCGGGTAAATGGAGGAGAAAGTGGTCGGGAAGACACTACATTTGTCTCCAAAGGAGGACAATTGAGCATCCGGGAAGATGTTGGAGATGAAGCCGGTTGAGCAGATACAACATTAGCCTCAAAAATGGGGCTAGTGTAGACCTGAGTGAAACCAGCGGGTATGGTTGATGCAATATCCTGCTGAAAAATAGAATCTTGCATAGGGGAATCTTGGATTGGCTCAAGGACATAACCAGTGCCATCTCTTAAGTGAGTTTGCACTTGGGCCATATCAATGTGGGTAATATGAAAGGAATTGTCTTCCTCCATGGGCATGGCCATGCGATAGACGGTAGAAGGACGTGAAAGACCTGCAAGCGATCTGCCTGAAATTCACTAGGATAAGTGGCCATGTTGGTGGTGGGGATGTTCTGTGAATTATTCATTTGATTATTTAGATTTAACATTTTAGATTGATTCCTTGTTAAGACCATAAGGCAATAAATCTAAACAAATTCAGAAAAGAAGAATGCAAAACTTGAATGATAAATTTACACTAAAGAAATTATCAGAAAATAGTCACAACCTAGGTTTCAACCAATGTGTCTTACCTTGCGGTTAATTAATTATTTTCTCGATCTTAATCGTAGTAAATTTTAAGTGTCCGGTTTATGAGTTTTGCATGTGATCTAATCTTGAATTATTCACAAAAAAGGTAAAAACTATGGCTAGGAAAGGACAACGAGATTCTTATTGGTGATGAAATCCAGCAAGTTTGCTCGGGGGTGACCTATGGTGTCTAAGGCAGAAGTTTAATGGATGGAGATGAATTCCACCGTCACTAAACTTCAAGCAATATCCGGTGATGAAATCCGGATATTCATTGTTTTAAATGCAATATGAAATGCAGTGAATTTTATTTTAAGTGTTTTAGTTGTCTAATGTATACATACAAAGCTATAAATCAAAAGTTCTAATGATCTAAGCAAGAGGCTACTAAAAAGAATGCCATTTCCTCTGAAGAAGTGGAGTACACAGTTTAAAACCCCCTGCCTACCAATGATATCAGATATCAAAGGAGCAACTAGAAGGTTCGTCCACTTCTCTCGCTCGGAATCACCCAATGGCAGGAGTACTATTGACATCCAATCAATAGTCCTACTTAGATAACTAAAACAGATAATTCGTAGCTATTCTAATATGCAGCTAGGTATGCAATTTTTTTTTTTTTATGCAAGCAACAACCAATAATGCAATGCAGAAAAATGTAACTTAAAAATGTAACAAAAAAAATGTATATACAGCTTAACTGTTCTTTTCCAGATTACTTAGTTTTTGTTCATTTTAAAGCAATGATCCGAAAAAGAAACAGAATACAACAGAAAAACCAAAAACGTAAAAAGTACAGTTTAACAAAGAAAAAAAAAAAAACGCACTTACTCGGAAGCCTACGCTTTTTCTGTAAAACTGCCTTCAAACGCCCAAGGGAGTCTGCGCAGGCTGAAACGCACCTCTGCATTTCGGATCGGACTTCCAGACGCCGCTCTGCGTCTGCTGCGTTTTCTGCAAACTCCTCAGAAACCCTAGTTCGCTGGAACAGTGAATTTCACGATTTCTGGAACCTGCAAAATAAAAACAGAAAACAGGAATAGATCAGTAAAGCAAGTATTAAAAACATGAAACCCTAGGGGGTCCCACCGTGATCGCCATTTGTAGATTAAAGATACAATGCCAAACAAAAATAAAATCACAGTAAAAGAATGTAGAACACAGTTGTACAAAACAAACGATTTTTATTAATCAATGGAGTTTAGAAACTCCTTTTGAGTACAACGAGGCCTGTAACCCTTTTCGTGATACAAAATTACAATTTGTGCTAGGGTTCTCCGAAACCCTAGCTGGCACAATGTGGTGGCGTCTCCGAAGAATGTATCCTTAACCTCAACAGAGTGAGTGGGCTTCGTTGTATCCTTTGGCTCGGACCACTCCAGCTTAAGCAGCTGCTATCAACCAACCAGATCTGCCATTAAAATCCTGCACACATTAACACTATCAAGGAGGTTAGAAATTAATAAGAGGGCTCCACTGTGTGAGCCCTCGAAACAATATAAAACCCTAGAAATGAAATAAATAAAATGCAGAATCTAACAATGGATTAATAAATAAAAATAAGTTACTTGCTTTAGACAATCTATACCTCTTTTTTCGTTAACGCGACGAGACCAGGCGGCACCTGGAAGTGATGTAACTGTCAAATCGACTGTGGAAGGCACCCTGGTGCGATCGTTGAATGCCCGCGTGCTTCTGGATCGGGGTTGCAGACGCCGGTCTATGTCTATGGCTACGGGTAAACGCCCGCGGGCACTTGCGACAAGAATGGGGGATTCTGCAGAATGCTGCAGAAGGGATGGCGACAAAGTTGGCGACGGATGCGGCGATGGATGCGGCGAAAAGGGACGGCGATGGATGGGTAGGTTTAGCTAAAAGAAGAGATAGATAGCGATAGATAGCAAAGAGAGCAGATAGTAAAAGAGATAGGGTTTGAGCCATCAAGGTGACTCAATTTATAATCTACTCTTAGGGCACACTTTAGGGTTTTAACGACACTTTGAACGTGTGGCTAAGATTAAAGTGGATCCAAGGGTAGAGAATAAATCTAGGTTGTGAAACGGATTAAGATGGATGGACGGATGAGATTAAATGAAGGATGGACGGCTCAGATTAAATCACTTAAACTATATTTATATATATATTAAAATATATTAAAATATTAAAAAATATATATAAATATTAATTTAAATAAATTTGGGAATGAAAAATGGCGAGAAAGGTGAAATTGGGCCAAATAATGGTGGGAAAAGGTGAAATTGGGCCAAATAATGGCGGGAAGGTGTGGATTTGGGCCAAATAATGGCGGGAAGGATGGATGACTGACACGTGGCTGACATGAAGGTATAGATGAATTACAAGTGGCTGGATTTTGGTGTCTACAAATAGAACACTCGATAGGACCCTAGTGACATCATTGGTCCCATAATTGCAACAACAAGTTAGGCTAGACTTGGTGAGGGTCTAAACCTAACTTTGCTTGTTGAAGCACCTGTTTACTCACCTAGCGACTTTGCTCCAAAAAAAACATTAGAAGTTGTTGTTGAAGATATGAGATTAAGGTTCTAGTGAAGGCCTTGATCTATTTGCTTTTAGAATAATGAGTTGCATTCACCTAGAGATTCCACTACAATCCAAAGGACCCATAGGTCTAATATGGTTGCCCCATCTCAAGAACCATCTCCTACTTGGGGAGAGGAGACTCTGTTGTGACCTCTAGAACTACTAATTGTTTGGGAAAATTTTCTAGTATCACTACTAGAAATCTTGTCAAAATATAGTGGTCAAGGTCCAACATCTCCATTAGAACACCTACAAGAAATAATCTTCATTTGCCAGATGCACAATGTCATAGAGTAGGACGTGGCCCTCATATTGCTAGTAGCTTCATGAAAAGGTAAGGTTTGATAAAATTATGACTCTCTATATTCACATTTAGTTATTGATTAGGATCAACTTGTTGCCTTAGTCATAAACAATTTCAAAAAAGAAGCAGATAAAGTGGAACCTAATCCAAGAACTCCATCTGAGGATGCATCAGAAAGGGAGGTGCAAAGCATTCTTATGGAGGTAAAAAGGATATCTAACAACTCCTTGAACAACAAGATCAAATATCAAAGGAACCTCTCCATAGGTATCAAAAAGGGCATGGGTCTACTACTTAGTCAAGAGCTGACAAGGCTCATGATGAGGAGGAAAAATTTGGGTTACACCTCTATCCTTTTAGTGTCTAGGTAGAATAATGAGCAACCAACATATTAGACAAAGACCTAGATGAAGAGGTTGAGTCAATGCATGCAAAGAACCTCTTCATCTATAAAAATGGAGGGGGATCAAAAGGCTTGATCGATGAATGGGAACATCACTCTAGTGGTGCCAACAACAAAATAGACATCATCATTGGCTCCTACCTGTTCATGTTGAGGAGATTGCTCCAAAATCTCACTTTTTAATGGGTAAAGATTACTCACCCAAGAAACTAGAAAAAACAAAAGAAGAACTTGAGTAGCTAATGGGGTACCTTTTCGACTCCATGCCTAATGGATAAAGGCTACCCATTTAAAATATCGTACATATGTGCCATATGTAACATAGTAGTCCCAAAGTCATGGGATTATGAAAGTTCTAACAACTATAGAGACATGGAGATGCAAATTGTTGAAATTCCCCAACTCTGCTAGGCGGATTCTTTTCCTTACTCTGTGCCTAATAAGCTAAGACACCAACCTGCTTGGGTTTCTTTTCTTTAGTAGTTTAAAGATCCCTTGTGAGTCACCAAAATTATAGTGATATCTCACTATATTTTTTGATTTCCAACCAAGGTGAAGTGCAAGAAGCGGACTAGTGTGTAAAGAGCAACTTTTGATCAAAATTTTTGATGATCAGAGGGCCATTTAAGAAAAAGTCTAAAGGTCAAACCTTTTTAGGTCCAATAAAAAATGGGAAATAAAAAATCACAACAATTAAGATCCAACGATCATAAGTACCAAAAAAAATTTTGAGGTCAGATGGGAGGGAAAATATTTTAAAGAAAGGCACCACATCCCAAAAAGCTAAGATTTGCTAAGGTGCACAATATTTTGGGAAGTATTATCCTTTACTATAAAAGAAATGTTGTATATATCTTGGAAAGGAAAATAGTGGCTAGAAAGCCATGATGAGGCCACTCTCGAGTTTAGAGCATTAAAAGCATAAATCCTCTACACCTAGACTATGAGGATTCCCAAAAAGGGAAGGTGGAAATAAGGGTGATATCTATTGATCTTAAGGATCATAACCATTTGGTATTTAAAGTATCTAATCTAAAGAAATTTGGAGGGACTTATGACTCAAACAAAATATGATTGAGTCTTAGATACAGTGATCATCTTGAAATATCTGCATGAGTTTTGGAGGGAAACCCTCCTCTTTGTAATCTATAAATAGTAGTGTTATCTTTGTAAAGGATTGACGAGTTTGCAATTGTATTCTCTTGTAGGCTCTCTCTTCATTTCCTTTTGTATAGTAGTTGGATCATGAGTGGATTATGGGTAAATCGAACCCCTACTCTCGACATAATGTTCTGTAATAACACTATTTACACACACACACACACACACATATATATATATATATATATATATATATATATATATATGGAGGCCTGCATTAATTTTTGGATCAATCATCTACGAATTATTATAGACTTGTTTCTATATATGTGTGTGTGCTTGTAGTATTTATCTCCATTGGGTTTTGTTGATGTATGTATGTGTGAGGGGCCTATGTTAATTTTTGGATCAACCATATGTGGCTTCTTGTGGACCTGCCTTCTTTATGCATGTCTACGTTGGCAAATCCTATATGTGCTTAACTATGTTGGGGAGTGGAAGAGTTAACTACTAGCACATAGTATTTAGGCCTGTTGTGCAGAGGGATATCAACAATTTTTTTGGTGTATTTCCACCCTTTTTCTTTTGTTGAGTTTATTTTTCTTTTCTCTCATATCTTTTCCCTTTTGAGTCTAAGTGTGCCACAAATATCACATCTTAACAAGGATCCAACCTTGTAAAACAAATCTCGAAGGCCCTCAATTGAGTCGAACCCTACACTCTAGGCTATGGTCCTACTGTGTCTCTCCTTGTGAGGCATGATTATTTTGATCGAGAAGATCAAAGATGACAACAGGTATCAATTACCAACAATAATTAAAAAATCATATTATTTGATTTTATCTAATTTTTCTAGGATGATTTTTTTAAGGGGGTGGAAATTATGGCACCTAATGGTAGACACCTAAGGATATAATATTTTGTTATATATGGATAGATATCGTGGGACACAACCCAAGGTATTGCCTTGGGAATCACAATTTTGGAAGGCTACAAAACAATGAAATGAGTCCATAAATACCTTCTAAAACCCTTCAAATATTGACTAATTCCAAAATAAGTGTTGATCTGATCCATGAGTGTCCATTTGTCTAAAAGTAATCCATTAGCAAAGTGGAGTGACTGGCTTTTAGGAGTTAAGCACAAAGGGAATGATGGTGAATCACTAGCAAAGTGGAGTGACTAGCTTTAGGAGTGAAGCACAAAGGGAATAATGGTGAATCACTAGCAAAGTGGATCAATCTGTTCACAAACCAACGGTGAGGTAAAAGTACAAGAATGGATTCCAAGGAATATATTTTGGAAAGTAAAATTTTGGCATCTAGTGGCACCATAACTCATTTTGGAATCCTTCTAAGCCTATTAGAGGCATGTAGCATTTGGACATGCATCATTGTTTTAGAGATGCCTCTAAAATATTTACTTTTACTAGGTGTAATAATTTCTCATCCCAAATAATTGAATGGTAAACTCTTCCTATAAGTAGGAGTCATAGGCTCCATTGTAAACATATTTTGGCCATGAATAATTTGGAGCTACACTCTATGAAACCCACATCGTGCTCTTGAAATTTTTGAAATGGGCAAGAAATTGATAAATCTTGTGCTCTCCATCAATGACACTACCCTCCTAGATTGTAGAATGTGAGATGATTGAGGTACAACTCTTTTTCCCATCTTGTCATTCCTCCTACAATTTCATATTATTTAAATAGAAACATTATTGTTATTTAACTTCTTCATGTGTTGATTTATTTTACATTTTTCTTACTATGGTTACAATTGTATTTACTTTTAATTGCTCAAACACTACATTTACAAATTTACTTTTAATGCATTTAAATTCTTGTGTTTAATTTTTGTACTTTATTTTCATGAACTATATTAGATTAAGATTATAATTTAGCAAGGATAATGGGGAGTTGGCCAAAATCTAGAGGTTGGAAGAGGTTATAAACCCATCCATTCAACTATCATTGAAACCAAAATTATGGGCACTTAAAAAGTTGGATTTTCCACAATTCAACATAGGTTTTTGGCACACCTAGTGGGACCGTTGTTATTTACATCATTATTTGGCCAATATCTTAAGTAGGAAGTTATTGGTTTGAAATTGATTTTTTTTTGACAAATTATAAAATAGGTAACAATTTGCTCCAAATTTTGAGTGATTTGCTCTATTTGAGCCAATTTTAGAGAAAACATTCTAAGTTCAATTTTAGGAGTGATTCTCTTTGTATCTGTCAAACTTTCGTAAATTGAATCTAGAGTAATTCATGGGGGACAAGGACTTGATTTATCAAGCTCAATTCTAAATTGACTTTGAATTTCACATCTTTTTGTTAGAAATAGCTTATATTACATTATTTGGGTCATGTAAATGTACCTTCCTTGGTACATACTTAGGACATTAGATTACTTTAGGGGAAGTTATCTAGTTACTTCATGCAATGTAATAAATGCACAAGTGTCAATGTGCAAGTTGTAAATGTGCAAGGTGTCCCTTGTACAACTAGGTAGAGTGTTGGCCAAGGAACTTATCTTCCTATATAAAGGGCCATAGATAGAGTGTGAAAAATATAGAGGAGAGTATAGTAGTGTAGGATAGACACAATAGTGTAGAGTGTGTGAGCTATAAGCTCAGAGCTCATTCATTGAGTAGTAGCTTGTATCATGGAGTGTTCATTTCCTCCATAACTACTATTGTACTCATTTTCATCATTTCTATTTATAGCATATTTTAGTCATCTCGTAGATTTACTTTCTTTCTTATTATTTTGCATCTTGTGAATGCTATCTCCCATTACATGTTGTATCAAAATCTAACAGTGGTATCAGAGCTACGGTAGATCAAGCTATAGTAGATCAATAGGAAAATCACCATTATCATTGACCCTAAGTTTTTTGTCAACTTGATGCACCATTGGACCAGTCACTATCAAAATTTCTCATAAGATTCTAGGTGATAGAATTAGGGAGAGCCACAAGTGAGGATTGAATGAAATCTCAGTTTCAGAAATACTGAGATTGCATATGGCTAGAGTCTTTCCACAGAGTTTTAGAAAAACTCGTGAAGACTAGGACTCAACATTTGATCCACTAGTTTGATGAAACAACTAGTGAAGCTCATCTAAGAGATCTAGAAATATTTACCTGAAGTTTCTTTTATTGCAAGGAATTAATTCTCAGATAATTGGGACACCTCCTACAATAGAAATCTAGGAGACCTCAACTTCGTTGCCCAAAGGTCGGAGTGCCTTCATAGTGTAGAGATTAGTTGTTGCAGAGAGGAGAATACTTTAGAAGAAACTTCTGGAAAAGAATCATGGTGAAGTTAGGAGATAGGAGATCTCCATTGCTAGATTGAAGAACTTCACAAAAAGAAAAAGGCCATAGAAGCCTTGATCCAGAAGAAAAGGCCATAGAAGCCTAGAAAAGGCCATAGGAGCCTTGATCCAGAAGAAGACCACAGAAGCCTAGAAAAGGCCATAGAAGCCTTGATATTGAAGAAAATGCCATAGAAGCCTTGATATAGAAAATGCCATAGAAGCCTTGATATTGAAGAAAAGGCCATAGAAGCCTTAATATTGAAGAAAAGGCCACAGAAGCCTTGATATTGAAATATGCCACAAAAGCCTTGAAAATGCCATAGAAGCCTTGATACTGAAATAGGCCACAAAAGCCTTTATCCTAAAGAAGACTCTAGAAGAGAGTACCTAATTCAGAAGCAGATTTCAGTACTAATATTTTTGTTGTAGGTAAAGGAGATCCAGTAAGTCGGGAAAGCTTCCTACAAGAAATTTAGGAAGAGTATCCTCTTCAGAATCAATCCAGCACCTAAAGAAAAAGAGATCAAGAGGAGATCTCATTGAAGAAATTCCAGACAAGGAAGAAGAATAAGGACTAGGAGAGTCCTGCTCAAATCCAAAAGTAGCAGAATTAGAGATCCAGGAGAAGGTCTCACCACCAACACTTCCAGAAGTAGAAGGTTGAAGATAAGGTCTCAAGGAAGACCAGAAGAAGCTGCAAGATCAAAGACCTTGACGAGGTCTCGACGAGCATCCAACAAAAGGCTAGGAGAGCCTTGTTGAAGAAATCATCAAAGAAGAACTCACTGGAGAAATCCACTACCAAGGAGAAGCCCTTGATAGTGAAGGACTTGGGACAATTATTGCCATCCGACAACAAGCCCAAGAGGAGGAGAATTTGGCAAGGAGTGCCAAATCCGAGTAGAAGAAGAATCCAGTGAAGACCTCAAGACATTCAGAATCTTGAGAATAAGATCCTTCTTGAAGTTAGAATTTGACAAGAAGACTTGAAGATAGAAGAAGCTCATCAGAACCAAAAGATATTGAAGATTACCTCTCACAGAAAGAAGACATTACTTGCTGAGAATCTATAGCAAGTTGGAGGAGACTACAAGAGGAGGACGAGCCACCAAATCCTAGTTCCTAAAAATAAGTTCGAGACTACAGTTTGGTGAAGAAGAAGTTGATCAAACATCAACAAAGCAACAAGATATACAACCTCTATGTAAACTACATCCTCAAAAAGGTATGCAACAATTGGTGCAAAAATATTTATTATTAACAGATTCATTGGAGCACCTTATCTGGATTAAAGTTGCAACCTAAATTACAGTATTCAGAAGTGCAAAATAAAAAGGTTCCTTTTAGAGGTTCATTTGCACACTAGGAGTTGATTAGATTCCAAATATTAATTATCTATCAACTACCTATTATCTACTTTGGAAAGCGAAAATAAGATTGAATCCTACAATACTAATTATAGTGAATTTGTAGAATAATTCTTGAAGATTCATTTCAGATTATTCTTGATTAAGTTGCAATAAATTGATTAAGTGCATTTATAGTTTTTGAGAGTTATTTGGAGTGATAAGGTGTAATAGTTAGTGCATTAAAAAATGAAATATTAGTGGGTTCATTTGCACTATTATATTACTCTCAAAAGTAAATTAGTGTTTGTGTTCTTGAGAAAAGGCACAAATTTAGAACTTGTAAAAGTGTCTAAAGACACTATTGGTGCACAAAAATTTGCAACTCATAGTGGCCAAGAGAAGCCACCAAAAAGGTTAGAATCCTCCAAAAGTTGGATAGTAAAATAACTAACCTAAAACAAAAATAGAAGCTTCAAAGATTGAGACTTGGTGAGTCTCAAATCCAAAGCACTTAGGGGTTAGATGCAAGAAAAATAAAAGTGCATATATTTCATCAAATAAAAGTTCTATCAATGCTTTGATTCATCATAAAAATATCCAAGAAAAGAGGATAAGGAGTCTACTCAAAAGGACATCCTCAAAACCCTTATTTGTGCATTCAAAAATCTACTACAAAATCAGACTACAAAACTTGAAAAAGGAGGTGCAAAAAGGGTGCAAAAGAAAGTGTATTATTCATAAGGTATTGCACTACATTGTTCGTAGAAAGGAAGCAGATAGAACGTGTCATTAAAGCTACAAAGGTCACATGGAATACAACCAAGAAGGACGTACAAAAATCACTCCATATCCATGGTACAAGGAGCCATAAAAAAGGCTCATTCCTCACATATCTTGGATGGATGAACCTGCACAACACAAGCACATAGTAGAAGATCAATATCCTATAGTTACGTAGAAGAAGAAGGATCCATACTACAAGCAAAGGTGTCACTATTACCTCGTCCAAATATGCACAAACAACATTAAAATTTGCATGTCAAAGAGAACCAAAAGCGAGGAGAAAAGATGCTAATTACAAAGGTCTGAAACTTGGTGAAGAAAATCCACCAAAGATAGCATCTTCCACATCATTCAGAGCTCCAATACCACCTCAAGGATCGACTATGAGAGAAAATAGTTTTCTTGCACTTCAAGGAATGTAGCAAGCAAAGGAAGAGGCATAAAGGAGTTACATTCTCCTTGGAGGCATTACAATGATAGATGCCATGCAAAAAATTTGAGTGCCACTTGGCACAATCTCTCAACAATGCTTAACATCCAAGAAACCTTACAAGGAAGGTTACAAGCACCTACTCAAATTTGAAGCATTACAACAAGATTTTGGCACCCATAGACCATGTGGAAGAGGAGTTACATTTCTCCATTGGCGTTATCATTCGAACAATGCAAGAAGGAAGAAGATGTTTTAGATGTTACACTTGCAATGGACGTCCAAGAAAGCGTTGAAGTGTAATTGAAGTGACACTTGTCACTAGGTTGACTACCTATTAAAGGCTCCTTGGACCAGCAATTTCAATGCAACATTTGAATGAGGTATTACAATGCATTTACATTCGAGACGTGGGAGCCATCACAACGTGGAAGCAAGGTATAGAGCATTCAATGCTCTGGTCCGAACACAGTCAAAGCAGCTATAGTCAACAAGTGCAGCCATTACACGTCTGAAATCAACATCGATTATTGCTTGGTATGAGGTAAGGTTCATTCCTATATTTATATGCTTTCATCTCTAGGGAGTTATAAGGTTGAATTTAGAGAAATATAATTATTGAAAGCAATACCTCAAAGGGAATTATTTATCAAGCTAATATAATATTTGCAATATTGAACTTAGGAGTAATAAGGTTTTCTACTAGAAATTAACCTTAATACTTGCAAATATTATTGTGATCTAATTTTTCCAAAATTAGGGAGTCATAAGGGTTACTATATCAAACTAATTAATTTGGAAATTAGATACACTTGGATTAAAAACCTAAAGGGATATTTAAAGAGATTTTTATCAAAGCATTTTAAAGGTTGGAAATTTATAATATTATTGTCTCAAATCTTCTCAAATCGAGACAAAATATCCAACATTAAAACCTCTTTAAATTTTGGAAAAAGTGCTTAGTTCAATAGGAGCAATAAGGATAATAGAAGTTGATTTTGGTATTTACAAAATTTTACAAAATCAACCAAAATTGAACTATAATTTACAAAAGCACTTTATAGCTTATCCAAAACATACTAGGGAGTCATAAGGTATTCTACAAAACTTGGTAATATCAGCATTTATCAAAATTATCAAGTTGCAATATATAAGCTTTCTACAAAACCTAAAAATCCTTAAGAGTATATATTCTCATACTAGGGAGACATAAGGAAGCCTACAAAACCAAGGATTAATAAAGGTTTTATCAAATCAATCTTATATACTTCTATCAGAGATCATATAAGGAGTCATAAGGTAGACTTCAAATATTCTTGCAAATTCAATTCTAAGAAATAGCAAGAAAATATCTATCATGGATAATATCTTGAGAAATGCTTTCAATAATGAGGAATTATTTCATGAAGTAGAATACTACTCTCAAAACTTAATAGATACTCTAGAAGGATTCGAGTATCTATCCTCTAGCGACAAAGAAAATTTCTCCTTGTTTCTTAAGGAAGCTAAAGAAGGTATCTTTACAACATTGATTAGTTATCTTCATGATATTCTTTTCACAACATGGTGGAACTCACAAAGATTGGTTATACTTTCACCAGAAGAATGTTTGATGGTCTATCTATCTCTAATTGTGTTTGTACTTAATCAACACAAGGAACAAGATAGCAATAAAGAAGAATATTATTGTGATGATAGACTAACCTGTCATGTAGCAGAAACTCCATCAACACCATTGCAGAATCAAAAGAGAAGAAGAAGAAGAAAAAGAAAGAAGAGGTATATTAAAGAGAAACATGTCATCATGAAGATAGAACCAGTTGAACACATACAAAAGGTAGAAGAACCTTCAGCTACAACTTACTTCGCATCATATGAAGATAAATATTACCTGTTGAACCTGATCACACTAAGCGATGAAGGAGAATACAAATTTCACTATCCATTGGAGGAAGATCCACATTGAAGACTAAAGTCTTCAATACCCAAATATTGTAATACAGGGGGTGTTAGAAATAGCTTATATTACATTATTTGGGTCATGTAAATGTACCTTCCTTGGTACATACTTAGGACATTAGATTACTTTAGGGGGAAGTTATCTAGTTACTTCATGCAATGTAATAAATGCACAAGTGTCAATGTGCAAGTTGTAAATGTGCAAGGTGTCCCTTGTACAACTAGGTAGAGTGTTGGCCAAGGAACTTATCTTCCTATATAAAGGGCCATAGATAGAGTATGAAGATATAGAGGAGAGCATAGTAGTGTAGGATAGACATAGTAGTGTAGAGTGTGTGATCTATAAGCTCAGAGCTCATTCATTGAGCAGTAGCTTGTATCATGGAGTGTTCATTTCCTCCATAGCTACTATTGTACTCATTTCCATAATTTCTATTTATAGCATATTTCAGTCATCTCGTAGATTTACTTTCTTTCTTATTATTCTGCATCTTGTGAATGCTATCTCCCATTACATGTTGTATCAAAAGCTAACACTTTTGTTGTTATTTGTGTCTGATTTTTATAGGTGCTTTGTGGACAATGACTACATTACAAATTTTAAAATCCTAATTTTTTTGTGAATCAAACAATTGAATCAACTTCAAACTACAAAACCTCTTGATTTTAAACCTAATTTTGTATCTTCCATGGGCAAGAAGCATTTGGCACAAATTTAAGAATTTTTTTTTTAAGTTAATTTAGGTAGTGATTCACTTCATCTAGTTAGTGATTTGCTTGGTCTCTTACTCATAATTTTTTTCAAAGTTTAGTTTTACTGGCAATTCACTTGTATCAACTAGAAATTCACTCTAGTTTATTTGCAAATCTCTCCATGGATCAAATTTGGCAAAATTTTCAAAATTTGACCTTGAATCATTATCATGTAGTTACATATGCATGTAAGGTCAAACTTATGAATGCATGCTTGAAAGCACATATATATGGTAAAGAACATCAATAAGCTAAGCTAAATACATATCAATAAAGGAATATGAAAGGAAAAGGGAAGGAATAAATTGCCATGTGAATGCATCAAGATGACAAGATTGAGGATATTCCTATGCCTATTTGTGCTTTCTCAAAAGAAAAAAGTGTAATGGTCAACCAATTTAGTCAAAACCCTACATCCCAATAATTTGTTTCCTTGGCTATCAACTTAGTTATTCATCTGCTCTTACAAACAAAAATTGGGCAAGTATAGGTCACACTTTGACTCAAAATAATACCCTTTACGAGATAACTTTTGATGTCAATAATCTTGTAAATACTTTATCAGTTGCAACCTTTCATAAGGTGATTAATGCAATTCAACCTCCTATGTCTAGTCCTCAAATAACCCCTCCTATTAGTATCACTTCATATCAGTGTCCACCTAGATCTAGTTTGTCTAACACATTTCTCCCAAACAATTGTACCTCCAAATGTAGTCTCTTTAAGGTAAAATTTTATTCCTAACCAAATCTAGGGTTTTGCTCAAAACTTGCAAGTGTTGGTTGGTCAAGTGGGATACAAACTACTCAAGGAAACTCCTTGAGTCAAACATCATATCCAACTAGCTAAATACAAAAAAATATACAATGATGGCCTCCTTTCCTAAACCAACAAGTTCATCTACAAGGATTATAGTATCCTCTCCCATTACCAAATATGAAAACTCCTCCAAATCAACAATTAACTTATTCCAATCCAATTTCTCCTTTTCAAATGTCAAATCCTCCTTTTTCCCTACCTTACTATGCCCTATATCAATATCCCAAAATGCCTCTATATCCACATTAGGGTTATGTAGTAAATCCTTACCCAATATGACCTAGTTAGACTCCATAGGACAATCCTCTACCTCAACCACAGAGGCCTCAAAACCAACTTTCTAACCGAATATATCAAGACCCATTAAATTAGAGGTATATTTTTCTATCTAGCCTATTGTTATGAATGTTTTTCTACCTTTGATAGGAGCTTGAAAAAAAAATGTTGGATCACCTCAACGAGTTATTTATACTCAAGCCCACCCATTTTATCTAGGAGGAAGACATCGTGGTATGTTTACTAATTTATTCTCTACATGATAAAGTTGCATCGGTATAGGGGTTTACCTAATAATTCAATTTTTGGTTCAACATAAATTGTAGAACCTTTCAATTATAGATTTGATGGTATGGATAATAGGTGTTATATTTTGTTTCAATTGAATTCTATACAAATATATCCTCAGGAAAACATAATATATATACTATACTAGATTCTTGAGGACCTTAAAACTATTTTTACAATAATATTATATAATATTACTTGGCCAAATAAATAATAATAATTGTCATATTATATCAAAGGTCTATAATATGACTTGGATTTGATGGTTTGTAATGCTAATCACAACACTCTAGCTACAACCTTTCAAGAAATAACTCATATAGAGGATGTTTTTATTAAGGTAGGAAAGTTACCACCTACCCCATTGATGGCCTATGCAACCCATGTCATACAAAACTTACAATTCCCTAGATCTACACCTTCTATCTCACGTATTCTGAGCACCCAACCTGCCACCAACCCAACTCCATATTGTGTAACACATCATCAAAATTCATCAACAACCATTGCATTTCAACCATAATTTCCAACCTTACCCACTCTATTGGCATACACAAATATTGATAAAGCCATCATGAACTAATATAGTCTTAATATGAAGGAGTTATTCAAAGTGATGTGAACCCTTATAAATCATAACAACATTGAAAAGAGGCAATGACAGTCAAATAGTGGGTAATAACAATGAAATTGGTAACCCAAAAAGACCCCCTACCTTGCCAAAGATCAAGTACCTTAACAAGGTGCTAGCCAAGGTATAAATTAAGTCTAGAATAGCATGGTAAATGCTAATTCAAATATTAACATATTATTGTGTTTTTTTATGAAATATGGGGTATTCCAAAACAAAATAAATTAGTATGACCAATAGTGTCAGGCTTATTAACCTGTCATCATGGATCAAATGGATCCAAAAATGAGGTAATAGGTAGTCCCTGTCTTACCAAATCCTAATAACACAATATTTACCAACTTTAATGTTGCTAAAATATTACAAAGATCTCATGCTTAAGGATGATGTCATATGTGTAAATCAACAAGGGATTATAAACAAATGCAAAAGGAAAAAATCTAAAGAACAAGCCTAGACACATATATAGATTGAAACAAATAAGGGAACTACAATACTTAAGAGAATAAGGTTACCATTACACTTGAAAGACAAGAGGCCAATAGTAGCTACACAATAAAAAAACAAAAGGAAAATGTTGGAAATAACAATACAAATACATACCAAGAAAATGCAAAGGCCAATAAAGACATGTAGGCCAATAAGAGAAAGGAACCAAAAACTAAAAAGAGAAACCCAAGGAAAATAGACAAATTCCAAAGAGGAGTGATAAATAAAGGGATCGAATCCATAAGGAAGTAGAGCGACATCTCAAATACCTTTATCTCACTAGGGAACGACACACAATGGCTACTAGGCAATACAATAAGTTTAAATTTAACATCGTAGAAGAGGTGAAGAAGATGTCGATAAATATGGGTATGTTGGAAGCACTACATCTTCCTACTCAACAAGATTTACTTTAAGAAGCTATCAAAGAGCAATAAAGGAGCTACACCAAAAATGGACAACCAAAGCCTATTCAATCTAACTAAATAACATAACTTGATAGTAGAGCACCCATTTAACATTTAAGTCAAAATGATAGATATTCTAAATGGTCTAAATCCTAAAATGATTAAAGTGTCCACCCTTCTATGTGACTTTAAAAATTGAGAACTATCTATTGAGAAGTTGCATAGTTGACTAAAAAAGAAACCTTAATTGTGATGCCAAAAGTAATTTGCAAAGAGATGAGATTGTTGTATAACAAGACAACTAGGCATCAAATCTAGATGGATGGAATAAGAGTGAATATCATAATAGTTCTAAAGGATTTGATTATGATCACAACAAAACATTCAGAGCTAGTGGTAGTATAGGAGGTGACAACGATTGACCTTCCCCCATATTTTTGCATATTGTTATCTAGGAAATGAATGTGTTAGCTATCTACGGATAGTTACCTAGCAATGGAGGACACCCACATGAATATTCCTTAGGATTGAAAGATTATTTTAATTGAGAATGTGCCTCCATGTAACTACTTGTTGCACAAGGTGTGGATGAAGATGATGTAGTAAATTGGAATAATTTGCCATAATTTGTGGATGATTAAGTGTTAAAAGATGATAAAATATATAGACATATTTAAGGTGTGCTTCAAGATGATAACCCTAAGGCCAAATTTGAGGAAACCAAACTTAGGAATTATCTCATAACTAACGAACCATCTAACATCCTAGTTTTGACAATCCAACAAGCACAAGGGTTATACAAAACATGGACAATGTAGTTTGATGGTGTAAGCACAAGAAATGGAGTAAGCATAGACATTCAAATAATCAACCCATGAGGGGCAATTTAGGACATATTTTCTTCTTTCCAAAATCAATTAGGCCAGGTTGCCTCCTACACTATTAGGATATTCAGAACCTATGCACTTATGCCTTGCAAACCTATAATCATTTATAATATTTGCTAGACATTGATACATGCGGTCTAATCCTTTCAAGGGTATAATAGGAAACAAGATGTAAACATCATCTAAATAATCTATAGATCCATGATTAATTAAATGTAAATGATATACATTTTGTGTGTCCATAATATCTTATGAATGCGCCTAGTAGTAGATTGTTTGAATTCTAAACCACTACCCTTCATTGGTCTATAAAGTGACTAGATGTCATATTTGAAATTAATTGCACTTTCTCCCTTATGTTGATGATGAGCATTGGTTTTCACCCTACATTATCACATTGGAAGTCTAAGGAAAGATGACATTTCTAACCAATGTTTTGTGCATATGTAATTTTTTGTATATACACCAAGAAAAGATAAGAGATATCATATTTCCTTAGAAGACCATGCAATAATGGGGTGTGACCTCTAAAATATGTTGTCACATTAATCTTAATACATCTACAAATTTATTTTACATAGGCTTGGAGATAACCCATTCCCTCCAAATATCTATCAGTAAATCATTCTCTAGACAAAGTCCTCATCCACAACTCTTAGAGCAAATGGTGTTTCTAATCATTGCCGGGTACATGTATGATCACAGAGACATAATGAGCCATAGATTAAAACATCATATTGTACTAGAAGATTTACAAGATCATATAGACATCGAAATATATCTCATCATCTATGTTACACCTCCCCACTTGGGGGAAAAATCATCAATATGAGTACAAAAATATCTACATACAATCATCTATGTATAGACTATTATTTTACAAAATTCATGCATAAAGTTCATGCCTAGGCATTAGAAATTATGCATAGACATTAAATATTGATATAGACCATCTCAGACATTCTTGTATGCCCCTTGTGGTGTAGGTTATATCAAATATTTTGCATAGATCATTTCAAATATTATTTCATGCCCCCTGAAGCATAAATCATCTTAGGCATACTGCATGTCCCTTGTAGCGTAGATCACTAAAGTCCTTTGAGCACATCCTATGTGGCATATATCACTAAAGTCCTTCAAAAATGTCCCTTGTGGCATAGTTCATTAAAGTCCTTTGGGCACATCCCTTGTGGCATAGATCATTAAAGTACTTTGGGCACGTCCCTTATAGTGTAGATCACTAAATTCCTTTGGGCATGTCCCTTGTGGCATAGATCACTAAAGTACTTCAGGTACACCCCTTGTGGCATAGATAATTGAAGTCCTTTGGACATGTCCCTTATGGTGTATATCACTAAAGTCCTTCAAGCATAACCCTTGTGGCATAGATCACTAAAGTTCTTCGAGCATATCCATTATGGTGTAGATCACTAAAGTCCTTCGAGCATGTCCCTTGTGGCATATATCACTAAAGTTCTTTAGGCATGTCCCTCCTTTAGGCACATCCCTTATGGTTTAGACCACTAAAGTCCTTCGGGCATGTTTCTTGTGGCATAGATCACTAAAGTCCTTTGGGCACATCCCTCCTTCAGACATGTCCTTATGGTGTAGATCACTAAATTCCTTTAGGTATATCCCTTGTGGCATAGATCACTAAATTCCTTTGGGCATGTACCTTGTGGCATAGACATTAAAGTCCTTCAAGCACATCCCCTATGGTGTAGATCACTACTAACAAAAGTTCCCCTTGGAAATTTACTAACACTTACCATAATATTATATATCTCTATACATATTATAGGTACCTTTACCATCATGCTATAAGTGCTTGTCCTTTATCTAGAATTTTAGACCACCATTTAGACATGATGTATCTTATTTCATACTCTAAGTGCTTATCCTTTATCTAGATTTTTAGGCCACCACTTAGACATGATGCATCTCATTTCATCCTCTAAGCACTTGTCCTTTATCAAGATCTTAGGCCACTGCTTAGAGACGTGACTTAGATATTTTTAGATATATCTACCCATGTATGAGTGTTTGTTCATTATCATGGCATATAAGCCACCACTAAAGAATGTGATCATTCACACACACTTATCCATTATTAGGCCCATAGGACACCACTTATAAAAATAATTTGTTAAAGACACACTTCTAAGCGCTTGTCCATTATCAAACTCCCAAGTCATTGCCCAATAAAATATCTCAGTTACATTCTTACCCATTAAAAGAGTTTATCCATTATCCGGTTTCTAGACCATTGCTTGGGTAATAGTTTATAAAAGTTTACTTTTTATTTTCTCATCTTCATTTTTTTCTCTTTATTATATCCTATTTTATTCCCATCTATGTTTATACTTTGTCTTCATCCATATTTGGCAGAGTTTAGATATCTCAACAAATAAATCCATTTAAAATACTTAGCCAATCTCGTACCTCACAATTCTTAAATCATAAAAAATTTGTCTCTCTTCATAAAATCATTTTATTATTGATTTTGTTAGGCCAAATCAATCATTTCATCATTTGGGTGTAGCTTAAAACTTCACCTAAATTAGATCCAATTAGCTCTCGCTTGCACTTGTTATGCTTTTGTACCTGCTCAACGAGTGCAAATCAAATTGACCATCATGATTTGTTTGTCCTCCCAGTTTGTTAAAAGGTGATTAATTAATTCTCTAATTAACTACATTTAGATCTTGTGAATCCAAATTAATTTTTTAAAAATACTTTTATTTGCCAAATTCACTTTGCAACTGGCACATAGCGATCCCCAATCATTATAATCCTCATGCACAAGCTTTTCATTGTGTTGTGGGATACAATGAATTTTAGATTAATTTTCTTGATTCCAAAAATTTGATCGCATTCAATTTCCTCAATTTACAAAATCCTAGTAAAATCTTCCAAAACTTATTCAAGTCATTCCCTTGTAATCGTTATACCTCTTTAACCTCATACCCAAGCCCAATATTATTATTACCTCATTCATTCCTCAAATTTTCAAATCTACCCTACTTTCACCCTTTTTATCTTATATCATTATTTTTTGTATGAATTAATTCTATTAGAAATACCAAATCACTGTCAGATCACTTAAATCACATCATGCCTCATTCTCTATATCAAATACAATCTATTAAATGTGTCAAAATTGGCATTTGATGAAATCATAAATTTAATCTTAATTTATTCCAAAATCCTTTTTTCAATAATAACATTGCATCGTAAGATCATAAAATCGAGATATTGCATCAAATTATATGAATGGCTCATCACACAATATAATTAATGTATAAATACCTTACAATAATAAATGACTATGGGTCTAGTGTACCATAATGTCAAAATTAGTACACTCGGTCCTATCCCTAAGAGATGATGCACCACCAAGGTCAAAATTGGTGCACTCACCCTCAAAATCATGATCCTATCCATAAGTAAATCATGTATCTTTGCCCTTTGGTCCTATTGTTGGTGGTGGTGGAGACAAAAAGCCAATAAATCTCTATGACTACCTCATCATAAATCATGATATGGTATGACTCCTCGAACGTGTCGATGATGGATCTCTCTATGAAGTAGGCATTATCGCATAGTAAAGCAATTTATAGTGCATAATTTAATCCTTCTCCAAATGAGCCTCTAGCTTGGCTACTTGCACCTTCATCCATAGCCAATCTACCTCACCCTTTAACCGAGTCACTTACAACTACGACTAACTCAATATCATCTGCACCATCTCTATACCAAGGCCTTTGGTTGCTGCTCATGAAATAGTCTTGTATTTCTCTCTCTTTCTCTCGTGTGAGTCACTCATTGTCACCTCACACCCAATCGATATCAATTTATAGATGAGCTACCTAAGCTACAAAATCATCTAGATCTTATCTCAATCTCTTCATCCCCTCCCAAGCCCTCACCATTCATCATACCTAGTTGCCTACATGCTCATAAGTTGTATCCTTAGCTCATGGAAGACCCACAACATAACCTCTATCTCTTGCCACATTGACTCCTTGACAAACCTCCTTGAGCCAGTCCCATTAGATCCCCTCAAAATTAAGGTATGATCACCAAGGGATCTACATCCAAAGGAGGCCTATGTAGTGAAACTAGGAGTATCCTTTGCCCTAATTAGTCCCTCTCCTCTAGCCCTTCATCTAGTGGCCTATTGTATTATTGCATCATGTTCCTACTTGTGTCATAGATCCCTCAATATATCTACTATCTCCTCCATAACCTTTGCTCATCCCAAATATTTCTCCATAGGAGTCACTCATCTAGGGCTAAAAATGACATACCATCTCATACAACCCTCCACGACACTAGGATCATATACTCCTAAGTCAAGGAATGTAGCATAATATACATCCGCCTCTATAAAGGATAGAAGGTATAGAGACTCCCCAAACTCCCTTTCCCAAATAGTCCATTGAAACCAAATCTCTTCTACTACCATATTTATTGAACACCACTGAACTGTCAAACTACTCTATCAAAGCAATAGAGCTCATGCTCCTTATCCTTATCAATCAACCATAAAATCCTTCATTAATGAGGAATACCCTTGATGTAATTTTTGGAGAATATTACATTATTTGGTACTTGCCAATGTACCACCTTGGTACATTATTAGATTAGGTGTGTGTCTTAGATTAGAGCATGAGTTAATATTTTATGTAATGTAATAATGTGCAGGAAATGCACAAGTGTCATGTAGTTATAAGTGCAAGTGTTATGTATTTAAATGTGCATAAGTGTCCAATATATAAGTGTGCACATGTGTCCTTATATTAGGAAAATTTATGTGAAGAGTCAAGTACAAGTGTGTGTTCAAGATAGAGTCATGTGTATGCAAGTGACAAGTATAAGGAAGAGTCATGGTAACCAAGAGTCATTCTAGAATGACTATATATTACTCCATAGAGGATGAGAAAGATTGTCTACATGGTCTACATTGTCTATAGAGTCTATATAGCCTACATTGTATGAGAGTCTTGTAACACAAAGAGGAGTAATACAAGTTTGCATACATTTGAGAAATTGGTATTATATGTGATCTTATTGTGCATATTTTACTCCTTATTTGTTGAATGTTATTACATATTAGTTGTTTCATATATCTTTGTTATATTATATTATTGGATTATTACATTGCAACTTTATTATATTTGATCTTGTGATTATATTGTTGTGAGTTTTGTATTTGTCGTAAGGCTTCAAAAAACTTTAGTAATAGATATGATCATTTCTTAGCCTTAGGGATTAATAATTTTTATTAATTCTCATGTACTACGTGAAGCTTATTGTGGGTATAATAACTCACCCACATATATCTCTTCAAAAATAGAGGATTTTGCTATCAATATTTTGTCATTTTTGCTAAGCTAAGTAGCTTTAGAAACTCAATCGGGCATGTGAAACAGTCGTTAGACAAAAAAGAAGGTAGGTAAGGCTCAACTAGCCCAAAGCAACACCAAAACACTGAATTTTGCTAAGTATGGAAAGCTGCCAATTTTTTAAAATGTTGACATCAACAATAAGCATGAATTTATTCGACATCCAGTACAACTAAAGCTTAGGTTTTAATAGAGGTAGGAGAATCCAAATTTTGTTTTAGTGATAAAAGTCAAATTTTGACTAAGTATGGGACATGACCTAAAATTTAAAATGTTGATGTCAACAAAGGCTTGATAAAATTTTGGCATCTAGCACGTTATAAAATAATTTTAGAAGTATGGATAAGGATCCGATATTTGGCATCATAGCAGGGCTTGTCGGGTGTAGAAAAACTTTGGCTATGTAACAAAGAGGTCTAGTTTTTTGAAGGTGTTGATATCAACATAGGCTACATAAAAATCCAACACAATAGAGAATATAGTTAGAAAAAATAATCCAAGGCATTGAGCTTGACACACAAAGGTAGATAAGTAGAATAAAAGTTCACTCGACATTAGGTAGAGAGCTTTGCAAAAAAATTGTTGTGTTAAGGAGTGCCAATATTTTAAAATATTGACTTCACCATAAGGCACAAGAAAGTCTGGAAAAAGCTACAAGGTGGTGCCCAATGGAAAATATTCTAAGGAATAAAGTTAATCATTGAAGTGTTCGAAATCCAACATCAAGCATTATGTATTGGTACAAGACAAAGTATAAAGGGTGGCCAAATTCTAAAGATGTTGACATCATCAAGGTAAGCTAAAAAACTTAACATCCAACAAGAGGAAGTAGAAAGCTAAGATAAGTGTTTAGAAGCACCAGATAGATAATGAAGTTGATGTCATGCAAGCATAAGAAGAATCTAACACCTACATAATAGAGAGTTGGATTGATTTTAGCTTAGAAGAGAGGGATCCAACAAGATAACAAAGTCTTCAAATGCACTACTGACAATCATAATCTACTATCCAAAATATTAATAGCCAAGAGCTTTCCTGATCGACACATGTACCAATGTAGTCAGACTAGTCAGGGAGCAACTTAAAGTACAACAAACTTGTTAGATGATCCTATGGATTAGATGAAGACACTTAGGTTGCCAATATTTCAGATAAAATTGAAGCAAGCCACATTAGTATCATGACACCAATACAATTACAAAAAAATAAGTTGGAGGACACAAACATGCTCCACCAACCTGACAAGCCTACAATCCATTTCGAGAGCAATGATGCTAAGATAATTGAATGCAAATGTAAATATGTATATACTTGAATGTAACTCATTCAAAGGGTCAACTCTAGAATTTACAATTGCATGCTGTATGATGACTATATTGTATGCCTCTGAATAAAGATACAATTATTATTTCTGTTAAAGCTAAGTGGATAGTTTATTCTGTTATAATTATTCTGCTTTCTACATTTCTTCTTGGATTTTCTATTCATTAGTTATTGGAATGCTTAATAATACTTATTACTTAATATTGTTAAATGTTCTATAACATTGAAAGAAAGTTGGTCTGTTAGGTAGTTCGATCTAGTTCAAAGTGTGAGACTATCATATTTCATGTTCTTTGATGTTGCTGAATCTGTTCCAGTTTTAATCCTAGATTCATATGCATTTCTATCTCTAGCCTGCAAACCCCTTTTAGTTAGTTTATCTAAACCCATTAGAATCAACCTACTTTGAAGGTTGACTTAAACCATTCTAGGTCTTCCAATATTGGCAGAGGTCTTGAGGGTATAACTCATCCACTTAGGCAAATTTTAGACCAAGAGTTTTTGGCATGACTAATGGGATGCAAATCTCACATAACTAATTAAGTAGAATTTTGGTGATATTCTGCTTTAATAATATCATATTTACAATCACCTAGCGACTTCTCTAAAGATGAACTATTCATAAAGAACCTAGTCATTGTTTAACTCATAGGCTTATGCTCACAAGAGTAGCTACCAAAAAATTGGATGAACCAATGTAGTTTGTTGAACTACCCCTGTTAATGTTTAGAAGGCATAGATATCCACTACCTTATCCATCTCTCTCATCTACCCCTACAAAAAGTGTAGGATCTACACATTTTACCTCTCCACAATCTACTCACATAGTCATATATAAACTAATCGCTAATCTTCAACCTCAACAAAACTTTCTTGATTGGAATAATACCAAGCCACTTAATCTAGTAAATCAAAACCTAATTCCTCAGTCAAAATTGAAGGCTTTGCCAATTTATGATAAAAAACATATGAA
This sequence comes from Wollemia nobilis, assembly GCA_028583015.1. Lineage (NCBI taxonomy): Eukaryota > Viridiplantae > Streptophyta > Pinopsida > Araucariales > Araucariaceae > Wollemia > Wollemia nobilis. The sequence continues at coordinate 2,608,061 of JAQPPZ010016833.1, read as the reverse complement.
CACTATCAAGATGTAGCTTCTTTAACTGCTATCCATAACATCCAAGATGAATATGTTATGATAAGATTGTTAATGCTATCATTCAAAGGAAAGGTACTATACCGGTATCAAACTCTTCAAGATGTAAGTATCCAAAAATGGGCTCAATTTGTTGGTAAACTAGTTGAAGAATTTAACGAGCTAGCAGACCCATTTTCCTTGTTAGCCCAATTGACCACTTTTCAAAGGCATCCTCAAGAGGCAATTTTAACATCTGATTTAGCTGGACTTGAAAGAGAATTCCATAGGACATCAAACCAACAGATCCTTAGGCAATATATTATTATATCCATGCTTTTAATATGGATCTGGATCTATTAATATACCAATCTAGTATGTTGACATTCCCAAATATTTTTTAAGCTACTATAGTTGTGAAGAGCACATTGATTGCTATAGGAAAATTTCCTTTGAGGAATGTAATACCATATTTTCTAGAAATCCCACAAGCGAGGAAAGAAGCACTAACTCCTATCACTATTATGCATCTATCAAATGTAGCTCCAATTCCTAGCATTACCAATAAACCCTCCAACACTAGCATTGCCATATCCCCTACCATACCTACATTGCCTTCCTCAAAATTGCAAGAATCAACTAACATGAAAGAAATAATGTTGTTAATTAATGTTGAGGATATTATTATTGTACCTTAGGCTTAATTATAAGCCGAAGTTATTATTATTTCTTGTTTCTTGCATTGTAATACGTGAGGCATAGTATACCCACATTGGATATGATTTGTTAGTTGTTAGGATGCATGGTAAGGTTGTTAGTGATCTCCTTGTCTTCTAGCAGTTTGTTGTTTTATCTGCATCCATGTTTAGCAGGTGGTTATCCCTGCATATATTTTAGTTATAAGTGGTTGGCCTTGCATGGTAAATTGTTACAACCACTGTAACCTACGTGATTCCTTGCATGTATTATATATTTAGTGCACATAATGGAATAATTAGCTTCATGTTTCATATTTCCATATCATTGGTAATCAGAGCTATAAGATAGTTTTTGCAAGAAGGGAGGCAAGGTGCCAACTTCATTGCTAGGTGACTAGTATTGTTTTGTAGCTAGTGCACCAGATCCTAGGCTAGATGTTACGAGGATTTGGCTTGGGCAAGCTTATAACATCCCTTTGTAAAGCTCTTGAGGTGGTAGAGAGTTGAAGATAACCCCTGCATCGAATACCCTTGATAGAAGATCAAAGGGTAACTAGAATTACCTTGAGGAAGACAAGAAGAATTTGTCTAATTTGAATATTAAAGAGAAGAATGGAGAATGTAGTGTTTTCGATTGAGGATCAGTTGCACCAAGTTTAAGGCTAATTTGTGGCCAAGAGAATCATTGGAACTCCTTGCTGAAATAGCACCAGGTTGTCAAGTTAAATTTTCTCCATGTATTCAAATTTATGTTATTTGAGCCTTTATCTTTAGTTGAAGGAGATATAAGATTCATGCACATTGCATTAAGGCTTTATTACCCTATTTAGGGTAAATCAAGTGCACATAGCTCGATAGTGGCACACCGCAATCTAGTTGATCTGGACTGCCACCACCGTTGTTGACCAACAACAGATCGACACTAACCACCAGAACATCGATAATCGATTGCACCCGGTGTGCTACCGATCGACCACCCATAAGATTGTTGCTAGTCAATGCCCTAAATAATGACCCCTAACACAACAAAATTTGTTGCACCCTGCATGCACCTCTTGCAAGAAAACCTCTCCTATTGGTAGGCTCCTTTCATTTGTAGACTTAGATCAAACCGATCGTTAACAGTGAACAGGATGCAATGCAAACAAATATAGAAGAAAATTGCAAAAAAAATTAAACCAAACTCAAAGGTTTTAAAACCATTCGGTAAAATTCAATATTCAACCCTAATTCTTATTCTAGTTGATTTGCGATACATGGTGTTGCTGAAATGTATGGTGAGAATATCCCTTACGCAATCATCGATGAGCCTGTGGTGGTATCTGGTTGGCAGTGCAACATAGGCATGTTTCAATACCCTTGACAAATGAGTTTGTTCTCCAGTTTGATTCCCAGTGTAAGAAACCATTGACTGGATTGAACTAATCTTTAACCAACAACAATCTCGAATCTCGATAAAATTTGATGCATTTTTAGCTTTCGACGACTTCTCCTCTAAATTTGACATTGTCTTTTGATTTTTGGCCATGCAAAACAATTTTTCAATGAAGACAATCACAATTTCAGTGGTCTTGTTCATTTTTTGGTGGATTTTATGCATTTCTGGTAAGGTTCTATGTTTTTAGCACCATTTTCTCATTTCTCAACAAATTTCAATAAATTTCAGTAGGATTTGGCACATTCCGACAAGTTGCTCAATTTTTCGATGATCAATGGTCAGTTCTGGTAGGTTGCTTGATTTTTCAGCAGGTTCCTCGATCTATCGATGAGTCCATTTTTTTGATGGGTCCTCAGTGGGAATTATCCCAGATACAAGGTGCAGGAGGCTTTTTGTTACTTAAAAGCTCTCACATGCACCTAAGGAGGTGATGCATTGTTCACCTCCTAGGTGCTCTCTTGTGCATGCCAAGGATAAACCGTGAAAACCTTGGATTACTAGTTGACTTGAAAATTACCTCGTTGACTATTGAGAATTCCACCTGTTGACCATTGAAGTTGCACATATTTTGACTTGTAGGTCATGGAACTTGTGCAGTTGACTCGTGCATTGATTGTTGACTCAAACCAATTTTTATCGCCAAATCAAAATTTCCTGCTAGTTTTCAAAAATTTGAATTCAAATTTTGGCACCAACAGCTGCGAAGGTGATATTTTTTGAATTTTTGCAAATTTGACCTCATTTTTCAGCAATTTTCCTCAATTTTTGTAAATTTGGCCTTATTTTTTAGCAAATTTCCTCAATTTTTGCAAATTTGACCTTTTTTTTGCAAACATTCATAATTTTGCCTCCATAAAGTCAATTTTTGTTGCATAAAGGGTGAAATTGTAAAAATATAAGTGCTTAATTTTTGTTTACCACTCAAATTGAAGGGTAAAAATATTGTATTTCATTTTTGTAAAAGCACTAGATTTATCCCCTTCTATAATTTGGAAGGCAATTTTTGTAATCTAGGTCAATTTTGGCATTAGGAGTTTCATAAATTGTCCTAAGCAATTGCCTAGATAGTTTTTGCAACCACATTAAAATCTCCTAGTTTGGCATATACACGTCATCAAATGGCTTCTGGCCTTCAAACAAACATGACACATCTTACCGTTGCAGTAGATGTTTTGGTGGATAAAGTGAATGACATTACTGTACAATTATCTCCTTCTAATGTCAAAATATACAACAACAAATTTTCCAACAAGGAAAAATGTGAGGTCAAATTATATGATGGATCAAGGGATCCAAATGTCTTGTCTACTTGGATTCTAGATTTGGAGACTTGGTTCTCCTATGCAAAAGTCCCTCGGATGAACAAGTTGCTTTTGCCATAGTCAAACTCACAAGCTTAGCAAAAGTTTTGATTGTATAAAGACAAAGCTAAAATTCTACCATGACTTGGAAAGAACTAATCCAAATTTTGAAGAACACCTTTTTCCCACCAAACTATCAAAGTGATCTCACGACCAAGTGGTATAGGTTGAGGTAAGCCTATAGTATGTCACTTGTAGACTACATTTTTTAATTCAATAGGCTAAGGGTTATTCTTGGTGTAAAATAATCAAAAGAGGATTTGAGTAACAAGTTCACTCATGGATTGCAAGATCAGATTTTTAGAGAAATCAAATCCAATGATTTTCTCACTTTGGATGTGGTATTCAAACATGTCATTCTAGTGGAGGAGAAATTTGGTGCCTCTCATAGATCTCTACCTTTATAGGAAAGCAATTCCAAAGGTACGAGTCAACATCAACAAAAGGCGAAGAACTCTTCTCATTCTTCTTCTCCTCCTACTTCACATAAAGTACATTCTTCTTCTTCTCACTTCAAAATTTTTTCTTCACCACTGTATTGTGACTTTTGTAAAAATAATGGTCATACAAAATGTAGATGTTTTACATTTGAAATAATGAAGAAGAAGAAGTCCCTACTTGTAAATCCTACAAATGAGGTGTAGATATGAAAAAGACCATACATCCAAACATATAAACATGAACGATAGCAATAATAATGAAATCACAAAGATCAAGAACAAGATATATATAATATGAAAGATGGTGCCCTTTTATTATCAATGATATCCATTCTTTATCATGAGATTACAATAAATCCCTCTTAGGTATGTGCTACCCTTCTTGATACAATGATTACAATAATGATCCTTAGGATGTAATATGCAAAATCTTCTTCAATCCCACAAACTAATTTGGAGAGGAGTTTCTTATGACCTCCACAATGTAGGATGGTGATGGATGAATCTTTATGTTGTAATTTCCTTGTAAAGATCTATAATATGCACACAAGGAAACTCAAAAGATATTAATAGCACTTGAAGAGCCTTTCATGATGAGGCCCATGATCATGATGAAGAAATAATACATCTTGTCGGGAGGTCATCCTTATGTAGAGAAGTCTAGCTTTCTAGCTATCCCTGGATAGGACGATGGCACCTGTGGGCCATATCAAGATGATATGACCACTAAACTAGGAATAAATTCCTTCTAACTGATGTGGGGCAACGCTGGGTTTTGATCTATGAAATTGAGGTTCAAGGGTGTGCTCGTGAAGAATGACTTAATTACAAGAATTATCACTGAAACAAGGTTATTGGATGGCACAAAGGATGTGAATGTGATCTTCAAACTCCAAAGGAATCCATTGACATGCTTTCCATGGAGAAAATATGCAAAGGAGGCTTTGAAGCTTTGTGGTGAAAATCCAACAACACTTCGTTGCTTTGAAGGTTGTGAGCTCTTTGATCTCCGATCCGACAACACTTCATTATGTAAAATTTCTAGATAGATTAATGAAGGCTATACGCCCTTATATAGGCTTCCCCAATGGGAGTCTAAGGCTTCCTTGAGAAGCCAATAAGCAGTTGTAAACCAGGAAATGTAATCGCTTCTTGATAACATTTGTATTGTTGCTTACAACTGGCGCTTGTAACTGCTCGAACTGTTGCTCAATGCTCAATTTTTTGTCATTATAGGCATGGCCATCCTAGGGTAGGATGATCATGATTACTAACCATCTCAGGGTAGGATGGTCTCTAGAGGTCATATTTGGGTAGGACGATCCAGGCTGCAAAAGGTAATTTGCCCCTGTTTGAGTGGTGAGAACCACTATTAAGCCCTAAAGTTGCCCAAGGTGGGTCATATGGCCTGAAAATGTGTCCATATAAGTAGTCTCCTCAAAATTACATGTTTTAGGTGTCTACAAATGCCCCTTTTGGGATGCATTGTGTGAAAGCACAACACAAAGCAAAAATAGATAACCTAAAGTCAAATTGAGGGTTGATGGTGTTTATTGATCTGATCAATGTTAGATGCCCCAATCATGGAAAGAGCATGCATATTTGAATCATTGCTTCCAAATTGTTGGTATACTTAATTTTGGAAAAGACTTGGCAATATAAAGGTATTCAGGTAGTTTTGTTTTACTACATGACCATCGTTCAGACTAAGTTTTGATTTGAAATTTTTGTTTTTTATCCCAACAAAGAGGGAAGTGTGTGATAGGTGTTGGCAACACTTCTTGAATGAATGCAGTTTGCATGATTAAGTGTTTGATTATTGATTTTGATTATGAATTTTGAGTATGACTATCCCCTCAAGTGACGAGTCGATGAGGAGATGAAAAGTGATGAAAGAGATGAGTCGCTTGATCAAGATGACTTGTTTAGGTTCATAAGGCTTTTGTAAATATGGAAGGGGAAAATCCCATTACAACCATGATTTCACCATTATTGGTAATTGTACACCGCTATCCCTTGAAGCAGTCCAACCACATGGTTTTCTTAGGGAATTGAGATAATACCATTTGGATTTTGGGTAGAGCTATTTTTGGTTCAAGTGACCTTATGGTAAGCTACCCATTCGACTAGATTGCATCGATAATCAGTCACTACAACTACCAGGTTTATAGGGTAAATAACTAGGTACAAGGATCACTCAAGATTTTGGCTTTTATTGATTTTTAGGTGTTTAAAAATTTGAAGAAGGTGGACAATTAGGAATGGTTGAATGCCCAAATGGATGCCAATGATGCTTATTGGATGTTTGCATTTATTACAATTTTGAGGTCATCCTATGGTAGGATGGTGGCATTATGCAAACTTTGGGACCATATCAGGTAGGACGATCACACCGAAATGTGACCTCCCCACACAAGGATGGTCTCAGAATTTTTAAAATATAAACACAAATTTTCCAAAATTTTGACATCATTTGCACTACTAGTAGTTTGGAAAAGAGAGAAGTGAGGTGGAGGAGAGAATATTTCTAACGTAAAGCTCTGTTGAAAACCCGACTCAAACCTACCATGGACCAACATGAGGCTTTTAACAATGGAGGAGCCAATGCTAGGAAGGTAGAAACCTTGTTCCTCCTCTTGTGATTTTGTAAACTAAAATGAAACTCACTAAGTAATGCAAAAAATGCACCTCATTAATTAATGGAAAAAATGAACCTAACAGTAGATTAGGATGTAGTGTAGTTTAGGTTTGATTTTATTTGGTTTTTGTTTTTGTTTTTGTTTTTGTTTGTTGGTTTTTTTTTTTATGTTTTTGGTGCCAATTTCAGGGCCATCTTGGGTAGAGACGGTTTCCTTTTTGCAGTTTGGAAGTCATCCTAGGGTGGAACGACCTCGTTTGAAATCCAAAGGTTAATTTTTTTTCGTTGAGGTGACCATCACAGGATGAGGTGGTTGCACTTGCTGACCATCCTGGCCTGGAATGGTTGCAAATTATTAAATATTTATCGAAATTTTGTAATTTTTTGTTGTTGTTGATTTTTGTGTTTGTTGGGCTTTAGTTGTTGAAGGCTCACCATAGTGTACCCACCCTGCTTGAGGATTAATGGGATGAACTATTATATGAGGAGTGGGTGTGGTTTGAGGTGATTAGCCTCAAATAGGTGGCTCGCCTACTGACAGTGAGGTTAGATCAGGCCTATTTGATGGCCTTGGTTGATCATTGGGACAATAGGACCAACACTTTCCACCTCCCAATTGACGAGATGATGGTCACCTTGGAGGATGTATACCGTCTATTTCATGTTTTGATTGAGGGATGCCAAATAACCTCCACTCCCCTTATTTAGCAGGGTAGAGTGCTACAGAGGATATTTTGCAAAGAGGTATAGGTTGCACGATAGTGCATGAATAGCGATGGGGTGTTGATAAGAGCCTTGTGTGATGTAGGGGTGTTCAATAGGAGGTATGTAGTGTTGATGTACGTTACATCAAACATATTACTACTCGATTCTTTAGGCATGAGATTCGCATGGAACCTCCTTGACATGGTATAGGACCTCATCGAGTGTGACATCTGAGATCCGCCTATCATGGCATGGGAGTGCACCCTACTTGCTCATCTATATGATGAGTTATATGAGATCCAAGATCGGGATCGACTTGGACTAGGTTGCAGCCTCCTCCTTCAGGTTTGGGGATGGAAGCACATTAGAGTGGATCGATCAGATGGAATACTCATGCCAGAAGTTAATATGGATGACACTGAGATTAGATACACGACTCAGTGGAGACAATATCAAGAGAGAGATTGAAGCCATCCTCATGTCGGTAGGTTGGCATATTATGCAGGGTCCCTTGAGGAGTTGAGGCTAAATTATATTACTTATAGGTTGTACCTAGATTGTCCTCATTGGGTAGAGGTAGTGGCACATCTAGGGCACATGAGGCATAGATGGTGGCTTATTAGGTGACACAACATAGAGAAGGAGTACTTATAGTACTCTCACGTTACTCGCCAGTTCGAGATATATCATGATGTTTCAGAGGAACCCACTATATATCATCACCAAGAGGATGAGACATAACTAGAGTGACCTCGAGTGGAGCCACTAGTAGACAAGGAGGGTCTAGCGATAATCAATATGGAATTGGTAGACCCAAGTACCAATGTAGAGTATGATACGTAGTGGGTGACTCGGTTGTGGTAGGGAGGTGGGCCTATGGGTAGGTTAGTTGAGGTTGCAACAGAGGAGGGCGCGGTAGGTGAGGCCTCAAGAGATGAGGTGGGTGAGGGAGGGTGATGAGTGCATCATTGGATGGAGGAAGAGCGGGGCCAGAATATCGAGGGAGTGGAGAAGCCATAGGATTAGGATGGCGATGATGATGAAGATCCTATAGATGAGGTGGCTCAGCTGAGATCACAAGTGTAGACCCTATAAGGATAGCTGGTGGAGCGAGACACTACCCTCACCATAGTATAAAGTTAGCATAGTAGGGGGTAGCAGTAGTGGAGGGGATACTTCAAGGAGAAGGATCTCCTCAACATCCACTTGGCCAATGCATAGACTAAGATTGACAAGGTGATCGTTGAGAGGGACAAAGTGATAGCAGAGCGAGATAATTTATAGGTATAAATGACTGCTTGAATAATGAAGCATGATTCTCTACAGGCATAGGTAGTAGCTTTGATTGCAGCTCAAGGGTAGGCAAGGGTAGGTAACCAGGTCACAAGTGATGTGGCGACACTACAAGCATGGGTGGCTCAATATTCCTCTCTTTGATGATCAGATTGAGCATACATTATGAGCTTAGAGGATGAGGTAGAGCGATGTGGAGGTATACTACCAACATGATCCTCATCAGGGGTATCACATCAGAGTCGACGTAGTGAGTTAGAGCAATCGTCAGTGAGGCATCAAGTTCCTATATTATGAGATCCTCCATAGAGATAAGAGCCAGTGGTTCTTCTCAACCTTGCTAGAACAGGTCTGAGGGTGGAGGCGAGAGCAGTGGTGCAGAGCCAACCTAACATGTTGGACAACATGACATGTTTGTGTATGCTCTTCCTTTTGAGAGTGTGAGGTTTGAGGACCCACTCTATTGTAGCCTGTGGGTATTTTTGACTATCATGATATCTCTTATTTATGGTTCATCATGTGTTTATGTTATGTTTTGATTTTTATGTTATGGATGCAATGATGGATGATGGATGTATACCTAGACACTATAGTATGAATGCATAGATGTATACCTAGATGTATGTATGTATGGATGCGATATTTAATGTTAGATGCATGTTGTAGATTTGTTTATTTGATTATGACTATGAATTCATGTTGTTATGACAAATATGGTGTATATGAGATACATTAATTTTTATATGGATATTCTAATGCAGATTATGGATGTATGTTTTAGCTTCTAAAAACATATGAATAGATCTAATTGTGTTTAACAAAGTAGTTATGGACACCATAGGATGTATAAAAATCATGAATTAAAAATGTTAACTTTATCATGAGAGTTATACATTTGTATGTGAATGTGAGATATGAAATATGTGAGATGTAGGGTTTTCCCCATAAGCTAACTAAAAGGTGTGCATAAAATAGTCAATGGTCGTCTAAATATAATTGTTGATATTCATCCGATATCTATCCTATCTTATGATGACCCCTTAATAAGCAAAATCTCATAAGAAAAATTGTGAATGATGATGAGATGATTAGGTGCTATGAGGGGATTTTGAGGTTTTTCGTGAAACTCAAACATCCTAGTTGATTGATAAAAATATGTATACTGATTACACAAGTCTTCTGAAAGATATAAGTATGCTAAGAAGACCCAGATATTCAATATCTCTGTGTGTGCAAAATGAATGTATTTTTATGATGCATAAGACTACCTCATTGCCAGGTGGGTTTCATGCAATCTATTTTTGTAGTGAGGATCATCCTATGGTCATCATTATCCTGAGTTTGGATGTAGTTATACTAGAATACTAGGCAATACAAAACGCAAAAATCTAGCTCAACCATAAGCTGATATTGTTTTATCCAAAAGAAGGTTGCTAATGTGACAAACATATCACCATGCGTAAGGCTACTCCATTTCCAAGTGAGTTTCATTCAACCCATTGTTGTAATGGAGATTGCCCCATGGCTTGTGAATAATTGAGGATTCTAGGGATTCAAGCTCATTACCCCCTTCTTTTATTTTGATTGATTGGGATACTTGCTCATTTATAGTGGTGAAAACCATTTTTTTTTGTAGTGGTGAAAACCACTATTTTAGAAGCAAGGGATTTGATTAGTGATGAAAATCATTGTTTCTTTTGTTTTATTTTGGGAACTTGATCATTTTATGAAAGAGCAAAGGGGATTGCTTGGGTAGGAGGGAGATTGTCCTTTTGTCAATTCTCAACATTCTAAACCATGCGCATAATTGGATGAGCAAGGAAAACCTTTCGCTTAAGGTGACTCAGATTATTTTGTAGCGTCATCCTTCCTTATTCAAACTTGGATTTTAATGTGTAAAATTATGTTGGGATTTTGACATATGTAAGGTACTATCAAAGCAAGACCTTACTTTCTAAAATCCAAGATAACTTTCTACAAAATATAAAAAGATAACTAGGGATGGCTGAATGATCGAAAAACCTAGTGAACACCCTATAACAACTCATTAATTGTGTTGAAAAACATAGTTACTCGCAAAGGGGAATGTAAATGATAATGACATGTGGGATGTAAGGGCTTTCCCTACAAGTTTTTGTAAACTAAAAGGTGTGCATAAAATAGTTAGTGGTCATCTAAATACCATTGCTGATATTCATCTGGTATCCAACCTATCTTATGAGGACATCTTAATAAGCAAAAGATCATAAAAAAATTGTGAATGTTGATGATGGATAAGGTTGATTTGAGATTCATGATTGGCATACAAACATGGTATCATTCGAAAGAATGTAAACATGACTTGTTCTAATGCAAGTGCAATGGATGAAGATGCCTAATGCAAATAATCAATGGATGCAATGAAAGGCATGATAACATCATGACAATATTTTTGTATTTTGATGTTTTGTATTGTTTTTTGTGTTTTTATGCTTTCTGATTTGTTTGACTTCTTGGTAGTTTTTGTAATTTTGATTGTTTCTGATTTTTTTTTATGCATTTTATGTCATGCATGAAATACCCTCAAATAAAGAATGTTAAGGGGTTCAGGTTCCTCAACACCTTAAAGAGAGGTGAGACAGTAAGTCCCTGGCCCTATCTTCTATGTAATGATAAATGGCCTAACCACTTTACCACGAATTTGTCTTGCAAGTGTGGTGGTAAATTGGAGTTTTTTTGATTTTACTTTAGCACAAGGTCTCCAACTTTAAAATCCCTTAGGTGGACCTTCAAATTGCAAGCTCATTTAATGTGATCCCAATAAAAATGAAGGTGCTCGAGAGCATTAGCTTGATGTTCATCTAGAAGGGTTAGTTGGTCAAGACAAGCTTGTTGCGCAGTGTCATCATCAATGAACTCTTGCAATGTGATGCACAATGAAGGGATTTCTAACTCTAGGGGTATAATGGCCTTAGCACCATAGAATAGCCAAAAAGAGGTTGCCCCAGTGGGCATCTGAATGTTAGTGCGATAAGCCCATAATGCTAGAGGTAGTTGAAGATGCCAATCTTTGTGGTTTTTCTTGACGGTTTTATTAAGGATGGCAACTACAATTTTATTGGACACCTCTGCTTGTCCATTTTCCTATGAATAATAGGGTGTAGCAAAGTTGTGTTGAATGTTGTACTTTGAAGTTAAAGCACACACATATTTATTTTTGAATGGAGGCCCATTATCTGAAATGATTTTGGATGGACTACCAAAATGATATATGATGTTATGGAGTATAAACTCTACGATGCAAGCTCCAGTCATAGTGGTTAGAGGGATTGCTTTCACCCATTTGGTAAAATATTAAGTAGCCATTAAAATGAACTTATGATAGCCAAAATATGGGGGTGAGATTTTCCCTATTAAATCAAATCCCCATTGAGAGAAAGGCCATGCCGATTGAATTGGTTGTAAGGCCTGAGATGGAAAGTGTGAAATATTATCATGAAACTAATATTTTACGCACTTCCTGACATATGTGCAATAATACTTCTCCATAGTGGGCCAATAATAACCCATTCAAAGGATGCGCTTAGTGACAACCATATCGCTAAAATGGACACCACAAGTATTATCACGATCTTGTGAGATCGCCCAAATAGATTCTTGGATCTATAGGAAATGAAGGAGAAGACCATCGTAGCTCTAATGATAAAGGATGTCTCATAACAAGACATATTTGGTAATTTTTTCTTAAACGTACATTTTGCAGCTTACAACAATCCCGGGGTGATACTCCCAAGCCTCAAGAAATCCTTTAGTTGGATAAGCCAATCTTGATAAGCTTGAGTTTTGACTGAATAAACAATTTGCTCTTATTATGATTTATCATGCACAAATGTGGATTGGGAGATAACCTTAAGATGAATGGTCATGATATTATCAGAAGGACCCTATGGGATTAAAGGCCCTCAGGATGCTTTTTTTAGAAAGTCATGTACCTGATAGAATCGTTCTTGGTTTGGTTTAATCTAGATCATGTGGATAAATTCTTTGTTAGTTGAAGCTTCAAACAAGATCATTGATTGTGAAAGCATTTTGAATTGGATGGTTGTAATGTCATTAGATAGATTCTATAGGATTAATGATCCCAAAGAAACCATTGTGTCTGCAAAATAATTTGATGAGCAAGGGATTGCCTATATCGTACCATTCCAATTTGATTAATAGATTATCCATAAGCTTCTTGTACGATTGCAATATTGGACATTGACATTGATATATTTCTTTTACTTGGTTGACTATGAGCAAGGAGTCACCAAAGATATTAAGTCTTTTGATCTTCATGATGATGGTTGTTTGGAGATCCAAAAGGAGAGCCTCGTATTCAACATTGTTATTGGTGCATGGGAAGTCAATTTTGAATGATAGGGGTATAAGAGCTCCCTCTTTATTCTTCCATATTCTAGGATAGGGTGTTGATTTACTCACTATATTGGTGTGTCGCTTGTTGGGTGGTCAGGACTCCAGTGATCTTGTGGGTTATAATATTCTTATTGGAAATTCCTATCACAGTCCACCATTGATGGTCAACCCATGCCAAGGTATTCATAAATGCTTACACCTCTTGGAAGTTGTGGTTGATATATTTTTTGAACCATTCAAGGTCCTTGATGGCTTTGGAACTTAAATAGGAGATGGCTTAAGCACTCTCAAACATGGGAAGAAGCCATCAAGGAGCTTGAATGGTCAACATGTTTAGAAAGGTCAACATGTTATCAAAAGTATTTGGTTGACCTCCAAGTCCACCACTGATGGTCAACCCATGCCAAGGCATTCAAAAAGGCTTGCACCTCTTGGAAATTATGGTTGATAGATTTTTTGAACCATTCAAGCTCCTTGATGACTTTGGTACTTAGAGAGGAGATGGCTTTGGCACTTAGAGAGGAGGATCTTGGAGGTCAACCAAATACTCTAGAAAGGTGCTTCTTCCCATGTAAATCGACTTCCTAGATGACTCCTTTCCAAAGTATTTGGTTGACCTCTAATATCCTCATGGTGTTATCTAAATTTTGATCCATATCTATTACCTTCATCTTTTTTCCTCCAACTCAACCTCTACTTTTATGAATTTTTCCATGAGGTGGGTCTGTTTAGCTTTTAGTGCTTTGAATTTGACCTAGGAGGTCTTAAGCAATTACTGAGTTTTATCTAGTTATTTTTCTTTTTTGGCCAACCTCTTTGCCATTGCAATGTAGTCATGAGTTACCAACTTATTTGTTTGCATAAAAAAATTGATCCTCTATTCAGGGGGTGCACCCTTAAATTTGAGTTTCATGGTTGACACCTGGTAATCATAGGCTTGCATTTATCCTCATGCCTTGGAGATGAAGGGTTAAAAATAAAACATACCCAATCCATCCCTTTGAGAAAGAAATGCAACCCATATTTTTGTAGTAGTAGGTTGAGTTGCTTATCATTCTATCTCATGTTGCATCAATTATTGATCATATTCTTGGGCTTGTTGGAAGTAGGGTATGAGATTAAGAATCAAAGTGACTAGTCAAGGACTGGATAACTACAACTCATCCTCTGGAGGAAAAGGCAAAGACTTTATGAAGAGTAGGGAGTCTAGTTGGCCATTTGGATAGAGTGTGGAGGAGGAGGTTATAATGCGAAGATGGGATGGAAGTTGTGGGATGTTGGAGTAGTTGAAAGATCAAGAGTGGGGATGGAGTTGCTAGGATGGGTGAGATGGGTGTAATGATAGAATAAAAACCTTTGGAAGTAATCTCTAGAATAGATATAATAGGGGATGAGTGATATGGTTGTTTGTTTATCAAGGTAACCTCCTCTTGTTCCTAAACTATTTCTTTGATATCCCTTTTGGGCTCCTAGTGACTTTCTTGAAGGTCTTCTCTTGGTGTGATATGGGAATGAATACCTGATAATTTTTTTATTAAAATTACAAACTATATAGGTTACATGATTCCCAATATTCATAATTAGTTGCAAAATAACAAATAACAAATAATTTCTAAGAACTTAGAAACTATCTATGTTTACCTTTATTTATCGATAATTACATTTTATGACACTTTATAATCAAATAAAGCTAAATAAAAGCTTATGCTAAAAACATCTATGCCTATCCTTATCATTCCTCCCACCATAGAAGCATTGGAATCCAATGCTTATACAAAAAACTAGGAGAGAACATGTGCAAATTCCTAAAATGTAATCCTCCAACTTGATGAAGAGGAGAGAGACCCTTTTGAAGGCTCTCCTCAAAAGTATAGATCATACAATTGTCTCAAAATCTCTACTCGATCACAAAGAGCATATAATCACCAAAAACTCTACTTGAGAGAGCATACAATCACCTTGATGGAATCACTACAAGTCCTACAAAGGGATTTTCAAAAGCAAACAATATTCAAAAGGTCCTTATAGGAATTTTCTTCAATCTTCTCAACAAAATATTGTGGGCTCCTCAAAATTGTAGTAGTTTCACTGTGAGGAATGTGTGCAACATATAGAGGAAAAAGGTATAAATCATTGTAATCCAATACAAGGCATATAATGGCGTTTTAGGTACCAATGAGCTTGCACTCCTTATTAAAAATCCACAAATGTTTAAAAAACTAAATTAAAGGGTTGAAAAGATAATTCAAATCCTTACTGCTTCAGACGATCCAATGGATTGTTTACAAATCCATAATGACAACTAGATACAAATACTTAAGAAACAAATAAGCAAATTTATTATGCTATTGAAAATTAATTAATAATTGCAACAATTAATTCAAGAAAAAGGTGCACCATAATTACTTAATTAATTAATTTATTTAAGTAGACTTTGGTCATTGAAAATTTTTAAAATAAGTACCAAATAGGGAATCAACACCAATGACAATCTATCAACAATCAAATAATCAATAGCCAAAGAGTGGTACCAAACTGTGAAAACTAGCCTTCACTTTGGCCATGTGTCACATCGTGGAACTAAGCACTCAAATTCAAACCATGCACCTACAGTCGATCTAAATTGCAGGTTAAAAACTATTTTAGCCATAAAATTTTCAATGGCCCCATGAATATGGGATGTTTTGATGGGAGATAAAAATAAATTCACAACTCCCCATGTTGTGACCAAATGCCTACTCTATAGGTATGAGGGGATACCCATGTGTCACAACTTTACCATCCATGTATCAAAAAGTGTATCAAGTTACGTGTCAAACTATGTAGTGCTTCTTTACCAAGTCTCCACAAGCTGACCACTTCTAAGTGGTCATTAGGAAGCCTAGAGTAGAGGGAATTTAATCACTTATTTTTATTAGAACCCCACCAATGTGGGATAATACCACAAATATTGAAATCCTTCACAAGGCTTCATCGAACTGAAATTGTCTTAAATATGTCTGAACAATAGATGTCTACGTGTGTAGCATCTGATAGCCACATGGCCAATCTGCATAGGCTGAATTAGATAGGAAGATATGCAATTTTGTGTTTGTGGCATACAATTGAATAATATCTATGGTAATGCAAATATATTCACATGCTTGAGAATCAGTTACCTTCATATAAAAAAGGAATCTCTTGAATAATCTGTCATATGTCACTCTTCAAGGTACACCACTTAACACATAAGAATGGTCAACCACATTTTATGGAGTGTCACTTGGCAACTTCATATTATTGTCTAGGTCCACATGGGGTAGACTTAGGTTTTTTGACTAGGCAAAGGGAGCTAACTTATGCAAAAAATCTCCACCAATAGAAATCCATGATTTACATATTACCACCATTTTAAGGATTGGGTGGTGTATAAAAAAATCCTTGCTAAGGGCACAATAGTGCAAGCCGCAAGTAGGGGGAAAATAGGTGTGCCCATGTTCCCAAGCATCGAAGGGGTGAGTGCAAAAATAACACTCCATATTTGCAATTATGGATAGCCTTTATTGCAATCCATGCCAAAATTAGAAGATGTCAGCCTATAAGGCCAACCAAAAATGGAACCATGAACATAGACATCCATCATCATTGTGCTTGATAGTGTAGGGAAGATCTTGTGCAGGCAACATCAAAGCTATAAAATTCTCGCACGAAAAATACCTAACAAGAAACTAGAGAAAATAGAATGAATGCAAAAAATATTAGAGGGGGAATTACAAGTAGGGAAATCCCCCCTCCTAGGCAACCCTGGTAGATAAAAACTGCTCTGATACCACTGATATGGGAATCAATCCTTGATAAATTTTTTTATTAAATTTATAAACTATATAGAATACATGATTTTGAATCTTCACAATTAGCTGCAAAATAGCAATTAACAAATCATTTTTGACAATGTAGAAACTATCTATGCTAGCCTTTATTCGTTTACAATTACCTTTATCAACACTTTACAATCAAGTAAAGCTAAATAAAAGCTTATGCTAAAAACACCTATGCATGTCCTTATCATGGTGGACGTAGCTCCTTGACTTGGACCTTTCTTTTATTTTTCTTTATAGGCTTCTCATCATCCAAGGATGCTTTTCACTTCTTCTTGAACTACTTGTTATTTTTTTCTTTTGGATTCTCCCCTGGTGAGGAGGTAGGCTTGGTTGAAATAGTTGCAGTCAGGGGTTCTAAAATAAGAACTTTGTTGGTTCTTACCTCAAATTTTGGTGAGGTTTTTGAGGGGGTTAGGTTAATAAAAAAAGGAGTTCTCTATTCTTTTCTTGAATGGCATGGTCATCTCACCATCACCACTTGCTCAACCTCATCCCAATATTCATCTAGTCTAGATCAATTTGCCTTGTCATATCAATTGTTAAATTGCTCATCCTTTGATTTTTTCCTAGGCATCAATATTGTATCATTATATAGCTACTAGTAGATCTACAAACCCTAGATTTTGGCCTCACTGTAGCCCCTCTACTATAACCACTCAACCTTATTTTTGGTGTTCTTATTTTTGGGATCCACCTTGCCTGTGTGTTTGTCAAGGTTGAACCATGACTCAAGCTTTGAAGGATAGGATAAAAATTCATCCTCCTAGAGTAGCTGATAAGAACCTTCATCTAGATTTTGGTAGACCTCTAGTCATAGCATGGCCTCATCTGAGGTGTGAGTTTCTTCGTGTCGGTTATATTGGAGAGCCATGCTTGAGATATACCTTTTGGATCATACAACCAGGAGTCCTCTAACATCTTGAGGCTCATGCTATTAAGCTTACCTTACAATAGGGGTGTGGATTTTCTTTTTAGCTACGAGATTACCCCTAGTGTCATTGGAAGCTTATACTAATTAGCCTTGCTCTACCTAACTCCATAAGCAATGCTTACCATGTCTAGCTACCTTAACATTTCCAAGGCAAACACCTTCATGTATTGTGATAGGAGGTATACCAGTTTTACAAACCCAAGGATTTAGATGATAGTGTAGTTCTCTAGGAATAACCAATCTTGTTTATAGTTGTAACACATCTTCTAGGAACATTTGTATGAAATATTTTAGGATTTTGTTCCTTTAGGACACATAGGGTTAGCATCAGGAACTCATATACAAAGGTATAATAAGAGAAGTATGGCATGGGGCTCCCTTCTAATTAGATACAAGCTACTTCTGTCCACCTTCATTCATAATTTTTAGGTTCAAGCACCCATATATCCATGGATTTTAGGTAAGTGCAAAGTGCATGAGGTATGAGTCATACCTAAATATTGGAATGATACCAAAAATTTTAGCCCATCATAGATTTATCGGGTTATGTGGGCACTAAAATCTGAGGTCAAAACCCAATCCTTGGGTGTGTACGTTAGGATATATATGACCCCTATCCCTACTGGTCTTATGTTTTTTTCTTCTTCACTTCCAAAGACAAACACAACCATGCTCAAAATATCTTAAAAAATTTCTTTGAAAAAAGCTCAAGATAAGGGAAATATTAGCATGGTGGTTGTCCTATTATTTTCTTGGAGCTCCATATTCAGGGCTCCTTGCGTCTAAGCGCTTGTGATAGAGTTGGTCAGCATTGGTAAGATTCATTTCCAACCTAAGGGAAACCATCAACATGTCTTGTATTACTTCAATCGAGATTATAATTTTGAAGCACCCATCACAACCAACAACTATTTGCCTTGAGTATCATAGATGGAGCTACATGCAACCATAAATTCCAAGCATTGGTGTACTTAGGGCACCATGTATTGGGCCTAGAATGAATTCCATAACTAGGTCAAGAAGGATTCATACTCTCTATTATTGCTCCTTTGAAAAGCACCTCCTCTCAGGATCTTTATGCTCTTGGAAAATTTAGGGTTTAATATGTTTTCTCCTTTATTTGTTAGAATAACTAGCAAATTACTTGGCTATGACTCAGTGGAAAGGTTCTTCTTGGCATGGGACCTAGTTGCTTGAGTGCATGTAGTCTTATTTATTGTCCCCATGGTCTCCAAGAACACTTTTAGAATTTTCCTTTTGGTTTCCTGACTACATTCTAAACCATGAGATCTCGTTGGAATAGGAACAATGCTTCTTTTGTATCATCGAAGCTTCTTGGTCTATGTGTTGTTTCTGCGTGTGATTGGTTGATTTTAAACTTTACCATCAGGATGTGATCAGTCTTAATGGCAAGTGCTATTTACATGAGGGACACTTTGTTGCCTTAATTGTCAATATTTGATCAGATAGTCAACCTCCAACCTTTTCCTGGCTACAATTGTTTATCAA
The DNA here is from genome assembly GCA_028583015.1 of Wollemia nobilis. Taxonomy (NCBI): domain Eukaryota; kingdom Viridiplantae; phylum Streptophyta; class Pinopsida; order Araucariales; family Araucariaceae; genus Wollemia; species Wollemia nobilis. Next base: position 2,588,796 of record JAQPPZ010016833.1, on the reverse strand, counting down.
GACATACAGAGTGGCAAGTATCCTTTCTAGACACATGTCTCATCAAGCTTTATAAGAGGGGATATGGTGGCATCTTTTGTAATGTTATCCCCCTGTTTTTGGGTTTGTCAAGTACTTTATCCTATTCTTGGATCAATATTCTTTCTATTGGTTCAATTATGTGTGATAAGTTCCAATTGATGGCTTGGCTCTCCTGAGTGCTTTTCAAGGCTATATTGCTTTGTGTGAGTTTGATCAAAGAGAGGCTTGTTGAGCATTTGAGGCAGTGGTACCCTATAAGGTACCTATAAGGAAGAGAGGTATTTTTTGAGAGAGTAAATAAGCTAAATGTACCTCTAAAGTAGATCTTATTGATTAGGATGGGAATGTTAGCTTTTAAGGATATATGTAGTGGGAGATATCTATCACAGGTCCTAATAAGATACTAAAAATATGAAGAAAAGTAATCATGCAAAAAGATTGAAATATACTATAAATAGAAAGTGGTAAAAATATAATGCAGTATGGAGGTGATGGTCACTCCATTAATATAAGCTAAAGAACTACATTGTACTCCATACAAGAGTTCTACTAATATCTACTACTCTCTACTATAATGCTCTTGATATCTAATATTTCTCTTTGAGGCCCTTTATATAGGAAGATAGATTCCTTGGCCACCACTCTACCTAGTTGTACAAGGGGACACCTTGCACATTACACCTTGCACATTGGCACTTGTGCATTTATTACATTGCTTGAAGTAACTAACTAACTTCCCCTAAAGTAATCTACTCTAACTATGTACCAAAGTCGGTATATTTATAGGGTTTAGCATAGTAATGGTAGGAGTATGGGCTGATTGAGATGGACTAGAGGAATGTTGTGATGGCGTCGGGCCCATCACAGAATATGCATTCTAGTGACGTTTTTCATTTAAAAATGATTGGAAGGAACAATATTTCCCAATGCATGTCAATAATTGTTTGTTAAAAAAAATGGATGTTTGGAACGATGTGAAGCCATGCCGGTTCTAGTGGTTCAACCAGACTCAGTGGTGGAATATGTGGAGTATTTAATCAAGCATACACTTATTCAAAAATTTATGGGCATCCAAATTTATCTTCCCTTTGTGGAGGCTTGGGTTAGGAAGACTTGGAACCCTGATGGTGATGTGGAGGTGATGCTGAGTGCGAATAGCCATTTTATGGTGGTTCTATCTTATCTTGTGGATCGTAACAAAGCATTTAAAGGGGGTCCTTATTTTTATAACCAAGCTAGACTCTTTCTTAAACCTTGGCATGTGGGTTTCAACCTGTCAAAGGACCGGTCATTGCGGGTTCCAGTGTGGGTTTGGCTCCCGTGGCTCCCATTGGAATTCTGGAGAAATGACATCTTGCAAATGATTTCCCTTCTTCTTAGGATGCCGATTGGACCATCACAACAGATGATAGAGAAAAAGGTAATTTTTGTTTTCTCGTATCTGTGTCGAAATTGATTTAAACAATCCTATTCCAAATTTTGTTGAAATATAGTTTGGATCATCTACATGGGTTCAACAACTTGACTATGAAGCTCTTCCATTTTGTTTTTGGATCTATCATGAATACGACCACCTGCAAAGAAAATGTCCTAAGTTTATCCCACCCATGGATTCAAATCCTGGGCCCTCTCGATTTGCATAAAATTTGGATAAAGAAAAAGCCCTGATAAAGGAAGGGGATTGGGATAAGGAAGGCTTTGTTCCTGTAAAACCCCAAAACAAAGGAAGAAGGGTAAAAAGAGCCCTTAAGGATAGCCAGCCAGATGCTCTGCTCAATAATTTTGAGATACTGGATGATATTGATCAGTGCATGGAGTTACCTAAAATATTGCTACCTAGTGCAGATATAACATGGCCGAATCAAATGTCTCTTCTTGAGGTGGAACCTAAGGAATAAGATCTAGTGGGTTTAAATGAAGAACATATGGATTTGGCTCCGAGTACAGGTGATACGGTTGGCTCTAGCCCTAAAAGGAAAACTATTTTGGAAAGTGGTACATATATAGTTGTGCTCTCTCCTACTTAGGCATTGATGTAGTCATCCTTGGACTGCAAAACTCCTACGGTGTTGGGATTGCAGTAGAAAACAATTAAAAAAGGTGCTTTAGATAATAATATGAAGGTGGGTTGAAAGAAAGACTAGGATAAAATTAACTTAATGGGGGGGAATTTGGTGGAGTTAGGTTTGGTGAGAATATTGGACTCCCATTTTTCTAACTCCCAAAAATGATTATCCTCTCATGGAATGTAAGGGGGTTGAATAACATCCCTAGACAAAAAGTTGTTCGTGATTTGATTCATGTACATTCTATGGATGTGGTGTTTATTCAGGAGACTAAATTGGCTATTGATAGTATGTTCAATATTGCTCCCAAGTTGTGGAGAAGGGGTTAATGCCAGTGTATTGGCATATGTGGATATGTTGGTGGTGTTGCTTGTTTATGGGATCTGGTTAAGATCTATCCTCTTGGATTTCCAGTAGATGTTCTATTTCGATGATCGAACATGATAATGAATCTGGTGAAACCATCCTAATAACAAAAGTGTATGCTCCTATTAATTATAATGGTAAAGTAAATTTGTCGAAGCAAATTGGCTTTGTGAGAAGTCTGGCTCCCTTGTACCCATGGATTTTGGCTGGAGATTCCAATTCTATCACTTGTCTGGAAGAGAAACATGATGGAGTTGATAATCTCGAGCCTTTTTCTTCTATATTTAGTGCTCATATCCGTGCCCTGAACTTGGTTGACATCAAGCCGGATAGTGGGATATTTACTTGGCACAATAGAATATGTGGGGAAGATTCCATCTCAAAGAGACTAGATAGGTTTTTGATCTCTAGTTTTTGGATTGGTAATAACAAAAGCTCTAGTTCTGTGATTCTGGACAGTAGAGGATTTGATCATTGGCCTATAAAACTCTCTACTCTTGAGTTTGGGCTAAAGAAGAATACTTACTTTAAGTTTCAACTTATGTGGATTCAGGATCCTAAGATTCATGATTTCATGCGAGGCTGGTGGACCAATGGCAAACCTTCTCATGGCACCGTTATGTATTCCTTTATGAAGCGACTACAATTTTTTAAGCATAAATTGAAGAGGTGGAATAGTATAATTTTTGGGAACCTTTCCTTGGCTAAGTTGGAATCTCTTAAGAAGGTGGAAGAAGCTTCAAGGAATATTAGAGATCATGGACTCACGGAGGAGCTTCTCTTTGAGGAATCTGAGGCTGTGAAAGAACTTGCTGAATGGGAGCTGAGGGAAGAATATTTTTGGAAATAAAAATCTCTAGTGGATTGGCTTCAGGAAGGGGATATGAACACGACCTTATTTTTTAACTCAGTTAAGGCTCACCGTAATGGTAACCTGATTTCCTCTCTTGTGAATTCTTAGGGTGCCCTTCTCTCTTCTTTTGGGGAGATTTCAGAAGAGGCTAGGAGGTATTTTTCCTCTCTCTTCAAGGAGGACTTCCTCTCAGATGATGAGGATGAAAAGCTTATTCTAAACTGTATTCCCTCGATTGTTTATAGAGAGATGAATGAGCATTTGATGGGCCTAATTTCCCTTGAAGAGTTGGAAAATGTTGTATTCAAGATGAAAAGGGAAAACCTCGGGCTCTGATGGATTCCTGATTGAGTTTTATCAGTAGTTTTGGAAGTTTATCAAATTTTATCTTTTGGAGGTGGTCCATGAGTCCCAAAAGAACAAATAGATGCTAAGGGCCCTAAATGCTATCTTTGTAGTGCTTATTCCCAAAAAAGAGGGAGTGAATTTTTTTGGATATGTTCAGGCCTATTGCTCTCTGCAATATTATGTAAAATATCATTACAAAAATTATTGCTGAGAGGATAAATATATGGTTGATCAAAATCATCTATAAGGAGCAAGGTGGGTTTGTTGTTGGCCGACAAATCCTGGATGGGGTTGTTATTGCTATGGAAGCTATTCACTCGATGGAAAATTCTAAGGAGAAATATATGTTCATTAAGTTGGACATGGCCAAAGCCTATGATCGGGTTAAATGGTCCTTTCTTTAGAAATTTCTTGCTACTTTTGGCTTTGAGGAGGAATGGATTAGATGGGTGATGAGTTGTGTTTCTTCTTTCTCATTCTCTGTTCTTGTTAATGATGAGCCGTCAGAGCTGTTTGAGGCCTAAAGGATATTGAGATAAGGAGATCCTCTATCTCCTTATTTATTTATCATTATGGAAGAAGGGTTGGTAAGACTTCTCAAGTCTCAATTTAGGCATGGTCTCATTTAGGTTTGGAAGTGGGATAGCAGTTTGTTGTCCCTTTCCCACCTTCAATTTATTGATGAAACAACTTTTCTAGGAGTTGCCACTACCAGAGAAGCTGGCAACATTAGACGGTCTCTTGACATATATCTTGGTGCTTATGGGTAGTTGATTAATGAGGACAAGTCTTCTATTTTATTCTTCAATACCCCTCCTCTTATTCAAGCCAGGATTGCTAGAATTTTAAGATTCCAGTTCGGGACTCCCCCCTCACTTATCTTGGTATTCAGATTTTGTCTCATCCTATGCCTAGATCTTCTTGGTAGCATATGCTTGATAATTTTAGAGGGAAGGTGAATCACTGGACCATCATATGGCTCTCTTTTGCAGGTAGAGTGTTGCTTTTAAAATTTATTGTTCAAGATTTACCCATTTACAGATGTTTTATGCAAACAAATCCCTCTCATTTTATCAAGTACATGGATGCTTTGTCAAGATAGTTTTTGTGGTCTGGAAAACTTACTCAATCTAAATGAAGTTTGATTAGGTGGGATTCTGTTTGTAGGTAGGTTCAAGAGGGAGACCTAGGGTTATGATGTGGCTCTTTATATACAGGCTTTAACTGTAAATTCTACTAGATATGGTGTACTTCTCAAGATCATATTTGGGCTAAAATCTTATCTTGTAAGTACTTGAGAGGTATTTATGAGATTGAGATCCCTAAAGTCAGCTTGGTTGGGAAATTTTTGGTTATCTAGGACACTCTGAAAAGAGGGATTAATTTAATTATACAAGGTTTGTTCTGGATTTGCAATCGGGGATCAGATGCTCTTTTTTGGGAGGATTCTTGGGATGGCCACCCTCCTATATTGACTCAATATCCCAAGTTACGTTCCCTAAGCATTTGTTTCCTAGAAGTGAGATGGTATCATGTGGAGGACTTTAAAATAATCTAGCCTTTTGGTAATTTGGATATGTACAAGTGGAAATATTCGTGGGAATGACACCAGGGGGGATTGGTCAAGGAAAAATATGTGCTTGCTCTTATTATTACGGGAATACCCTGCTCTTAATTAAGGGATAAAGAAATTTTGGCTTGGAAACCTGATCCCAAGGGAACCTACTATGTAGCCTATGGTTATTAGGTTCTTGATATGCAAAAGTTTGAGAGCCTCCCTATCACATGGTGGAAAAAGGTGTGGAACAGATTTGCTTGGCCTAAATATAACTTCTTTCTCTGGTTGGTCGCTCGTAATAAATGCCTCACTTGGGATACTATGAGGAAGAGGGAATTTTAGGGTCTCTCAATTTGTGTCCTTTGTGGTAATAATGAGGATGACTCTTCTCATTTATTTTTACAATGCTCCCTTACCAGAGACATTTGGCACCGTTGGTGGAGTGCCTGGAACCATCCTTGTTTTCATGTGCTCTCCCTGGTGGAGTTTTGGAGCAGTCTAGGGCGACCTTTGACCAATGCCCCATTACTCCAGGTGGCTTGGAATTTGGGCCCTTCTTGCATCATCTAGAAAATTTGGCTCAAACGAAACCATCACATCTTTTAAGGTAGACATTTGGCTATTCAACAGATCTAGCAAAGGATCCTGTGTATGGTTCATGAAACTATTCATAGCAAAAATGATGTGAATCCTCTTTTGGACTCTAGGGAGGAGAAGGTAAGGCAGACCCTTGGTATATTTGGGGTTTGTGTAGACTATTATCACCCTAGAAGGGTTCCACAACTCAGCAAGAAAGGTTGGAGAGATGGTAGGTGGAGGCCGCCCCTTGGAGGAGTTTTAAAAATTAATACTAATGGGTCATCCAGGGGTAATCCTGGACATGCTAGAATTGGTGGTGTTGGGAGAGACTCTACTGGCATGGTCAAATTTTTCTTTTCCATTTATAAAGGTGTTCACTCCAATAAATTTAAGGACACTTTTACGATTCTCAAGGCCTTGTAGAGGGGGTTTTCTCTTGGCTAGCACAGGAGCATCTGCGAGTTCAAGTATCAAATTTTGGTTAATATTTAAAAAAAAAATGTTAGAGGATTTTAATTGGTAGTTGGCCTCTATGGCCAGTCAGATTCTCAAAATTAGTGAAGAGTTCGAATTTATCTCCTTTGTGCACATACCAAGGGAATGGAATGGGGTTGCTGATTATTTGGCCAAAAGGGCTTCTGAACTTTCGAGCCCTTGGATTATGGATAACTGGGAGAGTCTCTTTGTTGGGGACTCTTAGCACATCTGGGAGTTGATACACAAGGATGTCTAGACTTAATGTGGTTTTTTCTTGTTGTTTCTTCGGGTTTCAACCATGTCTGGTAGTTTTATTTTATTTTGTTGTTTATTTAAGTCTTGGTTGGGGGCTTCATTGTACTCTATAATCTTGTCTTCTTATCAATAAATTTTTACCCCTTTATTTAAAAAAAAATGTGGTACATTTACATGATCCAAATGATGTAATATGCTCTAACTCTAACACCTCCATGTATTACATTATTTGGGTATTGAAGATTTCAATATTCAATATGGATCTTTGTCTGCAAATATTTTCCAAATGTTCTTCAACCTAATATGATCCTTTGTATTCTCTTTAATTCACATTGCATTGTACACCTTCTTGAATTGGTTCTTCTTCTTCTTCTTCTTCTTCTTCTTTATTGGAGTTGGTACTTTCATGGGTGGGTGTACTATCACCCGATTCTTGCAAGAGTATTTTATCTTTGCCTTTGTCCTTGTCATTATTCCGTGTGTCCTATATAGAAGTTTTTGAACATACACTTAGAGCATCATGATAAGATTTTGAGTTAGTAGAACTTGAAGTACTAATACTACATGAGGATTGAAATATCTTTGCTAGGGATGATTCATCCATTTTTGTTTTTAGTTTAAGTATTTCTATCAATCCTTTATGTTTCACATTTTCATCCTTATAACATTTGAATGTAAGTAGTGCCAAGTATAGTATGCTTCCATATTCTAGAAGAATCTGAATGTCATTCTTTCCATTATCAATTGCTTCAGTGAGTCGAGCATGTAGATAATGTTCCATTGTTTAAAACTTATATTTTAAAGCTTCGCTATGTATCATTTTTGAGGTAAAATCTAAGTTTCCTTCAGATTTTATAAGTGAATTCTTGATTCCACTTTTTATGACACTTACTCTTTGCTTTCTAATAGTGTTGTTCATATCATTGTTCACTGTATTACTTGAGGTAGACATCCGTATAGATCCCTATATTAGAGTATAGAGTGCTTTGATAGAGCTTGAGATAGAATATTTTTAAGTGGTCTACCTTATGACTCCCTAGTTTAGAGTGTATGAGCTTTATTTGATAAATTTTTTTATAGAACTTAGGTTTTGTAGGCTTCCTTATGTCTCCCTAGTTAAGAGATGTGAATTTGATTTAATAAAATCCTTGTATAAACTTTATGACTCTCAAATGGATTGAATACTTGATAAACTTTGATGAATGCTATTATTATCAAGTTTAGTAGAATGCCTTATGTCTCCATAGTGATTTTGGATATGTTATATGATTGATAAAGTGCTTTTGATAATAGTAGTTCAATTTTGGATTGATTTTATAAAGTTTTATGAACATAAAAAATCAACTTCTATTACAACTTATTAATCCTATTGAACTTAAGCACTTTATAACTTGATGAGGTCCTAATGGTTGGATTTATTTTGTCCCTTTAATGTAGTTTTTTTTTTGGTAAGTTAGAGAATATCATTAAAAGGGTTTTAACTGGGTCCCTGTCCCAGATTTACATCAGAAATGCATACAAAATTCTAGAGAGAAGGGTAGTGAAAACCCAACATAGAGGACAAACTTGTAACAACCCAATGCACATAGACAACAACACTGGAAGACCCACAATACAGTGCGTAAACCACCAGACATGAACTGAACAAAAACCAGCGAGCGGGGACAGAGCCCGCTGGACACGAAGTGGGAAGGGTCAGCCCCCAACTACGGGTCAACATCCACGACCTCCTCATCAATGTTCTGCTTGATAGCCTATTTCAGACCTTCGATGGCGCTGGTGAAAGCAGTGATTAAGCTTTGGTAGAACATCCTTCTGATCTGATTAGAAAGTCCGGAAAGAGGAGCCGAGTCGCCGAAGAGATCACCTTCACCACGAGAGGGGGAAGGGTGGTTGGATGGAGCTTTGGGCCTCTTGATGCGAACCGAGCGACGAACCGGAGGGGTGGCCTCGATAGAATTAACTTTGCGCTTGCTGAGATTCCTGCACCCAGGGGGAGTTGGAGCATGCGGGGAGGCGGTGGTTTTGGAAGGTGAGGCAGCGGAGTTGGGTGGAGGAGGAGGTTTGGTGGGGGAGGCAAAGGATGGGGGGGACCCTGGTTTTTGGCATGGGCGGGGAACTTCGCTGAAGATGCAAAGCCAGCTAAAGGAGCAGGGGTGGCATCATCAAAGCCGGGTTTATCATTGGAAAGTGAAAGGGCAGGGCTAGGAGGAGCATCAGGGTCCGGAGCCACCGAGTTCAGGGGAGAAGCGATGATAGGGGGGTTAGCCATCATGTGGTAAAAAATGATGGCAAATAGGCCTTGGTGGGTAGGGGTGGTGGACTTGCTACGGGCAGCTTCAATGGAAAGGCGTAGAGAGCGATGGAGGAATACCGAGATGTTCATGGGGCGGTAGCCGCGGACATGATTGACGAGGGCAAGGTGAAAGCTGGCCATGGGTTTGGAAGGATCATTGCAGGCAAGATACTACATGAGAGGAACAACCAGCGAGGGGAAAGCGTCAGGGAGGGAATCGCGGATCAGGGCATGGCCATCCCACTAGAAATTCTGGTAATTGGGAAAACCAGCCAGCTCCGGCTCCCAACAGTGCTTGTCTCTACGGACCAGACGACCATCGACCGGAAGAGCAGCAATGTCACCAAGCAACTGGGGTGTCACCTCGAAATGGAAATTGTGAACACAGACATGACCATTGGACCAAGTACGAACAAAATCAGACGTAATGTCCTTCTTCGGGCCACGGAATTTGGAGATCAATGTCATCAGCCGACAGCCATGCAGGTAGCCAGAGGTGGTGGCATCAAAATGGATGGAACTGGGTTCGATATACGCCATGGAAGGAAAGCGAAAGGTGAAAGGGAGGGGTGGTGAAAGGGGAACACACATAGGCCAACGATGCAGAATGATGAGGACAGGGAGGATTGGCCTAGCGGTATGAGTTAAAAGGGTTAGGAATGGCTGGAAGGACAAGCCATAACAGGCAGGATGGTGGCACATGGACTGGAGGCCGATATGGGGATGGGAGAATGGGGGTAAGGGCATTGGGGAAAAGTCCACATGGGTGGAGATGGATGATAGTGAGGTAGGCATGGATTGATGGGGGAAGCCACAGGGGAAGGAAGCCACGTGGGAAGCATTGAAAGGGCGCAGAACCCCTTGGGACACAACATAGATAGACCTTGATATGCAGCTGCGTAGAAGAACCATGGTAATCGGAGCTTGGAGAATCGTCATGACACAGAGCCAATTATGGTATGTCTATCGCGGGCTTTCGAAAGTGCCAACCGAAGGACATCTGGCGGGAAGGAGTGGTGCCACACTTCCAACGAACGTTTACCCAAGCCAATATTTGCCAACCTGTCAGCAATCCTATTCGCCTCCCTGAACACGTGATTGGTTTCCACTTGGCTGTGTCTGCAAAGGAGGGCCCGACATTCATTGATCAGAGTCCTAATGTTCCACGGGGGGTCCTTGTTAGAAGTCAAGTAGCCAATGACGATGGCAGAATCACCTTCAATGTGGATCCCAGAAAGATGATGCTTGGTGAGCTGGAGGCCACGCCACAGAGCCCAGGCTTCGGCCACATTGTTGGTCTTGTGGTGGAGGTTCTCCGCAAAGGCAAGAATAATGGAACCATTATGATCCCTCACAACACCCCCCGTAGTAGCCAACCTAGGATTTCCCTTGGAAGCACCATCAAAATTAAGTTTGATCCAACCTGCCATGGGGGGATGCCAAACGGCCGTGGAGCGGGGATGGGGGGCAGGGGGGTCCCACTTGGGGATGGGGATGCCAAGGGAGGTGAGGATGGAGACTTCCACGGGGCTAAGGGGAGCACAGACCCAGGGGATGAGCTGGAAATTCTCAATGGCAAAGGTCAGGGATTTGATGGCGGTCGAAATAGGGTCGATGGAGGTCTCTGAAAAGACTCGACGATTGCGTTCGAGCCAAACTTGCCAAACAAAGTGATGGAGGCAAATCTTCCAAAGGAAGGCAAGCTTGGGGTGACGGAAGGGGGTGGGCCACTGGGCGAAGAGCTGCAACAGGGAATTGGGATGGACCCACTGAATCTGAAAGGAGGAGTTCAAGAAGTCGAGGCCCTCTCTAGAGAACGAGCAATCCACGAACAGATGGTTAACCGATTCCCAAGCAGACAAACACAGGTGACATCTGTTGGGGACAGGGATCCCCCTTTTCATCAAATTGTCAATGGTGAGCGCCTTATTCTGGATAGCAATCCATGCAAAAAACCCGATCTTTGGGATGAGATGCTTGATCCAAACTGCAGCAGGGGAAAAGGACGTTCTGGGAGCAGCCCTAATGAGAGAGAACGTGGACTTGACGGAAAACTCACCACTGTCGGTCTTGGCCCAGATCATACGGTCATGCGAAGCAACAGTGGGAATAAGGACGGTTCTTAACAATTCGGATAACTGGTTGCCAACCCTTCCTGGGAAGCTCCTCCATTGGTTTTGGTCATCAATGTAATCTTTCACTCTTCGGCCCCAAGCTCTCTCAGAGTCCTGACGTAACACAAAAAAATAGGGATAGTCATTGAGGGGTTTTTCCTTAATCCAAATGTCATCCCAGAAGCTAATAGATGAACCATCCCCTAACAACCATCTGATTCCTTTGGAGACGAGGGGTCTGGCGTAGAGAACTACTTTCCAGAAGGCCGAGCCATTGGAAGGGATGTTGTTGTTTAGCAATGAGTTGTGCTGCAAGTACTTGTCATGAATCATGGAGACCCACTCCACATTGAAGTTGGTGAGCACCTTCCAAGTTTGTTTAGCCATCAAGGCAAGATTCATATCAGCCGACCTTCTCAGTCCAAGGCCCCCAAGAGCCTTAGGTTGGCACACCTTTTCCCACCTGACCAGATGAAACTTACAAGAATTTTTAGGTCCACGCCAAAGGAAGGATCTCTGAATTTGCTCGATCTTGGAGTGCACCAAAATAGGAGCTTTGAAAATTGACATAAAATAGATGGGGATGCTTTGGAGAACCGCCATAGTGAGCGTGGACTTAGCAGCTTGGGAGAGAAGGGAGCCTTTCCAAGCGGCTAATTTACGCCTGATTCTGTCAACAACCCCATCCCACATAGCAGCCTTGGGGCTTTTGGTGAAGAGTGGAAGGCCCAAATAGGTCGTGGGAAGATCTCCAATGGAACATTGAAGGGTGCGAGCAATATTTCGTTGTCTGGGACCCGGAGTGTGGATAAAATAACAGCTGCTTTTCATGTAATTAATCTCCTGGCCAGCAGCAGAAGCAAAGGTGTCAAGGATCTGCTTGATGCGTTTGGCTTGAGGGACAGAAGCCAGAGTTGCAATGATAGTGTCATCCACGAACTATTGGTGGGATAAGGGGGGGATCGTGAAGACGACTGGAGCCCAGAAATACCCCTATCAGTGATAGCCTTTTTGATAGTTCTACCCAGGGATTCGGCTAAAATGATGAAGAGGAAAGGGGACAAGGGATCGCCCTGACGAATTCCCCTGGAGCTTGGAAAGTAGCCAGCCGCCGACCCATTTACTAACACAGAGAACCAAGGGGCTGAAATGCAGCCTTTGATGAGAGTAATCCAGTCCTTGTGAAACCCGAATTTGTCCATGACTTTTAGCAGGAAGTCCCTGTCAACCCTGTCAAAGGCTTTGCTGATGTCTAGTTTGATAAACATGGCAGCTTTCTTATTGCAGTGGGAGGAGTGAAGGGATTCATGGAGGGAGATGATACTATCAGTTATGGACCGCCCTTCGACAGAACTCCCTTGGCATGGGTCAATGATGGATGGGAGGATTAGCTTGAGTCTTTGAGCCAGGGATTTGGTTAAGATTTTATAAATAATGTTGCAAAGGCTGATAGGTCAAAAGTCATTCATGGATTTGCAGTGGGGGCTCTTAGGAATCAAAGCAATGAAAGTGGAGTTAGTCCCTCGGGGAATGATTTTAGTGTGTTGCATCTCTCGAATGGCACAGACGACCTCGTCCCCGATCACCTCCCAAAAGGTTTGGAAGAAGCGGGGAGGAAACCCATCGGGCCCGGGGGCTTTGTCGCCCTTCATGGCGAAGAGGGCATCTCTGATTTCTTTGGCCTCCAAAGGTTGAGTCAAAAACTGGTTCATCTCCAGGGTGATGAGAGTGGGGATGTTGCTGAGGAGGGAGGCTTGGGCGGGCCTATCATGGGGAAGCTCAAAATTCAGCAAGTTGTTGAAGAAGGAGGAGGCTTCATGGCGAATCCTGACAATGTCCTAGGTGGCTGTGCCATCGGCGAGAAGGAGCTCCTTGATCTTGTTGGTACTCCTATTGCGGAGGGTGGATGCATGAAAAAAACTAGTGTTGGCATCCCCTTCCTTGAGCCACAGAGCCCGAGACTTCTACCTCCATAAGGTTTCTTCTTTGGCTAAGATGTTGTGGTGCTCAGAAAGCAAGTGTTTTTCCTCATCCCTCAACGCAGGGGTCCACGGCTCATGCTGACCCAGGTGATCCAGCAACAAGAGGCGGTCAAAGATTTCCTTTTTGGCTTTGAAAATGTCCCCAAACACTTCCCTGTTCCAGATTTTGAGGCCTTCTTTGATGATTTTCAGTTTCTGAGACACACGGGAGATGGCTGACCCATGGACAGAGGTGGACCACCATTCTTGAATCTTTAGTTTTAGCTCCGGATGAAGAATCCACATGCTTTCGAACCGGAAGGGGGTCTTGAAGGAAGGGGCTTTATTGGACTCAAGAAGAAGAGGGGAATGATCTGAGCCAATGCGTGGAAGGGGAATGAGGGAGGTATCACCAAACAAGGGAATAGCCTGTTGGGATAGGAAGAAGCGATCCAACTTAACTTGAATGTGGTCCGCTCCCACTCTTCTGTTACTCCACGTGAATTGATGTCCCCGGAGTTGAATGTCCATGAGCTCATTATCACGAACAAAGTTCTGGAAATCACTGATGCTTTTAGCCGGCACACTGGTTCCTCCTTTTTTTTGGCCGCACAAAGGGGGGAATTGAAGTCTCCAGCCACCATCCATGGGAGGTTAGAGACCGCGCTCTTCATGAGGGACAGGGAGGCCCACATGTTGTTTCTATCCATAGGATTGTTGGGAGCATAGATGTTGGAGAGAACCCACGTGAATTTGTTTTCCTTGCAGTAGAATGCCATGTTTAGAGATCTGCTAGAGTAGGATATGATTCTTCCTTCAACAACTTCTGGGTTCCACATGCACAGAAGGCCTCCGACAGTCCCGTCAGCTGGAGATGCTGCCCATTGACCTTTTTTCCAGATCTTAGGGGCAATGCTAGCGGTTCTGTCATCATCAATCTTTGTTTCCTGTAGGAGAAGAATAGATGGATTGTGGTCCTTTCTTATGGATCGAGCTAACCTTTGTTTGCTCCTGCTATTGAGGCCCCTAATGTTCCATGAAAGGATCTTCATCTAGACGATTTGGGGGGTTTTTTGCCTCCTTTGTTGAGGGTAGGAGGAGGTTTGGAACTTCTGCTATCATCTCTCTGTTGATTGAAAAGGGTTTCAGACAAGGTTAGTTGCCTTCCATCAGCCACTTGGTCGTCAGCCTCTTTCCTGATAAGCTCATTGTTAGGGGGTCTCCCTCTTTTCCTTTCAGCACCAGAGTCCACCAAGCCTTTTTTGCTTCTAGTGATGATGGGAGGGGGTTGGTCCAAGGAGTCTGAATCCGAGCCGGAGGGAGAAAGGGGATCCTCATCAGGCATGCCTGAAGAGGGGGAGGGGTTAGGAGTAAGCAGGGGTTCTATAGAGGGGGGGATCGGTAAAGGTTGCAGGGGTAGGCCGAGGGGAACCTAATGCAGAAGGTAACGGGGATGACAGACCTTGGGACAAGGGGTTGGTTGCGGGGAGAGATTCGAGGAAGAGGATCTCATCCTCCATGGAAAGGAGAGGACCAAACTTATTAGGAAAGGCAAACATGGAGCATACCTGATTAGGGTTCGCAGAAGAAGAGGGAGCGAAAGACCACTGCGGACCAGTTTGAATCGCTTTCCCGCTGCTGTTCGCCGGTCTGGATGGTCGATCACCGTGCCTCGGATGGAGGAGCTCCTTGCTCTGAGTTGGTCACTGAGGCTTGAGGGAAGGACACTGCGAGCGAAGGTGGCCCTGGGAATTACATTCGATACAAAATGGGGGTTTGTTTTCGTATTCGATAGCCTGGCACCAATGGAAATCGCCATAGATGAGGTTGACGCGGGTGGGGAGCTTGGACGCAAGGTTGGCGTTGACACAAATGCGGGCACAAGCCATACGAGATCGGGCTTTCGTTGCAGGGTCTAGGGCCACCGTTTTCCCAATGTAGTCACCAATCCAGCGGAGAATATCTTCATGGTAGAAATGGATGGGAAGCTCCGGGAGACGAACCCAAATGGGCATGAAATTGATGTCCTGCGTGCTAGGGCAAAAATATTCTCCCCATTTCCTTAAAAATAAGCTTTTCCTGCCAAAGAACCAGGGGCCTCCGGTCAAGATGCGGTCATGGTCCTCTTGGTTATTCAAGCAGATCAGGAAAAAACCTCTGGTAAGGGCCACCAGCTGGAGATCTCCGAGCACACGCCATTTGAAGCCAGCCCATTTTCGAATGGACTCCATATCGGGACGCCCTCCAAGAAATTTGCCCACGAGGGAAAGAGATTCGAAGGATAGCTTTTCCTTCATGAGGGAATCCGGGAGGACCAAGTTCTCACCATCCATGACAGGGCGAACAGGGTCAGAGGCGGGAAGGGGTCGGTGGAACCCCACAACCTTTTGTAGGTACGACACTGCAGAAGTCCCTCCCGGGTCGGGCCCAAAGGGTGGGCCATCCGGGGGATCTCCCCAGGCTCCAGCGCGGCAGAGGAGGGAGCATCGGGCGAAGGCCCACAAGTAGCAGACAGGCAGGGAGGGGCAGAGGCAAAGGACACAGGGCATGCAGAAGGGGCGGGAAACATTGTTCAAAGTTCAGAGACTCCCTTAATGTAGTTTTGATACATGTATACCAATTAATTTCCAACCCTTGATAATCCTTAATGAACCTCCTTTTATAGATTTTGATATTTGGTATTTAATGTTTCTAAATTCCAATATCATACTTTGGTGTTGTATTCCTTATAACTCCCTAATTTGGAATATTAGAAAACAATAATATTTCCAATAATAGAATTTTAATCTTTCCAAGTAGAAATCCGTATTTCTCCTATGTTTTAATTTGTAAATATTGTTGGACATTTTGAGTCCCTAAGCCAAAGTTGTCATTGATGTCAAGATGCCAGTGATAGTTCTTCTTCAGTTCGAGTGCAAAGTTTAAAGGAAGTTTATAATGGGTTAAAATATTTTTATTTTACACCCAAAAGAATGGGTCAGAAAGTGGTTTCATTTCTCCTTTGGAAGCAAATATATCCGAAGCAATGGAAGGATATAATATTATAATATTTATTATAATATTTATCCAAGGTGGTGAAAAACCCAAATAAATTATTATAATTTTAATTATAATATTATTTGGTTTACAAAGGACAATTAATTATTTTTTATAAAACCCTAAGGTTGGGTTTTGGAGGGAAAAATATTTCAAAGCGCAAAGTTTAAAGTAAATTAAACCCAAAGGTTGGGTTTAATAAAAGGCATTCGAAGCCTTTACCGCCGACGTCATGGAAGGAAGCACGTGAGCGCCGACGTCGTTAATGCAATGAAGGAGCATATAAATATGCCCAACAAACCTAAGTTTTATTTACCCTTGCTCGAATTAATAATCGGTGGCATGCGAAAAGAGAGCTTGTGCATTTACGAAAATGTGGCAGCGAAGGGAATAAAGGAGGAAGTTTTCATCCTCAAGTTTCATTGGGCAAGCGTGGCCTAGTGGTAGTTGGGAAAGCGCAAAGGCGTTGGCAGCAAGGTGGTTGACGTTTTGAATCCCTGCGTGCATTGTTTGGTGTGTTGATTGAGGCGCCCAAGGCGCACGACCTTTTGCCCTTGGTGGAAGGTGATGTGAGATTAAGAAGCATGTGGTGCTTCTTTAATCTTGAATGAGCGCTTGGCTCGTGCGATGACTTTGGCCGTGGTTAAGGCGCTTGTGGTGAGACGAGGTTGAGGGTTCGATTCCCTCCGAAGACAAGGTATTTAATTTTGATTTAAATTTTGTTAGTTGCCTAATGTTGGAGGAATAAGGGTGCATAATTGATTATTATTTTTATACATTAAGGCATGAAGTTTATGGTGAATGTTTGTTGAGGATTATTGTGGAAGGTTTGATATTTGAAGTTTATGGTGAATGTTTGTGGGTGAGGGTGTGGTATTTTTGAGGATTATTTTGGAAGGATTGATATTTGAGATTTATTATTTTAGGAGTAATAAGGAGTTTTAGTAAAGTCTTAATTAATTTCTTATTAAGACTTTTGAGCATTATTTTTGTATAAGGGTTTTTCTATTAAAAGAAGACTATGGTGAATGTTATTTTTGAGTTGGAGTAATAAGGTGTATTTTGGATCATTATTTTGTATTGTGATTTGATTGAAGTCTTCTAACCCTTATTGAGATTGGAAAAGAGAAATTTGTGAGTGTGGCAGATTTGTGAGATCAACTCCTTGTCAAGCAAAAAGGTATGGGCAAATTCTTCTTTGGTTGAGTTGGTTGATTGGCTTACTTGAAAATTAAGTTTGGAGTGAAAAGGATTTGATTAGGGTTTCCTTTTCAAAAGTGTTTGAGTTAATGCTTCAAGGTTTTTTGAATTGAGAGTTGTGATTAAACCTTGTTTGATAAGCATTGTTGTTGAGACCATTGGTTGAGTGGAGTGTTTGAGTTAATGCTTCAAGGTTTTCTGAATTGAGAGTTGTGATTAAAACCTTGTTTTATAAGCATTGTTGTTGAAGCCATTGGTTGTGTGAAAAACCTGAGTTAGGGTTTGAAAATATCATGAGTATCATTGTTATGTGAAGAATGTTTTATAAGCATGGTTGTTGAAGTGAGTTGTTATGCAAAGAACTTGAACTTGAGTTAGAAAAGAACATGAGTATCATTGTTATGTGAGATTTGTTGTTGAGCATTGTTGGAAATATTTTGAGTTGGAGTATACATGCTTGGACTAGGGTTTGTGAGAAAGAGTTGTTTCTTGAAGTGATTGGTTGAGTAGAGTTGATTGAGCCTAGTCAAGTGGATGTATGAAGTGATTGTTCAAGTTCCATAAAACAAACTATTCTATATTCTGATTTGAGTTGAAGAGATTGAGTTTTGAGTATAGAACATATTGAGTCTCTAACAATTCTCTTTATGCTTCTATGAGATTGAGTTGTGAAAGTGATTGAGTCTTGAGAATAGAACATATTGAGTCTCTAACAATTCTCTTTATGCTTCTATGAGATTGAGTTGAGAAAGTGATTGAGTTTTGAGTATAGAACATATTGAGTCTCTAACAATTCTCTTTATGCTTCTATGAGATTGAGTTGAGAAAGTGATTGAGCATTGAGTATAGAACATATTGAGTCTCTAACAATTCTCTTTATGTTTCTATGAGATTGGACAAGTTCTGTGTGGACTTGTTAAGCATATTTGAGGTAAGTCTTTGAGAAGACTTGTGGACTGATTTTGTGTGAGCTTTTGTGGAAGCTTACAATACAGATTTGAGCAAGTCCTAGAGAGGACTTATTGAGCATATTTGGACAAGTTGTGTGGACTTGTTGAGCAGATTTGGATAGGTTCTGTGTGGACTTGTTGAGCAGATTTGGACAGGTTTTGTGTGGACCTATTGAGCAAATTTGAGCAGGTTCTGAGTGGACTTGTTGAGTAGATTTGAGAGTTCTGAGTGGACCTATTGAGCAGATTTGAGCAGGTTCTGAGTGGACCTATTGAGCAGATTTGATTAGGTTTGAGTGGACCTGTTGAGCAGATTTGAGCAGGTTCTGAGTGGACCTGTTAAGCAAATTTGAGTAGATTTGAGTGGACTTATTGAGCAGATTTGTGCTAGACCGATTGGACTATGTTTAGTGCAAGAGATTGAGCAGAGTTGTGCTAGACCTACTGGACTATGTTTAGTACAAAATTGAGATAGAGCTTTGGAGGTGACAGAGTAGAGAGGACAGAGTCTCTAGTGGATAGAGATCCATCATCCAGGGTAGTGAGGATAGGTCTTCTGAGTGGGGACAAGAGTCTTCAGTGGAGAGAGATCCACAAGCCAATGTAGTGGAGGTAGTAGTCTTCTAGAGGATCACCATCCAGAGTAGAGGAGAAGGAGTTCTCCTATGGATAGAGATCCACAAACTAGATTTAGGGGATCAACATCTCCTTTGGATAGAGGTCCATAAACATTGTAATTGGGAAGGATTCCCAAGAGATTATTTGAGAAATATTTAGAAGAAATATTTTCTCCATGGAGGTAGCCATATTTGGGTGAACCACGTTAAATCTGTGTCTCTATTGTGTATGGTGTTTTGTGCATTGCTTTGATTACTGCTATTGATACTTCTATCTATACACTGCATAATATTGATTTGAAAAGAAAAGTAAAAAGTGCTCTTATACTGTTCACCCCCTCTCAGTATAAGCTTGTGTTCTTCAATTGGTATCAGAGCGGGTTCCTTCAGAAGAGTTTGACAGCTTGAAGGAAAAGTGGTCAAGAACACAATGGATCAAAAGGATCAAAGGGATGGGTCCATCAATAATATAGTACCAGTATTTGATGGAAGTGACTTCTTGTATTGGTGTATGCTGATGAGATTTCACTTGATGGCACTTGGCAATGAAGTTTGGGATGCAGTGGAACTTGGATATGATTCAGTAACCGATCCTCCTATAGATAAGGAAGGTAAGCTTCTAATGCATGCAAATTCAAGAGCTATGAATGCAATTATAAAAGGATTGCGTAGATCAGAATCTATGAAGGTTATGGATTGTAAAACAACAAAAGAAATGTGGGAACTACTGCATAACATATATGAAGGAGATAAAGGTGTCAGGAAAGCTAAGATCAAAAATCTCAAAGGAGAATTTGAAAACTTAAGAATGCGGGATGATGAAAACATTCATGACTATCTCAGTAAGATTGATGAACTTGTACATGAGATGAGAGGTCTTGGAATGAAGGTCGATGAATCTGATGCTTGTGATAAGATCTTGAGAACTCTTCCAAAAAGGTACAGTGAAAAGGTCTCTGCTATAGAAACATCAATTGATAGTGATTGTCTGACAAGAAATTCTTTACTTGGCATGCTTACAACTTTTGAGATAAGAACAAAAGATCCTATCCCTCCAAAAGAGGAAGCATTCAAAGCAATCAAGAAAATAAAGGGTAAGAAGTCAGAATCAAGCAGTGAGTCATCCAGTGATGAAGAAGCAAATTATGGTAGAAGAGATAAAGGTTCCAGAAGACCCATAGATCTAAGATCTGTTAAGTGTTTCAATTATGGAAAGTATGGACATTTTGCAACAGATTGTAAAGAGCCAAAGAACAACAATGGTGAAGAAAAATAGGATCACAGGTACAAGGAATCAAAAATATATAGGCATCAAAAGAAAAGCAAGGATGGACAAAGCAGACAAGGAAAGAAGTTCTTCCAAAGACAAAAGAGGAGCTACTATGCGGATAATGCAAGTAAGTACTCAAATGATAGTGATGCTAGCTTTTCAGACAATGATAGAGATGAAGTCCTATTTATGATTGAAGAGAAAGAACCAGTTAAGAAAAGGACTCCAGTTATTCTCAAGTGTTTTAGATGTGGTAAATTTGGACATCTTGAAGATGATTGCACAAGGGATGGTTATAGTTTCAGTGATGATGACTATGAAGATGCACTTGAAAGACCAGATGAAAATCTTCTAATGGCATTAGAAGAAGAAGTGAGTGATCCTATAGAAGACAAGCCAAAAGAAAGTAATGATATGGACAAAGGTAAACAAATAGAGGATTATTCAATAGAGAATGGTTATGATCTCAAGGGAGAACTTATCTATGCCCTTGACATGGTAAAGAAGGTAAGAAAGCAACACTCTAAGCTTGAAATTCAGTTTCAAGAATGTGATGAAGAAAGATTATTGCTCATAGAGGATTTAGAAAAATCAAAGGCTAAGGCAAAGAAGTTCAAAGATAAGTTAGAAGCAAAGATCTTGGAATGTGAGAAGTTAGCACAAGAAGTGGCACTACTAAAGGAAGATTTAGAAGACTCCAAGAATAAGCTATACAAGTATGTAAACAGTGCAAAGAGTGTGGATAAAATAGTCAAGATACAAAGAGGAGCAACAAACAAGACAGGTCTTGGTTCTAAACAGGTTCAAAAGAAATGGGAAGAAGAGTCTACTTCAAGTCTTGAAGAAGAAGAAACTTTAGATGAAGATACATCAGAAGAAGACAGTGTAAGAGGGAGTGAGACATCAGAGGATGAGTTGGACAATAAAGAGTTCAACAAAGATAGGAACAATGCACAGAAAAGATACAGATGGAACAACAATCATAATAGGAGACCAATGAGGTCAAGACAAGGAAGCTTCAATGGAAGATGTTTTTCATGTCACAGGTTTGGGCACATGGCTTCACAGTGCAGGACACATGAAAGACAGGAATATGGGAAAGGATAACTTTTCCATGGGTATTGCTACTCATGTAATGAGTTTGGTCACAAGGCAATGAATTGCAGGGTTCATGATAGAAGAGGATATGGCTTCAATAGAAGAGATCCTAAGACATTTGCACCTCCAAGGAATAATAACATTAAGTGTTATAAGTGCAATAATGATGGTCACACAACAAAATGGTGTAGAGAAAATATTCTAGAAATATGTATGAATAGGAACATGAATATGAACAAGAATATGAACATGAATAGGAACAGGAACATGGATAAGAACAGGAGCAAGAATAGGAATGATGATAGGAATAAGAATAGGAACATGAATAGGAATAGGAATAAGAACATGGATGAGAATAAGAATAAAAATAGGAACATGAATGATGACATAGATAGAAACAATTAGAAGAATTAGAAAATTCAGAAAATAAGGGAAGAGGATAAAGGTAAAGAACAATGCCTTTTGGGAGTAGAAATACTCCCACCCCATAATTAACCACCTCAAAGGAGGTGGGGGAGGGGCTAAGCTAAGAGGCTCATTCTTAGCCCCGAGCCCCAAAGGTGACCCTTTGCCATTGATGTCAAAGGGGGAGAGATTTGTGTATTGGGGAGAGATTTGATATGGGGAGAGATTTGATATCTGAGAGAGCATTGAGCCAGGGGGAGCAATGTCCCAAGGGGAGGAGAAGAAAAAGAAAGGTCAGGTTTTAGTAAAAATAATGTGGGTTGCCATCAATGACAAAGGGGGAGATTGTTGGACATTTTGAGTCCCTAAGCCAAAGTTGTCATTGATGTCAAGATGCCAGTGATAGTTCTTCTTCAGTTCGAGTGCAAAGTTTAAAGGAAGTTTATAATGGGTTAAAATATTTTTATTTTACACCCAAAAGAATGGGTCAGAAAGTGGTTTCATTTCTCCTTTGGAAGCAAATATATCCGAAGCAATGGAAGGATATAATATTATAATATTTATTATAATATTTATCCAAGGTGGTGAAAAACCCAAATAAATTATTATAATTTTAATTATAATATTATTTGGTTTACAAAGGACAATTAATTATTTTTTATAAAACCCTAAGGTTGGGTTTTGGAGGGAAAAATATTTCAAAGCGCAAAGTTTAAAGTAAATTAAACCCAAAGGTTGGGTTTAATAAAAGGCATTCGAAGCCTTTACCATCGACGTCATGGAAGGAATCACGTGAGCGCCGATGTCGTTAATGCAATGAAGGAGCATATAAATATGCCCAACAAACCTAAGTTTTATTTACCCTTGCTCGAATTAATAATCGATGGCATGCAAAAAGAGAGCTTGTGCATTTACGAAAACATGGCAACGAAGGGAATAAAGGAGGAAGTTTTCATCCTCAAGTTTCATTGGGCAAGCGTGGCCTAGTGGTAGTTGGGAAAGCGCAAAGGCATTGGCAGCAAGGTGGTTGACGTTTCGAATCCTCGCGTGCATTGTTTGGTGTGTTGATTGAGGTGCCCAAGGCGCATGACCTTTTGCCCTTGGTGGAAGGTGATGTGAGATTAAGAAGCACGTGGTGCTTCTTTAATCTCGAACGAGCGCTTGGCTCGTGCGACGACTTTGGCCATGGTTAAGGCGCTTGTGGTGAGACGAGGTTGAGGGTTCGATTCCCTCCGAAGACAAGGTATTTAATTTTGATTTAAATTTTGTTAGTTGCCTAATGTTGGAGGAATAAGGGTGCATAATTGATTATTATTTTTATACATTAAGGCATGAAGTTTATGGTGAATGTTTGTTGAGGATTATTGTGGAAGGTTTGATATTTGAAGTTTATGGTGAATGTTTGTTGAGGATTATTGTGGAAGGTTTGATATTTGAAGTTTATGGTGAATGTTTGTTGAGGATTATTTTGGAAGGATTGATATTTGAGATTTATTATTTTAGGAGTAATAAGGAGTTTTAGTAAAGTCTTAATTAATTTCTTATTAAGACTTTTGAGCATTATTTTTTGTATAAGGGTTTTTCTATTAAAAGAAGACTATGGTGAATGTTATTTTTGAGTTGGAGTAATAAGGTGTATTTTGGGTCATTATTTTGTATTGTGATTTGATTGAAGTCTTCTAACCCTTATTGAGATTGGAAAAGAGAAATTTGTGAGTGTGGCAGATTTGTGAGATCAACTCCTTGTCAAGCAAAAAGGTATGGGCAAATTCTTCTTTGGTTGAGTTGGTTGATTGGCTTACTTGAAAATTAAGTTTGGAGTGAAAAGGATTTGATTAGGGTTTCCTTTTCAAAAGTGTTTGAGTTAATGCTTCAAGGTTTTCTGAATTGAGAGTTGTGATTAAACCTTGTTTTATAAGCATTGTTGTTGAGACCATTGGTTGAGTGAAGTGTTTTGAGTTAATGCTTCAAGGTTTTCTGAATTGAGAGTTGTGATTAAAACCTTGTTTTATAAGCATTGTTGTTGAAGCCATTGGTTGTGTGAAGAACCTGAGTTAGGGTTTGAAAATATCATGAGTATCATTGTTATGTGAAGAATGTTTTATAAGCATGGTTGTTGAAGTGAGTTGTTATGCAAAGAACTTGAACTTGAGTTAGAAAAGAACATGAGTATCATTGTTATGTGAGATTTGTTGTTGAGCATTGTTGGAAATATTTTGAGTTGGAGTATACATGCTTGGACTAGGGTTTGTGAGAAAGAGTTGTTTCTTGAAGTGATTGGTTGAGTAGAGTTGATTGAGCCTAGTCAAGTGGATGTATGAAGTGATTGTTCAAGTTCCATAAAACAAACTATTCTATATTCTGATTTGAGTTGAGATTGAGTTTTGAGTATAGAACATATTGAGTCTCTAACAATTCTCTTTATGCTTCTATGATATTGAGTTGTGAAAGTGATTGAGTTTTGAGTATAGAACATATTGAGTCTCTAACAATTCTCTTTATGCTTCTATGAGATTGAGTTAAGAAAGTGATTGAGCTTTGAGTATAGAACATATTGAGTCTCTAACAATTCTCTTTATGCTTCTATGAGATTGAGTTGAGAAAGTGATTGAGCATTGAGTATAGAACATATTGAGTCTCTAACAATTCTCTTTATGTTTCTATGAGATTGGACAAGTTCTGTGTGGACTTGTTAAGCAGATTTGAGGTAAGTCTTTGAGAAGACTTGTGGACTGATTTTGTGTGAGCTTTTGTGGAAGCTTACAATACAGATTTGAGCAAGTCCTAGAGAGGACTTATTGAGCATATTTGGACAAGTTCTGTGTGAACTTGTTGAGAATATTTGGACAGGTTTTGTGTGCTTATTGAGCAGATTTGGATAGGTTTGAGTGGACTTATTGAGCAGATTTGAGTAGGTTCTAAGTGGACATGTGTGAGCAGATTTGATAGGTTTTGAGTGGACCTATTGAGCAGATTTGAGTAGGTTCTGAGTGGACCTATTGAGAAGATTTGTGCAGGTTTTGAGTGGACCTATTGAGCATATTTGAGTAGGTTGAGTGGACCTATTGAGCAGATTTGTGTAGGAGTGGACATGTTGAGTAGATTTGAGTAGGTTTTAGATGGACCTATTGAGAGATTTGTTAGTTGAAAATGGACTATATTTAGTGTATATTTGAGTGAGATTATTGAGCAGACTTGTGCTAGACCGACTGGACTGTGTTTAGTGCAAGATATTGAGCAGAGTTGTGCTAGACCAACTAGACTATGTTTAGTATAGAATTGAGACAGAGCTTTGGAGGTGATAGAGCAGAGAGGACAGAGTCTCCAGTGGATAGAGATCCATCAGCTAGGGTAGTGAGGATAGGTCTTCTGAGTGGGGACAAGAGTCTTCAGTGGAGAGAGATCCACAAGCCAGTGTAGTGGAGGCAGTAGTCTTCTAGAGGATCACCAGCCAGAGCAAAGGAGGAGTTCTCCTGTGGATAGAGATCCACAAACCAGATTTAGGGGATCAACATCTCCTTTGGACAGAGGTCCATAAACATTGTAATTGGGAAGGATTCCCAAGAGATTATTTGAGAAATATTTAGAAGAAATATTTTCTCCGTGGAGGTAGCCATATTTGGGTGAACCACGTTAAATCTGTGTCTCTATTGTGTATGGTGTTTTGTGCATTGCTTTGATTACTGCTATTGATACTTGCTATCTATACACTGCATAATATTGATTTGAAAAGAAAAGTAAAAAGTGCTCTTATACTGTTCACCCCCCTCTCAGTATAAGCTTGTGTTCTTCAAATATTAAGCTATAATTCTCCTTTAATTTTACTTTCAAATATGGTTGATTTCCTTATAGTTTCAACCTTATATTTTACCCTTATATCTCCTATTAATGAAAGCAAATTAGAATAAGGTAAATTCTTATCTTTATAATGTTGCAAATCCCTACGTACTCAGTGTTGAATTTTAGACTTAGATGACAACAATCTTTAGTATTCCTCTTGGCTATTATGACCAAAGGTAAGCTTTGTATTCTCCAACGTATGGGTATAGATGAGATCAAAAGACTTTAATTCTTGTCTTGAACTCCTTCTATGGCTGATGGCAGATAATTTCCCATTCTCTTTTGATTGCAATATTTGGACAATGGATGCCTCAAGTCTGACCAAGAACTTTAAATGCTCTTTTCTTTTCTTATACATTTGTGTTTGTTGATACTTTGAATATGTGTTCCTCCTTAGTATTTGATGCCTAAAATAGGGACAGATTCTTGTAGTAGGTGATAAGTGTCATCGCAATTTTATTTTAACGCCTAGGAGAGAGATAGAACCTTGTTGAATTTGGAATTTTTTTTGTAGAATGGAAGGTGAGCATTACAGTATTGTACGAGTGCTTATATTCCTTGGTGATAAGTGTTACTTCTCTTCTAACACTTCCAACCTCCTCCCGTATAATGCCTTGTTGGAATTTTCTTCAAACGTGCAAAGGGTGAGCACTCGCATGGGAGACATTAGGGTTTCCTTCAAGGTGACAAGTGTCACATTTTATTTTTGCATGGGCCTTATCTTCTCAATGTCTCTCAATCCTTAACATATTCTTTATAAGGTTCTTTTATCAACGTATTATGGCCAAATTCTCCTTTGTTGTATACTTTCGATGGCGCTTGGTGCAAACTGGTTCCAGCTGTAGAAGTGAGCAACGCTTTGATGGCTATGGGCAATGCTTTGGTGGAATTTTGAGATACTCCAATGCTGTCCTTGAGTGCTCCTTATGGATGTACGTCTAGCTGGTATAGCCTCTTTTGTGCATTATTTTTCTCCTTTCAACCTGCTATGTATTTATCTTTGTAGATAATATTTCTCCTTCCTTGTGTTATGTTGTGTTTGGTTGCAAGTATCTTAATACGACTATCCAAAATCATGGATGATATGAGCTCTTTGAGAGGCTCTTTTACCTTGCTTGGAGGATGTTTTACACGACCGCTTTGAGTTGATTTCTCCTTGTGAAGAATGTGCCTTTGTGGAACTTAAACCCTATCATTTTTCCTACGTAGGACATATTAGTATGGTTTAATATGATGTAAATAAAATTGTGAATATAATACCTTTTTTTTTGCATATCCTTTTGTAATCTCTTTTTGCTGGTTTTAGTGGCGGCTTTCTTATAGGAAAGGACTGATTTGACATTGTATCCTTTGCTAGAAAAGTCTCTCCTTTGCTTGGTTACTTTGGTAATAAACCCAAGCTAATAACCACATAGATAGAAGATTTTGTAGAAGTAATTTATGCACTAATTGTTTTGTAAATAGTCCTTAGTGCACCTCAAATCTAAGACTCACCAAGTCTTGATTTGTAGCTTCTTTTAATGTTTTTGATGATGGATTTCTTCTCCACTCCTTGCAAGATCTAATTTTGGTGGCTTCTTTGGGCCATGAAATGCTATAGGTGATGTGCACCAAATAGTTTCTCTAGAAACTTTGATAATCTGTTGGTTTTGTGCCCTTGATATTTAATAATCAACAAACACAAACTAACCCTTTTGATAGTAACTAGTTAAAGATCAACTAGTATAGTGCTAATGGATTAATAATGCACTTTAATGGTAACAATAATCTCACCTTATTGCTCCTATAAATAAATTCACAAAATAATTTCAAATGCACTTAATAATCTTTACAACTTTTAAGAGGATTCTATAAAGAACCCTTAATGAATAATCTACAATTCTCACTACAATCAATATTGTAGTATGTAGTCTTCTTTCTTTCTAGATAGATAATAGGTAGGTGATAATTTTATTTCTTTCAAAAATATCCAACTCCTATTTAATGTGCAAATATATATTTAAAATAAACTCTCCTTTTTGCACTTTCTTGAAGACTATAATATAAGCCATTTTTATTTGCAACTCTAATCTAAATATGGTGCTTAATGGAATTTGATAATGATCGACCGGGTGCAAACAAACAAAAAATTTAATTAATAATTAATGCAGCAAATATACTTTTTATTAAATTGCACCCTTCAACCTTACACTTATATGATATGTACCAATATTTATATAGGGAAGAGGAAGAGGAAGGATGGAGGGATAAGGGAATAATACGTTGGAGGGATAAGGTGGTTGGAGAGATAAGGGGAATGAAAGGCATGGAGGAATAAGGAGAAGATAGAGGAGGGAATATAGGAGAAGAAATAGGAGGGGAGTTAGGGAGAATAGGGCATAAGAAAAAATTTGCCGACAACTCTTGCCGACAAAACTTAAGAGTTTTCACACTTAGGACTAGAAAAAAGATTTTTCTAAGCCACTTAAGTAGAAACCCTATTCACACTTGCAACATTCTCCCCCTTAAAGTTGAGAGGACTGACTACACAGTCTCTCAACTTTACAAATTGAGCTTTAGTCATCGCCTTGGTGAAGATGTCCGCGACGTTCTCCAAAGTGTGAAAGTATTGAAGCTCAACAATTTCATGTTCCACCATATCTCTGATGAAGTGGTACTTCATATCAAAATGCTTCGTTCCGCTATGGTGGACAGGATTATATGCCAACCGAATGGCACCGATGTTGTCGCAATAGACTCTGGTCGGACCACTTTGCTGTTCTCCAATCTCTTCTAGTACTTTCCTTAGCCATAAGGCTTGAGTACTTGCATAAGTAATCGCTATATACTCACCTTCTTTGAAGATAGCGCTACTACCGTCTCGCTTTTTGGAACTCCAAGTTATTAGTCCCGATCCAAGACTAAAATAGCTTTCCCGATGTTGACTTCCCGTCATCAATATTGCTACCCCAATCACTATCGCTGAAGCCTACAAGCTTGATAGTGTCACATTTATGGTACTGGATTCCAAAATCCAATGTACCTTTCACATATCTCAAAATTCTTTTAGCTGCTTGCAAATGCAGCTCAGATGGGTTAGACATAAATCTAGAAACAAGAGATACAGCATACTGAATATCTGGTCTGGTGTTGGCGAGAAACATCAAACTCCCAACCATGCTTCTGAAAGTGGTCACGTCAACTTTTGGTGCTCCATCATCTTTGCTTAATTGGATC
This sequence comes from Wollemia nobilis, assembly GCA_028583015.1. Taxonomy (NCBI): domain Eukaryota; kingdom Viridiplantae; phylum Streptophyta; class Pinopsida; order Araucariales; family Araucariaceae; genus Wollemia; species Wollemia nobilis. The sequence goes on along the minus strand of JAQPPZ010016833.1, from coordinate 2,560,270 downwards.
CCATGTCCAATTGGAGTTGCAACTCGGTTTGCAATGCTCCATAGCAAACTTCTTGATCATATCTTGAGCATACTTATGTTGACGAGATGAAGATCCCTCGTATCTGATTGATGAACCTCCATTCCAAGGTAGTAGTGCATTAAGCCAAGATCCTTCATCTCAAACTGCGTCATCATGGAGTGTTTGAACTCCATATTCATTTTTTCATTACTACCCATAAAAATGAGATCATCCACATACAAGCAAACTATGAGGATGTCATTACCTTGCTTTAGGTAGTAGAGTGTGGGTTCATTTTTGCTCCTGGTGAACCCATAATCTTTGAAGTACCCATCAATGCGTGAGTACCAAGCTCTTGGTGCCTCGTTTAAGACCATAGAGTGCCTTCTTCAATCTGTAAACAAGGTGTTCCTTACCTTGCTCTTCAAATCCTTGTGGTTGCTCAACGTACACTTCTTCTGTCAAGTAACCATTGAGAAATGCACTCTTTACATCCATGTGTTGGACTTTCCATCCTTTGTGTGCAGCTAAGGCAAGAACTGTTCTGATAGTCTCCTGTCTGGCTACAGGAGCAAAAGTCTCTTCATAATCAATTCCATATTTCTGAGTAAAACCCTTTGCTACTAATCTTGCCTTGTGCCTCTCAATGCTTCCATCAGCATTAAACTTGGTCTTGAAGACCCATTTACAGCCAACACATTTCTTTCCTTTAGGAAGCTTCACGAGCTCCCAAGTGTCATTGTTTTTTATAGAGGTTATCTCCTCTTTCATGGCATCTTGCCATATTTTTTGAGTACATGCCTTCTCATAACTAGAAGGTTCAAGTCGTGCACTAGTTAACAAAGCATAGTTAACTTGATCTCCCCTAGGTTCCTGCTGGGAGTCATCATCACCATACAAGTGCATACTTTCTAATCTGTGTAAAACAGATTCCATTTCACTAGCTTGACTCCTAGTGTATCTTCTTGAAAATTTTTTATCCAACATCTGAGATGATGGATGATACTGTAGAGTTCTCTTACCTTTGGATGGAGAATCAATGTCCATTGGTGAGGAACTTACTGATCACTGTGGAGAAGGACTTGGTGAAGAAGTTGAATCAGAAGATGGACTTGGAGGATGAGTGGGAGGAGACTGCTTTCCTTTCTGTGGTATCTGCGGTTGCACTTGCTGAGCAACTATATCAGTGGCTTCAACATCACTGAATATTTGGGGCTTACCCCATTCTCCTCCTTCATCAAAAATCACATCCCTTGAAATCACTATCTTTCGAGTCGTAGGATTGTAGAGTCTATAACCTTTTGTGTTTTCACAAGTATCCTACAAAAATGCATGCCTGACTCTTTGGATCAAGCTTCTTTCTCAACTCATCAGGAATGTGAGCATATGCCAATGAACCAAATACTCTGAAATACTTCACATTTGGTTTCTTACCATACCAGGCTTGGTAAGGTGTCTTCCCTTTCAAACTTGAAGTAGGACTTCTGTTCAAGATGTGAACACTAGTCCTTGTTGCATCTCCCCAATATGAATTACTCAAATGCTTTGTCTGAAGCATTGATCTTGCCATCTCCACAATGGTGCGATTCTTCCTTTCTGCTACACCATTTTGCTATGGAGTGTAGGCAGTTGTGAACTGCCTCTTGATGCCATGATGTTTACAAAAATTCAAAAACCGATTAGAGGAGTATTCTCCTCCTTTATCTGATCTAAGACATTTTACAGAATATCCACTCTCACTTTCAACTTTTGCTTTAAAATCAACAAAGCATGCAAATGCTTCATCCTTATGCTTCAAAAAATATATCCAACACATTCTTGTGCAATCATCAATAAAAAGTAGGAAGTAAGAGTGGTTACCTAGACTCTTGGTCTGCATCGGACCACAGATGTCTGAATGCACTAACTGGAGTGGATAGCTGGCCCGCCATGCTTGTCCATGAGGAAATTTTGATCTGGCATGCTTGCCCAAGGCACACCCTTCACAGACTTCCTTACTATCTTGAATTTTGGGAAGTCCAGTTACCATTGCTTGTGAAGTTAGCATTTTCAAACTTGCTGAATTCAAATGACCATATCTCAAGTGCCATAGGACACTTGGATTGGTAATAGCAACATTTACTAACTTATCTCCCCCTGGCTGGCCAAACTTTAAAGGGAATAATCTATTCTTTGACATTGGCACTTGTGTAATGATTCTATTACTATTGTTCTTGTCAAAAATGGTGCATTTACCCTCATCAAAAATCAACTTGTAATTCTTTTCTAGCATTTGACCAACACTTAAAAGATTGTGTTGAAGATGGGGTGTGTAATAGATATCACTTACTTGCTTGACGCCTTCTTTCGTTGGAACCTCCATGGCTCCAATGCCTTCAACTGCCAATGATTTGTCATCTCCCAATCGGATGCTGGATTTGTATGAGGAGTCTAAAGTAGCAAAGAGTTCTTCTTTGCCACTCATGTGATTTGAACACCCAGTGTCCAAAATCCATGTATCATTCATATTTTGCTCTGTCCGGCCATAAGAAAGAAAGAGATTTGTGGACTCTTCCTCTTCTCCAAAATTTCCAAATTGACTGCTCTGGTTGCTCGTCGCTTCCTTGCGAAGACTTTGACCAACAATCTCGAGCATAATGGCCAGGTTTGCCACAATTGTAGCAAACTTGTTTTGATTTATCTCCTCCTTTTCCTTTGCCTGATTGTTTCCCTCTATATTGTTGTTGTCCTCCTCTATTCTGATTTCCTCCTCTGTTGGATGATCCTCCTCTGTTAGGAGTTCCTCCTCTTTGATTATTCCTTCCTCTGCCTCTTTGTTGTCCTCTGCCACGGCCTCTACCTCTTCCTTCATGTGAGGCAAAAGCTTTATCATCTCCTCCATAACTGGTGGTAGGAGTTTCCTGTAACCTCTCTTCATGTGAGAGAAGTGAACCAGTTAGGGCATCAAAAGACAACGAGGTTAAGTCTTTGGATTCTTCAATAATTATTGCAACTGAATTCCACTTAGGAAGAAGTGTTCTCAACACTTTCTTCACCATAACCTCTGGCTTAATATCTTCCCCTAGTGTGACCATTTTATCAACTACGGCTTTCACTCGCACGCAGTAATCTCCCACTTTTTCATTTTCTTGCATCTTGAGATTTTCAAAATCTCGTTTCAATGTTTGCAGCTTTACCTGCTTTACTTGGTCACTACCTCTATAACTTTCTTTTAGGGCATTCCAGGCATCTTGTGCAATTACATAAGAGGCAACCCTAGGGAAGATACTTTTATCTAGGGCAGCATGTATGTGATAAAGGGCGAAAGCATTGTTTTTCTGAGCTTCCTTTTTAGCCTTTTTATCAGCATTAGTGAAAGCTGCCCATTCAGCAGCAGTAGGTTCAGTATAGCCCTCTTCGACTACATCCCATAAACCTTTTCCTATCAAAAGAGTTTTCATTTTAATTGACCAATACTCATAGTCTCCTCCATTGAATTCAGGAATCGGTAGACTAGTATTGGACGCCATTTCAGAAAACAAACTTTATTTGAAGCAAACAAGCAATATAAAGCAGTACAAAGAGATTAATGATTCAAATCAAATCTCGCCTTTTTAGAACATTCAGGTTCTGCTTCGAAACTGCTGCTGATGACTATGACCTCAGGTTCTTCAGGATCCACTTCCTCTGGATCTTCTTCTTCTTCTGTTTCTTCTTCTTCGTCTTCTTCTTCTTCTGTTGCTTCTGGTTCAGGAGAGCGTGGTGAATAGCTCTCACTTGATTCTGCTACCAGTACACCAGGTGTATAACTGGCACTTGCTTGGTCCTCTGGTACAACTTCCACGGTCTCGGACTCTTCAATCCTTTGTCCGAAGATGTTGTCTTCAGAATCTCCCTCGTACCCTGAATCCGGTTTCCTCAGATGAGCAATCACCTGATTTTCCAGCTGACAAAAGACTGTATGGAGACCTGATCGTTGAACCCTTTCATCAAAGGATTCCGGTGTCTCTCTTCTCAAAATCGAGAGAAGTGCATTATAGCACCCCACTGACCGGATCATCTAACATTTCAAGGGCACATTATTTCTCCTTTTTCAAATGCTCATCAAACAAGGTTTTTAAAATTTTTATAAAGTCTTTAAAAAAATTTAATAAATTTTTATATTTTTTAAATTACCTTTTAAATAAATTATTAAAAAGATAATTTTAAAAAATATAATTTAAAATTATTAAATAATTTAAAAACTTAAAAAATTTAAAACCTTTAAAATTTTAAAAATTTACCTTTTTCACGCGGGCGAATTCGAACCCGCGACCTCCCAAACACCGGCGGGCGGTCTTAGCCGCTGCACCACGCGGCTGCGCTGAAACCAAAAGAGACTTCCTCCCTTTTACCCTCGGCGGCGGCGAAATTTAAAAAAAAAAAAGTTTGTGTTATGCTACCAGCGGGATTCGACCCCGGGTCGTCTCCCCGCTAGCGGACCGCCCTGTCCGCTGCACCACGCCCCTTGGACGTGTCGTAAAAGGCACCGGGGGAAGATTTCAAGCACGGGGCAAAAAATTTTTAAATAAAATTTTCTTTTGTTTATCCCACATGCACTGCGCGGAGGCGCAGGTGGGATTTTTATACCCGAAGGCACACAGGGATATTCGACTGCCTTCGGGCAGTCAGATCCCGCTCTTTTGCCGCCACTACCTCCAATCACAAACCGCCACGTGGCAAAATTTTAAACCAATCACACGCCGCCACGTCGCTACCAATTACTCGCCGCCACGTCACTCGCCTCGATCCATGAGTCGCCACGTCAGCTGTTGCCACGTCGCCTCTTCCCGCCTCGATCCGCGTGTCGCCACCTACTGCCGCCATGTGTCACCTCGGATCCATGTCGAGCCTGTTGTCTGCTGCCACGTGTCACCTCGATCCGCTCGATCCCGTGCCTCGATCGTGCCGATCCGATGTCCTCGACACCTCGCATGATCCATCTCGGGATCCATGCCCAAACCTGCTCATGATCCACCTTGGGATCCGAGCCCTACTGGCAACGCCTCGACCTTCGCGCCTGACACCCACCTCGGGAACCGTGCCCGACTGGCTTCACCTCGGCTTTGATACCAATGATCGACCGGGTGCAAACAAAAAAAAAATTAATTAATAATTAACGCAGCAAAAATACTTTGTATTAAATTGCACCCCCTATTAACCTTACACTTATAATATGTATCAATATTTATATAGGGAAGAGGAAGAGGAAGAACGGAGGGATAAGGGAATAATACGTTGGAGGGATAAGGTGGTTGGAGAGATAAGGGGAATGAAAGGCGTGGAGGAATAAGGAGAAGATAGAGGAGGGAATATAGGAGAAGAAATAGGAGGGGAGTTAGGGAGAATAGGACATAGGGAAAAATTTGCCGACAACTCTTGCCGACAAAACTTAAGAGTTTTCACACTTAGGACTAGAAAAAGATTTTTCTAAGCCACTTAAGTAGAAACCCTATTCACACTTGCAACAGATAATAAACCCTTATTTGAAGTTCAACTAATTGCACCTAGGTTTCTTACCTTTAATGGCTTCTATTGTAGATATATATCTTGGTATTTTGATTCACCAAGTTGCTACCTTGTAATGGATGAATTCACAGCTTCTTGTTGGTTGTCCAAAACAGCTTCTTGCTTCACCAAACTATGGTCTTGAACCTTCTATATTGAGCCTAGGGTTTGGTGGCTTGATCCTTCTAGTGATATTCGATCTTTTATTATATATTTAGAGAACTCTTATCTCTAAACTGTACCTTCTAGCTGTGAGAGGTAATCTTCAAATCTCTTGGATTTAGTAGGCTTCTTCTATCTGAATTCTCCTTCAATATTCTTGTTGAATTCTAACTTCAAACATGATCTTCTTCTTCTCAATATTTTGAATGTCTTGAGGTCTTCACTGGATTATTATTCAATATTTTTCACTCTTTACCAAATTCTTCTTCTCTTGGGCTTGTTGTTAGATGGCAACAATTGTCCCAAGTCCTTCACTATCAGGAGCTTCTCCTTGGTAGTGAATTTTTCTAATGAGTTCTCCTAGGAACTCTTTCGATGATGCTTCTACGAGCTCTGTAACAAGGTTCTCCAAGCCTTCTTATTTTTCCTCCTTGATACCTCTCCAAGGTCTTCTATTTTGCAGCTTCTTTGATCTTCCAACTAAGACCTTTTCTTCAACCTTCTGCTTTTGGAAGTGTTGGTGATGAGATATTTTTGAATCTCTAAAATTTGATGCTTCTCTGATAAAAAATATGATTCTATTAGTACCTCTCTATCTCTTTCAAGATTGGAAGTTTTCCAATAAGATCTACTTTGGATCTCTTCAGCTTCTTCTAAAAGAAGTATTTAATCAGTAAAGGAGATCACCAATCTCCTATTTCATAGACTCTTCTTTAGAGTCTTCTTTAGGAAATCTTCTCTAGAGTCTTCTTCTGAATCAGAAACTCATATTATGAATCAAGAACTCTTACTTGAAGTCTTCTTTAGAATTAAGGCTTCTATGGCCTTATTCTTCTGGATTAAGGCTTCTCTGGCCTTTTCTTCTTTATCAAGGCTTTTGTGGCCTTTTCTTCTAGATTAAGGCTTTTATGACCTTTTCTTCTGGATTAAGGCTTTTATGGCCTTTTCTAATTTTGCACTCTGTAGGTATTGATCTTGAATGGAGATCACCAATATCCTATCTCCTCTTTGAATCATATTCTAGAGTCTCTTCTTCCTTGAGTCTGTTGTAAGGCTATTGTGGCCTTTTCTTCTTTCTTGTAGGATTGTAGCTCTTGTAATGAGACCTTTTTTTGAGGTCTTTAAAATATTTAATCTTCTCCTTGTTGCTACAAGTGTTGGAATGATTCTAAGAAGATATTCTTCCTACTCTGTAGGTATTGATCTTGAATGGAGATCACCAATATCCTATCTCCTCTTTGAATCATCTTCTAGACTCTCTTCTTCCTTGAGTCTATTTTAAGGCTATTGTGGCCTTTTCTTCTTTCTTGCAGGATTGTAGCTCTTGTAATAAGACCTTTTGTTGAGGTCTTTAAAATATTTAATCTTTTCCTTGCTGCTGCAAGTGCTGGAATGATTCTAAGAAGATATTCTTCCTAGCTTTCTTGTAGGAAGCTTCCCAAACATTTTTTGAATCTCCTTTTCCTAAAACAAGTTGTTAGAAACTAGAATAGAAGAATTTATAATTTTAGAGATAATAATCTTCACTAGTTGATTTGTCAATCTAGTGGTATGAATGTTGAGTCTTAGTCTCCACAAGTTTTTCTACAACTATGTGGAAATACTCTAGCCAAATGTAATCTCATAATTTGTGTATCTGAAAAATTTATTTCAGTCCTCACTTGTGACTTTCCCTATTGACTATTGTGGCTTAATCAATACAGTCCTAATAATAATGTTTGCATGCAATGAAACACAACAACAGATCCTGTTTGCAAAGATGCAGGCCAACAATAACAATGGTAACTCTCCCTATTCCTATTGACCTACTAGACTTCTCTTATGACAAATGTAGGCTCTCCTATTCTCGATTCATCATGGCTCTGATACCACTGTTAGCTTTTGAGGATACATGTAGTGGGAGAGATCTATTACAGGTCCTAATAAGATACAAAAAATATGAAGAAAATTAATTTTGAAATATGACTAAAATATATTATAAATAGAAAGTGGTAAAAATACAATGTAGTATGGAGGTGATGGTCACTCTATTAATATAAGCTAAAGAACTACATTGTACTCCATAGAGGAGTTCTACTACTATCTACTACTATGTACTATAATGCTCTTGATGTCTGATATGTCTCTATAAGGCCATTTATATAGGAAGATAGATTCCTTGGCCAACACTCTACCTAGTTGTAAAAGGGGACACATTGCACATTACAACTTGCACATTGACACTTATGCATTTATTACATTGCTTGAAGTAACTAGCTAACTTCTCCCTAAAGTAATCTCCTACTCTAACTATGTACCAAAGGTGGTACATTTGCATGACCCAAATGATATGCTCTAACTCTAACAGGGGAGTGGTTGTCCATTCAGTGTGGCTAGTTCCACTATATTCTCTACCTTGAGTTTGGCGAAGACATATTGTCCACAGTGGATGGTTTCAAATTTGATGAGGTGGCCCGATTTAGTATGGTCTTCATCCCATTTTAGCACTAGGTCGCCCATCCAAAAATGTTGGTCCATGGATATTTGATCAACCCATTTATTTATGTCATATTGGTGTCTTTACAGGTGATTTCTTATTATCTCCCTCTATTCTTCTAGCTTCAACAATTCCCCTATCCTTAATGATATGGTGTCATGTTCTTAAAGCTCTAAATAGTGGAGTAGTTGTAATATAGGTAGATCAATTGATAGGAAGTTTAGCTTCTAAACCATAAACCAAAGAATAGGGAGAGAAATCTATCCCCTTATTCAAGGTGATTATGTCTTCCTATAGAGCCTACCAGATATGTAAATTCCATTTCCTTTGGTTATTTGTGTTGATCCTCTTTAGGATGCATAATAGGTTCTTATAAGAGGACTTTGATAGGTTGTTGCATTATGGGTAGTAATTGGAGGAAGTCTTCATATAGATGTCATACTTGAGGGTAAATTAACTTACCTCCATCCCAACAAATATTTATGATGGTGTTGGGTACACCAATCTGGATAATGATTTTTTCTAGAAAGTTGACTATAACCCTTTTGATGGCCTCCTTGAGTTGGACTGCTTTTGTCCATCTAGTGAAGTAATCTATAGCTAAGAGGATCCATCGATGATATTTACTAGAGGGTAGATTGATTGCTTTGATAAATTATATCCCATGGTGAGAGGATGGATCATCCATTGTAATGGTCTTAAGGGGGAGAGGGATGTTTCAATTCCTTTTGATGAAGAATTTCCACTTTTCGCATTCTCTTACCCATCGATAAGCATCACTAAACATGTGTTGGAAATTTGAATTATTTTGAGGTATTTTATGTTGTCATTGATGTCACATGGATCACATTTGGTTTTTGTGGCTAAATTTTTTCATAAATAAGCATTTATGATATTTTGGAAAGCATGGCTATTTATAGGTTTTTAATGAAAACCAAGGCAGGCAAAATAAAAGGTTTTATTTAAAACCATGGTGGTATTATATGGAAAGGGATTTTCTTAAAATCCAAGGTGGAATTTTTTTTCATCAAAAAAGGACCTCCAGTGATGAAGATATTAAAGTTTAAAGTTTAAGTTTAAATTAATGGAGGGCCGACCTATGTGCAATTAATGGAGGTTGGCATATATATATATATATATAATATATATATATATATATATATATATATATATATATATATATATATATATAAAAAAGGTTTCAATTTATTTCAGAAAGTGGGCATATTATATATCATCGGAAAGATTATTTCTAGGGCTATTTGACTAATATATTTAGAAGGAGAAATAAGGTGTGTGTAAAGAGATATTTCTGATTTTGAAAAGGGGTTCCAAAAGTGAAGTTTGCCTTGTTCTTTTTCAAGAGGATTAATTCTTTTATGAGGTGACAAGTGGTTTTAGGAGAGATAAAGAAGTTATGCAATTAAAGGCCTTGGTGATGATTATTAAAAAGTGGAGTAATGTTGATTATTTTGTGATCTACTAACCCTTGTGAAGATTGGAAAAAGAATTTTGTGATTGTGGCAGATTTACAAAGAGGTTTTTTCATCTTCATAAAAGGTATGGGCACATTCTCCTATTGAATGTTTATGGTGGTTGATTTATGAAATATCATTGGAGAGAAAAGGATTGATTGTGGTTTCCTTTTTGAAAGTGATTGGTTTAATGCTTCAAGGTTTTCTAGTTTGAGAGTTGAGGTTAAACCTTGTTTTATAAGCATTGTTATTGAAGCCCATTGGTTGTGAAAGAACTTGAGTTAGAAAAGAACATGAGTATCATTGTTATGTGAGATTTGTGGTTGAGCATTGTTGGAAACATTTGAGTTGGTTGATACATACTTGGACTAGGGTTGTGTGAGAAAGAGTTATCCCTTGTGATGATTGGTTGAGTTGAGTTGATTGAGCCTAGTCAAGTGATGTGTGAAGTGATTGTTCAAGTTCTATGAAATAAACTATTCCATCATTCTATGTTGATTTGAGATTAAGTTTAGAACATATTGAGTCTCTAACAATTCTCTTTATGCTTCTATGAGTTGATTTGAGTTGAGTTGAGATTGATTTGGGTTGAGATTGATATTAGAACATATTGAGTCTCTAACAATTCTCTTTATGCTTCTATGAGTTGACTTGAGTTGAGTTGAGATTGATTTGGGTTGAGGATGACATTGAGTCTCTAACAATTCTCTTTATGCTTCTATGATTTGATTTGAGTTGAGATCATTGTGGATCATTGTTGTCATCCATTGAAGAGTACATTGCCATTCATTGTTGAGTTCATATTTGAGCTTTGCCTTGATAGATTTGTGGATGAGTTTTGAGTGCTACTTGAGCATGATTGATTGAGCCTTTGAAGAAGGTATTTGGGATAGATTTATGGACAGACTTGTGGCAGTTTGTGTATGATTGTTTGACCCTTTGAGAAGGCCTTTGTGGATAGTTTTGGGACACATTTGAGGACAACTTTGTGGATAGATTTGTGGACATATTTGTGGATATATTTGTGGAGCATATTTAGAGCAAGTTCTTGGTGAGCTTGCTAGAGCATATTTGGGCAAGTTCTTGGTGAGCTTGCTGGAGAAGAATTGGGCAAGTTCTTGGTGAGCTTTCTAGAGCATATTTGGGCAAGTTCTTGGTGAGCTTGCTTGAGCAGATTTGACAAGTTCTGTGTGAGCTTGTTAAGTAGGTTCTGTGTGAGCCTATTGAGTAGGTTCTTAGTGAGCCTATTGACAGAGCTTTGGAGGTGACAGAGTATAGAGGATAGAGTCTCAGTGGATAGAGATCCAACAACCAACACAGTTGAAGATAGATCTGAGTGAGGAGTCTTCAAGTGGAGAGAGGTCCACCAGTCAGTGCAACAGAGAGACAGAGTCTTCTAGAAGATCACATAGCCAGAGCAGAAGGGGAAAGAGTTCTCCTATGGAAGAGATCCATGAACTTGAGATTAGGGGATCAACATCTCCTTTGGATAGAGATCCATAAACATTGTAATTGGGAGTGATTCCCAAAGAGATTGATTGAGAAAGTTTTAGTAAAATATTTTCTCCGTGGAGTAGCCCACATTGGGTGAACCACGTAAATTATGGTGTCTCTATTGTGTATGGTTTCTATGCATTGCTTTGATTACTGCTATTGATACTGCTATCTTTACACAACATAATATTGAATTGGAAGAAAAAGTAAAAAGTGGTCTTATACTATTCACCTCCCCCTCTCAGTATAAGCTTGTGTTCTTCAATTGGTATCAGAGCGGGTTCCTTCAGGAAAAGGCTAACAACTTGAGGGTAGATTCTACAAAGAACACAAATGGCTTCACAAAAATGGATTATCTTCAAATAAGGCTCCATTGTTTGATGGTAACAATTATGCTTTCTAGAGCATGAGGATGAAGAACTACTTGATATCACAAGGATATGAGGTATGGCAGATGGTTGAAAAAGAGTATAAGGTTGAAGGTGATCCCGAGGAAGATAAGACTACCAGGAAATTGGTTGAGATCAATGCAAGAGCAATGAATTATATTTTGAGTGGGCTACATGAGACAAATTTTGCAAAGGTCATGGTATGTACTTCAGCTAATGAGATGTGGACCAAGTTGAGGAATACTTATGAAGGATATTCCAAGGTAAAGTTGGCAAAACTACAAACTCATAGAAAAAGATTTGAGGAATTGAAAATGGAAGATTCTGAAGATATTGCAAAGTTCTTACTTCGAGTTGATGAGATTACTAACACTATGAGAGGCCTAGGTTTTGAGATGAAAGAATTAGAAGTTACTCAAAATGTTTTGAGATCACTTCCCATGAAATATGATGCAAAGGTTTCAACAATAGAAGAAACAATGGATATCAACAAGTTAACAATGGAAGAATTGCAAGGTACTCTCACAACTTATGAGATGAGGGTAAGTAAGCATCAAGCTCCAATAAAAGAGATTGCTTTCAAGGCTTCAAAAAAAGAGAAAGGGAAAAGTTTCAAAAATAGATAGAGTTTTAGAAAATGATGAGGAAGCTAACTTCATCAAAAGGAATAAGGACTCAAGGAATTTCAGAGATATAAGGAAAGTCAGGTGCTACAAGTGTGGTGATCTTGGTCACTATGCATACAAGTGTCCACATGAAGAAATCAGTGATGATGAAAAATAGGGTCACAGAAGAAAAGAATATGGAAAGCATAAGCATGACAAAGATGTCAGATTCAAGCAAAACAGGTATGAGAAGAAGAAAATTTTTCGTAAGACAAAGAAATCTTACTACATTGTAGAAGCAAGTGATAGCTCAGATCATAGTGATAGAGACAATTCAGATGATGAAAAGGAAGAGCATTTATTCCTAGGAATAGAAGGTGAAAGAGAACAATGTTTTGTGTGTGGTCAAAGAGATCACAGATCAAGATATTGCAATGGTTTCAGTGATAGTGAAGATGAGATGACACATCAAGGAAACAAACATGGTCAAAGAAATCTTGAGAGTTTGTTTGCTATAGAAGATTATAATGATCTTAGTGACAGTGAATATGAAGAAGGGTTTTTCTATGGAATAAGAGAAGTAGAAGAAGAACATTCACTCCAAACTATTGAAGTTAAAGAAGAGGATGTGCCTATTGAAGAAAGACATGAAGAGCTTGCCATAGCCATTGAGCAAGTAGATAGGTACAAGAAAGGTCTAAGGATACTAAAATGCTTCATATGTGGAGATTTTGGGCATATAGATGATGATTGCACATACTACAACAATTACAACAAGGAAAGTGTATTTGAAAAAGAAAGCAACAGTTCTAGTGACAATTCCAATAGTAGTGAAAACAAAGAAGTCTCATTTTTGGTAATAGAAAAGGAAGAGGATGAGCCAAGTAAACAAAAATCAGAAATCAAAAGGTTAAAAGAAGAATACAGGAATCTTGAAAACAAGATTCGAACAGATGTCAAAATCAGAGAAGAACTACTTCAAACAATCAGTAATCTCAGAGAAGAGCTTCAAAATGCAAAAAGGATAGAAGAGAGGATGAATGAATAACTAAGGGTAACAACGACAAGACATGATACATTAGATGAAAATATTCAAAAAGGAAAGGAAGTTCTAAAAGATGAAAGCAAGGAAGCACCTAAGATTTGTGAGGAAAGTTCCAAAGTTCCTATGGCTTCAAATATTCAGTTTGGTTCTTGTTTTGAGATAGGTGAATCAAGCTCAAAGGGAAAATAAATTCTTGAAGAGAAAGGCAAGGAAGAGGTTTTAGATGCTACAAAGAAGGTTCAAGAATGCAATGCACAAGTTGAAGATGATCATAAGGATAATGGTCAAGAAAGGTATGAGGAACCAAGGCATGAACAAAGGGATTTTCAAGGATATTGTTTTTCTTGTAATGGATTTGGACACAGGGCTATACACTGCAGGGTTTATGAATCAAAGAAGTTTGATTTTTCTAGAAGAAACTTCAAGGGAAGAAGGTATGGTTTTTAGGGACATTGCTTCTCATGCAACAGGATTGGTCATAGAGATTTTTAGTGCAAAGGAAATGAGCAACATGGTTTTGGTTTTAGAGCTTCACAATACAAGGTTCACGAAAGGAATGGATATGGAAATTATTTTAAGAATAATTTCAGGACATGGGCACCAACCAAAGGCTACAATATCAAGTGTTTTAATTGCAATAACTTTGGGCATATTGCAAGATGGTGTAGGACTCAATTCCAAACAGGTTCAAGGCAAGAAGGTCAAAAAGGTTCTAGACAAGAAGATCAAGTAATTCATCAAGAGAAGGATATCAGAAAAACATGGAAGGAAGTTGATAGAGGAAAGAAATAAATGTGATATGGGAGTAAAAGTACTCCCACCCCAAAATTAATCACCTCAAAAGAGAAGGGGGTGAGGGGGCTAAGCTTAAGAGTCATATATTTTAGCCCCATAAGTGTCCCTTTTGCCATTGATGTCAAAGGGGGAGAGATTTGAGTAAGGGGGAGAGCATTGAGTTAGGGGGAGCAACCTCCAAAGAGAGTATTGAGTTAGGGGGAGCAGCCTCCATAGAGATTATTGAGTCAGGGGAGCAGCTTTGATTCTCGAGAGATGGTTTTTGTAGTGATTGTGGTGTTTGCTTTAGAGGTGTTGCCATCAATGACAAAGGGGGAGATTGTTGGAAATTTGAGTTAATTTGAGGCATTTTATGTTGTCATTGATGTCACATGGATCACATTTGGTTTTGGTGGCCAAAATATTTCATAAATAAGCATTTATGATATTTTGGAAAGCATGGCTATTTATAGGGTTTTTATGAAAACCAAGGTAGGCAAAATAAAAGGTTTTATTTAAAACCATGGTGGGCTTATGTGGAAAGGGATTTTATTAAAAGCCAAGGTGGAATTTTGTTTCATCGAAAAAGGACCTCCGGTGATGAAGATATTAAAGTTTAAAGTTTAAGTTTAAATTAATGGAGGGCCGACCTATGTGCAATTAATGGAGGTTGGCATATATATATATATAAATATATATATAAAGGTTTCAATTTATTTTGGAAAGTGGGCATATTATATATCATCGGAAAGTTTATTTCGAGGGCTATTTGAATAACTTATTTAGAAGGAGAAATAAGGTGTGTGTAAAGAGATATTTCTGATTTTGCAAAGGGGTTCCAAAAGTGAAGTTTGCCTTGTTCTTTTTCAAGAGGATTAATTCTTTCATGAGGTGACAAGGGGGGTGGGTTTTTTTTTGGTAAGTGGTTTTGGGGGGGAAAAGGTTATGCAATTTTTTGATTTTTTTATTGGTACAAGTGGTTTTAGGAGAGATAAGGAAGTTGTGCAATTAAAGGCCTTGGTGATGATTATTGAAAAGTGGAGTAATGTTGATTATTTTGTGATCTACTAACCCTTGTGAATATTGGCAAAAGAATTTTGTGATTGTGGCAGATTTACAAAGAGGTTTTTTCATCTTCATAAAAGGTATGGGCACATTCTCCTATTGATTGTTTATGGTGGTTGATTTCTGAAATATCATTGGAGAGAAAAGGATTGATTGTGGTTTCCTTTTCGAAAGTGGTTGGTTGAATGCTTCAAGGTTTTCTAGTTTGAGAGTTGTGTTTAAACCTTGTTTTATAAGCATTGTTATTGAAGCCCATTGGTTGTGAAAGAACTTGAGTTAGAAAAGAACATGAGTATCATTGTTATGTGAGATTTGTGGTTGAGCATTGTTGGAAATATTTGAGTTGGTTGATACATACTTGGACTAGGGTTGTGTGAGAAAGAGTTATCCCTTGTGATGATTGGTTGAGTTGAGTTGATTGAGCCTAGTCAAGTGATGTGTGAAGTGATTGTTCAAGTTCTATGAAATAAACTATTCCATCATTCTATGTTGAGTTGAGATTGAGGTTAGAACATATTGAGTCTCTAACAATTCTCTTTATGCTTCTATGAGTTGATTTGATTTGAGTTGAGATTGAGATTAGAACATATTGAGTCTCTAACAATTCTCTTTATGCTTCTATGAGTTGACTTGAGTTGAGTTGAGATTTATTTGGGTTGAGGAGAGAAAAAGTATCTATTATTTGAGTTGAGATCATTGTGGATCATTGTTGTTATCCATTGAAGAGTACATTGCCATTCATTGTTGAGTTCATCTTTGAGCTTTTCCTTGATAGAGTTGTGGATGAGTTTTGAGTGCTACTTGAGCATGATTGATTGAGCCTTTGAAGAAGGTCTTTGGGATATATTTGTGGACAGACTTGTGGCACTTTGTGTATGATTGTTTGAGCCTTTGAGAAGGCCTTTGTGGACAGTTTTGGGACACATTTGAGGACAAATTTTGAGGATAGATTTGTGGATAGATTTGTGGATAGATTTAGGGCAAGTTCTTGGTGAGCTTGCTAGAGAAGATTTGGGCAAGTTCTTGGTGAGCTTGTTGGAGCAGAATTGGGCAAGTTCTTGGTGAGCTTGCTAGAGCAGATTTGGGCAAGTTCTTGGTGAGGTTGCTTGAGCAGATTTGACAAGTTCTGTGTGAGCTTGTTAAGCAGGTTCTGTGTGAACCTATTGAGCAAGTTCTGTGTGAGCCTATTGAGCAGGTTCTTAGTGAGCCTATTGACAGAGCTTTGGAGGTGATAGAGTATAGAGGACAAAGTCTCAATGGATAGAGATCCAACAACCAACATAGTTGAAGACAGATCTGAGTGAGGAGTCTTCAAGTGGAGAGAGGTCCACCAATCAGTGTAGTAGAGAGATAGAGTCTTCTAGAAGATCACATAGCCAAAGCAGAAGGGGAAAGAGTTCTCATGTGGAAGAGATCCACGAACTTGAGATTAGGGGATCAACATCTCCTTTGGATAGAGATCCATAAACATTGTAATTAGGAGTGATTCCCAAAGAGATTGATTGAGAAAGTTTTAGTAAAATATTTTCTTCGTGGAGTAGCCCACATTGGGTGAACCACATAAATTGTGGTGTCTCTATTGTGTATGGTTTTTGTGCATTGCTTTGATTACTGCTATCTTTACACAACATAATATTGAATTGGAAGAAAAAGTAAAAAGTGGTCTTATATTGTTCACCCCCCTCTCAGTATAAGCTTGTGTTCTTCAACATGTTGGGCCAGTAGTACCATACTCTCATAATTTTTACTATGGCTGTGAGAGTCAAGTATTGCCCATTGAAGAACCCCTGATGGAATTCCTAGAATAATGAAGTAGTTTTCCCAATTTCCACATATCTCAAAAGGATGCCATCAAAATTCCTCTAGAATAGCACACCTATAATGAGGGTGTAATGTGAATTTTACAATTTGTATGCCCTTCTTTGATTTTGATTTAAGCCTAAGGGATACCGGCTCCACTACATGAAGTTAACTTGGTCCTGGTTAGGTCTAGTAATGAGAAGATATAACTCTTGTTATCCTTTTGTATCTATGATATCTTGTGGCAATATTTGACATAGTGCTCTACCTTTAAACAATTTTGATGTCGTATTCGATGATCCAAATCACCTATCCTACATTTTCTCACTAATCTATCTACTCATGTAATCTTTAATGCTTAAATGGATGACAATAGCAATGACTTTATTATTTGAAATCAAGTGTTTGAAATTTTTTAGATTTATGATCAAGGCATATACCTATCTTTTAAAAAAATTGTATCATTCTTCATAGTCCTTCAAGGTCTATATGAAGAATGCAATAAGGTGCTCACTTCCTTCATCATCCCTTTGTGTAAGAATAATTGCTATACTAGAATCGCCTCCATAGACATATAAGATGAAATATCAGTCAAAATATAGGTTAGTCAACATTGGAGCTTATGCGATAGCCTATTTTATTTTCACAAAGGCCTACCTCACTTCTTCAATCCACCCAAATTATAATCCATTCTTCAACATAAAGGTGATAGATCTAATAGTGGAATAAAATTCTAGTATGAATCTTCAAATGAAGTTGATATGGCCTAGGAAGTACTAGAGTTTTTTTAGCTGTCATGGTAGCAATATATTGAGGACATCTTTAACACAATATAGGTCTATGGCTATGCCATATTTATATATGATGTACCCAATATTTTTTTCTTGGAGTGCGTAGATGCACTTATTTGGACCTAAAAATACACTAAAATCTTGGCATCACTCAAAAAGTTTCTATAGGTATGTCATGTGGTCCTCCTTTATTTTTGAGAACATGGTGAGGTCATCCAAATACACCAAGATAATGTTATTAATTAATCCACTGAAACCTATGTCCATGGCCCTCTAAAATGTTGCTTTGGTATTGGATAGTCTAAAAGATATTCATTGATAGGCAAAGGTCCCCCACTTGATAGTGAAAGGTCTCTTGTATTGATCTTCATCCATAACCCAACCTTGGTTGTATTCAAAGAAAGCATCAAGAAGTGATAATATTTTTTACCCTACTACCATTTGTAATATCTAATCCATAGAAGGTAGAAGGTAATAGTGTTTTGTTGCAAAACCACATAATTAATTTAATATTCATAATAACACTTCAATATTGAAGTATTCTTAATTATATGCAACAATAATAATTTTGAT
Organism: Wollemia nobilis; assembly: GCA_028583015.1. Lineage (NCBI taxonomy): Eukaryota > Viridiplantae > Streptophyta > Pinopsida > Araucariales > Araucariaceae > Wollemia > Wollemia nobilis. The sequence goes on along the minus strand of JAQPPZ010016833.1, from coordinate 2,542,095 downwards.
TCAAATACCAATACCATGAACCATATGTAATTATCAATTCTAATCCAAAAAATAGGTAAATAGTGAATTCGATCAGATAAATACCACAACAAATATACAACCACTAAGAGAGGGCAAAGTCTCATAGCCACTTTGAAAGGGTGAAGTATCTTATGCATAGAATACACAAAATAAATTCTAATTCTTTGATGATCCTATTGCCAATTTTGCCACACAGTTGAAATTCATTTTGTATACAGTTTTGAGACCATTCATTGTAAAAACTTCTCTTTTTCCATAAAAAATGGTTAAGATGTGGTTATGTTGTTGTGCTTTCACCGACTGTCTCGTTTAGTTTAAAACTATATTTTCTTGCATTATGAGATTCCTCATCTTTGTTGTACTTTTCTACGTTTTCTGTACTTTTCTCTGTTATGTTGCATGCAAAATTGTGAATGTTTTAGCATGGGCATTTTTCTGTTATTTCCTCTTCCTTACCTTTGTCTTCAAAATCCTTTCATATTTTGCACATATGGCTGTAATTTCCGGCACTTAGGCGCTTCGTTTCATTTTTTCTGTTAAGTTGTAAAATCGCTCTGGCAGTAAGCAAAGATAGGAAAAATGACTAAGTGTGGAAAAGGAGGTTTGAGCATAGTCAAGACTGCAGCGCTCCACTCCGAGGATAAATTTGTAAAGCGCTCCATCCATGGAGCGACACTCTAAAAATGGCAAAAACAAGTGTAAAAATGGCTAAGTATAAAAATCAATATGGTCAAAAGGTAAAGCGCTCCATCAGTGGAGTGCTCCTCAAAAGTGCTCCATCAGTGGAGCGCCTCTCCCAAAAGGCTTAAAGAGAAATAGACTTGGCTAAAAGAGCAAGTAATAGTCAAAAGTAGTCAAAGCCTAAAGCGCTCCATCAATGGAGCGCCTCCCCAAGACAAAGGAAAGATAGATTAAGTGTTGGTGTAAAAGACAAAGAAGAGTCAACTTGTGGTCAAAAGACAAAGCGCTCCACTCAGGGAGCGCTTCTCCAAAGCGCACCACTTTGGGAGCGCTTGAGGGAAGAAGGGGCGCAAACCGTAAAGATAGCGAAAAAAGGACTAAAGGTGCATTAAAAGTCAAATGATCAAAAGTGCTCCACTACTGGAGCGCTCATCCAAAAGTGCTCCACTATTGGAGTGCTCATCCAAAAGTGCTCCACTGCTGGAGCGCTCCTCCAAAAGTGCTCCACTACTGGAGCGCTCTTCTAAAAGTGCTCCACTATTGGAGTGCTTCTTCAAAAGTCTCCATAGGAAGACATATTAAAAGGATAAGGGAAAAGTAAGAGTTCAATATTGGAATGTCTAACTAAAGTGTTATTACTAGTTGAACCATCTCCAAGTTGTGACTAAGTTAATTATTGATCTACTAGAACCTTTGCTTCAATCCAAGTTGATCTATAAATTTAATTGACTATTTCAAGTCATTGTCAGAACCTTCTATCTTCAATGCTGAGTTATCTATAAAGCTAAAATTGACTATTTTCAGCTATCATCAGGATCAAGTCTGCCCGTCACGGGAGTGGTTGGGCATTGATGTTTTAAGCGGTAGATTTCTTCTATAAAAGTCGGCTTCTTCTCTGTAACTAAGGATGGATAACTTCTGCTAGAGAAGCAGCTCTGTACTTTGAAATCTGCTCTCAAAATAAAGGCTTCTGGCTCCAGTTTTAATTTCTCTATCTCTGTGTATGACTTCTATTCTATAATTTCTATTAAATTAGTCTCTTTATCACATAGTTTAATTCTATTTTCTGGATTTCACTATCAATAGAGGGCTAGTCTTTGGAATACTTGTTGGAGTTTACATAGTCCTGAGGATTTTATACTGGTTTCTGTTAAAGGTCTATTGTTTTGATTGTTGTTGGTTCAAGTAGTTAAGTTGTCTATCGTGCTTTCGGTCCATCACCCCTCATTTATGGCTTTTAGCCATTTCCCATTCCTTTCAGTTATTTTATTCCTTTCAGTATCTTCCTAACCCTTATCTCAAAACCCCCATTTTTATTTTTGAAACCAGCCCTACTGGAGATTGCCATGGAGGACATTCCTTTCCTTCGGGCATTCAATGCTTGGCAACGGGCCTAGGGTACTGCAGACTTAGAAAACTTGTATCTAGGCCGGTTCGATTGCCAACAGTTTTTGGCACGCCCGGTGGGACGCAAACGTTCCATGTTTAATCAGTATTAAGAAGTGATGTTCATCTTATTACTATCCAATCTGAACATCTGGTGACTCTACTGAACTCAGATACCTTCGAATCTCGTAGACTAGTGTAAAAACTCATGCCTTCATGCGTACGAGGTGGAGAGCTAGAAACATAGAAGAAGAAACTGAGTTCTATGAGCTTGACATTGATGCTTTAGGAGAACATCCTAGGGTGGTCAGGTCAAACATTCTGCTTGTTGGGACATCATCACAAGAAGTTGTTCTTGATTCACAGAATCCAACTCCTGATAGCACAACGACTAGCTTACCTCCAAATCCATTAAATTCTCTGGATCATCAGTATACTCTAGCTCCACCGAATGTTCAACTAGGTGCTCCGAGTGTTCTGACTATTCTGGCTCAACAAGTTCTACCAACTCTACCGCTCCATACCAATCTACCTCCCCAGATGGCGCAACCAGCTCCACCCAGGCTGTTTCTAGCCTGGAATCATATGGGACCACTCGCCCTACAGGCTCAGCACACTGTACCTCCTATAACCTTGAAAGCTTTACCAACTTATGATGGTATGGGAAAGATAATGCACGAGCACATCCAAGACATCGCAAGACTGGAAACCATTCATCAAATCACCAATGAAGATATCATGGTGAAGCTGACTTCCACCCGATACCATTACTTCATGGGATCAACTGGCTGGATAACTGATAAGGGGCTTCAATGAACAAGCAGACCCCTTCTCTCTGTTGCACCAGTTCACAACTATCCAAAGGCATCGTCAAGAAGAGATAGCCGACTTCAACGTTAGGTTCGCGAGAACCTAGCAAAGAGTCACTGACAGCCTTCGGCCCACACCTGAGCAGGCCACGTTCTATTACTTGAGAGCTTTTCACTCGGATATTAGCATGAGCATCCGACATGCTAATATCAATACATTCCCTACTCTATATGAGTAGGCATAAAAGGTGGAAGCCGACTTGATAGCTATCGAGAAGTTACCTCCCAAGGTGACAACCTCGATTTATCTAGATTTTCTACAAAATATGTACCCGAGCGCATCCGCTCCACCTACATCCTAGATGTATCCTAACCAACCATGGAATCCATCCCCACAGTATCAAGCGGTGCACCTATAGATCAAGTACCCAAAGAATATCCCACACCGTCATATCAAGTACCTACCATCCCTCAACTTCCAGCTCCTATCCAATATCCGGCATTACCCGCACCGTTGACTCCATTGCCATTATCCACAAGTCAGGCAACTGCCAATCAGGTAATTGTGAATGAAGCCCAGGCCAAGGAGCTGCAAGAGGTGAAGGTATACATGAAGATGATGGCGAATCATATGACCATCATGAGGAGGAGGCAGGATGACCAAGGCTTTTAGCAAAGAAGATTCCCTCCTCCCTCGATCATGAAAGAGCAAGCATCATCCACTCACCGATAGCCCAAAATAAATTTAGCTGTGATGAGCAACGAAGAGGCCAGCATTTTGGACCCAACATATTGGTGTACCACGTGCAATGATCCACATAATGAAGAAACCTGCATGGTGCACCTCAATTATGTTCAGACACTATCCGATGGTGCTTACGAGCAAGTCAACATGATCAGGGAAGTTGGTCATAATTTTATGATGTCTTCTATCGAGCAAGTCTCGATCCTCACTAGAGCTGGGAAGAAATCTATTGAGGTAGATCCAGCTCAGATGGAGCCACTGAAGGTACCAGCACCACCCAAGCCATGGAGCCAAAAGACCCAACCTCCAGCAAAAGCTTCCAATCCAACAATGACCTTAGAGCCTCCTAAATTGCTGAAAGACTACCTACCGCCTCATGCTAGAGAAAAGGTGCTCCAGCCTAGAGCTCCGACTTCTCAGCCATAGGCCGAGACACAAGACTAGGCTAGGGAGAAACTCAAATATCCCTCACTAGCCAAGCGCCAACGGGTTGATGCCACACAATAGTATCAAAAAATGTATGAATCTGCAAGGTGAGCAGGAGAGCCAAGCACTTCGACATACAGTATAGTCAAAGAAATGAAGAAGGCCCCGACTAAGGTAAGCCTCTATGATGCTCTCCAACTCTCGGGTCAAGTTGACCTTTTGTAGGAATCTCTCAAGTCTGCTAAGGATAAGGAGAGTAAGCCGACACAGATGGTGTTTGCATCACCGCTGATGACTTCGGCCATAGGTAAGAATCGGCCCCCACCATTCTACCTTTCCCTTCGGATGGAAGGGTGGGTCATGCATAATTGCATGATCGACTCTAGCACCATGACAACCATCATGCCCAAAGCAGTCTGTGAAATCATGGGCATGGAGTATACCCAGAGTAGCCCTGGAGTGCTGCAGCTAGATGGAACTCCTATAAAGATGGTAGGAGTTATCAAAGATGTTCCCATCCAACTCCACCAGATGTCGTAGGTTACGATTATCCAAGAGATCGTGGTGGTCGACTTAGAGCCATACTTCAGTATGTGCCTCTCACAAGAATTCATAGCTAAGTTGGGAGGCTATCTCTCCCTCGACTACTCACACTTGGAGATCCCATTCAAGGGGAAAAGATTCAAGCTCTTCAATGAGAAGCCTACCACTTTTCATGTTGAAAAACTTGAAGATGAGGAAAAGAGCTCGGTCTCTGTCAACCTAATGGTAGAAGAAATGCAAATGGTAGACCTGATGGAGGAATCTCTTGGCGAGCTCCGGGTCGAAGATGAGTTCTCTATGACTGATTTTAATGCTATCATTGGGACTGATTTGGGGTGCTATTCACTCACAAAGCCTGAAAAGGCTGAAATAGAAGCACCCGTAGAAGAGTCCCCGACACCCGATCAGCTATGGAAGTTGTACTTTGATGGTGCTCGATGTAAGAATGGTTAGGAGCTAGAATTGCTCTCATTTCTCCATCATATGAGAAAAAGACTTATTTGTACAGGCTCGCATGGAGTTGTATGAATAATGCAGTAGAGTATGAGGCTTTGTGCCTCGGACTCAAGAAAGCTGAAAATCTCGACATCAAGCAGTTGTAGATATTTGAGGATTTTGAATTAATCTGCAACCAGGTTACTAGTAAGTGCATCTCCAAGCAGCACTATTTGAAGGCGTACCACAACAAGGTGTGGGATTTGCTCGAATCCTTCACCGCATTGAACATCAAGTCAATTTCATGAGAGCGAAATAAGCTTACGGACATCTTAGCCTCCATCGATGCCCGATTTTCACCAGTGGATGATATGATGCATAAGCCAAAGATAGTGAGGCTGATCTATAGGCCTTCCATGCCTGATAAAAAACTCCACTGGCAGGTGTTCGACAATGATGAGCAACTTGTCAATTTCTTGGTAAATGAAGCATCCTCCATTGAAGAGTGGACTCTCAATGAGGAAGACCATGAGGGATTGATCCAGTTGAAAAATAACCACATCTCGAAGGGTCTGATCATGCTGGAGAGTCTCTTCGATCGGAATGATAGGTCTATCGGCCACAAGATCAAGGTGGACCAGAAAGAGTTCATGGACTTGGAGTTACAGCCGAGAAAGGTTATCAAGGTAGGGGCCGACTGCACAGCCGAAGAGCTTCAGCAGATTCGTGCCCTGTGCAAGGAGTACCCCGACATCATCGCTTGGTGCTACCAAGATCTAAGGGGGTATGATAAGAATATCATCCAACACACCATCGAGCTGGAGGAAGGAGTCAGACCATTCAGGCAGAAGCAACGACCCGTCAACCCGAAGATCGAAATGTTGATGAGGGCTGAGCTTCTGAAGATGCTTGAAGCTAAGATCATATACCCGATCAAGCATTCCTCCTGGGTGGCCAACCTTGTTCTAGTGTGAAATAAGAATGATGACATCCACTTGTGCATTGATTTCCAAAATCTCAACCAAGCGTCGCTCAAAGATCACTACCCGCTACCTCAGATCGATCAAATCCTTCACGTGGTGGCGGGAGCATAGAGGTTTTCCTTGCTAGATGGTTTCTCCGGCTACAACCAGATCTGGGTCAAGGATGAAGACCAACATAAGACTACGTTCACCACCAAGTGGGGGACCTTCACCTACCAACGCATGCCCTTCGACCTTTCAAATATCGAAGCGACTTTCTAGAGAGCGATGGACCTCGCCTTTGGTGAACTATTGAATCATGTCATCGTAATTTACTTAGATGACATGACAGTCTTCTCCCATAAGAGGGAGGAGCATGACCTACATTTGTGATAAGTTTTTGAAAAATACCGAGAGTTCGGGGTCTCCATCAACCCCAAGAAATCTATCTTCGTAGTGAAAGAAGGAAAGCTACTCGGGCATCTGATCTCTAAAAAGGGGTTAACTATTGATCCCGCTCGAGCTGAGGCACTTCTCCGCCTTCCACTACCAGTAAATAAAAAGGCCCTGCAGTCCTTTTTTGGATAGATAAACTTCATCAGGAAGTTCATCACCGACTTTGCCCAAGTAATAAAGTCGATGGTCGAGCTCCTGAAGAAGGATGTCGAATTCAAGTGGACCGATGAAAGGAGGCAGGATTTTCAAGAAATTAAGGAGCGGATCGCCCAAGCTCCCATCCTCATCAACCCTGACTATTCATGAGATTTTATCTTATATGCAGTCGGGGAGCCAGAGAGCTATGCAATTGTTCTAACATAGAAGGGCGAAGATGGAGATGAGCACCCGATAGCGTTCCTCAGCCAAATCATCCAGCCACATGAAGAAAAGTTCAATTTCATTGAACAACAAGTGCATGCGGTGATGAGGTCACTCCAGAAGTTTTGACATTTCGTCTCTCAGAGCAAGACGATAGTGTACATAATACACCCAGATGTTCAAAATTTCATCATCCAAGGTGAGTTGGGCAATAGGAGAGTTGGATGGGTTACTAAGATCCAAGAGTTTGACATCGAGGTACGCCCCACCAAGTTAGTCCGAGGTAGAGCACTCTGTCAAGAGTTGGCCAAAAATACCATAGCTGAAGCTGCAAACCCCGACTTGGACAGCCCTACCCTCGATAGCAATCTTGCCAATTTATCGATCGATAGTCCAGATTGGACAGACGATCTGGTCAGGTACTTCAATATAGGCAGGTGCCCTTCTCACTTCAATGCTTCGTAGAGAAGGAGATTTCACCTACAGGCTAGCAGGTATGTCCCGACGCCTAATGGACTGTATTATCAGAACATCGATGGAGTTCTCCTGAGATGTATCAAGGAGTCACAGAAGGCAAAAATCTTGGAGGAGTTTCACTCCAAGATTTTGGGAGGACATTTTGCAGGCAGACCGATGGCGCTGAAGATCATCAAAGTGGGCTATTATTGGCCCACCCTTTTCTCTAACGCTTTCAAAGTTAGCCAACGCTGTGACAGTTGCCAGCGCTACTCGGGCAGGACTAGGAATGCATCGCTTCCTCTCCACCCCATCCAAGTGGAATCCCCATTCCAATAGTGGGGTCTAGAATTTATTGGGATCATCAACCCCAACTCCTCTATCGACCACAAATATATTTTGACCACCACAGACTACTTCACTCGATGGTCAGAAGCAATTTCGACCAAGCAGGCTGACCAAGAAGTGGTTATCTCTTTCCTTGAAGGACTGATCACTCACTTTGGGGTACCTGAAGCCATCGTGTCTGATAATGGCTCCCCTTTCACCGATGCAAAGATCTATGATTTTACAACTAGGTATGGAATCTATTTGAAAACCTCGTCTAACTATTACCCATAGGGCAATGGATTGGCGGAATCCATAAATAAGAACCTGCTATGGATATTGAAGAGGACTCTATAGAAAAATAAGTGGAGCTGGCACCTACTCTTGGACCAGTCACTTTGGGCCGATCACATTTCTATCAAATGATCAATCAAGACTTCGCCCTACTCACTGGTGTATGGGAAGGATGCAGTCTTACCCATGCACATCGAGCTACCCACGTTGCAGTTGCTTAAGTGGCTCGACATCGAAGAGGGCCAATTCAATCCGATGGATGCGAGGTTGGCACAGTTGTTGTAGTTGGAGGAAGAAAGAGAGAAAGCTTACGAAGCCTTCGCCAAGCATGCCGAATCCACCAAAAGTTGGTTTGGAAAGAAGACTTCTGATCGAGCCTTCAGTGTCGAGGATTTGGTCTTAAAGTGGAATGAAAACAAGTCCAAGCCGGGGAACCACGAGAAGTTTGACGCCTTCTAGGAAGGCCCTTTTCGAGTCTCCGATGTTAACCAGATCAACTCATTCATTCTACAAGATATGGAAGGTTTCACTCTCCCAATTGTAGTGAATGACTTTCTTCTGAAAGTTTATCACCCGTCGAGCTCTGAGGAAGATCGTTGATCCACCAGGTATTTCTCGTGTATATATTTTCTTTTAGAAGTTTGTACAATTGTCTGTCACTCTTTTTTTAAGCATAGCTAGAAAATTTGATAAGGGAGAGGGAGTTCTTTATCGCTTCATTTGTGGAGAGAAAGCCCTCTGACGCTCCACTAGTGGAGCGATGGCTTTCCGTCCATTTAAAAAAAAAATTCCTAAGTCTGGTGGAGTGTTTCCCCAAAGCGCTCCACCCATGGAGCGTTCAAAGAGCCCATCAAGTTTTTTATGGCATCAAGTTGTTGATATTCAAGGGTGCCATTCCAGAAATAGGTAAATGTTCCATGACGATAAAGTGGGGCAATGGGTTGGCAAGTTTGGAGCTTCTGTGTCCTCTTTTTCAGTATTTTTCCAAGAGTTAAGCAGTTCTCGATGGAGTAGTGCTCGGATGGGTGACCTTCTAGGAACTATCCTGGTTGGTGCATGCCATGGTAAGAGTTAAGCGTTAGAGTTGAGAAGCTACCATGGGAGTTAAACTATTGCTGAAATAAGAGGTAAGTTGGTCGTTGAAGAGAGTTTTACAGCTAGGATGAGATAGTTGGTAGTAGTCTTGCATCAGGTGAAGGCGTGGATGATCTCTAGGGAGCGGACCAGTTCCATTATAATCTAAGAGTAGGTTGTCCTGTCAAAAGAAAAGGGGCTAATGTTTGAGCTTGACAAATCAAGGAAAGTCGGTCGTGAGGGAGGACACTCGTGAGGTCGAGCGCTCATGAGAAAAGTGTTAAGTGTAGTGTTTCCCTAAAGTGCTCCACCTATGGAATGCTTCTTGGAAAGTGCTCCACCTAGGGAGCGCTTCCTCAAAAGTGCTCCACCTAAGGAGCGCTTCTTCAAAAGTGCTCCCCCTAGGGAGCGAACATCCCCTCCCCTTTTAAAAAGTTATTTTTTGTTTTATTTTAAGCTATCCATTCAGATCGTGCCAAGTGTTGCGGAGAGATAAGATCATTTTAAAAGAGGTCATCTTCAAACCCTAAAAGCATAGTATTTTTAAAGTGAGAGTCGTACGACTACCCAATCAAAACATTTTCGCTCTCCATCAGCCAAAGCGTGTCCTCTAGGCAGATTAGTATGGGCTCCCCTCCCAATAAGCAGCACGTGCCCCAAGGAAGTGTCCTTGTCCACCACCATTATTTGTCATTTCCAAAAAGCAACCACCAACACGTGGGTAATTCAAGGCACACGCTTACATGCACGTCCTCCACCGACATTAACTTCAGGTACTCGACATTAAAAGGTGGCGGATTAAAAGTTGATGCTATAAGGTGGCGAGTTTATTATTAAAATTTCAAAATCATCTGTAGCATTTCCATTTTCTCCTCTGCCCTAGCACCCTGCGTCCGTCCAGAAAGCCAGGTTATTCAGAGTGTGAGTTGTTGTAATACATCCGGCAGCCATGGGTAAAAAGAGTAAAGAAGCTGAGGGGAAGGCAAAAAAGGAGAAGGCACCCAAGGAGAAGGCGGCGCCTATAGAGGCATCCGGCTCGGAGAAGCCGAAGAAGCTACGGAAGCGAGAGAAAAACCAGTAGAGTTGACAGCTCCACAACATACTCTCTTCCGATACCGGGATTGCCTGGTCACGCACAAGGACATCGAACAACTATGCCAGGACGTCGAAATGGCGTATAGGGAGGCCCCGACCGAGAATCCGTTGGCTGCCGTCTACCATTCGCACTTGTACTTTTACATGTGCACGCCCATGCATCACTGTCCAAATTTTATAAAGGTTGTATCACTTTTCTACGATGCCCAGTCGAGGATGGTTCGGAATGCCAAGGCAGAGGTATTGTTCGCTATCATAGCTGATGCTGTCCGGGATGCTTTCACCTGTGGGAGAAAGCACTCATCCAGTTTTATCCCGAGGAAGATCCACACTAATGAAGAGGGCGCCAGATATCAACCGACGCCAGAAATGCAATGTTTCATAAGGGATCAGCTGGGAGCGCGACATCACCTGATGAATTTCCCCAGCTTTCGAAGCCCCTGGCCGAATTCGCCCACCGTGACATCTACTCCATTATGGCATGGGTAATGGGGCTTCCAATAGATGAATGGGTATCTGACTGGCAAGTTTCCATGGCGCAGGCCATACTTGAGAATGAGATCTATTTTCCCTCCAAAGTAAGGTCGGGCGCTATTCCAGTTTTTTATGACTAGGCGGAGTTCGTGGCACGATAGTTACATGCATGTTTGGCCTATGTTCAAGGCCCTAAGGCTAAACAGTTCAGACTCTCTTCCCTGTTAGTGTGGTATTTCTTTTGGCACATGCACGAGAAATTTCACTACATAACAAAGAATCAAACAGATGAGGAGGGCAGAGCTTTGCCAGTCTATCTCTGGACAAACAACTTGTCCAGGAATGAGTCATACTATATCTTCAACCAAGTTTTCCTCGGGCCAGTGTTGGAGATGATATACGACCAATGTGAGCGAGTTCCAATGGAGTTGAGGAACGAGGTGGTAGATGAGCGATTGGGAGATACCTTTCTGCTCACCCAGGGCCTGGTTATCAAAATTTATGGGTTTACAGAAAAGCCTTTTATGTTACCCTATTATGCCATGCCCTATCTATTTTCCCTAGGAGGTCGCCCGACAGCTTGACTACACCAATGAGGAGTACGGGAAAGGTCGAGGTAGGAGAGTGATAGTCTCTACTCCTTTCGAGTTTGGAGATGTTAAGATAACACAGTGTGGTCAGAATGTTGTTCTAACGGTGATGCTTTCAGATTACGGGTTGATCGAGCTTCCCCATCGCTGGAAATGGGACCCACTTGGTATTATCCAAAAAAACCTTGGGGTGAGGTCTTTTCATTCTTGCCCTAATTATGACATGGAGAGGCAACGTAACAATCCACTGGGCCTCGAGCTAGAATGGCATGTGGACGAGATGAAGCCTTTGCCTCCATGGCTAGAATTTTACACTATGGAAACTGAGTATGACCCGAACGTCAATCCAGAGCACAGACTACCCAGGGCTATCTTAGTCAAAATCAAGGTCAGACATCCAAAATGGTCTGACCATAAAATCCAATAGTGGTGGATCATGAGGGTCCATAATGATAAGACATCCTCAGACAACCCACTGGGGATTGATGACAAGTTCTCAGTGTTTTATGATGAGAACATTAATACTTATCAACCTCTTTCATTCATTGATATTGTTCCCCATGGCGGATGCAATCCTGATGAAGTGGATGACTTGGCACACCCAAGACACGAAGGCAAGGGCAAGGCCATCCTGGGTGCCTCATTATTTAGCGAAGAGAAGAGTCCATTGCCTCACTAGAAAATGAGCACCTCCTCGAAGAGAAAGGTAGAGGCACCTTTCTTACAACCAACCACAAAGAAGTCATGCACTAGTTCCCATAAACCCTTTGGGATAATCATTCAAGCAACATCTGAGCCCCCTCCGATGAGCTCTACCGAAATGACTGTGACTAAGAAGCACGAGGGTGGAGACGAAGAGCACGTTAGCATGGATGAGGAGCAAAGGGGTGAAGACACAGAACACGTCAGCGTGGATGCACCAGATGTAGAAGAAAAGGAAGAAGTACAAGCATAAAGTATAGCTTCCATGACTCCTTTGATCATGGAGCCCCAAGGTACGCATTTATCTCTTCCTTTTTCTTCTTCCTCGACTACACTATCAGTTTCTCTAACTCTAGTGTCTGTTTGCTCGATGCCTAAAATATTTATGACAATACCAGTTTTAGTGGCCCCTGCATCGAGTGCAACTCCATTACCCCAGTCCTCTTTCCCAAGTTTGTCTATTTTCCCAATATCATCCGTACCACTATCCAAGTCATCTTCTGTTCCTTCATCCGTAACATTTGAATCCTTCATGGGAAACCCTAATGCATTCTCAGTCCCTTCCTCATTCAGTTTTCCCCTATCTGGTTCAGGACCACATTATAGATATCTTTGCCACTAGAGAGCTAGATCCACTTTTAATCACACCCCCTCCCATTGGTTTCTCAATGCCCCAACCAACCATTCCCGTGGTGGTGACCCAAACACCTCCGAGGGTTAGCACAGTCGCTTCCCCTTCGGCTTCCTACGCAATGTATGATTTTGAGCCCCCTCTCCCACTTCTTCCCTTCATGCTAGTCCTTGGAATAGGCATCCAGGAGCCGTTGGAGTCTGAGCTGGAGATGACCTAGTAGCTCGCTGCCATGCAAAGCATCCATAAGGTATGCATGAATACGATGCGTTATCTGAGGGACCATAGGAAGAGAGAGGTGCAAGCTCTAGTGTAGACTCAGAAGGCTTGCATCATCGACCCAGATATGATGAAGCTGCATACTATTGAAAAAATACCGCTAGTTCAGAAGCCCTTGGGGGAAATGACCCCGATCGATTATGCCATCCGCCATACTGAGGAAGACGTGGCCAGAATGAACACTACACAAAAAATGGGTGATGTCCAAGTTGGCATGGGCTCCATTTATGCTCATGGTGAGTATTATAAAGACTGCTTCTTCAAAGCACAGTCCAAAAATGATGAGCTCGAAGAGGCCCTAGCAGCGGCGAGAAGGTAGATTGAAGCACTGGAGTCTAAGTCCAAGAAATAGGTTGAAGCATTGGAGGCTGAGATTGAGCAGTTGAAGGAAAATATTCAGTTGCTTGAAGATGAAAATAAGGAAGCATCCAAGCTATATGATCACCACATCAAAATGATCACCAAGGCAAACCAAGAAATACAGGTGCTCACTATCCAAAGGAATGAGTTACAGGCTAAGTTGTCTGAGAGGAATAAGCAACCTGTTCTACCTTCTAGGGAGCACCTCAAGGAGATGCGCCTAGACTTCCTACAAGATTTCCCAGCAAGAGCAGTAAAAGGAATTACAGTCTTGGCATTCTTCAAGGAAGCACATGAGGTAGTTATTGCTGGCAGTCCTATCTTGGAGTCCACTCAAGCAGATGTCAACTATTGGTTAGATTTGGCCACCCAACTCAGGAAGATAGAAGATGTACCTATCCACCTTGCCCCTATGAGCGATCTGGCTCGGTCATTGGCAATGGTAAAAACAACTTTGCATTACTTCTTCACAAAGGTCGAACTGGCCAAGAAAGCTCACCTGCTCTTAGATTCTCTTATGCAAGAGCATGACATCTCACTGTGATACTTTGATGCTCTTGTCAAGATCGACATCCCAGGTTTCACCGACCCTAAGGGGCCCATTCCATCAGTTCAGGAGTTGGAGCCTATGTGGGCCACCTTCGTTGATAATGCCTCAGACATCGACGCTTTGGAAGCCTCAAGTTCTGATGCTCAGATAATCCTTCTCATGGCCAAGTATGCCCAGATTCAATCCTTCTTGATAGAGTTTGATAGAATACTGGAATTCGTTGAGGTTGAGCACATCGAAACATATCGTTGCCTAATCTAGGAGCTAGAGAAGCAGTCGACTTTCCCTTTGGAATGATGGGTTGATGCTTCCACGGTGTACAAGCATGTCTTCAATAAGTCGTTGGACCAATATCTCCCTCAGCCGCCCAAGTAGAATGAAGAAGATGAAACAGACAGTGCTACAGATTCAAAGGCTGAAGAGACAGATGAACAAGAAGAAGAGACAGACAGTGACGCAGAATCAAAGGGCGAGGAATCGAAAGATGCAGATGAAGAATCCAGTAGTAGTGAGGAAAAATCAGAGGAGCACTCCGAAGGCTCAGAGAGTAAGGAGGACTCTGGTGCCCAAGGATAAAGGTTGGGATCTTCACATTGAGGTAGGCTCAATGCCCCACGAGCCGCCAGATGTGTTGCCAATTTTGCCACATAGTTGTTGAAATTCATTTTGTATACAGTTTTGAGACCATTCATTGTAAAAACTTCTCTTTTTCCATAAAAAATGGTTAAGATGTGGTTATGTTGTTGTGCTTTCACCGGCTGTCTCATTTAGTTTAAAACTGTATTTTCTTGCATTATGAGATTCCTCATCTTTGTTGTACTTTTCTACGTTTTTTGTACTTTTTCCTGTTATGTTGCATGCAAAATTGTGAATGTTTTAGCATGGGCATTTTTTTGATGGTTTCGCTTCCTTATCTTTGTCTTCAAAACCTTTCATATTTTGCACATATGGCTGTAATTTCCGGCACTTAGGCGCTTCGTTTCATTTTTCCTGTTAAGTTATAAAATCGCTCTGGCAGTAAGCAAAGATAGGAAAAATGACTAAGTATGGAAAAGGAGGTTTGAGCATAGTCAAGACTACAGCGCTCCACTCCGAGGATGAATTTGCAAAGCGCTCCATCCATGGAGCGCCATTCTAAAAATGGCAAAAACAAGTGTAAAAATGGCTAAGTGTAAAAGTCAATATGGTCAAAAGGTAAAGCGCTCCACCAGTGGAGCACCCCTCAAAAGTGCTCCATCAATGGAGTGCCTCTCCTAGAAGGCTTAAAGAGAAACAGACTTGGCTAAAAGAGCAAGTAAAAGTCAAAAGCAATCAAAGCCTAAAGCGCTCCATCAGTGGAGCGCCTCCCCAAGACAAAGGAAAGATAGATTAAGTGTTGGTGGAAAAGACAAAGAAGAGTCAACCTGTGGTCAAAAGGCAAAGCGCTCCACTCAAGGAGCGCTTCTCCAAAGCGCACCACTTTGGGAGCGCTTGAGGGAAGAAGGGGCGCAAACCGTAAAGATAGTGAAAAAAGGACTAAAGGTGCATTAAAATTCAAATGATCCAAAAGCGCTCCACCTAGGGAGCGCTCATCCAAAAGCGCTCCACCCAGGGAGCGCTCATCCAAAAGTGCTCCACCCAGGGAGTGCTCATTCAAAAGCGCTCCACCCAAGGAGCACTCATCCAAAAGCGCTCCACTCAGGGAGTGCTTCTTCATAAGCACTCCACAAGGAAGCATTTTTGCAAAACAAAAGGAGTAAGGGATGAACAAGGTAAGAGGGATGCACACAACTACCATTGTAATGGTATGAACTGTCAGGAACTTCCTAGATTCGACATTTACTGGTTAAATTGTCCCTCAAGTTGCGCTCTAAGCCATCTAATTATGGATCATTACCAGAACCTTCTGGCTTCAATGCCAAGTTGCATCTATAAATTCAGATTGACTATTTCAAGTCATTGTCAGAACCTTCTATCTTCAATGCTAAGTTATCTATAAAGCTAAGATTGACTATTTTTGGCTATCATCGAGATCAAGTCTGCCCGTCATGGGAGTGGTTGGGCATTGATGTTTTAAGCGGCAGATTTCTTCTATAAAATCCGGCTTCTTCTCTGTAACTAAGGATGGATAACTTCTGCTAGAGAAGCAACTCTGTACTTTGAAATCTGCTTCCAAAATAAAGGCTTCTGGCTCCGGTGTTGAGTCTTCTATATCTGTGTATGACTTCTATTCTGTAATTTCTATTAAATTAGTCCCTTTATCACACAGTTTAATTCTATTTTCTGGATTTCACTGTCAATAGAGGGCTAGTCTCTGGAATACTTGTTGGAGTTTACATAGTTCTAAGGATTTTATACTGGTTTCTGTTAAAGGTCTATTGTTTTGATTGTTGTTGGTTCAAGTAGCTAGGTTGTCTATCGTGCTTCCGGTCCATCACCCCTTATTTTTGGCTTTTAGCCATTTCCCATTCCTTTCCGTTATTTTATCCCTTTCAGTATCTTCCTAACCCTTATCTCCAAAACCCCATTTTTATTTTTGGAACCAGCCCTACTGGAGATTGCCATGGAGGACATTCCTTTCCTTCGGGAATTCAATGCTTGGCAGTGGGCCTAGGGCGCTGCAGACTTAGAAAACCTGTATCTAGGCCGGTTCGATTGCCAAAAGATCCAAACTAATAAAATATTCTTCCTATTTATAAATGAAATCAATAATAAACTAACCCTAATTATCAAGGGCTGACTAACTAAATCAAAGGCCCAAGATAAAAATAATTAGCCGACATGGCTATATTAGGACCATTAGATGGCTCCCTCCCTCAAAAATATTTATCCTCAAAACTAGAAAAGACTAGAAAATACTCTCATACTCCTATGTAGCATCTTATTTTGGAAGATCCTACCACTTTATGAGAAACTTTTGAATTTGATGAGATCGAAGATGATGCACTTTGGATCCCAATATTGCTTTAGGTTTAAGAGTTATTCGACCTTATTCATCAAGTAATGGAAGCTCTGTCTCTGCACCTTTTGACCAATAACTTATTTAAGACAAGATACATGAAAAATTGGATCGATTCAAGAAGAGGGTGGAAACTCCAATTGATATGCTAGTTCACCAATGTAATGAACCACCTTATAGGGCCCATAAAATCGAGGAGCCAACTTTTTATTAGAATTGATCTTCAAGGACGATTGCTTATAAGGTTGCAGGCACAAAAAGACCATATCTTCTACGTTGAATTATCGTTCTGAAAAATGTAAATCCAATTATTGTTTCATATGGTTTTGGGCATGGGTCAAATTATATTTAAGAAGTTGAAGCACAATTTGATGTTGTTGTAACAAATCATCTACCTGGGCCACTTTGGAATATCTTGGAACATAGTTTATGATTGATGAAGGCTTTTGACCAGACAAAGTTTCAAATGGAGATATCTTAATGGGAAAATGGTAAGAAGTATTATACCACCGTTCTGCTAACAAAAGCCATTGAACCTAGTGATATTTTTTCTTGAGCAAAACAATGAAGGCAAGTACCCAAACATTTATTAACAATATTTGTTTGACCATAAAACTAGGGGTTATATGAGGAAGACACTCAACTTGGTACCACTAAGATGAAACAATTCATTCCAAAAGTTGCTAGTGAATATAGGATCACAGTCACTCACAATGGTTCTGGGCATACCATGTAACTTAAAAATGGAATCAAGAAAAACCTTGACCACCTTGTTGAATATGGATGTCGTAGTGCACAAAAATGAGCATACTTGGAAATACGATCTACTATCACAAAGATCATTATTTTATCTTCTAATTTGGGAAGACCCTCAATGAAATCCATGGATATGTGCTCCCATTGGGAGTTAGGGATAGGTAAGGGTTGCAAAATCCAGGAGATTTAACTATTTCCCCTTTGGTATGTTGACATACCTCACATTGAGCCAAAAATGTCTTGACATCTGATTTTAAGCCTTTCCAAAAAAATGATTTCTTCGCCCACTGGTATATTTTCAATAATCTTTAGTGTCCTGCCAGAGGGGATGCATGCATTTCTTGGAGAACTATTGACTTAATAGTTGAATATTGAGGAAGATAAATGCAATATTTTTTGCAAAGCACTCCATCCGAATATGAGAAGCAAGTATGTAATATTGATCCTATTTTCATATCTTGAATAATTTGAGCAATCTCTAAATCAGCAAGCCATTCTTCTTGAAGTTGAGAAAGCCATTATGGACAAGAACCAAATATAGAATTGATGGCCTCATAATCCTCATATTTATGAGATAAAGAATCAACCATCATATTTTCCTTACCTTTCTTATACTCAATGATAAAATCATAACCCAAAATTTTGGTCATCCATTTATTTTGTTCAGGGTATGAGAGATGTTGTTCTAAGAAATACTTTAGGCTACTATGGTCAGTCTTAATGATGAAATGACTACTTAACAAATAATGCCTCCATTTCTCTATGGCAAGTAAAATAACTAGCATTTCCTTCTCATAAGTGGACCATTCCAAATTCTTACCTAAAAGTTGCTTACTTTCAAAGGCCAATGGGTGACCATATTGCATTAAAACAACTCCAATACTTGTGCTAGAAGCATCACACTCAATGACAAAAGGTTTGCTAAAATTAGGAGTGGTCAAAATTGGAGTGGAACACATAGCCTCTTTGAGGGATTATAAGGCATGAGAAGCAACTTTAGTCCAAATAAAAGCATCATTTTTGCAAAAAAAATCCCCTTTTTCTGGAGTGATTTGCGGAGCGATTTTTGGGATTTCCATGATTGGTGGGTATGGGTGGTTTTAGCCCATGGTATTGTGCCCATGGTATTCTAATACCACATTATGGTTTAGGGTTGTAAGAGTTTCCTTTAATATTTATTGTAATGTCCCATTATGGGCAAGGAGTGAAAAATAATATCAAAGGAGGTGTGGCTCTTGTTTGTTGGATTAGCCCATATTGGGTGAACCAGGGTAAATCTCTTGTGTTCTATGTGCATGTATTTTGTGAGTTGTTATTTTTCTTCTGAATAAGTTATTTTTGAATTATTATTCTGGAATAAGTTTGGTTAGATCTCTTCAATAAGAACCTTTATTGGCAAGTGTTCGATGACAATGAGCAAATAGTCAATTTTTTGATTAAGGAAGCTACGAGTGGAGATGATAGAGTGCTTGTAGATGAGGAGATGGAAGGAATGATCCAATTGAAGAATAATCACATTCCCAAAGGGCTGATTTCACTGGAAAGTTTGTTTGACCAAAATTATAGGGCTGAGAAACATAAAATCAAGGTAGATGCAAAGGAATATAAGGAGTTGCAGCTAGAGCCTGAGAAGACCATTAAAATCAAAACTGAATGTACTTCAATAGAAGTGGAAGATATTAAAATCTTTTGTTATCAATTCCCCAATATAGTTGCATGGAGTTATCATGATTTGAAGAGATATAAGAACATAATCCAGCACACCATCGAACTATAGGGGGGAGTAAAACCTTTTCGGTAGAAACAATGACCTATAAATCTTAAAATTGAGGTGCTCATGAAGGTAGAACTATTAAAGATGCTAGAAGCAAAGATAATATATCCAATTACACACTCAACATGGGTGGCGAACCTGGTGCCAGTTTGGAAGAAGAATGGAGATATCCATTTGTGCGTAGATTTTTGGAACCTGAACCAGGTGTCACTGAAATATCACTACCCTTTGCCATAGATTGATCAAATTATTCATGTAGTTGTCGGAGCACAAAGATTTTCATTGCTATATGGTTTCTCTGGTTATAATCATATTTGGGTAAAATATGATGATCAACACAAAATGGTGTTCACTACCAAATGGGGCACGTTCACCTATCAAAGAATGTCGTTCGATCTCTCAAATGTTGTTGCTACCTTTCAGAGAGCCATGGACGTCGCTTTCGATGAGTTATTAAATAGAGTTATTGTGATTTACCCTAATTATATGACTGTGTTTTCACATTGCAAATAAGAGCACATTTCACATTTGAGGTAGGTGTTTGAGAAATGTCGAGAGTTCAAAATTTCCATTAATTTGAAAAAGTCCATATTTGTTGTAAAAGAGGGGAAGTTGTTAGGCCATGTGATATCACAAGAAGGACTAGCGATTGATCCCACAAGGGCCGAAGCGCTCTTGAAACTACCACTACCAGTTAACAAGAAGGACCTACAGTCATTCTTCGGTCAGATAAATTTCATTCAAAAGTTCATAGTTGATTTTGCTCAGGTAGTGAAACCCATGACCGAGCTCTTGAAAAAGAATGCAGAATTCAAATGGATCAAGGAGAGAAGATACGATTTTCAGGATATCGAGGAAAGAATCACTCAAGCACCGGTATTAATTAACCCGAATTATTCAAAAGACTTCATTCTCTATGCAATAGGTGAACAAGAGAGTTATGTTGTTGTTCTCACACAGAAACAAGAATACGAAGATGAAAAATCGATTGCCTTTTTGAGCCAAGTTATCATGCCACACCAGGAGAAGTATAATTTTATTGAAAAACAGGTGTATGCAGTGATGAAATCCCTAAATAAATTTCAGCATTTTATCTCACAGAGCAAAACAATCATTTATGTTTTACACCCGAATGTTAGAAACTTCATTCTTCAAGGGGATTTAGGTGATAAAAGAGCAGGTTGGGTATAAAATATTCAAGAGTATGATGTGGAGATCCAACCAATAAAGCTAATCTGTGGACGAGCACTCTTCCAGGAATTAGCCAAAAGCACATCATTTGAATCATTGGCTCTATTACAGAATGAGAACATTAGCAAAAGCATTTGTGCAAATCGTGCTATGAGTGATCATGACTGGACAAAGGACCTTGTTGAATTCTTTACCTCGAGGAAATGTCCATCACATCTTGATGCTTCATAGCATCGGTGATTCAAGCTACAAGTGCTTAAATATGTCTTATTGCCAAGTGGATTGTTCCATAAGAATATAGACGGAGTGCTCCTTAGGTGTGTGAAGGGGTCATAAAAGGAGAAAATATTGGAAGAATTTCATTCTGGTATATCTGGTGGCCATTATGTAGGAAGGCCCATGGCCTTGAATATTATTCGAGTTGGCTACTTCTGGCCTACCCTTTTTGCAGATGCACACAAGGTGAGCCAAAATTGTGATAGTTGTCAGTGGTATGTTGGCAGGACAAGGAAAGGATCATTGCCTCTGCACCTGATTCAAGTAGAACCATTTTAGCAATGGGTTGTAGACTTCATTGGAGTCATAGAACCTCACTCTTCAGCCGAGCACAAATACATCCTAACTGCGATAGATTATTTCACCTGATGGGCAGAGGTTATCCCTACCAAAAAAGAAAATCAAGCTACGGTCATATCTTTCCTGGAAGGATTGATTGCTCGTTTCGATGTTCCAGATGCTATTGTAACAGATAACGAGACTCCATTTATTGGGGCAAAGATCACTAAATTTGTGAGCAGATATGGGATCTACCTCAAGACATCTTCCAATTATTACCCGTAGGGGAACATCTTGGTCGAATCCACAAATAAAAATTTATTACGGATATTGAAGAGAACGCTAGGAAACAATAAGAGAATTTGGCACCTACTATTAAACCAGGCTCTATGGGCAGACCACATATCCATGAAAAAGTCTATTAAGGCCTCTCCTTACTCCCTAGTGTATGGGAAATAAGTAGTTCTTCCCACCCCTATTGAGCTACCTGTTCTTTAGACTTTGCAGTTGTTCAAATATGATGATGATGAGTATGACCTAATGAGTGCAAGATTGCCTCAATTATTGTAGTTGGAGGAAGAAAGAGAAAAGGCATATCAATATTTCATTGGACATTCTAAAGCGATGTAGAAATGGTTTGGAAAAAAGACAACCGAGTGCAAGTTTCAGGTGGGATATTTAGTCCTCAAATGGAACAAGAACAAAGCTAAACTAGGGAAGCACCACAAGTTTGATGCGATCTGGGAAGGTCCATTTTAGGTCTCGACAATGAATTCAGCAAATGCATATCATATTCATGATATGGATGGCTGGGATCTTTCGATTCCAGTGAATGGTCTTCATTTGAAGGCCTATGTTCAATGATAAACTCAAGAGGTACCAGTTTGTAAATATGTACATATTTTTATTTTCAAGCAATTTCTATCTTTCAATGCTTAATATATATAAAAAAAAGGGAAAAAAAATATACATGAAATAAAAATATATATGTGTATATATGCTCCATCTCCACTACAGAATCAAGTTCTTTCGTGATTGCAGGCAGGATAAATTGATATATTAAGAACAAGAAATCATGAGAAGCTCAGGAAGTTTTGAAAGTTTTAAACGGATTGCTTTATGAATTTGTAAGTTCATATGTTTTAAGGAAGTAAGACATTAGTATTGAAGAGTGGCAAGTAAATCAGAAAATCAAATATGGAGCTCAACTTCGAAACCATGGAAAAATAGTTAAGTACACCTCGAAGAGGGCGAAAGTCCCGTTCACTTTCCACTAGGGTGACCGCGTCCTGGGATCAAAAGAATGTTGAAGCTCGCAATTAGTAATTGAAAATAATGTCCATTGCAGTCAAAGGGCGGAAACCAAAGCCATAAATGGTCAACAGTTCTTTCGTTTGATCAAATGGGCGAAATCCCCATTCGCCTATAAGAGGAGGAGAACGCATCTTGCAGTAAAGAAAACCAAAAGGTAAAGTCAAGAAAATGAAATTTTAAAAGGGGAGTCAAAGGAAGTTTCGCCCCAAATGAGGGGCAAAACTCTCGTTCACCCCTCATTGGGGCAAAAATCCATTTTTAATGTAAAAAGCTCCAAGAAATTTAAAGGGGATTTAAAAAGAACTTTCACCCCGAAAGAGGGGTGAAAATCCCATTCTCCCCTCATAGGGGCGAATACGCAGGAAATGCTTTATAATGAAAAAGCGTGCGCGTTGGCCCTTTCGGATGGACACATTAAAATGTTAATGTAAGGTGCAAACGAAATTATTTAAAAGAAGAAAAGAGAAAATGCAAAAAACATAGATTGTATAGCTTTATCTTTGGCATGCGGGCAAATTTAAAATAAAGAAAAATCAAAATAGAAAAATCCCTTAAAAATAAATTGAGTTCTTTTTAGAAAAAAAATCATGCTTTTTCCAAAATTGGGCGAAAAAGAAAAACCAAGGTTGTTTTAAAAAAGGGATCATCACCATGGAATTACATCAAATAAGTCGAGGGCATTTTCGGAGTGAAAGGGAAAGAAGAAAGGTGTGCCTCAAAGACGCTTTCACCCCCATTGTTTTCCTTTGAATGCCTTGATTTCGTAAGCACAATCAGGTTTTTAAAAATGCTCTATCAAAGCGATTTTGCTCTTCGACACGTGGTAAGTCTTGAGAAGCATACATGCAAGCTAAGGCACATTTCTAAGGAATTTAATTTTTAAATGCGTGCCCAAATTTATGTTGAAGGGAGATTTGAGGGTTTCAAGGAGCAAAATCTCACACCATCGAAAGAGGAAGTGTTTATTGGTTCGCAGGTGGCAGGGTTATTGTCCCAAGGAAGCTTTAATAGCTAGGGCACATTTTTTTAGAAAATCACACGATAAAGAAGGGCACACTTTCCAAGGATGATCTTGTGGTGAATAACAGTTGATACCATTCAAACATCAAGAACAGTGCCAAGCGGGTGAAAAAAAGTGCACGTTCTTTCGAAATCGCCCAAGGGGAATTCAACATTTACTATGATGGTTGAAAGGACGTTCTATATAAAGGAACATGTAAAAGCCTCACAATTTTTTTTTAAATTTTACTGCCATTGCATTTTTGAAAGCCTTTGTTGTAGAGATTACAAAGAAAATTCAGGAAAGCCACTAGAGGAATATAATGGGAAAAAGAAGCAAAGAGGCACAGGAGGTTACAAAGCCCAAGAAGTCTAGAAATAAAGAAGGTGGGTCAAAATCAAAGAAGGCCCGAAGGAATGAGAATGTGGATTTAGACCCATATGCTGACACTATGGCAGATATTGGAGACTATGTAATTACTAACAAGGGCATCGAGAAACTATGACAAGATGTAGAGTTCACCGTAAGGCAAGTATTAAAAGTAGAAAGCCCTTTAACTGTGTTATTCCACACACAGTTATTGTGGTATTTGTGTACGCTCGCACACCCTTGTCCGAATCTGGTGAAGATAATTTTTCAATTTTATAATCCGGTTACGAGGACAGTGCGAAAGGTAAACAAATAAGCACTTTTTTCTCTTTCTACTGATGAAGTGCGAGAAGTGTTTGCCTGCGGGTTGAAGCCTCCTTCATATGTGATTAGCAAGAAGCTACATACCAATGAGCAGGAGGATAAATATGTATCTACTATGATGATGCATCGATTCATGGAGACACAGTTGATTAAAGAACCATAACTAGGGCAACTTCTGAACTTGCCAAAGTTGCTTACAGAGTTCAAAAGCCCAAATATTTACTCAATGTTAGCGCAAGTTGTTGGCTTGCCAGTAGATTGCATAGTCCATAAGTGGTAAGTGGCCCTAGCACAGTGCATATGCCAAGGGGAGTTTTACGCTCTATCAACCATGAAGCAGGGCACCAATCCGATTTTCTTTGATTGGGCCAATTTTATATCTCGAAAACTGCATTTCCAATTGGAGAGGTTACATACTAGAGAAGATTCATCCTTCAAGCATACTTCCTTTCTGGTCTGGTATTTCTTTTTCCATCTACACCAACATTTTTATTTATCGTCGTAAGGCAAATGGATGAGAAAGATGAGCTTCTACCGATATATATGTGGACTTCTGCTCTGTCAAACAAAGAGTCATTTTATAGTTCTAACCGTTTATTTTTGGGGTCTGTAATAGAGCTACTTTGTGGTGCATGTGAAAGAGTGCCACGAGAGATGAGAGAAGCAATGGCTACGACAAAAAAGGGTGACATATTTTTGCTGACTCAGGGCATGATCGTAAGAATCTATGGCTTCATAGGTAAGCCATTCCTGCTCCCATACTTTGCCATCAAACATATTTTCACCACGGAGGTGGTGTGCCAAATAGACTATGCTAATGATGTATATGGAGCAGGGCGCAACAAGAGTACAACTTGCAATATGCCTTTCAAGTTTGATAGTATAGAAGTAAACCAGGTCAGGCAGAACAAGCTAATTACGATGACACTTCGAGACCTAGGGTTGATAGAACTACCACAACGATGGAGGTATGACCCATTGGGTAAATTTATAGAAATAATTAGGGCCAAGACATTTCATTGTTGCCCATGACCCGATATTGAAAAGAGGTGCAATAATTTTTATGGACCTGACTTGGAGTGGCATGTCAAAAATATGATGTCACTACCACCCTAGCATGACTGTTATGAACAGGAGGTGGAGTAAAATCCAACGAAGTACAAAAATTAGATTCCTCCACCTGGGCTATTTAGTCAAATAAAATAAAATCAACCCTTGTGGACTAAGGAAAAAATTATGAACTAGTGGATAATGCAGGTGCACAGAGGGAAAATTATGTCACCTTTTGGGTTGAATATGGATGAGGCATTTTCGGACACCTATGATGAGTTTGTTGGTGCCTATCAACCCATTGTTTTCGCCAAGATATTGCCCCAATTTTTTTAGCATTTCGATAGTGACAAAAGCAAGACAAAATAAGAGCACCCAATGGTTGAATATGAGACCCCTAAAGAGGAGGAATAATAGTATGTGTTTCAACGAAGGTTGCAGTGGACGAAGCATAAAGTTGATGATGTGCCTTTGGTGGAGAAGCAAACTATCCGAGATGCACCCCCATTTCCAAAAGCTGCAAAGAAACCAAGGACTGATGCCACTTCCTCCTCTACTGTTGCAGTTTTGGCTGTTACAGTTCCCACAATTCCAATTATTTCGGTGACTGTTATTTCCCCTCTGCTGGTGACAGATGCTTTGATGATGGTTGCACAAATATTTTTGATGACTAATGAACAGTATAAGGACCAACATGTGGACAACCCTCAGGTGGAGGTCGTGAATGTTGAGGAGGAGAACGTTGAGGAGGAAGCGGAGGAGCAACAGGAAGAAATTATTTTACAACCGCTTCCATCACCAGAACACATGACACCTACGCCCGAAGGTACGTCTTTCTTTCCCCCTCCTTCTTTAGAGCATGTAGTGTTTTTCAGTTCATTTTTGTCAGTTTTTGCATCAGTCTCTCCCCCTTTCGGTATGCCCTCCATGTCTATTTTTTTCCCTCTTCTTCCCCTTTGCAAGTCATTGATTCTCCTTCTTCTATTCCCCTTTCTTTGGCCTCCCTTTCTTTCAGCTCGTTCGCATCGGGGTCGAACCCATTTTCACACCCTTCCCCTTCCATTACTGCTACCACTTTCACTGAGGCCGTAAGTAAGCAAGCTCCTCCCATAGTGAGCGTAACTACAGCCGAGCCCAGTTCCTCCACATACTAATCCGTTTCAGTCCTTCCCCTTTTGGCCATATCTTCCGCTTCCTTTGAGCCTGACTGCTAAGAAATTTTGATTCCTTTCACACCATTTTTGGAGTTGCAAGTACTGCTTGAAGTTCAAGTGGTGTTGAAGCAGCTCAACACAGAGAAAATCAATCAGGCGCACCTCAGTTCATCGTAGCGATTTAAAAGCCGTAGGCATAAAGAAGTGCTGGCTCCAGCTTTTCTGCTCAAGAAGGTTACTTTTGATCTAGTTGCCATGGAGGCTCACACAACCAAAATAACTCCCTTGGTTCAGAAGCCACAAGGATAGATGATACCGAGTGATTATGTTTATGAGACTATAACAGAAGATATGACCAGGATTGATACCACATAGAAAATGGGTAATATACAGGTTGATATGAGTTCGGTATACTTGCATGGCGAGTATTATAAGTATAGATATTTTTATTATGAGAATAAAATTATCGAACTCAAAAGAGCCTTGGCCAAAAGTAGAGCGCAAGAGGAAAAGACAACCACAGAGAATGAATACTTGCACCAACAGGTAGCAGTGCACTTGAAAGAAACAAACTCAACAAGAATAGAGATGCAAGCACTTAGAATGCAACTGGACGCCATACAAAATCAACTGGTAGAGAGAGCCATGCAGGTTGCAGGATTTTATCCAAAAATAATTAAGGAGTCTCACCTTCACTCGGTTCAGAATTGCAAGAATTTGGCGGTGTAGGCAGGCACTATTTGTGGGCAACCCGAATACAGATTCAGATGGGGCAACAATTGATAGATAATACATAAGAGATACTGGAACTTTACATGGAGATGGCAGTAAAAATTCAAGCCCTGGCTAATTACAGCATTCACATTCGTCGCATAAGCGAAATGGATCATGCTTGATCAACTGCAAAGGTCATCTTGCACAGTTATTTTTAGAGAATAGACCTAGTGAGGAAAGGCAAGAAAATCCTCAATGTCATAGAGTGAGAGCACACTGTTTCCATGGTTCATTTTGATGCTCTTGTTGATATGGATTTTCCAGTTTTTATCGATGAATGGGGTGAACCTCTACCAAAGGAAAAATTGGAAGTGACCTGGAAGAAGTTCGTGGAGGACACCTTAGAAATTGATACATGGGAGGAGCCCATAATTGAATACAAGTATTGCCGCTTATGCAAAAGTTCACTCACATGGAGTTGGCATTTTTTGAGTTAGCCCAACGAGTGAAGCACCTCAGCTTGGAGAACGTCCAAAACCTGCAATATGTGTATGAGTCACTAAGTGTCCCTTGCTTATTTACTACACATGCTTAGGAGGAAGCGATTACAGTCTATGAGGTTACCTGTGAGAGCTTGAAGGAGCAGGATGAGTGGGAAGCAGCAGAACGAGCAACAGTTGAAAAAGCGATTAAAGAAGCAGAAAGGATAGAAGTACTCCGAATAGTAGCAGAGGCTGAAGCACTGAGAAGGCAGAAGAGGAGGCACGGAGAAAAGCGTATACATCAAAAGTGCCAGCCAAAGCTGCCAACAAGAAGACTCAGTAGAAGCCCAATGGATGAATGTCTGGGATCGTTTACATCCATGTGAGATGGATACCCCGTGAGCCACCAAAAATATTGGCAATTTTGACATTATGCCACAAAATTTTTTGATGAATTTTTATTGTAATACGATAAAATATATTAATATTATGATGCAGTATTTTGATCGATATAATATGTTACAGTTTATATTTTATTTTTCCTTCTTTGTTTTCATGCATCCTCTTTTGGCTTGGAAATAATGGATGTTTTAAGGAAAACATGGTTGGGAGAATTGATTGTTTGCTTCTGTAAAAATCGCCCATCAAAGTTGCAGAAAATGGTGCTAAAAAATTAAGTAAATTATGGGAGCTTCGTTGAAAAGGAAAATCGCATTCGCCTCAAACATTGGGTGAAAGGCTCGTTCGCCTCACTTCGGGGTGAACGTAAAGGATAAAAGGGAATGATAGTCTTCCTCAAACATGTTCGCCCTAATTGAGGGGCGAAAGTCCTTTGCATCCCTCATTGGGACGAAAGAAGAAATTAAACAATGAAGTTTTAAAGAGTTGATAAGTGTTGAAGCCACCTAAAGTTAAAATGCAGAAATCACGGTCACCCTAAAGTTGGGGCGAAGGCTTCATTCGCCCCATTTCGGGGTGAACGTCTCTAAAAATTCAAAGAGGTGCGCCTAATTGAAACCTTGGTTAAATGAAGACATATTCGACGAAAGTCTTTTGAAGCATTTTTAAGTTGTAATGAACTTAGCTCCAAAGTCGTCAGCTTTTTAATGAAAGGGTGCGTTCACCCCGAAGATGGGGCAAAAGCTTCGTTCGCCCCAAGTTTGGGTGAACGTATTTGAAGAGCGCAATGTTGAAAGGTCAACAACGCGTTCACCCTGATTGAGGGGTGAAAGCTCCATTCGCCTCTCCCGAAGGCGAATGCACTATGAATGGTAAAGTGGGCAAAAGTCATAAAGGTTGAAGCAATTTTGAATGGTCAACTCTACGTTTGCCCCAAGAGGAAGGCGATAGTCCCTTTTGCCTCTTTTGGATGCGAACATAGATTTTAAAGGAAATGAGGCAACTGTTAGAGGCATTTTCGCCCTAAGGTAAAAGGATGATTGTTGTTGTGATTGGGGAATACATAGAATCTACTGAATTGACATAGACACCCTCTCCTCTAATGAACACGATTGAAAGGGTAAATGTGTGTTCGCTTATTACTGAATTTGGGTGAATTTTGTTGTCAACGACGTTACAGATTTTTTGAGATTTCCCTAGATAGGTGAATGGAAAGCATTAAATGTTTGTGGTGAAGAGTGACTCAGGTTGTGAATCTCGAGCAAAAGGAGCTGCAGTATTAAAAGCGCAAGGTGATTTTCATGATTTCCAAGCAGAAGCATATTTTTGAGGATGGCAAACGTATCAAGTCAACGACCAAGCCTTGTAGTTTTCCATGCATCGACACCCAGAGATGCTTCTTTCCTAGAGGAATTTCCTTAAAATTTGGATCACTGTCCCAAAAGGACGGATGTTCACTGTGGTTCCTGATCTGTAAACAATTTGTCTCTATATGTATTTAATGAAAGAGGCAAAATCATCTATAAATACTAATCAAATTCCATTGTAACAAGAAGATAGACATTTTGCAAAAAAACTATCCAAGTTCTCTGCATCAATAGAAGATATTGGGCTTCTGAATTTGTAAGTGATCTTGTGTGTGATTTCCTTCTATTTTATAAATTTCTATTTTATGCTCATTTTCATTGTCTACTGTTAAGTTTGAATTCTGCATCTGAATTTGAACATTGTTGGTGAGAAGGTGAGTTCTGGAATGCGATCCTGGAGGTTATCTATGTAAGGTTGTAAGTAAATTCTATTGCCTTTCTTTTATTACATGTTGCTTCAATGCTTGGGTGGAATTCCCGTTGCTAGTCTGTCCCCAATCCTACACCTTCGGCCTGTGGCCACATTTCCCATCTATTTTTGTCATTTCCAATTTATTTCCTGCAACTCTAGTCTTAACCAATGTAGGATTTAGTAAGGGAGCCAACCCTCTCTGGAGATTGGCACGGAGGACATCTCTTTCCCTCGACCTTTCAATGTTGGTCATGTCTAGGGCGTACAAACGCAGGTTTGTATAATTAGGCAGATATTTGACCAACAGTTCATGATTTTGCTCTAAAACATTTAATTTTATATAATCAAGTTCTTTTCTTTGTGGCATAAAGTCATCAATCAACCCCCAAATTGGAATTTTGAATCCTATTTATTAAGAGGAAAGTCAATATAACAGTTCATTGTTATAGCTACCAAGGAAACAATTATTTTTCATATTCATGTCTTAGCAACATAATCAATTTTTCTGGTTGGATCATTTTCTTTTAGTTTTTGTTCAATTGTGTTGATTATTGGAGCAAGAATCAATACAACACTCAAAGATAAAGTTAAAATAGATATTCACTCTATTGTACTAGGATGATTCCCTTTTAGAACATCTAAACAGTGTTTATAGTACATAAGGAATGAAATTTTTCTTGACGTTTTTCCACTTTATATTAAGAAATGAGAAAATGAAAATTTTTAACTTATTACTAAAAAGTGATGGAAATCTGAGATGAATAGAAAAGTAATTTAAAGACTACAAATCAACTCAAATACTTAGGGTAACTTCTCAACCTCTTGCATGGATGATAGGAGGGCAAATAATAAATTGTAATACGAATAAGAAAACAATAATTTTAACACAAGAAGTTAAGATCTTAATTATATTACTATCCAAAGTAAGCTTCTCTCAACTTTGGTAAGTGTAATAAATCAAAGACTTATATACGACATTGTTTATTCCTGATCATGTATGTATTATTCAATATATCACTATTTGACCATATGATAATCATGATAATTCAAAATTCATACACTATAAAACTTCTCAAGTAACATGACTCATCATGATATTATTCATACAATGAATTTAATGCCTCAAAAATTAAAATTGTTGAATGCTCAAATACATTAAACTTATCCAACATAAGAGAAGACACAAGAAAAAAAAACTAGCAAAAACAAGGTCAAAAGGTCATTTTCAAATCAAATATACCTTTGTATAGTGAGAATATGAGAAGAAAAGGTAATTGGAAGTTAAAAAAATATTTGATGGTAATTTGAATAAGATACATAAATTTATTTTGTGCTTTTTTGAGCTACCAAAATCCATCAATCATTAGGCTAGCACTTGTGATACTTAGGTTTTCTATTCATTTTGAGTATCAAATACAAGTCAATACATAATAACTACATTCAATAAATTAATGACTAATTACATACATCACAACACTTACCAAATTCATTTTTTGAGTGGAATGATGTCAAAGCACTTAAAAGTGTAGATGTCTAAAAAATGTTGGAGATTACAACCTTTCATAACTATGAATTATTCACATTTCATTCTATCAAATACATTTTTTGAGTCTAACACCGAAACAAAAAAGAGTTTGTGTTTCTAAATTAGCATGAAGGATTTTTTCCTAAACTCAAAATTTATATAATCTATTTATGTCCTTGTTTTATTTACCTCCATGTTTTCATGTCCTATTTGACACAAATATTGTTCATTTTTATGAGTTGAACATTTGTCAATAATATATTTAATACTGAGAAGCTAACTAATAATTGTAAACATAATATAATAGATGCAAGCTTACTGTAGTGGTAAGGGCTTTGGTCTCTCATTAAGAGGTCCAAGGTTCAAACCCCACTTAGTATAAAAACCTGTATAAACTCATTAAAAATTGTAAATATCATATTTACAAAATGATACCATGTTTTTTTTTTTTTTTTTGATGAAGAACCTTTTATATACAACATATCCGCAACATGTGAGGGGAGATATTTGAACCTGGGCCTCTCAATAACTGGAGAGTTTTAACTACTCACTTGTTCTCCAACTCCTCATAAAAACCTGTGTAAACTCATTGAAAAAATAATATATAAATATGTTTAATAATAACATGACTCTCGGGTGATTTTGATAGTGTAGAACACCTTGGTCGTGGTTTCTCATACCAAGGCGGCCCCGCAAGGAGTTTTTCGCTAAATTAAAAAAAAAATCGCTAAATTAAAAAAAAAAAAACATGACTCTGCATGGAACATGAATGCCAAATTTCATGTTAAACATGCCCAAATTCACCATTCTTAAATCTAATGTGTCCATCCCAATCCTTTATTTTTGTGAGATCATCTCTTAAATTAACATTTAAGGCATATGGAAGGAACCCATGATGAGTGTTCCAAATTTCAAACCTGATAAAAAATTTAAGGCATATGGAAGGAACTCATGATGAGTGTTACAAATTTCAAACCTAATCATGAATGGAAATAATCCTTCACACCTTTCCCATTTGGGTTCTAATCCCCAAATGCAATAAGATACTAAATGGTAAGCCCTACGTAAAATTGCATTATTGATATTTTGATAGAATATTCTAAGTCATTCCACTTTTGTCATCGATTTTAGGTGTTGATAAATTTTCTAAAAACCTTAATTACCTTAGGGAACCTAATGACCATTTGTTTGAATTGTATCACATTCATATCAATCAATGGTATTATTGTAAAGTGTTTATCTTATATTTTTTTGTATTTGCATTACGTGGTAGCAATCTTGAATGATTTGTAGATCTAGTCCAAGATGGGGGTGATTGGGGTTATGTCCCAAAGTAGAAGTAGCAAACTAATGCAATTTGGTTAGGTGGTGATGGCATAATTCATAATTGGAAACGTAAAAGGTTTTGACATAATTTTGTTACCTCCCAAAATAAATATACACATGTATGATTAGCATCCTATAGATATTGTGCAATTGTGGAAGTGCTAAAGGATAGTCTGGTAAGTACACTCAAGAAGGACAATGACGATGCTCTTGTATAATTAAATACAACTATATAGATTGGATAATTGAAGGCAAAAACTTACCTAAACAAAAGATCATATAAAATCAACAAAGGTAACACATAAAATCAGCAAATGGTTTTTGTTTTCATGCAAAGTGTAATAAAGAATTCTAGAACATTGTCATGAATCAACATTTATCTTATTTCAGCCAAAATTTCTAACTTGTTGCTTAGGTCCATAATACGAGTTGTGTTATAATGACTCTAAGTAGCCTCAACAATTACAATGCCAAGAATAATGAGATTTAATTGCCAAATTACTTTAAAGGCTGAGATGACAATTTATTTATTTATTGTTATTTTTTTATTTTTTGCATAGGGAACCTCTATAATTCCTAACCCACTGGGTAAAGACGAAGTCAATGGGCCCTCGACCCTCCAAGTTATCGAATCAAGGCAACCCACTAACAAGCACTTGGTTGCTACCAACCAACCTATCCCTTTCTAGGCAAATGACAACTATTCTTATGTTAAAAGATGTTTGAGAAATGCATGCTAATGACGTAGTTTGTGCCTCATTAAAATTAAAATTACTATAATCAATTGTGCACAATTATAGACAAATGGGTCTAATCAAACCCAATTTAGTCCTAATCATTATAAACAAATAATCCTTCACTTGTCAAAGATTGATATTAAAATATATAAACAATTTTCAATATATATTTTAAACTAAAAAAACACATTCTCTATCTCTTCCTTCATTTTTATCTTTATTAATAACATTAATTTGATGTATTTACTTGTAAAAATTCAATGTTATTTGTTGCCTTTAGAATTTTTTATAAGCCAACTGTACTAATTATCCTTAGTGTTGTTGTTTTTATACAAATTTGTCAAACTCTCTTCTATTCTTTTCTTGTCACTTACTATTCATATACAACTCTTTTTAGTTAGACTAAGATGTCCATTTTCAAATAAAAGACCACATTTTCTTTATGTTTTGAAGTCAATTGCTCTTTTTCTTTATCCTCTCAGACATCTTCATGTTGTACCTCTTGCAAAAACTAGTCAATCAATTCTTGATGTATGACATCTCAATTGAGAGAGACTAGCAAATATCTCATACAATAATATTAATGTTTTACCAGCGCCTTGAACATTGTCAATTATTTACTTCATATAGTAACTTTTTTCTTCCAAGCTTAGTGAGTTTGCCAATGCTTTGTTGTCCATCAAAAAGTTATTAAAATAAACACCCTTTCATTTGAATTGTTATTGTCTCATCCTTTTCTTTTTTTTGATACATAGGAAAATGATAACACCTAGCCCGCTGGTAAGACAAAGTCAATGGAACCCCAACCCTCCAAGGCAGCCAACTGACCTATCCCCTTCTAAGTATACCATAATTTGAACCTGGATCTCCTTGAAAAAAGTTCAAAACCCCAAAAACTACACTATCCAATACACAATATCACCAGCTCATCAAGCTCAATATACGAGGCTGCTGGATCCTTTGATTACATAAAAACAAGTGTTTCATAATTTAACAGTAGTTTTTATCATAGTCAAATGCACAACTAGGACCATTACATCAAACTATGGCCCATTGTATCTTAAGGGCCATAATTATTGATAATCATGTCTGTCTATGAACATGGATGTTTAAAAAGTTGGACCCATTAATGCAACACGAATGTGTTTAATATTATTAATATTATTATAAAAAAAAAAAAAGGTAAATAACGTTATACTACATGATATTAAAGTTTAATGCAAATTATCAGACTTCTTTAATATTTATTTAGAATCAACAAAAAGTAGCCTCAATAAATAGTGTGTTTATATCTATCAACTTAAAATGTATTAAATAACTTATGTAATATTATTTTGTCTGCTATTATATAGTGTTTAACGTAACCTTTGATCTTCTCCCAAATTGTATCCTACGATATATAAACTAAAATTATTAAAATTTGCTTTCCTTACACATTTACTGTACATCATCTTTTAACTGTTATACTTGTAGTTCTTAACAAATGACATCCGATAACACAATTGGTAAAGAGGTTAAAATTATTGGAAATTCTTATTTAAATTTTCCTCTCTGCAATAATTTTTAAATGTTATATAAGATTTTTACCTGCAGCTTCTATAGCTCAACAGACAACACTTCATATTTATAAATTATTCTCTGTCAGGGTAATCAACCAGTATGTCGCAAAATGGCCCATCTTTTTATAGTTTGTTTCAAATATCTCGAGCATTATTGTTAAAAGTTCTCGTCTTTTCAGATGCCACTATTGGCCATCATTTTTCACCATTACTACAAACATCATAATTTCATTTCCAATTATTATTAGTGAAATTTATTCAAGATTGTCTATAAATATATTAGAGGAACAAATGGTGCTTACAGGAATATAATATGAAAAGGCAAGTTATTTACATTTACAACTAAATATATACATTTTACAATATAAAACAAAGTTTATACGCTTAAAAAAAAAAAAGTCATTTACAATTTAAAATTAAGTTGTTTAGGGGAACATAATATTAAGACAAATTGATGTAAGTTCCATAAAAAATTTAACATGTAGTTAAATTGAAATTTGAAAGAAGAGATGTTTTTCGCATGACTATTTAAATTGTAGAACTTGTTTTGGCCATATTTCACTCGTTCGGATTCGGATTGAGCTGAAATTATGAGGGTAGATGTCTGACAAACCCTAGAACGTTTCCACCAATTTTCAAATTATTTGGAGCAACACAGATCCTAGCGCATCCCTATGTATGAATGAGATTTTTGTTAAGCGATTGTACGAGGGTTTCATTTGGGTTGAGTGCAAGCAGCTCCAAAGGTTGTTTTTCGAGGCCTTCGGGACCTAGTGGCCAACATCTTTGTGATTTTTTCTCAAGATTTTATCAGGATATGTTGCAGGGGATCCAATATGGGTTAGAAATTTATCTTTCAACAGATCATTTGGTGAACTTGATTGACAATGGCTTCCAATTTGTTGCACAAAACAAAAGTGAAAAGCATACCTTTCCTCGGCGTCTAGGGCATGGATTAAAGAGATCACGAAACAAGTTTCAAGCAACTGATCAAAAAATGGTTCAAATCTCAAGCGAATCTGGTGCTAAGGTGCACCCCCAAAATAAATCCACAATGGAAACCCCTTTCAAGGGCAAGGATTCCTAAGACAGCCCCAAAAATGAATTTTAGGGATGTCCTCCGTGGTGGATAGACTCAGCCTAATGCTAACATTAATATTAGGGCTTCCCGTAAACCTTTAAGAATGCCTAAGATCGATCTGAGGGAAACTAAGTCAGGATGTTTTAGAGCAACTGATGGAACTCCTATTATTAAGCTTGATATGGGCGACATTCAAACTAGCATTGAAGATCTGGAAAAAAGAGGACTAATTTGTCGTTTCTTGGGTTTTCATC
Source organism: Wollemia nobilis (assembly GCA_028583015.1). Lineage (NCBI taxonomy): Eukaryota > Viridiplantae > Streptophyta > Pinopsida > Araucariales > Araucariaceae > Wollemia > Wollemia nobilis. The sequence continues at coordinate 2,506,158 of JAQPPZ010016833.1, read as the reverse complement.
CAATCCAATCTGCTTTCAAATTCTAGGCTACAAAAAGCTAGAAAATTAAAGGTGAGTTACAAATCACTATTTATCCAAATGGTTATTTTCTTGTTTAATTTGCTAATAATGAAGATAGAGATAACACATTTCAAGGGGTCCCTGGTTCTTTGGAAGGGCAGGGCTTTTTATGAAGCCCTGACATACTAAATTTAAAGCCGAAGAAGAGATGCCTTCTACAGGTCCCGTGTGGGTTAGACTCTTTGGCCTCCCAATTGAATTATGGAATTCGACTATTTTTTCTTCAATTGAAAACTCTTTGGGAACTTTTAAGATGACTATTTATTGTACTCAAAAATTTAACATATTATTTATGCTAAGATTTATGTTTTAATGGATTTTGACAAACCCCTACCTAAAAAGATCACTTTACAATTTGGGGAGGACACTTGGGAGCAAGTAGTGGACTATGAGAACATTCCTTTTCGTTGTATAATTTTCCATGAATATGGTCATTTGGCTAGTGTTTGCCCAAATAAAATTCCAGATCAAAAGAAAGAAGATACAAATTCAATAGGTTTCCAAATGCCTAAGAAGAAGAACACTCAGAAAAAAAACAATTTATGAAGGATCAAAGTTATTAGCTAATATGTTTGAAATTCTTTCCACAAATGATGCCATAGGTGAGGAAGAGGAAATAATGGAAACAGAAATATTAGAAACACAATTTAGAGATGAAAGGAATAACTCAAATACAAACCAAAAAATCAAAAGTTTTCAACAAAAAAAGGGAGAAAATATACACAAGAAAAACAATCTTTTAAATGGTGAGACTTCAAATAATACATGTCCAAAGATAGACTTTGTTGAACCTTCCAAAGAACAGTTTTAATTTGTACATGCATTCTTCAAGGTTAGAAGACATCCCTGATTCAATTGGAGTATGTCAAGAAACAAGGAAAACAACTGAAGATGGATTCTAATCAAAAGGTAAGTCACAAGACCAATCAACAATATATGGTAAAAGAATATGAAAAACTTGTAGAGGAAGGTAAGATTAATTTCCTTACCAACTAATTTAGCCCTAGTATTAATGAAGATCATCACTTGGAATATTAGAAGACTCAAAGGGAGTCTTTTAAAACAAAATGAAATTAGAAGAATGATTTAGATAAACCATCAGCATCTTATTTTCCTTCAAGAAACGAAGATGTCAATAGGGGAAATGGATTCAATTGCTAGTAAAATCTGGTTGTTGGCATCCCTACAATATTGATTTCCTCTATAGACATTTTGCTATTCAGTAAGGGTAGTTTTGCGCCAAGTCCCCAAGCGCAAATTGGTTTTGAGCAAGGAGTAAAGTGCAGGCCCATTTCGTGCCAAAAAGCAACGAAACCTAGCTTTGGAGAAGAAAACGTAAGTGAGGCCCAGGCTGTTTCACCCCTGTATGAGAGCGCAAGGCAGTTTTGGGCCTTGACTGAGTGGAACTCAAGTTCAAAAGGAAAAATGTTAAGTAGGCCCAAGTGTTTTCGTCCCAACTAGAGAACGCAATGCCATTTTGGGGCTAACTTGGGCGAAAAAGCTTCTTTTTTATTTGGAAAATCAATGCAAGTCTACAGCGAAGCAGTGTGGGATCCATATCCTTTTTTACCCCTAGGAGATAGCACAAAGCAATTTCGAAACAAGGAGGGGCGAAAGCATCTTTGACCTTTCAACGCAGACCTATTTTAAATAGCGTGGGGCCCAAGCATTTTTACCTTAAACTTGAAGCGTAAGCCCATTTTGAGCTACAAGTTGGCCGAAGCTAAGTGGGGCCCGAGGTGTTTTCACCCCAACTCAAGAGCGCAACCTGATTTCGAAGTTGGAAAATGCGAATGCGCCTTTGAATTTTCCACAAGGCGTAATAGTTTAGTTTTGGTTGCAAGTAGGACCCAATGCCTTTTCACCTCGGATCAAGAGCACAATCCAATTTTAGGTTTCTCTTGGGTGAAAGCATCTTTGACCTGCCCTCAAAGTCAGTGCAATCAATTTCAAGCAAAGTAGTGTGGGGCCCAAGTGATTTCACCCCAATCGAGAAGTGCAACATCAATTCAAACTTCTTTTGGGTGAAAGCACTTCCTAAAAATCTGTGTAGCTTCCCTCCAAACATAAAAACGTAAGTGGGGCCCAAAGTGTTTCTCTCCACAATGCCAGTGTAAACCAATTTTAGAGTCTAACAAGGTGAAAGTGCTTTTGACTTTTCCAAGGCGCAACAATAGTTTCAAATGGAAAGAAATGCAAGTGGGGTCTGGAGCATTTTGCTCTAGTTTCCCAACGCAATTCCATTTCGGGCCTGAGGGGTGCAAGCGCCTTTGAATTTTCCACACTCGTGCTACTTCCAAGATAGCAAAGTTGTTTCACCTCAATTTTGGGAGCGCAAGCCCTTTTCGAAGCTTGCATGGGCGAAACGTAGGTGGGGCCTGCATTCGTGAAGCACTTGTTTTCAGTCTAACTCCCCAGCCTCAGCCAAAATTCCTCAAAAGTGTCTGTCATCAACAAAACAAGGCATACCCTCACTAGTTTAATTACAGTTGGTATGAGAAGCTTCCAGATTTTATTTTCTTGAATTTCAAAATTTGATCTTCCGTTGAGGCGGTTCCAGCAAGTGATGAGGCAACACAACAGGCGAATAATATTGTCGCATTGAATCCATGCAACCACTTCTCCATGATTCATCGAATTCAAGACATGCCTCATTAATTTTTTATGAGTGCTAAAATCCAATATTCGCTGCCACTGCGATGTTTTATGGATGAGAATTTTTGTCTCAGAGGCAGAATCCTCTATAAAAACTAGCAATTGCAATGTAAAATGATGGACGTTTTGCTAGACTTGTTGTACATGAATTTTTTTATGAATACAAAGAAACCTTGGCTCTAATTCTAGACTTATTTTTATGTGTATGTCTTCTATCCTATATTTCTATCAAATTCTCTTCTCTATTTGTGGGCTATAATTCTATGTCTGCATTTAGCTTCTGATAGAGGGTGAAAACTGGAATAATTTTGGAGATTGCACGTATAAGATATCTGGTTTTAGTTTATGTTACTTTCTTTCTGTGAAGTGCTATTGGTTCAGAGTGCAATTAAGTTATCGTTTGTTTCTTCATCACCCATGTTCATCTGGCTTGAAACCATATTTCCCATCCCTTTCAATTATTTCAAATTTTTTTCTTATTCCTTAATCTCACATTCCCAAGTTAGAATAGTAAGGGAACCAACCCTCTCTAGAGATTGGCACGGGAGACATTTCTTCCTTTTAGCCTTTCAATTTTAGCCTAGTCTAGGGCGCATGGATGAAACATTCCATACCTAATGCGGATCCTTGACCAACAGTTTATGGTGCACCTGGTGGGACCCAAACCTTCCACGTCAAAGCAGTATTAAGAGTTGATGTTCATCTTGTTGCTGTTAAAAAAGAACATTGGGCACCTTAGCTTAACTCAGAAGCCTTTGAATATTGAAGACCAATTAAAAAGCCTCACCTTCATGATCACAAGATCAAAAGCTACAAATCCAAAAGAAACAATTGAGTTCTTCGAACTCAACATCAACGTTTTGGGAGAGCATCCTAGAGTAGTCCCCTCGACTATCCCATTGGTTTTGAAACTCTCGCAAGTAGTCATTATAGTTTTGCAGACTCCAAGTCCTTCTAGCACTGCAACTAACTTACCCCCTCAATCAAATATTCCAAACATTATGATCCAAATGGAGTAGCCTCTGCCTAGGAAGTTTCCCGCATGGAATCATTTAGGATCTCTCAATATACAGGCTCAGAACCAAGTGTCACCTGCAACATTGAAAGCTCTGCCCAGATACGATGGTATAGGAAAGACCGCCTATGAGCACATCCAAGAATTCGCTACATTTGCGACCATGTACCACATCACGAAAGAAGATATCATGGTGAGACTATTGGTTCTCTCACTCAGAGGTAAGCTCCTCTACTGGTATCAAACGTTGTTGCCTAGTACTATCACTACATGGGACAAATTGGCAGAACAATTGATAAGGGGTTTCAACGAACAGGCGGACCCTTTCTCCTTGTTGCACCAGTTCACCATCATCCAAAGACACCCCTAGTAAGAGGTAGTGGATTTTAACGTCAGGTTCGCTCGAACCTGGTAGAGAGTCACTATTGGTCTTCAACCCACTTTGGAGCAAACAATGTTCTATTATCTAAGAGATTTCCATTCCAACATCAACATGAGCATCTGACACGCTAATTTCAGTACGTTTCCAGCCTTGTATGAGCAAGCACAAAAAGTTGAGTCTAATTTAGTCGCTATCGGTAAGTTACCTCCAAAGATGACCATGTTGATTTATCCAAACTTTCCTCAGAATCTGTATCCTAGTGCATCCTCTCAATCACTACCTACATCTATGATGTACCCCAATCAATCGTAGAATCCTAATTCTCATAATCAAGCGGTATCTACCCCATAGTTTCAATTATTCATTGTTCCTTAGCTTCTAGCCCCCATCCAATATCCAACATTACCTACACCATTGGTGTCATTGCCATTACCCGCGCCTTCGGCAGTCACAAATGTGGACCAGATCAAAGAATTGTAGGACCTACGATTATCAATGAAGATGATGGTGAATGAGATCACCGTCTTAAGGAGGAGACAAAATGATCAGACTTTCTAGCCGACGAGATTCACTCCTCCTCCCTCGATCACTAGGGAGCAGGCTACCTCCACTAGCAAGGCTCCTAAGAGGTGATGTCAGAAAATTAAGGGGCCAGTCCATCTAGCAGAGTTTCTTGGTGCTCCACCTACAATGACCCGTACAACAAGGAGACTTGCATGGTCCATCTGAACTAGGTATAGAACCTTACGAATAACGCTCCTAGTGGACTGGTAAATATGATCAAGGAAACAAATTGCAACTTTATGATTCTCCTTGTTAAGCAGATCTTCGTTATGATGAGAACTAGTAAGAAGCCCATCGAAGTTGATCTAATTCAAATAGAATCGTTGAAGGTGTCTACCAATTCCAAGCTGCCGAGTGATAAGGCACTACTGCTAGAAAGAGAGCCTGTCCAGGTGTTAGAACTGGGGGATTCCATCTTATTAAAAGACATCCTGCATACAAGAACAAAAGAGAGAATTCCTCAACCATAGGCTTCACCCTATCAACCCCAAACCGAGGTGAGGGATCAAACAAGAGAAAAGCTCAGATATCCCTCACTGACCAAGCATCATAGGGTAGAAGCGACGTAGCAGTATCATACTACATACAACACTGTGAAGGAGGGAGGCGAGTCTGGTATAGGAGCATACTACATAGTCAAAGAGTTAAAAAAGACTCCAGCTAAGGTAAGTCTCTTTGATACGCTTCAACTACCTAGTCAAGTCGATCTACTACAGAAATCGCTAAAGTCTGCTAAACACAGGGGAAAGCCGACTCAAACTGTCTTGACCCAGACGCTGACTACCTCAAACACCAAAAAGAATAGGTTACCGCCATTCTACCTATTCCTCATGATGGAAGGGTGGGTCATGCATAACTTCATGATAAATTCTAGCGTTGCTACTACTATGATGCCCAAGGTTGTTTGAGAGATGATAGGTATGGAGGACACGAGGAGTAGTCCTGAATTGCTTCAACTGGACAAAACTATGTTTGAGACAGTAGGGGTGATCAAATATATCCCAATCATATTGCTCAAGATGTTGCAGATCATCGTGATACAGGAAATTGTGGTAGTGGATTTGGAGCCCTATTTTAGTATGTGCTTATCAAGGGAATTCACCACCAAACTTGGAGGCTATTTGTCTCCAGATTATTCGCACTTGGAAATCCCCTTAAGAGGAAAGAGGATTAAATTTTTTACTGAAAAATCCTCTACCTTTCACATTAAAAGGATTCAAGATGCGGAGAAACAATTGGACTCATTCAATCTGATTGAGGAGGTAAAGGAACAAGGAGGAATAGAGCTGATGGAAGAAGCTCTGGACGAGCTCCGCTAGAAGATGAATTTTCTATGCACGATTTTAACGCCATGATCGAATCCGAGATAGGGTGTTACTTGATCACCAAGCCCAAAAAGGCTAAGGTACCGAGTGATGAAGACCCATCACCAATCAGCTATGAAAGCTCTTCTTTAACGGTGTGCGGTGTAAGAATGACGTCGGGGTAGGAGTTGTCCTTGTCTCTCCTTTGGGAAACCAGAAAACTTATACATACTTGCATGAAGCTGTACAAATAAAGCTGCTAAGTATGAAACCCTGTGTTTGGGGTTACGAAAGGTAGAAAAATTAGAATTAAGCAATTGCAGATCTTCGGAGACTCAAAGTTGATCTGCAACCAAGTAACCAATAAGTGTGTTGCGAAGCAACACTACCTAAAAGTATACCGTAATATGGAGCTAGATACTCCCCCTCTAAAAACATGATGCAAAAGCCGAAGATAGTGAGAGTGATCTACTGGCCTTCGATACCAGACAAAAATATTTATTGGCAGGTGTTTGACAATGACGAGCAGATAGTCAATTTTTTGATCAATGAAGCTAGCAATATTGAATATTGGACCCTTAATGAAGAAGAATATGAGGGGTTGATTCAGTTTAAGAATAACCATGTCCCAAAGGGCTTAATCACCTTTGAAAGTTTGTTTGACTAGGATGATAGATCACTTGCGCACAAGATCAAAGTGGACGTGAGAGAGTATAGGGAACTGGAGTTAGAACCTGGGAACATCATCAAGGTAAGAACCGATTGCACGTAGTTGGAGATTGAGCAAATCAGGACCTTGTGCAAAGAATACCCAGATATAGTCACTTGGAGCTATCGCGACCTAAAGGATACAATAAGAGTGTCTTCTAGCACATGATCGAGCTACAGGGAGGGGTTAAACCTTTCAAGCAGAATCAAAGGTCGGTCAACCCATAGATAGAAGTTTTGATGAAAGTCAAACTCCTAAAGATGCTAGAGGTGAAAATTATCTATCTGATCAAGCACTCTTCTTGGGTGGTAAACTTGGTCTCGATATGAAAAAATAACAGGGACATTCATTTGTGTGTTGACTTTTAGAACCTCAACCAAGCATCTCTGAAGGACCACTACCCACTGTCCCAAATCGACCAAATTCTTCACGTAGTGGCAGGAGCACAAAGGTTTTCTCTGTTGGATGGCTTCTCTGGGTACAATCAAATCTGGGTAAATGATGAAGATTAGTACAAGATCGACTTCACCACCAAGTTGGGCACTTTCGCCTACCAGCGCATGTCGTTCGACCTCTCAAATGTTAGGGCGACCTTACAAAGAGCAATGGACTTCACCTTCGATGAGTTACTCAATTGCATCATTGTGATTTATCTAGATGACATAATTGTTTTCTCCCACAACATAGTCTATATTTGCGATAGGTGTTTGAGAAGTATCGAGAGTTCAGAATCTCCATAAACCTAAAAAAGTCCATTTTTGTTGTAAAAGAAGACAAACTCCTAGGCCATGTAATCTTAGAGAAGGGACTAGTTGTTGATCCTACTAGGGTGAAAGCCCTCCTCAAGCTACCTCTTCCACCAAATAAGAAGGGCCTCTAATCCTTCTTCGGGCATATTATTTTTTTTAAATTTCATCTCTGATTTTTCCCAGGTGGTAAAGCTGATGACAGAACTCCTAAAGAAGGATGTTGAGTTTCAGTGGATCGAGGAAAGGAAGTAGGCATTAAGAGAGATCAAAGAGATAATCGCTCAAGCCCCTATTATGGTCAACCCTGACTACTCTAAGGACTTTATCCTTTACGTCGTCAGTGAACCGAAGAGCTATGCAATTGTCCTTCCTCAAAAGAATGAGGACGAGGATGAGCGATAGATAGCATTCTTGAGCCAAGTCATCCACCCGCACAAGAAGAAGTACAACTTCATTGAGAGGCAAGTACATGCAATGATGTGGTCATTGAAGAAGTTTTACCATTTCGTCTCATAGAGCAAGACAATAGTGTACATTGTGCACCCTGATGTCAAAAAATTCATCATCCAAGGTGAGCTTGGAAATAAAATGGTAGGATGGATCTCCAAGATCTAAGAGTTCGAAATAGAGGTTTGGTCCACTAAAATGATTCGTGGTCAAGCCTTCTACCAAGAACTCGCTAGGAACGCTACATCCGAGGTGATAGCATGTTAGTGGGATGATCCAGCACAGGAGAGTGATCTTGCAAATCGATATGTACTTGGCATGGATTGGAAAGAGAACCTGGTGAAATATTTCAATATCGGAAGGTGCCCTTCTGACCTCAATGCTTCGAAGAGGAGAAGGTCCAGGCTCCAAGCCTGTAGATATGTGATCTTACCGAGTGGTTTGTTTCATAAAAATATAGATGGATTCCTCCTGAGATGTGTTAGGGGGACTAAAAAATAGAGGGTCTTGGATGAGTTTCATTCTGGAATTTCAGGAGGACATTTTACAGGAAGGCCTATGACCTTAAAGATCATAAAAGCAGACTATTATTGGCCTACTATTTTTGTCGATACCTTTGAGGTTAACCAGAAATACGATAAATGCTAGAGGTACGTCAACCAAAGCAGGAATGCTTCTTTGCCTTTGCACCCAATTCAGGTCGAAGCTCCATTTCAGCAGTGGGGCTTAGACTTCATTGGTATGATAGATCCCAATTCATCCATGGGGTATAAGTATATCCTGACGGCTACAGATTATTTTACCCGCTGGACCGAAGTAGTGCCAACCAAGCAAGCTAACCAGGATGTAGTCATTGTCTTTCTGGAAGGACTGATAATCGTTTCAGGATATCGAATGCAATAGTAACTGACAATGGCACATATTTCACTAGTGCCAAAATCTGTGCATTCGCAAGTAGGTATGGTATTTACTTAAAAACTTCATCTAATTATTACCCGTAGGGCAATGGTTTGGCGGAGTCCACAAATAAAAACTTACTCAAGATCCTGAAGGGAACATTGGAAGGCAACAAGCAGAGCTGAAATTTACTTCTAGACTTATCTTTATGGGTTGACCACATTTCAATTAAGAAATCAATCAAAACGTCCCCATATTCCTTGGTATACGGGAAGGAAGCAGTTCTTCCCACGTATATTGAGTTTCTCGTGTTGCTGTCTCTTCAATATTTGGATGGTGAGGATGAAGAGTTTGATCTCATAAGTGTCATAATAGCCCAACTGGTGCAATTGTAAGAAGAGATATAAAAGGCCTACGATGCTTTCATGAAGCATGCTAAGACCACAAAAAATTGGTTCGACAAGAGGACCTCCGACCGAACCTTCCAAATTGGTGACTTGGTGCTGAAATGGAATGAGAAAAAATCCAATCTAGGAAATCATGACAAATTTGATGCATTCTGGGAGGGTCCATTTTGAATATTTTGGGGTCAATCAAGTGAAATCTTTTATTATTCAATATTTAAGTGGGTTTACTCTTCTGATATCGGTCAATGGCCTTATTCTGAAGGCATACTACCAGTAAAGGGTAGTTAAAAAAATTTCTCAACTGTGCATATATTTTTATTTCTTTGTTTGCTTGTACATATTTTTTTTCTTGGAGTATAAGTCTATTCGCTCCCTTTCGCGCTATCAATAGTGCAGTTTTGGACAGACTCCTCACTATGGTGAGGATCGAGCTGGTAGAGAAATGGTGCAAAAAAGTTTGAATAAAAGTTTTTTTTAGTTTAGTTTGTGAGTTTTTCAATGCATTAGGAAAAAAAGGAAAATAGTCGTTTCAGGCGCTCATATTCAGCTAAGGTGTTTTCGCTCTGCCTTTGGGTAGAAGATTTTGCTTAACCGTTTTTAGCATTGCCTAGTGAGAGCAATTCAATAGTTGAAAAATGTCTTGTCATATGACAAGGAGTTTTGTTTTGGCATAGGGGTAAAACTACGTTTCGGTGTCCTAGGGAGTGAAAGCTATAAACAGAGGTGAAGCTAAGTCAAAACCAAAAATCCAGAACCAAAAGGTCAAAGTCAAAGGCAATTTCGGGGTTTCATGGAGCGAAAGGCGCTTGCGCTCTCCCTTATAGGTGAAATTCAAGTCATGAGCCCCAGGTTGTAAGCACCACGCGTCAGGGAAGGAAAGGAAAAACACTTTTGAAAATTGTTTCCTTTCTTCGAGCATCAAAGTCAATGTCAAATCCCTTTTCAGGGTTGTGTGGAGCAAAAGATAATGGCGCCTTCCTTTGTGGGTGAAATTCAAAATCACGACCCTTAAATCCGTCTTTAGTGCAAGCACCACATGGAGGGGATCAAGGAAATGATTTTCACCCCAAGGCTTTCAATCATGATGCTTTCTCCTATTTTGGGCCTTAAATGGGTGAATGGGCCTTTCGCTTAACTTTTCAAGCGAAAACCATTTTTGACTCTTGGAAATGATGAAGATGTTACTAGAGTGAAAGGGTATCTTTCTCTAATACCATGGGCACGTAGTCTGAGATAAAACATGGTAAGCGCCCGTCCCGAGGGAGGTCGTTGGAGTCAAAAATAGTGCCTAAAATTTTAAAAAAGGTGGTGCATCTCATATTTCAAGAAATATTATGGCCTACAGTTGACCAACATTGGGAGGTGCGCTCCACCACTGGTTGACGCATAGGAGATCTTCCACCTTGCCCATAATCTCTCCAAGCATTTACTCAGCCCCAAAGCATAATTAGTATGGTGGGTAAATTGTAGTGTTATAAAAGGGCCATCGTTGTGCCTCAAATGAACTCAAATAAATTACCTAGGGATTTGTTGTAGCGCTATTTGCCTTACCTAATGAGAGTGAGAGAATTACTGATAAAACATAGTACATTTAGGAGTAGTGAGGCGCTATCCTTTTCAAAGCAAGTGGTTGACCTAATACATAATAATATTGGGAAGAAGAGCACCGAAACCAAGAAGGAGAAGTCCCTGAAGAAGGTGAAAGGCGAGAAGAAACAAAATAAGGAAAAGAAGAAGGTGCCATCACCACCACCTAAAGACAGGTTGAGCAAAATTCGATATTGTGTGCTCACCAAAACGAGTGTGGAGAAGTTGTGCCATACTATTGACATTATGATGACCAAGGTGTCTACCGAAATCATTCATACAACCGCCTATCACTCCCATATATACTGGTACCTATGCATGCTTGTCAATCATTTCCTGGAGCTGATATGTGCAATTACTAAATTCTACAACCCATGAACCAGGACAGTCCAAGATGCCAAAGGGAACAAGTTGTTCGCCATCTCCACCCAAGATATTTGAGAGGCTTTCACCTATGGATAAAATCCTCTGGTTGACTATATAACTAGAAAAATCAACATAACCGAACAGAATGAAAGATATGCCAACACGACGCAAAAGCGACAATTCATGGAGACACAACTGCTAGAGAAGTTGGCGCTTGAAATATTGCCATACCTTCCTAAGCCCTTGAAATCATTTAAAAATCTTGATATATACTCCATGTTGGCATTGTCAGAGAACTAACTAAATATTATTGAGCAACCAAGTCTTAAATAATACATCTGATGCCTAGATTAGTCCGTAACAACCGGAGCTAACCAAGCTCACTTTAGGTGGCAATACGAACAAAGTCGATACGCCCTAAGAATGTAATAACAATATGCTAATTTAAATATACGCTAACATCCCCCCTTATTACATTATTTGGGTAAAGTATATAACTACTAGCTATACTAATATCCCCCCATACAACAATATTTGGGTAAAGTATATAACTGCCCCAATACAGTGAAGAAGAATAAGAGAAATGAAAGAATGGTGGCTCTTGCTTTGTCTTCGACTCTGGCTCTGGCTCATGGCTCTAACTTTAGCTCTAAGTATACCTCTGGAATTGTACCTGTAGGTCTATCTCGATATTTGCCTGTGAATATGCCTCTGGATTATCGCCTCTAGATTTGCCTATAGATCTGCCTCTAGAACTTTGTCTCTGGGTTTGTCTTTAGGTCTGTCTTTGGGTCATTATCCCTGGGACTGCCACTAGGTCTGTCACTGGATTTGCCTCGGGGTCTACCATAGGTTTTACCTTTTCGGTAGAAGCCATACAACATTTCTTTCATCATGGTCCATTGTGTGAAATTTGTCCATCCACAATCTATATGAACCTTGTTGGCCATTTTCATTTTATGCCAACATCGTGAAGAAGAGTGATCAGTACATCCATAAAAATCACAAGGATGTAATCTCCAACACTTAGCAGCAACATGTCCTGCCTTTCCACAGTGACTGCAACAATGCTTTTTAGGATATGGAGGAGATTTAGGCTTTACAAACATTGAATTACTGGTACTTGCATGTCCAGTATAGCCAAGGCCTTCATTCTTTGCCATGACATTTAGTATTATAGGAATTTTAATGCCTTGTTCCTGTTTACCTAATCTCTCACCATTGAATCCCATTTTCTTCATCATTTTGGAACCAAATCCTTTGGTGTGCTTTTCAAAACACCCAATTTCATCATCTTCATCAATGCTTTTAACAATATTGCATTTGTCGCTATTGATGAGAGTATGGAATTCATTTTTAGGAGGTTCAGTTTTTAAGTCACTAGTGTCACAAGCAAAATCTGCTACTGTGATGAGATCACCTGTGCTACAACTGATATCTGCCATCATAGGCATGAGGTCACTTGTATCACAACAAGCATTGGCCATCATGGGCTCAAGGTCACATGTGTCACAACAAGCATTCGCCACCATGGGCTAAAGGTCACTTGTGTCACTACAAGCATCGACCATTAGGGGTTTGACCTCTGTTTCCTCACTAAAGTCCCTGTAGATTTTACGTTGGGCCATATCAAGAGTAATCAATGATATGTAGACTTCCCTTATGACTCCTATAGGGATTTGAACACTATTTTTCTGAAGGTCTTCAGAATATTTAAAATCTCTGAGAATCGATTTTACACCACTGCGTAGTGTAGAAAATTTTTCATCCTCATAAAAATCCATCCCTTCCATCTCTGGTGGAAATTAAGGACTTTTAACTGATTTTGCAACATCATCAATTTGTTTTGGGATAGTTTTCTTCTTTGATCTACCCATTCTTAAGGTGTTGGTCTCTTTCGAAAATACACCTTTTACAATGAAATTTTGCAAAATAATTTGACTAAGGTGTCGGTCACTGCCAAAAATATGCCCTTATAAGTCTTTCCCCCTTGATTTTGCAATAAATTATATCTCCCCTGTACGGGGTTCCAAGGGGCAGCGCAAAATGGGCGCTCCAGAAGGCTTTTTTTTTCACTGGTTTGTAAAAAATTACAATATTTGCCTCTTAGGCAGATTAGCACAAAAATGTCATCAAAAAAATCCCCCCTATGTGAAGTACTTCAAACAAAAGAAGTTTGCTATTTATGAAGCCTAAAAAACAGGTTTTGAGGTTTGATGATTTTATGCGAATTGCTCAATGAGGAAAAAAAAATCCCCCCTTCACTTATGTAGCAAAAAAATGGGCCTCTTAGAAAAAAATTGTCCCCTTGTTAAGTTTTTGAAAAAAAACATTTCTTACTAAAGTCTTTAAAACAATCTTTCTAAAGTTTGATTAAAAACTTATTTTCCCAAAAAATTATTTAAAATAACTTTTTGTTAAAGGAAAAAATAAACAAGTTAATAATCAAACTAAAAAAAAATTATAACAAGGAACATTAGGTAAGAAAAAATTTAATCAAAAAAAAACTTAAACTTTTTAGATTTACCTTAGTAAAAGGTATCGGGACATCTCTACCATCGGGTCTGCCAGCCATCCGAGCTAGGCTACTCGGTGGGAGTAAGGGGATGCTTCCCTGTTACTTAAATCCTCCGGGCGACACAAAATCTAGGCTACACCGCGCTCGAATGATGACGACCTCGCAGCAGTGACAAATATTGGTGAGCTATTGCTCGTCACAAAACCAAGATTTCCAGATCTGTAGGGTTTTCAATCAATCCCGAGCGGCGTTGCTGTCACCCTAGCCTTTTTTGCGATCCAAAATTGTGGCTAATGGTGTGTCGACAAAACGTCTATCGCAATAACCACAGCTATGGCCGCGATCTTCTCGAAACACACTTTCTCTCTGTTGGATGTTACAGTGCAAGCTGCAGTGCAATATTTGAGGGGCAGAATTGATTTTTCTCACACACTGCATTCACCGACCTTGCAAATCCAGATCTTGTGAGTTTGGTCTTATGATGGTCTAAAAAACGAAACGTCTAAATGTCACGTAGCTCCCATTACATTGCTCATGATGTCTCCAACGCTGCGTCTGTATCGGATCTTTGGGTAGTCTCTCAGTAAAATTTTGACATCACCGCGTCTAGGGAGTCGGCCACGTAGTTTCGTGCCTTGTTGTCCTAGATCTAGGTCTTTGTCTACTCCGCAGTCCACATAGCCATAATAAGTCCACGTTGTCATCGTTTGCGCCTTGGCTCCTCAATAGCTAGTCCGTCTAGGGTGGCTCCTTAGGTGCAGTGTGTTCATGTCCTACGAATCATCGTGTCACGTTCAAGGTCATCTAGTCTGCCTCCACATCATCTAGATCCACCTTCCTGTGTCAGGTTCTTAGTTGCAATCACTCGTCAGAGTCTGCCCAGTTGGTAGGCTAGCTCCATGTTTGTGTCGGGTCACAGTCCAAATCCCACGTCAATCGACCCAGTCGACAAGGCTACGATAGCCTCGAATATCATGGCTTTGATACCATGTCAGAAAACTAACTAAATATTATTGAGCAACCAAGTCTTAAATAATATATTTGATGCCTATATTAGTCTGTAACAACCGGAGCTAACCAAGCCCATTTTAGGTGGCAATACGAACAAAGTCGATACACCCTAAGAATGTAATAACAATATGCTAATTTAAATATACGCTAACAGGCATGGGTTATGGGGCTCTCCACAAATGCCCTGGTGTATAAGTGGTAGGTCTCACTTGCTGAATGTATTTTGCATGGTGAGTTCTATTCTCCCGCTACCATAAACCCAAAGACAAAGCCTGTATTTTTTGACTGGGTAGACTGGGTGGCGCAACAGATTTATATCCAGATGAGTGATGTGTAGAGCAAAAGGGACATGTCGTTCCGAATCTGCTCTTTCCTTGCATGGTATTTCTTCTACCACATGCACAATCACTTTGTTTTCATCGCCAAGAACCTAAATCTTGTCTATGACGTTTGTGAATGGGTGCCAAGGTGGATGATAGAATACATAGTGTAGGATAAGTTGGGCGACGTATTCCAACTAACGCAGGGCCTTATTGTCAATTTTTTTGGGTTTATCGAAAAACCCTTCCTATTTTCATACTACACCACAAAGTACTTATTCATCCTCAAAGTTTCCCGACAGAGTTACTTCGTTGATGACACATATGGGCATGGAAGGAGGAAGTCACACACATGTGCTTTTCCTTTCCACTTTGATGACATTAAGGTGTCGGTCAATGGGCAGAACATGTTTTTGGGAGTAACATTGTAGGACTTTGGCCTAATTGATCTCCCTCAGTGATGGAAGTACGACCCACTGGACATTTTCAAGTAAAATATCAAGGTAAAAAACTTCTATAGCTGCCCACGCCCAGACATTGAAGCGCAACACAACCCCTCACGGTGCGATCTCGAATGGCAAGTGGATAGGATGATGTCACTTCCCCTGTGGCATGAATTATATATAATAGAGATCGAGTACAACCCTACGCAAAACCCGATGCATGCCCTAATGAGGAAGTGTTTAAGGCGATGAAGAATAAAGTACCTGACTAGTCGGATGAAAAAATTGCAAACTAGTGGATCATGAGGGTCCACAATAGAAAGGAGGCATCCGATTAGTTTCTTGTGTTGGACGAGAATTTTTTCGAGATGTATGATGCAAATTGCAACACTTACCGACCCATATTTTTTGCTGACACCATGCCTAGAAGTACTCAAAACCCTAGCAGAGTGGAAGACACAGTGGAAGGATAGGGGCAGCACACTGAGCAAGAACCACTTGTCAAAGAGAAGGGCAAGCAGACTCTCCCTATGTCATTTCAAGGAAGAGGAGCATTGGTGAGCACTCTCGCTCTCCCATGTTGCAAAGAAGCCTCAAACTGGTCCAATTCGATCTATCAACACAAACCCTTCTACAACATCGACAACCATGGAAGCAAGCGCCCTTGACATCTCTATTCTGGTGCAATAGGAGTGACAAGAGGTGGAGTTCACTGACCTAGAAGCAGGAGCATCAAAAAGAGAAGGAATAACGAGCCCTATCATGCAGCAGTTCACCACTTCAGCTCTAGCAGTGCCTGATCCTGTAGGTGTGTTCTCTCTTTCTTCTTCTCTCTCTTCTGTTCCTTTGGCACCCATCCCTCCCAACGTTAAAACCCTCATCTCAACCCAGCTTGCATTCGGTGTCCCTATGTTTGCCATACCTTTCCATGCATCTCAGTCGTCCTCCCCTCAAAATTCACACTTATTTCTCATATGTTTAGTTCCTTTGCGTCTGTCTCCAACACATTTGTGTTTCTTGTAGCGTCTACCCCTGCCCCTACTCAATTTTTTGTTAATGCAATCATTGCATCTGTCATTACCATCAATCTAGACTTGTTTTCACCCTCACTCACCTTCTCAGTTGCAGCAGTGGCACCCCTTGATATTTCACCCCTAGGTCATAGCACCTCGGTTGTAGCCATCCAAACCCCGATGTCTCCTAAGGTCACCGTAGTCACTGCCCTGGCTATCCCTAATTCAACTGTTAAAGCAAACCCTCAACGAGCTTTTTTCCCCTTCATGCCATTCTTTGGAGTACAAGAACTTATGGAAATGGAGCTGGAAGTTCTACAATATGGCCCAGTTGCAGAGAGTATACGTTGGGCGCAACAGAGTTTCTCAAGATGGATAAAGGGCCTGAAAAGAAAAAATACATAGGCTCCAATCTAGAGGGAGAATAGAGTTATCTTCGATCCAGAGAGGATGCAACTCAAAAAAATGGAGAAGGTGCCCAAGATTCAAAAGCCCCTGGAGGAGATGACACCAGTGGATTATGCCTACCATCATATAGTTGAAGACATGAAGACGATTGACGCAGTAGAGAAGATGAGGAATATCCAAGTTGAAATGGGCTCCATATATTTCCACAAGAAGCACTACAAATCTCGCTTCTATGAGGTTGAGGCCAAAAACGTGGATCTTGAAGAGACATTGGTCACACAAGGGCACAGCTCGAGGAGGTGCAATCCAAATCCGAATAATTGCAACAGCACGTGGCCATTCTAGAGCAGGAGGTGGATAATTATAAAAAATAAAATGAACATCACCTCAAAGCGCATGCAGAGGTGAAAAGCCATTTGTAGGCTTTGAATGCTCAGGTCCATGAAATGCAAGCCCAGTTGACATAGAGGGTGGTACAATCAGAGGTCTTCACAAGAGACCATATTAAGGAGGTTCACCATCACTTCCTAGTAAACTTTCGAACAAGGGCATGCAAAGCGATAGCAGTCCTAACGTTCATCTAGGAGACCAAGCAACTAGTCACTTACGGTGCACCTATCGTGGAGGATGCTAAAAAATACATTGACTTATGGTTGAAATTGGCTTTGAAGGTGCAAACCCTAGAAAAAATGGACCTCGAGTTTACTCCAATGTGCCCACTTGCTCGATCATGGGAAACTACAAAGGTAACACTATGGGCTTACTTTGCAAAAATAGAAACAACTTGAGAGGCGAGAAGGTTGATAGAAGTGTTTGAGTGAGAAATGCACATATCTTTGATGTAATTTGAGGCTCTCTTGCAGCTCAGTTTCCTTGGTTTCACTGATGAGGAAGAAGCAATTTTGACAAAGGAAGAGCTAAAGCCATTTTGGGACACCTTTGAAAGCGATAGTTCAAATATTGATGGTTGGGAAGAGCCTATTTCAGAATTCCAGGTAATGGAGTTAATAACCAGGTTCGCATGGATTGAATCTTGTTTGGTAGACCTCAGTCAAAGAGCTAACTATGCTGACATAGACCAGCCTGAGACTTTCGAATACCTGGTCAGGGAGCTCCAAGATTGTGGTACACTCAAAGAAGACGCTTAGGCCCTGATCCAAGCAACCTATGAACGTATCCAGGAGCGTCTCCCACAATCATAGCCCTCCCAGTCGCATGGAGATCAGGCGCAACATAGGGATCAAGCACAGGAAGGAGACCAAGGAGAAGAAGAGGACCATGAGCGCCAAAGAGAAGAGGAAGAAGAAGAAAGGGAGAAGTTGGAGGAAGAGTCCACTACCATAAGTGAGCATTAAAAAAGGACAACGATGATGACTCTAAGCCCAACAGATAAGACCTAGGATCTTCACATTAAGCCAAGCTCAATCCCCCTACGAGTCGCTAGAGATGTTGGCACCCTTGCAACATTGATTTCCTCTATATACATTTTACTATTCAGCAAGGGTATTTTTGCACAATTTCCAAAGCGCAAATTGGTTTCGAGCAAGGAGTAAAGTGCAGGCCCATTTCAGGCCAAAAAGCAGCAAAAACCAACTTTGGAGAAGAAAATATAAGTGAGGCTCAAGTTGTTTTACCCCTGTATGAGAATGCAAGGCAGTTTTGGGCCTTGATTGGGCAAAACTTAAGTTCAAAAGGAAAAATGCTAAGTAGGCCCAAGTGTTTTTGCCCCAACTAGAGAGCACAATGCCATTTCGGGGCTAACTTGGGCGAAAACGCCTTTGTTTTATTCGAAAAATCAGCGCAAGTCTACAATGAAGCAGTGTGGGGCCCATATCCTTTTTCGCCCTTGGGAGATAGCGCAAAGCAATTTTGGAACAAGGAGGGCAGAAAGCGCCTTTGACCTTTCAACATAGACCTATTTTAAATAGTGTGGGGCCCAAGCAATTTTACCTTAAACTTGGAGCGCAAGCCCATTTTGAGCTACAAGCTGGTTGAAGCTGAGTGGGGCCCAAGGTGTTTTTGCCCCAACTTAGGAGCGCAACCTGATTTTGGAGTTGGGAAGGGCAAATGCGCCTTTGAATTTTCCATAAGGTGCAACACGGTTCAGTTTTAATTATAAGTAGGACCCAATGTCTTTTCACCCCGGATCAAGAGCGTAGCCCAGTTTCGAGCTTCTCTTGGGTGAAAGCATATTTGACCAGACCTCAAATTCAGTGTCATCAATTTCAAGCAAAGCAGTGTGGGGCCCAAGTGATTTCGCCCTAATCTAGAAGTGCAACATCAATTCAGACTTCTTTTGGGTGAAAGCACTTCCTAAAATTCCGTGCAGCTTCCCTCCAAACATAAAAACGTAAGTGGGGCCTGAAGTGTTTCACTCCACAATGCCAGCTCAAACCAATTTTTAAGTTTGATAAGGCAAAAGTACCTTTGACTTTTCCAAGGCGCAACAAAAGTTTGAAAGGGAAAGAAATGCAAGTGGGATCTGGAGCATTTCGCTCTAGTTTCCCAGTGCAATTCCATTTTGGGCCTAAGGAGGGGTGCAAGAGCCTTTGAATTTTCCACGTTGGCACTAATCCCAAGATAGTACAGTGGTTTCACCTCAATTTTGGGAGTGCAAGCCCTTTTTGGAGCTTGCATGGGCAAAACATAGGTGGGGCTTGCATTTGTGAAGCACTTATTTTCAGTCTAACTCCCCTGCCTTAGCCAGAATTCCTCAGAAGTGCCTCTCATTGACAAAACAAGGTGCGCCCTCACCAATTTAATTGTAGTCGGTCTGAGAAGCTTCTAGATTTGATTTTCCTGGATTTTAGAATCCAATCTTCCATTGAGGCGGTTCCAGCAAGTGAGGAGGCAACGCAATAAGCGAATCATATTCTCACATTGAATCCATGCAAACACTTCTCCATGAGTCATCGGATTCAGGCCATACCTCATTAATTTTTGATGAGTGCTAAAATCCAATCTTCGATGCCATCGCAATGTTTTGTGGGTGAGCATTTATGTCTCAGAGGCAGAATCCTCTATAAAAACTAGCAATTGCAATGTAAAATGATGAATGTTTTGCTAGATACTTGTTGTACATGAATTTTGCTATGAATACAAAGAAACCTTGGCTCTAATTCTAGACTTCTTTTTATGTGTATGTCTTTTATTCTATATTTCTATCAAAATCTCTTCTCTGTATGCGGGCTATAATTCTATATATGGATTTAGCTTCCGATAGAGGGTGAACACTGGAATAATTTTGGAGATTGCACGTGTGAGATATCTGGTTTTAATTTATGTTACTTTATTTTTGTGAAGTGCTATTGGTTCAGAGTGCAATTAAGTTATCATGTTGTTTCTTCATCACCCATGTTCATCTGGCTTGAGGCCATATTTTCCATCCCTTTCAGTTATTTTAAATTTCTTTCCTGTTCCTTTTCTCAAATCCCCAAGTTAGAATAGTAACAGAACCAGCCCTCTTTAGAGATTGGCACGACAAGCATTTCTTCTTTTTGGCCTTTCAATGTTGGTTGGGTCTAGGGCTCATGGATGAAAAATTCCATACCTAAGACGGATTCTTGGCCAACACTGGCCAACTGTAAAAGTTGTTTCCCTCGATTCCTATGGGACTTCTGGTGGCATTGCTTACCTTTGGGACCCTAAAGAGGTATTTATTCACCATATGATTTGCAGTTGAGGTGTTTTGGCTATTGTTATTTAAGGTAGACATTCCAACCAAATTATGCTTTGCATAATTGTTTATGCTATGTCTTCTTTAGAGGAAAATAGAAGACAATAGAAGGATATAACTTATATTCTCTCTCATTTTCCTGAAGCTTGGATCTTGATAGGAGGAGATTTCAATACCATCCTCTCTTTGGATGATAAAATTGGTGGAAATAGAAAATTGGATAGGAGCACTGACCTCATGAATGAATATATTGCAAACCTTAATCTTGTGGACATCCAACCAGATAATGGCCTTATGACTTGGTCTAACAGAAGGTAAGGCTTAGCTTGTATCATGGATATATTGGATAGGTTCCTGCTCTCTGATCATTTCTTAATCCATGGTCACATTCCTAAAGTAAAGACTCTTCACAATGTCAGTTCAGATCACTGGCCAGTCATGGTGGAAATTTGGAAAACCAATGTGAGTTTATCTCTTTTTTATTTTTTGTTAATGTGGCTTAGAGAGAGTTCCTTAAAACCTTGAGTGCAACAATGGTGGAAGGAAGGTAAACCAATATATGGGACTAAGATGTACTATTTTACCAAAAGGTTGCAATATATTAAATCCAAAATCAAGACTTGGAATTGGAAGGAGTTTTGGGATGTTCAACGAAAAAAACATGAAGTTATTACTCAACTTAAAAATTTGAGTAAGAAAATCCGTTTAGAAGGCCTCACAGAGAGCAGAAGTACAGATGAAATTAGACTCACAACTGAGTTAGAGGAATGGGGAAAAAGAGAAATCTTATGGAAGCAAAAATCTAGAATTCAATCGCTCAAAGAAGGATATTGAAACACAAATTTCTTTCGCAAATCTCTTCTAGCTTGAAGATCTCACAACTTTATTTCTTCCCTAAATTCACATTCTGGAGAGGTTGTCTACACTTGGGATGGCATGAACTCTATTGTTGTGAATTACTTTTCCAATATTTTTGTTGCTACTCCTCTTGACTCGACTTCTCAAAAAATTGTTCTTCAAGTGATCCCTTCTCTTATCACTTCTAAGTGAACTCTATTTTGACTACTCTTTTACTATTAATGAACTTTAACAAGTGGTTTTTTAAATGCAAAAATGGAAAACCCCAGGTCTTGATGGTTTTCCCATTGACTTCTACCAAGAGTTATGGGATATCCTTCATGCTGATTTATTACAGGTGGTGGAAGAAGCCAGGAAAGCCAAAGATATTTTGAAGGTTATCAATAAAACTTATATAAATCTTGTCCCAAAATCTCAAGAGGCTTATCATATCTCAGCTTTTAGACCTATTGTTTTATGTAATGTTCTTCTCAAAATCATTATTAAGATCATGGCATAAAGGTTGAATTCTCTTTTGCATAAGATTATTTCCCTTGAACAAGGAGGTTATGTGGAAGGGCATAAAATAGTGGATGATATAGTTCTTTCTCAGAAAGCCATCCATTCCATGGAAATGAAAAAATCTCCTTCTATGTTCATTTGTTTAGACTTATCCAAAGCTTATGACAAAGTGGATTGGCACTTCCTTATCAAAGTTTACAAGCAATTTGGTTTCTCTCAAGATTGGATGGACTGGATTATGGATTGTATCTCTTCAATATCCTACTCAGTTCTTATCAATGGTAGGTCTTCACAACTATTCCCAGCTTTTGGAGGTATTAGGCAAGGTGACCCTCTCTCCCCTTATTTATTCATCATTCTTGTTGAATGCTTGGGTAGAACTATAACCAAAAATAGAGACAAGAAAACCCTTAAGGGAGTTACCATTGCTCATGGAGCTAGGCCTATCTCTCATCTTCAATTTGTTGTTGACTCTACTATGTTAGGTAAAGCTACAATTAAGGAAGATTCTAAAATTAAGCAAATCATTAGCTATTTTTCTAAGGCTATCGGGAAATTGATCAATGAAGACAAGTCTAAAGTCATTTTTTCCACTGCTCTACCAGACAGGAATACATGGTCTTGGATAAATTAAGATATAAGAAGACCTCCCTTCCGATCACTTATTTAGGCATCCCTATCAATACTCAAATACAGAAAAATAAAGATTGGAATTGGTTGTTGGACAAAGTTAAGAAGAAAATTGAAAAGTGGACCAATAGGTGGCTTTCTTTTGGGGGTAAAATTACCTTGGTAAATTTTGTCCTTCAAGCTATACCTATTTATGTTTTTATCGTGTTGAGTATGCCAAAGGTTGTTCTTCGAGAATTAGATCAAATTAATCATCGGTTCCTCTGGAGTGGTACTAAGGAGAAAATAAAATGGACCTTGGTGAACTTGGACACTTTATGTCTTCCTAAGAATGAAGGAGGGTTAGGATTCTGATTTGCTATTTATAACAATAAAGCTTTAGATGCTAAATTGTATTGGAGGATTTTACATAACCCCAATGCCCTTTGGGTCAATAATCTCTGTGCTAAATATGCTAAGAACAAAAGTCCTGAAGACCTTATTCGCTATCAATTGCCTACCAAATATTCTCCCATTTTAGCGGTTCTTAAGACTAGTGAGGATTTGATTAAAAAAAAAGTTATTTTGGATCATTCATAATGGTCAGCAAGCAAAATTTTGGATAGATTCTTGAAAATGATCACCATCCTTTGATAACTCAGTTTCCTGATTGGAGGTCTTAGATGGAGGAGCTTCACTGAAATAATAGGATAAAGGTGGCTAATCACTGTCAATACCATACTGGTAATTCAGAGGTTGGGGACATTTTTTGTAGGACTTCCCAAACTGTTGAATTTCTTTTGGCCATATTTCACTCATTTGGACTCGGATTGAGCTGAAACTTTGAGGGTAGATGCCTGACAAACCCTAGAACATCTCCATAAAGTTTTAGATCATTTGGAACAATACAGATCCTAGCGCATCCCTCTATGTGAATGAGATTTTTGGTAAGCGATTGTGCAAGGGTTTCATCTGGGTTGAGTGCAAGCAGCTCCAGAGGTTGGTTTTCGAGGTCTTCGGGCCCTAAACGACCAATATTTTTGTGGTTTTTGCTCAAGATTTTAGTAGGATATGTTGCAAGGGATCCAAGATGGGTTAGAAATCTATCTTTCAATAGATCTTCATTTTGTGAACTTGATTGACAATGGCTTCCAATTTGTTACACAAAATAAAAGTGAAAATCATACCTTTCCACGACATCCAGGGCATGGATTAAAGAGATCATGAAACAAGTTTCAAGCAGTTGATCAAAAAATGGCTCAAATCTCAAGTGAATATGGTGCTAAGGTGCACCCACAAAATAAATCCACTATGGAAACCCCTGTCAAGGGTAAGAATTCCCAAGACTCGGCCCCAAAAAAGAATTTTAGGGATGCCCTTCGTGGTGGACAGCCTCAGACTAATGCTAATATTAATATTAGGACATCTCATAAACATCTAAGAATGCCTAAGATGGATCCTTGAAAAACGGAGTCAGGATGTCTTAAAACAGCTGATGAAACTCCTATTATTAAGCTTGATATGGGTAACATTCAGACTGGCATTGAAGATCTAGAAAAAAGACGAATAATTTGACATTATGTGGGTTTTCGTCCGAGCCTATCTGCTTTCAAAGTCTGAGCTACAAAAAGCTGGAAAACTAAAGGTGAGTTACAAATCTCTATTTATCCAAATGGTTATTTTCTTGTTTTATTTTCTAATAATGAAGATAGATAGAAAACATTTCAAGGGGGTTCCTGGTTCTTTGGAAGGGCAAGTCTTTTCATAAAACCCTAGCATACTAAATTTTAAGCCAAAGAAGAGATGCCTACTATAGCTCCCGTGTGGATTAGACTCTTTGGCCTCCCTAATGAATTCTGGAATCCGACTGTTTTTTCTTCAATTGAAAACTCTTTAGGAACTTTTATGATGACTACTGATTGTACTCAAAAATTTGAACATATTATTTATGCTCGGATTTGTGTTATAATGGATTTTGACAAACCCCTACCTAAAACGATCACATTACAATTTGGAAAGGACTCTTGGGAGCAAGTAGTGGACTATGAAAACATTCCTTTTCGTTGTAGAATTTACCATGAATATGGTCATTTGGCTAGTGTTTGCCCAAATAAATTTCCAAATCAAAAGAAAGAAGATATAAACTCAGCAAGTTTCAAAATGCCTAAGAACACTCAGAAAAAACCAGTTATGAAGGATAAATCTAAGTTATCTGCTAATATGTTTGAAATTCTTTCCACAAATGATGTCCCAAGTGAGGAAGAGGAAATAATGGAAACAGAATTCTTAGAAACGCAATTTAAATATGAAGGGAAGAACTCAAAGATAAACCAACAAATCAAAGGTTTTCAACAGAAAAAAAATGAGAAAATATACATTAGAAAAACAATTTTTTAAATGTTAAAAATTCAAATAATATAGGTTCCAATATAGACTCTGTTGAAACTTCTGGTAACACTTTGGCTGTGTACATGCATTCTTCAAGGTTACAAGCCATCTCATATTCAATTGGAGTAAGTCAAGAAACAAGAAAAAAAAACTAAAGATGGATTCTAATCAAAAGGCAGGTCACAAGACCAATCAACATCATAGGGCAAAAGAAGGTGAAAACCTTGTAGAGGAAGGTAAGATTAATACCCTTCCCAATTTTTTTAGCCCTAGTATTAATGAAGATCATCACTTAAAATATTAGAGGACTCAAAGGGAGTCTTTCAAAACAAAATGAAATTAGAATAATGATTCAGATAAATCGTCCACATCTTGTTTTCCTTCAAGAAACGAAGATGTCAATAGAGGAAATGGAATCAATTGCTAGTAAAATTTGGCCAACTGGAAAAGTGGTTTCCCTCAATTCTCAGGGGACTTCTGGTGGCATTGCTTGCCTTTGGGACCGATAAGAGGTAGTTATTCACCATATGGTTGGCAGTTGGGCCCTTTTGGCCATAGTTATTCAAAGTAGACATTCCAACCAAAATATGCTTTGCATAACTGTTTATGATCCGACTTCTTTGGAGGAAAAAAGAAGACAGTGGAAGGATATAACTTATATTATCTCTCATTTTCTTGAAGATTGGATCTTGATCAAAGGAGATTTCAAAACCATCCTCTCTCTGGATGAGAAAATGGAGGGAAATAGAAATTTGGATAGGAGCAATGACCTCATGAGCGAATATATTGCAAACCTCCATCTTGTAGACATCCAACCAGATAATGGCCTTATGACTTGGTCTAACAGAAGGCAAGGCTTATCTTGTATAATGGAGATATTTGATAGGTTCTTGCTCATTGACAATTTCTTAATCCATGGTCACATTCCTAAAGTGAAGACTCTTAACAATGTTGGTTCGGATCACTGGCCAGTCATGGTGGAAATGTGGAAAACCAATGTGAGTTTCTCTTTTTTTCATTTTCAGTTAATGTGGCTTCCTATAGACCTCGAGTGCAACAATGGTGGAAGGAAGGTAAACGTAGGTATGAGACTAAGATGTTCTGTTTTGCCAAAATATTGCAATATATTAAATCCAAAATCAAGACTTAGAACTAGGAGTTTGGGGATGTTCATAAAAAAATATGAAGTTATTGCTCACCTTGAAATTTTGAATAAGAAAATTTGTTTAGATGGCCTCACAGAGAGAAGTGCAAATGAAATTAATCTCACAGCTCAGTTAGAGGAATGGGAAAAAAGATAACTCTTATGGAAGCAAAAATATAGAATTCAATGGCTCAAAGAAGGAGATCGAAACACAAATTTCTTCCACAAATCTCTTCTAGATCAAAGATCTCACAACTTTATTTCTTCCTTGAAATCAGATTCTGGAGATGTTGTCTACACTTGGGATGGCATGAACTCTATTGTTGTCAATTACTTTTCCAATCTTTTTGTTGCTACTCCTCTTGAATCGACTTCTCAACAAAATGTTCTTCAAGCAATCCCTTCTCTTATCACTTCTGAGGATAACTCTATTTTGACTCCTCATGTTACTATCAATGAGTTTCAATGGGTAGTTTTTAAAATGCAAAAAGAGAAAACCCCTGGTCCTGATGGTTTTCCCATTGAGTTCTACCAAGAGTTTTGGGATATCTTTCATGTTGATTTATTAGAGGTGGTGGAAGAAGCCATGAAATCCAAATATATTTTGAAGGCTATCAATAAAACTTATATTACTCTTGTTCCAAAAGCTCAAGAGGTTGATCATATCTCAGATTTTAGACCTATTGGTTTAATGTAATGTTGTCAAAATCATTACTAAGATCATGGCAAAAAGGTTGAAGTCTCTTTTGCATAATATTATTTCCCTGAACAAGGGGGTTATGTGGAAGGGCGTAAAATAGTGGATGAGATAGTTCTTACTCAAGAAGCCATCCATTCCATGGATATGCAAAAATATCCTTCCATGTTAATTCGGTTAGACTTATCTAAAGCTTATGACAGAGTGGATTGGCACTTCCTTATCAAAGTTTTGAGACAATTTGGTTTCTCTCAGGATTGGATGGATTGGATTATGGGATGTATCTCTTTAATTTCCTACTTAGTTCTTATTAATGGCAGGCCTTCTCAATTGTTCCCAGCTTTCAAAGGTATTAGGCAAGGTGAACCCCTTTCCCCTTATTTATTCATCATTCTTGTTGAATGCTTGGGTAGGACTATAACCAAAAAGAGAGAAAACAAAACCCTTAAAGGAGTTACCATTGCTCATGGAGCTAGACCTATCTCCCATCTTCAATTTGTTGATGACTCTACTCTTTAGGTAGCGCTACAGTTAATGAAGCTTCTAATATTAAGCAAATCATTAGTTGTTTTTCTAAGGCTACCGTGCAATTGATCAATGAAGACAAATCTAAAGTCATTTTCTTTCACTGCTCTTCCAGACAGGAATCCATGGTATTGGATAAGTTAATATACAAGAAGACCTCCCTTACGACCTCCCTTACGATCACTTATTTAGGTATTCCCATCAATATTCAAAGATAGAAAAAAAATGGAATTGGTTGTTAGACAAAGTCACGAAGAAAATTGGAAAGTGGACCAATAGGTGGCTTTCTTCTAGGGGTAGAATCACCTTGGTAAAATCAGTCCTTCAAGTTATTCCTATTTATGTTTCTACCATGTTGAATATCCCAAAGGTTGTTCTTCGAGAACTGGATCAAATCAATCATCGGTTCCTCTAGAGTGGTACTAAGGAGAAAATAAAATGGGCCTTGGTGAAATGGGACACTTTGTCTTCCTAAGAATGAAGGGGGTTAGGATTCCGGTCTGCTATTAATAACAACAAAGCTTTAGCTGCTAATTTATATTGGAGGATTTTACGTAACCCTAATGTTCTTTAGGCCAATAATCTTCGTGTTAAATATGCTGAGAGCAACAATCCTGAAGACCTTGTTCGCTATCAATTGCCTACTAAAGGTTCTCCCATTTTAGTAGTTCTTAAGACTAGTGAGGATTTGATAAAGAAAATATTATTTTGGATCATTCATAATGGTCAACAGATAAATTTTTGGACAGATTCTTGGAATGGTCACAAGCCTTTGATATTGGATCCCTATTGAGTTGGTAGATATTGGATCCCTATTGAGGACTGGCCTATTCAAATCCCAAAAAGGCAAAGACAAGATATCCAATGCATCCTTCATATGAGATTCTCTCTTGGTCCCATGAAAAATATTGCTTTGGATGGAACACTACTAAGGGTGAGTATTCAGTTGCTCAAGGTTATTTGGTCTTATGCCATAATAATCCCTACCAATCATGCGACATCTTTTCTCAATTGTGGGCTCAAAATATTTGGCCTAAGGTGAGGTTCTTTACATGGTTTTTATTGCATCGCAGGGTGCTTATTGGTGAGCAGCTTATGAAGCATGGTTTTCATGGCCCTTTTAGATGTGAAATTTGTGGAGAGAATGTGGAAACTCTCAGGCACCTTTTTATTGAGTGTATTTTAGCCTCTGAGCTATGGAGGAGAATGGCCTCTTTACTTGACTTACAGTGGTCCAATTTTTTTACTTTTGAACAACTTTGGAGGGATTGGCCTAAACAAGAGGATGTTGATCATTTTATTAGGTAGCTAGTTTGGATGGGTTCTACCATTCTTCTTTGGAATATCTGGAATGAAAGGAACAACTGAATTTTTAATCAAGATAGGACGAACGGATATTCACTATATTTGGCAAAAGACCATTGTCAACTTAGTTGAATCAATCCAACAACTCCTTAATCACCCCCAAAACTCCCACCAAATATGGGATCAAGTGATGCAAAGATTGAAGATTAACTCTTCTAAGGGCAACCAGCTTAAAGGGAATGTCAGTAATTGCAAGATGGACAGAACAAGCAATTGGCAACCTCCTAAGGATTTTCGAAAAGTCAATACTAATGGAGCCGCTAGAGGGAACCTTGGAAAAGCTAATGCGGGAGGAATTGGTAGACTTTTAGATGGCTCCCTGGTTTTTACTTTTGCTGAGAATTTGGGTATTCTATCCAATAACCTTGTTGAGGGGTGTGGTATCCTTAGAGGCCTTCAAGAGGCTGCTAAGGTTAGATGGGAAAAGGTGCTAGTTGATTCTGACTCTCAACTCATGATTAATCTTTTGAAGACTCCTAAGAATCATAAGGTTGATTGGAGAATAAAAAGAATTATTAAGAAGATTCAATTAATCCAGATGGGATTTTTGAAAGTTGATTACAATCATGTGGTCAGAGATCAGAACAAGAGTGCTGATGCTTTAGCTAATTGGGCTTTCGACAAAGGTGATTTTACTTGCTACGACCACCCTCCTAGATGGTGGGGCTTTGCATAAGGGAAGCTCTTCTTTCTATCATTTCTTTGGATGGCACCAGTTCTTGAGGTACCTAGTTTCTTCTTGCTTTATTTTTGCTTCTCTTTGGTTCGATCAGGGTATTTTAGTTCCCTAGTTCAAACTAATCTTTCTTTTGTTTCCTCTGTTGATTCTTGCCTTAAAAGTCTTGGTGTAGAAAGGTTTGTTGTGTTCAATTTTTTTTTTCCTTTTTTGTTTAGTTTTTGAGGGGTGTGTGTTTTTTTGTTTTCTTTTGTTTTATGTGTTGTTGTTCTTGTGTTTTTGTTTTTTGTTATTGTTCTTGTGTTTCTGTATGTTTGTGCTTTGGTGTGTGAGTGTTTTCTATGTTTTTATTTTTGTTTGTTGTCTGTTGTTGGTTTTTTTTTTTTTTATTATTACTTTTTAGGTTTTGGTTGTTTTTGTTAGTTGTGTCTTTGTAGTGTTTTGTTATTTTTTGTCATGTTTGTGTTTTTTTTTGTGGTTCGCGTTGTGTTTTTTTTTCTCTTATTGTGTGTGTTTGGTTGAACTTTATCTTTTCAACACACTCAAGGAGCATGTTTTTTTTATTTTTTTAATCTTATTGTGTGTTTGTGTTTGTGTGATCATGTTTTTTGTTGTTTCAAGTTTGCTCCTTGAGTATGTCAAAGGTGGTAGGCCAGGTGCGAGCCCTGGGCAATTTTGACGAAAGAGATACCCCCGCCTCCTTGGGTCTTACCCAAAAGTTGCATCCCTTCTTGGATGTCTTCCACAAAAAAAAAAAAATCAAAGGTTGGTAGATATTGGATCCCTATTGAGGATTGGCCTATTCAAATTCCACAAATTCAAAGACAAGACATCCAATGCATCCTGCATATGAGATCTCTCTCTTGGTCCCATGATAAAGATTGTTTTGGATGGAACAACACTACTAAGGGTGAGTATTTAGTTGCTCAAGGTTATTTGGCCTTATGCCATAAAAATCCCACCAATTTTATGATATATTTTCTCAGCTCTGGCCTAAGGTGAGGTTCTTTATTTGGCTTTTATTGCATCGTAGGGTGCTAACTGGTGAGCAACTTATGAAACGTGGTTTTCATGGCCCTTTTAGATGCGAAATGTGTGGAAAGAATGTGGAAACTCTTAGCCATATTTTTATTGAGTGTACCTTAACCTCTGAGCTATGGAGGAGAATGGCCATCTTACTTGGCTTACATTGGTCCAATTTTTCTACTTTTGAACAGCTTTGGAAGGATTTGCCTAAACAAGAGGGTGTTGATCATTTCATTAGGCACATAGTTTGAATGGGTTCTAGCATTCTACCTTGGAAAATTTGGAATGAAAGGAACAATCGGATTTTCAATCAAGAAATAAAGAATATTCACTATATCTGGCAAAAGACCATTGCCAACTTAGTTGAATCAATCCAACATCTCCTTCATCAACTCCAAAACTCCCACCAAAAATGGGATCAAGTGATGCAAAGATCGAAGATTAACTCTTCTAAAGGCAAAAGACTTAAAGGGAATGTGAGTAATTGCAAGATGGAAAGAACAAGGAATTGGCAACCTCCTAAGAATTATGTAAAAGTCAATATCAATGGAGCCTCTAGGGGAACCCTGGAAAAGCTAGTGCAGGAGGAATTGGTAAGACTTTCAAATGGCTCCGTGGTTTTCACTTTTGCTGAGAATTTGGGTATCTTTCCAATAACCTTGCTGAGGGGTATGGTATCCTCAGAGGCCTTCAAGAGGTTGCTAAGGTTGGATGGGAAAAGGTGTTGGTTAAATAACGCATGATTAAGCTTTTGAAGACTCCTAAGAATCATAAGGTTGGTTGGAGAATAAAAAGATTTGTTGAGAAGATTCAATTAATCCAAATGACCTTTTTGAAAGTAGATTACAATCATGTGGTCAAAGAACAAAACGTAAGTGTTGATGTTTTAGCTAATTGGGCATTGGACACAGGTGATCTAACTTGTTACGACCACCCTCCCAATGGGCTTCACAAATAAGAGAAGCTCTACTTTTTATCCTTTCTTTGGATGGTTTTAGTACTAGGGTACCTAGTTCCTTTTTGCTTTGTTTTGCTTCTCTTTGATTCGGTCAAGGTATTTTAGTTCCCTTGCTTAGACATCTCTTTCCTATGTTTCCTCTGTTGAATCTTTGCCTCAATAGTCTTTTAGCCTAGAAAGGTCGTAGTTAATCTTTGCCTTGATAGTCTTTTAGCCTAGAAAGGTCGTAGTTAATCTTTGCCTTGATAGTCTTTTAGCCTAGAAAGGTCGTAGTTGTGTTTTGTTTTCTGTGTGTTTTTTTTTGTTTTTCAAAGAATGTTTTGTTTTTGTGTTGTTTTTGTGTTTTTGTTTTTGCTGTGTTTCTGTTGTTTTTGTAGTTTTTCATGTTTTTGTTTTTTGGGTTTCATGTTTTCGTTTTTTTTTAATTGTTTGTGTTGTTTTTATGGCTTTCTTATGTGTTTTGTGTTTTGTTTTTATTTATTTTATTTTTATCTATTTTTTGAGTTTTGTTTGTTGTTTTTATGCTTTTATGTTGTTTTGTGGTTTTTATTTTTTAGTTTAATTGGTTGTCTTTGTTTTTTGATGTTGTGTTTTTTGTGTTTGTTTATGTTTTGTGTTTGTTTGTTATTGTTTTTGTTGTTTTAGGCATGCTTGTTGAGTGTGCCGAAGGGGGCAGGCCAGGTGCGAGCCCTGGGCATTTTTGGCGGAATAGATACCTCTGCCTCCTTGGGATTTACCCAAAAGTGGCATCTCATTTAGGGTGTTTTCCACAAACAAAACAATATATTAAGACAATTTTACGCAAAGGTTACACATTTTTTAAATAAAAACATTTAATGAGCAGAGTTATTAACAAAGGCATGATTTTGAAACAGCAGCCTTCTTTAAGCTCCTAACATCAAAACCATATCCTTTAATTGCATTTAGTATTAACCCAGGCATTTGATATCTCTTTCACTGAACCTACAATACAAACTACCCATCTGCTCAAATAAGGTATAGGCATAAAAGTCTGTATAAAGTACTCAAAACGGCAATGTTTCAAATTGCAAAGATTTCAATTGCCCAAAAAACAAAGTGGGCATCTATTAAAGACAACCACCACCAAATTGTTCTTCAAAACCTCTTATGAAAATTCATTATTCAATAATATATATATATATATACTACATTTTTAGGATCCAATCCATCTCTGCTACAAGTCAGAACCTTCCTCCTTGGCTAATGGCATGCAATTATGCTTTGCAGATAAAATAGCCAGATAGTGTTGGCATGTTATGAGACGTTGGACTGCATGTGGATATGAAGAGCAATGACCAGGTTCAGAAATCATAATTGTAAATGCCACGTGATAATTCAAACTTAACAAAAAAGATCAAATGCCTTAAAATCTGAAACATCATAATCCAGTGCCAAAACATCATATATTATCAAATTTTGTAAAAAATTGAAACAACAAAATAGCACTTGCAGGTCAGTTACGAAGAATATTCTGTTTGTAATTCTGCTTATCAGTCTTGTGAGTAAACCTCAAAAGGTATCAAAGAAAGTTCACAGCAATCACAAGGTTTCTTTGTTATCAACGTCAAAGGATTTCATAAATGTAGAAGAAATCAGAAATCTTTGTTCATGCTCCTGTCACTGCTCAGTTATTATCTTAGTTCAGCCTGTTGAATAATGCCAGATCTAAATTCCACATTTTTTGTAATATTATCTCTTTCTATTTAACAGAAACTCGTGTATAATTAAAATTTTTGGAAGCGGAAAAAAAATGGAAATAATGAATTTTGCAGCTATTTTAAAAGAATCGTGGCAAAAATCAATGCTGCATGTCTGGATTCTATGCAATAATAGAATTGCTTTTTTAGTGGCACCATACTCAAAAAGATCAGAAGCCAACATATACAAGGGAAATTTGAAGTTTATGTTTCCCAAGACACATTGGAAAGAACACAGGCTTCTGGAAAACTCTCCCAATATTTACGTAAATTTTGATAATGCAACTAAGACAAAGCTCTTGGCTGTTGCACAAAAAACAACCTTATCGTACACCTTTTGGATACAAGTTGAATGATTAAGTTTAACACGGCACTCATTCCCCAATATTTCCAAAACAGAAGCTTAATAATACAAGAAACAATGTATTAACATGGGCTCCTTTCTACTGCCAGTGAAAGAAAAAGGAAATTTGGTACCCTGACTCTGGTATGCTATTCCAAGAATATACAAGATGCAATCCAGTGACGTTTCCGAGGAGAGATTTAAATGAATCTACATATAATAAAAACAGAAAAAAAAAAATGATGTCCAAAAAAATATCTCTAGATATACACAAGGAAACAAAACCCACATTCATTAAAACCACCCTGCCTCTACAAAGAAAAACTTATTGTGGGCTAGTCCAAGGAGGAGATGTATTGTACATGAGACCATGGGAAGCTGGAGTAAATGTAAGGTCAAGGTTGTGAAGCTGTTGCATAAGCTGGGATCTTCTCTCCTTGAAGAAATCCAGCCGTGTAGTTAGTTCAACCAGGGCAGATGAAGTAACCGGTTGGCGTTGATATGCTGTAGAATCTGTCCCCTGAAAAAAAGCAAAGGCAAAACAACATTTTAAGATCCCTTCAACAAATATTGCAAAAGTCAATACAGCAAAATCCACTTTTCACATTCCCATTAGAGGTTCAAGATTCAAATCCTGCCAGGGGTAGGATTGTACACCATTTTTCCGTAACAGGAGTACGGTTGGATAACCATTTATTAGGTAAAACAAGGGTCGTCTCATATGGCCTATGGCCTCGCAGACATTAAAAACTACTTTACCCTTTAAAAAGTGGTTGAACAATTTAATTCTACTTTACATTTCAAACAATCAACAATTGATGCCCCAATTAACATAAAAGCTCCTACTTCACAATTCAAACCAACATATCCAGGCATCTGAACCCATATCATGATGTTCTGTAGATAGCAGAGACAGCAGAACATTCCTGAAGAAATGTTTACTTTCTTGATCTAACTAGCTTAATCTACTGACTTGACTCACAAAAAAGTAAAGGAAAACAAATGGGACAAAAACCTGAGTGAAGAGCTCAAAGTGCAAAATTACAAACAGTATCTTCATAAGTTTACTAGGCAAGGGGCAGATATACTACCCCTTAAAATTTAGAGCAAAGGAGCACTACGAAGCATTCAGAGGAATAAACTTTCAACTTGAAGAGGCAAATTTCTTCTCTTTTCTTCTCTTTTCTCTCCTATTTCCTTTTTCTGTTTTTTGTCCCTCTACCATCCAAAAAGAACCAAGCAAAAAAAGGGAAGATGAAAAAAGTAAAGACCGTTGTGGCAGAAGAAAGCTAAAATTCAGTAGGACAGTCAAAGTCTACTGGAACTAAAACGTTTTAAATGAGAAACACCCTTTTTGTAAATCTGTAACCAAAATTGCAGAAAAAACAAAGAACAGGTGGACATTAACATAGTAGTCATGTCTGTGAAGACACATTCTTGGAAGCTATACACCAGGTAATAACTTCTTGGTGAGGCAGGGAATGTGATTACACATGTAAATCAAATCTTCACAAAGAGAGAATTCTACAGACTTCACATTAGCGTGATTGTTGTGATCATAATTACCAGGTTTGGTGAAAACCTGAACCAGATTTGGTCTGACCCCAAACATTTGAGGCAGTCCCAGACCAATTTTTGTAAATAATATTTTACTAAAACAATTATACGTTTTAAACCCCAAAAAGAAAGACCTAGTATACATGTAACTGCAAGCAAATTTATTCCATTTGAACCCATGTAATTGTGATCTAATATGGAAATGGAGTCAGCCTCTTGTCACTTTTAACATTCACAATTTATAGAGTTAGGTGTTTTAAAATAATTATTATTATTATTTATCACCTTCTATAAATAGAATCAAAAAAATGTGAGCTTTAAATGAAACAAATGAAACATTTTTAATTTTGTCCCTAAGAGACCCAATAGGAACTATGAGACAGAAAAGAAAAAAGAGAAATAGATTACAAATATAAGCTTTTTTCTTTTCTCTGGAGCTCATCTGCAATCGACTTCAATACTGGTGAAAGATTAATCTACAAGGCTCTTGTCTGTGTTTATTATGATGTTCAAAATCCTTCTTAAAATATCCACCCACTCTAGTAGATGGTAAATATGTATAAGCTGCTCATAGCATCATGTTGCAACAAGTGTTTTTGTCTTAGATTTTAGTATGCAGGACAATGTAACATCACATGTTTCTCATCCTCAACTTCTCCTTGCATGCAGAGTAAACATAGGCATTCTTCTCTATTAATATTTTTTCATCTTCCTATTTCAATTGCAAGATGATGAGAACTTAGTCTAAATTGGCTCATATTATATATTTTTTCATTGAGATCTTCTCCTAGAGGTGATTTTGCTCTTCGTAGCTGACCACTGGATAGATTTCACATTTATAAAATCTCATTTTATGATTAGGATCTTGCCCATCTTTTTTTTTT
Source organism: Wollemia nobilis (assembly GCA_028583015.1). Classification (NCBI taxonomy): domain Eukaryota; kingdom Viridiplantae; phylum Streptophyta; class Pinopsida; order Araucariales; family Araucariaceae; genus Wollemia; species Wollemia nobilis. Next base: position 2,470,378 of record JAQPPZ010016833.1, on the reverse strand, counting down.
TTTGTTGGTATGAAGTCCCAAATTCTTGACGAGTCTTGGTAAATCATTTCCATTGATTCCCCATTTTTTAACTCATTTCATGCTGCCTTGGTACCAATCTTTCTCTTGGGTTGTGAGCATTGCTTTTATGTGGTAATTTTCTCCCATCCATCTATTTTATTTTTTATTATACATACTAAAAAATGGACATAATGCTTCTCCTTCTAATGTTAACATTCCTGTTTCTCTAATATTCTGGGGTAACGAGCTTGAACCTTAATCCTTAGTTCTTCTAGCAAAAAGCGTTTCTAGACCCTCTCAACCTTTTTCTCAAGTTTCTTTTGATAGGCTAGGACCAATGTTACCGGTTCGTTTTGGGTTCGGGTTTGGATTCGAAGAACCCGGCACGCCGGTACGGCAAATTTTTTTTTTATCTTGGGTTCGTTTTGGGTTCGACCGTACAAAAATTGATAAATATATATAAATATTCAAGTATTTATTTTTATTTATTAAATATATTTGAATTTGAATTTGTATTAATGTCCATCGGTGACCAAAAGAGGTCAATAGGACTGTAAAGTAAGACATATACAGCTCGAGAGAAAATAAAGTAAAAAATAAATAAACAAATAAAAATATAACAAAAAAACTAAAATAACATAATTACATTATTTATATCTACAAATCTATCTAAATTAAATTATAATTAAAGAACATAGTGAAATATATTACATTATAACATTATATAAAAAATTTATCTTAATTCTATATAAAATAATTTAAATATTATTATTAAATTTAATAATTTTTAATTTATTTATAAAATTCATATTAATTAACTAAGTTGTGGTTTACCGGCAAGGATGCCACTTCCATTATCGGTGATGTGACCCGGGTTCAATCCCCACGGCGGATATGTATATGTATAAGAAGTAATTCCTCAATAAAAAAATTTAATTATAATATTTAAATTATTTTATTATAGGTTAATTCTAAGGATTATTTAAATTTTATTTCATTTAATTTATTTTAAAACTTTAAATTCAATAATTAAACTATAATAATATATTAATTCTAAGGATTATCAAATTATAGGTTAATTTTAAGGATTATCAAATTATATAATCATATTATAATGCTAATTATATATATATTTATTTCATTTTCATCTCCGTGGCAATGCTAATTTATATAAAATTTAAGCTATATAAAGTCTAAAATAGCTTTACATTACCCACGTGCGGCAATGTCTTCGCCTATGGCATTGAGTTTCCAATGGTTTCATTGAATAAAAAAAAAACAACCAAGCACCCTTTGCCCCCTTTCAAAATTGCACCACAGGTCCATTCTTAATTGCACCATAGGTCCATTCTTAATTTTGTTTATAACGCCCTTCTGCAACGTTTTTAGCCATTTCGTTTTATCTGCATTATGAACAAATCCAGGCAACAACATAACATGCCCTTGCAATATTCCATTGTCGTGGCGCCACGATTTGACTGTCACCGGTGATGGTAAGCGCCCCCGAATCGGTGTTTGAATCCGTCCACAAGGCATTGTGATATTTATAACGTCCACTGCAAATGTACTGTTGGCATTTTCTTTGGCCATGTCTGCCGTTCCTAGCTATTAAACATGGTTGTTCGTCAGGATTATCGTCTGTCGTTCCCGCGGGTATTTTCACCTCACGATCTCGTCGATTTCTCCGACGACCATTCCCTAAAACTTTCGCACATCCGGCGACCATTTCTCAGGATTATCGTCTGCTGTTAGGAAAAACTAAGCTTGCCGTCTTCGAAAATGTAAATTTTTACCAACAAATGCCGGACTTTGACACGGAATTTGGACCTGGACAAATTCTAACGTCCTAGGTCCGTCCAGGCCGAACCCTGGACGGACCCACAAACGAACCGGACCCGGATCCGGACCTGGTACGGCTCGTACCCGTATCTAGGGTCCAGGGAGGCCGAACCGATAACATTGGCTAGGACCCCAAACAGAACAACCATATAAAATTATTGTTTGCACCGATGTATTTAAAAAGGAATTTTCTTAAATTCCAATTCCATAATCGAATTTATCTGCATTTATTTTATTTAGCATGGCATAGAGAGCTTGCAAACCTCCTGTTATGTGTTTCTTTACACAAGCATTCCAATTGTAGCTAGAATCAAATTCAATCCCCAAGTACTTGTATGGAGGAACCACCTCCGATAGCTAGCTAACCCTTAAATGTGATACTTATGTCTTTATCTCAAGAAACAATAACATTTATCTTTGTTTTACTTGAATTAACTTTCATTTCAGTGCAGCTGCAAAATTTGTCTAAAGTTGTTAGATGTCTTAGCAAGCTATCTTTATGTTTTACCAATAACACAACATCATCTGCATAAATCAACAGTAACAAAGCATACTCTGCAATGTCACACCTCCTCCCTCATCTTTTCTGATCCACTCTTCTAATTCAGCTATGTACAAACCAAATAAAGTGGATAAGAGAGGGCAACCTTGCTTTACACCACTATTAATATTGATAACAGCCTTCTTGGTTTCATTTCTATCATTTATTAGAATTGCTAATTCAACCAGAAACTTTGCATATAAGCATAGTGTTGCTTGTCCCCACTCAATTGGAACACTTGATTTATCCGTTCTTTCCCATAATTTTCTTCTTGGTACTGTATCACTGTATCAGAAGCCTTAGTAAAATGTATGAAGCAAAGATAAGTGCTATGCTAGTCTCTTTTTTCAGTCTGTATCACACTGTTCATAATCTCCTCGAAATTTCGTTGCATCATGTCAGCTGCTGCATAAAGGTTTAAATGAGCAAACCCTAGCATTTGAATCTGTATAGAATACTATCGTTTAAAATATTAGCACAATAATTGCCGTAAAATTATCAAGGGTATTGACATCAAAGATTTGAATCTGCAGATCTTTGAGCTTTTTGCTGTGCTGTTTGTTTAAGCTCATTTCAATGAAACCCAAACAGCATGGAGAAGAAAGTCTGACTTTTAATAGTATATTCTCAAATGGATTCCATTTTGAAGTATTAATCTTTATTAAGTATATGGTTTATATATTAGAGTTATTAAAAAAAAAATTACTAGATAAAACCATATTTTAAAATTATTTTAATATTATATATTAGATAACATTTATTATTTTAATTTTTAATTATATATTTGAAAATATTTATTATTTTTATTTTTAAATATATATTTTAATTATGTATTTACTTTATAATATTCTTCTGTTTTATTATATTTATAGTTTTCTGAACCAAACCAAACCTTTCTGAATCATTTTTGTCCTCAACCTACCAAACCTGGTAACTATGGTTGAGATAATTGGCGAAAGTCAAGACTCAGTTTGGCACAAGCTTGGCCAAGCAGTTGAGATCCGAAAAGGTATAAACTACCAAATTTATACACATAAGTGAAAAAGTTCCTTTCCTCCCATAAAGGGATCTCATACACCCAAGAGGCACAGTGGCTCAGTTGCGACCTAAAAATAGCCTTCATCCCTCTTTACATGGAGTACCTCTGTCAAACAACATATTCTCACTTAAGAGTTTTCTCAAATTCTAAAGACTAATTGAATTCCAAGTGGTAAGGATTATGGCTTGAACTGAGGGATAAAATTGTGCATGGAAGGAGATCTTCAAGCCGGGTGAATGAAACTTGAGGGCTGCCTGACCAACTCTGGGAAGAAGCTGGGGATGCAATTGGAGATTTTTGATGCATAATGGCTGATGAAGGGCTACTCCACCCAACACACACACAATACTCAAATCACAGAAAAATTCAGAAGAAACACAACATCTGATATTATTTCAATGAAATGGAATTTTCAGAAGCAAAAATTACAAAGCTGCGAATTGCAGAATCAGAGTTACAATTCTACGACCACAAGGCCGATTTTAACACAAAGCAAAATCAACTCGAAATCTGCAAGCTGGAGCTACGATCTGTCTTCCCATGCTGCCTTTTGGTGATCCCTCTTCCCCCTTTTAATAACTCCCATAGAACATTCTGGAAAGTGTAACTCCCCTTTTCCCGCCCAAGAAGATATTCATCTGAAATTTGAAATTTTCATTTTCCGCCCAAAAAGATATTCAAATTTGAATTTCGGTGGCACAGCTTCCTGGGACCGTAACTTTTGACTCGGGGGTCCATTTGGCTTCCGTAAGATATCATTGGAAAGCTTACAAAGAGATCTACAGCGCCTCAATTACCTAAAGGTCATTTCGGGACTTCTAAGGTCTTCAAATTTTATTTTTAAACCTTCTTGGAGATATTTCCCGACATGAAAACTTTAATATCTCTCAAACCGTTCAGGCTATTGGGGTGATTCTTTCACCACCGGATCTATTTTTCAATCCCGCTCCTTGGGGTAAATTTTCAAACCCATATGTGTTCATTTAGGCCAACTTACTAAAAATAGTCGATGACTATTTTTTGCCTTTTTGGACTTCTGACTGACTTATACCTCCCAAGTGTCATCATGGACCTGAAAACCACTAAAGAAACTTACAACCAAAATAAAAATACAATTTCTTTATTTTTGGTGATGCAAGATTGCCCTTACACCACTGGATGCTCCTGCATCAATGGCACTGCTAGAAGTGCCAAGTGTTATTTTTATTGTAATATATATTCAAGAAAGCAACAGCTTTCAGATCATCCCCATGTGACCACAAAATGAGGAAACCATATTTGATAGAGAAGAAGAAGAAGAAGAGGTATTAAAGTGGAGTAAAATTCCAACACAGAAAAGTCCATAAAAATGGCCATCCACAAAAGGCAATCCTTGCCTCAGCCCCACATAATCCCACATTCTTTTACCCTAACCAAACTTCGCCACTCTTCTACTCCACCTCCCATCCCACCAAACTAACTACAACCCCTGGTGGAAACTCTCAACCCCATCCTCCTTGTGAATCCCCATTGATAAGTCCCACATATTGATAATATTAATATGTATCTAGTTAACACAGCTACATAAGGAATCTTTAAGTAAAAAAGAATCAGGATAGAGGTCTTACCTCCACTTCTGCAAGATTTTGTTTTACACCACCATGGATCTCTGGCTCATTCATGACCTCTTCAGCTGAAAGACTTGTTGATGCTTCTGTGCTTTTTGAATCAACAGGGCTCAATATATCAGGTCGGTGCCTCCAGGGTAGTTGTCTGTTCCTAACAGAAGGTAGAGCAGGTTGCCTTGAGGTCTCCCAATCATTTCCAGTAACACCATCCTGCTAGACATAGAACAATAGGATTTCCAGAATCAATTGAAATGAATATTCACAAAACATATCTTCTTCCAAGTTCATCTTATGATAAGGAAATAAAAGTTCTTGAATAAGAATTTTGAAATAATGACAAAATGGGTATAGACATGGAACCAACATGTCAAGAACATAGGAAAAAGAAAACAAAACAACAAGAGCTTGAGGAACGGGAAAAACAATAGGAAAAAAAAGGAGGTCAAGACAATAGATCTTGCAGTCTGGAGAATTGTACAATCAAAGTGGGTCTGTTTAAAATATCTGATTTCAAGAAATTTCATAACAATTGAAGCCACTTGTTGAGAAAATAAATATGCAGCTCATAAAGCATTTTATGAAGTCACTTCTGCACAAGACTTTTTGATGTTTCTATCATCTTAAGAGATATTTCAAACTGTTCACATTCATCAAGAATAAAATTCAAATTCGCACCTCACTGTTCTTTTGCCTTTCATGTTGGCACATAGCAAGAGTCAAATCAAGGTCCTGCTGCAGAACCTTCCTGCATCAAATGAAGATAATATGAATATTCAATATGATCAGATTATGATTCACACTAAGATGCATATAAAAGACAACAATAGAAGATAAGTTTCAGATTCATGTCACTGCTCTCAAAAGGAGTAAAAACATTTTACAATTAATATTTACAAGAATATCATAAATATTATGGTGTACTGATAAGCAGGCATTTATATCTTAAATCAAAACAGTTTTTGATGTCCCAAACCATCAGCTCAAAATAATAAAGTGTGCACCATGCGGGCCGGCACACACAATGTTTGTGTAATCACAACCAGTGCTCCCTTTTTGTTCATACTAACTATGACCTGCTGGTTTAAACTATATATAAGCCTTTACAAAAGTCATTTAAGTCTAAATCAGCTTACATCATGTTTTGGCACCTCCACATATGCATAGATGTTAGTGTCACAGTCAAACAGGCATGTCGAACCTGAAATTGAGTAAAATATACATTTAAAGCAACTAGACCTTTTCTATTCGTTGTCTCCTCGTTCATGGAGACATCAATCATACTTTATGCCTCATAATGATCACTACACCTAGTAAACATCATATTCTTAGACTAAGAATCTTAATTTCACTAGAGACAAAGAATCTTAAATAAATTGGAACCTCTCCATTAATTGTAACCTCATTCATGAGACTCCAAACAGCCTTTATGCCTCAGAATGATCGCTACACCTAGCAAACATCATATTCTTACATGAAGAATCTAACCTCATTTTCTTTCCATGTGAAACAAGCACCTAAATTATTGAATCAAAGATTCAAAAGCAATTTAAGAAAATAGATTGTATGGACTGCTTCAACCCAATATTTGTTCCGGCTGCCTTTTCCTTTCTATATACTTTCCACCATCTAAATCATAATTTTGTTCCTCCTTTCCACCACAACATGTTATTGTAATGTAAAGGGGGCTGTGAGTTGTCTGTAACCCCTCCCTCATTATGCAAATCAGAAAACCTGATGGAAATGAATTCAACCCCATGTCAATCCTAAAAGCTTTGATTCTAGTTTGCATTTCATTTTCTACTGCTCCCTTTAAGTTTAAAATAATTAAAAGCATTTTATAACTTTCGCACCAATGCATTGCAGGGCTGGAATTAGACAGGTTCCCCTACCCATCAAATCACTATTGGATGACGTCTAAATATTTTATATGCCTGTCAAATTGAGATGAATTTAGATGTTAAACGCCTTCAAAGAAAACTGATTGGTGTATCAGTATAAACTTGTCCAATCCTTTTATATAATCCAAGGAAAGTAAATGACCTACCGTTCATTCTGAATACAGAGTTGTCATAGGTTACTAAAGCTTTCCATATAAATATATGTGCCAATTAATAATTCTGACAGATGCACAGTTTTATAGAACATAGGTGTCTACGTCTAACTGTAAATTTAAAACCATAAAATATGTCCTGACCATAGAAATACATTTATTTAGACATCAAATTCGAGGCCCGATGCATTGCTTCATCTTCCTCAAAAGGCTCTCTGCAGAAAGCAAAACGTACGTAGCTTCAAAAATGGGAAATAAATTCAATAACCTTCACCCCCATGCATTGCTTTGCCTTCCTTTTAAGGTTTCCCGCACTCTCTCTGTAAAGTTGCTTAGACAAATTCTTAGGGTTGTATCGATTGTAGGGGTTGAATGCTTGCTTCGGCAGGTTATCAGGATCTTTAACAAATACCGCATCTTAACCCCTTCGAAGCATTTTGATGCATTGTAAGCCACAATAGATCTGCTAAAAGTATCTTTTGTGTTGTAGCTTCAGGTCCCAAATGGCTTCATTCTCATGAACTTTTTTCAATGGTTTCTTATCTGGTCCTGGACAAAACACAGCTTCATAAGATTTGGTCCTCCATTATCAGGAAATTACATGATTTCAAGACAATCCTTATTCCCTTATGCACTGGTATTTCTAGGGGAAATTTGCCCATGGATAAGTACTTCCTGACAACATTTTGGGGATGCTGCACACCTAAACAACCAATAATCGGTGTAATCATAGTTTACCCATTGGCCTCAGCTGTTTTCATTTTAAATATAAGGTCAGCAATGACTCAAATTTTCTTTTCATTGATGACTACCCAAAATGTAAATTCTTGAAACATCAATAGTCATCATAAGCCAATCAAATGGCAGGAGCTCAACTGGTTATGTATGTCAAATTTCAAGGAGAAAATCATGGACCAAATCTTGCCAAGCAATATGTGCATAATTGCCAAACTGTTATTGTAATAGCATGGTAATGCGCTCACAATGTAATATGAGTGGGGCTTGTTTCAATCCCATTTAACCAATTTTAAAACAAAACAAAAAAAAAAAAAAGTCATCATAAGCCGACTGTGAAGGATAAGTTTATTGGTGATGTATAATAACTACTAATGATCAACAAAAAAGATGATTTACAAAAAGATAATGACAAAAAGATCATATGTACTGTGGCAAATACCATGGATCAAATTTTGCCAAATAATATGTGCATAGTTGCCAAACTGTTATCATAATAGTGTGGTAACACACTCACAATGTAATATTAGTGGGGCTTGTTTCAATCCCATATAACCAAATTTTAAAACAAAACAAAAAAAAAGTCATCATAAACCAACTGTGAAGGATAAGTTTATTGGTGGCATATAATAACTACTGATGTTCAACAAAAAAGACAAGGATTTACAAAAATATAATGACAAAAAAAATTATATGGACTACACTGTTCTCAGGGACTCATGTTCTTTTGTCATATTGACTCTTTTCTGCCTTTATCCATAATTGACTGTGAATGTACAACAGGTTATCCAACCTGTGGATTTCTTATATGCTAACATGCACCCTATGGCAACCGTTGGTAGCAACCCACATCCCAAAAACAACCTTAAATGACACACATCTTGTAGAGATTTTAAGTCATTAGTTACTTTTATTTTGTTCAAGATCAAATTTACATACCGTATGACATACCAACTTTCTTTTGGCGGCAAAGGAAAAAGCAAAAAGATTTACTTCTTTGGTTTGAGAGAGAAATATATTGTGATACCACTCATAAGTGGTTTGATTTCAAACCAACTATAGAACAATCATCCAAATATGTTTTCAAGTCCTTTATGGACTTTCCCAAAAATATACATCAGATTGTTGTTGAAAGGTGGCAAAGAGAGTATATGCATATATTCTGCATTCTATAACAAACACAACTTTACTATGTCCTTAGTAATATTCATTTGATCATAAACCAGAAGGCCATTTAGAAAGGAGCACAACTCACTTTCTGCTACTACCTCCCATATGTGTTAGGAAGTGAAGTCACTATGCAGTACAGGCAGCCAGGAAAAAGGACTGCAGCAGTCCAAAGCAGGCCAGACGTCTGACCTGCTAGACGTCTGGGTCAGACGTCCATCTGACCTGCTAAACGTCTGGTTCAGACGTCTAGGCCAGACGTCTGGGCTGCCAGACGTCTGGGCTGCCAGACGTCTGGGCTGCCAGACGTCTGGGCTGCCAGACGTCTGGGCTGCCAGACGTCTGGGCTGCTAGACGTCTCGGCCTGATGTCTGGGCTGGAAGACGTCTAGGCTAGTAGACGTCTGGACTGCCAGACGTCTAGGCCTGACATTTAACCAAGTAGACGTCTAGGCCTGACGTTTAACCACGTAGACGTCTAGGCCTGACATCAAACCAAGTAGATGTCAAGCCAAGTAGACGTCAAAGCAGTGGACGTCTAGGTAGACGACAGCTTGCGGAAGACGAACCGTTTTGGTTCCATATGAAGACGAACAGTCTTGCGAAGGTCTCCACGGGGAGAGGAAACGAACAGTTGGAGTCTTCCTTCAGCTCTATAAAAGGGATGTGATCCCTTGCATATTTGTTGGTTGTTGAAAACGTTGTAAAACGTGAATGTAAAGTTTTGCTGAAAATAATAAAAGAAGAAGTTGCCATTGCCCCGTGGTTTTTCCTGCACATTGCAGGTTTCCACGTAAATATTTGTGTCACTTGTGTTGTTGTTTCCGTGTTTCTATTTTTGTTATTGTGCTTTCTCTTGCAGGTATAAAATCTGAAGTTTTTCCTAACATTTGGTATCAAAGCTCAGGTTTTGTGCAAGTGGGAGCTGCAACAATGACAAAAGGTGTAACCAAGTTCGAAATTGAGAAATTTGATGGCAGGAACTTCGCTCTATGGAAGATGAAGGTGGAGGATTTGTTGGTTCATAATGACCAAGCTCAAGCCTTGGAAGGGGTCGCGAGTAAACCGAGCTGCATGAAAGATGAGGAGTGGGTAACGCTTGACAAGAAGGCGGTTTCTACAATCCGTCTCTGCCTAGCGGACTCCGTCTTGTTCAATGTAGCCGAAGAGAAGACCGCGGAAGCCCTTTGGCAAAAGCTTGAAAAGTTGTATGAAACAAAATCAGCAACAAATAAGGTTTTTCTGAAAAAGCAGCTTTATAGCTTGAGGATGAAGGAAAGTTCATCCATAGTAGATCATTTAAATGAGTTTAATACTCTAATCAGTAAACTGGTTTCAGCTAATGTGAAGATGGAGGCTGAAGATAGAGCTATCACCCTACTTTGTTCCCTCCTGAACACTTGGGATTATATGGTGATGACCATCAGTAATTCATCATCAGGAACTCTCAAATTTGATGATGTGGTAGCCGCTTTGTTGGAAGAAGAGATGAGGCGAAAAATGACTCTGGAACCCTCGCCCAATGAAGCCCTATCTGCGAGAGGTCGATCCTTCGAGGGAAGTAAACAAGGTAGAAAACAGTCCAGATCTAAAAGTCTAAAGGACGTAAGCAAAAAGGGAAGTGTTGGCATTGTCGAAAGCCAGGACACTCCAAGAAGGACTGTTGGCAATTAAAGAATGGTGAAAAGCAAAATCAGCCATCAGCTGAGGCCAATGCAGTAGATTCAGGAGAGACGGCAACATGTGAAGCATTCTATATCAGTAACAGCAGATCAGTTTTATACTTGGGTTTTGGACTCAGGTGCATCCTTCCACATGTCTCCCCACAGAGACTGGTTTGACAAATATCAGCCATAATGTGGTGGAAAGGTCTATTTGGGTGATGATCATCCTTTAGAAATTGTGGGAAGAGGGGATATAAGGATCAGCCTGGACGATGGTAGAGAAAGGATGTTATGTGATGTACGACATGTACCCAATTTGAGGAAGAATTTGCTCTCAATCAAAATGATGGATAAGCTAGGGTATTCTATCACCTTATGTAACAACTACTGCAAGATTACCAGAGGAGCTCTTGTAGTAGCAAAGGGAGAATCTTATGGGACTTTATACCGTTTATGCGGTGATACGGTGACAAACCATGCAACAACAGCAACTTCTGTTCAGGAAGCAGTAATGCTATGGCATCAACGCCTAGGCCATATGAGTGAAAAGGCCTGAAAATTCTACATGACAGAGGTATGCTTTCTGGGATTAAGTCTTGTAATTTAGACTTATGTGAGCACTATATTTTTGGTAAACAAAAGAGGGTTCGGTTTACTACAAGTCCTGGTAAGAGTTCTGATTTTCTACAACTTATACATTCGGATATATTTGGACCAGTCCCCACTCAGTCCTTGAATGGCGCCATCTATTTTCTGAATTTGATAGATGATTATTCTAGGAGAGTGTGGGTATATTTTCTGAAGAAGAAGTCGGAAGCTTTGCAGAAATTTAAGGAGTTCAAAACACGGGTAGAAAAGAGTTTGGGCAAGTCGATTTTATGTCTCAGGTCAGATAATGGGGGTGAACATTGCTCCAAGGAATTTGATAAATTTGGTATGCAGGAAGGTATTAAGCACCAAAAGATTATACCATACACTCCACAACAAAATGGTGTGGTTGAGTGGATGAATCGCACAATCATGGAACGTGCAAGAAGCATGCTTAAGGCAGCCATGTAGGAGAAAAAATTTTGGGAAGAGGTTGTTAATACAACTGTATATCTTATTAACAGATCACCTACAGATGCGTTGGATGGACAGGTTCCGGAGGAGGTTTGGTGTTGTAAGCCAGTTGATTACTCTCATTTGTGTACCTTTGGTTATGATGCATTTGCCCATGTACCCAAAGAAAAAAGGTCCAAGCTTGACCCGAAGTCAAGCAAATGTGTTTTTCTCGGCTATGGAGATATAGTGAAGGGGTATGGACTGTGGGATCCTACTGCCCACAAGGTAATTATTAGCTAGGATGTAATTGTTGATGAAAAATCCATGCAAAGGAAGAAGGTAAAGCAAACTCCTAATGTTGTACCAGTTGAAGTCGAAATGAGTGAAGATGAATATTAAAATCAGCATGCTGAAGTTTTTGATCAGCATGCTGAACAGCAAGTAGAACAACAAGTAGAGCAGCCACAACGGCCACAAGACAAGAGCCACAATCGACAGATCATTGGGTTAGAAGATCTACACGTCCACAAAAGTGTCCAAAAATGTATTGTCATGTGCATCAGTCCTCTTTTGCTTTGTTAACTGATGATGGTGAACCTAGTTCATTTCAAGAAGCTAGAGAATCTGAGAATGCAGAAAAGTGGAGGAAATCCATGGAGGAGTAAATCGAGGCACTTCGCAAGAACAAAACTTGGGAACTTGTGGATCTCCCAACTGGAAGAAAGACTGTTGGAAACAAGTGGGTGTACAAAGTGAAGAAGAACAGCGATGGGCTGTTGGAACGCTATAAAGCTCGCTTGGTGGCAAAGGGCTATGTGCAGAAGCCAGGTGTTGACTTTAATGAAATTTTCTCTCCACTTGTGAAGATGACTACTATTGGAGTTCTACTTGCACTTGTAGTTGCACAGGATTTGGAACTGGAGCAGCTTGATGTAAAGACTGCTTTCTTGCATGGTGATCTCGAGGAAGAGATATATATGGATCAGCTTGAGGGCTATGAAGAAAGAGGCAAAGAGCATTTGGTTTGCAGATTGAAGAAATCACTATACGAGTTGAAACAGGCGCCAAGGATGTGGTACAGGAAATTTGACACCTTCATGAAGAGCCAAGGTTTCAGCAGGAGTGAAGCTAACCATTGTGCATACTGTAAGAGGTTTGATGATGGCAGTTTTATCATTTTGCTGTCGCATGTTGATGATATGTTGGTTGCAGGTGCTAGCATGAAGAAAATCATCGATCTTAAGGCTCAGTTGGCTAGGACATTTGAAATGAAGGATTTAGGAGCACAAACCAAATTTTAGGGATGAAGATACATAGTGACAAAAAAGGAAGAAAGATCTAGTTAAGTCAAAAGTCATATGTGGAAAAGATTCTGCAGCGCTTCATATGCAGAATGCTAAACCAGTTAGTACCCCACTTCTTCCACACTTAAAGTTGTCTTCCAACCAGCGTCCTAGAACAAAAGCAAAAAAGACAAGCATGTCTCGTGTACCGTTTTCATCAGCAGTAGGAATCTTCATGTATGCCATGGTGAGCACCAAACCGGATATTGCCCAAGCAATGGGAGTAGTCAACCAATACATGGCAAATCCTGGTAAGGAGCATTGGAATGCGGTGAAGTGGATATTCAGATACTTAAGAGCCACTTCAGATGTTACCATTTACTTTGGATCGACAAATTTGCAAGTTACAGGTTTTGTGGATTCTGATTATGGTGGAGATAGAGATGGGAGAAAGTCCACTACAGGATATACCTTTACTCTTGCTGGTGGAGCGGTGAGTTGGGCTTCTAAGTTGCAGTTTGTTGTGGCTTTATCAACCACTGAAGCAGAATATATTGCAGCGACTCACGCCAGCAAAGAGGAAATTTGGCTAGAGTGATTGTTGGGTGACTTCAAGGTAATGCAGGAGAAAATTACGTTGCATTGTGATAGCCAAAGTGCTATTCAGCTAGTGAAGAATCCAACATTTCATGATTGCACAAAACACATTGATGTCAAGTACCACTTTATCAGAAATGTGGTGGAAGATGGTAGGATCCTGTTGCAGAAAATCGACACTGAAGTGAATCCTGCAGATATGCTTACAAAGTCGGTCAAGGTAGAGAAGTTTGAGTGGTGCAAAACTTCTCTGGGCTTGTTGAAAAAGTAACTAAGGCAACATTGGGCAACTAGCGTTGGATGAAGATATTTGGTAGAAGAATTCCTGATATTGACTTCAAGTGGGAGAATGTTAGGAAGTGAAGTCGCTATGCAGTACACGCAGCCAGGAAAAAGGACTGCAACAGGCCAGACTTCTGGGTCATACGTCTAGACAGCAGGCTAGACGTCTAACCTGCTAGGCCAGACGTCTGGGTTGGCAAACGTCTAGGCTGCTAGACGTCTAACGTCTAGGCTGCCAGACGTCTAGGCTGGTAGACCTCTAGGCTTGACGTCTGGGCTGCCAGACGTCGAGGCTGGTAGATGTCTAGGCCTGACGTCTGACAAAGTAGACGTCTAGGCCACACGTCAAGCCAAGTAGACGTCAAAGCAATGGACGTCTAGGTAGACGACAGCTTGCGAAAGACGACCCGCTTCGGTTCCATATGAAGACGAACAGTCTTGCGGAGGTCTCCACGAGGAGAGGAAAGGAACAGTTGGAGTCTTCCTTTAGCTCTATAAAAGGGATGTGTTCCCTTGCATATTTGTTGGTTGTTGAAAACGTTGGAAGACGTGTATGTAAAGTTTTGCTGAAAATACTAAAAGAAGAAGTTGCCATTGCCCCATGGCTTTTCCTGCACATTGCAGGTTTCCACATAAATCTCTGTGTCACTTGTGTTGTTGTTTCCGTGTTTCTATTTTTGTTATTGTGCTTCCTCTTGCAGGTATAAAATCTAAAGTTTTTCCTAACAATATGGTGTTTGCAAATGGAATTGAAATGCGGTCCTTCTCTACTACATTAAGGGCCCAGTAATCACAACAAACTCAAAGTCTGTCAATATTCGTTTTAGGCACTATTACACTTGGTAATGGTACACTTTGGAAATAACATTAGCTTCCAACATTTGTTCCATTTTTCTCATACACCTGTACATATACAATAGCCATCAAGTTGAAAGGCTCTACTTTCACTTTGTTTTAGAAACATTATAATGTTATGCAATTGTCAAACCTAAGAATTTCTTTTCAAGATGGCAGTTGAGAAACAAGAAAGTAAGAGTCATGTAGGAGTGCATGTAGGAGAGTAAGAGTCATGTAGAAGTGTGCAAGTGCCATAGAGTCAAGTATGCATGTAAGAAGAGAGTGAAGAGTCTAGTATACAAGTGGCAAGATGAAAAGCCAAATGTCAAGAATAGTAAAGGTGAGAACTCCCAGATATGTGAGGAGTGTTATAGACAAGTATTGAAGAGTCACATTACTATGGCCATATTATGGAGACAAAGCTCCATACAATGTAAGGGAAAACGGTCAATGATCACCACATAGCAAGCATTGATAATAAAAATTGTATACAGATTTTGAGCAATTCATATTGTAAGTTTTTTTCATGCATGTACATGAATGATTTTGGCAATTTTACATTCATATTTGATATTATAAGTGAATGTTATTTTATTATTATATTTGCCTAGATATATATTTGATTGCTCATTTATATAATTCTACTCTTGACTAATGATATTTCGACCTATAATATTGTGGCTTATTTATATTAGGACCTGTGATATTTTGAGATAGTAAGGCTTAAAAGCCAACAATAATCAAAATATTTGAAAGATTCATGCATCATGTCAATGTAGATTCTTATGATAGCATAATATTTTGATTTTATTATGGTTCAGAGGCAAGGGACCCCAATTTGCCTTATTTATTTATTATATAAAAGAATTTTTTTTTTTAACTAGGAATACATGCATTTTAAGTAAATATTACTAAGGTCAACCAGAATATCAAAGGTTCAAAAAGTGAAATGATAACCGTAAAGGATTCAGTTAATATTATAGGCACAGAAAGTTCACATAGAGGGAGTGTTTTCAAATGCTCACGATCATGCTTTAAACTTAACATCAAAATTTGCATTCAAAAATTTTACAGTGAATTAATATGATGTAATTGATTGGATGAGAAGTATCAAAACTTATTTCAAATTAAAACCAGTTAGAGGAAACAAGGACATAATTAAATTAGTCTCCCTACATTTGGAATGAAAAGAGAGGTTTTACTCCAATATGGGGTAGATTTCTAACCAACTTCGCAAAGAGTTTTAAATTACATGAAACTCACATTTAAATTACATAAAATGTCGTAAACTAAAAATATGTATGAATCAAGTTAACAGGGTTCGCGCAACTGGCGGGCCAGGTGCACGAACCCGTACCCGCTCTCACACTAGGTGCTTGGGTGCAAGGTCAACCAAACCCCAATGGGCCGCGGGGTTTGGTCGGCTACACCCAACCCATTTTATGGATAAAAATTTAAAAAAAAAAAAAAAAAATTATTTTAGTGGGCCAGCCACACCCAACCCATACAGGCCAAAAAAGAAAAAAAAAAGGCATTTGAAAAAAAATTTAAGCTTAAAGTTTTTCTACATGAATATCATATATGCTTTAATAGTGACATATTTAAATATTTTGCAATGTGTATGATTTATTTTATTTCACAATGTGTGATTTATGTGTATGATATATTTAATTATTTTAATTTTTTACGATAAAAATACATATATGTTTTTTAATTAAAAAACAGCCGCACCCGCACCTACCCGACGAACCCTGTTTTTGGTGGGGGCCGCACCCACACCCGGCAAACCCTATTTTTGGAGGGGGCCGCACTCGCACCCACCCGACGAACCCTGTGGTAACCTTGGTATGAATGATTACAATATCAAAGAATTTTTAACGCTATTTGACTACGTTGAGTTGATGTGTTCATTGGCCTTAATGATTAAACAATGTAACTAGGTTCTCGCACCCACTTGGTTGGGTTCGCAAACCCGCACCGGGTTTGCGGGTTCACGATCGTGTACGGCTGGGCCGAACCCTATCCGAACCCTATCAGTCAGGGTTCAACATTGACCAAACCTTGTCAATCAGGGTTCAGCTTTGACCGAACCCAACCTAATTTGGGCATTATCATAGGAAAAAAACGTATTTTTTACTATTATTATTATTTTTAAGGTGGACCCGACCACACCCAGCCCATACGGGCTAAAAAAAATTAGAAAACATTTTAATTTTTTAAAAAGTTTAAACTTTAAAGTATTATAAATTATAGTTTTTAATTTAATAAAGGGGTATACTATTAAAAAAAACAGATATACGAGAAATATACGATATACGAGAGGTATAATAAAGTTTTTAATTTAATAAAGGGGTATACAGATTCTGAATGTCTAGGAGAGATATACGAGGGTATAGATTCCATGTGTGAGAAGATGATGATGAGGAATATGACGAATGAGAGTCAAATATCAGATATTTGATGTTCTCTTTGTAAATGTCCACTACTATATAGTATATTGTTATCTCTTGACTCTTTATGACTTGACATCCTGTCATTTGTTTAAATGAATATGAAAATATCATATATCAATATGCTTTTATGATGCCATATTTAAATATTTATTATTTTGTAGTGTGTATGAATGATTTATTTTATTTCACAATATGTATGATTTATCATTTATTTAATTATTTCACAATGTGCATATTTATTTTATTTTTTAATTTTTTTTTGATAAAATATATATATATATATATATATATAATAAAAAACTAGCCGCACCTGCACCCAACGAACCCTATTTTTGACAAGGGCCGCACCCGCACCCACGATCCCTGCCGCACCCGCACCCACGATCCCTGCCGCACCCGCACCTGGTAACCTTGTGATTAAACCATCTTGGATCTTTCAAATGCATATTGAAACAAGTTCAAACAGAAAGAACAGAATTACACTTTTAACAGGATTCAATGCTCCACCTTCTAAGCCCATCTCTTCACATAAAATGGCAAAAATGATTCCGTTAAGAATAACTCACAGTTATAGAGATATTAATTGAATCATTAATAGGCATGCAGTATTTTTTCAAAAATTTCGATTAAGAATATCACTTAAAAGAGACATGACACATAATATCGGAATTCATCAAGGATTCATTCCAATTAATATTTTCTTAAACCATAATGATATCATCAGGATCATAAGACTGAAATATGATGATCAGTTCAAGAATCACTGGACTGTGGCCTTATTAATGTAGTAAGCCCTTATCATATGGCATTAGCTCAATAGGCTAATTTCCTCAACTTTCAAGGAGAAGACCGAGGTTCGAATCTTACCAAGCAATATATGCACAGTTACCAGGCTGTTGTAATACCATTATGTGGTCACAATGTTATACAGGTGAGGCCCATTTCAATCCCATATAACCCATTAAAAATAAAGAAGTAAAAAAATGTAGTAGAAGTCCTTCTATAGCACCGGTTATATTAGTTCAAAACAAAAATGGATCCTATTGTTTATATATTGATTTCAAGTAACTCAATAAAACAACTATTAAGAATAAGTTCCATAATTTGTTATAAAGTGATGAAGATCATTACAAAGTCAGTCCCATTTGAGTCAAATAATGCCCCAGCAACCTTTTAATATGCAATGAATAAAAAGTTTCACTAATATTTCTGAAAATTCATGCTAGTATTCTCCAATAACACTTTCATACACGGTGAAACATGGACAGTCTAAAGATGACAGAACTTTAAAGTACAGAAGCTTCCATTTTAAAAATGGACAGTCTAAAGATGTGAGAAAATCTGCAAACAAATCTGCAGAATCCCAATTTTTTGCCGATTTTTGCCGATGCAATCAGCAAACTCTTGGCGATGCAAATATTTTTTTAATATTTTTACCGATCTTTTGCCGATTTTGTTAGAGATTGTCTCCTTCCTATAACGGGATAAGACCATCAACCACTTAGTCATCGTCTGCTTACTAAGCCAAGGCCCTCAGAAGCAACAAGCTACTGCCAATTCAAGCTCAACCCTTATGTTGAGGCAGAAATTTTTAATATTTTATATTTATAGTAAAGACAAATCAGATGAATTAAAATTAAATTAAATGTGATGCATCAATTATAATGTTAAACTTACTAACTTTGTATAATGTTAATTAAATGTGATACATCAAGAAATATTAATATATAACTAAATTTGTTTTTTAGACAGTGCAACGGTTTGAGCTTTGGCTCTTCTTCAAGAGGTGCAAGGTTCAAACCGTGGCGTAGGTGAGTGTGTGAGGGGGTGGGTGTGTGTTCATCAATTTTTTTTTTTTAAATATTAAAGACTAAAAATATTGAAATAAACTAAAACTTACATAAATAACCAAGTGCCTATCTTCACAGTGCAACTGCTTTAATTTTTCTCTGATTTAAGATAACTCCAATAATAGTTCATTAGAAATGCTAAAAATATTGAAATAAACTAAAACTTACATAAATAACCAAGTGCCTATCTTCACAGTGCAACTGCTTTAATTTAATATTTTCTCTCTGATTTAAGGTAACTCCAATAATAGTTCATTAGAAATGCTAGCAACTCAATTGTGATAGTGTTTGTACCAATGTGAAATGCTTAATGTTGATTTAGTAAATGAAAATGTTGATTTAGTAAATTAATATATGATTTTTATTAATTTTTGTACGACCGAACCCAAAACGAACCCAAGACAAAAATATATATTTACCGTACCGGCGAACCAGGTTCTTCGAACCCGAACCCGAACCCGAACCCGAATCCAAAACGAACCGGTAACTTAGAATTGATGCATCACATTTAATTTAATTTTAATTCATCTGATTTGTCTTTACTAAAAATATAAAATATTAAAAAATTTATTTGACTAAACAATCTAAACACGGTTGAAAAAAATTAATAAATTATATATAACACCCGGTTTGTCTTTGCTAAAAATATAAAATATCAAATTTTTTATTTGACTAAACAATCTAAACACGGTTGAAAAAAAATAAATTGTATATAACACCCGATTTGTCTTTACTAAAAATATAAAATATTAAATTTTTTATTTGACTAAACAATCTAAACACGGTTGAAAAAAAATAAATTATATATAACACCTGATTTCTCTTTACTAAAAATATAAAATATTAAAAATTTTATTTGACTAAATAATCTAAACACGGTTTAGATAACACCTTATAACCTATATACAATATTAAAATTTTTATTTGACTAAATAATCTAACGGTTGAAAAAAATTTAATATATATATATATATATATAATTATATAATCTAACTATATTATAATATTATATATTATTATACAATCTAACTATAGTTATAATATTATATATAGTTAAAATGTATAATATTATATATTATATATAATATAATATAAAATTATATAATCTATATTATATAATATTATATATTATTATACAATCTAACTATACTTTTCGTTTTCCCTGCATTAAAAACCTTAGGATTTTGTGTTGAACTATTCGCAATTAGTGGCAGTGCCGAACAGTGGGAGTGAATGCGAATGCGCCACGCTAAGGGCTGCCTTCATTATCTTCTCGTAGCTTAATGCCAATTGTGGCCACTCTCTGGTCTGTACAGACTCTGTCCGTGAACAATTTTTTAGCTTTAGTCCTCTTTAAAGAAGACACCCATCAAATGTCTTTTGAATTCAGTAGTTTCAACTTTCCCCTCCCACCGCCTCCATAACCTCTACTCGCATATTTCTGGAAAAGCGGAAATGCAGAAGTCTGTCTGGTCATACATCAGAAAATTAACGGTGTCTGTCTGATTCGGAGAGTTGGACGAGTGGTTCGCTCAGGGGCCACGGAGGTTCTCCTCCGCAGAGCTCAGCGCAGCTACCAGAAACTTCAGCGACGACGAAAAGCTCGGACAGGGAGGCTTCGGTGGCGTCTATAGAGGAATCCTGCCCGCACTTTAAAATTTTATATTAATATTTAATTTTAATTTTCTTGGGTCCGTCCAGGGTTCTGCCCTGGGGACCCGGATATGCTCGGGTCCATCCAAGTGGTTCGCTCAGGGGCCACGGAGGTTCTCCTACGCGGAGCTCAGCGCAGCTACCAGAAACTTCAGCGACGACGAAAAGCTCGGACAGGGAGGCTTCGGTGGCGTCTATAGAGGAATCCTGCCCGCACTTTAAAATTTTATATTAATATTTAATTTTAATTTTCTTGGGTCCGTCCAGGGTTCTGCCCTGGGGACCCAAATACAGCCGGGTCCATCCAAGGACGGACCCGAGCATATCCGGATCCCCAGGGCAGAACCCTGGACGGACCCACAGGCAAACCGGACCCGTATCGGGACCGGAAACGGACCGTACCAGGATCCGAGGGTCCTAAGGGGCGAACCCGTAACATAGGATTTTTTCAAACAATTTGCAATTTTTTTTAGGCTGCGGCCAATTTAGGGTTTTTATGCAAGCCCATTTTTCAGCTGTTAATATTTGAACTTCAAAGTTTAAAGTTTAAACCCTAAACCCGAAAACCTAGTCTAGGGTTTCGGATTTTTTTTTTTCCTCCTCTTTTTAAGTAAATATTGCTGCCTGATAACTATGCATGTAAGCCCATTTTTCAGCTGTTAATGTTTGAAACTTTGAACTTTGAAGTTTAAACCCTAAACCCTAGGCTAGGCCCTAGGGTTTTGTTTTTTTTTCCTCCTCTTTTTAAGTAAATATTGATGCCTGGTAACTATGTATGCAAGCCCATTTTTCAGCTGTTAGTGTTTGAAATTGAAACTTTGAACTTGACGTTTAAACCCTAAACCCTAGTCTAGGCCCTAGGGTTTTAGGTTTAGGGTTTTTATTGTCCTCCTCTTTTTAAGTAAATATTGCTGCCTGATAACTTATGTATGCAAACCCATTTTTCAGCTGTCAATGTTTCAATCTTAAACCCTAAACCCTAGCCTTTTGGTTTAAGGTTTAGGTTTTTATTCTTTTTTTTCAAGTGATTGTAACTTTGTTGTTACTTGTTTCCATGTGCAAGCATATAAAAAATGAAACCCTTCTTGTTACTTGTAACTTTGTACCTTTTCATATTATAAGCAAATACAAGATGTGTTTTGTCACTTTCATGTGTACTTAATGCTTGACCCTTGTATGATGTCTTGACATGAATTATTGCTTTTATTGCAATTTTTGATTTTCATAATGTTAATTTATTGTAATATTCATGAAAAAAAACAAAAAATCAACGAAATTTTTATCTTTCTTCGTTTATTTTTTTGCCGATCCTTTGTTGATTCTTTCCCCGATTTTTTTCCAATTCCCAATTTTTTCCGATTTTCCAATTTTCTCAACTATGCTTTACACAAACCATAGAGAGAATGCAATCCACACAAAGCATGCAGAATACTTCATAGCTTCTAGAAAAATAAACAAAATTGGAAGACTGTAAATATAAAAATAACATAATTGTCTAAGCTGTAGGTTCCTCAATCCGTTAGCATACTCGAAAGATACTGTACTTATAATTCAAAATACCAAATAATAGTGCAACTTTTCATTTATAAAGTAAACAACATCAAAAAGAAGCATAACCAAGTAAAAAATGAAAATTCAGAAGAACACAGGGAAAACAATAAAACAAATTCTGACTGTTGTTGAGAGATATTAAATCAACAACTGAAAATACAAATAATCTTACTGTTGTGCTTGAAGACTCTTTACATGCTGATACCGATCGCCAGTTTCAGTTAGTGAACCGAAGTGTTGGCGTTGCTGATTCAGTTGAACATGCAATTCTGCTACCTTTTGCTTTAACCTTGCTACATCTGCTTCAGCAAGTGCTATTTCCTCTAGCTCTGCCCGTGTCTGAATTAATCATAAAAATACTTCAACATTTATCCTCACAAGTAAGCCTCTTATGGTCAATAACATGTCATATAACTATCCTAAAGATGTGTTTTCCAATATCTACAAAATTATAGTCAATTGGCATACCTTAGAATCCATAGTGCGAGAGCTAGAAAACTGTCCTGAAGACATGCTTAATCCAATCTCCAGTGCTGTTCTGAGGTCCCTCTCAGCTTGTAGTTGCTCTTGCAGCCTTGCAACCTACAATAAAAAACAGTAAGAAGGTTTACATTGCTATGCTATCTCAGGATGACCATCCAAATTAGAAAAGTAACTCAAAGTACAATTCTGAAATTGAATTTTGAGTTGAAGGCAGGCTAAAATATACGCAATTGCAAAATGGATGTTATGCACTTATACACGACTAAATCCTGAAAACAAGAACAATTGTCCATACATCTTGCTCAAGTGCTAAGCGACGTTCATGCAAAGCTTGTTTCCTTCTCTCCAAACTAGCTTGCAAAATAGCATTTCCCTTGGCCTGAATAACAGATATGTATATATTTAACACCATACAGATATGAAGATGTGAACATAAGAATTTGCTTAGTGAAGAATACAAATGCAGTAAAGGACTCATAATGTCATTGGCTAAGAACCCTTCCAGAAGAAGAGTTACCTCTTTTGCAATTTTGTTCCGCAATTCATTTTTGGTCATCTCAAGCCGTTGAATTAGAAGTCTGCAGAGAAACAATACTGATTAATCTTTCCGTGTCTGTGCCAAAAAATTAAATCACAATAGGATTTGATGCTGAAAACCCTACCATTGGAACAACCAAAATAAGAAAAAACAAAAGCCAAGAACTTAGCATTTTCAGATTTGCACTTATTGTTTTTAAACCATACAACTCAAAATTGAAATGGAAAACAAAACATCAAAGATCCACCCCAAAAGACAAATAATGTGCAATCTAGCATACCACTGCAACACATAGAAGACAAAAAAAAAAAAACTAAAGGAAACTGGAACTTGCAGAGTTCAGCTGAATTCTAAAACGTGTAAATTGAAATCGAAATGAAACAACCAATGGTCCACTCAAGTGGCAAAAGAATATGATATAAAAAGTAGATCACCTCAATATTCCTGTCACAAATAATCCAGATAGACAATAAAAAAAATGTAGTGACATTGTTATTCATATCACCGTTCCTCGAGATTAATGAATCAATTTCACGGTATTAAATGTTAAGTACCATTTCTTTACAAAATATGTAATCAACAGCACCACAAACGACACAAAGTAGTACAATCGAACTGAAGAGTACAAAAAAGCAAAATTATATCTTAGGGTTGGATGAATCCTAGGAGTAAAAAAGTAACTAGCCAATAATACTAGAAAACAAACAAAGCACACTATAATAAAATTTAAAAAACTCGGAGTGGGTAGATCTAACAGGATTTTACCCCTAAAGCATTTTGTTCACTAATCTTGGGTGTGTACCAATGTTAAAAATTCTGTGATAAGGCCAACAGAAACAAAAAAAAAAAGGATTGGCAATTAATCAGGAATTGATCAACAATCAACTGATAAATTTTAGAATAAATAATCATAAATAAAATACCAAAAAAAAGACATTATCTTTAACGGTTAAATTCCACGAGTCCAAGGTTCAAATCTTGTCAAGTGATACATGCAAAATTGCAAAGCTGTTATAATACCATTATGTGATCATGATGTAACACGATTGGGGCCCATTTCAATCCCATATAACTTTTAAAAAGAAAACCAAAAAATATATGGGTTTAGAGCATCTAGTGGGAAGCGAGAAGTTTTACACCCTAAACCAAGGTTCAAATTTCATGGGCGAACCTTAACATTTTAAACAAATGATATGAGCCAATGTAGTTAAATATCTCAACTTTCAAGGACTAGACCCAAGTTCAAATCTCGTCAAGTGATGTATGCTTCATTGCAAAAATGTTGTAATACCACTATGTGGTTTGTTAAAATATCACGGTAATGTGGTCAATGATGTAATACGGATGAGGCCCACCTCAATCCCTTATAACCAATCAGAAAAAAAAAATGCAAGCACTATTATATTCACATTTTTTTATTATTTGGTTTTAACGGATTGAAATGAGTCCCACATGCACTACATCATGACCAAATAGTGGCGTTACAACAATTTGGCAATTATGGATGAGGCCTACCTAAATCCCATATAACCAATTTAAAATAAAAAATAAAATTGCAAGCACTATTATATTCACATTTTTTTATTAATTGGTTATAAGGGATTGAAATGAGTCCCACCTTTACTACATCATGACCACATAGTGGTGTTATAACAATTTGGCAATTATGTATGTATCGCTTGGCAAGATTTGAATCTGTTTGAAAGTTGAGTACAACAGATTGAGCTAATGCCATTTGATAATATTATATTCACCTATTTTACCATACATACAAAAAATGGCAAGACGAAAATAATTTTACAAAACATTTTTAAGTGATAATAAAATCTAATTTTAATACTATTTAGTATTTTATAACATAAGCCTCATCAAGTGGCATTATCTCAACCAGTTAGATTCCTCAACGTTTCAAAGAGGAGACCCAGGTTCGAATCTACCAAACGATACATGGATAATATCCAAACTTTGTTGTAATACCACTATGTGGTAATGATGTAATACAGGTGGGGCCTGTTTCAATCCCATACAACTCATTAAAAATATTTTTTTTTTTATAACATAAGAACTATGAAATCTCCTACTTAATAGTCATTTACCCATGGTGTTGAAGTTTGAATGGAAATAATGTTTGGCTCACAAGGAACCCACCAAGGTTAATTTCCACGAGTGTCTTGATACTACGATTTGTGGTACCACCACGATAATATGCTTTGTTAAAATGGCCAACAGGTTTGAGGTATAGTTACCATATTCGACAATTTTTGTGCTTGGTTACTCGTATCTGCGTATCAGATACGGATACAGATACAATACTTCTTGAATACCATATCCATATGTACCCAAAAACATGTACCATATCCAGAGGTATCCAAACACGTAGGTACCGTATCTAGACGTGTCCAAATATAGCCTAAGTGTGCCTAACGATGAAGACTTAGGTACTCTAGATAGGAGGTTCAAGGTTTGAATCCGAAGGGAGGTAGGGTATGTATGCCCCTAGGAAGACAGCACAACATAAGTGCCTCCTCCCACACATAGTGGATCTAAGGAGTACGAGGTGGTTTGATATGCTAATGCTCCTCAACATTAAAAGTTACTTCAACTTTTTAACATAGTACACAGGAACCATATCTAGATGTACCAGAATACATGCCCCTATTTGGTTCATATCTAATATATCCTAGAATCCCCTATGCACGTCTAATGTTGTATTCACAATTTGAGATTAAGAGAAGAATAAACGGGTACCATATCTAGATGTACCCGAATACTTGTCCCTATTTGGTCCATATCTAATATATCCTAGACTTATTTGGTCCATATCTAATATATCCTAGAATCCCCATGCATATCTAATGTTGTATTCACAATATGAGATTAAGAGAAGAATATACAATTTAAAAAAATAAATTAATAATTAAAAAATCAATGACAATCATTTTCTTAGTTAATGAAAATATCCTATTCAAAACTTGTCTATAAACATTTTATGTTATATCTTTTTTTCTTTTCATATATAAAACATATATGCTTTTTCTAATGTCGTATCCAAATGTATCCATGTTTGGTGGTCTTGAAAACTTACTATACCTATAACTGATATCACATCCATTTCCATGCAACATAGTTTTGAGGTAAGTAGTGAGGAGCAAGGAGTTCCACATAGTACACCAAAGTTCCAATCCCATGGGTAAAACTTAAAATTTGTCTATTAAACAACATTCAAGTGGCCGAGACCAGTCATCTTCCATGGAGTAGGCTCAAGTACATTTCTCAACAAAGCATAAAGGCCCTATGTGCATGAGTGATAGGTGCTTGACCCCCAATCAAGGTGTCTTGGCTTCACTACAAACAAAAATTGTGGCGACCCATTCAAAAAAGTGGTTTTTTTAAGTATCGCAGTAACACGGTCATGATGTAATACAAGTAGGACCCATTTGAATCCCATATTAACCAATTCGTATATAGTCAATTATAATTCATATAAATGAATGTGGAATTCTCATTTTAAATAAACATTTCAACACTTGTTCTACGTAAATAATTTTAACATATTTTATATAATATTAAAATCAGATTTAAATATCATTTAGTATTTCAAAGTGTGAAATACTAAAACTCCTATTACTTAATGTTTTAATGGTCATTACCAAAGGGGTTGAAATCCAAGTGGTGAGTACATTTAGCTCTTGCCTTCCACGAGATGACATTTTGCAATGGCAGAACGTGTTTCCTGTACAACGGGACACATTTTCAAGACATCGGTCATGTCTCTAGTATGGGCCCTAAATCCCAACACAAATCCCCATGAAGCATAGTTTGGCTCACAAAAGCCCCCACCAGGGTCCAATTCCCATGGGTATCATGATAAAAAATTTTAATAACACAAAAATTTGGTCCCTTGAATTATTGCAATAATGTAGTCAAGATGTAATACAGGTGTGCCCCAATTAAATGCCATATAATCAATAAGAATATTTTAATTCATTTTATATATATAAAAACAAATGACTATTAAAAACTCTTTGTCTAATTTTAATAGATATCAAATACCATGAATTCAAGTGGTTCAAAACAAGGGCTCCCAATGCGGAGACCCATGTTCAAACTTTACCAAGCCATATAGAAGGTTTTTAACATCCACAACACCAAAGGCAGCCTACGGAACAGGAACTTTACAAAGAAGTTTATAGATGCAAAGATCAAATGGACGGAAAAAATGCTTATAGCCCAAATAAGATGATGCAAAATCGGGGGATTAATAATACCTCAAGAGGCATTAGCAGAACGAATATGTGTCTTTTGCACAGCATAAGTAGTGGATATTGAAAAACAATTTATCATGGAATGTGAAGCCTATAATGACATCAGGATTGCATACGAGGTAACTCTAAAAGCAAACTCACTAATGGAAATTTTTGAAGAATTAAGAATAGAAAAAACAGGGAAACTTCTCATCAAAATCAACAAGAAAAAAAACACATTCCAAAAGATTGTAAGAGGATGTGGAGCTTTTTGGCTTTGTTGAAACATTTTTTTTCTTGGATATTGTTAAATTTTGGAACTCTGAATAGGAGGTCCAAGGTTTGAATCCAAAAGGGAGTAGGGTTGTACACCATACCCCATCTTGTATTTAAGCTCTTGGTCCCATAGAATGCTTTGGTCTTGTTGACGTAATTAAAATCACTTCATGTCATTCATTTTAAGAATCATGGTCACCATCCCTAAAATCTGACCAAATCATCTTTTTGCAATATTGATCTTTTGCTATTGATTTTGATGATAAATTCTCTTACTTTCTCCTCTTTAAAAAACTCTTGGAATGAATCCACTGCTAGGGTATCAGCATAGCAAGCTTAAATATCACTATATGCCTCATTCCAAAATAAAATGTTTGTCTCAATTGTTCCTGACGTACAAAAGGTATATATCCTCTCCACCCACTCCTCTTTTGGTCTCTTTCATCTGCCTGTTTC
Source organism: Wollemia nobilis (assembly GCA_028583015.1). Classification (NCBI taxonomy): domain Eukaryota; kingdom Viridiplantae; phylum Streptophyta; class Pinopsida; order Araucariales; family Araucariaceae; genus Wollemia; species Wollemia nobilis. The sequence continues at coordinate 2,442,190 of JAQPPZ010016833.1, read as the reverse complement.
ACATCTAAGTTGGTGAGTGCTGGTCCTCAAATGGGCCAAGATCGTTTTTGCTTTCTAAATGATGTTTGCCCCTATATAAGTCTTTTGATAGTGATCATATGTAGGGTTAAATTCAGTAAGATAATGTGCCTTCTTTCTTCCTAGCTTATTTTCCAACATAGCTTAGTAATGCCTTTGTCTTTGTTATTATTTGGGCATTCATCCAAGTTGATATTCCATTTTTTCATCTTTAAATATTGGGTGGAAAATTGGGTAGATTATGGGCATCGCAGCTAACCCATAGGTTACCGCTGCCAAAGGGGGAATTTGCCAATGGAAAAAATCTAATTTTAATAGTTTCTCTATGAAATTTTAAAAATTAATATTCATTTTAACTTTTAAGTAATATTCAATTATTTTAAATTTTTAAATTTTAAACACTAGAATCTATGTTAAAGTTTAAAATGTGAGTACTACTATATAATAAACAAAAATAAAAAGTATATGCATTGAAGATTATAAAATCTAAAACAACACATTATAAAGTAAATATTAAAGGTGAGAAACTGGAAATGGAGACAGCCAAAATTGTTATCACCTGCAGCTGATAAAGATAAGCAGCTGCAGAAATGATGAAATGAAGACTTAGCCAAAGAGAGACTATTTAGAAGTTCAAGGCATAGATATTTGGAGTAGACAACAAAGAAGAAATCACAAAATTATTTTAAGCAGCAGGAAACAGTTCTTTCCCTTTTGAATGCTGATTTCCCCCCAAAGCCTTAATTGTTTCCATTCAACTCGCTAAAAACCTAAGGTAAAATGGAATTTATAGGGTTTGAATCTGTTTGCTGCCTATTAGAAATCCTTCTCTGCCCATTACATTTACTGGACAACACCGCAGACTGAGCAAAATGAAAATATATATATATATATATATATATATTTTCCTAAAGCCCTCTACTCCAAACAGGAAGGAATTGTCATTTTCTAAATTTATTAAATATCTTAACAACTTTTTCAACACTAGTGTGTAAAAATGATTTAGTCATTAGCGTTGTATATTGTTATTAGGTGCAAGCAAAGAGTGAATAATACCTTAAAAAAAAAAATTAAAAAAAGAGGACCGTTAATTTATTTCTATGTAAATGTTTAATTTCCAAGAACATTTGCACAATATTTGTATCTGAATTCTGATACCCATTAATTCAGTCTTGTCAAAAAATATAAGTCTCCCACTCCTCTTTAGTCTAAGAACATCAAACTGACAGCCTCTGTTCCTGCAGCCATATAGAGAAAAAGCTTCCATACCAAACGGACTCCCTTACAAGGAGAGAATTGCATTCTGAAATACAAAGCCCCAGTAAATTTGTTTATGTAAAAGCAGTCCTCATTACAATCAGGGAATATTGTGTTTAACGAGCACGTAAACCTCTCTGGAAGTCAACAAATAAAGTGTTTAATGTACTGTATATGGATCTCTCCAGGATTTTGTGTTCTATACTCTGTAAAACAAAAACGTAATCCGCGTGATGTGGTCCCCCGGCGCGGCCCCGTTTCCCCCCCCGCGGCGGATGTGTATGTAAGAAGATTATATATAAAAAAAAAACGAAACAAAAACAAAAACGTAGGCAAATTTTTCCAACCAAAACTCTAAAAAATATAGACAAAGTAGTCACAAGTAAGAGACTAGAAAACAATACCAAACGTGAAAAAATTTAATGAAAGTTTTTTTTGTTCCAAGCTTAACGATAGATTAGAAATTTCCTAGTCCACAACTGACGATGCAGGAAGTGTAAAAAGGCATTCGACAAGCTCCACCATGACAAAATATGAGAACTTAGATAAACACTGCATGCATCAGTATAACTAAGAAGTCTAATACTGAAGACTCTTATGAGGAACAAACTTACTCATCTTCTCCTGAAGAGTCAGTCGGTTCTGGACAATGATTCTTTCTGTTCACCTGCATAAAGGTAGTTAAATATAATACCACTGCTGTAACAAGTGCAAGCATCAATGCAATTCACATTAAAAAGACTAGTTACACAAAATATCACCAAAACCACCTCTCTAAATAGAAGTGAAAGAATGCTTACAGAGTTTTGGTTCCAAAGCGATGTACGCTTCAGAGTGGATAAAGAACCGTTCGATTTATTTACAGTTTTTATATTGCCTATGCCAGGTCCTGGCCCAGGACCAGGACCAGGACCAGACACACCAACTGTAGGACTTGGTGGAGGTGATGAAGTGCTTCCCCAAGGTATTCGACTTCCATTAAGTGAGCCACTGTGATTATTATCATTTTCTCCTTCCACATAATTGCCCCCTTCTTGTTCCCCTGTGTGCTGCTGAGATTGAGGATATGAATCCTTGGATGCTTTCTGATTTATGGTAGAAATTTCCATGTCTCCAGGGTACTCAACATCAGAGTCACCGCCTTAAAAAACCTACAGTATAATTGTAACAAATATTTACTACAAAATTTTGTAAAGCATGTGTGCTCCAAAGTCATGTAGAAAAGTCTTAAACAATGAACCCTTTTCATATTTGTGAAATAATATAGACAATACAAGCTGTGCATTTTGTCAATATAATATGTATGAAAGAAACAAACTAAAAAGAAAGAAAGGTCCAAAACACACCAAGCAATATTCAACTATTTATGCAAAAGGAGGTATTGTTTTCCTCTAAATTTCCAACAAGAAGCATCCTTGAGCAGACATTCATTGGCTTGGTCAGCACACAATGAGCCCTGATCAAAAACCCATATCCCAACATCACAGGAAGTATGCCAAGCATGGTAATACACATGCTCTAAATTCAAAGTATGAGTGCAATTGAGTGCTTAATAGTAAAAATATATTTTGGTTTCTTGAAATTTCATCATAAAAGCAAGCAGTAAGCAGTCAGTGTCTATCTTGCCATGATCTTGTTTGAAGTGATAATAGAATAGAAATCCAATGCAATTGTCAAGTAGAAAATGTTGTTAACTAGCTTATCATTAGAAAAATAGAGTCACTATGTCACTCATGTCCAAAGAGCAACATAGCTAACAAGAATGCAACGTAAGAAGTCTAAGGAATTAATCTCCACCACAAAGGGAACAAAGTATAATTGTAAACTAATGTGCTTAAAATTCCTCTTCATTGGAACTTCCTTTAGCATGTCCGCAACTCTAGAGACAAAATTCAGCTAGGTCTATACTGCCCTTAATATAGGACATTAAGAAAAAATGTCACACTCTTGTTGCTCCAGTGCTACCTTCTAAATTTGGGATATGGGGATCAAGGTTACAATTCTCACATCAGGGGGAGAGAGAGAGAGAGAGAGAGAGCTTCTATGATGTCCAAGGCACTTCATGCCAATAAAACATTTTTAGACTATGAGTTCAGCTTTATTTAATGTGGTAATCACTTGATAAGCTTCTAATGAATAGCTCACAGACTAATCAAAATATATACCCATCTAGTCTTCCTTATAGCTACTGAATCAAAGCTTTTGATCACAGCATGTGGGACAAGGTACTACACACTTCACTGATAGTTTAGATACGGAATATTGGTCCCTACAGTGTTTCCTATTCACACCCCAAACATGACAAATATAGAGATCAACCAATATACTCTTGAGGGGATTTACAAAGCACAAATACTGAGACATGCTAACGAGTGCCTTAGATAGTCAATTATGTAACATCTATAAAGTTCCACTGATAGCCAACAAAGACTTCACTTGAGAATTTCAATCATGTACTTATTCAAGCACAAAATGAAAGCTTTAAATTTATACAAGCAACAAAGTGAAATGCTAATGGTAAACTAAGCTGAGGGAAGTTATTTCTCAAAAATATATTTATCACTAACAGCAAGAAATTTCAAACAACCTAAAAAATAATACCACTGCCTGCCAACCTTATAATCATATAGGTCACTGCCCCCATTCCCACTGCTTTCACTGAGAGTACCACTAAGCACACGTTCAGGATCATCCTCAAGCTCAGCCTCAAGATCATTCTGTGCATCATGATATCCATCCTCTCGTATCTGCAGTACTTCATCATCACTGGAGCCTTCAGTGCCACTGTCGTCCATTTGAGGATACATTTCAGGAGAAGCAGGGGTTTGCTGTGTTTGATCATCCTGCAGTAAAGGTTGGAAAGGCTAGTTAACATAAAATATGGAGCAGGGCATAAACTTAACATGCAAAACATTTATGGATTCTGCTCAGTAAATTCTAACTTCTCTATAAGTAACTATAACCATCATAAACAATAATTTTCAACCAGGGTCCAATAAAACTTTTATATTGTAATTAAAGATGTTGACCTGCATTATCATAGACAAATAATAGAAACACCATGTAGACCTAGGAAGTACAAATCTCTAATACATTGCAGTTTTTAACTTTTAATATTTAAGATAATTAAATCTTTTTTAGATTCTCAAATTAATTTTCCATTAGCATCATAGGAATAGACAGTCAATTGTCTCAGCGGGGAAGAGCCATGGAGTACACAAAATCATGTACTCTATTTTTATTACAAATTTTCACGGTAACATCATTTCATTCTAATGCAGAATCACCTGATAAATACCAGCTTGTTAAAATTGTAATGGGCTTAACAGGTATAAATTGACATGTCAATATAAAGATAAAAACTTGCTGCTAACAAACCATTAAACTACTCTCATCAGGCTACAGATCTGAGCTTACAGCATAACAGAAACTTACACTCAAATCCCTACTCTATAAAAGCATGCTATGGCATTACAGAACATTACCACAAATATGTTGTCATACTCCTCTAAAAGAGTTGTAACAATCGCCTGAGCGTTGTTCGCTGCAGCAGCTGCAGCAAGTAGCTGAGCTGCATTGTCCCCACTCCTGTCCGAATCATCGTCAAGTTCACATTCACCTGCCAAAAGAGGCCTTAGAAGCAAGGGTGCCATGCAAGCCGCAACTGCTGATGCAGTCATCCTATTCTCTGAAGTATGCGAGGCTACAGCATGCATCATTTTCAGAACCCTGCAATCAAACATTAACTTCATAAATATTTAATGAACAAAAGTCAAGTTGATAACCTGAATTAAAATCCTCCTATGTAGAACATTACCTAAGGTAACAGTAAAAGAAAAGAAAACATGCGCATCAACTTAAGCATTTGCTCCTAGTGTCAATAGCTCCATGCTAACAGCGTAATCGAAGTTTGTGAACTATAAAACCTCAACTATCTCCAACTGATTCATCATTCTATAACCAAATACCAAAAAAGGGCATCCAGCAGCTGTTGTTTGAACTGAATTTCCTATTGATTTGTCAAGAATAGATGTTTCCTTGCATATTCATCATTGCATTTATTCTATCCTCTTTGAAATTGAACGCCGCTTCTTTAGTCTTGCTCTTTTGAAACTTAAGAAGTAATTCATAAAATGAAGTTCTTGGTAAGCAATGGACCATGCACAACCTGAATTTGTATGTTTGCATCATTGCTGTAGTGTGTGTGACTTGTAATTTAATAGCCCGTCATGGTTGGTTGCTTTAAAGAGGCATTTTTTGTTCCAGCAAATTAAATAGCAAACCAAACATCCTACTTTTAAATTAAGTCTGTTATTGTTAGTGCATATTAGAAGGTGTTTAGTCTGTTGCTTCACCTGCTTCTTTTTTGTGTTGCAGGATCATGAGTTAGAACTTAAAGTTAATATAATTCAAGCAAAAGCAAACTCATGCCTCTCCTCTGGAGTTGAGACCCTACTGTCAGCCTTTGGTGTTGAAAAGCTGTATGTTTTCTTCTAATATAATTTTCTTTCTATCAAAATAAAAGATCTTAATAAATAACAAAAGTGCAAAAGATAAGAGGAGAACAATAAAATGCAGTCCGACATTACTAATTAATTTTCAACATGGCTTAGGAATGCATCTCAACCTGGACTACTAGCTTCTAAAGCAACCAAAAGGAAAATGCCTTCCAAATAAATAAACAGATAAACAAAATAAATAAATAAATAAAAATAACATATATATATATATATACTGTCAAATGTTATTTACCACAATATTTCAACCTAGCCAACCATTTACCTCTGCAGTAAACGACGATTTGGCTCAGGAAAATTCTCAGCAACAGCCAAGCGCATTGCAGCAATTCGAGCCTCCTTATAATCCATTCCTGCAAAATGTCCGATATATGCTTACAAATTTAAAACTCAACAGAGCTGAAGGACATCAAGTTGTTTTTCCATAAAAACAGAGCTCCTAACTTATATAGTAAAGGAATACATATGCCTCCTGTTTGTAACATGAACAACAGAGGCAACATAACATACTAAGCTAAATTGCATAAATCAATATGAGAACCAAAACAATATATTCATCTAATTGACACCTTAATTAGAAATTCCAAGATACCCATGTATTTCTATAGCAATTACAAAAATTGTCTCTAAATTATGCCATCTTTTGTTTTGCATTCTAATGGATTTAATTTGTTTGGCCTCGCACTGCACAACAGTGATGCTGGCAGGCTCAGCCTCAATCACTGCATAGCAATATATTCTCTCTTAGCATCTACGCAGAAATTAGCATAATCATTGGTGGAATAAAAAAGATGTTCATGTAACTCTATATTTTTTGCCTTACATCCAGTTTCAGGCTTTCATAAAGCATGCTTTCTATTTCCTGAAACCAATTTCATTGCCAATGTTTTCATTAATTGGTTGAAGAACATTTATTGCAACTCAATTGGCTGATAGGCACTAAGCTAAAGATTTTTGAATTAAAATCAATTTATGTCCAGGAAAACAGGACGAAATTTTTTGGAGCACCAAATAGAGAATAAAATCAGCTGACCTATTGACCCATGATAAATTACAAAAATAATGCTTTTGCCATACATGTTTGTGTTTTCTTTAGATGACATGTTAGTGTTGAAGACTAAACAGAATAACGACAACAATGAACCTCAATAGCATGGAAAATACAGTTCAGAATGGTACAAAGAAGCAGTTTTCAAAAGGGCTTCCTTCTGCATCTTATGGATGCAAAAATGCTACTCATCCTATGATTTATATCCATGCAGTAGTGCACATGAGGTACTATCATGCGTGAATTTAACATAAAACAGTTCATGGCAGTGAAACGATGCAAGTATCTCATACGAATAAACCTGAAATGATAAGACAATGCATGACAGATACAATTTGTCATAGGTTAAGATTCAAGAATTAAATCTGTTCCAGTGAAGAAGTTTGTCCAAGATTTTACACATTAAGATAATTCTATTACTGTCCACAGACGACCAAATTAGGCCAATGGGACTCATCAAAAAATAACTGTTACAATGCACTGTCATAAAACAAAATAAACTAGATTGGACTCATTGGAGCAAATAAGCTAAACCATAGTTGAGAAAATCGGAATCAGATAGTAAATCGGCTGGTTTAAAAATCGGCAAAAAATCGGCATTTTTTATTGAAAAAACCGAAGAAAATGCAATTTTTCATTGAAAAAAAGCTTTTTTCATGCATATCAAAAATTTTCGGGAAAAAATCGACAAGATCAGGAGAAAATCGCCTAGCCTGTGAATCGGGAAAAAATCGGCAAGATCAGTTGAAAATCGCCTAGCCTGTGAATCGGGAAAAAATCGGCAAAATCGGCATTTTTTGCAGATTTTCTCAACAATGAGCTAAACTACACTAAAGTGAACTACTGCATAACATCATGTAGAAACAAAATACAACACACTGCAATACAATTCCATAACCACTTAGATAAACAAAATATATAATGGGTATATTTACAAATACAAATGCATAAACTGCACACAGCATGTATCCTGCATGGCAATTGTCTGCAATACAACATATTCTGATGAACAATTTACCAACAATATACTTCGGAAAACAGCAACATATGCACATCTCTCTGCATTCCTCACATAGATGCTTACTTATAGACATAACAAGATTGATAGTCAGTTGGCAACTACCAAAGCACCTCTGAACTACGCGTTTACATAAAACATTAAATATCCCATTATTTTACATTATTACAAACACTTTGCACGCACGAATTATTACAAACACTTGTTACTTAACACAATATGGCAATCCTCTGCCATTTGACACAATATAGCAACATAATGGCAAACACTTCATGTGCACATATACATTCATACACTCAAACATGCATTCATTCATTCGTGCACAATTGTCAATTTGTCTGCCTACATCTATCCCCTCTTCTACATTTGTCAGAGTTCTTATCAACACATGAATTGAACATTGGGGATAGAAGCATTGAACGCTGTACTGGAGTCAGTTGTAGCACACCTCCTCCTTTCTCTTGTTCTACACATCTTTTGCAACCAGCTTTACTTCAAATTGCTACCTCCAATTGCTTATTCCACTTGATGTAGTCAGCCACATTACCAACATGATGGGCAAAACCTGTCATCGTTTGTGATGGAGGTCAAAGAGGCAAGATCCCCCCTTGAAGGTTCAAGGGCAACACCCCTTGCAATGTCAAGGGGCAACGCCCTACACACATATCCCTTCTCCAAACGACATCTTCTTGGCTTCTGACGAACATCCCTTGGCATCTAATGGCCTTGTCTTGACCTTTGATGAACATTCCTTGGCCTTAGACAACCCTGTCCTGGTATCTAACGAACATCCCTTGGACTCAAACGACCTTGTCTCAATCTCCGATGGACATCCTTTAGCATCAAATAGCCCTTTCTTGGCCTTGAATGACCCATTTCCTGGGCTATATGGCCTACTTCCTAGGCCAGACAGCCCACTTCTTGGCTTGGACAACCCAAGGGACCAGACGGCCTCGCTGGTCATCTTGACAACCTCCTTTCAAGTCCATACGACCTAATGGCCTTCCCAGACAACTAAGTTGAAGCCCAAATGCCCCCCTCCCCTTATACGCCTAACGGCCCAAGGGTCGTCTAAGGGTTTCTTGCCCTTTCCAAACAACCAAGGGGAGGCCCTATTTTCCCTCCCTTTGGCTAGATGGCCTATGTGTTGTTCAAGGTTGAGTCTATTCCCCCAAATGGCCAAGGAGAAGCCCTAACATCCTCTCTTGTTGATTGGACCATACCAGACAACTTGGGTCCCAACTTGGACAGCCTAGACCCAAACAGCCTAAGTCCTAACAGTTGTTGCTTAGGTCCAGAAAACCCTAATAGATGATCAAACACTGAACAACATCCCTTTTCATTCTTCGCATCATTCAATTCTTCGTCTACATCACTCACTTTGTCATCTGCATCAACCACTTGTGCAACCTCCTCTTCCTACGCACCTTCAACTATTTTTTCAAACTCTGCCTCCTCGATTGTAATCAAGTTCACCTCCTGTACTTCCTAGCTAGGGCTATGACTATTCTCTAACTCCTCGAACCCTCTACACATCACTACTTCGTCTCGACTTGCAGTACTTTGACATTCCCATACAAAGTACCCCACAAATGGCATTGCCAACATTGCACAATGGGTTTGCCATTAATATCATACTCAATTCAATGTCTTTCAATTCCATAGTAGTTGTCACAAACTATATCACCAATGGTATCCCCCCTTAGTACAATCTCCCTCTACGTTGCACATACCTATATTGATAATTTCATGTCTTGAGACGCGTTCTTTGTGTCGCACTCATCTTCAGAATCATCACTCTTCTCTTCAAAGTCACTTCCTTCACTAATTTCTCGATCCCAACACTCGGGAAATGCACTACTCTACTTCTCCAAAATACTCTTGTTTTCATAATCATCACTTCCGTTGGATGAGTCCCTCTCATCGTCAAAGTTACTTTCAAAATCAAAATCGCTTTCGTCTTTAGGTTCGTTATTGTCCTCATTAACATGACCCCAAAATTTTAATGACATATTTGCATCACTTTCCAATTTCAAAGCCCGCTCAAAGGCCTCTTGACATGATGTCGGAGGGACCAGCTTGATCTTCTTCTTATACATAAGAAGTCCTTCCACAAACCACCTCTTCTTCAATGTATTTGATGGATCATGCTCTAGATGGATAAACGCACTCCACATCCGATTGTAGGACCAAAAAAAATCTTTCTAACCCTGTTCCATTCTATAAATTTCAACAATGACCTCATCATCATTATGGAACAACCGAAATTTGTTCACAAATGCTTTTCACCACTCTTCCCAAGTTTTGTACTCGTCCTTGCAAATTTTCCAATGCCTAATTAGGTCCTTTGTTTTACCACCATGAAACATGAGACACTCAAACGATGTAACAAAATTTGTCGTTCTTATGATACGTTGATTTGACATCGACGATGGTTGTTTGCATGTCTCACCCTCTTCATGCACATCGTCAAATGCACCCCACCGCAATTGCTCTAATCAACCTATAGTTGCTCTAATGTCGATCTCCAGTCGCGCTCACAATTGAGCACACCAACCTACATTTGCTCTAGTCAAACTCCTATCTCACGCACTATAAAACACACCATCTTGCATTTGGTCCAATGTCGTACTTCCATCCCGCTCTGTTAGGAGGTGAATTCAATATCCAAAACTCCAATGTTCAACAGTGAGGTGTATAGTGGTGCAATTTATTGTGATCCATTGTTTTGAGTTGTTCGTATGCGACAAGAGAGGTCGCAGGGAGGAACCGGCCAGGTTCCCCCCAACCCGAGTGTTTGGGGGCTCTGCCCCCCACCCAAAATATTTGGTCCTCCATACAACCATACGTTGTGAGAGGCAACGAACAGTTTCCTGGAGTCTTCTTTTGGGAGAGGAAGCAAACAGTTTTTGGAACAAGAAGCAAACAGTTTTTGGAGTCTTCCTTTTTTTTTCTATAAAAGGGGAATGACCCCTTGCATGTAAAAGTTGATTGAATGTAAAAGTTTGCCGAAATCAATAAAATAACAAAGCTACCATTGCCCCATGGTTTTTCCTACACATTGCAGGTTTTCCATGTAAAAATTGTATTACTGTTTTTCCTGCATTATTGTGTTTTGTGCTTGCACATAATTTGATATTTTTTCTAACATGATCATCGTCAAACACACCAACTTGCAATTGCTCCAACACCAAAAATTTATTATGCATTGTTTGTATTGTACAGCTTGCTCCAACCACTCCTCACCTTTCTTGCCAAACAAGGTTGCCTCCTCCGTCAAACTTGATGTCAGCTTTGTCACACCCAACTTCATAGACATGAACATGAACTTACATATCTGCATGCATGTCCTCATCTATGTGAGCTCGTTTGTCTACGCAAACGTGAGCATCTATGCACTTGTTAGTCTTCATCAACGTGCACTTCCATGTAAGAACGCATAAACATGAATTTCCATATTTGCATGCATGTCCTCACCTGTGTGAGCTCATTTGTCTGCGCAAACTCAACCACCTGTGCACTTGTTTGTCTTCGTCAACATGCACTTCCATGGAACGCATATCTTCACTTGTGCAAACTTCTTCGTTGGTGCACAAATCTGCATCATGCTCAAACACTTGCACATCACCATGCACAAACACTTCCACTTCCCCTCATGCACAAATACTTGTATGTCACCAACTTCGTCATCATGTATTTTGTCATCACTGATTTCACCATTATGAATTTTGTGGTCATGGATTTTGTTATCTCATAATTTGCCATCACAAATTTCATTGTCTCGTATTTTGTCGTTACTAATTTCACTGTAATGTAAATCACATATTTCTCTGTCATCACCTACTTCATCGTCACAGATTTCTTCGTTGTCACGAATTTCTCAAATATTTCTTCGTCATCACAAATTTCTCCACCGTCACATATTTCATGCATAAACCCTTGCATGTCTCCTTCAGGTGTAGACACCTACACGTTTGGTTGCACATCCACTTGTGCGCCTACTTCATGTGTCGACCCTTCACCAGCGTCAACAAACAAGTCCCTATATTCTTATTTTGCAACATCCAAGCTTGCCTCCTCTCCAAGGAAACTACGTCGTTTGCCAGTTGCATTGTACTCATCCCATTATTTCGTTGCATACCTTCACGAGTGATTTGCTCATCACAACTCCATGTCACCAAACTCAACCCAACTTCAAATAAGCAACGGCACTAGAATGTAAAAAATGGAATGGAACACATTGCAATACAATTCCATTACCACTTAGATAAACAAAATATACAATGAGAATACTTACAAATACAAATAGATACACTATGCACATAACATGTATCCTGCATAATAAATATCTACATTTTATCAATATTCCAACAAACAATTTGCCAACAGTATACTTCAAACAACAACAACATGCACACACCTCTCTACATTCCTCATATAGATGTGTACTTATAAATACAATGGAGTCAGTAGGCGGTTGGCAACAACCCAAGTACCTTCAAACTGCCTGTTTACATCAAACATTACAAATACACCATTACTTTACATTATTACAAACACTTTGCCACATGCACATTCACGCACATTATTACAAACACTTGTCGCTTAACACAATATGGCAATCCTCTGCCATTTAACACAATATGGAGACATAATGACAAACACTTTGTGTGCACACATTTGCAAATGTATTTATAGACTCAAACATGAATTCATTATTTCATTCATTCATTCATGCATGCATGTCAATTCGTCTGCCTACACATCAAGTCATAGCCCCAAGAGGGGGACTCAAAAATGGGCATCTAAGTAATGAAAAAGTGGCGAAGGAAGCATTAGTCAAGTGAAACTAGAAATAGAAAAATAGGGAATAACTCAAGTGGATCTATGCATCAACTCAATTTGTAGCACAATGTGAAGTAAGAGCAAAGCCACCATCATAACAAACATCCCAATAGATCCACTGTACGATCTAATGATGCTCCCAAGAGAAAGGCAACGTCTAAGAGGGCCTGGTTGGATAATCTTTGTTAAGACGAAAGTTTGACCCCTAAAAGCTTCTTAACATCAAAGGTTGAGGAATCAATACAAAAAAATAAGAAATTGGTGATTCCATCTGTCTACAACTCTTGGGCAAGTGAGAGGAACCCACAAAACCCACATCTGAAAGCAATAATCCTGACCCATCACATGCGAGAATAAGGTACCAGAGACATATTAGTCGTAATGTAATGCAGACATTGACACCCAAATCTATCATTATCATTCTAGAGGCTCATAGTTTCATATGGACACTTACTGCTCTCAAAGAAAACGATAGTGTGCAAGAATGAGATGATCAATTAAATGATAAATGATCTCTCTTATTATATCTAACGCCAAAAAGCCATGTTCCTTGGGGACTCGTCCTAAGATTGGAGGACCATCTTAGAGACGCAGCAATAAAGATACAAGTGAGAAAGAGATCTAAAATGCCAATGTCTTTTAGCCTATAAAACACAATGTCTAAAAACAATGTCAAAGGACTTCCTAACGTCCACAAAGCATTGGAGGACCATCTTAGAGACGCAGCAATAAAGATACAAGTGATAAAGAGATCTAAAATGCCAATGTCTTTTAGCCTATAAAACACAATGTCTAAAAACAATGTCAAAGGACTTCCTAACGTCCATAAAGCAGCTAGACTCAAATTTCATGAGCCTGGTCAAATAGTCAAAACCAGAAAGAAATTGTATATAAACTTTCTCTTGTTCACACAACGGGGCCACATATGCCCAAGGGGTATGTTGGCTTCATTGTAACCTGAAAAAATCAGATGCACTTTCGAACAAGAAAGGGAAATTAGAAGACCATTTCAATAGCCCCTCAAAATACCACAAACCATCCATAAAATACATTTCAAATGCAAAAATGCATAAAACAACTAACTATACTAGGGATTCTTCATGGATCCTTTGTGTAGGAGATTTGAGGAAAAAACCACCTTAATATTTACATCTTGGGCTAGAAGGTCCACCAGAAAAATCACACACCTCTGAATAATATGAAGGGCAATCTCTTGAAAGTTGGCAAGTTTAGGAGTTAATTCCTCAATTATGCCTCAAACATGTAAATATTGTCGAATCTTTTGATATGGTTGCCAACATAGCATGAAAGAATTCAATTATTGTTTAAATTGGAAAAATACTGAATGGGGTTTCAATAAAGTAACCTTGATAATCTTAAATAAGCCGCTTTGCATAACCCACAAAAATTTAATTTGTGGAAAGGGTAGAGGGTATCAATGTTGACTAGGAAGTTATTTTCTTCTTCAATCAATTGGCATTTCCATAGTTCAATCACCTCCATTCAAAAACTCTTTAAATGTTCCTCCTTGCCTTCTTCCTAATAAGAGGGTAATTAATCAAGTAGTTAGAAATGATGTTTATGAACAATATAATCAGATCACTACTAGCTCCATTCAAATACTTTTTAAATGTTCCTCCCCGCCTTCATCCCAATAAGAGGGCAATTAATCAAGCAGTCAAAGATGATGTTTATCAACAATATATTCAGATCACTTGGGTCGGTCCATCTCAACCTCTTAGTCCCAAGTTGGCCTTCTACACTAAAAAATTCATGAGGCTTGAGATTGGCACTATTAATCGTCCTAATTATGTCAAGCGATATTAAACACACTACCTTAGGATTCCTCTCGGTCAAGTCAGAGTATGCTCACATCAGTTGAATGTGGAGACTGACCACGAAATTCCTCGAGAGGAAAAGGTATGTCATCTTTGCTCTATTCAGAAAGTATAGACTACAAAGCATTCATCTTCAAATGTCATGTTTATTACAAGGTTGCACGGCAACGCATCTTCCACCCTGGGGAACCCGTCCACCCATCCCCATTGTCCCCAAAATGTGGGGACAGCAGAGGGGACGTTTTCCCACCATCCCCCTTTTGGGAGGGATGGACGGGACATCCCCAGGACGCCACCAGGCAGCAAGGGGCCATCCCCGATACCCCTGTTGTGAGGGGACATCCCCGGTATCCCCTATCCATAATGGGTCATAATTAGATTTTCTACTGCAATAAAAGACAGTGAAATACACAAATTTCTGCCCTTTAAATTTGTATATATGCCCCCAAACTATTGTCCTATGCTTGTTTGAATGAAGAAATTAAAAGAGAACAAACAGAGATACAGTAACAAAACTGAAACACACACATAAAAGACTATGTTGTTCTAACTATTGTCACTTCAGCTTGCAAGTTCTACATTTCCTTCCTGAATTGTTTCTTGTTGTTTTGGAGGACCAGTATGATGAATTTTGGACTGGATTTTAGTATGTGCTTCGACTATGCTGTCAAGAGAATACACTAGAAATTACATCTTATTTCACGCTCATATGACTGCAAACTTGCAATTATACAGCAGACTGATCTTTGCCATTTGAGGGGTCAAACAAATGAAATTTAACACCAAACTTGTACAGCATATAGTTACCTGAGTTCTCCATTTTCCAGAGAAAGAATCATATGATTGAACTTTGTACAGCATATAGTTCTCCATTTGCCATTTGAGGGGTCAAACAAATGAAATTTAACACCAAACTTGTACAGCATATAGTTACCTGAGTTCTCCATTTTCCAGAGAAAGAATCATATGATTGAACTTTGTTGATTGAGTTATAACAAAATATTACCTTCAGATCTGAACTGTTATGTACTGCATTTCAGGGCCAAATACATGGATTTTGACCCAGACATCCCTCCTTCCAAAGTATCATCAACTTTTGAAGGGCCAAAGGTCTATGAGTAGACTATAACCAAAAAAACACACCCATGAAAGTCTCCCTCTGTCCCCAATACTTCTGTAACCTTGTAAATAATTCTAATGGCTTCTAAATACTTTTGTTGTAAACTATTAGTATTTAGTATTTTTGTTGTGTTAATTATTCTAAATATGATGAGGTCAACCCATCAGATAGTATTATATTTGTTGTCCCCTAGTCGTCCCCTAGCCGTCCCCCAAACATTTCCTAAAATCGACTTGTCATCCCACACTGTCCTCAAAACCCCTCCCCCCTCCCCGATACTTACTTCTGTAACCTTGGTTTATTATGAGATTTAGGGAGGTACCATTGCTTGTAAAAAGACTCAAGTGGATTGGTTGCCACTTTTTTCAGCTACCCTGACCAAAGATGCTTGCCTTTTTACCTCAGGGAAGCTATCACTCTTCACTCTTCCACGTCAGTTATTACAGGGGAGACAGACTACTACTCGACTAATCACCTCATTCTTTCACTCTATCTCTACAATCGAGAGTAATAAGTGCTCATTTGAAGCTACAACTATCCAAAATGTTAATGGCAGATCTGCGTGCCCTTGTCCGCTTACAAGAGTGGCTGGTTACTAGGGTTCTAGTTCTTTCTTCTTCTTGCATGTGGCACAACAAGACTGCAATTCTCTGGCATCGGGATTTGGTACCCTTCATGTGCCAAGGAGTTGTAGAAAGACACAGCTTACCAGTTTCCTATCCCCTTCTATTGATTCCATGGCCATGGATACTCGAAGAGTCTTAAGGGGTCATACTCCCTGTCGCCCCAAGATTATCCAACCAGGCCCTCTTAGTCCTGGCCATTCTCCTAGAAGGAGCATCATGTGTTGGCCCTTTTGTGATAGTTGTTGATGATGACGACAGTGCTTCTACTTTACATCCCACTACAGATTAGTGTTGGTGCCTGAATCCACTGGAGCTCCTTTCCATTTCTGTTTTACCTTGATTTCCAGCTAGATCATCATTACTTTTAGCATGCTAAGGTTTATCCATTTTGGGTAACCCTTGAGGCTATAATTTTATGCCACACTCTTGTTCCACTTCAGTGTATTTTACAATAGATTCTTTACTATTTATAGTACTTTTCGGTTACTAGAGTGTAAGAGCTCTTTCAATGAGTCCCATTGGGCCTACGTTGCCCACCTGTGGACACTAAAAGAATTTTCTTCTCTCTCTCCATTGCAAATAAAAATACAGATCTTGAAGGGTGGCAGTCCAAAACAAAGATGCTTAGGTTTATTAAGTAGTAGTAATTTGTTATATTTTTTTTCTTCCCAAAAGGAGACATTCTACAGAAAGAATTACCTCACCAGGGATGGCTAGTTCTTAGAGGCTTTTAAGGAAATCAGAGCAATAAGGATCAAAATTAGGATACTTTTTCTTGGTCTGTTTCTTTTAAATTCTTAGCTGACTCAATGTTCTTTTATATTTTTCATTTCTACAATTTCTTGCAGGGTACAGGAAATGTAAATTTGATATTTCACATAACTCTTATAAAATTAAAAAGAGCCATTCATCAGACTGCACATTCCAATGTCTTGTATTGCTAAGTTGTCATCAAGCTTCTGTGTTGATTGTGCATTTGCATAATTGTTTCTTGGAAAACCACATTCATTTGACACACTTGATGGTGGTATTACATTGTTTACTAAACTTAGTGTTCATTTAATTTTTTGGATGAAGCCTGCTTATTTTGGTGGTAGTAACAGATGCTTTCCCTTATTTCCCAAGAGTAAAAAGAGAGAGTCCGTTGTAAAGTCCATTATTCTGTAACATTCTTTAATTTTGTGGTATATGGAAGTTTTTCATAAAACGACAAACATTTGTTAACTCCTCATCGTGAGACCAGTATTTTGTGCATAGCCTGATTGCTATACAACAACTCCATTATGTTCTTACTCATTGACCCACTAATATTTTCAATATCTAGGAGAACCACTGCCTTCTTCATTAAAGAGATGGGATTGCAAAATCACAGCACTCTTATATGTTCTTAATATCTCTTCACCATACCTCAAAAGGCCACTACCCTTGATTTTGACCCACTGCTTTAGACTTCCAAATTTCTCTCTAATTGTGGGTCCATTGGTCATGCTTGTTTCCTCCCCACAGATATCTTGCATTTGTTCAATCCAAGTTGTGTCAAAGAGGTCGAACTTGAAATTCATTACCACCACAGCTACATATAATGGGGGTCTCCAGGCTAAGATTGAACAATTTAATGGTCTGTATGAACTTGGTGCTCTGGCATAAGCAACCATGTACACTGAAATGTCTGTATTTTTATCATATTGTTGTTATCAAAGCAATGAGATGCACTTGCTCATTTGCTAGAACAAACCCTTGCTTTGTTGGAGTTAAGTTTATATTAGAAAATAAAAAAGGACCATCTTGTTGGACATGACTAAAGAAATTAAATAATCCCCATCACTGTCACAAATTTATGCTATCATAGTGGGAAATAAAAAACAGGTTGCTTTCACCATTAGAAAGCATATATCCCAAATTTATAGCAAGCAGTATCTAAGATAGCTTACTATGTGCTTCCAGCAGTGCACTACAGCATGGGGCTGGAACTGGTGATGATGGTAGCTCCCTCAACACATGCTGCAAAGGAAGAAATAAATAACAGAGAAAGTAAGCCACAAAAAATTTAATACCTCAACCAATAACAACTCATGATATGAACATAAGCAGTGACAAAATCAAAAAAAATGAACTGTACAAAAAAGAACAACAAACAAAAGGAAATGTGAAAAACCTTGACACAATCACCCACAACATGTGCATCTTCATCTGGGGAAAATTCGTTCCTTCCTGAAAAGTTGAAAGGATATTAATCATCAGGCTCCATTTTGAAGTCAATTGAACAAAAATATATTTATTCATTAAAGGCAGTGTGGCGAGGGTGAACTAATACTAATTCGTTAGATGCAATCTAGTGATTCAAAATATTAATATTGATCTGGTCCGAAAATGTGCAGAAATGAAATAGTAAAGGAGCATTTCATGTTCCCACCTTGCTCATATTCACGGACTCGCTGATCCACTTCATCAACATCTGCAGCCTGACGAAGAATACCTTCTACTTTAACTCCTGTTCAAAAGGTGAAATGACTATTGTCATCCCTCAAAAACAACTATAACACAGAAAAGTACTTGTATTCAGACAAAAGCCAAATTTTCTTATAGTTGCATGCACGTATGTGTGTGGATGTGTGGGCTTGTGTGGGTGGGTGCTAAGGTCAGAAGACATCTCCAATACTGCCAATACAAAAAAAGAAAACAATTCAATAAAAAATAAAGCAAATAGTAGAAAAATGCCTCTCTTTCATATATTTGCACTCATTTTTTAGCACATATTTGGAGGAATTTTGGCTACATTGAGATGCGGGCATCTTTCACTTGCTTTTTGATCAATTCTAGAAGTTGAGCATGCCTGAGGAAATTCTAAGTTATTATCATGATAAAGGAAATCACATTTCCAATCCTCATGTCCTAGTATAAATGACAATTTTTCATTTTATAAAGTTTCCAAATCCATAATTGGTATTTTCAATTTTCTATGTTATATGGTCTTTCTTGTATGTATTATATTTTATATATTTGAATATATGCCATATCCAAGGTCTACTATACTTTTGCTGTATATCCATAAAGAACATTGCATCTTTCATAGCATATTGTTTCCATATTTTGACCAGTATATGTATCTATGCAACTTACATTCAGATACTACAACAACATTAGCCCTGCTAGTCCCTATCCAATTCATGTTCCAGCAATGAGGTCTGTATACTGTTCTATATATAGAAACCCTGTTCATCAGAATGTCATCCAAAGATTAAAAAAATCTGATTGTGTATATCAAGTCTTGCTGGATCGGCAAAGGGGTTACTAAGAGAACTCTTCTGTATTTTTATAAAATAACCCATATTTTAGGAAGAATCAATTAAATTAGGCTATAATCAAATGGCATTAGCTCAACCTGTTAGATTCCTCAACATTCAAAGAGGAGACCCAGGTTCGAATCTTTCCAAGTGATACATGGATAGTATCCAAGCTGTTGTAATATACATGGTGATGATGTAATACAGGTGGGACCCATTTAACCAATTGAAAAAAATTATATGAATAAGGCTATAGGAACCCACTTGAGCTCATCCTGAGCAGTTCACTTTGCAACGTCAAGAACTCTACGTCTTTAAAAATCCTTTCACTGATAGCATGGCATTTACTATAAGACTTGACAAAGTGGAGATGTAAACAAATGGACATCTGATAATAAGTTTTCAATATATACAAGATATAATTTCTTAAATTTCATATGGAATCCCAACAAAAGCCTCAGAATCTGCACCTCAGAAGCATTGCAATTGAGTATAAAAGGTCAAAACCCAAAAAGGTATAAAATTAAACATGTACAACAAAGGTAAAACTTCCATTGCGGCCCACAATGGGGACTTATATGCCAGTTTGGTATGCTGGCTAGACTGGGACCTAAATATTCATCTTTACCTTTTACAACCTCATAACATTCAAGCTTGAAACAAACACAGACCACTAAGAATCAGATAAATTTGAAATGAACCATCTAATGAATTTAATTAACCTCGAGAAAAAAATATGTGTTGGAACCCACCAAGTTCCAAAACTGTTATAATTTAAACCATAGTAGAGAAACTCAACATGAGGTGCAGACTTGAGAAGGCCAATTATGGCTTAGACTCGGACTCAGCAAAAACTTAGCAAAAAGCAAATGGTTGACACGGCCAATTGTGGCTTAGACTCAGACTCAGCAAAAACTTAGCAAAAAGCAAATGGAAGAAAATGCAACGTCTGATTGAAGAAAAAAAAAATTCATGCATGTCACAAATAATTTACATTATACACATCCAAAATTAATACTTAAGCTATAAAGCATTAAACTAAACACAAAACATACATCAATTAAAGATTTAAACAATAAAAAGAACTTGTCATCCAATCACTCTAAGCTTAAAAACACATGATGTAGGCAACATGGATTGAATCTATTTCATTCAGTGCATCTCATCATTCTAGCCTGACGACTTGACAACTTGCAGTTCTGTTTTTCAAAAATGTAAATTCTGTGTATAATTGATTGAACAGAAAATGAGGATTATATCATAGAACTGGTTTGCCACGGGGACAAACATAGACCCTCCATCTGGGCTCAAATTTCTTATGAAATTCCTAATATTATTATCAAACTAATCATGTTAGCCAATTGCATAGATGGGCTGATATCTCTTATTGATCCCTAGATTTCAAATCAGAAGTATGACAACCTGTTTTACTTTTGCAGTTGCTTCTAACTAGCCCCAGGCCTTCTTACTGTTTGTTCAAAGCTTATATATCTCAAGACACTAGGGGTAATTTTCTTGTGTCCCCAGCCTTACTCCAAGGCTAATTCAAAGGTTCCTTCCATGCCTGTAATAATCTGCACCACTAAGGAAACAATAATCTAAGCTTGCTACCAAAGTCCATGCTAGTAACTTATATTTTACTTGCAAGCGAGATTTCCTTGGGATAACATCATTACTACATATCTTTGTGGAGATATTACTATCAAGGGTTCTCTATATAATACCAAATGAAACTCGCTTTTCATTTAGGATTAAGTGACGTTTGAATTCTGCAGAACTTATTGTTGACTTTGAGGGTGATATTAAGGAATCCGTTGGTTTTGGACGATATTCTGACCCTATGGAATTTGGTTTTGATTCGGTGCGACTTGGTTTTGCACAACATTCTGGTTCTGCTGTAGATTCTACAAGGCCAGCTAATTTTGAGCAGCTAACTTTGCGATCCTTGTTGGTTCTATCACATAGCCTGATTTTGTGAACTAGATTGGGTCTGTGTCCCAGCTTGGTTTTGTGGTATTTATTGGTTTGGGACATTCATCTGTTTGTTCGGCCCAATCTGTTTTTGACTAGTTACACCTTTCTAATTCGAACCAACCTGTTGATTTCAGGCGGTTTGTTGATTCAATCCAACAAGTTGTTGATTAGTCACATCTTGTTGCTGATTTTAGTAAAGCTTATTGTTATGAAATTTGTTGTTGGGTAACTATGTCATACCAATGTGTGTTTATAGCGATAGGTTGGGACGATGGTTCAGGTGGCATGCCCTACATTGGTTTTACTACTATAGACTGGCAGAATGGGCTGGTTGAGGTCCAAGCTTTGACTAGATTGAGTAATGGTTAGAACTTCTTGGCCACTAGTTTGTCCTATTGGGGAAAAGGGTTGACCTCTACCAGTGGAGTTGGGGATGATGGTGGTGCTTTCATGTAAGAAGGATCTGGGTTCGTACTGGGACTAATAGAAGTTGTCTTTGTTTTCTTCACTTTATCTGTATTGTTTGTTCTAGCAACCTCAGGTATCCCTTCTGATTCCAATATCCAAAGTACAGTTGTAGGTTTCTTACCTTTAATACCATTCCTTTGATAAGTGATTAATCTAAGTGGTTCAATTTCTTTCCCTGATTGGTGAGATTTTGATTTTGTATTCATAAGCCTTGTGTGAAATTTCTGCACTTTCAGGAATTGAACTTGTTGTAGCTACAAATATTCAAAAATTAGCCCTAAAAACTCAATTTAGAAAAACAAACTTCTAGCTTTCAAGCACAAATCACTCTTGTTGACATTTGGGCAAAGTTTTAGGAATTTTTCATAAATTTTGCAAACTCAACTCGGAAAAATACCTTAGTGAAGATCTTATATTCTAATAAAAATCAAGTCCAAATCAAAGCAGATAACCAAGCAGATCAATTTGATATATTCATACCGTCTCAGGACTCTGCAAAGCAAATCATACTCCTAGAAGAGTGGGACACATGACGAGGCACTTGGTTACGTTTAAAGCTTCTTTCTCAGATATGGAGTGAATACATCTTAAACTTGGAGTGCAAATCGTTATTGTGCGGGGTTGGTGAATTTCAAAGTGACTTTTGCAAAACTTGAAACAGATCTCATGGACAGCAACGAAATGCTCTGTTGGATACCTGTAAGCTTTGGTCAACCCTAAAAGGCATCGAACCAATGAGGCAGATTATTCTAACCAACCAATAATGAAAATTTGTTCAGGGACCTGATGCAAAATTATGATTCTAAAATAAAATTGTCAGGTTTTTTTAAAAAAGGTCTCCTTGAAAATCAAGGTATTTAATTGGTTGAGCACATGCCATTTGATCCTCAATGTCTATAATTTTTGGTGTGGTAGTAAGTTTCATTGAAAGCTTCATTTTTCGACGCACTTGAGAGGATTGAAGGAGATACACCACGATGCTCCTGTACCTAAGGAGCCTCTAATTTGACCACCTGTTCAGAGCCAAGGCCAACCATCTAGTTCAAGGGGAAGGAGGGAAAAACAAAAAACACTTTAAAAACTACTTTATATTTTTAAAACTTTGCATTTGTATTATACTATGATATATTTGGTTGGATTTGATGATCATGAATTGTAAAAGTGCTCTTGTTCATGAATATCTAATATAAAATTAGCTTTCTGGCTCTCCAATTGTTGTTAAAATGTTCTTTTTTTAATTGAAAAATTTTCTTCAGTTTTTTTTTGGGCCGAGTTTTCCCAAGTTACCAATAAAATCTCCAAAGTTGGGGTGTCGAGTTTATCGCAAGTTGTGAATTTTCCAACTATGATCCATACAACTTAGAGATCAAGTTATGAACATAACTGTCAAAAACAAAGGGCATTAAAAAGGGCAATACATTCAACCGTTCAAGAACAATGACAGCATGATCATATGACAAAAAAGTTCGTGACTCAAATTGCTCTCCATGGAAGCATAAAAGCACATGAAAGAAATTTTAAATAAATGTGCAGTTGTAGTAAAAGAGAGTGACTTAGAAACCCCCAAGGCTAAATATTCCAGCAAGGAGAACATGAGAGGAAAATTTTTAAATTGATATATGTTATGATAGGCTTGCAGAAAATTTCCAATGATGAATGTCAACCAATGTGTTTGAAAAATGCCAGCATCTAAAATGGTAGCAATTGAAGACATGAAACACTGTGATTCCTTCAACATATGAACAAGCAAGAACCCATGTATCTGCATCAAAGATGCTACAAGTAACTTCAGGAAAAGAAGATACAGAACAGTTAAAAAGCATTTTACCATATTGCTCAATAAAACACAGAGCCTTCTCCAGGAAGGAGGGGCTTCCATCAATATCTTCCAATGCAAGTAGGATTGGCCTACCAACAACTAAAGACTTCACAGGCCGTCTGTCTCTCCCTGCAAAACAAAGAAACATGAGTTTTCTTGCTCTTAGATATGTGGTTTACAATTTTGATTTCAATTCAAAGATATCTAGCAATACCAGAACTGAATTCATGAAATTTAGCACGTCATCCTTCAATGATAAAGGAAAAAATAAAAAATTATAATCAGGAGGTTAAATTAAAAATAAGTCCTAAAAATAATGCGAGCCGAGACAGAGTGTGAGCCAAGAGTGAGCCTCATCATTTCTTGTTTTAGAAAGCAACCTCACCATGTCTTGTTTTAAAAAGCATGCATGTATTGTGAGTGCAAGCAAGAAGCAAAGTGTGAGAAAGAAACAAGCATCACTTTTTCTTCTTCTAGATCCTAGCGGAAATTCAAAAACTAAATGATTCTTGTGAAAAAAATCTAGGTAGCATCACACGAAATTCATTTTTAAAATCCTAACTAGAAGTAAGAATGCCCTAGTTGGAAGTATGGATGCCCTAGTCTGGAACATGAGATAGAGTAAATCTATGGCAAACCCTATTCCAGTAGCAGATATTACACCGAAGTGATTATGAAGGATGAGATAATTAAGCATGATATACTGATTCTTAGAAGCAGACGGTTAATATGTAAGTTCCAAAACTATTAGCCAGGTTTTTTAAAGATTCAAAATGGGATCAAGTGTGAGGATTGAATTCAAATAACTCTGCCTTTTTTTCCAATAAGAATTTTCCTCATCATCTTCTCTAGTTCGAAAATCAGGGAAAAAATAATGGATGGGAGCCCATGGCTTAGACAGAGAGATGTATTATATTTAAGACCATGGAGTGAGAAACTTTTGGTGGATACAGAAACTGTTAAAAGTTTTTCGCTGTGCATTGGGCTTTTTGGAATTCCATATCACAATAAGGAGGTTTTGAAGAATATTGGCATCACTCTACAGCAGTTCATCCAGGAGAGACCAACTACAAAGGAGGAAAGGCATGTTATACACACCCAAATATGTGCTGCTCATAACTATTTCAAAAAATTTCCCGCAGTCCATTAGAATTGAATCTGAACCAAGAGAATGGGAATAATAAGAGGATTATGAAAACACTGCATTCTAATGTCGCAGATACTATGAGACTGGACAAATGGCAAGAGATTACAAAGTGAAAACAATGGAGAAAGGGATGGGAAATTGTGGCATGAGACAAACTTGAAAATGAAGCAAGGAGATCATATCATAGTATAAGTTGGATCAAATCAAGGATTTTCCACTCCCAAGAAAGCCCCTCTACATGATAAAATGGCAAAGGCCATTAACTTTTACTCGAATCAACCATTAAAAGAATAAAATGACACAAGGGATGATGAAGTACATTGTGCATAATTAAAGGTGTGAAGGAAGATGGGAAGGCAAATTTTTGAGCAAAGGAGGCGAACAAGATCAAGGTTAATCCAAGTAAATCATGTTCATATACTCAAATAGTATATAATCCTCTCCTTGCAATAAAAATGATAGTATAGAGTATTTCTCTTGCACTTTAGGGTTTCATGAGAATCATAATAAAGAAATGCTAGGGTTTCATGATAATCTTAATAAAGAAATGCTATGGAGGATATCCATGGAAATTTAGGGTTTCCAGGGTATCATGAGAAAGTAATTACTATGGAGGATCATCCTTCTACTTTAGGGTTTGCACAGCAACATAAACAAGAAAGTGTTTGTGAGGCCACTCCTCGCATTTTAGATTCTCTAAGCCAGCATAAATCTTTGGAAGTCTCATTATGTACAGTATGGAAAAATAGAAGAGATTGATGAAGATGAAAGTGTTGGTGAGAATGGAAAACAGAGAGGAAGGCCCTTAAGGCAATAACAAAGATAAAAGGGAATTCAAAGGGTATTGATTTGGGAAACCAAAAACAGATATTACAGGTGTTAACAAGAAGTGGGGCTAAGCCCACTAATAAAAGTAAGAAGTGAGGAAAATGGTATTATGGAATTTGAAAGGTATGAATAAGACCCCTACAAAAGGAGTTGTTAAGGAATTAAGAAGTTGTTATTCCTGAGCTTATTTTATTATAGGAGAAAAACTTTGTGAAGAATGTAAGGATGCATTCAAGAAGATTTGGATGATGGGAGTTGTCTAGCAGTTCCTACTATAGGAGAACTCATTGGTATTGTAACAATATGGGACAATCACCTCGAAGCAAAAAGTAATTGGGTTGATAGTCTATTTTGCAAGAAACAGAGAAAATATCAATATTGGAGCTATAAATGTATATGCTCCAACTATGGTTACTCCTAGTTATAGATGTTGGAAGGACCTTAATGTATTTTTTTCAAATACAATGATGATTCATACTTGTGATCTATGGATTCTAGGGGAAGTCTGACACAGTTTTATCTCCTTCAAAAAAGGAGGGTGGTACTCCTAGTTGATATAAATAATGCAGGATTTAGCTTCATTTGTCAATTCATATGGCCTTTGTAATGATATTTGTTCAAGTTTTCAATATAAATAAGATAATAGACACATTGGACAAACTCATATAGCAGAAAGATTAGATAGATTTTTTGTTATCCAACACATGGTTACAATCAGAGTATAAAAGCTCTTCACACATTTTATTTCGAACAGGATCAGATCACAAACCCATTCTCTTGAGTTGTGGTTTGCTCAACAATGGTTATCCAAAGCCAATTCACTTTCAGACTATGTGGTTCCAAGACCCTCATTTCTTCCAGATGGTTATGTTTTGGTGTGATTAAGGCAATTTTCAAGGATTGTGTATGTACAGGTTTGTTCAACTGCTTAAATATCTTAAGGGGCAAATGAAGATTTGGTATGCCAAATCTTTTGGCAACACACTTAAATAAAATGATGAAATTGAATCCAGGGTCAAAATTTTACAAGAGATGGTAGAAATCAATGAAATGGATCAGGATTCTTAAGTGCAAGAAAAAAATTTACTTTTTGATTATCATTATGCATTGAAAAAGGATGAGTTGTATTACTTTCAAAATTGTAGGCAAAGATGGCTCAAGGAAGGAGATAAAAATACCAATTTTTTGCATACTACAACGAAAACAAGTTTTTGTTTTCGTTTTTGTTGCACCGAAAATATTTCACTTCCAAATGAAAGAAATATTGCGGAAGAAGAAGATATAAGTTATGAATAAATTAATTATTTCAAAGATATTAAGTCAGATGTTGGGAAAGACAACGAGGCTAAAGGTAAGCTTCTGCAAAATATCTTATCAATTATCAGACAATGAAAAAATGAAAGATTGATGAAGAAAATGTCTATGGAGGAGCTACATGAGGCAGTTTTCTCTTTCCATCCTAACAAGGCACCTGGCCCCAATGGGATTCCTATAATTGTCTTTCAAAAATTTTGGGAAATGAAGAGTAATATGTTGGCTGCAGTTGAAGAGGCCCAAGAAAGAAAGGCTACAATAAATGAGATTTATACCAGGTTGAAAAGCATTCTAGATTGTGTTATCTCAAAGGAACAAGGTGGTTTTGTTTGTGGTAAACAAACTCTTGATGGTGTAATCATTGCACAGGAAGCCATACATTCTCTTTATTTCATGAAAAAGCCACATATGTTTATGAAATTAGACATAAACAAAGCATATGATACAGGAATTTTCTACATGTTATTCTCAAAAAGTTTGCTTTTAATCAAGGTTGGTGTGAATGGATTAGATGGTGTTATAGCACTCCAAAAAAATCTATTTTAATCGATGTATTCCCTGGATTAGATGGTGTTATAGCACTCCAAAAAAAAATTATCAATGGATTCCCTACTAAATACTTTGAATCATCTCGTGGACTACACCAAGGTGATTCATCAAGTAGGGTTCGTTTTCTGAATAATTTCATCAAGTAGGGTTCGTTTTCTGAATAATTTCAAGTAGGGTTCGTTTTCATCAAGTTGGTGTTATTTGCAACAATGGACTTAACACAATATTTCCTTCAACATATGGTAAAATGGAGATGTCCAGAAATTGGATTCATCAAAACTAATTTTGATGGTGCTTCCAAAGGAAATCCAGGGAATGTTGGTGGAGGAGGTGTTTCTCAAAATAATGAAGGCAAAATTCTCCTCACTTAGAATCATATGGAACTTCAACTAACAACTGTGCAGAGGCTTAGGCACTTCTTGCCATACAAGAATCAAAATTGCAATTGAAAAAGGATGGAAATATATTTCAATTAAGAAGGATTGGCAAATTATCATTAATGCTTTCATAAAAAATGGAAGTGGCGATTGGATAAAAAATAACATTATTGCCGATGTTCATCAACTATTGTTAGAGGCAATCTCTTGGAAATGTGGGCATATCTTTAGAGAAGGAAATCGGATAGCAGAAAATTTAGCCAATCATGGCATTGATCTTCGTCTTGGTTAAATTCAAATTTTAAAAGGCAACTGTCCAAATGAGATTTTATCTCTTAAAGAAAAGGATTGCAAGGAGCTGATTACAGAAACATAGTAGTTTGAGGAAGATGAAGAATATATTTGAAAGAAAAGAAAATGAAGAATAATCTTTGATAAAAGGGCAAGATGGATATGGTTTAACTGACCTGACAGCAAATGTAATATTTTGGTATTTTAATGGAAGTGGGCCCCAATAGAAGCCACATATAGTTATTTAAAAAATAAAAAATAAGTCCTAAAAAATAACATATGAATTTATTTGATTAAAATTGACTTATTTCAAAACAAACAAAGACTCAAAGCCATAAATATTAATAACTGAAACATAATGAAAAAAATGCTGAATAACATGAATGAGTTTTAAAAGAATTAGAGCAGTTTGATACAATATCACAGGATGACAGACCTCTACAAGAATCATATACTTGGTTTCAAACACAAAGGAATGGAGAAACTGGAAATTTGCAAGAGGCTCTAAAGTTTAACTATTAAGATAACTTACATAGTTCTGCAGATCCTTCAAGTCCATCAACCGAGTCATTTCGAAAAATACCATTCTGCCCCATAACAAGTGCTGCATTGGGTGCTTGAGCCAAAGCAAGCTCTAGTGCTGTCTTCCATTCATACAAGTCCTCTAAAGTCTCTGCCTGCATGGTTGTAAACAAATAATGCTCCTTTGATAAGCCTGATGTAGATTTTACTACAGAATAAGAGCATGATGAGTTATAGAATCTATAGGGTCATAGTATAACATTCAATAAATAGAATAAAACAAGGCACGAGACTAAAACACCTTAAGTGTGAAGGCCCTCCCATCACGTCCATCTGGAAAAAGTACTGTCAATAACTTCTTATCTGCTCGAACAACCACACTGCACATTTTATGTGTTCAACAGAGGAAGATTAAGAACCTCTCTACAAGTGAAATGCCAGAAAAATAAACCAAAATATAATTCAGGATATCACTATGATATGAACTGGCTGTGGTTCTACCTTCCAGAGTTATTCAGGTCTATCCCACCTAGAGTCAAATTCACTTCTCCACCTTTCTGAGGAAGAGCACTCTATAAATATTAAGCAACAAAAAAATAGATCCGAAAATTGTCAGCTACTATTTTCTATAAATGAATAACCCTATGAGACTACTTATTTAATTATATGCTTCTCCGGAATTCTCATCACATATAATCACTGTGAAAATGTATTACTTGATATCTCAACAAAGCAAAAAAAAAATCATGCAAGATTCCACCTATAAAAATATCACACGTCACAGAATTTTGTTATCAGTGAATGCTGGCATCTACTTGTAAACATTAATTGTTAAAAGTTAAAACCACCTAAACAATGCACTCTCTGTAAAACTTAGATCTTTATTCAGCAACAGCCAAATGAGATTTACAACCTGAAAGATGTGTGTATAATTGTACCAACTACCAAGCAAGAAAGTCTTGCAAGTTAAATAATGAGGATCAACCATGTTAAGTGTAAATCATGTTACCAAAGCAGAAGTTATTCAAAATAGGTTTGGCTAAGAAGATCAAACAAGCAAAGAGCCTTTTCAGAACCTTCATACAATACCAATAATCTGAAAGCTCGGTTTTGGTAGTAAATATCGTAACCTGCAACATATGCAAGTCCAGAAGAAGTCATTCTAATATAGGTTATGACATCTATTGAACCAACTCTCCAAAATATCTGTAGCAGTTGAGTTTAAAGCCCCTTACGTTCAGGCTTGCTTCTCTCAGCCATATTAGTCACTTATAGCTCTTCAGTTATTGTCCAATTGATAGATTTCCTTGTAAGCATTTGGCTTCCTTTTGCTATGTTAGGTCTCTTCCCATGTGTCTGTAATATATTGATTTTACATTTGACAGAAAAATTATCAAAATATAGTATTTTCAAATTGCTAGTAATTTCTTATTGAGATTAATTCTATTTAGCACTTCCTTGTTATTTTAATTTTCTGCATCCTAGAAAATCATCTAGAACTAGCTTCTCTTGCTTTTCAACATCTTGATTTCTATGACTATGGCTCTATAAAAAATGATCAATCTGTCCTTGTGGTTACTAACAAGAACAAAATACATTGGCCATGGCTTCTTACATACATTGTCCATCCACATCAACACTGATTACTTCGAGTGCTCGATAAAGAAGTTCTTCTCAAGCGTTACAGATCAACTATATATGACATCGATAGATTATGTTTATAGAAGATGCAACAGAAAATTCTATGCATGTTTTTCAAAAAAGAAAGGTTACTACTAACATCATCCTTCATCTGATAAATAAATTAACGTATCATTTAAATAGGTAATTATTTAAAGAGTTAAAGACCTGAATTTAAGTGTTCATAGTCCATGCTGAACCGACGATAGTGATTTGCGATAAACAGAATAATCAATGAAAGTTGATATTAATACCAAATTAGAAGACATATTGTTGCATCATATTTGGGCCCTGTAAGCAAGCATGATCACTTTTCCTGTCACCAAGTTCAACTTTTACTTATTGAACAACGGATCTACTTGTGTTTCCCTCAAGATTATCAACATGTTTAAAAAGGTAACATTTTGCTTTCTTGAATTACAATAGCCCTAAAAAATTCATAATTGCAAATTCAGAACATGCTTTAGTTAAAAAAATAATTACATGCAAGCCTTCCTCAATCTTAAAATTACAAATTAAGATTGCTCAACATAAACCTAGGAATATGGTCAAAACAAGCACCCAAATTAAAAACTGGGCTGAAGAACTTTCTGTTCAACTTACAGGATCATTCTTAAAAAATACCAAAGATGTCCGCGTGAGGATAAACCAGCGCTTTTTCCATGATTTCCACCCTAGACCTGCATCAAAGATTCGAGTTTAAATTTTAATAAGTGTCACCATTATTCATATTTTAATATATAACAGATACCTAATATTGGATTTAGTTAACACCAATACAAACATATTCTGCTCTGCATAGAAAAAGGCAAGTCCAAAAGTTTCTTTAAATGCAACAACTGTTTTCAGTAAGACACTTCTAGATCATATACAAAATTTAAATGCTTCAAAAATCCTCGTAACAGAAGAACCAAATAGATAGACATAAAATTTCAGAAACAAATCAAAGAAAACAATGTAATTATAAAAAATGTAAACTCCCTGAGAAGTAGAACCAAATAGGTGAATATGATTCAAATGCCAAAGTTTAGCAATTTTGCTTAAATCTAGAATAGAGATAATAAGATCTAACATAAATATTGTAATGGTTTGATTAAGTTGTCTTGATTATTAAAGAGGTAGACATATAGTCATTACGGTCAACGTGTTGTATTTATAGACAGGCTCTTCATCGAGAGTCCTCTCATAAATATTTGTGCAAATGCATGCATAACAATGTTGCTGCAGCTGAAGAACAAGTATTCAGTTCCATGGAATTATTGCCTTTTGTTTAGACATTTCAGTAATGGATGATTTAGGAATGGATGGTCAAGGGCAGAAATAAGGTCATGTTTGGCATTACATTCTATGGTGCTTTTTCATTAGCAGAGAAGATAGAGATCTATGCTAAAGGACCACACAGAAAGCAAACAATCGGCATAGTTTGCTGGATAAGGTTATTCATATTGCCAAAATTTTGGAACAAAAGCATCTTTTAAGGAAATATGTGTTGAGTATGTGAAAGATAGAGGTCTCACACCTAGCAAAGGTAATGTTAACTATCTATGCTCAAATTTGTGTCAACTTGTTTTTGGAAAATTTATTACCTGATAATTTATCTCAGGCTTTGGTTTTAAGCCTTGGAGAAATATTTTTAATGTAAATGTTCATTGTAAATTTTGATTTTACGATAACCATGGCCCTTTGACCCTTCTCTGTCCTAAGGCAAGTGATAACTCAAACCATCGACAATATGAGTAGATGCCAAGGCAAATTCTGGGAAAAAAGAGATTCCTATGCTGGTTTCAAGCAGCCTGCTGTGAATCCAGGGCATAGCGTTTAGTCGAAAAAAATCCACAGGAACAGATTTAAGATTTTGCAATATTAAGATGAGTATAACAGTATTGAAGCTATACAAACTGTCCCTTAAAATGATCGACACATGAGCACAAACACTATTGACATATGAACATCTCAGAAGGCTCCAAAGAAAGCATTAGTTTCTTCTCCTCAAATTTCTACTTTCTCATGATAGCTAGGGAAAAAATAACCAAATTACAGCTATTTTCTGCCATACCTCTAGAACAAAAATGCATGACAGAGTACAGGTGTTGACACTATTGAAAGTCCGGTCTACAGCCCAAATCTGAACCTAATTGTTTTTTGAAAGTAAAGGAACAAACACTTCTGGTCTACACAACAAAGAAACATAGCAATGAACCCTCCTGCATATCTATGAAAAAAGTGATATCTCCCTTTAATCTCCTAATACACAGGATACCTAAAAATAAAGTGTTCTTCAGTCTCAACTCCTGGATATGGCAAAGACAACAGATCCTATCACCCCATAGAATATGTTCATCTATCTCAACATGTAACTGATAAGAACATACCTGCAGGAGGCTGAGGATCTTAAGGCCATGTGAATGATGTTGAAGATAATTCACATGTACAATGGTGCCATCAAAAGTCTCCAACAAATGCTCAGCATGCAAAGCAATCTTGAAGCCCAGCTAAAAACTAATTATGCACCACATCCATAACTGTAAGTCTCCATGCAGATCGCAATTGTCCCCCAATTCAGCCTCTTGTAATACATGAAGACTCTGCACTGTTTCTAAGCAGGTATGGCAAAAACGAATAATGTAACATGAAGGGGCATTCCAGCTAGTACCTGTTGTGGACATTGCACAACTAAACCCAAATTTGGGGACCCACCTTTATTTTTCTCATTTTGGGGAATTTTGGTTGTCTGAGTGTTAATTTTGATGAGGCCCTACCCATGGTCTTAGTGGTCCTTGCAATGTAGTCTCCAAGGTTTATCATTGGTTAGGGTTTCTTTTCAAGTTCGCTTTGTAGTCTTGTTTGAGCGTTTAGTGTTTTGGGTTAGTTTGATAGATTTGATTTTTGTCTTAAGTTTTAATATTTAAGTTTAGTGTTTCCTTTTTATTTTGAGTTATATTAGTGAAATCATTTAAAGTTGATTGATTTGAAATAAATAATATATATATATATATATATATATATATATATATACTAAATTATATTTCCTTATAGTTCTCTTATTACATGGTAAGCTTTGCAGGCTTAAGTAAATTATAATTTCATGTGCCTATGACTACTCTTACTTCGGTTACGTTCGTATGTGCAGGCGTTAGCAAGGTGAAGACTTGGACAACCCAGATCACAGCGTAGACAACACGACGGCTCACGAACGAACAAGGACTCGGACTTAGACTCCGACGTGGACTGACCGTGGAGGACCATGGATGGACACGACCTGGCCGCAGCAGGTGGACAGACTTGGATATTATCAAACGATACATGGATAATTACTCGTTATGGCATAATTACCACGTCAGTTCTTTCAAAAAGGTTTAATTTGATTAAGAAAAATAATAATGTATTTATATATATTTATAACACAAAATATATGTAAATTTAGGATTTCATTTTTAAACTTAAGGTTTTTAAATTAGAAGAAATTATTTAAAAGTTAAATTTTTAATTACTTTTATTTCAACTCAGATTAAATTAAAAATTTTAATTTAATCAAAACATATTTATGGATTGCAATTGGGTTGCAAATTAGATCTTAAACTACATAAACCTAGCAATGGTGTCCATATATCAAACTCATAACCCTGTACCTGTGGATATGGGTCCTTAACCAAAAGTCCAAACCAGGGGCCATGGCAAGTACCACGTTCCAAGTAGTACCTTACAACTAAGCTGGCTAAACAATTATACTATTTAGTACTCTACTATTATCAACATGCCTATGATACTTTATCCTTTTTTCAATTGGTTACACGGAATTGAAACAGGCCCCACCCATACTTTACATCATCACCACATAGTGGTATTATAACAGAAAAAGCTTGGATATTATCCATGTATCATTTGAAAAGATTCGAACCTTGGTCTCCTCATTGAATGTTAAGGAATCTAGCCAGTTGAGCTAAAGCCACTTGATTATAGCACCTTATCCTTAGAGATGTTAAAAGCCTTCTATTATATTCTATTTGAGAGGTGCTCTCTCCAACCCTGCATGTTGATGTTCCTGACTGAGGCTGCTTCTGCACAGAAAACCCTAAATGTGGACATTCGTGACTTGAAGCTGTTTCTGTAAAGAAAACCTATTTTTATGACTTGACGCTGCCTTTGTGCGGCAACATTGGCCACCATAACAGGCAGCACACCATTATCCATGTTGGCACTCACCCAGTATGGCTAAACAAAGGCTCCACAATATACCACGAGATCAAACAACCTCCTCATAGTCAGATCAGTGATAAGAAACAAACGGAACATCTTTGACTATCTGTCAACAGCCACAATGATTGAAGCACTACCTCATTCTGTACAAGGCAACCCAAGCATAAAATCCACAGGGATATGCAACCAGTCAACGTGATATGGCAAAAATTCTATGCAGACAAATCCTAGGAAAGGGTGAAATCACATTTTCCTGCATGATCTCCAATGATGCTCTTCAACAAATTTCCTAAACATCTCTTTACCAATTCTGTCCACCAATTAGTCTGCATACAAGAAGCAGAACTTAACTGCAATAAATTGTCAATCTTCTTCAACACTTCCTCCGAATATGATGTAGAAACTTGCTCTTTTTTCAAGACAAAAAATTTCCTTTAAAATCAGATCAGCCACTCCACTTGCATGATACGTCTTTTTACAAAGAAGAAAATAAGTTATCTTTGCAATTCTATCAGCAACTACAAGAATTAAATCATTTCATCAAGGAAAACAAGGCAACTTGATAAATTTTATAACGATCTCCATCCTTGTAATTATCTCTCTCCTTAATGTTATCTTCACATTGTAAATTCTATTTTGTTCACCTAGATGAGTAAACTAAGAGTCCAGTTCATCTCAGTTGGACTGCATAACACTAAGTTCATCTCAGTTGGCATCCCTTGAATAGGAATAAAAGGAAGAAATTAGAAAACTGATCCCAAACGGTATCCCCTGTGTGGAAGATGAGAAAGAAAAAATAAAAAACTGACCTGAACAGCTGACGGTTTTGACACCAGACAATCTCTCAGCGTTTCTTGGCTCCTTGATGGCTCACACACACACTGTTCTTTAAAAGACAGGAAAAAATAACCAATGCCATATGGAGAGAAGTAAAGCTCTGCTGTGCAGACACCCGTAAATGGTATTTCCCCAGTCCGCCCCTTTGAATCTATATTGGTAGCAAGGTATTTTGCATACTTTATGTAAGTATATGCATCTGTTCCTGAAAATACTTTTCCTCTCCAATCATCCTTTTCTAGTCCTTAGCTTTTAATCACAAATGTACTTCTTAACATAAAATTCTCGTCAATTCCACATCCAAGTTCAACTCTTTAAACCTGTCCGCCTGTTGCCTTGATTTTGTATAACCCTATTCTCATTTGTATTGCAGGGATTTGGTGGACTATTAATAGAGACATGGCCTTCTGCATTAGATATGACAAGTCAAGGGCCATCTTATCCATCCAAATTTTCTACCTGGACCTCTCTCTCAAAATTCTCCAAGCCTGTAAAAGCATTTTTTTTTCTCTGTGACCTCCATCTTCTAGGTCTTCAATTACAGTATGATTTCTTTCTATCTTCATTTGTAGTTCAGATTGTCTCCACAACTCTACCAATACCTCCTTTACCTTTGTTATTTGGTACAACAGCTCTTTAACATGTATATACATCATTCCAAATTTTCTTCAGCCTTTACAGGAAAATGAAGAGCTTGATCCCCAGAAAACAATGGCACCGTTGCTAACTCATTCTGAATTTAAAAATTCACTCATTCAAAATCTTACTATCTTTCAAAAGAAATAGTTCTTAACTACAATTTCATAAGTTTCTTAGTGTATATGTGTATATTGATATATTTATATCCCTCAGCCTCAAATTGTGAAATCGTTTATATATTTCAACGGGTTTCTAGGTTCACTGTGGAAGGATGTTTTTAACTCTGAAGTTTCAAGTCCACCTTCAGGAAGTCCGAAAGAAATAACCATCACTAGTACCAAACACAATGTACTTTTATTGATAGCAACGAAAGGGGCCTACAAAATCATTATTTAAAAGACAGTGAGAGATAAAAACACTCAAACAATCTCACTAAGGACAAAGAACTTGAACAATTCATGAAAAATTGTTATACACTTTATCAAGAATGTTAATATAGCTGAAACTTACAAGTGAATTTACGGAGATGACTAGTATTTATCTTGTTTTCCAAAAAACTGATACTGCTAAGTACTATGCATATTCAGGTTCCAAACATTTATTTGTTATCCCTATTCTTTTTGAGTATGCATTCCTCTCTCAATGGATCCAAAATATGGACTAGAAATGTCAGGAGACAAAATATAGCTATCCAAAAAAAATGTACTAAACAAGAATTTGTGGAAGGCTGAAATATTTAACCTAGGTTGTTAGCTTCTTTCAGTAAATGTATGATGAGTTTCTATGATTTGCACACACAATTTGAAGACTCAATAAAGTTGTATGTTTTTCAATCTCCAAAACCTCTCTAATACAAACATTTCCCAAATGATTTCCCTTCCGATGAATTTTGTGTTTATAATCGACATATTCTGTTCAGATATATGCCCAACCAAGAAGAATAGAGACCTCTATAAATCACCATGAATTTTCAAGAACCAATTTTTCTCAACCTTGACATCATTCTCCAAACAATTTTGATTAGTATGTGCTAAAATCCATAATAGCCAAACACAAGAAATGCAGTATGCAGAAGAATTAAAAAGCACAAAAAAGATAATCTATTGAACCCCCATAATAATGATTAGTATGTGCTAAAATCCATAATAGCCAAACACAAGAAATGCAGTATGCAGAAGAATTAAAAAGCACAAAAAAGATAATCTATTGAACCCCCATAATAATGAGTCGTATGTGGGAAGCATGATAGTTGATCATTGTTGGAGGCTTGTTCACAATGTATTTCAGGACCTACCTCATAGACTGCCACCAAATACATCAACATCCATCATTCCGATTGCTTTGAGGGCAAAGAAAATCAAGACACTGTTATGACACCTGACACTTGTGCACTATTTCTAGCCAATATGCCAAGAATAAACAAAGTAATGATGGAGGGGAAGGTCTGGCTTGTTTTAGAAGAGGTACAGTAGGTTTAGGAGTCATTGAGTGTTACATATTAGCCTTAGAACTATGTTCCATAATGTTTCTAGGACAGACATGGTGCGAGACACATTTTCTGGATGGTGGAACAGGATTTTGGGACAGCACCAAGAAGATGACACACATCTCCCAAATCTCGGGACACATCCACATGGAACATAACCTTGGAGTAAGATAAATTGGGATATTCAGATAAAATGCTTAACAAGGTAAAATGGTTGGTAAGATTTGCAGTTAAACTGACCTTTTTTGCATGGTCACTATCAATCCTGAGGGCCCAGCAACATTTGTTTTGAATCACAACATCTAAATTGTGATTGTATTTTTGTCATAGTTATTCTGGCATTTGCAAAGTATGTTAAAAAATTAATTCGTTCTTATCAAAAACATATTATTGTTATGTGAAATAAATTTACTTCCTCGCTTTGGTTGTTGTTTCTCTCTAAGGCAGGTTTTCTTTTGAGTCATATGCTGGATAAGTTTAATAAAACAATTTGCAAGCTAACATACAAAATATAATGATCTACATCTTATTAACATGCATCATTACTTTGCTCACAACAGTACACTTGATGAGACTGACAAGAAGACTCATGCTCCTCATAAAGCATATTCTGAAATATCATGAAAGTAAGATGCCATAAACTAGGATATTTGGACAGGAAATGGGAACTTGTCATAGTACCATTAAGTTCAATCCTAAAAAAGTATGACACTTTTTCAATGGCAATCCGAACTATAAGCAATTTTCTTCTCAAATTGTAAGTTTTTAACACCATTGTATGCTTAGGTCTTCATAAAAGATGGGTGTGTTTTAGTATCATATGCAAGAAATGTTTATCTAGTGCTCTTTACAATGCCAATGCCATTAAATTGAAACATACTGTCTTGGCAACTATATCATGTGCAAAGGATCTCATGTCTCCCATAGTCTAAATCTGGAGTGCAATTTTATTATGTCATTTTTCACATGGGAATAGACAATGAATACCTATCAGTTGTCTAAAGTTCGAATGTAATTTTATAATATATGAGAATTATATATCATTCTCAAGATGGCAAGTAGACACTTATTGGCCATCCCATAGAACATGCAACACTTCACCTTCAATGCTTCCAGACTAGTCCCATTTCAGTGTTTCCAATATCAACGCACTTGCACTTCCATCAAAACCTTAATCACTTGGCTCATAGCCATTGGGATCCTTGTCAAGGTGATGATTTCTGTATAAACCATCTCTGTTTAAGCTTTAGCCTTATTTAAAAATAATTTGCAATAATTGTTTCTATATGAATCTTCTGGGACTGGTCATCCACATACATATTTTATTGCATCTGATAGGCTGCACATTGCATTAAGAGATTTGACAGCATTAAGGGCACAAACTTGCTATGTTGCATGGAAACGGATATGGTATCCAATACGGGTTCAAGGTGCGGTATCAGACACGAATATGGCAAATTTTCAAGACCCCCTAATATGGATACAGATGGATATGACATTATAAAATGCATATATACTTTATATATTAAAAGAAAAAACATATAACACAAAAATATAAATTTTAAATAGCATATTTTCATTAATTAAGAAGATGATTGTCATTGCTTTTTAAATTTAAAATTTATTTTTTTTAAATTGTGTATTCTTCTTTTAATCTAATGTAGTGGATACGGCTCTAAATGTGCTTAGGGCTATATGCAAATGTATTAGATATAAAACAAATAAGGGCATGTATTCAGATGCTTTTTCATACGGTACCCATGTATTTGGATAAATTTGGATACAGTATCCGTGAAGTATTGTTGCTGGATGCGTATCTAATATGCAGATACAGGTATCAAAGCAAGAGGTTTGCCGGATACAGTAAGTGTAACTATGTCACAAAGGTGAGAAAATAACTTTCTTAGTTAATTTATGGAAAAGAAGTTATGTTTGCTCAAGCAGGTTACCAGATTCACTTGGTATATATCTTTTTTTTTATAAGTTACTGTTGACACTTTTCGTCACATTATACAAGGGGTGGAAAAATAGCAAAAATTTTGTATGATATTAATTATTACCCTTTAAAATGTATGTAAGTTATAGCAATTTTGGTTTTCCTAGCCATTCCCCTTATACACCAAAGAAGATAGAAGGAGCTTCGCAGCTAGGATAGCTTCGCTGAGGAGAGGAAGAATAAAATGAAAAGAACTTCGGGCCCGAGGCGTTGGTCGCAGGTCCAAGGCGCGTACAATTACACCAAAAGTCCTTTCCTGTGCGGATTTGATGACCAAGAGTTACACCCTTTTCATGCATATCATATCTTATCCCATGTCGCATATGATTACATCAGGGCAGCAATTATAATAGTTTTGTTCATAGGACCCCAGCATCCATCATCACACAACAGTCTAAACAAAACAAATACACTTTCCTGCAGGCTTTCTCAATGTCCAGGAAATTATCGGATAATTAAAAACAAGTCAAGAAGCAAATTAGTTTCATCAACTGCAATCCTCAAACCACACTGTACCCTATGATCTCAGCATCCAGCACAGATCTACACAGCTTAATGGCAAATGCTGGATTGCAATTAGATGTTTCACTTTTTTAGTTTTGCTCCAAGACTCAGCAAACACAGATTTTTGCATTTATTACTTTTGTATTATTTGCTAGCATTGTTAATAAGTACTTGATGCATAAAATTACGTACTCAAAGAGATCATAAGTTGAGATGTGAGAAAAAAATTGCAATTTGGCACCACTCATGGATGGTGCAGATTAGTAAGATAGTTTGGAATTTATCAATTTTATGTCTGTATTCTAAGAAATATGACCACTGCCTATGAGATTGCATTCACCAGTCTAAGATTACTTCCTAGGTGAAGAAATCATAGCATGATAGATCAATGATGATGGTCTATTCACACTAATAGCTTCTTAGAGTCGTTTTATCAATTCTTTTGGGGTCATCTCAGGGCCTATCAAACTCGAATGTTATATAAGCTTTGTATAGGTAGCTTTGTATAGGTAGCTTGATAGTCAATGTTGTAAAATCATTATAACGTTGTACGTTGCCATCTAATTTTTTTTAAG
The DNA here is from genome assembly GCA_028583015.1 of Wollemia nobilis. NCBI lineage: Eukaryota > Viridiplantae > Streptophyta > Pinopsida > Araucariales > Araucariaceae > Wollemia > Wollemia nobilis. The sequence goes on along the minus strand of JAQPPZ010016833.1, from coordinate 2,401,416 downwards.
TAATAAAAAATATAGTTGGGTCCATTTATTAAAATTAAATGAGAAATAGATAAGAAAAGTATTTTTAGAGGTCCAAGGTTCAAAACTGCTACTTCTGTGATTGTGTATTAAATTACTTATTGATAAGCTCAGCTCTCTCCCTCATGAAAGGTTATGGTGGGATGGGGATGCCTAGGTCAGTCCTAGATTTCTCACACTAACCAAATCTAAAAATATATATATATAAAATGTTTATATATAACCTTTATTGTTTGATAGTTAATGTTTTATAGGTAGTTTGTATTAGAATCAATTCTTTTGGGGTCATCTCAGGGCCTATCAAACTCGAATGTTACTTATGCCGCCAGTAATTCTCATTTGCAGTCATCTTCATGAACTGACATATTGCAACATTAATTTGCTGTACACCTTAATCTATGTTTGTGCAGTAGACAAATGAACGCATCTTTCTTGTAAAGGAACAAGAGAAGAATACTGTCCTTGATGTCCAAACATGAGAGTTTCAATTGCTTAAGCTTTGATATTGCGGAAGAGATAAGGTATTATTCAACTGAAACAGGACAAGTTCAATTCAAGCTGTTCTTACTATTAGGTAACAACCACACAAGAGAAACAATTCAATCAAAATAATACTACATATCCTAGAATGTTCCATTTTGTTTAAGAGATGCTCAATATGGATTTTTCAGTTAAGATTTTGCAAGTTTCCATGAATGCTAAATAACAGATCATTAATGAGTTCTAAAATCCAGCTGTCTTCAATTCAAAAACCAGGAATATAAGAACTTAGCAAATCATCATCCTTGACAAAAGTTGTCACCCATAATATGAAGTATACATAAACAATTAAGTCTGCAATTTGAGTTATGGATTCATTTTCTTGCAGGTACAAGCCATGACTCACGTAAGAAAACCACTCTTAGCTTGATGAAGGAGCTCAATGTAAAATCAATTATACATTGCTTGTTAGTTTATAGCATACATCTCTGCTAACCCATAGTTTCTCTTAGGAGCACCTCTTCGTGAATTGTTACATTTTTAGTAAATAAAGACTCTATTCCAATCGTCCTGGTCATTCTCTCCATAAACTCCGTTTTGTGTGTTCTTAGGTTGGAGAAGCTTTAGAGACTACTTTCACTGCCATTGTTGTCCAGGCAGAATTTTAATTTACAATGACTTACTTTGGTCATTGCTTGAACATTAATAATTTCAATATTTCTTACTTTCTCCACTTCAAAAATCTAGGACAAATACTTCAGTTATCTCCTATATAAAGCAGTCTTTTCAGATTGAAACTCATGAACACAGTATTTATAATTGTTTATTTCCCTGCTACGGTAACTTTTACTGAAAGTCAAAAAGTTTAACAACTCAACAACAGGATTGACCACATACCTTTGGATGATATGAAAAGTGGCCCGCTTTTAAAGACCTGCACATACAAAAATCCCATACATCCACATAATTCAGATCCAAAAAGGCAGAACACATCGCCACAACTGCACCCACATAATAATTTAAGAAAAAAAAACTCAAACCGAGCAAAAATCTAGTTAACATGGACATCAGCCTGTTGTTGTTGTGTGTACTATGTAAATATATAGATGAAAAAAAATAGAACCATTTCCACCATCAAAAGGAGCCCATATGCTTCATCCTAAGCAGCTGACATGACAGCCTAACTTCGGTTCTTTTAATTCACAATGACGCATATCTACTCTGGTAGATTCAAATTACATGGCATTTAAGAACATTTGCAGAATTGTAATTGCACTGCTTTGTGTATAAAAAATGTTCTTGAATTTTCGACACAATATCTTGTCAAGACCCCCACAGTTTGAGTTCTTGAAGTTCGACTTGTCCCAGCTTAATTTAGGAAATGCGTGGACTCTATTTTATCTTGTGAAATGAGAAACAGTCCCAGTCAAATTGTAGCATGCTATAGTTCTATCAAGACTTTACTATACCTCATTCTGCAGTGCACATAGTTTGATAAAAATGAACTACAACAGAAACTTTTCATATATTCAAATTAAAAACCCTAAATGCCACATCATTGCAATTTAAAATCGAATTCTATTTTTTCCACTGCTAATAAAAATCAATGATCTCTATTAACTACTCCCTGCAATGATGCATTGTTTAAAGAAACGCCGCATCATTTGCGCAAGTTGATATAATCTACGTCAATTTGAAACGCGATATACCTCTCTCAAAGAAAACATATATAATATAGGGTTTATAACGCCCAGACCAGTACAGGCCCGTAGCATCTAGAAGCAAGAAATATAGTCAACATGCAAAATACCAGTTCGCAAGACATTTTGCCTTTCTTCGCTTTTGCAGTTAAAGTTTTTTTTCCTTGTTACCCGGTTTTTCGGATGATATAAACTTCTTGTTCTTTGATGCAATACAAGACGCATTTCTTGGATATATAAATATCTCTCGCGGCCAACCCGGTTTTTCGGATGATATAAACTTCTTGTTCTTTTATGCAATACAAGACGCATTTCTTGGATATATATAAATATCTCTCGCGGCCATTTTGTATTTGCTTCGATAATGATAAAGCCTTGCTAATTCGATCAACCAAAGGGAAAATGCAAAGCGTGAAAAGTGCATTGACTCATCCGCACAGCTCAGATTCAATACATACATAGAACCAAGACCTTCCTACACAGATTTCCCAAACCCCTTCAAAATTCGATAATTTAACCACATCGCCCCGCTAAAACGCCTTCCAATTGTTAAAATTTAAATGCGCATGTCAAAAACCAAAAAAAAAAAAAAATGAAAAAACAAGTGTCCACGGTTTTGGATTTTTAAATACCGTATTCGAAACCCTGTTCCTCGGACGGTCGTATGGCGTAAACGGCGCAGACATTGTATCTCTCTCACCATACAAATCCCCGCTGTATTTCCCCCCTCGTCCCCCTTCCCTAATAACAACCCCCTGCTCGAAACCTTGCCCTGCAACACGTCTCCTCTTCGAATCTCCGCATCGCTCCAAACCATGAGCAAACACCGAAGCCAAAACAAGCTAATGCCAAGATCAAATGCCCCCGACAATCGATTACTTTCCAGATCGGGGGCGCCTCAGATCCTGCGTCCGGAAACAGCAACCTAAATTTCACTGCCACCTCCTCCTCCTCCTCCTCCTCTCACGTAGGGTTTCCTCCACTCCCATTTTATCATTAACCTCACATTCCACTGCATTGCATTGTAGGGTTGGTTGCCTTCAGGTGGGTCGGGGTGGGTGCGCAGCAAGTTAATAATAAAATACTTTTTCTCAGATATCTGTCCCCCCGAAAAATGTTTGTTTGTAAATACAAAACGCCCACACCGTAGGTATAGAGAGAGAGAAAAGAGACTACAAGTACACGAAAAAGCCTCCCAAGATGAAGGCTGTCACCCATTCTTCGCCACGTCTGCGGGTCAACCCCTCGGTCAAATCGCAGTTAGCAGCCTCGAGCCCTGGGTGAATAAATTCACCCGACACCCATCCAATAGGTGATTAAAGCCCCTCTCCTCCATGCCCCACCCCTCTACGTAATCGTATGACGTATCCCGTATCCGTATACCGTAATCCAACGGCCTCGCATCGGGCCGCGTGCCCTACAGCGCGGGACTCCAGCGCCACTCCAGGAATCAAAAGATAACTCCAATTTTATATTAACACTCTGAAACTGGGAAAAAATAAAAAATAAAAAAATTTCTTTTAAATATTGGAAGAGCACATGACGTCCATGTTTGTTAGGAAAGAGGTGAGGGTTGTTCAGAAAGCTTGCTGGACAATCTATCGTTGGCAAACGCCTTGCATTCTACTCCACTCTTCTCTGTCAAGGCTTTCCTTCCTTCCTCTGGTTATGCGGTCCCTTTCCTTTCTTAACGTCTGCCTCCCATTCCCGTGACCTCTCCAACTTTACACGAACGGGTTGGCTTTCCCAAGGTGAAATACTTTATTACAGCCATTAATTTTTTTATTATTACTGCATTGCCACTGCCGTTCATGCAGATAATACAAAAGTCTGACGCACGAAAACAGTGCAGTAAACAGCGACAAAGCACTTTTTACGGTTTGGCAAGGAATGTATGTATGTGACCGTCTCGTCCTTCCATATATCTGATTAGGATGCCACGTGTACATTAAAGAGAGGGAATGTAATTTTGTGACTTTTTGGGTGCAATAACTGCCAGCAAGGATTCCGTCTCGTCCTTCCATATATCTGATTAGGATGCCACGTGTACATTAAAGGGAGGGAATGTAATTTTGTGACTTTTTTGGTGCAATAACTGCCAGCAAGGATTCCGTCTCGTCCTTCCATATATCTGATTAGGATGCCACGTGTACATTAAAGGAGGGAATGTAATTTTGTGACTTTTGTGGGTGCAATAACTGCCAGCAAGGACATAAAGATGACAAGCTCTTCTTCTTAAAGGTTGTCTTGTACGGGAGACGACGACGACTTATTGCTCTTCCCAACACATCAAATTTTTAATCAGATTTTAACACCAACACCAATAATTATAATGTTTATTGCCTGCTTAATTTTCGTATAAATTAATTTGGATTAGGTCATCACTGTCCTAATCTGGTGGTGGTTTGTTTTTTTTGGCTGTTTAATTGTTTTATTAAGCGTCGTTTCAACATATGAGGTCAAATGTGGGTTTGAAAGTTTGTCCACTTGCGTAAGTAAAGTAATTGTTAAACTTGGATAATATATACCTTTCAAAACTGCTAACTACCCTTTCTTATATAAAATAAATAATCTCCATGACTAAAGTGACTTTGCTAAAGATTGATGTTGTAATATGTATAATTTTTTTTTTCAATGTTCGCTAAGATCTGCAACGTCATTTATTTTCACCTGCCCTTGGACTCTAGGCTCGTGGGATAATGTTATATTAATCATCTTTGCCTTAAATTTATAATTTTGCCCATGTAGGAGCATGTAGGGCTTTCTCGATCAAGCCATTAGCTCTGTATCTGTTTTATATTTGTATTGCCTAGTGTAGAAAAATGCAGTACAGGAGACACGTTATTTGTTAGGAATTTTTTTTTTAATATTATGTTTATTGTTTGATTGTCAATGCTTTGTAAAATCATTATAACGTTGTTATTTAATTTTTTTTAGTTAAGTTCATTTATTAAAATTAAATGAGAAATAGATAAGAAAAGCATTTTTGGTTCTTTAACGATAAGTTCAGCTCCCTCCTTCATAAAAGGTTATGGCCGGATGGAGATCTTTCCCTCTATGGCAGGATGGATATCTCTCCCTCGTAAAAGGTTATGGTGGGATGGGGATGCCCGAGTCAATTCTAGATTTCTCATAATAACCAAATCCTAAATATATATATAGAAAATGTTTATATATACCGTTTATTGTTTGATAGTCAATCTTATGGAAAATCATTATAACGTTGTACTTTGTCATCTAATTTTTTTAAAGTAATAAAAAATATAGTTGGACCCATTTATTAAAATTAAATGAGAAATAGATAAGAAAAAATATTTTTTTTGAGGTCTAAGGTTCAAACTATAATTGTGTGTCAAATTCCTTATTGATAAGCTCAACTTTCTCCCTCATGGTTATGGTGGGATGGGGATGCCGAAATCAGTCTTAGATTTCTCACACTAACCAAATCTAAAAATATATATATATATATAAAATAGTAATTGAATAGTTTAATTTAGTCTTAGATTATATAATAACATTTTTATTAATAACAATATATAATAATTTACAACTAATATGATGTTATTATTTTTTATATTTTTTTACTATGGAATGGCATCAAATGTTTTTTAAATAAAAATTTTTAATATTAAGTTATTAATATTTTTTTTAATATTATGTTTATTGTTTGATAGTCAATGTTATGTAAAATCATTATATCATTGTATGTTGCCATCTAATTTTTTAAGTAATAAAAAATATAGTTGGACCCATTTATTAAAATTAAATGAAAAGTAGATAAGAAAAATATTTTTAAAGTTCTAAGGTTCAAACTGCTACTTGTGTGATTGTGATTGTGTATTAAATTCCTTATTGATAAGCTCAGCTCTCTCCCTCTTGAAAGGTTATGGTGGGATGGGGATGCCCAGGTCACTCTAGATTTCTCACACTAACCAAATCTAAAAATATATGTATAGACAAAGTAGTAATTGAATAGTTTAATTTAGTCTTAGATTATATAATAACCTTTTCATTAATAATAATTTATAATTAATATTATGTTATTATTTTTATGTTTTATTACTATGGAATGGCATCAAATGTTTTTTAAATAATTTTTTTATAAACATAGGGAAGTTGGTTACATCCCCATTATTTTTAGTAACTGTCAAACCATAGAGGTTGTTGCCAACAAGCCTATACCACCTTGTTATTATTGACCAACGGCGTGAGGGACCACCGATCGCTAAAAATTTGTATTATTTTCGTCGGTCTTGCATTCACTGAAACAATCCAAATCAGACTTCTACCTTTGCAACAGCCTCCTAGATTTGAACCTAAGTCTCTTCTTAAAAAGTGCTTAACTAAATAAACAATTATTAATCCACCTAACCCTTTAAAACTTTTTTTCAATATAAACAAACTATCTTTTAATAAATATAAAAATTATATACTTTTTAAATCTATAAGACTTTATTTAAGTGCCTTTTTAACATATTAAAATAGAAACATCTTAGCGTGTAAACCATATCATAAGAACACCTTTTACAAAGACATGCTCATGTGTGATACATATATCTTTTAGTTTGATTTTAAGTGTTTTAGTGAAAAGTGATTGAATTTTGAGTTGTACTTTCTTAAATCTATTACTTAAATATTGGATTCCACTTAATTTTTTTTCTTCTTTTTATATGTTTTTTATTAATTTATAAGATACATTTTGTTTATAAAATATTTTTTATGGACACACTTACCCTCTCACATACTTACCTACGCTACAATTTGAATCTTGAACATCCCGAAGAAGAGCCAAAACCCAAACCGTTGCATTGTACCTCTTGTGACTGTAAAACATTTTTATATTTACTTAGAAAATAATTTCTTAAAGTTTTGAGATTCATGAGAAATTTTTAAGTTAAATTTTAGTATTTTCATTTTAAAAAGGTTTAAAACGATCGTAGCAGGTGGTTATAGGGGTGGACTTTAGCAGGTGGTTATAGGGGTGGACTCTACAGAGATCTGCGTGGCGGTTTTTGGGGTGGACAACCAGAATATTGTGGTGGCCATAAAAGTTGAATAACTTGCTCGTATTTGTATTTGTGGTGGTTATCGATTTCACCATGTAAAATAAAATAAAAAATATTAAATATATAAATTCATGATTATAAACATTAATTTAATTATATCTAATAATTTTTATCTTTCGTCTCATTTAAATTGCTTACATTGTCTATCATGTATATTATTTGTTTTTAAGGAATTTTAAAGTATATAGCTTGTTTCATTAAAAAAAAAAACACATTTAATATATAAATTCATGATTATAAAAAATAGCCTAATTATATCTATTATCATCCTAGATATGATAGGTGAATGATTTTCATCTTTCGTCTCATTTAAATGTTAGTCTCACAATGACACTAAGAGGGGGTGAATTGGTGTAGCTATTAAAAACTTAAATCTTCAAACTCTTAATGCCGAAACAATGAAAACTTAAAACCCAATAAAGCAAATATAATAAGAGAGCATTCCACAACACACGATGTAACGAGGTTCACCAATTTGGCTACTCCTCAAAAATGACTGCTTGGATTCTCGTCCAAATCCAGCCTTTGCAAAATACTAATTTTACAATCACTTTACCAAAACCCACTAGAAGGAGCACCAACCCCTGGTTTATCTGCACCAACAGAAAGGAGCACCAACCCCTAATTTCTCTGCACCAACAGAAAAGAGCACCAACCCCTAATTCCAAGCACCAACTTGGACTGCACTTTTGAAACTATTAGATTGACATAAAAATGCATTTGCTTATACAAGACCCTGACTGGTCTGTTGTTAACCCAACCTCTCTCACTATTCAACAAAACACCACACACTCTTAAAGCTCTACTTACTGCTTTTTTATGGCTCTCACTGCTCTGCTTAATGCTCTCTTGCGGCACTCTTTCAACCCCCTTCTTGCAGCACTTTCACACAATTTCAGTAGCACGTAATACTCCGCACAGACCTCCTTTTATAACCATATTGTATCTTTGTAACTCCTTTCATTTCTCATGCATCACTTATCAGTTGTAACGCCTTCTAACTGTAACTCCTTTTGTATATATATATATAGGGTAGGCTTTTTGTCAAACACGTTACATGTTACGAATTGACACATATACCCCTACCATGATTGTTCGTCTTCTCGGTCATGACTGTTCGTATTATTTTCTGTGCATGCATGCATTTTCGATTCTATTTTTATGACTGTTCGATTTCTCCTTCTTCGACTGTTCTTATATTAGCTATATGATTTTCTTTTGTAACGGCCCTTGTAACTGTTGTATAACTTCAGTTAACGGTCACATATCTTATTTTGGCTGGGTTCTCTTCTTAGCTCACGAAAACACATGTCACGATATCGCGACACTTTCGCCTCCTTGCATCTTTTGTTTGCTTGTACCCGCGAAAACACAACATGTCGCGATATCGCGACACTTTCGCCTCCTTGCTTCTTCTGTTTGCTTGTACCCGCAAAAACACAACATGTTGCAATATCACGACACTTTCGCCTCCGTACTCTTCCTTTTTACTTTTGTCGCGATATCGCGACACTTCTGCCTTCTTACTTTCTCTCTCCTCCTAGAGTCGCGAAAATGCGACATGTCGCGATATCGCGACACTTTTTCTCCTTTGCTCTTTATCTTACCTTCGGGTCGTGAAAACGCGACATTTCACGATATCGCGACACTTTTTCTCCTTTGCACTTTCTCTTATCTTCGGGTCGTGAAAACGCTACATGTCGCAAAATCGCGACACTTTTCCTTCTTTGCCTTCCTGCTCTTTTCAAGTCGCGAAAATGCGACATGTCGCGAAATCGCGACACTTTTTCTTCCGTACAATCTCTCTTGCAATATGTCGCGAAATCGCGACACTTTTTCTACTTGTCTTTTTCTCTTCCAACATGTCGTGAAATCGCGACACTTTTTCTTCCGTACTATCTCTCTTGCAATATGTCGCGAAATCGCGACACTTTTTCTACTTGCCTTTTTCTCTTCCAACATGTCGCGAAATCGCGACACTTTTTCTTCCGTACTATCTCTCTTGCAATATGTCGCGAAATCGCGACACTTTTTCTACTTGTTTTTTTCTCTTCCAACATGTCGCAAAATCGCGACAATTTTTCCTACTTGCGATTTCTCTCCGAACATGTCGCGAAATCGCGACAGTTTTGGTTTCTTTCTCTTTCTCTCCGAAAATATCGCAAAATCGCGACAGTTTTGCTTTCTTGCTCTTTCTCTCCGAACATGTCGCGATATCGCGACAATTTTCCTTTCTTGCTCAACATGTCGCGATATCGCGATAGTTTTCTTCCTTGTGATTTTCTTTTGATTTTTCGCATATGGGCCACTTCGATCTTTTGGAAAATCACTGTACATACTCTGAAGATCCTCTTAACTCCTGTCCACTGCATCAACCAATCTGTCTAACTGTGTTGACAACAATGACAATACTGTTGTTGCACCTTGCTCATCATTAAATTGCTTAAATTGTCTATCACGTATATTATTTGTTTTTAAGGGATTTTAAAGTATATCTTAGTAAATGTAAAGGTATAATAGTTTTAATATGTATGAGACCATTAAGCCATATTAGACACTTCTTGTAGAGGATGTTATTTATCCAATATATATTTGTAAAGGATGTTATTTATCTAATATATATTTATCCAATGTAATTTTAAAGTATGGTATACAACTCTACCTTTTATCCAATGTAACTTCGATTATAAAGTATGGTGTACAACTTTATCTCCATTGAATTGAAACCTTGGGCATCTTATTCTAAGTTCTAAAGTCTTCCTGTTAGGCCCACTCAAATTGTATATAGTTCATGTGAGTTAATAATATAAATTATTAATTTTTAAATAAGTTTACACAGGTTTTTATGACAGGTCTCCGTCTCCTCATATTGAATGGGGTTTGAACCTTAGACCTCTCAAAGAGAAGCCAAAGCCCTTACCACTATAGTAAGCTTGTATATTAATAGTATATATTCTTAATTATTTCAAATGGGTATCTAGAATAGGTTGATGGTGTTGTTGTGATGTTTAAGATTTATTTTATTATATTATGTTATAATTTTAAAGATAAAAATATCTTTGGATTCTTATCATGAAATTGATTTATCTAAAAGTATTGAGCTTTTATAAGTGTTTTAGTAGTCAGATCATTGTTATGAAATTCTCTCTTTCAAATCTTAACTTTGTTAGACATATTGCTGGGCTAGGATAATAAATTAATTTTGGATTAAGTTGAGTTTTGTATTTATATGTTAGATATTATTTTAAGTAAGGTTGCATGGGTGTGTAAGTGCAAAATATTTCATGCAAACCTCAAAAGTTGGAGTATATAGATGTGAAGATATAAAAGTACTTAAGGTTTGAGGCAACAAGGGTATATCTAGGTTGAGGCGCATTTTTATTTACCAAAACACATAACAAACATTTATGGGACTCCTTACCCTTATTAACATCGAGTCACGTGATGTATGTGGGGGCACACTTTTGATTTCTAATCGGTTCATGTGATGTTGTTCCCATTGCAAGTTGTTTATTTCTTTTTAAATATAAATATATATATATATATATATATATATATATATATATATATTTCAATATTAAAATTTTGTTTCACTTTAATATTTTTTACTCATGCATTTAATATATAGTAACAATTACTAAAAAGATGTCCGTGGGTCTAGGTGGATTGTAAGTTGGGGCGCTTACTGAGAGGAGACCTAGGTTCCAATCTCACGGGCATGCCCATGCATAGCCAGTAGCCCGATCCGACTCCTCTGCATGTTGCACTTGTTTGAAGACGGTGATCTGTTTCCTGCTTGTCCGACGGTCCCTCTACCTTCATGCCACGTGTTTGAACCAAACTGACAAAAACGATGCAAACCCTGTGCGTTCGGTGGTCCCCATCTCACGCAGGGTTATCATTAACGAGACGGTGGTTGTGTTGGAAGCCTTCGCTGATAGTTTAAACCCTGTCAGCGTAACCCTGTCAGCTATGCTGACAGTTACTAAAAATTTGTGATTGTAACCAATTCATTTGTAACAAAAAAAACAATTACTAAAAAGATTATACTTTCATCCAAGCACCTCATACAAATATGACTCCTTAGTACAATCCTATAATTATAGCTAGATGCACATGGACAACATTATATTTAAGACTTTACTATCAATGGGTAGCATAGGAATATTAGGATAGAGAGAGCTCTTAATGTTGAAAGAATGTGGATGAATTTTTTTTGAAATTACTTACTTACGAAGTATTTGGTGTAGACCTCTAATATTAAGGTACATGTGTACGAAGATACTTAAGGTTTGAGGTTGTAGGAGTATGTGCCATCAATTTTTTTTTGAAAGTATTATAATTAAGGACCACCTTTTCCGAATACAAGAGGATCATCTTTGGAGTGTCCTTAATATGTACGAAAAGTAGTAACTGAATATTTTAATTTAATTTTAAATTATATAAATTTTTTTTCCATTTATAAAAATTATAATAATTTATAATTAAGGCGTTGACTATGTTATTTATTTATTTTTATTTTATCTTTTAATAGCATCAAAATATTTTTAAATTAAAATTTTAATTTTTTTGGATACATAAATAAATAGACAAGTATTAATTTGGACCTGTCTTTATAAGTGTCTTAAGAGTGGCATAATTGTCACAAAATTCTCTACCTTTTTCAAATCTTAACTTTGTTAGACATATTATTGGTTTATGATAATAATTTTATTTTAAATGTTTGTGGGTCTAGGTGGATTGGTAAGTTGGGGCGTTTACCGAGAAGAAACTTAGGTTCCAATCCGACTCCTTTGTGTGTTGCATCTGATTGATGACGGCGATTTGTTTCTTGCTTGTTCAACGATCCTTTTTCATGCCACGTGTTGAACCAGATTGACAAAGACAGTGCGAACCCTGTGCGTCCGGCGATCCTCATCTAATGTCGGGTTACCATTAACAAGACGGTGGGTGTGTTGGAAGCCTTCGTTGATAGTTTGAACCCTGCCAATTGCACTGGCAGTTACTAAAAATTGTGATTGTAACCAATTCATCTATCTAAAAAAATAATAATAATAATTTTATTTTAAATAAATTTAAATTTAAATGTTAGATATTATTTTAAGTAACTTTGCATGGGTGCATAAGTGTGTGGGGTATATGTGCAACACATTTGATACAAACCTCAAAAGTTGGAGGATGTAGATATTTAAGGTTTGAGGCTACAAGGGTATATATAGGGTGGGGTAATTTTTATTTACTAAAATACACGCAAGTGCCACTCATGCATCTAATGTGTTGTAGTACGTTTACTAAGAGATGAATGATATATTCATCTAAGCACCTAATACAAATATAAATCCTTGGTATAATCTTAAATTTTGGATACATGCACTTATATAATATTAGATTTAAGATTTTATTGTTAATGAGTAGCATAGAAATAATAGGAGAGATCTTAATCCTGAAATAAATTAGATAAATTGTTTTTGGATTTATCTAGTTGTGAATACAAAGTATTTGGTGTAGATATCTAAAATTAAGTTACTTGTGTATAAGGATATTAAAAGTTTGAGGTTGTAGGGTTATGTGTTAGTTGAGATACATTTGTATGTGTTAAAATACACTTTAGATATTATTATGCATCTAACACGTCATTTGATGCATTATGAAGTGTGATATGTGCATCTAAGAACCTGTTGCATTATGCATCCTTCGTGCAAACCCAAAATAATGGGTATATGCATCTAGACAATATTGGTTTTTAGGCTTCATTGTCAATGGGTAGCAAACGTGCCTATATAAGAAGAATAGAAGAGGGCTATAATGATCTTAAGCAAATATTTAATAATATATGTGACTTCTACTGGGGTCACTCTCATTAGAATAACAAAATATTATATTTGTTATTAGGTCAATTAGACCATATCCAACATGTTTTTCTATTAAAAATATTCGTCATCAAAATTTTATATTTCCTTTATAAAATCCTTGATATCATTTCAAGAAGAGATAAAATCTCCTTTAGTTAGTTGCCGTCTAAATTTTGAATTTTGTAAAGATGAAGATCAACACTACAATTTATTAAATTATTTATTACCTTATCTAATTCTTTATAGATATGCTAACATTCCAAAAACACCGACTTCATTAATTATTGATGGACATAAACAATAATTCCATTATTATTATTATTATTTTAATAAGCTATGTGTGGTTTCTATTGGGGGCCACTCCCATTACGAAAATAAAACATTACATTGCTCTCATTACATTTCTAACAATTTAATTAAAGCATATCCAACTTTGTCTTTCTATTGGAGATATTCTTCATTTACTCTTCTATCAAACGTATTCATCATCTTCCTCAAACTGCTAAGTTTCCACAATCAATTCATTTTATATCAAATGCCTTCAAATATTAAAATTTTATCAAGATGAAATTCAACACTGCGAATGGCTAAAATATTTGCTACCAAGCTTCTATATCCAAAAATATCTTGTCTATAACAACCTCACAATTTCTTAATACCTTTTTTTAGGGTTCTTATTCATTTCCCTAATATTCCAAGATATTATTTTCATTGTTGTTTTTTATTTTATTTGTGGGTTTAGCCCCACTTCTTATTAACACTAGTGATATTTGCTTTTGTTTTCCCATATCAATATCCCTTTGTGTTTCTTTTTCTCTTTGTTTTTGCCTCTTGGGTCTTCCTCTTTTTTTCGTTCTCAACAATGCTTTCATCTTCATCAATCTCTTCAATCTTCTCACATTGCTCATAGTAAGACTTATCATCTTTAGGTTTACCTTGTTTTGAAGGATCTGAAGTGCAAGGAATAACCTCAAAAGCACACTCTTCTTTATATTTCCCTAGAGACCCTAAAGTGCAAGGATGCTCTTCTATAGCAATTACCTTCTTATTCTGCTCTAAAAACCCTAAATTGTTATGGGTTTCCTCCAACCTCATTTCTATATTATTCTGCTCTTGAAACCTTAAAATGCAAGGGATAACATCTTCACCACTTTCAATTTTATTACCTGAAGAGGATTCTATACTACTTGAGGAAAATGAAGATGATTTACCTAGAATAAACTCAACCTTTTTTGTTGTATTTATTTTGGGTTTTATCTCCACATCTTCTTTTGCACCTTTAATTCCTTCTAGACTTGCCAATTGATATTGTCAATAGGATTTCTTTACCTCTTCTTTTGGAGTGGAATATCCTTGATATGATCTAGCTTCTATTATTGAATGATTTCCTTACTTCATCTTGAAGTTTATCTCATGGCTAGAATTTTTTATCTCTTTCTTCATAGTTTTTACTTTGCAAACTCTTGCCATGTGTCCAATCTCAAAACAATTATGGTAAAGAAATGCATTATTTTCATAATCTACTTGTTGATCCCATTCTCTTGATTCGGACTTAGTCTTAGTGGATTGTGGTCAAGGTTTTGAAATATCCATAGCAACACATATTCGAGTATATATAACATGCTTTCGCTCCTTAGTTGTTGGTCCTTCCTTGATGAATTCCCCTAGGGTATTTCCAATATTTTTCAAAGCATCCTTATTTATAAGTTGGTATGGAAATCCAAAAAGCCTAACCCACACTGGAAGCTTCTTAATAGTTTCTATCTCAACTAAATTTTTTTCGTTTCATGGTCTCAAATAAAGTGTATCTCTTCCCATAAACCATGGGCCACCAACCATTATTTTATCCCTAATTTTTGAACTGAAAAATATGATGAGGAAAATACCTTTAGGAAGAAAAGTTAGAATAATTTGAATTCAATCCCCACTTCCACTTGATCCAATTTTGAATCTCCAAAAACCCTAGCCATGATCTATGGAACTTACATATTAGCCCTCTACTTTTAAGAACCATTATATCATGCTCAATCATCTCATCCTTGATACTTACTTTCGGTGTACCATCTGCTACCTGGATTGAACTTGCCATGTATTCACTCTTTCGCTTATCTCCAGCTTGGGCCTTCATTCTCTCAACAAGGGCATTTTGATTTCTAGCTAGGGTATCCTGACTTCCCATTAGGGCTTTCAAAAATGACGTTCCTTCCACAATACCTAATAGGGCTTGCTCTTGGCTTGCACTCCCTCTTGGTTCGCACTCCCTCTCTACTTGCACTCTCTCTTGCTCCCAGCTTGCACTCTCTCTTACCTCACACTTGCTCCTAGCTTGCACTCCCTCCTGGATCACAATTGTATGTCTCTTCTTTTTCTTGGCGTTCCTTCGCTTCAACAATTTTTTGGAAACAATGTTCCACGCATTCGTGGTAAAGATTTGAAGCATTGATGCACTTTGGATGAACTTGTTTCTCTTTCACCATGTTTTATTCTCGGCTTGCACTCCCTCTTAGTTTGCACTCCATTTTGGTTTGTACTCTCTCCTGCCTCACGCTCACTTCCAACTTGCACTCCCTCTTGGCTCACAATTGTCATTGTCTCTTCTTTTTCTCGATGTTCCTTGGCTTCAACAATTTTTTAGAAACAATGTTCCACACATTCATGGTAAGGGTTTGAAGTATTGATGCACTCTGGATGAACCTGCTGCTATTATGTCATGACCGCTACACTTACTCCCAGCTTGCACTTGCACTCACTTTTGGCTGCACTCACTCACACTCGCTTTCAGCTGCACTTACTCAAACTTGTTGTTGCACTTAATCCTGACTCGCACTCGCACTCGCTACTGCACTTACTCCCAGCTTGTGCTCGTACTCGCTGCTGCACTTACTCTCGAATCGTGCTCGCACTCGTTGCTGCATTTACTCTCGATTTGTGCTCGCACTCTGTACTTGCTAATAATAATTTTATTATTGATTTGATCCATATATATATTTTTATTAACAACATAACAACAATTTATGAATCTACTTTAATTGAATTATCTCTCCATTCTTTTTCAATGGCAATCTTGATCCCTATAAGAATTGTTGTGGTTTGTACATAGTTTTTAAATGGGGTTTCATTTGATTATGGACAGGGGAGAATAATTTTTTTGAAAAAAAACACCCTGCCAACTTTCACTTGATTTCCTATAAAAGCACCATCATAATTAATTTTAACAAACCCAACTTCTAGACATTTATAGTTTACCATGTATAATTATGTAGATCCTTTGTGTTAGCTACAACATTACAAATGCTCTTTATATGTATATTCAAATCCTATAACAAAAAAGGAAGCACTTATTTTTTCACATTAGACTTCTCATGATGAACACCATGCCTATAAATTTTGGGGCATAAAAGGCTTTCTTAATCAAGCAAAAAAACTTTGCATTTGGTTATATTTATATTGTTGTATTTCGAAAAGGAAAAATGTATAGTTAAGAATACATGTTATTTTAAAGAAACTTGTTATTGTATTTTAATTTTTGATTTTTTAATTTTAAATTCTATGTTTTCCATCTCATTTTAATTTTGTACTATGTTGACATGTATTTTTTAGTTAGTGTGTTAAATTTTTTACTGAAGTTGAATAATAAATATGTAAGAGAAGACAAAAAAAAAAAAAAAAAACAAAACAAAAATCTTAAGTATGTAAATATTGAGACTACACGACAACATTTTAATTTATGAAATTTTACAAAGTATGTTTACTATATTATATATTTTAAAATTAGTTATATGGGATTGGCTTGTGCCCACCCAATATTATAGAAAGACCATATAATGATATCATAATAGCTTTGCAATGTGTATATATCATTTGATAAGATTCAAACCTTGGTCTCTCCCTTGAAGGTTGAGGAATTTAACTGATTAAGTTTATGCCACTTGATAAAATATTAATGTTCACCGATAATATTTAAACCTTGGTTTAGGACATGAAACTCTTCATTCCAACCAATTGCTCTATACCCCATAGGCATCCTTACTATATTATATTATTTTATAAATTTCTTTTCATTATATTTTTATTTAATTATTTCAAATGCTTTTTCAAATAGACTTTTTAACCATGTATATATTTTATAAAATTATAAGTGGATCATTTCCTAATACATGTTAAATTTATGCACTTTCTATTAAAATGTTAGGATTATTACATCACCTATTAGGGTGCTAATTGGTGTTTGATGTGGTGATAATGGGTTCTACCCATACACATGAGTTGGTTACTTGGTCGTTATGTTATCAGACCTTAATTAAATTTATCTTGCACTATAAATATAACATTTTCATGACAATACAATTGTCTTGCATCCTACTAGTCTAACATGTGGTATTGAGCAGGCTATGAATGAGATACATTAGTAGGATAGAAGTAGATTCAATCTTAGAGAAATCCAAAGTAATTGATTTCTCCTATTTTTTCTATTGTTTTCTTATTTTACAAATATCAAGTACATATGATATTATCTTCTTTATTCTTGTGGAGTGTGTACCTATTTACATATGTACATATGAATGGTTGTGTATGTTCCTATTTACAAGAGTGTTGTAGGCAATTGCATTTGTTATTATTTGTAACCTTGGTGATTAATCATGAATATCATGAGTGTGTGTTGCCTTGGAGAATATAGAAGATGTAGATGTAAGTTGTTGGTGTTATATGCTAAATTTGATAATGAGCAAGGCATGCAGTTGTAGGTTCCTACCCATGGTAATATGCAATAAAAGTTTATGAGCTTGATCATTGATTAGAACACTGCAAAGAAGAGTGCAAATGTTTGTGTCATGATTGACTTGAAGAGTGTTGGCAATTATGCCATATTATCTCATAGGTAAATTTCTCTAGGACCAAATATCACTCACATAATAACGCATTCACATAATAACATAAATATCTCACAAAGTAAAGCTTTATTAATAATCAAATAAATACATCAAACTTTGTTATAGTCGAAAGATTGGATTACATAGCATAGATCTTTGTCTCTAATATATAACCTTACAAATGATTTCAATATTTCTGACTATTTCTCTTCTCAAACTCCCGAGAGATGCAACTCTTCACATGTCTCACATTATGACAAAACTCCCATGATTACATAACCTCTCACTTTACATCTTGACACATCTTTATGACTCTTTCACTTCCATACTTGACACCTATCATCCATGACTCTTCACTTGCACTCTTGACACCTTGCACACTTACAACTCATACTTGGACTCTTGACACATTTTACAATTTATTACATAACACAACAATCTTCACACTTTGACACACACTTTAGACAAACACACTTCCTAATCTAATATTTACAATTGTACTTAATGGTACTTTGATATACCCAATAATGTAATATCTCCAACACTCCCCCCCTCCCACATTACATTATTTAGTGAGAAGACCTTTAGTATTTAATATTTTATCTTCTATCTTCATCTTGTTTCCATCCACAAATTTTGCTTGATGTTTTGGTATTATGTCTAGTCCAATGCCCTATTTCTTGTTCTTTTGAGAAGTCAAAAAATGTATCATTATATTGTTCTCATGACAAAAAATAATCTAAAACTTCTTATGATAATCCCATTACATCCAATGCAAATATTATATTCTTGATAGATCCCATGGCCTCAATTTTATTATGTTTCTTGATGAGATATTTTTTATTTATGTTGATGTATTTAAATTCCATTGTTCTTCCTCTATCGACCAATCGAGGTACTAAAATAAGGTTATTTTTTATACCCAAAATATACAACACATTTCCTAATATGCATTCAGAATATGGAAAACCAAGTGTGACATTCCCAAATCCTTGTACATGGTAAACCTTGTCATCTGCTATCTTCATTGGAATGTTCATTTTAATTTGTATCAAATCAAACCAATATAATTTTTTTTCATGTGGTGATTTGCACTTGAATCTATGTACCATCAATCTTCCTCGTTTATAATTTTTTGATGGATTTCATATGATCTTGTTACATGTCTTTAATAATATCTTTGAGCTTGAAAATTCCTTCTCATAAAATTTGATCCTTTAAATTTTTATGGTTTCCCTGATATATTCA
This sequence comes from Wollemia nobilis, assembly GCA_028583015.1. Taxonomy (NCBI): domain Eukaryota; kingdom Viridiplantae; phylum Streptophyta; class Pinopsida; order Araucariales; family Araucariaceae; genus Wollemia; species Wollemia nobilis. The sequence goes on along the minus strand of JAQPPZ010016833.1, from coordinate 2,382,181 downwards.
TTCTTCATGATTATATTACCTTTTATGTAGAATTTTTTTTGTGGAAAACACCCCTTTCAAGGTGCCACTTTCAGGTAAGTCCCAAGGAGGCAGGGGTATCTGTTATGCCAAAATCGCCCAGGGCTCGCACCTAGCTTGCCTCCTTTGACACACTAAAAATGTATACCTAGCCCAAAGTAAATCAACCAACAAGCCGTGGATGTACCAGTTAGAAAGGTCAACCAAAAACTAATTACTCAAGTCTCATGCAGATTGCAACAATCATAAGGCTTTCTCCAACCTACTTTCACCATGACTAGCACTAGCAACACCCTCATTATCTTTATTGATCAGATAAATAATTATACACTCGATGCCCTTAGGATCATCCATGTTAGCAAACTGGTTGATCCAAGTGATCTCTCTCAGACCTCTATCCATTCCCCAATTTATTTATTTTCTTAAAACACACCAAAAAAATAAATTTATGGGAAAAATAGATTACATCTTTGACCTTTCTAAGCCAAAAGACCTTTTAGCCAATATTTAACAAAGGAAACATAAGAATGATCTTTCTGAGCTAGGGAACCGAAATACACTGACTAAACTAAAGAGAAACTAATATAAAGTAAAAAGGAACTAGTTACCTCTAGTACTAGAGCCATCTAGAGAAAAGATAGATAGAAGAACATCCCTGATTTGCAAAGCCCATTATTTTGGATGGTGGTCATAGCAAGTAAGATCACCTTTGTCCAACACCCAATTAGCTAAAGCATCAACACTCATGTTTTGTTCTTTGACCATGTGATTGTATTCAACTTAAAAAAACCCATCTGGAGTAATTAAATCTTCTCAACATTTTTTTAATTCTTCAATCAGCCTTATGATTCTTAGAGGTCTCTTCAATAGATTAATCATTACTTGGGAGTCAAATTCAACCAACACCTTTTTCCATCCAACCTTAACAACCTCTAAAAGACCTCTAAGGATATCATACCCTTCAACAAGGTTATTGGAAAGGATACCCAAATTATCAGCAAAAGTGAAAACTAGGGAACCATCTGAAAGTCTACCAATTCCTCCTACACTAGCTTTTCCAAGGTTCTCCCTAGAGGCTCTATCTGTATTGACTTTTCCAAAATCATTAGGAAGAGGTTGTCAATTCTTTGTTCTATCCATATTTCTATTACTCACATTCCCTTTAAATTGATTGCCAATAGGAGAGTGAATTTTCAATATTTGCATTACTTGATCTCATCATTAGTGGGATTTTTGAGGGTGATTAAAGAGTTGTTGGAATGATTTAACTAAATTTGGCAATGATATTTTGATAAATATAGTGAATATCTTTCCTTTCCTATTTGAAAATTTTGTTGTTTCTTTCCTTTTAGATATTCCAAGGTAGGATGGTTTTTCCCATCCAAACTAACTGCCTAACAAAATGATCAACAATAGAGCAGGCGGGAAGCGATGAACTAGGGTTTCTGGAGCTAAGGAAAATCTAGGGCATCAGTTGGGTTGCCGAAGTGTTTTCTGGTTACTGTGGATCTGAAGGCAAGATTGCTGCCCCAGGAGGGTCCAATGGGGACTTCTCCGGATCCTCTCCTAGGGAGAAATAGCTCTTATGCAGATTTGTTCAAAGATAAATCTCCATCCAAGACTGACGAAGCTCAAAGAACTGCATTTAAAATGCTCTTCACGACTGCTGGGAACAGATCAACAGCGCATCGAGTTAATGGATGCCTACCACAGTCCGAATCAAGGCCCAAGATTGTCATTGAGCCAAGGATGGTCGAAGAAACAGTCTTATACAGAGCCAATCACGACTTGATCTGTAAATTCATGGGTATTCGCCCTACCCTGAATTTTTTGCACTCTTGGGTCCGACAAAACTGGGAGCCTCATGGTGAGTACTCTTTATGGTTTATTAGCAATGGGTATTTTATTGTCAGTTTTTCTTCTCTGGCCGATAGAAATAGGGCTTTCGAATCAAAAAAGAGGAATCATGGTCCGACAGGATTATTTGTTCAACCCTGGAGAGTGGGATTCGATCCTCGAATTGAACCCACTGTTGTCCCGGTTTGGATCCGTTTGTATGCACTTCCAATGGAGTTTTGGAGTGAGCAGGTTTTGGAGATGATCGGTAATTCCCTTGGAAGACATTTGGGTGTCTCCAAAGACACAATAGAAGGGAACACAGTTGTTTATGCAAGAATATGTGTGGAAATGGATCTTAGCTAGCCTCTACCGGTAGAGGTGGAACTTGAACTTGCAGGACTATCTTGGATTCAACAGTTGGATTATGAGGCTCTGCCCTTTAGATGCAGAGTTTGCCACAAATACGGGCATTTGGCCCGATTTTGCCCAAATAATATGAACACAAAAATGGAGGCTCCTCTAGGAATGTCAAATCTTCCTAAGGAGGGTAAGGCAACAATAAACAAAGAACCAACCAATACTTCTCGGGGTAAAGAAGCTCGAGAGAGATGGTTTTGAACAGCCCAAAAGAAGGAGAAGGCAAAAGAAAAAATATGGTAAAGAGCAAACCCATCTCAAGCCCGCCAATAGGTATGAGATATTTAAGACACTAGTGGACCAAGAGGAACAATTCATGGAAGGAGTGGATGGTAATAGTGAAAATAATAACATCCTCGTTCAAGCTCCTCTTTCATCTCCCCCCGTCATAGAGCAGGTAATTGACCTCAGTGAGTTACCACGGCCGGGAGAGTGCGGGGGCATTGATAGTGCATAACCAAGAGCAGCCAATAATTAAGGATGTCGGCATGGGAATAGCAGAAAAGAGCAGAGAAAGGCCAACTTTAGGGATAACTCGGGTGGAAAAGAGATCAAAAAATAGCAACTCTCAAGGAGTGGGTAGAAAATCAAATAAGGAATTGCTAGCGAGTTCAAGGAGACAAAGCGATCACTTGGAGGATCGATGAGGCCAATAGATTCTTACGGCTCTCAAGGTAACCAATGATTATACAATCATGGAATGTTAGGGGTTTAAACGGTAGAACCCATCAATCTGTTGTTCGAAGACTCTTAGAAAAATGTAAAACAGATTTTTTGCTTATTCAGGAGACAAAAATGTCATTAGATCTTATGTGTAAAACAGTTAACATAATTTGGAGGGGTGTTGGTCATATGGAAGTGGCTGCCCAAGGTGCCTCGGGGGGATTGTTACTCTTTGGAACTCTCTTGAATGGACTGCAATAGAACATCTAGCTTGGAGGGGTGTTCTCACATCACATTTTAGGAATAATGTCACAGTTGAACATGTTTTAATCACAAATTTTTATGGGACTCAAAACCTTGATGGTCAGAGGCTTCAATGGAAAGTTGTGCATAACATGAGAATCTCAAGGGAAGATTTAGACTGGATTATTGTTGGGGATTTTAATGCTAAATTATCCTCTAGAGATCAGGAAGGGGGAACCCCAATTTTGGACCCAGGGGATCGACTTATGATTGCCCAAGTCCGGGCTTTACACTTAGTGGATATTAAATGCCACTGGAACCAACTATACTTGGACTAATAAGAGGAGGGAGCCACATAGCAGGAAGGTAAAGTTAGACCGTTTTTTGGTTTCAGAGGAGGCATTTGTAAAATGGAATACAAAATTTCAGATTTTGGAGGGTCCAGTTTCAGATCACTTTCCCATTTTGTTGGAAGGAGGGACTAAGACAGGGCAACATCACAAACCATTTAAATTTGAGAATTTTTGGTTACAAAAAGAGGAACTTCGAAAGAAAATTCCACAGTGGTGGGAAGAAGGCCGCCCAGCATATGGGACAACAATGTTTAGATTCCACAAACAACTTCATTATGTCAAAGCTCAAGCTGAAACATTGGAGGCGAGCTAACAAGACAGACTTCCAGGTCCAAAGAGCTCCTTTGGTGGCCAGATGGGATGAGGTTCAAAAACACTTTAGGGAAGGAACAATTACAGAGCAGCTCAAAGCCGAGGATGATGCCTTGCGTAAAGCGGTTGAGGACATTGACAACCAAGAGGAGACCTATTGGAAACAGAGAGCAAGAACCACTTGGTTATTAGAAGGTGATAGAAATACCAAATTTTTCCATCGGACTGCTTGTGCTAGGAGACAGATGAATAACATGGAAGCTCTTCAAGATGAGAATGGGCACTCCTTTGATACACTTCCAGGTATGCATTCCCATTCAATGGATTATTTTTCTAAACTTTTTAAGGAAAGTATGGTGCAAGATGAAGAGGCTCAAAACGACGTTATTGTTGTCATACCTTCCGTTATCTCTGAAGAAGAAAATCAGACCCTTCTTAAACCCATTGATAGAGAGGAACTGAAGAATGTGGTCTTTGGAATGAGCACCAGAAAAACTCCAGGTCCAGATGGCTTTCCAATTGAGTTTTTTTAGGCCTTTTGGGATAACTTGGAGGAGGATGTAATGGCTGTTATAGAGGAGTCTAGAGGTAGTAAAAGAATGCTTAAAGCACTAAATCATACTTTCATTACCTTAATTCCAAAAGGGGAGGAGGGGGTACATATTTTAGATTATAGACCTATTGCCTTATGCAATGTGATATATAAAATAATCACAAAGGTAATGGTTGAGCGGCTAAAACCTCTTTTACATAACATTATCTCCTCCGAGCAAGGGGGTTTTGTAGAGGGTAGGCCGATCTTGGATGGGGTGGTTCTAGCTCAGGAGGCAATCCATTCAATGCAAACATCTGGTAATAAAGGAATGTTCATAAAATTAGATATGTCAAAGGCTTATGATAGGGTGGAGTGGAGCTTCTTGGCAAAGATGATGGCAGCCTTTGGTTTCTCTCGGGATTGGATAGAATGGGTCATGAGTTGTGTCTCTACTCCGACATACTTAGTGTTAATCAAGGGTCTTCCCTCGCAACCATTTGGAGCCACTCGAGGCCTTCGTCAAGGGGATCCTTGCTCTCCCTATCTTTTTCTCATATTGGGTGAAGGACTAGGCAGACTTTTCTTGAGGAGAAGACAACAAGGTTTGCTAACGGGTATCAAGGTGGGTGAGGAAGTTTTGACTCACCTACGGTTTGTGGATGATCTTTGGATTGGTGGGAGTGGCCAGCTTCGGGGAAGCAAGAATGATCGAGAGATACTCTTAGTGTCTACCTTAGGGCTACAAACCAAGTCATCAATGATAAAAAATCCAAAGTGGTCTTTTTCAATCTTGATCAAAGGCTTCAGAACAGAGTTTTAGAGATCTTGGGATTCACAAGGACTTCTCTCCTGGTGGTTTACTTGGGGGTCCCTTTGCACTTTAAAAAACTAAAAATAGATATATGGAGGAATCTTTTGGATTATATCAAGGATAAAATTAATCATTGGTCTCACAAATGGTTAAGCTATTGGGGTAGATTAACTTTTTTACGATCGATCATTCAGGCCATGCCAATTTATAAATTCTCTATCCTGGCTGCCCCACATACTATATGGAAAGAGTTGGACAAGATGGCTAGAAAATTTTTATGGGAAGGAGTAAAAGGAGAGAGGAAATGGGCCTTAGTAGGTTGGGACAAAGTAACCTAACCCAAGGTAAAAGGAGGTTTGGGACTGAGAAGATCCAAGATAAATAACAAAGCTTTGGCTGGAAAGCTTTACTGGAGGTGGATTTCCCAACCAACTTCCTTATTCAGTAGAATCCTAACTAGTAAATATATGGGACATGTTAACCCAAATGAGGTGGGCCGTTTCCCTTTGGATGGTCCTTGGATACTTAGTGTGGCGAGGCTCTCAAGTTAGGATCTCAGGTAGTAAAAGATCGATTATTTTGGAAAGTGGGGAGAGGGGAGAAGGCACGTTTTTGGACAGATTCATGGGATCAATACCCACCTATCATTGTTGAATTTCCTGAATTGCAACCAATAAAAGCAGCCATTGAAACCAAGGGATGGGTCCAAATTGAAAGTTATTTCACCACTAGTCAGTTGGGGGAGTATAAGTTTAAGCGAGTTCAAGAAGTTGGATGAGTGGCCAATTTCAATCCCTCCGGATTTGGCACCCATCATGACTAAAATCTTGACAGAAATATTTCTCACAAGGTAGAGACGAGGAGGATGAATTAGCTTGGGGCTATGGGAGCCTTGGTGTCTACACAGTGAAGGACGGATATGACAAGATCCTTCCAGAGCCTCCCCCTCATACTTATCAGGTTGAGGATTGGAGAAAGATTTGGCATTCCAAAGGTTGGCTGAAAGTAAACTTTTTTGCTTGGCAGTTCATGCACAATGGAATTCTCACTTTTGATAATCTCGGATGTAAAGGAATCATCGGTCCTTCTCAATGTGTCTTATGCTACAAGAGCGAGGAAACAACTGATCACTTGATGTTTGAGTGCCCTTTCACGCGCCAGATTTGGAAGAGATGGTTTTCATATTATAAAATTCAAGTTAATGGTGACTTGAATCGGATTAATATCTGGGAAAGATGGAAGAGGGGTAGATTTAAATCTAAAGCTCTTCGTATTGGTTGGGAGCTTGGATTAAACTTTATTTGGTGGCAAGTGTGGTTGGAGAGAAATGCTAGAATTTTTAGAGAAACTTTTTCTTCGTTAGATGGAGTTTGGCAGGTCATTTGGAGCAAAGTCACAGAAACTGTGGCCGTCTATGCTAAAGAGGAAACTCAGGTTGTTATTGGGGCAATGGAAGAGGGAGTTGAAGTGCAAGAGGGACAGGACAGAGCTAGTTGGAAACCTCCCCCAGAAGGTTGGATTAAAATTAATACTGATGGAGCTGCAAAAGGCAATCCGGGTAGAGCCGGAATTGGAGTGGTTTGCCGGAATCATGTTGGAACAGTGCTCTATTGGGAGCTGCAAGGCTTGGGAAGAGCCACAAACAATGAAGCAGAAGCCATAGCTATCAAATCTGCTTCTATTTGGGCAGTTAAACAGGGCCACGGGAGGATAATACTTGAATCTGATTCTCAAATAATGGTTGGAGCTCTAGATTGCATGAGGAACTTTGCTTTGAAAGCATGGAGGTTGAGGATTCTTGTCACTCAAATTAAGGAATTATGGAGGGAATTAGATGATGTGATTCCAGTTTATGTGAGTAGAGATTTAAACAAAGCGGTCGACTTCTGGCTAAGATGGGTGCTTGAGAAGGAGGTAGGGGTTCAGTTGCACAGTGACATGGCTATTGAGGATGAGGTGATTAGGCAGGGTCTTGAAAGGTCCTTGAGCTAATGATCAAAGAAAAAGCAAAGGGAGGAAAGGTGTCGCGATATCGCGACATGTTGCTTCGTCGCGGCCAAGGGAGGAAAGGTGTCGCGATATCGTGACATGTTGCTTCGTCGCGGCCAAGGGAGGAAAGGTGTCGTGATATCGTGACATGTTGCTCGTCGCGGTCAATGGAGGAAAGGTGTCACGATATCGTGACATGTTGCTTCGTCATGGCCAAGGGAGGAAAGTTGTCGCGATATCGCGACATGTTGCTTCGTCGCGGCCAAGGGAGGAAAGGTGTCGCGATATCGCGACATGTTGCTTCGTCGCGGCCAAGGGAGGAAAGGTGTCGCGATATCGTGACATGTTGCTTCGTCGCGGCCAAGGGAGGAAAGGTGTCACGATTTCGCGACATGTTGCTTCGTCGCGGCCAAGGGAGGAAAGGTGTCACGATATCGCGACATGTTGCTTCGCGGCCAAGGGAGGAAAGGTGTCACGATATCGCGACATGTTGCTTCGTCGCGGCCAAGGGAGGAAAGGTGTCGCGATATCACGACATGTTGCTTCGTCGCGGCCAAGGGAGGAAAGGTGTCGCGATATCGTGACATGTTGCTTGTCGCGGCCAAGGGAGGAAAGGTGTCACGATATCGTGACATGTTGCTTGCGGCCAAGGGAGGAAGGTGTCGTGATATCACGACATGTTGCTTCGTCGGGCCAAGGGAGAAAAGGTGTCGCGATATCGCGACATGTTGCATTGTCGCGGCCAAAGGAGAAAAGGTGTCGCGATATCGCGACATGTTGCTTTTCATGGCCAAAGGAGAAAAGGTGTCGCGATATCGCGACATGTTGCTTTGCGCCAAAGGAGAAAAGGTGTCGCGATATCGCGACATGTTGCTTCGTTGTGGCCAAAGGAGAAAAGGTGTCACGATATCGCGACATGTTGCTTCGTCGCGGCCAAAGGAGAAAAAGTGTCGCGATATCGCGACATGTTGCTTCGTCGCGGCGAAAGAGAAAAAGTGTCGCGATATCGCGACATGTTGCAACATCGCGGCCGAAAGAGAAAAAGTGTCGCGATATCGCGACATGTTGCTACATCGCGGCCAAGAGAGAAAAAGTGTCGCGATATCGCGACATGTTGCTTCGTCGCGGCCGAAAGAGAAAAAGTGTCGCGATATCGCGACATGTTGCAACATCGCGGCCAAGAGAGAAAAAGTGTCGCGATATCGCGACATGTTGCTTCATCGCGGCCAAAGGAGGAAAAGGTGTCGCGATTTCGCGACATGTTGCAACGTCGCTGTCCAAGGAGAAAAAGTGTCGCGATTTCGCGACATGTTGCTTCGTCGCGGCCAAAGGAGGAAAAAGTGTCGCGATATCGCGACATGTTGCATTTTCGTGGCCAAAGGAGAAAAGTGTCGCGATATCGCGACATGTTGCATTTCGCGGCCAAAGGAGAAAAGTGTCGCGATATCGCGACATGTTGCATTTTCGCGGCCAAAGGAGAAAAGTGTCGCGATATCGCGACATGTTGCATTTTCGCGGCCAAAGGAGAAGAAGGAAAGAGTGTCGCGATATCGCGACAAGTTGCATCAACTGACCATGCCGATCCCCCTGTTAGCTAGTTAATGGTTCAAGAGATTTGGCTCCATTGCAAATCTTCTTTTACTATTGTAAGCATGTGTTCTCTCTGACTTCGGTTGGGAAAAGTCTCTTCCCAAATTGTAATTGATCTTTGTTTTAATACAAGTTTTTTCAAAATTTTCAAAAAAAAAAAAATGATCAACAACCTCCTGTTTAGGCCAATCCCTCCAAAGTTGTTCAAGAGTAGAAAAATTGGACCACTAAACATCAAATAAGATAGCCATTCTCCTGAAGAGTGAACATATATTTTGCTACGACTAAGAGGATCGTTAGGGGGTACTTAGATAGAAAAATGACAACCGCACCAACAGCGATAGCGCCCAGAGTTTCATCCCTTTCCGTCCAAGGGGGGTTTCGCAATCCCACCCTACGGATCTTGAGCCCGGAGAAATCCCTGCTGACCCCTCTGAAGACCATGGTGGCCCCGATCCAGACCCAGGCGGGTCACGACCTTGGGGGGAAAATTTCATTCCCCCTTTTTCGCTTTCCTTCAGCAAGAAAGTTTTTGGATCGTCCTCCCCTCGACCGGTTGAATCTGTGGCTCCCCCCTTGGTGGTCTTCGACGAAAACCTGATCATCCCGGTGTCTCGCATGGCACCTAAACTATCCATCGAATCCCTCTCTCTGGTTGGGAAATTCGTTGGGGGCAGACCGGACATGGAGTCTATCAGACGATGGGCTGGTTTAAAATGGCGAACCCAGGGAAGTTTACAGCTCGTGGCCCTCTCCAGGGGCTTTTTCCTGATCCAGCTAAACAACCAGAAGGACTATGCAAGAATTCTCATGGGAGGGCCATGGTTTTTTGGCAGGAAAAGCCTCTTTCTTAAAAAATGGGATCAGGGTTTCAACCCCCAAACTCAGGATATCAATGTCGCCCCCATTTGGGTCCGCCTCCTGGACCTCCCCATCCAGTTCTTCCATGAAGACATTTTGTGCGGTATCGAAGGATACATTGGAGACTTGATTGCTTTCGACCCGACAACGAAAGCCCGGTCCAGGATGGCTTATGCGCGCTTATGCGTCTCTGCAAATCTGGCGTCCGAGCTGCCCACTCGCATCAATCTCATTTATGAGGATTTCCACTGGTGTCAAGCCATCGAGTACGAGAACAAACCAGCCTTCTGCATCGGATGTCAATCCCAAGGGCACCTTAGGTCCCAATGTCCTATGTTGAAACCTGCTAAAGAGTCTCGTCGGCCGCAGCGCCCCCCTCCTCAGCAGTCAACCGCTCCTTTGGTGGCCAGAGCCCCTGAAAGTTCCAAACGAGAAATAGCTGACAAAGGGAAGCAAGGGCCCAGTCAGGAGACCCGCCCCAATCATCTTCCCTCTAGCTCCGATCAGGTATGTTCTCTGTTTGCCTTCCCCAATAAGTTCGATCCTCTCTCTGCTATGGTTGATGAAGATCCCATCTCTGGGACTAACCCTTCCCCATCTAGTTCCCCGATAGCCCCCCTTCCTTCTATCCCACCCGTCTCATTACCCGATCCCGTTCCTTCTTCTTCCCCAAACCCTCCCTCTTCTCCCACCCCACCTCCATCCCCATCCCCCCTTTCCCTCCCCTTCGGAGTTTCCCTTCCTCCCCTTTCCCTCGTTGTTCCATTGTCTGCTTCCAACCCTTTCCCGGACTCCTCTGAGGATGCCCTCAGTCCGTCCCGCAACCGCCTGGATTCCAATTCCATCATTACTAGAAGCAAGAAAGGTCCTGTTGACACAGGGGGTGATAAAAAGTGAGGCAGACCGTCCTCGTCCGACCAGCTCAGAAAGGACACAGAAAACCAGATTGCTAACGGAGTCCAATCGACCCTCCTTTCTGACATGTTTAACCAACCCATGGAGGAGCTCAAAAATCCTAAAAACCCCCTTCTACCCAGCAAGGGAGGTAAGAAACCCACCAAAGTATCCAAATGAAGATCCTCTCCTGGAACATAAGAGGGCTTAACAGTTCGAGCAAACAAAGGCTAGCTCGCACCATCAGGAAGGACTGCAAACCGGCCATCATCATGATCCAAGAAACCAAAGCTGATGCAGCGAGAATCCCCAACATTGTCCAATCAGTGTGGAAGAAATGCCAGTGGGCCTCATCCCCCGTCGAAGGTTCATCCGGGGGGCTCCTGTGCTTATGGGATCCACTTCAAGTTGAAGGAAGGGTGGTCTCCATTACCAATAGAACCATCAACATGGTCTTCCATTGCACGACCAACCAGTTCACTTGGGTCCTTTCAAATATCTACGCCCCCAACAATCCCCTGGAAAGAAGGTTGTTGTGGGATTCCATAACCCTTCTTAAGAATGCTTTCTCCACCCTCCCGTGGATGTTAGCCGGAGACTTCAATTCCCCATTGTTTGCCTCTGACAAGCGAGGTGGTATTCCCTCCCTCTCCAAAAGCATTGCCGATTTTTAGGATTTTGTTTCAGGCAATGAACTGATGGACATCCAGATCAAAGGCTGCCAGTACACCTGGAGCAACAAAAGAGCAGGGTTAGACCATATCCAGGTCAAGCTTGATCATTTTTTCTTATCCCAACAGGCTATTCCCCTGTTCGGTGATACTTCTCTCACAACCCTCCCCAGGATTGGGTCTGACCATTCCCCCCTCCTCCTTGAGTCCAACAAAACTCCTATTTTCAAAACTCCCTTCAGATTTGAGAATATGTGGATTCACCACCCTGACCTTAAACAGAGAATCTCTGAGTGGTGGAATCTCCCCTGCTCTGGATCTGCCATTGCCCGTGCGTCCCAGAAACTCAAAGCAGTGAAAGAAAGCATTAAAAAATGGAATAGAGAAGTTTTTGGAAACATCTTCGAGAACAAACAGTTAATCTTAGACAAGCTCAAACTTCTCGAGCAAAAGACTCAGCACGATCAGTGGACTTCCCAGCTATGAAAAGAGGAAGGTGAGCTCCTGTCGGAGTACCATAACATTATGGCCAAAGAAGAAACTTATTGGCGATAGAAGTCTCGAGCCCTATGGCTCAAATATGGGGACGCCAACACAAGGTTTTTCCATGCCTCTACGCTTCGGAACCGAAGTTCCAACAAAATCAAAGAACTTACCCTGTCTGATGGCTCTGTCTCCCAGGACATCTCCAAGATCAGAGTAGAAGCGTCAGCTTACTTCAGCAGTCTGATGGGAAATCCCTCCCCTCCCCACCTGCCCGCCCAGGAATCCCTCCTCAAGAATATTCCCCTCCTGGTCACACCTGAGATGAATTCTGCCCTTGTCCAGCCTCTCTCCCCGATTGAGATTAAGACGGCCCTGTTTTCTATGCAGGCTGACAAAGCCCCTGGACCAGATGGTTTTCCCCCTCGTTTCTTTCAAACTTTCTGGGACATCATGGGAAGTGACATATGCAGGGCCATTATAGAACTCCAAACTACCAAGATCATTTCGAAGGGTATCAATTCCACTTTCATAGCTCTGATCCCCAAAACTCACCCCTGTAGATCTATGGCGGACTTCAGACCGATAAGCCTGTGCAACATCATTTACAAAATCCTCACCAAATCCATGGCTCTTAGACTGAAGAAAATCCTCCCTGCCATCATCGACCCCTGTCAAGGCAGCTCAGTAGAAGGCAGATCCATTACTGACAACATCATATCCCTCCATGAGACCCTCCATTCCACCCATTGCAACAAGAAAGCAGCGATGTTTCTCAAATTGGACATCAGCAAAGCTTTTGACAGGGTCAATAGAGATTTCCTTCTCAAAGTCCTTGGCAAGTTTGGGTTTCACCAAGATTGGATAAAGCTCGTTAAAGGATGTATATCAACACCGTGGTTCTCGGTGCTAGTCAACGGTTCTGCAACAGGCTATTTTTTGACTCAGAAAGGCATTAGACAAGGTGATCCTCTATCTCCTTTCCTCTTCATAATCCTTGTTGAATCCCTGGGGAGAGCCTTCAAGAATGCCTGCGCCACTGGAGAGATCACTGGAATCAAAGCCTCATCCACTTCTCCCCCTCTTTCCCACCAGCAATTTGTGGATGATACCATTACGGCTACTTCTGCATCTGTCGTTCAAGCCAAATCCATTAAAGCCATCCTTGAGACTTATGCCAAAGCAGCAGGGCAGGAAATAAATTACACCAAAAGTCAGTGTTTCTTCCTCAACACTCCTGGCAGTCGACAACGCAAGATTGCCCGCATCCTCCAATGCAGAGTCTCCACCCTCCCCACCTCTTACTTGGGCCTTCCCCTGTTTATCAAAAGCCCGAAAGAATCTATGTGGGACAACGTCATTGACAGATTCAAAATCAAACTTGCTGGATGGAAAGGTGCACTTCTCTCCCAGGCAGCTAAGGCAACTCTCACCATGGCAGTTCTCCAGAGCATCCCGGTCTATTTCATGTCCATTTTCAAGGCTCCTTCATCTGTCCATGCTAAGATCGAGCAGATTCAGAAAAATTTTCTGTGGTCAGGCCCTGAAGACAAAAATAAGTTTCATCTTGTTAGTTGGGACTCTGTTTGCCAACCAAAATCCCAGGGAGGGCTCAGCTTCAGAAGATCTACGAACATGAATCTTGCCCTTTTAGCCAAGCAAGCATGGAAACTGTTCACCAACACCAAAGCAGGCTGGGTGTCCATCGTCCAAAGCAAATACTATCATCACTCATCCTTCAGAGATGATAACCTACCATCCTCTGGATCTGCCTTCTGGAAGGCGATGATACAATCCAAATCCCTCATTTCCAAAGGATCTCGATGGCAGCTTGGAATGGGATCTGAGATAAACTTTTGGGATGATGTGTGGCTGACAGAAGAACCCCTCGCAGCGAGTCCAGAGTTGTCCACGCTCCGGCCCCTCCTGGAAAGGAGTTGGGGACCGTGGGTCAGAAACTACTATGATGACCATCGAAAGTGGAAAACCATTCCCTATGACAGCACTATTTCCCAGCAAGGGCAAGCCGCTGCGTCTTTATCCCGGCTTCTCAGGACCACCATCATCCCCACAATCGATACTCCAGACATCCCTGTCTGGTCTGGAACTGATAATGGAGATTTCTCAGTTAGATCGGCCCATTCCCTCCTGATAGAACCCAAAGTTTCTTCCTTTCCTTCCAGTTTGATTTGGGTCAAGCGTCTCATCCCTAAAGTCGGATTCTTCTCATGGACAGCTATTCAGAACAAAATTCTTACTACTGACAACCTCATGAGAAAGGGCATTCCTATGCCTAACAGGTGTCACCTATGTTTGTCTAATGCAGAGATGGTCAACCACATTCTTGTGGAGTGTAGCTTCACCAGTGAGAGCTTAAACCACATGCTATCCCTTTTCCAAATCCAGTGGGCTCCACCCCGTTCCCTCCAAGATATTTTTACCCAGTGGCCCACCCCTTTCAGAAACCCGAATATTGCTTTCCTTTGGAGGATCTGCCTCCACCACATCTTATGGCAGATTTGGCTCGAGCGCAATCGCAGAGTCTTCACCACTTCTCACCTCGATGCCATTTCCACTGCAAATAGAGCCGTCTCTTATGCTTCTAAAAATTTCTAGCTTCTCCAATGGTCTCCGTCCCCCATAGATAAGGCTGATCGAGAGCTTCTCCAATCCCTTCACATTCCCATTTCGAACAACCCCCATCCCTCCCCCCATCCTAGACAGCTGGCCCACTGGAGTCCTCCCCCTATGGGATTTCTAAAGTTAAATTTTGATGGTGCTTCTAAAGGGAATCCGGGTTTATCCGGAGCTGGCGGAGTCTTCAGAAATCATAAAGGGGTGATTGTCCTTGCCTTTGCGGAGAAGCTGGATCATCAAACCAACAACGTTGTTGAGGCATGGGCATTGTGGCGCAGCCTTCATTTGATCAAATATTCTCGGATTCGTCTCCTTATTGAAGGAGATTCTTTAAACATCATCCGATACATTAATACCGACAAAATCCCCCCTTGGAACATTCATGTTTTGATTCAGGAAAGCAAGATGCTCATCGACCAGCAGGTGTACGTGTCTGCGGCCCATGTTTACCGTGAAGCCAATCAACTTGCTGACAAGCTGGCCAATTTGGGTTTGACTCAATCTCCCCTGTCGGTGTGGCACCATGAGAACCCGCCAGGTGTCTCCCATGTGGTGGACAATGATAGACAGGTCAGGTACGAGTCCCCCCAACCTTGCTAATTCTATGGTTTCTATTTTCAGGTCTGCTCTCGAACCTAAGCGTCGTCGCTCCAGCAAGGCGTCTTCCTCTTGTTGGCACGTGAGCCCTTTTTTTTGTGCCTGCTCCAATTATTCCCCTCCTAGCAGGTTCTTCGGGTTTATCCTTCCCACCTCCCAGTCGAGCCAGATATCCCCTGTGGACGTCCCTGATGACAACAGTGAGAATTCTGACCCCAACCCAGATGCCTCCAGTCGTATGGTGAGGATGTTCATCAAGTGCTTCATCACGGCGTTCGAAAGTACCAGCGCGGCCCTCAAGCGTTACCTGGAGGAGATCTCTGACAGCGGGAAGGAGCTCTCCCTGGAAACTGATCCATAGGGGTGAGACTTTTCGGTGTGGCTGCTGGTTTGTTCTCCTGTCTAAAGTTTTTTGTAGCCTGGTTCCTCATGGATTGTATGTTTTTGAGTTGTTTTTGTGGTGGATTGGGTTTGACCACCCCTGCGTGGGTAAGTTTCCAGAGTCTCTCAGTGTCTTGTCCCCTGTGTGGGTTTCTATCGGCTGTCCCCTGTGAGGGACTTCTTCATTCTGTTATGGTTTCTTTCCTCTCTAATGAATTCTACGACAACTATGTCCGACTCCCTTTCACAAGGTTTTTGTAAATCTGGGACTGGGACCCAGCCAAAACCATGATAATAGAACTTTCAATTACCAAAAAAAAAAAAAGATAGCCATTCTCCTCCATAGATCAAAGGCTAAGGGACACTCAATAAAAATATGACTAAGAGTTTCCACACAATTCACATCTAAAATATCCATGAAAGCCATATTTCATAAGTTGCTCACTAGTGAGCACCCTTCAATGCAATAAAATCCAAATAAAAAACCTCACCTTAGGCTAGAGCTTATGAGCCCACAACTATGTAAATATGTCATTAGACTGGTTGGGATTATTGTGGCATAAGTCCAAATAACCTTAAGCAATTGTATACTTACCCTTAGTAGTGTTGTTCCATCCAAAACAATCCTTATAATGGGATCAAGAGAGATGTTTCATATGAAGGCTACATTGGATATCTTTCCTTTGTATTTATGGAATTTGAATAGGCCAGTCCTCAATAGGGGTCCAATATCTACCAACCTCTAAATTACCAGTCTAGTAATGACAATAATTAGCTACCTTTATCTAGTTAGCTTGGTGTGGCTCCTCCATCTAGGGCCTCCAATCATGGAACTGAGTTATCAAATTTTGGTGACCGTCCCAAGATTTTGTCCAAAAAATTACTTTTTGACCATTATGAATGATCCAAAATAGCTTATTCTTTATCAAATCCTCACCAGTCCTAAGAACCACCAAAATAGGAGAACCTCTAGTAGGCAATTGATAGTGAGCATGGTCTCCAAGACATTTGTTTTTCGTATATTTAGCACAAATATTTTTGGCACATAGAGCATTGGGATTATTAAAAATCCTCCAATACAAATTTGCAACTAAAGCCTTATTATTTTTAGTAGTATATCATAATCCTAATGCCCCTTCATACTTGGGAAGGCATAATGTATCCCATTTCACCAAGACCTGTTTTATTTTCTCCTGAGTACCACTCCAAACGAACCAATGATTGATTTGATCAAGTTCTCGAATAACTGCCTTTGGGATATTCAACACAATAGAAACATAAATAGGTATAAATTGAATGATTGATTTTACCAAGGTAATTCTACCCCCAAATGAAATCCACCTATTAGTCCACTTTCCAATTTTCCCCTTTACTCTATCCAACAACCAATTCCAATCTTTTTTGTCTTTGGATATTGATGGGAATGCCTAAATAAGTGATTGAAAGGGAGGCCTTATTATATCTTAATTTATATAAAACCATGGATTCCTTTATGGGAGAGCATTAGAAAAACAACTAATGATTTTTTTAATTCTAGAGGCTTCTTTAACCGTAGCTTTACCTAACAGAGTAGAGTCATCAACAAACAAAAGATGAGAGATAGGCTTGGCTCTATGAGCAATGGTAACTCCCTCAAGGGTTATGTTTTCTTTATTTTTGGCCATAGTCCTACCCAAGCATTCATCAAGAATAATGAATAAAAAAGGGGAGAGGGGGTCACCCTACCTAATACATTTGGAAGTTGGTAACAACTATGAAGTACAACCATTGATAAGAATTGAGTACAACATTGAAGAGATACATCCCATAATCTAATTTATCCAATATTGAGAGAAGCTAAATTACCTCATTGCTTTTATGAGGAAGTGCCAATCAACTTTTTCATAAGCTTTGAATAAGTCTAAATGAATGAACATAGATGGAGATTTTTTTGCTTCCATGGAATGGATGGCTTCTTGAGCAAGAACTATCTCATCCACAATCTATCGCCCTTCCACATAACCTCCTTGTTCACAGAAAATAATCTTATGCAAAAGTGGTTTTAGCCTCTCTGCCATGATCTTGGTAATAATTTTGAGAAGAACATTACATAAAGTTATTGGTCTACAAGCTAAGATATGTTATGCATATTGAGACTTTGGGACTAGAGCTATATAAGTTTTATTGATTGCCTTCAAAATTTCTTTGGTCTTCCTGGCTTCTTCCATCACTTCTAATAAACCAATATGAAAAATATCCTATAATTCTTAGTAAAATTTGATGGGAAATCCATTAGGCTCGGGGGTCTTTCCTTTTCGCATTTTAAAAACCACTTGTTGAAGCTCGTTGATAGTAAATATAGTAGTTAAAACATAGTTCTCCTTAGAAGTGATAAGAGTGGGGATTGCTTGAAGGATATTTTTGTTGAGAAGTTGAGTCAAGAGATGCAGTAGTGAATAGTTTGGAAAAGCAGTTGACCATGATAGACTTGATGTGATCCCAAGTGTATACAAAGTCTCTAGAATCTTATTTAAGGGAAGAAATAAAGTTGTGTGATCTACGGGCTAGAAGAGATTTGTGAAAGAATTACGTGTTTCAATCTCCTTCTTTGAGCTATTGGATCCTAGATTTTTGCTTCCAAGAGAGCTCTTCTTTTTTTCCCATTCCTCCAACTGTGTTGTGAGTCTAATTTCATCTATACTTATACTCTCAATAAGGCCATCTAAATGGATTTTTTCATTCAACTCTTTAATTCAAGCAATCACTTCTTGATTCTTTCGCGTGACATCTCCAAACTCCTCCCAATTCCAAATATTGATTTTGGATTTGATGTATCACAACCTTTTGAAATGTAAACAAATAAGAGGACACTGTACAACAAAATAGAGAACAAACAAATGCGTAATAAAATCAATTTTATATTAATATTTGAATGAAGCCTTGATCTTCGTTTACAATGCTTTTACCTTAATAGGCAAGGGTATGATTACAATATTGCTTGCTCTCAAATTACAATGGGCAAAAATAGGGGAAATGCCCATTTTTTCCAAATACAAATGTTGACGGTGTCTTCGGTCTTCTCTTCTACAACCGAGTGGTGAGTGGGCTTGCGTATCCTGCAATGGACCACTCTAGCTTCAACAACTACTTCAGATGCCTGCTTTTTGCACACATAAGAAAATCACATGGGGGTTTAGTAGCACCCGTAGATGTGATTTAAGATCAAGTGCAAATAAAACCCTCATGTGTACATTTGCAAAAAGCATAGAAAAGTAGATCTAAATGCCTTGCTAACAAAAACCAATTAAAGCTTATGAATTTTATCTATGATGTCATTGTTTTCGATGCATTCTAGGTAACTATGGGGTACACGGTTCTGACTAGTTAATCATGGATGGGGCAGTTAAGAAACCGCATACTAAGTGGTTGCGACTACGTAACCGCATACTAAGTGGTTGCAACTGCGTAACTGCGGACTGGGTGGTTGAGGCTGAACGACAAAATCTTCCAAAAGAGCACTTCGAGGTGTCAAATCTCAGATCTTCCTTGGGATGCATACGAGCTTCTAGTGTGAATCTGGCAGTATGACAATGTATATACTCAACTTCTCTTATTTTGATGGGGTGTTATTTCTTTTATAAGTAATTTCAAGGCTTTGGAGGGAAGGATAGGTGGTAAGCCAAGGTCAACATGTGGTAGGGGAAGTTAGAGTGAGTCAATTAGAGTGCCCCACTTAACTAGGGAGATGTGGCAAGTGGGTGAGTGCAAGTGGAGTGCAATGTGGAGGATGAGTGAGTGCAACTATGGTGAAGTGGCTAATGAGTGAGTGCAAGTGGAATGCAATGTGGAGGATGAGTGAGTGCAACTATGGTGAAGTGGCTAATGAGTGAGTGTAACTACGGTGAAGTGGCTAATGAGTGAGTGCAAGTGGAGTAAGGTGTGGAGGATGTCCCATGTGAAGTGACAAAGTGTGTGAGATGTGGCAGTGGTGACTACGGCACATGTCCCATGGAGAAACAAGGTATCCTAGGTGGATTTTATATATTTAATAAAATATAGAAAATATAATTATGTGCAGGATTTTATATGCCTAAGTTTGGACTTAGGCATATATTTTATTATACAAATTAATGTGGTAGGATGCAAGTGGTGCTTTTGCAAATGCCTAGGTTTTTGTGCCTACATATGCCCCTTTTTGTACCGTGTTGTGTGAAAACATGATGCGGTACAAAACCAATGACACTTGTCTTTATTGGATGGATGGACTCAAATATTCTCGACGCACAAGAATGAATGATTTTTGAAAATTTTGATTTGTTTACTTACCCCCTCAATTGGTGAATGGGTAAAGGATGAAATCCACGAACCAATTGACCAAATGTGGATGATGAAAGGAGGTGGATAGTTGAATGATGTGAATTGTGGATGCAAATGTATGACATTTTGATCAACTTGATACCCCAAGTTTGGGATTGTCCATGTTGTTTCGAATTTGCCTTTGGTTTTGATGATGTGCAAAATGTTGCGGTAAAACCATTAACCATGTTTGTGAGTTCTAGGTCCCTACTACTGTTTGTTGCTCCTATGCATCGAAACTAGTGCATGGGAAATTCGATACTCAAGTGATTTTTTATTATACCAAATGTTGATTTGATTGTTTTTCGCTTTTGTACCCAATGAAAAGGGTTTAAGGATAACCTTGTGCAAATTGGATTGAACACAACCTAGCTCTAAGATTAAGAAACCTAGTTGATGTAATGCCATAGTGATTTGATTTGGATAAGTGTCCTTATGGTGAGCTACCCATCCGATCGGATTGCATGGATTGCTAGTCGTTGCAACCGCTAGGTGTATAGGGTAAGTCACTAAGTACGATGTACACTCAATGATTTGGTGTGATTTTGATATGCATGATTGATGATAATGATGGCATTGAGTTTGGTTGGGGGGGTAGCTAAGTTTTATTTTTATTTTTTGGTTCTAAATGTGCACTCCATGGTTAGGTCTGTCGATAACCACGCGTTATGCGGTTGGCATTGCCAACTGCGTGCTGCACGGTTACGCTCGCCTACAGAACTGCCGATCGCGTGGTTTAGCCCACAAAAGGTGGCTATAAATGGCTAACCTGGCAGTTATTTTTCATTTGTGTGGCTAACTAATTGTTGAGCTGTGAGAAGTCATAGTGGTGGATGTGGCGGGTGAAACTAGCGGAGCGGGTGGTGGGGTGGAGGTTGGAGGCTCGGTTGGAGTGGAAGGTGGCGTCCACTATGCGGAGGTAGGTTTCCAAAGCCCTTTGCTTATGTTATTGTGTGGTGTTTGTTTTTGTTTTTGTGTTTTATCTTTTTTGTTTTGTTTGTTTTTTTGGAACCACTAAGAGAGGTTAGTAAAATGTTTTTTTTTTTTGCAACCACTAAGAGGGACTGGTAAATGTTTTTTTTGTAAATGCATGAAAAATGTGTGTTTTTTTTTGTTGTTGCAGCCAGTAAGAGGGGTTGGTAAAATTTTGTTTGTTCTTTTTAAATGCATGAAAAGTATGAAAAATGTGTGTGTTTTTTTAAATGCATGAAAATGTTTTGTTTTTTTGGTTTTTGAAAATGCATGAAAATGTTTTTTTTTAAATGCATGAAAGATATATATATATATATATATATATATATATATATATATATATATATATTGGATTTATTTGTTCACTAATTTTTATTGTGTGTTTATTTGCAGGTTAAGTGTGTCGTTGCTTGACATAGATGGCCACATATCCTTCTTCGAGCGTGAAAGTCACTCACAGACAATGACTAGAATCTCCCAGAGGTAGTGGGGTTGGCTAGTTGTGGGTGAGTGAGGACCGTTAGGGCGGATGATGAGTATTTGTTTGCCCTAGTGGAGATATGGGATCTTGAGAGGGGTTTATTTATCTTTTGATAGGGGAGCTTACCATTACTTTGGAGGATGTTTACCGCGTCTTCCATGTTCGTATCAAGGGTTCACTGGTCCAGTGGGCCATGACAAACAAGATTCCCTGAGGTTGATTTACAGTGATGATTGGGATGTGGACTGCAACAAGGGAGGCATCCCCTACATTCAACTTTTTAAGGATGAAAAGCTAGGTGCTCTTCAGACGTTCAATATATATATTGTGGGCAACATGTTGTTGTCGAACAACATGGGTTCTAGGTTCTCGTGGAACCAAGTGGAGCTTGTGCTACATTTGATTGCTAAGCCACAGGTATATGCATGTACTCTCGTTCTTCTCTACCAATTATATGGGGAGTTATATGATGTGAAGAGGTAGGAGTAGAAGGGATTTGGGTATAGTTTGCTTCTTCAATTGTGGGCTTGGGAGCACCTCAGTGTAGGTTAGCCAGAGGGTCTATTGTATGAGTGGGATCACTCGATGCCTTGCACTCTTCATTGGTGGACCAGCAAGGAGACTTCGTCAACTCGACCTATTCGTACAACACATGATTATCGGGGTATGTTTGGCACATTGACTAGTAGGGACATTTATTGATGATCGTGGTGAGGCCTTTCTTGGGATGATGATGCTACTCATATTTGGTGGATGAGGTGAGGTAGGTGGGTGGTTGGGAGTCATAGGCAAGAGATGGAGTTCTTCTAATTCTTGCGGGTGATGAGGTAGTTTGGGTTGGTGTAGGGAGTTCCAGATGCTCTAGTTGTGTACCAATGATGGGATGACGAGTTGAGTCTTATTGTGACTCCTGACTTCTAGATCGTGGATGATGTTGCAGATGATGTGGCAATTATTGTTCCATATACAAACGATGTTAGGACTATTGTAGAGTATGAATATTGGTTTGTTGCACAACCATCATGGGCACCTACTCATGTTGGGGACGATGGAGGTAGTGAGGACGATCAGGATGCTAGTGAGCAAGTTCCTTGATAATAGAAGCACCATCAGGGTAGCAGCGATGGGGAGTGAGCCAGGCCTGAGGTGCAACCTACAAATACTAAGGTTGGGCTCATAAAAGATGGAGGTGGTGGTAGTGGCAGTGGTGATGGGGATGATGGACGTGATGGGTAGCAGGATGCTCCTCCACATAACATTGAGGAGGATTGGGGTATTCTCTAGGCTCAACGAGATAGCTTGGACAAGACTGTGAAGTCTTGTGATGTAGAGATCACGAGGCTACAAGATGAAGTTACTCGACTATAGAGGGAGAATGATGGGTTACAGACAGAGATTTAGGAGCTGTAGAGTGAATCTAGTGGGGATGATGATGTTGCTACTATTGTAACTCTTTGTACTGAGGTATCTCAGTGAGCGGCTCATCAGATTGTAGATTTAGCTAATGCTTAGAGGCAGACTACTTACATTGCTATGCTCGAGGACACTTTAGATTGACGTAATATGCTTCTACATATTCCTCCTACTTCATCAATGTCAGGTTCTAGCAGACGAAGTAAGTCTAGACCTAGTGGTTCACGGTCTCAAGTTCCTGGCTCCCATGTTCCATTTGATTCACAGGCATTAGCTCAGGGGCCTTGCAGGGGTTATGGTGGTGCTAACTAGTAGCGCTTTATTACCTCTTTTTGTATTTTTTTTTTTGATTATGATCCTTAGTGCTTTGATTTATACAACCTTAGGGTATTTTGTACTTATGCAGTTCAGACATATATATATATATATATACATGGTCTTTATTGTGTTTATTTGTGTGTTGCACCTTTTGTTTTATTGTATGAATGGACGTATATGAAATGTTTTAATGATATATCTGATGAATGATGAATGCCTATTTTCTAATGATCATTTGGTATGTTATAGACTTTTGCTTGATCAAATTTATTATTGTTGCTTGATTAGGGTCATTGATATGTGGCATTGACACCGATTATGAGATGTAATAATGGAAATGATATGGTATAGTTAAAGATGTAGATTTATTTTACAGAGAGTCAAACCTCCTAGCGGTCTCAAACAAACTTATCTAGGATCTTACAAATCTTCATGATGCAAAAGTTATCCTAGTGGTTTCAAAATTTTCCAGGACCAACTGTGTGTGCAAATGAATGTTAATTTCACATTATGAGTAAGGTCAAAATGATCAATCGTAACTTATGCCAATAAGCTATCTCATCCGAGAGCGGGCGTAGGTCTGTACAAAATGAGGTCGCTAATATGACAGACATGGTGCCATGTGTAAGGATATCTCATTGTCAAGCGGGTTTCATTCAACCCATTACTGTAATGAGGATCACCCCATGGTTTTCAAGACACTAAGAGTTCCAAGGATTCAATTTTCTTTTCCTTGTTTTATTGCATTGGATTTTGGAATTTTGGTATTTGAGTCTACTCATTTTTATAATGGAGCAACACGTATTTTTATTGCTTATTGGATACTTGCTCATTTTGAGGAAGAGCAAGGGAATTTTATTGCTTTGAGATGCTTTTCGAGATACTTGCTCACTTTGAGGAAGAGCAAGGTATTTTTATTGCTTTTGTAATGTTTTTTTTGGATACTTGCTCGCTTTGAGGAAGAGCAAGGGATTTGCTTCTCTCTTTTTTTTGGGGGGGAATGAGGGTGGAGCTTGTCCTTTTGTCAAATCTTAGCATTCTATATCATGCACATAATTGGATGAACATGGAAAACCTTTCACTTTGTGGCAACTCATGAATTCGTCATTCCTAAGCTTCACAATGTTTTAACGTGTTTTTATGTGCGTGGTCCAAGAGGAAACTTGATTGACCAGGAACAACTTACTGCTTTTGAAGATTATCTGGTTTTAAATTGAGGTTCTTCAAAACACTAGGAGTGGTTGGGTGATTGAAAACATTTGGAACATGTTTATTGATTGATTTGGTATGTAATGTTTTGTGATGCCTTCATTGCAAGCTTTTGAAGATTAAAAGTTGCACATAAAATAGTCAATGGCCGCATAATCATTATTGCTAAAAATTATACGGTATCTATCCTACTTTATGTGCACTTATTAATCATCAAAAGATTATAAGGAAAGTTCAAATTAGTGCTATATGGATTGATGAGTTGTTTGATGTAAGATACCCCTGATTAAGGCAACAAGACACAATGGACTAGCGATCATCCTGTAGACACCAAAATCCAGCCACTTGTAAGTCATCTATACCTTCCTGTCAGCCACGTGTCAGTCATCCATCCTTCCTGCCATTATTTGACCCAAATCCACACTTTCCCACCATTATTTGGCCCAATTGCACCTTTCCCGCCATTTTTCATCCCCAAATTTATTTAAATTAATATTTTTATATATATTTTAATATATATATAAATATAGTTTAAGTGATTTAATCTGAGTCGTCCATCCTTCATTTAATCTCATCCATCCATCCATCTTAATCTGTTTCACAACCTAGATTTATTCTCTACCCTTGGATCCACTTTAATCTTAGCCACACGTTCAAAGTGTCGTTAAAACCCTAAAGTGTGCCCTAAGAGTAGATTATAAATTGAGTCACCTTGATGGCTCAAACCCTATCTATCTCTTCGGCTAAACCTACCTATCTTTCCTATCTAAGTCTGGAGTTGGCTATTGCTGTTAATCCTGAGTCTTCTGCGGCCCTAAGACTGAACTAAACCCTTTCGTCGCATCCATCGC
The DNA here is from genome assembly GCA_028583015.1 of Wollemia nobilis. NCBI lineage: Eukaryota > Viridiplantae > Streptophyta > Pinopsida > Araucariales > Araucariaceae > Wollemia > Wollemia nobilis. The sequence continues at coordinate 2,357,308 of JAQPPZ010016833.1, read as the reverse complement.
CGCCACCTGGTCTCGTCGCGTTAACAGGAAAAGGTATAGATTTGTCTAAAGCAAGTAATCTTTCTTTATGTATTAATCTGTTGTTGAATTCTGCATTTCGTTTATTTTTATTTTATAAATCTAGGGTTTTAGATTGTTTCTGAGGGCTCACACAGTGGAGCCCTCTTATTAGTTTCTAACTCTTTGATAATTTTAAATGTGTGCAGGATTCTAGTGGTAGATCTGATTTGTTGATAGCAGCTGCTTAAGCTGGAATGGTCCGAGCCAAAGGATACAACGAAGCCCACTCATTCTGTTGAGGTTAAGGATACATTCTTCGAAGATGCCACCACATTGTGCCAGCTAGGGTTTCGTAGAACCCTAGCACAAATTGTAACTTTGTATCACAAAAAGGGTTACAGGCCCTGTTGTACTTAAACTCCACAATTCTAGGACCTGTCGTACTGGCTAGAGGAACAACTTCAACCCACTTTGTGAAGTATTCAGTGGTTGTAATGATGAAAGTATGCTGTCCTGAAGAGGCGGTGAAATCTTGCCAATTAAATCGAGACCCCATTGTGAGAAGGGCCAAAGGCTTTGGATGGGTTGTAAAGCTTGTGATGGTATATGGGTTAAATTAGCGTGTTCTTGACACTTTTTACATTGTTTAACATATTTGCAACAATATTGTTCCATAGTGGGCCAATAATACCCCATACGTAAAATACGCTTCGCAATGGCCATTCCACTAAAATGACCACCACAAGTACCATCATGGGCTTCAGAAATAGCTCTATGTGTTTCACCTGCTTCTAGACAATGGAGGAGTACTCCATCATATCCACGTTTATACAACACATCCCCCAAAAGAACAAAACGAGCTGCCTTTTGCTTAAAAAAGTGGTGGGCAGTTCGAGACAAATCAGATGGGAGTGTTCCAAACTTGAGGAAGGCTACTATCTCACTAGACCAAGGCTCATATGGATCCGAATGGATAAAGCAAACATCTTTTTCATCCTTAGACTCAGCACAGACAATTGCAGACTTAGAGATTATGGAAATGATTAGGGGTTGTACCTCTCCAAGGGAGTCCTTTGGAATCAATGATCTAAGAGAGGCCATGGCATTCGCGAATCTATTAGTCGAACGAGGCAAACTAGTGATCTCATACCAATCAAACTTAGAGAGCAACTTCATTGCTACATCATGATAAAGCTTAATGGTAGGTTCTTTGGCTTGGTATTCTCCCGTAATTTGTTTAACCACGAGTTGAGAATCCCCAAATATCCGAATACGCTTAATGCTCATAGCTATGGCTGATTGAAGACCTAAAATTAAGGCTTCATACTCTGCTGTATTATTGGTGCATTGGAAGTCTAGTTTGAATGATAAAGGGATGGGAATCCCTTGAGGTGTATGAAACACAACTCCAGCACCTTGACCTTTCGCGCACTTAGAGCCATCAAAGAATAGTGTGATGTCAACATCTTCCTCCGGAATGATGTCCTCTTCTTGTTCAGTGATAGCAAATACCGAATCATCTGGGAGCTCAATAATCAAAGGATGATCACTAGGTAGTGGAGCTTCCGCAAGTTGATCGGCTATAACTTGACCTTTAACAGATTTTTGGCTAATGAATTCAAGATCGAATTTGGTAAGCAACATTATCCATTTAGAGGTACGAGTGTTATTATAAGTGCGAGACATCATATAACGCATAGGGTTTTCTCTAGCTATGACATATGTTGTATGGCTAAGCATATAATGACGAAGTTTCTTAGTGGCAAAAACCACTGCTAAGCACAACTTTTCCACATAAGCATATCGGGTTTCATAGCTTACCAATGTTCGACTAATATAATAGACGACTTGCTCATGATTTTGTTCATTCTTTTGTGCAAGCATTGTCCCTAAGGCAAAGTCCGTTGCTGAGATATAAAGATTGAAAGGGACCCCTGGACGAGGCGGAGCTAAGACTGGCGGAGACGCTAAATACTGCTTGACATCATCAAAGGCTTTCTGACACTCATATGTCCATGAAAATTGTACCCCCTTTTGTAGTAGGTGGCAAAATGGCCTACATTTATGAGAAAGTTGTGCAATAAAGCGACGGATTGAATTAATCTTTCCTTGCAAACTACGCAACTCCTTCAAATTAGTTGGGGGACACATTTCCATAATGGCTTTGACCTTGTTTGGGTCCACCTCAATACCTCGTTTAGAGATAATAAAACCTAGGAGTTTGCCTGAGGTAACACCAAAGACACATTTCTTAGGGTTCAACCTTACTTTATGCTCTAAAAGTCTATCAAAACTTTTTCCAATACATCAAAATGCTCTTGTCGAGTTTTAGATTTTGCCAATAAATCATCCACATAATCTTCGATAATCTTATGCATATAATCATGGAAAATATAAGTCATGGCTCGTTGATAGGTTGCACCTGCGTTCTTAAGGCCAAAGGGCATCACCCTGTAACAAAAAGTTCCCCAAGGTGTGGTAAATGTTGTTTTGTGTTGATCTTCAGGGTTTATTCGAATCCGGTTGTATCCTGAAAATCCATCCATGAACGAAAGCATTTCATGACCAGCGCAGGTATCGACAAGAGTATCAATGTTTGGAAGAGGAAAGTCATCCTTAGGACACGCTTTATTTAGATCTCAAAAATTAGTGTAAACACGTATCCCCCCGTTAGGCTTGCGAACGGGTACCATGTTAGAAAGCCACTCAGGATAATCAATCGGGACGACAAATTTAACATCCAGAAGTTTCTAAATCTCCGATTTAACTATGAGGGCCACGGTAGGATGCGTTTTCCTAAGTTTTTGTTTGACAGGTTTAGCATCTTTTTGTAAGGTGAGGTTATGGACAACCAAATTAGGGTCTAGGCCTGGCATGTCTTTGTAAGACCATGCAAATATCTCCTTCTTCCGCTTGAGTAGAGCAATCATTTGCTCTTGTTCCTCTGATGATAGACTTTTAGCCAGTTTCAAAATTTGGGTGTCATCTTGGTTTGGACTAAGGTCTACATCGATAGTTTCTTCAATAGACATGTGGGAACCTTCCTCAAGCTGATGGGGAGTAGGGATCAGATTTATGTCATCTAAAATGTCATCAAGCTCCTGTGCCTTGCTCTCGTCTATGTCTGCCTGGAAAACCTCTGGCTTAGAAGATGAAGGTGAATGTGGAGGTGAAGGAAGAATGTAGTTGGCGGAAGCCCTTAACAATTCCTCGAAAAGGATGAACTCTGAAATAGATGGAGAGGATGAAATCCGATCCATGCCAATCAGGCTTGGGTTGATCAGGATTGGCTTATCCGGATCATATGGATTATGGAGCGGTGTGAATAAGTCTTCAAAATTCATTGTCGACTTATGGAAGAAAGGATGGGCGGAATGGAAGGGAAAACCGGTGAAGACCTCGGAAGACCTGAAATGCAAAACAACATAATTTTTCAGTTTTTTTTTTTTTTTTTAGTTTGAGTTTTTTTTTTTTTTTTTTTTTGCAGTGGTGAAAACCACTATTACACACATACATAAAGCAATAAAGTTTTTTTATATATTTTGATTTTTTTTTTTTTTCTTGGGAATTTTTTGATTTTTTGGTAGTGGTGAAAACCACTATTTTAGTATATACATATAATACAGGTTTGGATTATGGCTTATGGATGTGGCGGAGGGGGTGGTTCACCTCGTTCTTGTGGAATAAGCAAGCGAAAGATGGCCTCTTGGAGAGGGAACAATTGGAGATAAAAATCGTCTTGTTCAGTGAGGGGAACAATGGGCGCCAACTCTTCTTCAGATTCATCACCATTTGACATGACGTCAAATTCTTCATAGGCTTCATATTCGGATTCGTCGGGGTGGAGGATTTCTTCTTTTGAATTAAGATTAATGCTTTGAAAAGCTTGTTCAAAAGAAAGGGATGGAAGTGGTTGGTAGCCCAGACCAAAACGCTCAGTGGGTCTCTGGTATGGCATATCGATGCGTTCAGTTACCCCTTGCTCGTATCGACCTAGGCCAAATTGCTGCCAATTATGTCCGTGGAAATAGCGAGAGGGAAAACCCTCCATCCTTTCGATATTGGCGGGGAACTGTATGCTTGGGTTCTAGTATGGTGGTAGGACTAGAAGATGACTCTATTCCCCCATATACAAAATTAATGGAATTTGGCATAGAACCCATGTTATAAACCGATCCAATGGATAAATGTTGGTCATGTGGACGACCAAAATCTTTAACTGTTTGCACATTGAACGGTGTGATGTGGACATCTTGGATGGCATACTCACCAATACTTGCATCAGTGAGATGGACCTTGAATTGGGAGGGAGATGGACTAGATGATGGAATAGAAGAATGTGGGATAGAAGAATTGGAAGGATTTAGTTGGGTTGATGCTTCACTGACTTGTGAAACATCAGCTGGTGATGGTTGGGAAGATGGAGGAATAATAGGTGATATTGAAGAAGGTGTAGAAGAAGGGGGTAATGACGTGGAAAGAGATGATTGGTCATGGCCACATGTGCATGTGGTCACTGATGAAGAAGAAGGAAGATTAGGAGATGAAGAAAGTGGTGAATGAGATGGAATAGCGGAAGAGGAAGATGGTTGCGATATGATGGGTAGCTCCTCGGGAATGGGAGCTTTAGAAGAGGATGGTATAGAAGAAGTAGATGGGGTCAAGAAAAGATGAGTGGATGGCAACACAATCTCATAAGGATTTGAGACATAGTTGCAATGTTTGAAGGGTTCGAGTGTCGGCAGGTACACAATGAACCTGTCCCTCATATACATACTTGAGACATTGATGCAGTATAGAAGGGACACATCTCATCTCCCTAAGCCAAGGCCGTCCAAGCAATACATTATATGCCATGGACCCTTCCAATATGTGAAACAAGGTATGCAAAGTTCGGGCCCCTACCTCAATGGGCAAGATAACCGTGCCAACAGTGGAAGATAAAGCATCATTGAATGCTTTAAGAGTAAAAGTCGACTTGGTGATAAGGGATGGCGACGACTCTAGATGACTCAACGCCGATGTTGTAATGATATTGATTGAGGAACCGGTGTCAATTAAGACTCTCTTGAATGGCTTGTGATCGGTCTTGGCCATGATATGCGAGTGGAGGATCTATACTTTCTGTTGAGAAAGGTTTGATTTCAAAATCATAGAAAGTGATGGAGGGCTCCATGCATGTTTGAATACTCCCCAAAAAGTTGTTGAAGGCATTAGTATCTTGAGTTTGAAGCTCGATTGACTTTAATATTTCCATTAATGCCTCTTTATGCGGGGGAGATTGTTGAATGAGCATCATAGATCGATAACTTGGCATAAGCCATTTTTAAACTGGTAGTTAATCGGCTACTCAATGACATGATGGGTCGTTGGCATTGAGTAGAATGATTTAGCGGTTGTTGAGAAGTACTAGCACGTCGTTGGGTCACTCGTTACCGAGGTGGATGGGAGTTTGTACAAGTTGGTCGTGGTTCAGCCTGATTTGGTTGGTTCGCCCTTTGACCCCGGGTTACTACGTTAATAGTACCCATAAAACCTTGGTATTGTTGTACATGGTTGACTTGATTAGGAGGAGTTACCCGAGTTACTCCCCCGAAGTTGTTGGAGCTTCCTCCCGATGTGGAAGGGGTGTTTGAAATACACCAAGATTTTGATTTTGTTGGGCTAAGGGGCTATCCAATTTAATGGCTCCAATCTCAATAAGATCTTGGATCACATGTTTGAAAGTTGTACAATTATTGATATCGTGCCCATTTTGCCTATGATAAGGACAAAATAGGTACTCCTTGTAATATTTCCCCCTTCTAGATGGTTCTAAAGGTTTAAACTCAGGTAAAGTTAACTAATTTGTGCTATATAACTTGTTGAATATGACCGCATATGGTTCATCTAAAGGTGTGAACTGTCGCTTGGGACGATTTGTTTGCCAAGGTCGAGTTTCCATGGTTGGCCCAGTATTGTGAGCTGGTTGAGGAGGGGCGGGTACCGCATGATAAGCAATTTGTTGCGTTTGACTTTGCATTACTTGTTGTTGAGCCATTATGGGCTGGCTCGCCACCACTTGATTAACTTGGTTAACATTTGAGGCTGAACTAGCCTGTGCTTGTTTGTTTTGGCCATAATTATTATTTTGTTGTTGGCCCTTTTGTTGCCATTCTTTTCTACGGGGTTTTAAAACACCCTCTTGGACTTTAATGTCTTCTATGATACTGTCTTGTATTGTTGTAATTGGAGTAACCAAGAGATAGGTTTTAGACAACTCTGGGTGAACATTTTGGTTAAATCCTCCATTGGTAGGGAGAATGGCAATTTATTAATGATAGCCCTCCAACGGTTTCCAAAGTCATAAACAGTCTCATCATCATGTTGCTTGAGCTTGTATAAGTCGGACAATGAGACTTTAGGGAGAATCGTTCTAAAAACAGATTAATCAATTGCTCGTAAGCATAAATGCTATGGTGAGGTAAATGATTGTACCATTGTACAACATCTCCCCCTAATGTCTGAGGAAAAGTTATGAGCATAAGAGCGTCATTATTTTGGATTCTAAAGCAGGCATGCATGAATGAGCTCACATGTTCATGAGGATCCTTAGTTCCTCGAAATTTGTCAAACTTCGATAATGTGAAATCAGTCGAATATGGCGGTGAAGGTACCGAAGGATGAATTGGTTGATTGATCAACGACCTTAGCGTAGGTTTCTGACTAGATGAGCCAGGCATGTTGAGCATAAGGTTGTCAATCTGTTGTTGCATAGCATGGAGTCGAGAATCTTCATGAAAATTTTGATTCGTTTGATGATTATGATGATGCAATGGAGGAGTGGAAAAATGATGAGATGGGATGAAATTGCCTGGATTAGGCGGTGTGGAATGGACAAGTTGTTGGTATGGATGATACCGGAAAGAAGGTGATTGGGGTGGATGATGAACTAGACTAGGTTGGGAGAAAGGTGGGGTAGGAATGGACACCACCGAAGATTGGGGTACCCAGGTGGGGCCTGAGCTAAGAAAAGTCGGTTGGGTAGAAATTGGTTGGGGTGTAGGATTTACTACGACAGGTGGTTGGGCATTTTGTTGCTGTTGTTGTTGAAGCAACTTGTCAAGGTACTCCCTAACCTTATTAATTTCTAAACCAAGGGATGTGGGATGATTGGATGAAGGTGGAGGGCAGGATGCCATGGTAGTCACAGGAGACTGCGTAGTAGGGGCAATGAAGGTGGCTGAAGTAGGCGGTACCTGGGAAGAAACGATGGATCGTGCCCCGGGTAGGGTGAAACCATAAATGGTTTGGGAAGAAGAGGGTTGAAATTGGTCATGGCTAGAGGAGGTTCCACCAACCTCATAGAGAGAATTGGTGTACACCCGGTTAAATGGAGGAGAAAGTGGTCGGGAAGACACTACATTTGTCTCCAAAGGAGAATAATTGAGCATCCGGGAAGATGTTGGAGATGAAGCCGACTGAGCGGATACAACATTAACCTCAAAAAAAGGGGTTAGTGTAGACCTGAGTGAAACCAACGGGTATGGTTGATGCAATATCCTGCTGAAAAATAGAATCTTGCATAGGGGAATCTTGGATTGGCTTAAGGACATAACCAGTGCCATCTCTTAAGTGAGTTTGCACTTGGGCCATATCAATGTGGGTAATATGACGGGAATTGTCTTCCTCCATGGGCATGGCCATGCGATAGACGGCAGAAGGACGTGAAAGACACGCAGGCGAACTCCGCTCGAAATTCACTAGGATAAGTGGTCATGTTGGTGGTGGGGATGTTCTGTGAATTATTCATTTGATTATTTAGATTTAACACTTTAGATTGATTCCTTGTTAAGACCATAACACAATAAATCTAAACAAATTTAGAAAAGAAGAATGCAAAACTTGAATGATAAATTTACACTAAAGAAATTATCAGAAAACAGTCATAACCTAGGTTTCAACCAATGTGTCTTACCTGCGGTTAATTACTTATTTTCTGATCTTAATCGCAGATAAATTTTAAGTGTCCGGTTTATGAGTTTTGCATGTGATCTAATCTTGAATTATTCACAAAAAAGGTAAAAACTATGGCTAGGAAAGGACAACGAGATTCTTACTGGTGATGAAATCCAACAAGTTTGCTCGGGGGTGACCTATGGTGTCTGAGGCAGAAGTTTAATGGATGGAGATGAATTCCACCGTCACTAAACTTCAAGCAATACCTGGTGATGAAATCCAGATATTATTGTTTTAAATGCAATATGAAATGCAATGAATTTTATTTTAAGTGTTTTAGTTGTCTAATGTATACATACAAAGCTATAAATCAAAAGTTCTAATGATCTAAGCAAGAGGCCACTGAAAATATGCCATTTCCTCTAAAGAAGTGGAGTACACCGTTTAAAACCCCCTGCCTACCAATGATATCAGATATCAAAGGAGCAATCGGAAGGTTCGTCCACTTCTCTCACTGGAATCACCCAATGGCAGGGAGTACTATTGACATCCAATCAATAGTCCTACTTATATAACTAAAATAGATAATTCGTAGCTATTCTAATATGCAGCTAGGTATGCAATTTTTTTTTTTTTTATGCAAGCAACAACCAATAATGCAATGCAGAAAAATGTAACTAAAAATGTAAAAAAAAAAATGTATATATAGCTTAACTGTTCTTTTCTAGATTACTTAGTTTTTGTTCATTTTAAAGCAATGATCCGAAAAGAAACGAATACGGTAGAAAAACCAAAAACGTAAAAAGTACGGTTTAACAACGAAAAAAAAAATGCACTTACTCGAAAGCCTATGCTTTTTCCGCAAAGCGCCTTCAAACGCCCAACGGAGTGCGTGCGAGCTGAAACGCACCTCTGCGTTTCGGATCGGACTTCCAGATGCCGCTCTGCGTCTGCTGCATTTTCTGCAAACTCCTCAGAAACCCTAGTTCGCTGGAACAACGAATTTCACGATTTTCGAAACCTGCAAAATAAAACAAAAACAGGAATAGATCAGTAAAGCAAGTATTAAAAACATGAAACCCTAGGGGGTCCCACCGTGATCGCAATTTGTAGATTAAAGATACAACGCCAAACATAAATAAAGAAATCACAATAAAAGAATGCAGAACAGTTGTACAAAATGAATGATTTTTATTAATCAATGGAGTTTAGAAACTCCTTTTAAGTACAACAGGGCCTGTAACTCTTTTTGTGATACAAAGTTACAATTTGTGCTAGGGTTATCCGAAACCCTAGCTGGCACAATGTGGTGGCGTCTCCGAAGAATGTATCCTTAACCTCAATAGAATGAGTGGGCTTCGTTGTATCCTTTGGCTCGGACCACTCCAACTTAAGCAGCTGCTATCAACAAATCAGATCTACCATTAGAATCCTGCACACATTAAAATTACCAAAGAGTTAGAAACTAATAAGAGGGCTCCACTGTGTGAGCCCTCAGAAACAGTCTAAAACCCTAGATTTATGAAATGAAATAAAATAGAATGCAGAATTTAACAGCAGATTAATACATAAAGAAATATTACTTGCTTTAGACGAATCTATACCTTTTCCTGTTAACGCGACGAGACCAGGCGGCGGTGATGGATGCGACGAAAGGGTTTAGTTCAGACTTAGGGTCGTAGAAGACTCAGAAGACTCAGGATTAACAACAATAGCCAACTCCAGACTTAGATTGGAAAGATAGGTAGGTTTAGCCGAAGAGATAGATAGGGTTTGAGCCATCAAGGTGACTCAATTTATAATCTACTCTTAGGGCACACTTTAGGGTTTTAATGACACTTTGAACGTGTGGCTAAGATTAAAGTGGATCCAAGGGTAGAGAATAAATCTAGGTTGTGAAACGGATTAAGATGGATGGACGGATGAGATTAAATGAAGGATGGATGGCTCAGATTAAATCACTTAAACTTTATTTATATATATATTAAAATATTAAAAAATATATATAAATATTAATTTAAATAAATTTGGGGATGAAAAATGGCGGGAAAAGTGAAATTGGGCCAAATAATGGTGGGAAAGTGTGGATTTGGGCCAAATAATGGCGAGAAGGTGTGGATTTTGGCCAAATAATGGCGGGAAGGATGGATGACTGACACGTGGCTGACAGGAAGGTATAGATGACTTACAAGTGGTTGGATTTTGGTGTCTACACATCCAAATTAAACAAATGATCCTTTATATGATGGATGGTATGAAAATTTGCCTAAAATGTGTCTATGTAATGTAGGTGGAATGCATGGATGGATGTATGAAATGCAAATAAAATATTTTTGGTGTTTTTGCCTATTTATTAATTTTTTTTTTTTTTGATTTTTTTTTTAAGCCATGTATATGTACATATCTACAATCCGCATTATGCATAAAATACCTTTAGGTGTATTATGTTGAGTGGCTCAGGTTCCAATGTTCCTTCTAAGTTGGCAAGTTTATACGTTCCTGGACCCAACTTCTATTTAATAATGTATGGACCTAACCAATTAGCCGTGAATTTGTCTCTCAAGTGTGGCAATGCATTGGTATTGTGTTGATTCTCTTTAAGGATGAGATCTCCCACTTGGAATTGCAAGGATGGAATTTTGCGTTGTAGGCACACTTGATGCGGTCTTGATATACTTGTAGATGTTCTAAGGTATTGATTCACCTTTCATAAAGGAGTAGATGTGCTTGTCTAGTTGTGTCGTCATCCATGAATTCTTGTAATGCAACTCGTAAAGAAGGGATCTCGAGCTCAAGAGGTATTATTGCTTTGGTGCCATAGACCAATGAAAAAGGTGTTGCCCTAGTTGGCATTATGATGCTTATTCGATAAGCCCATAGTGCCAAGGGGAGTTGCATATGCCAATATCTATGATTTTCTTTGACAAGTTTCTTGAGAATGGCTATCACGATCTTGTTGGTCGCTTTAGATTGTCCATTTGCTTGTGGGTAATAAGGAGTCAAGAAACTATGTTGGATATTGTATTTGTTGCATAAGGTTCGAACATCCTTGTTTTTAAAATACTTTCCATTATTAGAAATTATTTTGGAAGGAATCCCAAAATGATAGATAATATGTTGGAGTATAAACTCCGCTATTCAAGGTCCAATCATAGTGGTCATTGGAATTGCTTCGACCCATTTGGTGAAGTATTCAATGGCAGTTATGATGAACTTATGTTGTCCCGAAGAGGTAGGTGAAATCTTGCCAATCAAATCTAGGCCCCATTGTGAAAAGGGCCAAAGGCTTTGAATGGGTTGTAATGCTTGTGATGGTACATGAGTCAAGTTGGCGTGATGTTGATATTTTTGATATTTCTTGACATATTGACAACAATCACTTTCCATGGTGGGCCAATAATAACCCATGCACAAAATGCACTTTGCAATGGCCATTCCACTAAAGTGGCCACCACAAGTACCATCATGGGCTTCATTTATAGCTCATTGTGCTTCTACGGGATCTAGACATCAAAGTAGGACTCCATCATAGCCACGTCTATACAACACATCCCCCAAGAGAGTGTAACGAGTTACTTTTTGTTTGAATGTTCTTTTTGTAGTTCGCATCAATTCTAATGGGAGGGTCCCAAACTTGAGAAAGTCTCTTATTTCATCAAGGCAAGAATTGTATGGCTCTACGTGGACCAAAAAAACACTCTTCTCACCTTCATATTCTGCTCATTTGATTGCTGACTTGGACATTATTGTTATGATAAGTGGTTGGACTTCTCCATGTTCATTCTTAGGAATCAAGTATCCCAAAGAAGCCATTGCATCCACAAATCTATTAGTCAAACGAGGCAAGTTGTCAATCTCGTATCAGTCAAATTTTGCTAGCAACTTCATTGCTACTTCATGATATTGTTTCAAGATTGGTTCCTTGCATTGGTAAGTTCCTTTCACTTGACAAATGATAAGCTGAGAATCACCAAAGATGCTTATATATTTAATACCCATAGCTATTGTTGATTGAAGCCCCAAGATTAGGGCTTCATACTCTACATTGTTATTTGTGCATGGAAAGTCAAGTTTGAATGATAAAGGAATTGGAATTCCTTCGGGTGTGTAAAATACGACTCCAGCACCTTGTCCTTTTTTGCACTTTGATCCATCAAAGAAGAGAGTGATGTCAACATCATCCTTAGGAGGGACTAGTTCTTCTTGTTCAGTGACGAAAAAGACCGAATCATTTGGAAGCTCTATAAGAAGTGGTTGATCATTTGGAAGTGGAGATTCTACGAGCTGATCGGCTATCACTTGACCTTTGATGGATTTTTGGCTAATGAACTCAATATCAAATTTTGTTAAGAGCATTATCCATTTTATGGTTCGAGTGTTGTTGTATGTGTGAGTCATCATGTAACGTAGAGGATTTTCTCTAGCTATGACATAGGTAGTGTTACTTAGCATATAATGTCTGAGTTTCTTAGTGGTAAAAACCACTGCTAAGCACAACTTCTCAATGTAAGCATATATTGTCTCATAACTTACCAATGTTCGACTAATGTAATAAATCACTTGCTCTTTATGATTCTCATTCTTTTGTGCAAGCATTATCCCTAGTGCAAAGTCTGTTGCAAAGATGTAAAGGTGAAAAGGGACTCCTGGACGAGGTGATTTTAATACTAGTGGTGAAGCCAGATATCTCTTTATGTCATCAAAAGCCTCTTGACATTCGGTTGTCCAGGAAAAAGTCACCCCTTTTGTAGCAAGTGATTGAAAGGCCTGCATTTTTCTGAGAGTTGTGCAATGAATCATCAAATAGATTGAATATTTCCTTGCAAACTATGCAACTCTTTCAGATTTGTTGGAGGTGGCATCTCGATGATGGCCTTGACCTTATTAGGGTCCACTTTAATGCCTCGCTTGGAGATAATGAATCCTAGAAGTTTTCCTGATGTGATTCCAAATACACACTTCTTAGGATTCAACCTTACTTTATGTTCAAGCAATCGATCAAAAACTTTCTCTAGAACCTCAATATGCTCAAGACACATTTTAGATTTTGTAATTAGATCATCCACATAATCTTCAATGATTTTATGCATATAGTCATGGAATATGTACGTCATGGCACGTTGATAAGTAGCTCCTGCATTCTTAAGACCAAAAGGCATCACCTTGTAACATAAAGTCCCCCAAGGTGTGGTAAATATTGTTTTGTGTTGGTCCTTAGGATTAATTTAAATCTGATTGTATCCTGAGAAATCATCCATTAATGAAAGCATTTCATGGCCTACACAAGAGTCTACAAGTTGATCGATGTTGGGTAGCAGAAAATCATCCTTGGGGCATGCTTTGTTTAAATCTCAAAAGTTTGTGCATATGCGTACCCCCCATTTAGCTTGCGAATGGGTACCATGTTGGAGAGCCACTCTAGATAATCAATGGGTACTATGAAACCCACATCTAATAGTTTTTGTAGCTCTTCCTTGATAATTAATGCTACGATCGGATGAAGTTTCCTTAGTTTATGCTTGAATGGCTTAGCTTCAAGAGCTAAGGTAAGGTTGTGGACCACAAAATTAGGTTCAAGGCCATGCATGTCCTTGTATGACCACGTGAATATCTCTTTCTTCCTTGTTAAAATATCGATCATATGCTCTTTCTCTTCTACGAATAAATATTTTGCAAGTTTTCATGATTTGTGGATTATCCGCATCTTGACTAAGGTTCACATCAATGGATTCTTCGATAAGCATATGAGAACCTTCTTCCAACTGATGTGGAGTTGGGATGAGATGGATATCATCCTCCACATGCTCAAATGACTCGGGTGACTCCTCTTCTACTTCGGTTTGAAAAATTGAAGCAGGTGAAGGTGAAGGTTGTTGTGGGATGTAAGCATTTGAAGCTCTTAGCAACTCTTCGGATAGGATAAATTCAGCTATGGATGGTGGGGATGAAATCATTTTCCATGGTGATAAGGCTAGCGTCGATTAGAATTGGCTTTGCCAAATCGTATGGGTTATGGAGTGGGGCGAACAAGTCAACAAAAATCATGTTAACTTGGTGGAAATGAGGTGGTTACAATTCGAGGAGTGAACTATCTTGCTCACTCTCTCTAGGTTGCAATTGACCTATGATGGGTGAATGGTGATACTGCAGGAGCAACCAAGGTGGTGGTGGTGGATCTGGCTCAGGGTGCTCACACTCCTTATTGAAGCGAAATATGGTGTGATTTATGGGAAACATTTTGGTGTAACACTCATCTCTCTCGATGGGCTCTATAGGGGCCACATCTTCTTGGGGACCATCAAAGATGTGAATGATCTAGTCTAGGTTTGCTTCCATCTGTTGAAATTCCTCAAAATCCTCATCAAAGATATAATCGTCAAAAATGTAATCAATCATGGTCATATGCAATATAATCTTTGGAAAAGCCTCATTTAGATAAGGTACAAAATTAGGGTCCAAGTACTCATCATCACTATCATCACAATCATCATAATCATCGCTCTCCTCATCCTCTTCTTCACACTCAAGAGTGAGTCATTGGAAGGTATGCTCGAAAGAAGAGTTTGAGGTAGATGGCCTATATCCTAAGCCAGAGTGATCATGCACTTCTCAATATTCGGGCTCAATAATATGATGTGGACCCTATTCATGTCGTCCAAGGCCATATCCCTACTAGTTAACCCTATAAAAATATCACAAAGGGAAATCTAGGTTGGATAGATATTCTAAATTGGCACAAAATTCTTGTAAGGGTTCCTCATTAGGAGGAGGTGGATTGGACGAAGAATCCACTCCCCCATATACAAAATTGATCCTATTTGGTTGGGAACCCATTATGTACATTGCACCTATAGCTAAAGGTGGGTCACATGGGTGACCATAATATCTGACTGATTGGATAGGTGGTGTAACTGTGACACTCTCAATAATGTACTCACCAATACCTGGATTGGCGAGATGAACTACAACTTGAGTTGGTTGGGATGTGGATGGTTCAGGTGATGAGTTGGATGCTTCGATGGTGGTTTGCAACTTAGATGGTGGTGATGGTTTGGTCGATGATGGCTCCTCTCGGATAGATGACCACATATATGAGACGATGGGTGGTGAGGCTTGAGGTGGACTAGGCTTGAAGGGATTGTTAGTGGTTGATGAAGGTGGTTGGGCCAAAAAGGTGAAAGGTGTTTGGGAAGTGGGAGGTGTAGCTAATGAAGTGGATGGTTGGTTAGTTGGGTGATTAGGCATGGTTGAAAAATGAAATGAGGTGGATGAGGTTGGATTTGGATTAACGGTTTGGGATGCAAAAGCGGGATCCACTATTGGCAAGGCCTCTGGGATGGGTGCTTTGGATGATGTGGTGTTAGTTGGGGTGGTTCAGATGATGAGGGGCTAAATTGAAAGGTGGGTGGATGGAAGCAATGGCTCATAGGTATTTGATATCAAGTTGCAATACTTAAATGGCTCAGTGTCTGCTTGGATGCAATGGAATTTACCCTCATGTACATATTTTAGACATTGGTGTAATGTCAAGGGCACACACTTCATTTCCCTGATCCAGGGGCATCCAAGAAGTATGTTATATTGCATTACCCCTTCCAAGATGTGGAAGAGTACATGGATAGTCTTCACCCCCATGGTGATAGGTAGAACTATGTTCCCCACAGTGGAACACAAAGTATCATTAAAGGCCCTCAAGGTGAAGGTGGATGATGTGATATGGGATAATGGTAGGTTTAGATGCTTGATGGTGGGTATGGTGATGAGATTTATGGAGGAACCGATATCAATGAGCACCCTCTTAAAGGTTTTTCTATCAATATGAGCCACAATGTGCAATGGAGGATCTGGTAAATCTAATGATATACTCTTCTCATTAAAGTCATAAAATGCTATTGAGGGCTCCATGCATATTTGAAAACTCCCCACAAAAGTGTTGAAGGTGTTAGGATATTTTGATTGCACTTTGATGGAGTTTAGAATTTCCATCAATGCATCATGATGTGGAGGAGATTGTTGTATTAGCTCGTATATTGATAGTTTGGTTGATGCCATTTTCAAGCTCTATGTCAATCGGCTTCTCAGGGTGATGATTGGGTGAGATGGATGATTTGGATTATGGAAGGGTGGAGGTGGAATGGATGGGCCTAGTTGTATGGGCACACTAGGTTGTGCTACAAGAGTGAGTGTTGCTTGGGTTTGATTTGTTCTTCTTTTCCCGCAGGTAACTATAGTGATAGCCCCCACAAAACCTTGGTATAGTTGCGACACATGATTAACTTGGTTGGGAGGGACTGTAGAAGTTGATGCTCCCATTGCTTGTTGATTCACCTCATGATGAGGTAAAGGTGTCTGATATATCCCAAGGTTTTTATTGGGTTGGGCTAATGGGTTATCATTAATTTTGATCTTTCCTACTTCTAATAAATCTTGCACAATACCTTTAAACCCATGGTAAGTTTCAATATCATGCCCTTTATGCCGATGAAATATGCAGTATAGATGCTCTCTATAGCTTTTTTATTTTGGCTTATTCGAATCTTTAGGCTTCATTTTTGGCAATGTGAAAACTTGTGCCTCATACAATTTCTGGAAAATAGATGAATAGGGTTTAGGTAATGGGATGTAATTGCATTTGGGCCTAAACTGACATTGTTGCCTTTCCATAGGTTGAGCTTGGTTTTGTACCTACTGTGGGGGTGGAATCGCTTGATAATTTTGTTGTTGCGATTGTTGTTGTTGGTGTTGGGGTTGTTGTACTTGGACTTGGGTAGGTTGGATTTGTTGTAAAGGTTGGCCCAAGACTACTTGATTAACCTGAGCGACCTTGGACTGGCCATGGTTATTCCCCTTTTGATTCTTATTTTGCCATTCTTTCTTTCTAGGCTTGATCTCACCCTCTTGAATCTTTATTTCCTCTATCACTCTAGCCTGGGCGAGTGCCTCTTTGAATGTTCTGTATTGTTGCAATTGTAGCAACAAAGATATGGGTTTGGCATAACTTTTTGTGAACATTCTTGTTAGCTATGTCATGGGGAGGGAGAATGGCAATTTGATCATGATCGCCCTCCAACGGTTGCCAAAATCATAGACTGATTCATCATCATATTGTTTCAAACTAAGCAAATCAATCAATGTTGTCTTCTTTTTGACGTTTAGGGAAAACTGCTCCAAGAATTGGTCCGCTAGTTGCTCGAAAGTGTAAATACTTTGGTGCAATAAATAATTGTACCAATCTAGGGCATCTCCCCCAAATGTCTGAGGAAAAGTGTGGAGCATAAGTGCATCATTGTTTTTGATCCTAAAACAAGTGTTAACGAATCTGGTCACATGCTCTTGAGGGTCCTCATCCCCCTTGAATGTATCAAACTTTGGTATTTGAAAGTCTTTCGGGTAGGGCGATGATGGTACCAAAGCATGAATTGGGTGATTGAGTAGCTACCTTAAGGTGGGTTTTTGGTATTGCATACCTAGTGTCTACATGGCTAGGCTATCAATCTGACTCTGCAAAAACTAGATCCTTGGATCCTCTAGAGGGTTGAATCCTTGATTGGGTTACTGCTTCTGGAAGTAGGGTGCATTATTGATGGGGGTTTGATGGTGTGGGATGTTAGCATGAAATGAATTATGGTATGGTTGCTGATGATTTTGATTTTGATGATGGTGGGGTGATGGGGGTATGATGGCATGCTGACCTGAAGAGCTAGCATACATTTGGTGAAGTGGGTTAGTAGGTGTGATTGTGGTTGGGGGTCACAACACCCAAGATGGATTTTGGGTGAATAAGGTGTGCAAATGTGAGGTGGATGGTTGGTTTTGATTGACCCCTTGTGACTACTATTGCATATTGGTATTAGTGCTTTGATTAGCATTGTCGAGGATCATTTGTTGCAGCTGCATAAATGCTTGTTGTATAGTGCTCATGGATGAATATGGTATGGTTGTATAGGCAGTGGATGATTGGGATGGTTGGGTGGCAACCATGTTAGTGGATGTAGGCGAAGGGTAAGTGGCAATAGGCATTGCCACTAAATCAAGAATGGTGTGATGCATGAGATCTATAGATGCAATGAATGGGATGGATGCAGGGATCTATGAAGCAACATTGGCCTGTGCTTCATAGAGGGGGTTAGCACCACTGATGTTTTGACTTGGCCAGGTGAAGGGGTGCTGATGTGATGATGATGGATGATTGTTAGTTGTGGTTGCAACAATTTTTTTGAAGGGTGGATTGGTGAAGATTTGATTGGTTTACTATGGGTGGGTGAAGGGTTGAGTGAGTGAACTTGTGGTGAAGTGGCTAATGAGTGAGTGCAATTGGAATGCAATGTGGAGGATGATTGAGTCCAACTATGGTGAAGTGGCTAATGAGTGAGTGCAATTGTGGTGAAGTGGCTAATGAGTGAGTGCAAGTGGAGTGATGTGTGGAGGATGTCCCATGTGAAGGTACAAAGTGTGTGAGATGTGGCATGGTGATAGGCAGTGGTGACTATGACACATGTCCCATGGGGAAACAAGGTATCCTAGGTGGATTTTATAGATTTAATAAAATCTAGAAAATATAATTATGTGCAGGATTTTATATGCCTAAGTTTGGACTTAGGCATATATTTTATTATGCAAATTAATGTGGTAGGATGCAAATGGTGCTTTTGTGAATGCCTAGGTTTTGGTGTCTACATGGAAAAATAGAACATATTAGTCTCATACCTTGGTTTACCTTCTTGCCACCATTGATGTACTCAAGGCCCGAAGGAACTATCTCTAAGCCACATTAACTGACATTGGTTTTCCATATTTCAACCATGACTAGCTAGTGATCTAAAACAACATTGTTAATATTTTTCACCTTAGGAATGTGTCCATGGATTAAAAAATTATCAATGAATAAGAGCCTATCCAATATCTCCATGATACAAGTTGAGCCTTACCTTATGTTAGACCAAGTTATGAGACCAATATCTGGATGGATGTCCACAAGGTGAAGGTTTTTAAGATATTCACTCATGAGGGCTATGCTTCCATCTAGGTTCCTATTTCCCCCTTCTTCTCATCCAAAGAGAGGATGGCACTGAAGTCTCCTTTAATCAAAATCCAAAATTCAATAAAATGGGAGATAATATAAGTTATATCCTTCCATTATCTTCATGTTTCCTCCAAAGTAATTAGAGCATAAATAGTCAAGCAGAGCATAATTTGGTTAGATTGTATACTTTGTGTAACCACAACCAAGATATCCCAACTACCAACCAACTGGTGAATAACATTATCTTTTAGGTCCTAGAGGTAAGCAATGCCACTAGAAGCCCCACGGGAGTTGAGGGAAACCTCTTTTCTAGCTAGATAGATTTTACTTGCACTTGACTCCATTTTCTCTATTAACATCTTTGTTTCTTGAAGGAAAACCATACGTGGTTGGTTTGTCTAAATAATTCTTCTAATTTCGTTTTGTTTTAAAAGACTCCCTTTGAGTCCTTAAATATTCCAAGTGATGATCTTCATTAATAATGGGACTAAATATGTTGGTAAGGGCATTAATATTACCTTCCTCTACAATATTTTCATCTTCTTTTACCATATGATGTTGATTAGACTTGCGACCTCCCTTTTGATTAGTGTTCATATTCATTTTTTTTGCTTGTTTCTTGTCTTATCCCAAATGAATTTGGGATAAATTCTAACCTTGAAGTATGTGTATAGGAAACCAAAGCGTTATTGAAAGGTTCAACAAATTCTATCTTGGGATATGAATTATTTGAAGTTTCAACATTTAAAAGATTGTTCTTGTCTATGTTTTCTCCCTTAATTTTTTGTTGAAAATATTTGATTTATTGGTTTTTCTTTGAGTCCTTCCTTGCATATTTAAATTGTGTTTCTAAGATTTTTGTCTCCATTATGTCCTCTTCCTCACCCAGTAGATTATTTGTGGAAAGAATTCCAAACATGTTAGTTATCATTTGATCCTTCATAACAATTTTTTTAGTGTTATTCTTATTAGGCATTTGGAAACTTGCTAAGTTCATATCCTATTTCTTTTGATCTGAAATCTTATTTGGACAAACACTAGAAAAATGACCATATTCATGGCAAATTCTATAATGGAAATGAATGTTCTCATAGTCCACCACCTAATCCCAAGTATCCTCCCCAAATTGTAATGAGATATTTTTTGGAAGGGGTTTGTCGAAATCCATTAAGACACAAATTCGAGCATAAATAACGTGTTCAAATTTGTGCGTACAATAAAAAATAATCATGAAAGTTCCAAGGAAGTTTTCAATAATAGAAAATACAACTAGATTCCAGAATTCAAATGGGAGGCCAAAGAGTCTAACCCACACATATCATGTAGAAGGCATCTCTTCTTTAGTTTTAAATTTAGTGTGCCAAGGCTTCATGAAAACCCCCACCCATCCAAAGAACCAAGGACCCCCTTGAAATATTTTCTCTTTGTATTCATCATTAGCAAAAATAACAAGAAAATAACCATTGGGATAAACAAAGATTTGTGTCTCACATTTTATTTTCTAGTACTTTGCATCCCACACTTTGAAAGCAAATAGGCTTGGATAGAAACCTAAGAAATGGTAAATCAATCCTCTTCTCTCCATATCTTCTATGCCATCCTAAATATTACCCATTTTTAGCTTAACTATTAGGGTTCCATTAATTGCTCTTAGATATCCCGACTTAGTTTTTTTGGGATCAATATTAGGTATTCTTAGAGGTCTACGAGAAGCCTTAAGATTAATGTTAACATTTGGCTCGACCCCAAAATCATTACCCTTGAAAGGGGTTTCCATAGTGGATATGTTTTGGGGATGTTCCTTAGCATCGAGATTTCTTGAGTTTTAAACCATTTTTTTTTCCTAAGGAGGCTTCTCTTATTTGGTATGCAACTTGAAACTTATTTTTGGGTCTCTTTAATCCATGCCTTGGACGCTAAGGAAAGGTGTGATTTCACTTTTTTTTTGGGCAAAAAATTGGAAGTAGCTTTAAACCAACTTTATAATATGAAGATTTGTTGAATGATACATTATTAACCCATTACGGGTCTCTTGCAACATATCCCACATTTATATTGAGTAGAAACAACAAAAAGGCTAGTTTCTAGGGGCCACAAGCACCAAAATACAACCTTTATCACTGCTTGCGCTAAAATTACAAACAAAACTCTCACACAATCACCTTCAAACCCCTTCAACACACCACACAATTATTGAAAAATCATTTTTATAAGGCTATATTATGGATGCCTTGATGTAGACTTTCTTATAACTCTAAAAGTTCAACCTTTATTTTAAATAATCAAACAATTCTTCAAATTTATTCTTCCTTCAATCTTCTATTTTCAAATTTTAATCAATCATCAATTTTCAAATTCAATTCTTTAATCTCCTTTTATCTCCCAATTTTTCAAATTAAATTCCACAAACAATTTTCAATTCTCGATAATAAATTTCAATTCATCATTCATTTCATTCAATCAAATTTAATTCTTTAATCTTCTTATATCTCTTCAATTCACTTCCACAATTTCACATTTAACTTTCAATGTAATCAACACTCCACTTAATTCAAACTTCAATGAAAATTTCAAATGTTTTATTTTCTTATATATCCCATGCATTAGTTTATTTCCTTTTAAATTCCTTTTACCTCCCGAATTTAATCTTAGAACAATAAGTCAATCTCCAAATAATTACGAGTCTAAAAATTATCATATAGATCAAAGAAAATCTTAATGGTTTACGTTATACTCCACCAAGTCCTTGATTTGCACCAAATTATAACTCTGTCCACACTATTTGAATTGACTAAAGCATTACCAGGTGTTACTCAATGAGCTTGTTGCATCCCTTTTATCTTCTCAGGTTAGATTCCTCTACATCAAGCCAAAGCTTCAATGTATCTCAAGTACAATGTTCTCAAGTCTACATTCATTCTTCCAGGCTTTCAACATGCTTATCTTTGTTCACATTTCACTCCAATTCACTCAAGTTCGTTTCTCTAATAAGTTTCTCTTTGACATTTGCTTTGGTTCACTTCTCCAAGAAGCTTCTCTCTAGCATTCACTTTAATTTTCTCCTCCAACAAGCTTTCTTCCTCCTTTTATGTTCAAACAAAAAGCATTCTCTCCATAGAAGTTGTACAACTCTAAATTGGAAATCTTGTCATCCTCCATATCTTCAAACTACTATTAATTGTCTACTTCTCTCACGTTCCATGTTATTGTAACCTCCACACAACTTTTTTCTCATTCGTGTACAATCCACGTTCTACTATAATCATCCAAAAATATTCAATATTTTATCTTCTTTCATTCACTCTTCTCTCTAATATTCTCTTATTCTTCAACAATCTTCTTCTTATTCTTCAACAATCTTCTCTTTCAATTTCTTCTTTTTCAAAATATCCTCCTCCAATTTTCTCTTCTCTACAATCTCTCCTCAAATCAATCTTCTTTCCTCTTCACTCAATGTGGCTCTTCAAATCAAGAAGGCTCTTGCCAAGATAGCTAGGATACCACTATTGGTAATAATGTCAGAGTATATCACAAGTAAAATTCTCCAAGATCAAATATCATTCACATAATATCAATATCTCATAGAGTAATGCTTTATTGATAATCAAAGAAATACATCAAATTTTTTAGATTAAAAAAAAATTATTTACGTAGCATGGAGTTGCATCTCCAATAGATAACCTTACAAATGACTAATATATAACCTTATAAATGACTCTTCAATATTTTTGACTATTGCTTTCCTTAAACTCTTCAAAGATGCAACTCTTCACATGCCTCACATTATGAAAAAACTCTCATGATTACATAACCTCTTTCTTTACATCTCAAAATATCTTTATAACTCTTTCACTTCCATACTTGATACCTATCACCTATGACTCTTCACTTGCACTCTTAACACCTTGCACTCTTACAACTCACACTTGCACATCTCACATTTGGACTCTTGATACTTTTCACACTTTATTACATAAAACATAACACTCTTAACACTTTGACATGTACTTTAGACAAACACACTTCCTAATATAATATTTACAATAGTACTCCATGGTACTTCAATATATCAAATAATATAATATATTCAACAAAGAGGGCAATGTTTTATCCATTATTTCTACTATTGTTTTATCTGCAAATTAGTTCATGAATATCTTCCTTTGTTTATCATTTGCTTGAATAATGGTTAAAAAAGTAAAGGATATGTGTTGTTCATACGCTAGAAAAGTTTGAACTTTGAGGTTTGTTGCAATGTCATGCTATCTAAGAGTAATGTGTTGTTGCTAAGGAATACAAAGAAAGAGTTCTTATATTGAAGATATTTGTTCAAAAGAATGTGGTATCGTCTAAACATTGTGCTACCATAAAAATTGTTGTCTAGCCATTTATCAATCATCTTGAAGTTATGTACAAGCAACTAGACCATATAGAGAGACGTACATAAAGGGTCATCTAAGAGAAAATTAATTATTAATTTGAATTAAAAATGATTAATCATCTAAAATTAGAGTTGATTGGGTCATCCATAAATGAAGCAATCACGAGGAAAGGTCATCTAAAAGTAGGGTCATTTCACATGGATCGTTTGAAAATCCCATGAAGGGTCATTTAACATTGTTGTCTAAAGGATGATTACTGTCCAAGGTTGTAATACTATAAGATACCCTCTCAACATGTGAGAGCTTGACCAAGTGTCATCATAGAACTTGAAGATTCACCTCAATGCTATTATACCTTGCACCATTGAATTATATCTTCGTCTTTCTAAATTAAAGTTTTATCAGATGGAGACAATAACATTAACTAAATGAATGATTTGCATGAGATTGATATAAAGATGATATGATATGGAGAAATTATTGTGAATTGCTCACCATCGTTTAAAGTAAAAACTTGATATGACCCTTGTGTAATAAAAGCATTGATAGACCATATGTTAAAGATCTAAAGTTGAGTTATTGTGCATGAAAATATCTATTGCATGTAAATTGTGATGGCAAGTTGCATGCAAAAACGTTATACCCTAATTAGTAGGATGTCATTTTAATCATAGTCATTGATAAATATTTGATAGAGAGGTAATGTCAATAGTGGTTACTCACCATTGTACTCATTTTGAAGAAACAACAAAGCTAACTTGACCCAATCTATGTGGAGACATTATACTTGAAAGTTGAAATACAGGAGAGTGTTTCGCATGGAGATAAAACACAAAATTTATATTTTGATGATTAATGATAACACTTAACATTGAATGAAGAAGAATTGGTACATGAGATTAGCGTACATTTACTCCATTAGATAGCGACACTCCACAAAGTGTAGAACTCACATCTTGTCTCCTACTAGTGTTAGAGGCATCCTATAGCCACTGGAAAATTTGTTGTTATGTTGTATGAAGATGTCACAAGGGAAGATATAAATATATATTTGTTAGTATCACAATGACACTAAGAGGGGGGGTGAATCGGTGTATCTCTTGTTACTTAAATCTTCAACTCTTAAAGCCGAAACAATGAAAACTTAAAACCAAATAAAGCAAGTATAACAAGATAACATCACACAACATAAGATGTACCGAGGTTCACCGATTTGGCTACTCCTCAAAATGACTGTTTGGACTCCCATCCAAATCCAGCCTTTGCAAAGCACCAACTTTACAATCAATTTACCAACACCCACTGGAAGGAGCACCAACCCCCGATTTATCTGCACCAACGAGAAGGAGCACCAACCCCCGATCTATCCGCACCAACTGAAAGGAGCACCAACCCCCGATTTATCAATACCAACTGGAAGGAGCACCAACCCCTAATGCCAAGCACCAACTTGGACTTCCATTTTGAAACTAGAAGATTGACATAAAAATGCCTTCACTTTTACAAGACCCCGACTGGTCTATTGCTTACCCAACATCTACCACAATTCACAAAACACACACCCTTATCACACGCATGTCGCACTAAAATCCCAAAAGGAAATTCTCCAAGCAACACTCCTTTTATAACGATATTTTCTCTTTGTAACTCCTTTTGTAACTTTCAACTTTCATATTCTCACATGCCACCTATCAATTGTAACTCCTTTTTTCGTAACTTCCATATTCTCATATGCCACTTGTCAATTGTAACTTCTTTATGTAACTCCTTTATGACACAATATTCTCCTATGCCACTTGTCAATTGTAACTCCCTTTTTATATAACTCCTTTTGTTTATATTGAGAAGGCATTTCGTCAAACACGTCACATGCAAAGAATTGACACCTTACTCATTCTCATACTTCGGAGCCACGTGACAACTCAAACCAAAAACAAAAGATGATCTATTTGATGCCTTGAAGGTGTAACAACACTGAAATTGAAACTCTGGCGACTCTTCAAGGTCGAAACGGCCAACTAAAGGATTTTGCACAAGTGGCACAAATTGACATAAAAGAGCCCTGTAACGTTTTTGCAAAAATCATAACTCTCACCTCGTAACTCGGTTTTCTCTGAAATTTGAAACGTAGAATATTTGCAACACTGACTATGTCCAAACCAAAACTCACTGCCTAACTCCTTACGATTCGCCTGTACCACTTCCACAAAAACTGCTACTGACACACTTTTTCCAAAAAGGCTTTTCGTTTCTATTTTGTGGCCCTTCGTTTCCTTTTCTCCACATGGGCATGCGTCCGCTTCTTTCCATGTGTAACGACCATCTTAGATGATTTCAAATCATTAAAGATTCCTTATAGGTCCACGTCACTATGCAGTCTTCAGTTTCACTATCCTGGTGTTCATCACTAATATCAGACGCACTGTCAACTACTCTGTTCCTTTGGCGAAAATGCAACATGTCGCGATATCGCGACACTTTTGTTTCTCTCCTACTTCTTTTTCCTTTCGTTCCCCTTTTTCTCTGCTTTTCTCTTTCTTTTCAATGTCGGATATCGTGACACTTTTTTCTTTCTTTTCTTTCTCCTGTCGAATATCGTGACACTTTTTCTCTTTGCTTTTCTCTTCTTTGGCCCGAAAATGCAACATGTCACGCATATCGCGACATTTTTTCTCCTTGCTTTTTCTCTTTGCTTTGGACCGTGAAAATGCAACATGTCGTGATATCGTGACACTTTTTCCTCCTTGCATTTTCTCTTTGCTTTGGACCGAAAATGCAACATGTCACGATATCGCGACACTTTTTCTCCTTGCATTTTCTCTTTCTTTGGCCGTGAAAATGCAACATGTCGCGATATCGCGACACTTTTTCTCCTTGCATTTTCTCTTCTCTTTGGCCGCGAAAATGCAACATGTCACGATATCGCGACACTTTTTTCTCCTTGCTTTTTCTTCTCTTTTGGCCGCGAAAAATGCAACATGTCGCGATATCGTGACACTTTTTTCTCCTTGCTTTTCGCTTCTCTTTTGCTGAAAATGCAACATGTCACGATATCGCGACACTTTTTCTCTTTCTTTTTTCTCTTTTGCCAAAATGCAACATGTCGCGATATCGCGACACTTTTTTTCTTTGCGGTGTTTTGCTTTTTCTTTGATCTTTAGCATATGGGCCACTTCGGTCTTCTTGGATAACCTGTAACAACTTCACCCAAACATCAAAAACATCCTCATAAGCATTTAACATCACTGTACATACTCTGAATAACCTCTGAACTCCTGTCCACTGCATCAACCGATCTATCTGACTGTGTTGACAACAATGACAATACTTGTCGCTGCACCTTGCTCAACAATCTCCCCCTTTGGAATTGTTGGCAACACACGTGCAATTTCTTGTAACTCTTCTCCCCCTTTGACAATAATACCAAAGGGCTGCTGTAAACTCCCCCCGAGTCCATGCACAACATTCTCGGGCAAAAATTATTACACTTAGCAAAAATCACAAACATGAGCAAAAAGATAAACAAATACACAAATGCTCCCCCTGAGAATGTGGTCCCGATAGCTAGTCAATTCTTGGGAAGCGTGACCACTCCCAATTTATTGCGAAGGTACTCAAAGACTTCCTTGGGCAACGGTTTTGTGAAGATATCCGCTACTTGCTCTGTTGTTGGAACAAAATCCAACTTAACCTCACCTTTCACAACTTTCTCCTTCAAAAAGTGATACCGGATAGCAATATGTTTTGTGCGAGAATGCATAACCGGATTCTTTGAGATGTTAATGGCACTGGTGTTATCACACTTAACTGAAATTGGCTCACTGAAGTTAATACCAAGATCTTTCAGGGTTTGTTTCATCCATAATACCTGCGTACAACATGTTGTCATTGCAATATATTCTGCCTCTGTTATGGATAAGGAGACTGACTCTTGTTTCTTACTGTGCCACGCGACCAACCTGTCTCCAAGATAGAATGCACCTCCACTGGTACTCTTTCTGTCATCTACACATCCTGCCCAATCTGCATCTGAATACGCAATAAGGGTGAAGTCCTTACCTTTCGGATACCATAACCCATACTCCATAGTACCCTTGAGGTACCGAAGAATCCTCTTCACTCGTTGTCACATGAGTCTCCTTGGGACTAGCCTGGAAATCGTGCTACCATGCATACTCGCCTACAAAATATCTGGTCTGGTAGCTGTCAAGTACGGTAAGCTCCCAATCATAGATATGTACATGGTTTGATCAACATGTGGAGATTTGTCATCCTTGCTCAACTTGCAACCTTGTCGTCATGGGAGTGCTAAGCTGGCTTACAATCCTCCATTGTGAATTTTTTAGCATCTCTTTCACATATTTAATTTGAGAAATAAATATGCCCTTCTCATTTTGATTAACTTGCAACCCGAGGAAATACGAAAGTTCACCAATCATTGACATTTCAAATTCTTTCTGCATCTTATTTGCTAAATCTTTACACGACTCATCTTTGTTGCTACCAAATATGATATCATCTACGTATACAACAAGAACAATAAGATGGCCATTTTCTATTTTGACATACAAATTACTATCCACCATACCTTTCTTGAACCCTTGTTGAGTAAGATAGTTGTCTAGCCTTGCATACCATGCTCGGGGTGCCTGAACTTATCATCATTAGTGATGATGAAGAGGAGGTAGCTGAGAACAACTATGAACCTAAAGAACCTGCCTTCATTGTCATCAGTGATGATAGTGACAATGGCTATGAACCTGCTTCATACAAATCAGAAGAAATCGGATACCCGAAGATCGGTGACCCGATGGCGATTGAACAAAATATTGCACACGTAGTTGAGAAAATGTGTAACGATCAAATGTGGATCGATCTGAATTTGTCTCCCTGAATATTTGTACTCAATTTGTATTGATGTAACTTCCTACTCATGTAGCCGCTTTGAATGCAATAATAAAATGTGAGCTTTCTGATTTTGCACGCGAATTAAATATTTTCACCAAAGCGTCATAATAGATCTAACAATCTTCACATCAATGTGTAGTACAAATACACACTGCTTTTATCAAAACACATATATGCAGCTAGGGCAACATTCTTTCACTAAACCAAATTATCAGAACTGTTATAATCCATAACTTTGAACAATGGCAGTAAGAACCATCAAAAGTACAACACTGACATATAGCAATACTACCAATGGTGACAACTCTCAATTTAATCACCACCCTTCACGGTACCTCCACAAACAACTACATGAACTGAAACACACTTTGACAACTATACGACAACTCCCCTGACTACTTGCCTTTCATCCTCAGATAACCAAACAAATACATAGGAGCATTAAAATAAAACTTTAAGATTGCTCCCCCTGAGGATGTGCTACCTGGAGTTGCTTAGTGCAATAGAGGAGTAGTCTCCTTCAGTCCAAGGAGACACGATTTCCTTTCTTCTTTCTTTCTCCAAACTTTCTTGAACTTGGGCTTGAGTTTTTCAACTACATCCCTATTTTGAACCTTTTCGTGAACTTGAACATTTCTCTTGGGTGGTTGTCTCTTGTGCATCCTTGATGGATGATTATTTTCCTTTCTTTTATGCACATGATTTATTCCCTGTCTGTGTTGCATTCTTTGTGTCTGATGAAATCTACTGTCTTGCCTTAGATTAGATACAAAAGTGCTTGGACAAAACCTTGCTATGTGCCCATGACCATTACATTTAAAACATTGCATATGGTGTTCAACTAGAAAAGCAGATGTATTTCTACCATCATAACTCTTTGATCTATTATTCAATCCACAATAAATTGCCTTGTGACCATAATGGTTGCATCTAAAACAATAGCCATTAAAAGCATTATTATGAATAGAGTGAGAGTGATAGAACCTCTTTTGTTGTGGTTGCTTTGTTGTAGATCTCCTTTGATATTTTCTTCCTTTTGAAGATTCAGCTTCAAACTTTTCTTGCTTCGATCCTTCAATAGTGAACTTCTTCTTCTCTGCATATTTGGAAGATGAAGGTTGTTCAACTTCATATCCAAGACCAAGCTTAGCCATGGAGCTTCTTTGTTGCCTTATCATTTTATCTAGCAACTCTGTGCTCTTCTCAAATTTGAGATTTGTATTGGCCTCTTCTAGTTGTTTCTTCAAAAAAACAATCTCTTCTTCTTGTTTGCAGCAAACAATCTCTTTCTCATTGATCTGTGACCTGAGAGTTTCTTCAATCCTTTTGGACTCTTCTACTTGCAGCTTTAGATCACTAATAACTTTGTTAGATTCCTCTTCACGTTTGCTACATACATCGACTTTATCATCCAGGTGTGACTTCAAGGCTTCTTCTATTTTCTTGGCTTTATGAATTTGTAAGAAGAGATCTTCAATCTTATCCCCATATTCTTCCAACTTCTTGGACAGTCTTTTGTTCTTTTTCCTTTCTATATTCAACTCTTCAAGTGCAGCGATCAACTCACCTTCTAGATCTACTTCAACCTCAAGGTTTTCATCACATACTTCAGAATTCACTCCTTCTATCTTTTCTAGTTCAATTTTCTCTTCCACAGGAACTGAAACTGATCGAGATGCCTTATTGGAGGAGGATCTATTCTTCTTACCCATTGCATACTAATCCAAGATCAACCCTAGCTGATTTAGCCTGACAAGGGAAACTGGCTCTGATACCAATTGTTAGTATCACAATGACACTAAGAGGGGGGTGAATCAGTGTATCTCTTGTTACTTAAATCTTCAACTCTTAAAGCCAAAACAATGAAAACTTAAAACCAAATAAAGCAAGTATAACAAGATAACATCACACAACATAAGATGTACCGAGGTTCACCGATTTGGCTACTCCTCAAAATGACTGTTTGGACTCCCATCCAAATCCAGCCTTTGCAAAGCACCAACTTTACAATCAATTTACCAGACACCCACTGGAAGGAGCACCAACCCCGATTTATCAGCACCAACTGAAAGGAGCACCAACCCCTGAATTTACCAGCACCAACTAGAAGGAGCACCAACCCCTGATGCCAAGCACCAACTTGGACTTCCATTTTGAAACTAGAAGATTGACATAAAAATGCCTTCACTTTTACAAGACCCTGACTGGTCTATTGCTTACCCAACATCTACCACAATTCACAAAACACACACACTTATCGCCCATAAAATCCCCAAAAATTCTCCAAGCAACACTCCTTTTATAACAATATTTTCTCTTTGTAACTCCTTCTTTTGTAACTTCCATATTCTCACATGCCACCTATCAATTGTAACTCCTTTCGTAACTTCCATATTCTCATATGCCACTTGTCAATTGTAACTTCTTTATGTAACTCCTTTATGACACAATATTCTCCTATGCCACTTGTCAATTGTAACTCCTTTTTTATATAACTCCTTTTGTTTATATTGAGAAGGCATTTCGTCAAACACGTCACATGCAAAGAATTGACACCTTACTCGTTCTCATACTTCGGAGCCACGTGACAACTCAAACCAAAAACAAAAGATGATCTATTTGATGCCTTGAAGGTGTAACAACATTGAAACTAAAACTCTGGCGACTCTTCAAGGTCAAAACGGCCAACTAAAGGATTTTGCACAAGTGGCACAAATTGACATAAAAGAGACTTGTAACGTTTTTGCAAAAATCATAACTCTCACCTCGTAACTCGGTTTTCTCTAAAATTTGAAACGTAGAATCTTTGCAACACTGACTATGTCCAAACCAAAACTCACTGCCTAACTCCTTACGATTCACCTGTACCACTTCCACAAAAACTGCTACTGACACACTTTTTCCAAAAAGGCTTTTCGTTTCTATTTTGTGGCCCTTCGTTTCCTTTTCTCCACATGGGCATGCGTCCGCTTCTTTCCATGTGTAACGACCATCTTAGATGATTTCAAATCATTAAAGATTCCTTATAGGTCCACGTCACTATGCAGTCTTCAGTTTCACTATCCTGGTGTTCATCACTAATATCAGACGCACTGTCAACTACTCTGTTCCTTTGGCAAAAATGCAACATGTCGCGATATCGCGACACTTTTGTTTCTCTGCCTGCCTGCCCTTTTTGAGTCGTGAAAATGCGACATGTCGCGATATCGTGACACTTTTGTTTCTCTGTCTGCCTGCCCTTTTTGAGTCACGAAAATGCGACATGTCGCGATATCGCGACACTTTTGTTTCTCTGCCTGCCTGCCCTTTTGAGTCGCGAAAATGCGACATGTCGCGATATCGCGACACTTTTGTTTCTTTGCTTCTCCCTTTTTGAGTCACGAAAATGCGACATGTCACGATATCGCGACACTTTTTTTCTCTTGCTCTTCTCTTTTGAGTCGCGAAAATGCGACATGTCGCGATATCGCGACACTTTTTTTCTCTTGCTCTTTCTCTTTTTGAGTTGCCCCAAAAATGCAACATGTCGCGATATCGCGACACTTTTTTCTCCTTGCTTTTCTCTTTTCTTTTGGCCACGAAAATGCAACATGTCGCGATATCGCGACACTTTTTTCTCCTTGCTTTTTCTCTTCTCTTTGGGCCGCGAAAATGCAACATGTCGCGATATCGCGACACTTTTTTCTCTTTGCTTTTTCGCTTCTCTTTTGGCCATGAAAATGCAACATGTCGCGATATCGCGACACTTTTTTCTCTTTGCTTTTTCTCTTCTCTTTTGGCCGCGAAAATGCAACATGTCGCGATATCGCGACACTTTTTTCTCTTTGCTTTTTCGGCCGCGAAAATGCAACATGTCGTGATATCGTGACACTTTTTTCTCCTTGCATTTTCTCTTTGCTTTGGACCGCGAAAATGCAACATGTCGCGATATCACGACACTTTTTCCTCCTTGCATTTTCTCTTTGCTTTGGACCGCGAAAATGCAACATGTCGCGATATCGCGACACTTTTTTCTCCTTGCATTTTCTCTTTTCTTTGGACCGTGAAAATGCAACATGTCGCGATATCGCGACACTTTTTTCTCCTTGCATTTTCTCTTTGCTTTGGCCGCGAAAATGCAACATGTCGCGATATCGTGACACTTTTTTTCTCCTTGCTTTTTCGCTTCTCTTTTGGCCGTAAAAATGCAACATGTCGCGATATCGTGACACTTTTTTCTCCTTGCTTTTTCACTTCTCTTTTGACCACGAAAATGCAACATGTCGCGATATCGTGACACTTTTTTCTCTTTGCTTTTTCGCTTCTCTTTTGGCCGCGAAAATGCAACATGTCGCGATATTGCGACACTTTTTTCTCTTTGTTTTTTTGCTTCTCTTTCTTTGATCTTTAGCATATGGGCCACTTTGGTCTTCTTGGAAAACCTGTAACAACTTCACCCAAACATCAAAAACATC
Source organism: Wollemia nobilis (assembly GCA_028583015.1). Classification (NCBI taxonomy): domain Eukaryota; kingdom Viridiplantae; phylum Streptophyta; class Pinopsida; order Araucariales; family Araucariaceae; genus Wollemia; species Wollemia nobilis. The sequence goes on along the minus strand of JAQPPZ010016833.1, from coordinate 2,324,603 downwards.
CTCATAAGCATTTAACATCACTGTACATACTCTGAATAACCTCTGAGCTCCTGTCCACTACATCAACCGATCTATCTGACTGTGTTGACAACAATGACAATACTGTCGCTGCACCTTGCTCAACAATATTTGTATGAAAACCTTAACATCACCTAGATAATGCATCCTTATAATTGTTTGATCTATTGAGATTAGTGATAGAGAATCGTACACAAATTTGTGATCATTTTGACTTCAGTAACAAGTCAAGAGCATTTGTTATTTTAGAGACAACTTAGTGAAATGTCCATCTCACATGCATTCGAATAAGACACTTATATTGTGTTAGTCATCCACAAGACTTTGACATCATGTGGTGAACATCAAAATTACAATGTTGTACTTTCCATGTGATTTTATTGGTTAGTGCTATGCAAATGTGCGATAATTATGGTGATGCCATTACAGTCTTAAAGATTTTTTTGTTTGAAGGTAAAATTCCCATGTCCCACATTATTTATGTTAAAAGGTATATATCACTTATATATTGTGTTAATGTGTGATGATGATGGTGATGTCATTATAGTTTTTCAAGATTTTTTATTTGAAGGTAAAACTCCTATATCCCACATTGTTTGTGTTAAAAGGTATTTTTCACTTATATACTTTGTTGGAAATATTAATATTGCACTCACCTAGAATGAGATGCTTGGGCTATGAAGCCTTCTTGCTTTCCCATTGATTTAAAGAACTCTAACTATTACAAACCCTAATGTTTGGAATGACATATTGCTTGACTATTGATGAATATTTAACCTGATGATTTAAGTCTACTTGGATTAGATAAAACTAGATTTTATTTTAGTACCATAATAATTTTAATTAAATTTTGGACATTTGGACCTAGAAAAAATTATTATTATTTTCCTATTATCCTAATTCAAAATATAGACACATTTATGGTCACCATAAAGTTCTCTCTAAGCCTAACACACTTGTTATAGAAGTAATACCAAATGTTGCAACGGTCTTTGGTCTTTGATATTAGTCACTTGATTGAGGGGGTACATTAGTACATGTTTCTTAGAGTTTGCAATACTTCAAGATGTTTCTAATGATTGTGATGTGTGAGGAGATAATGGATGCTACCTTGCTAAGATTCAATGGTCATGTTTGTGGTCACTAGAGTTTATGATTGTGAGAAGTGAAGTAAAACGACATGAAGCCTTACTTTAATTTATTTGTGAATAGGTGCACATGTCACTATTCACTTGTTGGCTAATTTGACATTGTTATCAATAAATTTTACTTGATTTTATGTACTTTTCTGTATAATCCTTGATTATTGTAATGCATTGTCCTAGTCTTATCCACTTGATGATTTCTTGCCCGTATTGAACTAGTGATGTAATAAGGAGGAATGTTAGGATTATTAAATCATCTATTAGGGTGTGAGGTGGTGTTTTATGCAATGATAATAAGTTCTACTTAAACACATGAGTTGGTTACTTGGTCGTTATGTTACACGACCTTAACTGACTTCATCTTATACTATAAATATAACGTTTTCATGGTAATACAATTATCCAACAATTTTCTATTCCAACATAAATTCATATAACTACACTTAGGTACCACATTGATGCACCAAAATTCACATGTAGTTAAAGCATAATATGACCATGTCATAGTTTTCTTTTGAATATACCTCAATGTCTAAACCATATGACATGTACTTTTTTTACAAAGACATGTACTCACATGTATGATAAACATATATTTTCATTTAATTTTTAGTGTTTACGTTTCTGGTAATCAATGAAAATGTCAAATATTAGGTTTGCACTTCATTAGATTTATCATAAGTATTGGATCCCTCTCGATATCATCAATAAAAACTCCAAGATGAATCAAACAAATCTAAATCCAAATAATTAAAGCAAACCTAAGGCACTAAAAAAGGGGAAGTCTCAAAGGCCACTTAGAGAAGGAAAATTTTCATATGCACATCGAAGGTAGTAGAGAAAGATCATTATAATAATGATTAACTACCACATGTTTCTTCCTATATATAGACTTCTAAAATAACAAACCCCAACCCTAAGTCTCAAGGGTTGACTCACACTAGCATATGGGACATAACCAAACAAATAAATATATCATGTATGGTTATATTAAGGCTATTACATGACCTTCCCATTAAAAAAGTTGTCTTTAAAACTATAATTTTTTTGAAAAAATATTTTTAGGTTCCTTGTTAGAATATTGTTAATGTGCACTATGCCTCTGTTTTGACACTTGTCAATTTATATTGACACTTGTCATTTATCATATAGGCCTCCTGCCTATATATGTAACACATTTTCATTTATAATATATCTCATTAGTTTCCCTACTAACATTTGGTATCAGAGCCAGCGACAGTGCTTCATTCCAGAGACAACGACGAGACTTCACAGATGAACCAACTAAGCAGTGCACGATTTCAGATGTGGTGATGGAATGTTGTTAGACAGTCACAATATGGTGGCACAGTGGTTCAAGTGGTACCAAGGTGTTATTGTGGCACAGCAGAAGTGTGGTGAAGTCATTGGAGGAGGCTGAAATTGTTGTTCAAGCTAGAGTTTTTGTGGAATTAGACACGTCTTTCTGGGAATATTTGGAAACTAAACTATGGATATTCTTAAACTGTCTGATTTGCATCTTTTGTGTAGGCCTATATGGCCCATGTAATTCCCCTATGAGGGTAAATTGATTTGTTTTTATTCTGCTAATGATGCCGCCACATTGCGAGGGTTATTTGCTGTTTAGTGAGGTTACTGTTGTTTTTTCCCATGGATGAAGGACTTATTGAGATCCGACTATAGCCATGTTTATAGTCGTTGGAAATATTTTTTCGAGACAAAAACATTGGTGGTGTCCATTTGTAATTCTAAGGTTGTTTCAATTGAGTTTTTTAGCCTCAATTTTTTTCTACCTTGGAGTGCACTCTTGGTTGTACCCGACACTCCCAAGGCACTTGTAAGTGAACCTAGTATCTAGTATTATCCTCTTTCTACTTGGCGAATGCAGCGGCTGGTTACCAATGCATTTTGGTAAGATGAGGTGACTATCATAAGGACACTTATTATAGGGACTACAGAAATAGACACCCTAGACTCTATTCGAGGTTTTTTTTGGATCTACTTCTGAAGACTATAGAAAAAGACACTTCAGAAGATTCTCTTCTATTATTCTTTCTTCTCCTCCATATTTGGCTTCAATGGCTCATTTTATTGTATTTCATGGCTCGTTTTTTCTTATGTATTAAGGTGCATTTTCAGCAGAGACCGACACCTTCTAGATTGAGTTCACCATGAGGAGGGATTTGATATTCATGGTGAACCTAGTTAGTGACTTACGACAGGAAACATCTTTTGAGGATGACTTGCAGAGGTGACAGACCTAGGAGTGGCTGACCCTGAGGCACTTGGATGGCTGACCCATAGGCAACAGACCCGAGAAAGTGGCTGACCCTGTGGCAACAGACCGAGATGTATACACCGTTGATCTAGCATTTTTTCACAGCTGGAGAGCCAAGCGCATAGAGCACGAGCCTAGACCAAATCAACAATAAAGAAGGATGATAGAATTTTTTAGAGAAGTCAACATTAAGGGGGAATGTTACCTAATGTTGACTTTTTTTTCTCTTTAGTTAGGATAGTGCACATTAAGGGGGAATGTTAGAATATTGTTAATGTGCACTATGCCTCTGTTTTGACACTTGTCAGTTTATATTGACACTTGTCATTTATCATATAGGCCTCCTGCCTATATATGTAACACATTTTCATTTATAATATATCTCATTAGTTTCCCTCCTAACATTCCCAAGTTGTGTATTTTGAAAAAGACATTCCAACATTTTGAGAAGCTCCTACACCTATTGCTTTCTCGATTTCTAAACTCAATATTATTACCGTTTAAAGCTCCAATTTGATATGTTCTTCATCGAATTTTGGAAGTTTTGTTTGGAACTGCACCTTTTGATTTAGTAGCTATTTAAGACAAGAAACATAAAAGAGAATGCAAAGCCTCATAGGAGACTTTGAGCAGACAAAATCTTAGATAAGCATAAAATATGATAGAATAAATATTATTACAATGACGATCAATCACCACATATGTAGTGAACCATTTTTTGGGATTTTAAATACACCATATGTTTTAATTTTCATTTTCAAAGATAGTAATATTATCATTTTTACTATCTACATAAGTTTTGTCTATATATAGTCCACCATGCTAATGTGAATTCATTAACCTTTAAATAAATTCATCTATACTAGCAATAAAATATTTATTTATGCTTGAATTTAAGTTTCTATCACTTTCATATTCAATGGTGCAAGCTAAATTCATATACTAGTTTCTAGGTACTACATGCTTGGTTTATTTAGCCATAGTCTAGTTTGAGTCCATTACTATTTGTACTTATTGTTGGAATGGAATATTCCTTCTATTCATGTATTAAGGATATTAAATCATAACTTGTTTGATAATTTCTGTTACTAACTCCACGGTGAAGTTAGATTAGATTATGACCCTATTAAATTAGACATGGAATAAAGTGGCCACCTTAGAGCAAAAGATTCAAGAACGACCAAAATAACTAAAGAGAATGAGAAATTGTTTTTATAGAAATAAGATCCATTTTAATAATTAAAGTGCTATAGGTAATGATCAAGGGTTCATTGAAGTGGATCAAATCCATAAAATATTGCCCTACCTAAATATGATAACAAGGCCTTGGGGATGGCATTAAGTCATGGCTCTTCGAGATGACAAAGTATTTTGAACTTCATGATTTTGCTAAAGAAACCAATTTTGTATGGGTTTCATACTAGATAACTAGAGAAGCAACATATTGATGAGATAACTTAAAAACTAAAAGAGATTTACACACAAAAATGCTATCTGGAAATAATTTGTTACCCTTTTCTATCAGTTATGGTTGTTGATATTTTGATAAGAAAATTATAATATTTCATAATCTTGATCAAGAGGAAATGATTGTACTTAGTATCAAGAGACTTTCACAAAGCTCCTTAAGTATATGCCTTAATATTAAAAATATTAACAATTTAGAATCAATAAGTTCATCATGGGAATGAACCCTTAGATGGGGATAGTGATTGAATCCTTAAATTGTGGTAGAACACATGTGGAACAAGTGTTTATAAAATTAATAAGGCAAGAGGAAAACCTATAGGTTATAAATACATATTGAAAGGGAAATAAGGATAAGAACAAGGCCTCCAACATCCAACTCCTTCATTTAAGGAAAAAACATCCTAAAGGATAAACCCTTCAATAGGAATAAAAAAAAGTTTGAAAAGTTATTCACGAGAAAATTTAAATTAGCTGAATCCTAGACAAAAGGGTAGTTTAATAGAAATGAAGGTGATAATGTAAATAAAGGACACAAGAATGGATGTTTTATTTACTAATGGATGTTTTAATTTTTAGTATGGAATACTATGTTAACCAATATCCTCAATGAGGTATAGGTTCCAATGCCAAACCTCCAATATAGTTCAATCAACCTCAACATTGTATCCATGTAACAATGGACAACAAGGTTGAGCATCAAAAAGCTCTTATTTAGACATTAGATAAAATTTTGGGATGCCTTGTTACCATTTTAATTGTTTTTGAAACCACTAAATATTTTGTAGCTCCTCATACATTAGGTAAACTTAATTGAAGAACTTGTTAAATGGGAAATACCCAGTCTATTTAGTATAATAAATAAGAAGTATAGAGTAGTGTCTAGTTATAATTAAGTTAGATTTTCCTAGCTTCATTTTTGAGGTTAACCTTTATGTTCCCCCTTATGATCCTATGATGTGATCATTGGAGTTAACTCGCTATAGAAGCCTAAAGCTAAAATCAATTGTTATGCCAATGTGGTTGAATGTATCAATGAATTATGATACAACAATAGCATTCAAGGTATTTATAGGCCTATAAATTTAAGGTATATATCAGCTACGTAGTTGAGAAAGGTCCAAAGGTATAAATACATATTTTATGTTATGCATATTGATGAGTTGGAATAGGTAAAAGAGCTAACCTTTGATGAATATCCCTTCCTAAATGAGTATTAGTATGTGTTTCTTGAAGAGAAGCCAATAATTTGACCCCAATAAAATTTTAATCTTCCAATAGATGTTCTTTTAGGAATAGAGAATTAACCTGAGACTCCCTATCAAATTACAACAATATTTTTTAAAATTAAGTATTAGTTGAATGAGGTATTTTCTAAGTGATTATTTTGACCTAGTGTATCACCATGGGGTGAATCAATGATCTTCATTGAGAAGAAGGATGACATAATTAGGATTTAGACTACTATATGTTGAATCAGTCACCTATTAAAAACAAGTTGAATTTATGTGATTTAATGTGTGGTTGAATGCAAAATATGCAAATTTAATATACCGTATTTAGAAAGAAGAAAAGCCACAACTTGGTGATGACAAAATTATTGTGTTAACCCATTTTTGGAATCCAAAAGTAAAATATATTGCAAGAAACAAATCATAATTATGGGATGTGAATTAAACTGCCTAAAAGAATGAGGTTCAAAGCACCAAGGTATAAAAATCTTGTTTTGCTTGATAGTCTATTGTTTACTCTTGAAAATTGAGTTGCATGGTTTTGTGAATTAGGTTGCATGAGTTGTGTCAAGTAATGACTATGAGAGGATTATAAATATGATCAAGCTAATCATTTAAATTAATTAAAACATAACACCTTGATCAAACACCCTTTCACCAAACCTTGGATAAGGTGTAACTTAGAATGGAATTATATTATTTGGAAACCTGGGATTTTACCCCTAGACATACCTTGGTACCCTATTTATTGATAAACTATGTTTTGAGACTCAAATTCCATGAAAAATTAAGGAAAATATTGAAATACTAAAGACATCCTTACCCTTAGAAACCGAGACAACTCAACCTTACCAAAAAACACCTATTGTTAGATGATTTATGGGAGAAAGTGGTTACAGGGGTGTGTGCAAATATGATTACTCTAATAGACACCTTGGCTTTATTGGAGATGAATCCTAAGATGAGATGATATGACAATAAGATGTTAAAGGGCATTGAGGTGGTTGGAGGTGATGGTAAATAAATAGGCTATAAAGAAAAAATATAGATAACAAGAATAAGACCAACACTAGCACCTGAGCGAACAAAAATGGAGGGAGAAGAAGAATAGAGATAGAGGGATAAAAATAATAATAATGTTTCACTAAAATTAGAAAATGCATGGATATTCTGTGTGAATAGTTACATGTAGAGATGGAGCTATAAACTTGAGAAAGTAAGTATTCCACTCTTGAATATTTACACTAGAAGTCAAATGGTCCTTGCACTTATCATCATCCATACTACACCTACAACTAAGATAAGAGGAAGGAAACTAATAGAGAAACATAATTTATAATCCATTGATTTTATTTTATTTTGTTGGAGAAAAAGGGGTTGTACTTGGGTCCCCCACCTTTAACAAATCACAACTCTCTCATTTAGAGCTTAAGAGTTTACAAAAAATTCAATTCTCATCTCAATTGCATTGCTATAGATAGATACCTACACCATTTTCATAAAAAGTCTAAATTCTTGGATTTTCATTTTCTAGATCTTCTTCAAGTTTATGTGTGAAAAATTTAGCATCCTTATTTTTGATATTTTCTTGTAGTAGCCTTCACAATACCAAAACTCCTTTACTATTTATGCATTGCATATTAGTAGGGTAATATTTCCAAAACTTCATGCTATCAAAGTCCACTTTACCAGATATGTATTGCTAGTTTCCTTCCTAAATCATAAGTGTAACCACAATAGTTGTAAGAAATAGTTCATATGAAAACACATTGATGTAATAAAATAAACCAAATATTATCAATGAAAAACATTAAAGTAAATCTTAATCATTATTTAATTCATGTAGTCAATATTTTCTTGTCAACTTTAGCTAAACTTACTACTTCCTATAACCATGGAAAAGAGAATTTAACTTCACAATCCTCAACTAAAATCCCTCTACTAGCTAGTCTATTTGCACATTTGTTTCCTTCCCTTAATGTATGTTTAAACTTGATTTCTTCAAAGTTTGTAGCAAATTCTTGTATTTCCACAATTATATCTTGTATGTTCCATGGAACCTTTGTTTTCCTTAAAATTATATTTATTACTATTAGTGAATCACCTTCCATCCATACTCTAATCCATTTCATTTTTTGCATATTTTTAACCCTGCCAAAGATACTCAAGGTTTAACTTTATTATTTGTCTTAAATACACTATTTAAAGTGTAATCAAACAAAATATATCTCTTATTATTTCTAATTATTCCTCCTCCTGCTGGTCCTAGATTTCCTTTAGATGCTCCATAAAAATTCAAGTTGGTCCATTCTACTTCTGGTGGTTTCCACTTTATATTCTTTGCCTTATTTTTGTTTCTTTTATACCTAATATTATAATTCTATTTGATGACTTGACTCTAACTATCAAGGCTCTCAGATTCAAGATTAGGAATTGGGTGGGTTGATAGGGTTGGTTTAGACTCTTCTATGACTTAATAAGTATTACTTTTCATTGCCTTTAAACCACTTTCCTTTCGTTTAAATATTCTTCTATTCCTTTCCATCCATATAGTCCAAAGTATATCCCAAATTGTCTATAAATCCTCACTTCTAAAAGTGCTATATCATTGCTTTAACCATTCTTCAATTCTACCATTCATCACCATGCATTGCCATAGTTTATGTGCTATTGAGTAGTGTCCCTAGAGACTGTCTATACTCTCCTCCTTTTTACATAGACCACATTGTGAGGGACCATGAAAACCCCTTTTCATCAGGTTATCCTAGGATAAAATTGTTGTATGACCTACTAGTCAAAAAAATATTTTAACTTTAGGAATGCTTAGGCTATCCCAAATATCTCTCCATATTGTTGGAGTATTCCTATTTTGTTGGTGCTTTACATTATATTTGCTTTTTTTTGTGTATTCTCCTAAGCTATTCAACTCCCAAATCAACTTATCATTTAATCCCCTCATAATAATCATTGTTGTATACTTGTAAAAAAAATTCTTTCCATTTGTATCTTCCTTCTCGATCCTTGTACACAATGTTTGAAACCTTATCACCATATTTATCTTGAAGCAATCCATGGTTTCAAAATTGGATCTAGATTGAGTGGTTTTTTATCACACCAAGTATCCATCCAAATAGAAAAAATTTCTCCACTTCCCACCACCCATATTAGACCTTTAATCACTAGATCAATTGATTTTTTAAAAATGTTCCATAGTGTAGAACCATTTGGTAGTGAGAATGTAATAAATATTAAGCTTGGTTCATTGAGCTCAACGTACTTAGAAGAATTATCGCCCATTGTCTTTGACTCTCTTTGTATAATCTCCAAATTAATTTTTTCCTAAGATCTAAGTTTGTATCTATAAGAAATCTTAAACTGATACCTCCCCTAGTTTTATCATCGCACACATTGCTCCATTTCACCAAAGGAGATTTCCTTTTATCATGTAATCCTCACCACAAAAATTACTACATAATATGAATTAAAATTTTTTCTATTAATTTTGGTATAGTATACAAGAACATATTATATGTTGGAGTGGTTCGTATGGATAATTTAATAAGTTGCACTCTTCCTACTAATGATAACCATCTACCTTTCCATGTTGGTATTTTATTATGAACTTTACTTATAACTAGATTTTATAATTCTATCCTCATTCTCCCCTCAAATAAAGGCATCCTTATATAAGTTGTTGATAAATTTGCCTCCCCCATTTGAAGTAACCTGCATATCCATGCTTTGATTCTAGCTGGAGTGTTTAGGAAATAATATTGGATTTTGTTCTAATAAATTTTTGCCCCATCACTTTCATATTCCTTTAATGAGTTATTCAAATCTTTGATCTCATTTTTTTTTGCCCTTCCAAAAAGGGTTATGTCATCTACAAATTGTTGATGGGTGATGTTATCGATGTTATTACTAGCCTTAAGTCCAATTTTTAGCCCATATTTGTTAGCCTTCTTCAACTTCCTACCCAATACCTCTACCATAATAATGAAAATATATGGTGATGGAGGATCTCCTTGTCTAAGACCTCTATTGGCTTTAAATGATTATGATAATGACCCATTGACTAACATTGAATATGATACTATAGAGACACAAGATTTAATCAATTTGACCCATTTCTTCCTAAATCTAAACTTTTCTAATATGACAAAAATAAAATCCCATTTAACCCTATTATAGGCTTCGCTCATATCAAGTTTTAAGACATTGCCATCTCTTTTCTAGAAGTTGTTGAATGCATAACTTCATAAGCTACTATGATCCCGTCCAAAATTTCTCTCCCTTTTACAAATCCTCCTTGATATTTTAAAATAATTTTATCTAATAATCTTAATTGATTTGCCATCACTTTGGATATTATCTTATATGCCATATTATAAAGGCTTATGGGTCTAATGGGTCTAAATGAACTAAACAATTTTACATCTTTTTTGGAATCAGGCTAAAGTATGTTACATTTATTTTATAAGGTATGTATTGTTTAACCCTACACTAATCCACTATCACCAATCAAATATCCTTCACTATTTCCCAATTATGTTGATAGAATCTTTCAAAGAGCCCATCTGGACCTAAGGATTATTCTTATCAAAAGAGAAAAAAGCTAAATGAACTTATTTTAGAGTAATAGACTCCATCAATTTTCTATTGTCTTCATTTATTATAATTTAAGGTACTTCTTGTATTAGTTTATCATTAAGAACTTTAATCTCCCCTGATCTTAGAATATTCTGGTAAAAACCCCTTGCATTCTTTATGATTTCACTCTAGTCATTCATAATCCATTAATATCACAAAGGATAGATAACATTTAAAGGGCAAAAAAACATATCTTATAATTAATGTACTTTTACAACAAACCTTAAGAGAAACTCTAAAGCTAAAGAATGCCTCTCATTAGTCATTTGTCTAAGGTAGTTGTTTGTGACTTTTTTTTTTTTTATCAATGAATGATTTAGGTGAAGTGGTGTCCATGTATGAAATATGTAATGTCGTATTGATTTTTGATGCCTTAGAAAAATTATCTATGGTTGTTAAGTTTGTTGCACAAGTTTATTTTATATAATCAAGTGTTGCCTTGTGCTATAAGTTTTGAAATTTTATAGTGTGAATATATATATATATATATATATATATATATATATATATATATATATATATATATATATATATATATATATATATATATATTTATATTTATATTTATATATTTATATTTATATTTGGTTACATAGGAGAGTTGGTCACAACTACACTATTTTTAGTAATTAACAAGCGCAGGGTTTAAACCATAAGGGCTGCTCCCACCAAACCTATTATGCCTTGTTATTGTTGACTCGGTGTGAAGGGGACCACCAATCACTTGGGATTCATACCATCATCGTTGGTTTGGCATGCATTCGGAGGATTCAGATCAGACTACTACCTTTGCAAACAGACTACCTCCAAGGTTTGAACCTGGATGTCTTCTTAGGAAGTACCTGACCAGACAAGCACTTACCAATCCACCTAGCCCTGAGGGTCTTATAGTGTGAAAATATGATTCATCATCGATTTCAAGTATGAATTTGGAATGAGGTGGTAGTATTGTAGACACCTAAAATTATCACACCTAAGCCCTCTATAAACCTTAGCCATAGGATTCTAAGCAACCAATTACATTTATCAAACATATTAAAACAAATTAAAGGTAAACTAAAACAAACAAAAATTAAAATGAAATTAAACAAATAACAAATTAACTCAATAAGTCTGGGGGACAATGCAACGTTTTGGGGCTTGGCTCTTCTTTGGGAGGTCTAAGGTTCAAACTGCAATGTGTGTGGTTGTGTGTTAATCCCCTATTGATAAGCGTAGATCTTGACCTTACAAGAGGTCATGCTTGGGAGGGGATTGCTCAGCCCTATGTGTTGGTTACATGGGTTTATCATAATATCTTGAATAAAATAAAAATAAATTAACTCAATAAAAGGTTAAAATAAATGGAATTTAAGATAATTAAATTAAAAATAAAAACTTTTTTTTGGTTATATGCAAGCTCACTCAAACACACGTACACACACCACACCCCCCATTGTTGTTTGAGCATGGGTCTCTCGAAACAGAGCCCAAAGCCCTAACCACTAGGGTGTTCACCGAGACTAAAAATAAAAACTTCAAAATAAACTAAATATAAATTAAATACTAAAAAAAAAAAACAACAACAATAAAAATATATAAATATTTTTATCAAGAGAAACAAAAAAGAAATTATTAAATATAAGTTAAAAAAAAACAATATTTGGTTATATTGTTTGTTCAATTTTAAGGGGTGGTTTTGTATTTGTATTCTTGTTGTTTTTTTTTTTTTGACCGTGCGGGTGGCCTTGAGCCCTGAGCTATGATATTCCAATTCTTTTTTCATTGTAACCTCTTTTATTTATTTAATATAATTATTGGTTTCAATAAAAAAATAAAAATAAAAATAAGTTAAGCTGCAATTTTACTGTAATAGTAAGGGCTTTGGCTTCTCTTTGAAAGGTCCAAGGTTCAAACCCCACTAAGTATGAGGGGACCATGACCCCTCATAAAAACATGTGTAAACTCATTGAAAAGAATAAAAATAAGTTAAAAATAAAAGTAAAAATGAATTAAAATATATTTAAAGTTAAATAAATAAAAAGGGTTCGAGGGCTTGGTTCAACGGTTAAAACTCTTCTGTAGGAGCACGAAGACCAGGGTTCCAATCCTTAGGGTCGCGTAGTATTGGTGGACATGTCGTGTCACGTCAGCGTTGTCGGTTACGTAAAAGGTTTACCCTAATGCAACTGAGGCTATAGTGACAACAAGAAGCGAGATTTGAACCCATGAAGAGGTGTAGAAAATTGTAACGTGTTACCGATTCCTCTAGTATAATAATAATAAAAAAAAATTAATTATATTTAAAAAATTAAAATAAAATAAAATAAATAAAATTCTAATCGATAATTAATCTCTTCAATTAAAATCTGGTCATCATGTCCTTTGTGCGAACTCTTCAAAACTATCTTGTCACATCACCTCTCTTTTGTTGCCACATTTCATATTTGGCATAAACATTCCAATGTTTTATGCTTGGTGGTGCATCCATGGGTTAAAAGACGATGAGATCATGAATTGAAAAAGGGCAATTTTAAAAATTGAGAACCGTCATAATTATATATTTTGGCAACTATTTTCTTTGGAAATTTTTAGTACAAAATGCTTTTTTAACCCCTACGAGCAATGCACAAGGCTGAGCAGTCTCCTCCCAACCATGATCCTTGGAAAGTTCCACCATACACCCACCCCCTCACACACTCGCCCACATCACGGTTTGAACCTTGGACTTCCCGAAGAAGAGCTAAATCCCAAACCGTTGCGTTGTCCCCCATGGGACATACAACACGTTTTTATTCAACAAATTTTGGAAGTTAAAGAAGACCTATGCTTACTTCCACTTGGCTCTTGAAACCAGGAATCTAGATTTCACATAAGGGCTTTTGAAACAAATATTTATGAAGACCAAGGCTAACTTCCACTTGGTTCTTGAACCGTTGCGTTGTCCCCCATGGGGCAAACAACATGCTTTTTTTATCAAATTTCATTTTGGAAGTTAAAGAATACCTAGGCTTACTTCCAATTGGCTGTTGATACCAGAAATCTAGTTTGCACATAAGAGCTTTTGAAACAAATCTTTATGAAGACCTAGGCTTACTTCCACTTGGCTCTTGAAACCAGGAATCTAGTTTGCACATAAGGGCTTTTGAAACAAAATCTATTCCATGAAGTAGTAAAAAAACACCACTAGTGGGTTTCTTAATTTAAGCATCAAAAGAGAGTGTGGTATATTAATCTTGTGAAATCTACATCCGTTTAGAATTAGGTCTACATATTTAGATATTATTTTTTAACTAGCAAGCATCAAATCTACATCTTTAAATTTGATTTCTTAAATATTCTTATAGATCTACATCTTTAGATTTGTTTTATTAACTAGAAAGCATTAGATATGCATCTCTAGATCTGATTTCTTAAACATTCTCATAGCAAGACATCATATTTGCATCTTTAAATTTGATTTCGTAAATATTCTCATAGATCTACATCTTTAGATTTGATTTCTTAACTAGTAAGCGTTAGATCTACATCTTTAGATCTAATTTCTTAAGCATTCTCATAGCAAGGTATTCAATCTGCATCTTTAGATCTAATTTCTTAAATATCTCATATCAAAGCATTAGATCTACATCTTTAAATCTGATTTCTTAAATATTCTCACAACAAGCATTAGATTTACATCTTTAAATATAATTTCTTAAACATTCTCTTGGCAAGCATTAGATTTGCTTCCTCAATTCTAGCAATCTTTGTGTTACACTTTTTATCTTCTTTTATTGCATTTTATTCACATCATTGTAAAATATTTAGCGCTTGATCCTTGTATCAAAAAAGTTTTATGTTCTTGATCGAGATAGAACAAACCCAATAAAACTAACACACATTTTTGCATGTTTCTATTTCAGCAGGTTTTTGTTTTGCAAGTACATAACAAAAGCATCATGGCACTTTCACAGTACCTAGCATTTCTGCATAAACAAGTATATATACCTCTATTTTTGCATTCATGTAGTTTTATCACATTTTGTCTTTTGATTTTCTGCTTTTTCTTTATTTTTATGCATTGTTGAATAAAAAAAAAGAATCATTAAAATCTTTAGATCAGTCATGCTAGGATTTGTAGATTTCTTTGCATTCGTAATTGGTTGTGTGACCAATTATTTTAATTAATTTAAGGGTTTTGTTTATATCATCTCTTTCTTATAGGCATAAGGTATTTAGATCTTGAAGCCATTCAATGGCATATGCTATTTAATCTTGTCTAGATCCAAGGTTTTATAACAACATCTTAGGCTAAGTTCTACATTATTTCATGTTTGCATATTATGATTTTCTTTTATTCAAGAAGAAAGAAAATAAATAAAAATTTTGTCCTTTTATGAAAATCTTTCATTCACAAGTATAGGCAAGGAATATGAAGTGCATATAGGCATGCTTTAGGCTAAAACTACATATTTGTTTCTTGATTCCTCATCTTGAAATAAAAATATAATTCTTGTATTTTTACATTCATTAAATCAAAAGGCATCTTAGATTTGTGAATTTGATTGTATTTAGTTTTATTTTTTTGTGAATCAGAAATCAAGCAACACCAATATAAACTATAAAATAACAATAAGCACCATAAGACACAATGATTGCACAATATAGATGAATTATTTTTATTGCGGGCGAATCTCAAATTTTACAATCAATATACCCCAAATGTGGGGTTGTACAATGCTTATGTTGATACAAAAATTACATATACTAGGGTTATTTGAAACCCTCGTCGAAAAGAATGGTTGGTGTCTTCACGCTTGTTTTTTATCCCAACAAGGTTGTGGGTGGGCTTGTGTATCTTGGATAGGAGCACCCTAGCTTCAACAACTACCAAATGTGTGATTCCTGTACCTGCAATAAAAAAACAACAAAAGAGATTAGTAGTACCTATGAGGGCTCCATAGTGTGAGGCCCTCAGAAAGATAAAATAACAACTAAACTCTAGGTTTTGCAATGTGATATTGAAAATAAAATGCAGGAATATAAAGTGAACACAAATAACTTCTAACCTTATACTTCCTATTTTTGCTTACGTCGACGATGCAAATGATGGATGTGAAAATGCCCTGATGAAGCCCGAGGACCGTATGACTATAGATATGGTGCGTGAAATGCTCGCGAGCGTTCAGGGATAACCAGAAATGCCCAAAGGCATTCTAGTGGCTCTAGTGAATGTTTGGGTGGCTCTCGAGGGCATTTGGGGAATAAAGGGAAGGTTGCAAAACCAAATCTGGTTCACATGAGATGGGCGGCGATAGAAGCGGAGGATGCGAACGAAAATGATGGGGGGCGAGGTTGAAAAACTACAAGGCTAGGGTTTGGGACCTTTTGAGAATTCTTTGCAAATGAACATCGACATAATTCAATCTCTGAAAATCAGGATTGAGATTTTTTAGGGGTACTTAGGGTTTGAGTCATCAAAATGACTCCTCTTTAATAATATTCCCTTAGACATGTTAGGATTTCAATGACACAATCTGAGTGGCTGAGATTAAAATATGTATATGGGAAGATGAAAAGTTTTTGTAAGTGTAAAGGTCAAGAGTCATGTGAATATGAAGAGTCTTATATATGTATATATTGAAGACAAAGATCTGTAATATGTATTGAATAAGCATTGCATTTTATGCATTGCTTAAAGTAGATATTATCAATAATATTCAATGAGTTTGATGTTCATTGTTATGTGCATATTTTGAGAGTATTTGATATTGAGATCCTATGGAATTATCCTATGAGAATAGTGGTGATTACTAACATTCTTGGTTAGCTCTATTGCTTTTGCTTGCATAATCTTCATTTGAAAAGCGAAAAGAACAAGCATTTGACATCTTACATACATTAAACATAAAAAGCATGTAGGATTAAAAGTCTTGTTTGTTGCACAACTTGCTCTCATTTGCATTTTGCATTTCATCCCCTTGAATTAGAATTGGCTTAGATCATAACACTTAGGTGCTTGTCAAATCGACTCATAAAACATAGATTTAGAATACATCTATAAATACCCTTGGTGAACCCATTTTCATAAAGAAAGCCTAAAAAAAAAATAACGTCAAGGGCATTGGCACTTGCCCATGATCCAAGGTGTGGTAGGTGGGATCAACTCATTTTCCACCCCACATTCTTTGGTGAACCCAACGTGAATCACACATGGGGATAGAGCAATGTTTAATGATTGCCATAGGCACAATTCTTAATAGCACTTTAAACAAGCAAATATTTGTATCCCTTAAGCACCAACCCAAAACTAGGGTCTTCTACACAGATTTTGACACATTCATTATACAATGAAAGCATCAAAAGGGGGCAAAAGTAGACATCCAAAATTGGCACCCATGAGCCCTTTGTAAACCTCAACCACTAGGCTTCTAACCAACCAATTAAATTCATCAAATATATTAAAACAAATTTAAGTTTTTTTCAATGGGTTATATGGGATTGAAACGGGCACCACCCGTATTACATCATCACCACATAGTGGTATTACAACAAAGCTTGGATATTATCCATGCATCGTTTGGCAAGATTTGAACTTGGTTCTCCTCTTTGAAATATTGAGGAATTTAATCGGTTGAGCTAATGCCACTTGATAAAACAGATTTAAGTTAAACTAAAATTAATAAAAATAAAAATGAAGTTAAACAAATAAAAAATTACCTCAATAAAAGTTTAAAATAAATCAAATTTTAAATAATTAAATTAAAATGAAAAAAAATAAAAATAAACTAAATATTTTTATGATTAATGGTGAAAAAGCAGGGTTTTGAAGGGTCCCAAAACCTTTTACATTAGAGGATGCATAGAAAGAGAAGGTCAATTAAGCACATGCCAACCTTCAAGGCCAAAAGAACCTAAAATAAACCTAACAACCACCCAAAATAACACAAGAGAAAGATAATGCCATGATACAACATAGACCACCCTGCCATCCAATAGGGCATAGAGAAAAAAATTTGTTTCAACTTTCTTTTAGAGGCACCAAAGATCTTGCTCCATTTTTTGCATAATATTAGAAGGGCAACAATTAGATCCAGATGAAGTTAACGAAACCCCAATCCTAGACAGCAAGGGTGAGGGCAATACACCAAGCATATTCCTTGAGAATGGAAACCACTAGGGAGAAAAAGGACCAACCCCTAAAAAAGACCCCCCAAAGAGAGGATCACTACAACACAAAGGAGACCTCATCCAAGTAGAAAGACAATAAAAAGGTCTATTGGATAGGTAGACCCAATGCTTCCAAAGCAACAATTATCATTAACCATGGAGGGAAATTGTCTTTCCAAATTTTGACTATCCACCCCCAAATTAGCCATAACATTAGCAACCTAGTTACCTTTCCTATATATATGCTCAATTTTAACTTCTAACATAACTTCCAGAATCTTCGAGGTGTCCTTAATAATATTTAGGATGAAACAATTGTTAATATTTCCAACATGCAAATCCCAAATGATGTTCAAGGAGTCACCTTATATGAGAAGTATTCTAAAGTCCCTCTCAAAAACCTGATGAACACTCGAGAAAATCACCCCTAGGTGGTTGGTCTAAATACCATAATCTTCGGTGTAAGCCCAAATGACCTCACCATTATCATTTTTGACAACACCCCCTCCACCAACCCTCCCAAGGTTACCTTTGGCAGCCCCATCAAAGTTCAGAATGACCCACCCTTTAGCTGGTTTATGCCATCTAGTAGCCAATATTTTTTGAACAGTGGATACAGAAGCATAAGACCCTAGATTCAATTTTCAACTAAAAACAACCCCTTTCTCTATACTCACGAGGTTTAATTCATCAAATATATTAAAAAATATATATATATTTTATTTTCAATGGGTTATATGGGATTGAAACAAGCCCCACCAGTATTACATCATCACCACATAGTGGTATTACAACAAAGCTTGGATATTATCCGTGTATCGTTTGGCAAGATTTGAACTTGGTTCTCCTCTTTGAAATGTTGAGGAATTTAATCGGTTGAGCTAATGCCACTTGATAAAACAAATTTAAGTTAAACTTAAAACAATAAAAATTAAAATGAAGTTAAACAAATAAGAAATTAACTCAATAAAAGTTTAAAATAAATCAAAGCTTAAATAATTAAATTAAAAAAAAAAAAAGACAAAATGAACTAAATATTTTTTTTATTAATGGTGAAAAAGTAGGGTTTTGAAGGGTCCCAAAACCTTTTACATTAGAGGAGGCAGAGAAAGAGAAGGCCAATTAAGCACAGGCCAGCCTCCAAGGCCAAAAGAACATAAACTAAACCCAACAACCACCCAAGAGAACAAAAGAGAAAGATAATGCCATGATACAACATAGACCAACCCACCACCCAATAGGGCATAAAGGAGAATTTTTGTTTCAACTTTCTTTTAGAGGCACCAAAGATCCTGCTCCATTTTTGCATAAGATTGGAAGGGCAACAAATACATCAAGATGCAGATAACAAAACCCCAATCCTAGAGAGCAAGGGTGAGGGCAATACACCAAGCATATTCCTTGAGAATGGAAACCACCAGGGAGCAAAAGGACCAACCCCCAAAAAGACCCCCTAGAGAGAGGATCACTACAACACAAAGGAGACCTCATCCAAGTAGAAAGATAATAAAAAGGCCTATTGGATAGGTAGGCCCAATGCTTCCAAAGCAACAATTATCATTAACCATGGAGGAAAATTATCTTCCCAAATTTTGAATTGGCCACTATCCACCCCCAAATTGGCCATAACATCAACAACCTAGTTACCTTCCCTATAAATATGCTCAATTTTAACTTCTAACATACCTTCCAAAATCTTTGAGGTGTCCTTAATAATATTCAGGATGAAACAATTGTCAGTCTTTCCAACTTGCAAATCTTGAATGATGTTCAAGGAGTCACCTTGTACGAGAAGTCTTCTGAAGCCCCTCTCAAAAACCTGATGAACACCCAAGAAAAGTGCCTTAGCTTCAGCTAGGTGGTTGGTCTGAATACCATAATCTTTGATGTAAGCCCAAATGACCTCACCATTATCATTTCTGACAACACCCCCTCCACCAACCCTCCCAGGGTTACCTTTGGCAGCCCCATCAAAGTTTAGAATGACCCACCCTTTAGCTGGTTTATGCCATCTAGTAGCCAATATTTTTTGAATAATGGATACAAAAGTAGAAGACCCTAGATTCAATTTCCAACTAACAACAACCCCTTTCTCCATAACTTTCTCCCTACCATTTCCAACAACAAAGACAACCAGGTTATTCTCAATAGCAACTTTAATCCTTCTAAAGACAAAGGATTCATCCCTAGCAATATCCTTGAAAGTTCTTTTGTTCCTCTCCCACCAGATACCCCATAAAAAATGAGGAAGAACTAGGTCCCACACCCTAGTGAGGTTGTGACTGATGAAGGGGGATTTCCATTGAGTGAAAAGTTCCTTGAAAGTTTGAGGTAACATCCACTTGATAGAAAAAGAATCTAGTAAAGCATTGAGCACCTTATTTGAGAAATCATAATGGATGAAAAGATGATCCACAGATTCAACATCCTTAGAACACAAGAGACAAATATTGGGAATATGGAAGCCTTTCTTACATAAATTATCAATAATCAAAATTTTATTTTGCAAACACAACCACAAAAAAATGCAATCTTGGGGATCAAATGAGGATACCAAACCCTTTCCATTAGAAAATATCCTCCCCTGGACAATGTTTGGGCCTCATATGCAGTCTTGATAGAAAAAAGGCCTTTAGGAGAATGAGTCCATAGAAGGAAGTCCCTATCATTCTATTGAGGAAGAAAGTATTATTGTAACAACATGTTCAAATTTTCCAAACTCTGAAGGATCCAAAGATCAGTTGTATGTAAAGTCAGATGCTTCCAAATCCTCTTGCCATTAGTGATGATTATATAATCAATTACTTTTTCTCCATATTTTAGTGACAAAGGAGCCTTCAACTCATAAAACTCAGGACTAAGAAAGAGGGGTTCAGGAAGAATCCAAGTATCCTCCTAGAAGAACACATCCTTGCCATTCCCAATCTACCACCACATCCCCTCCGTAACCAAAATTCTGACCCCTAACAAACCATTCCAAATCATAGAGCCCCTAGGAGGAGCAACACTTCTAAAAAAAGAATGTGATTTTCTAGATACTTACCTCTCATAATATCTTTCCATAATTGATCCTCCTCAACACATAATCTCTAGGTTATTTTTGCAATCAATACCTTATTGAACAACAACAAATTTCTAATCCCAAGACCACCTTCTTTCTTAGAAGAGTAGACCCTATCCCAAGAGACAAGGGACACCCTCTATTTATCCTCCACCCCAACCCATATAAATATCCTAAATATCTGATCAATCCTCCTCCTAACTTTGAAGGGCATTCTGAAAAGAGACATATAATAGATGAGAATGCTTTGGAGGGTAGCTTGAAGCAATTGCAACTTACCTGCTTGGCTCAGGAGATTACCTTTCCACCCAACTAACTTACGTTGAATCCTATCCAACATAGGAGACCACAACTCCTCCTTCATCCTACCAATGAACAATGACATACCTAGATATAAAGAAGGAAGGTTAGCAATGCCACAACCAAAAATCCCTGCAATTCTATGTTGAAGTTGCCCCCTAGTATTCACAAAAAATATTTGACTTTTATGGAAGTTAATTTGTTGGCTGGAAGCTTTCTCATACAACTACAAAATATTCATGAATTCCTTAGCCTCTCTCATAGTAGCCTCACCAAGAAGTACAATGTCATCTACAAATTATTGATAAGAAACTACCTTCACAATACCAGCAAGCCTAATACCCTTAATCTTAGAGGACAAGGTAGCAACAAGAATCGATCTTCCTAAAGCTTCAACCATCAAAATGAAAAGATATGGAGACAAGGGATCACCTTGCCTAATACCTCTTTGACCCCCAAAAAACCACTCAAAATCCCATTGATGATGATAGAAAATTTAGTAGAGGAAATACAAACTCTAATCCACTTCCTCCATAGATCCCCAAAGCCAAATTTCTACAACACCTTGTCAAGGAACTCCCAGGAGACCCTATCATAAGCCTTCTGCATATCAAGTTTAAGAAGCATTCCAACCAACCTACTTTTGGACATAAAATGTAAAGTCTCATGAACCATAATGATCCCATCCACAATCTGCCTACCATGAACAAAACCACCTTGAAGAGGAGAAATCAAGATGGGGAGAAGCCTTTTCAACCTATTAGCAAGTGTCTTAGTAAGCAACTTATATAGGGTATTGCATAAGTTGATAGGTCTAAAATCCCTTAGAGAAGAGGCACCATGTTTCTTCGAAACCAAAACAATAAAGGTAGTATTCCATACCTACAACAAAGAGGAAGAAGATTGGAATTCTCTTAAGGCTTCCAAAATATCCAAACCAAGAAGGTGCCAAAACCTCTAAAAAAACTAGCAGGGAACCCATCCGACCTAGGCGCTTTGTCCTTATTCATACTAAATAGGTTGATCTTGATCTCATCATTAGAAAAGGGGGCATTCAAAGCATTATTCATATCAGTCATCACCACCTAGGGAATGTTCTTGAGAAGTTCCTCCGAAGCATCCCCATCTTCCTCCCTATCTCTAGAAAACAAATCCTGAAAGAAGGATACCATGGTAGTAGCAATTTCTTCCTTATCTTTAAGGTATTCACTAGAGTCCAATGTAATTTCTCTTATTTTATTAGCACTCCTATATTTCAAGGTTGAGAGGTGGAAAAACTTGGTATTCCTATCCCCCTCCTTAAGCCACGTAGCTCAAGATTTTTACCTCCAAAAAGACTCCTCGTTGGCAAGAATATTATGAAATTCTGCAAGAGTAATTTGCTCTTTGTTGGCTAGCTCCTCTGACCAACCTTCACTTTGGCCTTTTTCCTCAATTTCCTACAATTCTTGAAATATTTTTTGCTTCCTATGGAAGAGGTTCCCAAAAACCTCTCGATTCCACCTCTTCAAGTTAGCTTTGATGATTTTTAGCTTCTTGGCCACTTGAAACATCTTAGTGCCATAGACATCTAAATTCCACCAAGCCTTAATCAAGCCTTCAAGATCTAGATGAGAAAGCCACATTGTCTCAAACCTGAAAGGATAACCTTTCGAATATTTCTCCTCCATGAATTCTAATAGTAATGGGTTGTGGTTAAAAGCAATTCTTGATAAAGTCCTCAAAGAGCAATCTTGAACCATGGTGAGCCAACTCATCAAAGCAAGGGCCCTATCAATCCTAGATTGAATCAAATCCCCTCCCCTTCTTCTATTGGACCAAGTGAATTTAGAACCTTGCAAATCAATATCTACTAGTCCCATGGAGGTCAAGAACTCACCAAACTCCTCCATATTATCCAAAAAATAGTCGAGCCTCCAAGTTTCTCACAAGGGAGCATAATGGAATTAAAGTCACCAACAAGCAGCCATGGAAGGTCAAACAAAGAACCAAGGGCTTTTAAGTCAACCCAGAGTTTCCTTCTATCCACAACAACATTGGGAGCATACACATTGGTAGAAATCCAAGAAAAATTAGTCTTTTTATAATAAAATAAAAAATAAGAGAACCTATCAACTTGATGAATGAGCTTGCCCTCCATAGAATCAAGATTCCAAAGCATCCACAACCCTCTAAAAGAACCATGAGCAACCCTACTCACACCTTCACACCCCTTCCAAACAAACCTTCGTAATCTATCAAAATCCTCATCGCCCATCTTAGTTTCTTGTAAGAAAAGAATATCAGGATTGAAACTTTTTCTAAAATATTTTAGCACTCTTTGTTTAGTCGGGGTATGCAGACCCTAAATATTCCATGAGATAATCTTCATTACTTCAAGGATTGTGGAGCCTTCCCTCCACTCAAAGGTAATGTAGGCTGGGAGCCATTAGCCACATCTTGAGCCATTTTCTTTAAGAGCACCTCAAATTTTTTGGTCTTCCTGGCCCCTTCCCACTACTTAGATTCATTATTTTTTGGGTGTTTTTGATGGGCCGCATAGAGCCAATCATTCCCTTCTTGCTTGATTCTACTGATTGAGGAAGGAGTTGTTGTTATTGAGCTATCTTCTTTAGTTTCATCTTTCACCTATTTAGAACTTCTTGAAAGCCATCTTCCTCCGAGGAAGACCAAACCTCCTCTGATTCCCTATCCAATGCATTTGTAGAAATCTCTCCCACTTCTACATCCCAAAGAGACTCCATGATAGCTTCATATTTTTCCTTATCAAGAGGGGCAACAACCCTCTCATTATACAAAATAGGGGTAGTTGCTCTCAAAAACACCTCAACATGAGCCTCTTGAAGGGGGGACAAAGGAACCTGAGTAGAAGGTAGTTGATCCCCTTGATGATCTAGGATCTCAACTCCCTTATCTAGAATAGCATCCAACCCAACCTCAAGACCAAAAGGTAACAACTCTCCTAATACAACAAATTTATTTGGATTCACCTCTGCACCCTTGGAATGCCCACCAACTTCTAGAAAAACCCCAACAACTTTAGAGTAATCTTCTTTTTTCTTTCTCTAGATCTGGACCTCCTATTTTTGAGGAGGTTTCTTCTCAGGACACTTAGTCTATAAATGACCAACCCTTTTATAGTCAATGCAAATGGGCATAGAGGTTTCATATTCTATATCCTGGATCCAAACTCCAGAATCTGAAACCAACTTAATAGAAGAAGGAAGAGGCTTAGAGAGATCAATGTTAACACAAAACCTAGCAAAAACCATCCTTGTTTTTGCTCGAGTGGTTGGATCCACCACAATCAAGCTGCCCATTGATTTAGCAATACCCTTAAGGATGTCATCATCCTAGAAGACCATAGGTAACCTAGGTAGATGCACCCAAAGGGGTGCCCTATTGACATTCTTGATGGATGGATTGAAGTTCGAGGACCATTTCCTCAAAAAGAGGCCTTTTCAACCAAAGAACCATGGTCCCTTCATAACCACAACCTGCATGTCTTCTGAGGTCTTAAAATTAAAGAGCATAAAGCCTTTGGGCAATGCCACCACTTCCAAATCCCCCTTTGGCCTCCATTTTTTAGCAGTCCATTTTTTGATAGAGTCCAAATCTGGTCGAACCCCAATAAACTTCCCAACCAAGGAGTTTGCTCATTCCACTATCGTTCGATGAAGAATAGGTTGAGGAATTCACAAAGAAGGAATATCAACCTCTAGCTCTGGAACCAGATCAAAGTGAGTCTTAACAATAGGGTCAGCTCCCAATAACACTCGAGACCAAGAATGATTTGAATTGCCCACAGAGGGAGCAGAAGACATCGAAGCTTTTGGACCCCCCCAATGCCTGGGTCAAACACATCAAAACCCAGACAGAGCCCCAAGGGCCCACCTACCATGTCCCCCTTGCCATCAGTGCCTGCCTCACTTTGCACATCTTCCATGCTGCCCCTACCCCCTGGGCCCCTGCACCCCCTTCGCCCATGCAAATTCCATTCAAAATTGATGCCATCTCCTCTACAATTGCTAGGGCCAGATCTCTCGATGACACTATTCTCCTAGTGATACAAATGTACCAACCTCACAAATCTCCTAGTGGTGTAGATCTCCCATCGATGCATATGTACTTGCCTCACAACTCTCCCAACGACGTAGATCTTCTAATGATGTAGATATCTCAATGACGTAGATGTACCAACCTCGTAAATCTCCCAACAACACAAATCTCCCACCGACGTAGATGTACTTACCTCACAACTCTTCCCCTCCATAGTTGCAGCTTTGAAAACCCTAACTTTCCTTGACAACAACGCCACCCATCAATAATTTGTAGATGATACAACCCTTTTATGAGGGCAAGGAAAAAGAGGTATTAAAGGAATATGAATGAGCGTAAGAGCAAAAAATTAATAGGACAAAAACCCAAAATTTACTTCCTAAACACTCCAACTAGAATCTAAGCAAGGATATGCAGGTTACTTCATATGGAGGGGGAAAATTTGCCAACAAAATATATAGGGATGTCCTTATTTGAGGGGAGAATGAGGATAGAATTATGGATTCTAAACATAAGTGAAGTTCAAAATAAACTTCTGGTATGGAAAGGTAGATGGTTATCATTAGGAGGAAGAGTGTAGGTAATTAAATTAGTCTTACAAGCCATTCAAACATATTATATGTTGTATATTATGATAAATTAAACTTCAGAATAAACTTCTGTCATGGAAAGGTAGATGGTTATCATTAGTAGGAAGTGTGTAGGTAATTAAATTAGTTTTACAAGTCATTCCAACATATTAAATGTCGTACATTATGCCAAAATCGATAGAAAATGGTTTAATTTGTATTATGTAGTCATTTTTATGGTTAGGATTACATGATAAAAGAAAATTTCCTTTGGTGAAATGGAGTAAAGCGTGCGATGATAAAACTAGGGGAGGTCTTAGTTTAAGAGTTCTTATGGATAACTTAGCTCTAAGGGGAAAAGTAATTTGGAGATTGTACAAAGAGAGTTAGAGGAAATGGGCAAGAAACATTATAAGTACATTGAACTCAATGACCCAAGCATAATTTTTACTACATTATCAATACCATATGGTTATGCACAATGGAACTATTTAAATAAATCAATTGAACTATGATTAGGAATTGGAGAAAAAATTCTATTTGGATGGAGACTTGGTGTGCTGAAAAACCACTCAATCTAGATCCAATTTTAAAAATATGGATGAGATTACTTTAAGACAAATATGGTGATAGGGTTTCAAACATTATGTACAAGGATCATGAAGATACAAATGGAAAGAAGTTTCTTTTACAAGTATACCAAACATTGTTGCTAGGAGGTAATTTAGTAGAAAAATAACAATAATTATTTCAAGGAGAGCCAAGGATAAGCTAATTTGGGAGTTGAATAGCTCAAGAGAATACACAAGAAGAAGCAAATATAATGTAAAGCACCAATAAAATAGGAATACTGCAAGAATATGGAGAGATATTTAGGATAACCCGAGCATTCCAAAATTCAAAATGTTTATATGGCTAGTAATAGATGAAAAGGAGTTTTCATGGCCCCTCACAATGTGTTATATGTAAAAAGGAGGAGAAGAGTATAAACCATCTCTTGGGACACAATTCAATAGTCTAGCAACTATCATAATGGAATATTAATATGTTTGGTAAATGCATGGTGATGAATAACAAAATTGAATAATGGTTAAAGCAATGGTAGAACACTTTTAAAAGTGAGGTATTACATATGATATGAGAGAAAGATATAATACTTTGGATTATATGGTTGGAAAGGAACAAAATAATATTTAAAGGAAAGGAAAGCAATTTAGAGGTAATGAAAAGGAAGTTTTGTTTAGCCATAGAGGAGTCTAAACCAACCCTATCAACTCACCCAATCCCTAATTTTGAAGTAGAGAGTCTTGATAGATGGAGTCAAGTCATCAAATGGAATTATGATGTTGGGTACAAGAGAAACAAAAGGAATTCAAAGAATATAAAGTGAAGTCCACTAGAAATGGAGTTGGTCAAGTTGAATTTTGATGGAGCATCTAAAGGAAATACAAGACCAATATGAGGAGGAATAATTAGAAATAATAGGGGTGAAATTTTGTCACATTAAGCTTACAATAATAGATTAAGACAAATAATGAAGTTGAATCTTGGGTGGATTTGAAAGGGTTAAAAATATGCAAACAAATAAAATGGAATAAATTATGGATGGAAGGCAATTCACTAATAGTAATAAATACAATTTTGAGGAAAGCAAAGGCTCCATGGAACATACAAGATATCATTGTGGAAATACAAGACCTTGCTACAGAGTTTGAAGAAATCAAGTTTACACATATGTTAAGGGAAGGGAACAAATATGTAGATAGGCTATCTAATAGAGGATCATTAAGTTAAATTCTCTTTCCCATGGTTAGAGGAAGTAGTACGTTTAGTTGAAGCTGACAAGAAAATGTTGATTGTTTGAATCAAATAATGATTAAGATTTTCTATAATGTTTTTCATTGGTAATATTTGATTTATTTAATAACACTAACGTATTTTCATATAAACTATTTATTACAATTCTTGTGGTTGCACTTATGCTTTAGGAAGGAAACTAACAATCTAGATCTGGTAAAGTAGGCTATGATAGCATGAAGTTTTGGAAATATTACTCTACTAAGATGTAATTCATAGATAGTAGAGGTGGAGATTTGGTATTGTGAAAGTTGCTACAGGAAAATGTCAAGAAGAAGGATGCTAAAGTTGATATTTGTATTTACAAAGAAAATTGAAGAAGATAAATAAAATGAAAATCAAGAATTCAGACTTATTATGAAAATAAATGTAGGTATCTAGTTATAACAACTCAATTGAGATGAGAATTGAACCTATTTGTAAACGCTCAAGCTCTAAAGTAGAGTTGTGATTTGTCAAGGGTGGGGGACCGATTATAACCTATTTCTCTAATAAGAAAAAAGGCAAGCTAAAAATAAAAAAATAAATTAAAAAAAAAAAACTAAAAAAAAAGAAAAAAAACAATAAAAATTGAATTATATTAAAAAATAAATGTTAAGTAAAAGAAATTAAACTCTAACTAGCAGTTAATCTCTTCAAATTCTCGCAATTATGCAATCATCGTGTCCTTTTTGCCAACTCTCTAGCTATCTTGCCACATCACTCAAGTTATCTTGCCACATCACCTCTCTTCTGTTGCAACATCTTAAATACTTGAACATTTTTATGCACAGTTTTTAAAATTACCCTTGTTGGGGCATCCATATGGGTTAATAGACAACAAGATCATGAATTGGAAAAGGGTAATTTTGGTAATTGAGAACTGTGCCAATTATATATTTTTGGCAGGTGCACACTATTGTTCAACAATTTTAAATGTTAGTCAAAAAGCCTTTATGAAGACTTAGGTCAACTTCCACTTGGCTCTTGAAACCAAGAATCTAGTTTGCACTTAAGGGATTTTGAAGCAAAGCCCATTGCGCAAAGCAGCAAAAGAGGCAACGATGCCAATAAGTTTCTTGATTGAAGCATAAAAAGAGGAGTGTGGTATCTTAATCTTGTGAGATTTGCATCATTTTAACATTAGATTTGCATCTTTAGACTTGATTTCTTAACCAACAAGCATTAGATTTACATCTTTAAGTTTGATTTCTTAAATATTCTTATAGATTTGTATCTTAAAATTTGATTTCTTGACTAGTAAGCAATATATTTGCATCTTTAGATTAGATTTCTTAAATATTCTCATAGCAAGGCATTAGATCTGCATCCTTAAAACTAATTTCTTAAATATTCTCATAGCTCTACATCTTTAGATTTGATTTCTTAACTAGCAAGCATTAGATATGCATCTTTAGATCTGTTTTTTTAAACATTCTCATCGGAAGGCATTAGATCTGCATCTTTAAATTTAATTTCTTAAATATTCTCATAACAAAGCATTAGATCTACATCTTTAAATCTGAAGTCTTAAATATTATCATAGCAAGCATTAGATTTGCATCTTTAAATCTGATTTTTTAGACATTCTCCTAGCAAACATTAGATCTACTTCCTTGATTCCAACAATCTGTGTTACACTTTTTATCTTCTTTTATCATGTTTTGTTCACATCATCATAAAGGATATGGGGCTTGATTCTTATATCAAGAAAATTTCATTTTCTTAATCGAGTTCGAACAAGCCCCATAAACCTAATAGGCATTTTTTGTGTTTTTTTTTATTGTAATAGGTTTTTGTTTTGCAGGTGTAACATGGCACTTCTATAGTCCCTAGCATTTTTGCATAAACAAGTACATATACCTCTATTTTTGCTTTTTAAGTAGTTTTGTCACATTTTGTCTCTTGATTTTTTGTTTTTTGCATTGTTTTTGTGTTGTTGAATCATAGAGAAATAATCGTTAAAATTTTTAGATCAATCATGCTAGGATTTGTAGATTTCCTTTTACAAATTCTTTCTTGTAGGCACAAGGTATTTAGAGATTGAAGGCATTCAATTGCATATGTTGTTTAATCTTGTCTACATTGAAGGTTTTACAATAACATCTTAGGCCAAGTTTTGCATTATTTCATGTTTGCACATTGTGCTTTTCTTTTATTTAAGAAGAAACAAAAAGAAGATTTTTTCCTTTCATGAAACATTTTTATTCACAAGGAAAATGAAGTGCATATAGACATGCTTTAGCCTAAAAATGCATATATGTTTCTTGATTCCTTATCTTGAAAAAAAAGATAATTCTTACATCTTTACATTCATTAAACCAAAAGGGATCTTAGATTTGAGATTTTGATTATATTTAGTTTCATTTTTATTGTATCTATTTTCATTTACATCTAGGCAATAAAAGACAAAATGCACATTGTCTGCATTCTTGGCTAGCTCTATTGATTTTGCTTGCATAATTCATTTGAAAAGGAAAAGGAACAAGCATTTGGCATCTTGCATACATTAAACATAAAAATCATGTAAGATTAAAAGTCTCGTTTGTTGCACAACTTGCACTCATTTGCATTTCATCCCCTTGCATTTGAATAGATTTAGATCATAAAACTTAGGTGTTTGTCAAATCAACTCATAAAACATAGATTTAGGGTACATCTATAAATACCCTTGGTGAACCCATTTTCCCAAAGAAATCATAAAAAATAAAGAACGTCAAGGGAATAGGCACTTGCCCATGATCAAAGGTGTGGTGGACGAGATCAACTCCTTTACCACCTCTACATTCTTTGGTGAACCTGATGTGAATCACACATAGGGCATGGCCACATTTAATGATTTCCCTAGGTACAATCCTTAATAGCACTTTAAGCAATGTGCTACCAGTGGATCCAATATGGTGAAGCAATAATTTCCCCTTGAAGGATGCCTTGATAGAAGAGAGGGTTCCTTTGACTGAAGAAAGTTATCTTGGGAGGCAGAAATCAAATTTTCATTAATTTTGAATGTTGGAGTAAGCATCGCTTCTTTGATGATATGTATAAATTTTGATATGATACTGGTTGGTTCACTTTTGCCATTCTAAATTATGAGAATACTAGGAACCAACATGAACAAATTGGTATGTTGTTAATCTTGATGCTAGCTTAAAAATGATTCCTCAAAATTGAATAGAGTATGGTGGTGGCTTTGTTGGAAACTACTCATAATAGCTCTAATACCACTATTGGCATTTTAGCGAGGTTATCAGAGGTTCTAATGTTTAGGATCAAATATAAAATTAATATTTGAGCATTCAATTATCAATGGCCAGTATCAATTGACAAAAATATTTATAAAAATAACAATAATATGAATCAAATGGCCAATATAATTCATGAAATAACATGAAGAAAACTTACAATAATATGCTCAAATTGTATACAAGCTTCTATATCTTTGATGCTTGAAATATATATATTCTTCAATACAATACATGGAGCTTTGTCTGCATAATATAACCTTAGAAATGTGACTCTTAGTATATTACTCTCCTCACAACAGTGATGCTGGCAGGCTCAGCCTCAATCACTGCATAGCAATATATTCTCTCTTAGCATCTATGCAGAAATTAGCATAATCATTGGTGTTATAAAAGTGATGTTCATGTCACACTATATTTTTTTGCCTTGCATCCAGTTTCAGGCTTTCATAAATCATGCTTTTTATTTCCTGAAACCATTTTAATTGCCAATGTTTTCATTAATTGGTTGAAGAACATTTATTACAACTCAATTGGCTGATAGGCACTAGGCTAAACATTTTTGAATTAAAATCAATTTATGTCCAGGAAAACAGGACGAAATTTGTTGGAGCACCAAATAGAGAATAAAATCAGCTGATCTATTGACCCGTGATAAATTAAAAATATAATGCTTTTGCCATACATATTTGTGTTTTCTTTAGATGACATGTTAGTGTTGAAGAAAAAACAGAATAACGACAACAATGAACCTCGATAGCATCGAAAATACAGTTCAGAATGGTACAAAGAAGCAGTTTTCAAAAGGGCTTCCTTCTGCATCTTATGGACGCAAAAATGCTACTCTTTTGAATCCTATGATTTATATCCATGCAGTAGTGCACTGCAGCACATGATAATGAAACCTGGAGCAGGAATAAAAAAACAGTTCATGGCAGTAAAACGATGCAAGTATCTCATATGAATAAACCTGAAATGATAAGACAATGCATGACAGATACAATTTATCATAGGTTAAGATTCAAGAATTAAAGCTGTTCCAGTGAAGAAGTTTGTCCAAGAACTTAAAGGAGGTATTTTACAGCTTAAGATAATTCTATTACTGTCCACAGACGACCAAATTAGGCCAATGGGACTCATCAGAAAAGAACTGTTACAATGCACTGTCATAAAACAAAATAAACTAGATTGGACTCATTGGAGCAAATAAGCTAAACTACACTAAACTGAACTACTGCATAACATCATGTAGAAACAAAATACAACACACTGCAATACAATTCCATAACCACTTAGATAAACAAAATATATAATGGGAATACTTACAAATACAAATGCATAAACTGCACACAGCATGTATCCTGCATGGCAATTGTCTGCAATACACCATATTCTGATGAACAATTTACCAACAATATACTTCAGAAAACAGCAACATATGCACCTCTCTCTGCATTCCTCACATAGATGCTTACTTATAGACATAACAAGATTGATAGTCAGTTGGCAACTACAAAAGCACCTCAGAACTACCCGTTTACATAAAACATTAAATATCCCATTATTTTACATTATTACAAACACTTTGCATGCACGAATTATTACAAACACTTTACTTAACATAATATGGTAATCCTCTGCCATTTAACACAATATAGCAACATAATGGCAAACCCTTTGTGTGCACATATACATTCATATACTCAAACATGCATTCATTCATTCGTGCACACGTCAATTTGTCTGCCTACATCTATCCCCTCTTCTACATTTGTCAGCGTTCTTGTCAACACATGAACTGAACATTGGGGATAAAAGCATTGAACGCTGTACTGGAGTCACTTGTAGCACTCCTCCTTTCTCTTGTTCTAGACATCTTTTGCAACCAGTTTTACTTCAAATTGCTACCTCCAATTGCTCATTCCACTTGATGTAGTCAGCCACATTACCAACATGATGGGCAAAACCTGTCGTCATTTGTGACGGCAAGAGCCCCCCTTGAAGGCTCAAGGGCAACACCCCTTGCAATGTCAACGGGCAGTGCCCTTCACACATATCCCTTCTCCAAAAAGACCTCTTCTTGGCTTCTAACGGACATCCCTTGGCATCTAATGGCCTTGTCTTAACCTTTGACGGACATCCCTTGGCCTTAGAGAACCCTGTCTTGGTCTCTAACAAACATCCCTTGGACTCAAACAACTCTGTCTTGGTCTCTAATGGACATCCTTTAGCCTCAAATATCCCTTTCTTGGCCTCGAATGACCCACTTCCTAGGCCAGACAACCCACTTCTGGGCTTGGACAACCCAAGGGACCAGACGGCCTCGCTGGTCATCTTGACAGCCTCCTTTCAAGTCCATACGACCTAATGGCCTTCCCAGGCAACTAAGGTGAAGCCCAAATGCCCCCCTCCCCCTATACGCCTAACGGCCCAAGGGTCATCTAAGGGCTTCCCTATTGGCCCTCCCCCTGGCTAAAGGGCCTACGTGTTGTTCAAGGTTGAGTCCATTCCCCCAAATGGCCGAAGAGAAGCCCTAACAACCTCTCTTGTTGATTGGGCCATACCAAATAGCTTGGGTCCCAACTCGGACAGCCTAAGTCTTGACAGTTGTTGCTTAGGTCTAGATAGCCCTAAGAGATGATCAAACATCGAACAACCTCCTTTTTCATTCTTCGCATCATTCACTTCTTCGTCTACATCACTCACTTTGTCCTCTGCATCAACCACTTGTGCAACCTCCTCTTCCTACACAACTTCAACTATTTGCTCAAACTATGCCTCCTCAATTGTAATCAAGTTCACCTCCTATACTTCCTAGCTAGGGCTATGACTCTTCTTTGACTCTTCGAACCCTCTACACATCACTACTTCGTCTCGACTTGCAGTACTTTGACATTCACGTGCAAAGTGCCCCACAAATGGCATCGCCAACTTTGCACAATGGGTTTGCCATTAGTATCATACTCAATTCAATGTCTTCCAATTCCTTAGTAGTTATCACAAATTGTATCACCAATGGTATCACAATCTCCCTCTATGTTGCGCATACCTATAATGATGATTTCATGTCTTTAGACATGTTCTTTGTGTCGCACTCATCTTCGGAGTCATCACTCTTCTCTTCAAATTCACTTCCTTCACTAACTTCTCAACCCCAACACTTGGAAAATGCACTACTCTAATTCTCCAAAATACTCTCGTTTCCATAATCATCATTTATGTTGGAAGAGTCACTCTCATTGTCAAAGTTACTTTCAACATCAAAGTTGCTTTCATCTTCAAGTTCGTTGTTGTCCTCGTTAACATGACCCCAGCATTTTAATGACATCTTTGCATCACTTTCCAATTTCAAAGCCCGCTCAAAGGCCTCTTGACATGATGTCGAAGGACCAGCCTGATCTTCTTATACATAAGAAGAAGTCCCTCCACAAAAGACCTCTTCTTCAATGTATTTGATGGATCATGCTCTAGATGGATAAACACACTCCACCTCCGATAGTAGGACCGAACAAACTCTTTCTCACCCTGTTCCATTCTATAAATTTCAACAATGACCTCGTCATCATTATGGAACAACCGAAATTTGTTCACAAATGCTTTGCACCACTCTTCCCAAGTTTTGTGCTTGCCCTTGCAAATTTTCCAATGCCCAATTAGGTCCTTTTTTTTACCACCATGAAACATGGGACACTCACATGATATGACAAGATTTGTCGTTCTTATGATACATTGATTTGACATTTGCGATGGTTGTTTGCATGTCTCACCCTCTTCATGCACATCGTCAAATGCACCCCACCTTAATTGCTCTCATGTTAGACTATTGTCCCACTTACCATGGAACGTATCAACCTATAGTTGCTCTACTGTCGGTCTCCCATTGCGCTCACCATTGAGCACACCAACCTACATTTGCTCTACTCAAACTCCTATCTCACGCAATATAAAACACACTATCTTGCATTTGCTCCAATGTCGTACTTCCATCCCACTCTATTAGGAGGTGAAGTCAATATCCAGATCTCCAATGTTCTTCAATAGCGAGGTGTGAAGTGGTGCAATTTATTGCGATCCATCGTTATGAGTTGTTCGTATACGTCGAGTGCGCCAAGGGGGGTCGCAAGGGGGAACCGACCAGGTTCCCCCTACCCGAGGGTTCGGGGGCTTTGCCCCCGATCCTAAAATTTTTGATCCTTTGTACAGCCATACATTGTGAGAGGAAGCGAACAATTTTTGAAAGAGGAAGCAAACAATTGTTTGGAGTCTTCCTTTGTTTTTCTATAATAGGGGAATGACCCCTTGCATGTAAAAGTTGATTGAATGTAAAAGTTTGCCGAAATCAATAGAATAACAAAGTTGCCATATTGTGTTACTGTTTTCCTTGCGTATTGTGTCTTCTGCTTGCACATAAAATGATATTTTTTCTAACACACTCATCGTTGAACACACCAGCTTGCAATTGCTCCAACACCAAACATTTATTATGCATTGTTTGTATCGTACAACTTTGCTCCAACAACTCCTCGCCTTTCTTGCTAAACAAGGTTTTCTCCTCCATCAAACTTGATGTCAGCTTTGTCACACCCAACTTTATAGACATGAACATGAACTTACATATCTGCATCCATGTCCTCATCTATGTGAGCTCATATATCTACGCAAACTCGACCATCTATGCACTTGTTTGTCTTCATCAACGTGCACTTCCATGTCAAAACACATAAACACTAACTTCCATATATGCATGCATGTCCTCACCTGTGTGAGCTCATCTGTCCACGCAAACTCAACCACCTGTGCACTTGTTTGTCTTCATCAACATGCACTTCCATGGCAAAAAAACGCATATCTTCACTTGTGCAAACTTCTTCGTTGGTGCACAAATCTGCATCATGCTCAAACACTTGCACATCACCATGCGCAAACACTTCCACTTCCCCTCGTGCACAAATACTTGTATGTCACCAACTTCGTCGTCATGTATTTTGTCATCACTGATTTCACCATCATGAATTTTGTGGTCATGGATTTCGTCATCTCATAATTTGCCATATGCCATCACAAACTTCATTGTCTCGTATTTTGTCCTTTAATTTCACTTTCATGTAAATCACATATTTCTCTGTCATCACCTACTTCTTCATCGTCACGGATTTCTTCGTTGTCACGGATTTCTCACATATTTCTTCGTCATCACAAATTCTCCACCGTCATATTTCATGCATAAACCCTTGCATGTCTCCTTCAGGTGTGTCGACCTACACGTTTGGTTGCACATCCACTTGTGCGCCTACTTCATGTGTCGGCCCTTCACCAACGTCAACAAACAAGTCCCTATCTTCTTCTTTTGCAACCTCCAAGCTTGCCTCCTCCCCAAGGAAACTACGCCATTTGCCAGTTGCATTGTACTCATCCCATTATTGTCGTTGCATACCTTCACGAGTGATTTGCTCATCACAACTCCATGTCACCAAACTCAACCCAACTTCAAATAGGCAATGACACTAGAATGTAGAAATGGAATACAACACATTGCAATACAATTCCATTACCACTTAGATAAACAAAATATACAATGAGAATACTTACAAATACAAATAGATACACTATGCACATAACATGTATCTTGCATAATAAATATCTACAATTTATCAATATTCCAACAAACAATTTGCCAACAGTATACTTCAGACAACAGCAACATGCACACACCTCTCTGCATTCCTCACATAGATATGTACTTATAAACACAATGGGGTCAGTAGGCGGTTGGCAACTAGCCAAGTACCTTTGAATTGCCTGTTTACATCAAACATTACAAATACACCATTACTTTACATTATTACAAACACTTGTCACTTAACACAATATGGCAATCCTCTGCCATTTAACACAATATGGCGACATAATGACAAACACTTTGTGTGCACACATTTGCACATATACATTCATACACTCAAACATGCATTCATTCATGCATGCATGCATGTCAATTCGTCTGCCTACACATCAAGTCATAGCCCCAAGAGGGGGACTCAAAAATGGGCATGTAAGTAATGAAAAAGTGATAACTCAAGTGGATCTAAGCATAAACTCAATTTGTAGCAGAGTGTGAAATAGGAGTAAAGCCACTGTTGCCACATTTTGCACGGGGTGCAATGTTTTCAGTTTTGTAGCAGTGCTGCTCTTTCTTTCCCCTCTTCCCCTCTTTCCCTTTCTTCCTCTCTCCTTTTCTCCCTCTTTTCTACATTCTCTTTCTTCCCCCCTTTCTTGGAGCCCCTCAGTTGGATTTCAGAGTTGACAGTAGTTGCCCTGGAAAATGGCTAAGTGTTGGTGCGAAGTTCGCACTTCGCCCAGTTTTGGTGCTAAGTACGCACTTCGCCCAGTTTTGGTGCGAAGTCCGACTTCGCCCCTTTTCTGGGCGCACCTTGTAGCAGGCTGGCAGGCTGACAAAATAATGACGAGTGCTGGAGCAAAGTCCGTACGGCAGCAGAAACCAGCTCTCACCTGTGCGCAGTCCGACTTCGCAGCGAAGTCGGAGGTCGGACTGCGCCCTTGACAGGTGCGCAGTAGGGAAACAAACTCGGAAATGCACCCAAGGCATGAAGGCCTTCCCGACTGCGCTGTTTTCTGCCTACGCAACCCGATGGCGCTCTGATCCCAGGCGAAGTTGGATAAACTACCTTTCAAGGCAGACACGTGTCAAACAGCATCATCCATCATCTGACAAGTGTCCAGATTCGGGATTTGAGCCAAGACGTGCCGAGCAAAAGGACGAGCATGGGTTGCACTACCTATGCCAGTGGCCTCATTTAAAGCCGATTGGAGGTTCTACCTGCTCCAGCTACCCGCATTCCTGCCGAGAAGAAGCTCTGCCCAACACACTGCCACGTAGCTGTCCAGCTTCCAAGAAGACCATGCTGCGGGTACAGTCCAGTCCGACAAAAGGTCAGCATTTGCAGCTCTTTCGCCGCTTTTGTCAGCTTGTGTTTGACTGGGACCTTGTGCCCATTAATGTAACGGGAGGGACTCGGGCTATAAAAACCCACCATGATTTCATTGTTAGAGGGAAAGGGGAATGTCTGTTAGGGAACCATTGTAACCGTGCTTCTGCTTATAAATATAATTTGTATGCCTGGTTCTGTTCTGCTGCTTTTATTTCTTTATGCTTATGCTTTACGCTTCCCTGTGTCACGGCTCGTTGATTCATTTCAGCATTTGGTGGTCAGGCGCCTTTAGCATTGTTTGTGCCATGGCTTGTTGATTCATTTCAGCATTTGGTGGTCAAGCACTTTTGAACTCCATATAATAGATGTAGTAGCAGTTCCATCAGTTGTGTGTTACGTTGCTGTCCGTAGTGGTGATTGATGCGTTGCCGTGCTGTTAGTTCTCCTTGTAGGGAGAATGTTTGCTAGGGGACCATTGTAGCTGTGCGTATAAATTCTCTGCATAACACATATACCTGGCTCTGATATCTCTTGGTTGCTTTCTGTTTATGTGATTGTACGTAGTGGTGATTGATGCATTGCCGTGCTGTTAGTTCTCCTTGTAGGGAGAATGTTTGCTAGGGGACCATTGTAGCTGTGCGTACATAGCTTAATACAGAAAGTATACTTAGATTTTGCAGTTCCTGGTCATGCTTTGTATTTATGATGCAGTAAGCAATGGTGATTGATGTGTTGCCGTACTGTTAGTTCCCCCCCACCAAACTCCAATCATTTGTAAATTCTTTCCGTTTCTTTATCTCTTTCCTGCACTCTTAGCTTAAACCCCCCAAAGGAGCCGGCCTTCTCCGGAGATTGGCACGGAAGGCATCTCTTCCTTCCGGCCTTTCATGCTGGTGGGCGAATCTGGGCGCATTAACCCAAAATCCTTTCCTCATGGCAGATTCGTAACCAACACCACCATCATAACAAACATCCCAATAGAGCCAATGTACAATCTAATGATGCTCCCAAGAGAATGGCAAGAACTAAGAGGGACTGGTTGGATAATCTTTGGGAAGATGAAAGTCTGACCCCTAAAAGCTTCTTAAAATCCATGGTTGAGGAATCAATACAAAAAAATAAAAAATTGGTGATTCCATCTGTCTACAACTCTTGGGCAAGTGAGAGGAACCCAAAAATCCCACATCTGAAAGCAATAATCCTGACCCATCATATGAGAGAATAAGGCACCATAGACCTATTAGTTATAATGGAATGCAGACATGGACACACAAATCTATCATTATTATTCTAGAGGGTCATAGTTTCATATGGACACTTATTTCTTCCAATGACAACGACAGTGTGCAAGAATGAGGTCAATTAAATGATAAATGATCTCTCTTATTATATCTAAAGCCAAAAAGTCATATCTTTCAAAAGATGCAAAGCCATGTTCCTTGGGCACTCGTCCTAAGATTGGAGGACCATCTTAGAGACGCAGCTATAAAGATACAAGTGATAAAGAGATCTAAAATGCCAATGTCTTTTAGCCTATGAAACACAATATGTCTAGGAACAATGTCAAAGGCCTTCTTAAAGTCCACATAGCAGCTAGACTCAATTTTTCGTGAGCTTGGTCAAATAGTCAAAACCAGAAAGAAATTGTATATATGGTAAAGTGAAAACTTTCTCTTGCTCACACGACGGGGCCTCATATGCCCAAGAGGTATGTTGGCTTCATTGTAACCTAAAAAATCACATGCACTTTTACCTTTACATTTACCTATATGTCAACAAGATTTCGAACAAGAAAGGGAAATTACAAGACCATTTCAATAGCCCCTCAAAATACCACAAACCATCCATAAATACATTTGTAATGCAAAAATGCATAAAACGACTAACTATCCTAGGGATTCTTCATGGATCCTCTATGTAAGAGATTTGTGGAAAGAACCACCTTCATCATCTTGGGCTAGAAGGTCCACCAGAAAAATCACATAACTCTGAATAATATGAAGGACAATCTCTTGATAGTTGGTAAGTTTAGGAGTTAATTCCTCAATTATGCCTCAAACATGTAAAGATTGTCAAATCTTTTGATATGGTTGCAACATAGCATGAAAGATTTCAATAATTGTTTAACTTGGAAAAATACTGAATGGGGTTTCAATAAAGTAACCTTGATATTCTTAAATAAGCCGCTTTGCATAACCCACAAAAAATTAATTTGTGGAAAGGGTAGAGGGTTTCAATGTTGACTAGGAAGTTATTTTTCTTCTTCAATCAATTGGCATTTCCATAGTTCAATCACCTCCATTCAAAAACTCTTAAAATGTTCCTCCTTGCCTTCTTTCTAATAAGAGGGTAATTAATCAAGTAGTTAGAAATGATGTTTATGAACAATATAATCAGATCACTACTACCTCCATTCAAATACTCCTTAAATGATCCTCCCTGCCTTCATCCCAATAAGAAGGCAATTAATCAAGCAGTCAAAGATGATGTTTATCAACAATATATTCAAATCCCTTGGGTCAGTCCATCTCAACCTCTTAGTCTTAAGTTGGCCTTCTAAACTAAACATTTCATGAGGCTTGAGATTGGCATTATTACTCGTCCTAATTATGTCAGGCGATATTGGACACACAACCTTAGGATTCCTCTTGGTCAGGTCAGAGTATGCTCACATCAATTGCACGTGGAGGCTGACCACAAAATTCCTCGAGAGGAAAAGGTATGTCTCTTTGCTCTATTCAGAAAGTATAGACTACAGAGCATCCATCTTCAAGTGTCGTGTTTATTACAAGGTTACACGGCAACACGTCCCCCACCCTGGGGAACGCATCCCCCCATTCCCATTGTCCCCAAAATGTGGGGACGGCAGAGGGGAAGTTTTCCCGCCATCCCCCTTTTGGGAGTGATGGACGGGGCATCCCCAAGACGCCACTAGGCAACAAGGGGCCATGCCCAATACCCCTGTTGTGAGGGGGCATCCCCGACATCCCCTATCCATAATGGATCATAATTAGATTTTCTATTGCAATAAAAGACAGTGAAATACCTTAATTTCTGCCCCTTAAATTTGTATATATGCCCCCAAACTATTGTCCCACACTTGTTTGCATGAAGAAATTTAAAGAGAACAAACAGAGATACAGTAACAAAACTGAAACACACACATAAAAGACTATGTTGTTCTAACTATTGTCACTTCAGCTTGCAAGTTCTATGTTTCCTACCTGAACTGTTTCTTGTTGTTTTGGAGGACGAGTATGATGAATTTTGGACTGGTTTTTGGTATGTGCATGGACTATGCCGTCAAGAGAATACACTAAAAATTACATCTTATTTCACACTCCTGCAAACTTGCAATTATACAGCAGACTGATCTCTGCCATTTGAGGGGTCAAACAAATGAATTTTTACACCAAACTTGTACAACAGATAGTTACCTGAGTTCTCCATTTTCCAGAGAAAGAATCATATGATTGAACTTTGTTGATTGAGTTATATCAAAATATTACCTTCAGATTTGAACTGTTATGCACTGCATTTCAGGGCCAAATACATGGATTTTGACCCAGACATCCCTCCTACCGAAGTATCATCAAGTTTTGGAGGGCCAAAGGTCTATGAGTAGACTATAACCAAAAAAACGCACCCATGAAAGTCTCCCCTCGTCCCCAATACTTCTGTAACCTTCTAAATTATTCTAATGGCTTCTAAATATTTTTGTTGTAAACTATTAGTATTTAGTATTTTTGTTGTGTAAATTATTCTAAATATGATGAGGGCAGCCCATCAAATACTATTATACTTGTCGTCCCCTAGCCGTCCCCCAACCATTTCCTAAAATTGGCTTGTCGTCCCCCACTGTCCTTGAAACCCGTCCCCCCCTCCTCGATACTTCTGTAACCTTGGTTTATTATGAGATTTAGGGAGGTACCATTGCTTGTAAAAGGACTCAAGTAGATTGCTTGCCACTTTTTTCAGCTACCCTGACCAAAGATGCTTGCCTTTTTACCTTCGTGAAGCTATCACTCTTCACTCTTCCACGTCAGTTATTACAGGGGAGACAAACTACTACTCGACTAATTACCTCATTCTTTCACTCTATCTCTACAATCGACAATACTAAGTGCTCATTTGAAGCTACATCTATCCAAAATGTTAATGGCAGATCTGCGCGCCCTTGTCCGCATACAAGAGTGGCTGGTTACTAGGGCTTTAGTTCTTTCTTCTTCTTGCATGTGGCACGACAAGACTGCAGTTCTTTGGCATCGGGTTTTGGCACCCTTCACATGCCAAGGAGTTGTAGAAAGACGCAGATTACCAGTTTCCTATCCCCTTCTATTCAGTCCATGGCCATGGATACTAGAAGAGTTTTAAGGGGTCAAATTCCCTGTCGCCCCAAGATTATCCAACCAGGCCCTCTTAGTCTTGGCCATTCTCCTAGAAGGATCATCATGTGTTGGCCCTTTTGTGATAGTTGGTGATGATGACGACAGTGCTTCTACTTTACATCCCACTACAAATTAGTGTTGGTGCTTGAATCCACTAGAGCTCCTTTCCATCTCTGTTTTACATTGATTTCCAGCTAGATCATCATTACTTTTAGCATGCTAAGGTTTATCCGTTTTCGGTAACCCTTGAGGCTGTAATTTTATGCCACACTCTTGTTCCACTTCAGTGTACTTTACACTAGATTATTTACTATTTATAGGACTTTTCGGTTACTACAGTGCATTGTAAGAGCTCTTTCAATGAGTCCCATTGGCCTACTTTGCCCACCTGTGGACACTAACAGAATTTTCTTCTCTCTCTCCATTGCAAATAAAAATACAGATCTTGAAGGGTGGCAGTCCAAAACAAAGATGCTTAGGTTAATTAAGTAGTAGTAATTTGTTATCTTTTTTTTCTTCCCAAAAGGAGACATTCTACAGAAAGAATTACCTCACCAGGGATGGCTAGTTCTTACAGGATTTTAAAGAAAACAGAACAATAATAATCAAAATTAGTATACATTTTCTTGGTCTGTTTCTTTTAAATTCTTAAAAGGGAGGTCCCAGGTTCAAATCTCCACCCTACCAAAAATCTGAATTGGGTATCCAAAATCCAATTGATAATGTTGGTGCGGGCAGGGTCGGGTGCGACTCCCGGGTGACTTTGACGGTGTAGAACCCCCTGTTTGTGGTCTCTCAGACCAAGGCGGCCCCGCAAGGGGTTTTTTGCTTAAAAAAAAAAAAATGTTCTTTTAAATTTTTCATTTCTACAATTTCTTGCAGGATACAGGAAATTTACATTTGATATTTCACATAACTCTTATAAATTAAAAAGAGCCATTCATCAGACTGCACATTCCAATGTCTTGTATTGCTCAGTTGTCATCAAGCTTCTATGTTGATTGTGCATTTGCATAATTGTTTCTTGGAAAACCACATTCATTTGACACACTTGATGGTATTACAGAGTTTACTAA
This sequence comes from Wollemia nobilis, assembly GCA_028583015.1. NCBI lineage: Eukaryota > Viridiplantae > Streptophyta > Pinopsida > Araucariales > Araucariaceae > Wollemia > Wollemia nobilis. Next base: position 2,281,204 of record JAQPPZ010016833.1, on the reverse strand, counting down.
ACTTAGTTTTCATTTACTTTTTGGATCCAAGAAACACACATTCATTTGACACACTTGATGGTATTACAGAGTTTACTAAACTTAGTTTTCATTTACTTTTTGGATGAAGCCTGCTGATTTTGGTGGTAGTAACAGATGCTTGCCCTTATTTCCCAAGTGCAAAAAGAGAGAGTCCGTCGTAAAGTCCATTATTCTGTAACATTCTTTAATTTTGTGGTATATGGAAGTTTTTTATAAAACGACAAACATTTGTTAACTCCTCATTGTGAGGCCAGTATTTTGTGCATAGCCTGATTGCTATACAACAACTCCATTACGTTCTTACTCATTGACCCACTAATATATTCAATATCTAGGAGAACCACTGCCTTCTTCATTAAAGAGATGGGGTTGCAAAATCACAGCACTCTTATATGTTCTTAATATCTCTTCACACTTCCTCAAAAGGCCACTACCCTTGACTTTGACCCATTGCTTTAGACTTCCAAGTTTCTCTCTAATCGTGGGTCCATTGGTCATGCTTGTTTCCTCCCCACAGATATCTTGCATTTGTTCAATCCAAGTTGTGTCAAAGAGGTCGAACTTGAAATTCATTACCACCACAGCTACATATAATGGGGGTCTCCAGGCTAAGATTGAACATTTTAATGGTTTGTATCAACTTGGTGCTCTGGCATAAGCAACCATGTACACTGTGAAATGTCTGTATTCTTAACAAATTGTTGTTATCAAAGCAATGAGATGCACTTGCTCATTTGCTAGAACAAACCCTTGCTTTGTCGGAGTTAAGTTTATATTAGAAAATAAAAAAGGACCATCTTGTTGGACATGACTAAAGAAATTAAATAATCCCCATCACTGTCACAAATTTATGCTATCATAGTGGGAAATAAAAAACAGATTGTTTTCACCATTAGAAAGCATATATCCCGAATTTATAGCAAGCAGTATCTGAGATACTTTACTATGTGCTTCCAGCAGTGCACTACAGCATGGTGCTGGAACTGGTGATGATGGTAGCTCCCTCAACACATGCTGCAAAGGAAGAAATAAATAACAGAGAAAGTAAGCCACAACAAATCTAATGCCTCAACCAAAATATATTTATTCATTTAAGGCGGTATGGCGAGGGTGAACTAATACTAATTCGTTAGATGCAATCTAATGATTCAAAATATTAATATTGATCTGGTCCGAAAATGTGCAGAAATGAAATAGTAAAGGAGCATTTCATGTACCCACCTTGCTCATATTCACGGACTCGCTGATCCACTTCATCAACATCTGCAGACTGACGAAGAATACCTTCTAATTTAACTCCTGTTCAAAAGGTGAAATGTCTATTGTCATCCCTCAAAAACAACTATAACACAGAAAAGTACTTGTAGTCAGACAAAAGCCAAAATTTCTTATAGTTGCATGCACGTATGTGTGTGGATGTGTGGGCTTGTGTGGGTGGGTGCTAAGGTCAGAAGACATCTCCAATACTGCCAATGCAAAAAAAGAAAACAATTCAAAGCGATTAAAAAATAAAGGAAATAGTAGAAAAATGCCTCTCTTTCATATATGCACTCAGTTTTTAGCACATATTTGGAGGGATTTTGGCTACTTTGAGATGCGGGCATCTTTCACGTGCTTTTTTGATCATTTCTAGAAGTCGAACATGCCTGTGGAAATTCTCAGTTATTATCATGATAAAGGAAATCATATTTCCAATCCTCATGTCCTAGTATAAATGAGAATTTTTCATTTTATCAAGTTTCCAAATCCATAAATGGTATTTTCAATTTTCTATGTTATATAGTCTTTCTTGTATGTATTATATTTTATATATTTGAATATAAGCCATATCCAAGGTCTACTATACTTTTGCTGTATATCCATAAAGAACATTGCATCTTTCATAGCATATTGTATCCATATCTTGACCAGTATATGTATCTATGCAACTTACATTCAGATACTACGACAACATTAGCCCTGCTAGTCCCTATCCAATTCATGTTCCAGCAATGAGGTCTGTATACTGTTCTATATATAGAAACCCTGTTCATCAGAATGCCATCCAAAGATAAAAAAAATCTGATTGTGTATATCAAGTTGATTTGAACAAATTCAAATAACAGAACTGCAGTTTTACGGTACATGGAGGTTGAGATCAACGATACTAAAGAATGCAGGCAAGTCTTGCTGGATCGGCAAAGGGGTTACAAAGAGAACTCTTCTGTATTTTTATGAAATAACCCATATTTTAGTAAGATTCAATTAAATTAGGTTATAATCAAATGGCATTAGCTCAACCTGTTAGATTCCTCAACATTCAAAGAGAGACCCAGGTTCAAATCTTTCCAAGTGATACATGGATAATCCAAGCTGTTGTAATATACATGGTGATGATGTAATACAGGTGGGACCCATTTCACTCCCATTTAACCAATTGAAAAAAATTATATGAATAAGGCTATAGGAACCCACTTGAGCTCATCCTGAGCAGTTCACTTTGCAAAGTCAAGAACTCTACGTCTTTGCAAATCCTTTCACTGATAGCATGGCATTTACTATAAGACTTGAGAAATTGGAGATGTAAACAAATGGACATCTGATAATAAGTTTTCAATATGTACAAGATATAATTTCTTAAATTTCATTTGGACTCCTAACAAAAGCCTCAGAATCTGCACCTCAGGAGCATTGCAATTGAGTATAAAGGGTCAAAACCCAAAAAGGTATAAAATTAAACATGTACAACAAAGGTAAAACTTCCATTGCGGCCCACAATGGGGACTTATATACCAGTTTGGTATGCTGGCTAGAATGGGACCTAAATATCCATCTTTACCTTTTACAACCTCATAACATTCAAGCTTGAAACAGAGACAGACCACTAAGAATCAGATAAATTCGAAATGGACAATCTAATGAATTTAATTTACCTCAAGAAAAAGATATGTGTTGGAACCCACCAAGTTCCAAAACCGTTATAATTTAAACCATAGTAGAGAAACTCAACATGAGGTGCAGACTTGACAAGGCCAATTGTGGCTTAGACTCAGACTCAGCAAAAACTTAGCAAAAAGTATATGGTTGACAAGGCCAATTGTGTCTTGGACTTTAATCTCAGACTCAGCAAAAACTTCGCAAAAAGCAAATGGAAGAAAATGCAACGTTTGATTGAAGAAAAAAAATATTCGTGCATGTCACAATTAATTAACATTATACACATCCAAAATTAATACTTAAGCTATAAAACCTTAAACTACACACAAAACACACATCAATTAAAGATTTAAACTATAAAAAGAACTTGTCACCCAATAACTCTAAGCTTAAAAACACATGATGTAGGCAACATGGATTGAATCTGTTTCATCCAGTGCATCTCATCATTCTAGCCTGACGACTTGACAACTTGCAGTTCTGTTTTTCAATAATGTAAATTCTGTGTATAATTGATTGAACAGAAAATGAGAAGTATATCATAGAATGGTTTGCCACCGGGACAAACATAGACCCTCCATCTGGGCTCAAATTTCTTATGAAATAGCTAATCTTATTATCAAACTAATCATGTTAGCCAATTGCATAGATGGGCTGATATCTCTTATTAATGCCTACATTTCAAATCAGAAGTATGACAACCTGTTTTACTTTTGCAGTTGCTTCTAACTAGCCCCAGGCCTTCTTACTGTTTGTTCAAAGCTTATATATCTCAAGACACTAGGGGTAATTTTCTTCTGTCCCCAGCCTTACTCCAAGGCTAATTCAAAGGTTCCTTCCATGCTTGTAATAATCTGCACCACTAAGGAAACAATAATCTGAGCTTGCTACCAAGGTCCATGCTAGTAACTTAAGTTTTACTTGCAAGCGAGATTTCCTTGGGTTACCATCATTGCTACATATCTTTGTGGAGATATTACTATCAAGGGTTCTCTATATAATACCAAATGAAACTCGCTTTTCAGATAGCATTGAATAACGTTTGGATTCTGCAGAACTTATTGTTGACTTTGAGGGTGATATTGGGGAATCTGTTGGTTTTGGACAATATTCTGACCCTATGGAATTTGGTTATAATTCGGTGTGACTTGGTTTTGCGCAACATTCTGGTTCTTGTGTAGATTCTACAAAGCCAGCTAATTTTAAGCAGCTAACTTTGCGATCCTTGTTGGTTCTATCACATAGACTGATTTTATGAACTAGATTGGTTCTTTGTCCAGGTTGGTTTTGTGGTATTTGTTGGTTTGGGGCATTCATCAGTTTGTTCGGCCCAATCTGTTGTTGACTAGTTACACCTTGCTGATTCGACCCAACCTGTTGATTCCAGACAGTTTGTTGATTCAATCCAACTAGTTGTTGATTAGTCACAATTTGTTGCTGATTTTGGTAAAGCTTATTGTTATGAAATTTGTTGTTGGGTAACTATTTTTTGTGAGGATGTACAACCTGTCATACCAAATTGTGTGTTTATAGCGATAGGTTGGGGCGATGGTTCAGGTGGCATGCCCTTTAGTGGTTTTACTACTATAGACTGGCGGAATGGGCTGGTTAAGGTCCAAGCTTTGACTAGATTGAGTCATGGTTAGAACTTCTTGGCCACTAGTTTGTCAGTTGTCCTATTGGGGAAAAGGGTTGACCTATACCAGTGGAGTTGGAGATGATGGTGGTGCTGTCATGTAAGGAGGATCTGGGTTCATACTGGGACTAATAGAAGTTGTCTTCATTTTCTTCACTTTATCTGTATTGTTTGTTCTAGCAACCTCAGGTATCCCTTCTGATTCCTATATCCAAACTACAGTTGTAGGTTTCTTACCTTTAGTACATTTCCTTTGATAAGTGATTAGTCTAAGTGGTTCAATTTCTTTCCCTGATTGGTGAGATTTTGATTTTGTATTCATAAGCCTTATGTGAAATTTCTGCACTTTCAGGATTTGAACCTGTTGTAGCTACAAACATTCAAAAATTAGCCCTAGGAACTCAATTTAGAAAAACAAACTTCTAGCTTTCAAGCACAAATCACTCTTGTTGACAGCTGGGCAAAATTTTAGGAAATTTTCAGAAATTTTGCAAACTCAACTCAGAAAAATACCTTAGTGAAGATCTTAGATTCTAATAAAAACCAAGTCCAAATCAAAGCAGATAACCAAGCAGATCAATTTGATATATTCATAGTGTCTCATGACTCTGCAAAGCAAATCATACTCCTAGACGAGTGGATCGCATGAGGAGGCACTTGGTTAATTTTAAAGCTTCTTTCTCAGATATGGAGTGAATACATCTTAAACTTGGAGAGCAAATCGTTATTGTGAGGGATTGGTGAATTTCAAAGTGACTTTTGCAAAACTTGAAACAGATCTCACGGACAGCAACGAATTGCTCTGTTGGATACCTGTAAGCTTTGGTCAACCCTAAAAGGCATCGAACCAATGAGGCAGATTATTCCAACCAGCCAATAATGAAAATTTGTTCAGGGACTTGATGCAAAATTTTGATTCTAAAATAAAATTATCAGGTTTTTTTAAAAATAAGTCACCATTACACAAAACTTTATGAATTTTAAGCAACAAAGATTACCAATATTGATGTAAAATGATCAGATGTGAAACCAAAACAAACAGATTTGAAAACCCATTGCTAGGTTGTCAGATTTGATGCAAGTGGGATTGGTTTGATTTCATGGAGGAATCACACCAATGAGTCCGACTAGGCATGCTAGAACTGTTGATCCGCAAATCACCTAATATGAGTGTGTGCCCACCAATGAGTCTGACTAGGCATGCTAGAACTGTTGCTCCTCAGAATGCATTACCCTCTAGGGGCTCTTTCAGTTGTCATTGTGGATGGTACTCAGAAGTTATTTCTTCTCTAGTCAGTTGGCATCTCCATAGATCAATTGCCTCCATTCAAATACTTTGTAAATGCTCCTCCCCATCTTCTTCCTAATAAGAGGGTAAGTAATTAAGCAGCCAAAAATGATGCTTATAGACAATATATTATAAAATCACTTGGGTTGCTCCATCTCAACCTCTTAGTTCTAAGTTGGCCCTTTACACCAAGCATTTCATGAGGATTAAGAATGGTATTATTACTCGTCCTAATTATGTCAAGCAATATTGGACACATGGCCTTAAGATTCCTCTTGGTCAACTCAGAGTATGCTCATAGTAGTTGTGAATGGAGATAACCACCATATTCCTCTAGGGGATTGGATATGTCATCTTTGCTCTATTGGGGAGGTGAAGACTAAAGAACATTTTATCTTTAAATGTCCTGTTTACTATGAGATTCAAGGGAGGTACTATTGCTTGTATGGAGACTTATGTGGATCGCTTGCCACTTTTTTCAGCTATCCTGACCAAAGATGCTTGGCTCTTTACCTCAAGGAAGCTATGACTCTTTGGCGTTGGTTTATTAAAAGGAAGACAGACTATTACTCGACTAATCACATCATTCTTTCAACCTATCTTTGTAGTCAAGACTAACAAGCCCTCATTAGAAGCTACAACTATCCAAAATACTAATGATAGATCTATGTGCCCTTGTTTGCATATAAGAGTGGCTACGAGGGCTCCAATTCTTTCTTCTTGCTTGCAATAGACAAGACTACAGTTCTTCGGCGTCAAGTTTCGACCACCCCTCACATTCCTAGCAGTTGTAGACAGGCACAGCTTACTAGTTTCTTGTCCTCTAATATTGGTTCCATAGCCATGGATGCTAGAAGATTCTTGAGGGATCAAACTCCATGTCCTCCCAAGATTATCCAACCAAGCCTCTTAGTCCTAGACATTCTCCTCAAAGCATCATTAGATCCTATGTTGGCCCTTTTGGGATAGTTGGTGACAACAATCCTTCTACAGTACATCCCACTATAGATAAATGTTGGCGCCTAAATCCATTGGAGATCCTTTCTATCTCTATTGTACCTCAACTTCTAGATCTCTCTTAATCATTTCTTTTAGCATGTTTTGGTTTATCCATTTTGGGTAACCCTCAAGGCTGTAATTTTATGCCATATAGTTGTTCCACTTTAGAGTAGTTTACACTAGATTCTGTACTCTACTTCAGCTTATTTTCGTAGTATTTTGTGATTACTACAATGCATTGTAATTTGTAACAGCCCTTTTCAATGAGTCCCATTGGCCTGCTTTGACCATCTGTGGGCATTAATAGAATTATTTATCTCACTACTGGACTACAATGGTAGTAGTTGGACTATTACAATACCCATCAACTGAATTCTTTTGTTATAAGCATGTCTGTTTATTAAAGTAATATGTTTTAAACAACTCAAATAGTCTGAAAAGTCAGCTACAAAACTATACAACTTCTGAGCAAATCCCTGTTTAGTTGTGCTACGAATTAATACATTTTCGTGCACTCTCACTTACAAATGTATGCAACCTAATTTGGTTGTGCCTTTGTCTAAATTGAATAGATTGTCGTAAATACGTTGGAACACTTGTCATCCAGTCAACCGCACTGTACAGATCACAGTTACGAAAGTCAGCACGTTTTTTTGTGAACCAAGTCAAGAAAACTGAGTTTTTGCTGTTCAACTTGCGAGTCTCAAAAAGAGTTGAGATTCAGCTTAAAACTTAGCAGAGGCTTGTCAATAGTGAAATACTTCAGAGGCCAGCTTAAAAATCTCCACGATCTTCAACTTTTGTTTTCAGAGAAGCAGTTCATTAGATGTGAAATGCACTAAAACGGTTTATTTTTATTAAAAATTGCATTAATTACACATTATTTACTTGCTGAGTCTTTGCCAAGATTTTGGGTGAGTCTTGACCCAGATTCTGGTCAAGTATTAGCCAAATAATTGTGTCCATGTCAAAAATGGCCTGGCTGAGTGTTTGCCAAGTCCAAAACCCACTACTATGCTACAATTTTCATCATTAAATTTCCAAATGTCAATTTTGCAATAACTCATCAATTCAACCCATTGATTATTTATCCATATTTGAGACAACTCATTTATTCAGATTCTGACCCTATATTTCACTTTAGCATTAAATCTGATTGATGCTCTGGTCCTGATTCTGACAACGCATTGCATTGTTAGGAGTATTTAAGAAAACACTTTTTATCAGAAGTTGATATAATGCTGCGCTTATTTTATTAGTCAATTCCCTTAAACAGGAAGTATGTATCCTCCTTTAATTTTTCTTAAAACAGAAATTTGAATAAAATTTTCTCTTTTAACTAAAGAAATCAAATAATAATGACACAATAATGTTTTCAAATATAATAATATTTCTAAATTTATCTAATGATAACATAATTTATAGGGGTAAGGTTAAACAAAAAATTCCACAAGTTACAACTTTTCTGATCATGATCTTAAGACCAAGCCCCCCAGTTGCACTAAGAGAGGATAAAGAGCCAAAGTAGTCCTGCCTGTATACACTCCTTTGAACTATCTATGGAGACGAGAAAACCCTTCATTGATAGTGACCTCAAGAACAAATTTGCAGGCTGTCTCCTGGTGACTTTTTTCCTTGCCATTTTTTCATGTACGGAAAGAGTCAAAATGGATTTTGGTCTTTGGAACTAACGATGTGACTTAGCAACTTCCTCTGGCCACAGCAGTCACTTCACATTGAGAGGTCCTCGTCCAACACAAGCACAGCTCTAGCCATCAAAGGAATATGAAATCAATTTTAATCCCAGCCTCAACAATGATAAGAAATTGGTTATGTTTCATGGGGACTCATCCTGGGATTTGAAGGTCATCTGGGAAACGCATCCCACCATCAGAGAAAGGTGTCCCACCGTTCCTGTCCTAGAACATCATGGAACATAGGAAACCAGTTAATCTGCGGCCTCTTACTGTCAACATAAATTAAGGTTGGGAATTTAAAACTCTGAATAGAGGTCTAACGTTCAAATCCTGCAGGGACTAAGGTTGTACACCATGCTTTGGTAACCAGAGTACGGTTGGATAAACGTCATCTTCAATGAGGGTCATCTCATATGGCCTATCGCCTCGAGGATGTCAAAAACTTCTTTTTCCCTTTAAGAGTATCCATCTTAACCATGGACATTGTTTTTGCGAGTTCCAAGATTTAGAGCAGTGTAGAAGATGCACAAACTGCCTTTGTTCAATTCAAGGCCCTGATTACAAATTCCCTGAGAAATATCAATTCCCCATAATTTTTTTAAATCTTAACTTTGCTGCAAGTGCTAGCAAACTGCATTACTAACACAACAAATTTACAAATCAAAAACTTATATTATATTAAGCTCATATATCTATGAAGCCCATATTTGTATCCAGATAGAGAATGGGTATGGTTGGGAGACATCCTTGATATGGGCAGTACAAAATCCCAGCTGTGTCCCAAAACCAGTTAGAAGGAAAAATTAAAAAAGGGAAAGAAAAGACACAAGATCATAATAAAGCGGAACAAAACACCTCTTTTTTCAGATATATTGCTTATTGCTGAACTCAGAAGATGATGACAATATTCACTGCATTTGGCAGCAAAAGCATCTTTTAAAGCAATTAAGATGCTTGCTGGTGGTGATAACGGCTACGCAATTCTCATTTTTGGGTTAATAACATATGTTCTAAATTGATGAATGCTCTCTCTCTCTCTCTCTCTCTCTCTATATATATATATATATGTATATATATATATATATATATATACATACCTATATTACATCATGACCATGTTACAATATCTAGGCAATTATGCATATATTGCCTGACAAGATTCAAATCAAGGTCTCCTTGAAAATCAAGGTATTTAATCGGTTGAGCTCATGCCATTTGATCCTCAATGTCTATAATTTTTGGAATATGACAAATGTTAAATATTTTCATGCATGCATGCATGCCAGCCATATTATATCCAAGGGTTTCTAAAATTTGCTCCACTCCTAATAGATACATTACTCATATTAATAACCAAATAGTTAGAAAAATCATTGGTTTCCCATGATTTTTCACAAAACTTGTGAGAAATTGCGGGCGGTGAGTATTTTTTCTCCCCTTTCCCTAGACGCAGAGAAATCACCAACTCGCAGCGATATTTCTCGTTGTTTTCTTGCAGGAAACTCGGTAAGCCTCAGACTGTTAGCAAAAGATGGTGAGAAAAACAAATTTTTAAAATGCCATTTGGCCTTATTTTTGCATTTTTTCTTCTCTCTGACTGTGAACAATTTTTTATAGAGTTTCATTATTAATAATTTTGAAAATAATGTGTTTTCTATATTTAGAGTTTCAAAATTTCAACTACATCCACATAAATCTTTAAAAAAGTGATGATGGTATTCATGGTAAGCTTAAGTTCTTAAATGCAATAGAAATATAGAGATCTTTTAATAGTTCCATGTACCCTTGGGGAAGGAGACTAATTAATGAAATAGGCAAAATATGTGTAAATGCATTTAATTAAAAATCTAGTATGTCGAATGTTGATTGTCATTCTTTTATTATTATACCAAACAGATTCTACTTTTCACCTCTTCCTAATATAATACTACTAGAATTTAAATGAGGGAAAACTGAAAGAAAATGAACGATGATGAAGAAAGGGAATACAAAGTGAAGAGTGGTGTGGTAGTAAGTTTCATTGAAAGCTTCATTTTTCAAGGCACTTGAGAGGATTGAAGGAGATATACCATGATGCTCCTGTACCTAAGGAGCCTCTAATTCGACCACCTGTTCAGAGCCAAGGCCAACCATCTAGTTCAAGGGGGAGGAGGGGAAACAAAAAACAGTTTACAAACTACTTTATATTTTTAAAACTTTGCATTTGTATAATACTATGATATATTTGGTTGGAATTGATGATCATGAATTGTAATTGTGCTCTTTTTCAAGAATATCTAATTTAAAATTAGCTTTGTGGTTCTCCTATAGTTGTTAAAATGTTCATTTTTTAATTGAAAATTACCAATAAAATCTCCAAAATTGGGGTGTCGAGTTTATCGCAAGTTGTGAATTTTCTAACTATGATCCATACAACTTAGAGATCAAGTTATGAACATAACTGTCAAAAAAAAAAAGGCATTAAAAAGGGCAATACATTCAACCATTCAAGAACAATGATAGCATGATCATACGACAAAAATGTTTGTGACTCAAATTGCTCTCCATGGAAGCATAAAAGCACATGAAAGAAATTTTAAATAAATGTGCAGTTGTAGTAAAAGAGAGTGACTTCACAAAACTCAAAAATGGAAACCCCCAAGAGCTAAATATTCCAGCAAGGAGAACATGAGAGGAAAATTTTTAAATTGATATATGATATGATAGGCTTGCAGAAAATTTCCCATGCTGAATGTCAACCAATGTGCTTGAAAAATGCCAGCATCTAAAATGGTAGCAATTGAAGACATATGAGACACTATGATTTCTTCAATGTATGAACAACCAAGAACCCATGTAGTTGCATCAAAGATGCCACAAGTAACTTCAGGAAAAGAAGATACAGAACTGTTTAAAAAGCATTTTACCATATTGCTCAATAAAACACAGAGCCTTCTCCAGAAAGGAGGGGCTTCCATCAATATCTTCCAATGCAAATAGGATTGGCCTACCAACAACTAAAGACTTCACAGGCCGTCTGTCCCTCCCTGCAAAACAAAGAAACATGAGTTTTCTTGCTCTTAGATATGTGGTTTACTATTTTGATTTCAATTCAAAGATATCTAGCAATACCAGAGCTGATTTCATGAAATTTAGCACATCATCCTTCAATGATAAAGGAAAAAAATTCTAATCAGTAGGTTAAATTAAAAATAAGTCCTAAAAATAATGTGAGCCGAGACAGAGTGTGAGCCAAGAGCAAGCCTCATCATTTCTTGTTTTAGAAAGCAACCTCACCATGTCTTGTTTTAAAAAGCATGCATGTATTGCGAATGCAAGCAAGAAGCAAACTGTGAGCAAGAAACAAGCGTCACTTTTTCTTCTTCTAGATCCTAGTGGAAATTCAAAAACTAAAGGATTCTTGTGAAAAAAATCTAAGTAGCATCACAGGAAATTCATTTTTAAAGTCCTAACTAGAAGTAAGGATGCCCTAGTTGGAAGTATGGATGCCCTAGTCTGGAACATGAGATAGAGTAAATCTATAGCAAACCCTATTCCAGTAGCAGATATTACACCAGAAGTGATTATGAAGGATGAGATAATTAAGCATGATATACTGATTCTTAGAAGCAGACGGTTAATATGTAAGTTCCAAAACTATTAGCCCGGTTTTTAAAGATTCAAAATGGGATCAAGTGTGAGGATTGAATTCAAATAACTCTGACTTTCTTCCAAGAAGAACTTTTCCTCATCATCTTCTCTAGTTCGAAAATCAGGGATAAAATAATGGATGGTAGCCCATGGTTTAGACAGAGAGATGTATTATATTTAAGAACATGGAGTGAGAAGTTTTTGGTGGACACAGAAACTGTTAAAAGGTTTTCAGTGTGGATTGGGCTTTTTGGAATAAAGTATCACAATAAGGAGGTTTTAAAGAATATTGGCAATACTCTAGAGGAGTTCATCTAGGAGAGACCAACTAATAAAGAGAAAAGGTATGTTATACACACCCAAATATGTGCTGCTCATAATTTCAAAAAATTTCCCGCATTCCATTAGAATTGAATCTGAATCAAGAGAATTATAAAAACACTGCATTCTAATGTCACAGATACTATGAGACTGGACACATGGCAAGAGATTACAAAGTGAAAACAATGGAGAAAGAGATGGGAATTGTGGCATGAGACAAACTTGAATATGAAGCAAGGAGATCATATCATAGTATAAGCTGGGTCAATTCAAGGATTCTCCACTCCCAAGAAAGCCCTTCTACATAATCAAATGGCAAAGGCCATTACATTTTACTCGAATCAACCATTAGAAGAATAAAATGACACAAGGGATGATGAAGTACAATGTACATAACTAAAGGTGTGAAGGAAGATGGGAAGGCAAATTTTTTAGCAAAGGAGGCGAACAAGATCGAGGTTAATCCAAGTAAATCATGTTCATATCCTCAAATAGTATATAATCCTCTCCTTGCAATAAAAATGACAGTATAGAGTGTTTCTCTTGCACTTTAGGTTTTCATGAGAATCATAAGAAAGAAATGCTTGGGCTTCATGAGAATCATAATAACGAAATGCTATGGAGGATATCCATGGAAATTTAGGGTTTCCAGGATAACATAAGAAAGTAATTACTATAGAGGATCATCCTTCTACTTTAGGGTTTCCACAGCAACATAACCAAGAAAGTGTTTGTGAGACCACTCCTTGCATTTTAGATTCTCTAAGCCAGCATAAATCTTTGGAAGTCTCATTATGAACAGTATGGAAAAATAGAAGAGATTGATGAAGATGAAAGTGTTGGTGAGAATGGAAAACGGAGATGAAGGCCCTTAAGGCAATAACAAAGATAAAAGGGAATTCAAAGGGTATTGATTTGGGAAACCAAAAACAGATATTACAGGTATTAACAAGAAGTGGGGCTAAGCCCACTAATAAAAGTAAGAAGTGAGGATGAAAATGGTATTATGGAATTTGAAAGGTATGAATAAGACCCCTAAAAAAGGAGTTGTTAAGGAATTAAGAAGTTGTTAAAGTCCTGAGTTTATTTTATTATAGGAGAAAAATTTTGTGAAGAATGTACGGATGAATTCAAGAAGATTTGGATGATGGGAGTTATCTAGCAGTTCCTTCTATAGGAGAACTCATTGGTATTACAACAATATGGGACAATCACAAATGGGCACGCAATTGCTCGAAGCAAAAAGTAATTGGGTTGATAGTCTATTTTGCAAGAAAGAGAGAAAATATCAATATTGGAGTTATAAATGTATATGCTCCAACTACGGTTACTCCTAGTTAAAGATGTTGGAAGGACCTTAGTGTATTTTTGTCAAGTACAATGATGATTCATACTTGTGATCTGTGGATTCTAGGGGGAGTCTGACAGAGTTTTATCTCCTTCAAAAAAGAAGGGTGGTACTCCTAGTTGATCTAAATGAATGCAGGATTTAGCTTCATTTGTCAATTCAAATGGCCTTTGTAATGATATTTGTTCAAGTTTTCAATATACATGAGATAATAGACACATTGGACAAACTCATATAGCAGAAAGATTAGTTAGGTTTTTTATTATCCAACACATGGTTGCAATCAGAGAATAAAATCTCTTCACACATTTTATTTCGAGCAGGATCAGATCACAAACCCATTCTCTTGAGTTGAGGTTTGCTCAACAATGGTTATCCAAAGCCAATTCACTTTCAGACTATGTGGCTGCATGACCCTCATTTCTTCCAGATGGTTATGTTTTGGTGTGATTAAGACAATTTTCAAGAATTGTGTATGTACAGGTTTGTTCAAATGCTGAAATATTTTAAGGGGCAAATGAAGATTTGGTATGCCAAATCTTTTGGCAACGCATTTAGAAAAAATGATGAAATTGAATCCAAGCTCAAAATTTTACAAGAGATAGTACAAGTCAATGAAATGGATCAGGATTCTTAAGTGCAAGAAAAAAATTTACTTTTTGATTATCATTATTACTTTCAAAAATATAGGCAAAGATGGCTCGAGGAAGGAGATAAAAATACCAATTTTTTTCATACTACAACAAAAACAAGTTTTTGTTTTGGTTGCACCGAAAATATTTCACTTCCAAATGAAAGAAATATAGCGGAAGAAGAAGATATAAGTTAGGAATAAATTAATTATTTCAAAGATATTTTGTCAACTGTTGGGAAAGACAAGGAGGCTAAAGGTAAGCTTCTGCAAAATATTCCATCATTTATCAGACAATGACAAAATGAAAGATTGATGAAGAAGATGTCTATGGAGGAGCTACATGAGGCAGTATTCTCTTTTCATCCTAATAAGGCACCTGGCCCCAATGGGATTCCTATAATTGTCTTTCAAAAATTTTGGGAATTAAAGAGTGATATTTTGGCTGCAGTTGAAGAGGCCCAAGAAAGGAAGACTACAATAAGTGAGATTAATACCAGGTTGAAAAGTATTCTAGATTATGTTATCTCAAAGGAACAAGGTGGTTTTGTTTGTGGTAAACAAACTCTTGATGGTGTAATCATTGCATAGGAAGCCATACATTCTCTTTATTTCATGAAAAAGCCACATATGTTTATGAAATAAGATATAAACAAAGCATATGATAGGGGAATTTTCTACTACAAAAATAAAAAAATAAAAAATAAAAAAAGATAGGGGAATTTTCTACATGATATTCTCAAAAAGTTTGCTTTTGATCAAAGGTTGGTGTGAAGATTAGATGGTGTTATAGCACTCCAAAAAATTCTATTTTGATCAATGGATTCCCTACTAAATACTTTGAGTCATCTCGTGGACTACACCAAGGTGATCCACTATCTTCGTATCTATTTATTATTCTTGTGGAGGCATTTGGTAGGTCTTTTGCAAAGGCAAAAATGGAAGAAAAATCAAAGGTATTTAGGTTGCAACAAATAGTCCCTCCAAATCTAATCTCCAATTTCTTGATGATACTTTCTTTTTGGTCATCCCTCAATGAGTGAGGCCATGGAGTTCAAATCTTTATTATCATGCTAAGAGAAGTCTTTTGGACAGTTTATTAATGCTACAAAATCCAAGATCCTTTTCATTAACAATACCCTAGATTTACAAGATATTATTATGGACATTTTAGAGTTTAAAATTTCCATCAACATATTTGGGTATTCCTTTGTCTCATAAAGGAAAGAAGGAGCATTGGGACTCAATTTTGGATAGAATGAAATCTTGTTTGGCAAGTTGGAAAGGTAAGTTCTTAACCATGGGTGGAAGGCTACAACTCATAAAAACTAAATTGCAATCCATCTTTATTATGATGTCACTCCCAAGATTGCCAGCAGGTATAGCATCGACATCCAGCTTTAATAAAATTTAAGGAAATTTTCTTTGGAAAGGATGTAAAGAAATATTTAGGTTTCCTCTTTGTATGTGGGATAGGGTTTGCAAAGGAAAGAATGTTGGAGAGGCAGGTTTGCAGAATTGCAGACTTATGAGTTTGGCCTTACGAGCAAAACTTGGCTGAAAATTATTCAAAGATCAAAGAAAAGAGTTGAGCAAAAATGTTACTTCCAAAACATATAGGTTCTCTAGATGCAATTAAATTACTTAGAAAACAAACCCTACTTGATGAATCGCCGACATGAAACTTTATATCAGATAGTTTGCAATTGATCAAGAAACATATCAAATCATCAATCAATGAGGGAGATAATAGAATTTTTTAGTCTGGTGCTTGGCTGAAGCCTTATCCTCATATCTTCCATTCAAAATGGCAACCTTTGGCTCGAACATGTCCAGCTTGTAAAGGTCCATAGATCAAATATTATATTGATGTGAGCAACAACTCCAAATCATGGATTTCTATAGACAACCTGGTTGAAGGAAAGGAACTACAACAAAAAGCAAATGCTTCAAAAGATTTATTTGCCTATTTTTACATGAAAAGATCAATTGGTTTGGAATTTATCAAAAAAATGGCAGATACTGAGTCAAATCGGAATTTCCTACTCCCACTAAATTCCCTTGGAAGAATGCTTGGTCACTCGAGGCCCTCCCTAACACCTCAACATTCCTTTGGTTAGCATTCCAAAGCAAGATTCTTATAAGAGAGTCTACAAAGAAGAGGATATCATGGACATTTCAGGTATGCATTGTGTGAGAAGGATCTAGAAACATCAAACCATTTAGTTCTTTATTGTTCCTTTGCTTACACCATTTGTGGAGCTTTTTTTACAAATATGAGAATATGTTGGACAGCTCCATCAACATTGAAAGAGTTGACGAAACGTTGGATTAATTATTTCAAAGTTAAAAGTATTGTGTATTTTGTAGAGGATTGGTCCTGCCATTGTTTGTTGGCATTTATGGCTTGAAAGGAATAATAGAATTTAAAAAAATAAATCCCAAAATCATGCCCAAGTTAGGAACCATATTATCGCCTCTCTTGTGGAATGTATATAGACATGGTAATCATCATGTCAAGTCTCAAGTGCAGAAAAATAGGTGCTAGCTTCTTGGTTACAAGATTTAAATATACATGGAAGGGTTATTTGCAACAACGGACCTATCACAAAAGATTTGATTCATCAAAAATTGGATTCATCAAAACTAATTTTGATGGTGCTTCCAAAGGAAATCCAGGAAAAGTTGGTGGAGGAGGTGTTTCTCAAAATAATGAAGGCAAAATTTTCCTCGCTTAGAATCATATGGAACTTCAACTAACAACTATGCAAAGGCTTAGGCACTTCTTGCCATACTAGAATCAAAATTGCAATTGAAAAAGGATAGAAATATATTTCAATTAAGAAGGATTGACAAATTATCATTAATGCTTTCATAAAAAATGGATGTGGGGATTGGATAAAAAATAACATTATTGCTGATGTTCATCAACTATTGTTAGAGGCAATCTCTTAGAAATGTGAGCATATCTATAGAGAAGGAGATCGAGTAGCAGATAATTTAGCCAATCATGGCGTTGATCTTCGTCTTGGTTAAATTCAAATTTTAAAAGGCAACTGTCCAAATGAGATTTTATCTCTTAAAGAGAAGGATTGCAAGGAGCTGATTACAGAAACATAGCAGTTTGAGGAAGATGAAGAATATATATGATAGAAAAGAAAATGAAGAATAATCTTTGATAAAAGGGCAAGATGGATATGGTTTAACTGACCTGACAGCAAATTTAATATTTTGGTATTTTAATGGAAGTGGCCCCCAATAGAAGCCACATATAGTTATTTAAAAAAATAAAAAATAAGTCCTAAAAAATAACATATGAATTTATTTGATTGAAATTGCCTTGTTTCAAAACAAACAAAGACTCAAAGCCATAAATATTAATAACTGAAACATAATGAAAAAAATGCTGAATAACATGAATGAGTCTTAAAAGAATTAGAGCAGTTTTGATACAATATCACAGGATGACAGACCTCTACAAGAATCATATAGTTGGTTTCAAACACAAAGGAATGGAGAAACTGTAAATTTGCAAGAGGCTCTAAAATTTAAATATTCAGATAACTTACATAGTCCTGCAGATCCTTCAAAACCATCAACCAAGTCATTTCGAAATATACCATTCTGCCCCATAACAAGTGCTGCATTGGGTGCTTGAGCCAAAGCAAGCTCTAGTGCTGTCTTCCATTCATACAAGTCTTCTAAAGTCTCTGCCTGCATGGTTGTAAACAAATAATGCTCCTTTGATAAGCCTGATGTAGATTTTACTACAGCATAAAAGCATGATGAGTTATAAAATCCATAGGGTCATAGTATAACATTCAATAAATAGAATAAAACAAGGCACAAGACTAAAACACCTTAAGTGTGAAGGCCCTCCCATCACGTCCATCTGGAAAGAGTACTGTCAATAACTTCTTATCTGCTCGAACAACCACACTGCACATTTTATGTGTTCAACAGAGGAAGATTAAGAACCTCTCTACAAGTGAAATGCCAGAAAAATAAACCAAAATATAATTCAAGATATCATTATGATATGAACTGGCTGTGGCTCTACCTTCCTGAGTTATTCAGGTCTATCCCACCCAGGGTCAAATTCACTTCTCCGCCTTTCTGAGGAAGAGCACTCTATAAATATTAAGCAACAAAAAAATAGATCCGAAAATTGTCAGCTACTATTTTCTATAAATGAATAACCCTATGAGACTACTTGTTTAATTATCTGTTTCTCCAGAATTCTCATCACATATGATCACTGTGAAAATGTATTACTTGATATCTCAACAAAGAAAGAAAAATTCATGCAAGATTCTACCTATAAAAATATCACGCGTCACAGAATTTTGTTATCAGTGAATGCCGGCATCTACTTCTAAACATTAATTGTTAAAAGTTAAAACCACCTAAACAATGCAAACTCTGCAAAACTTAGATCTTTATTCAGCAACAGACAAATGAGATTTACAAACTGAAAGATGCGTGTAATATTGTACCAACTACCAAGCAAGAAAGTCTTGCAAGTTAAATAATGAGGATCAAGCATGTTAAGTGTAAATCATGTTACCAAGGCAGAAGTTATTCAAAATAGGTTTGGCTAAGAAGATCACACAAGCAAAGAGCCTTTTCAGAACCTTCATACAATACTAACAATATGTAAGCTCGGTTTTGGTAGTAAATATTGTAACCTGCAACATTTGCAAGTCCAGAAGAAGTCATTCTAATATAGGTTATGACATCTCTTGAACCAACTCTCTAAAATATCTGTACCAGTTGAGTTTAAAGCCCCTTACGTTCAGGCTTGCTTCTCTCAGCCATATTAGTCACTTATAGCTCTTCAGTTATTGTCCAATTGATAGATTTCCTTATAAGCATTTGGCTTCCTTTTACTATGTTAGGTCTCTTCCCATGTGTCTGTAATATATTGATTTTACATTTGACAGAAAAATTATCAAAATACAGTATTTTCAAATTGCTAGTAATTGTTTATTGAGATTAATTCTATTTAGCACTTCCTTATTATTTTAATTTTCTGCATCCTATAAAATGATCTTGAACTAGCTTCTCTTGCTTTTCAACATCTTGATTTCTATGACTATCAATCTGTCCTCGTGGTTACTAACAAGAACAAAATACATTGGCCCTGGGTTCTTACATACATTGTCCATCCACATCAACGCTAATTACTTTGAGTGCTCGATAATGAAGTTCTTCTCAAGCGTTACAGATCAACTATATATGACATTGATAGATTATGTTTATAAAAGATACAACAGGAAATTCTATGCATGTTTTTCAAAAAATAAAGGTTACTACTAACATCATCCTTCATATGATAAATAAATTAACGTATCATTTACAAATTAAATACGTAGTTATTTAAAGAGTTAAAGACCTGATTTTAAGTGTTAATAGTCCATGCTGAACAGATGATAGTGATTTGCGATAAACAGAATAATCAATAAAAGTTGATATTAATACCAAATTAGAAGAAATATTGTTGCATCATATTTGGGCCCTGTAAACAAGCTGTTGAGAAATGTAGCTCGGACAGGAACTTCTTGCACAAGCTTCAGTATGAACGTGCTAGAAGTGGTTCGAGACATTTCTAATTCTATTTTTAAGTTCACTTAAGTGATTCTATTTTGTACTTCACTTAAGTGATTCTATTTTGATATTCACTTAAGTGATTTTCTATTTTTAACCTTACATCTCAAGATGAGATGAGATCTAATCTTAGGGTTAGAGAGATTAGGGTTACCTTTTTCAAGGATAAAAGGAGAAGATCAAGAGTGTTTTAGATACACGGACAAAGACACAGAAAAGAATGGGAGGAGAACAGATTGTTGAAGGAAAAATACAAGCTTAGGAGGAGAAGAACAATGCTTGCTGGCTAGAAAAGCAGCAAGAGAGCAGAAGTGTTCTGCTGTAGCTGTAGCCTCTTTTATTTGTAATATTTCAGGTTCAGAAATATATTTAACTTCCGCTGTTCACGCTGTTTATGTTTTCCAGCCATCTGTGTGACTGTTGCATGTTTGAATAAATTATTCTCAGATCTGATTTATTTTAAAAGAACATAGGACAACAGTTATCTAGGGTTTGGAAAATTTACATGGTATCAGAGCTAGGTTCTGTGATTGAGATCCTCAAGGGTTTACAGCAGTAGATCACTGCTGGATATTAAGAAAAAAAAAAACAGCAGTTAGGGTTTCAAGCGAAAAAAAAAACAGCAGTTAGGGTTTCATTTTTTTTTTGGCTTGAAGGACTAAGCTTATTTGCAGGACTGTTTTTTTTGAGTCATTAATATTTCAGCAGTTAGGGTTTCAAGCAAATAAAAAAAAACAGTTAGGGTTTCAAGCAAATAAAAAAAAAAGCAGTTAGGGTTTCATATTTTTTTTGGCTTGAAGGACTAAGCTTATTTGCAGGACTGTTTTTTTTTCAGTCATTAATATTTCAGCAGATCTCAGAAATGGCAGCAGCTAGCCTCAGATTTGAGGATAGATTGGAAGGTGCCTCCAATTTTTTGCCCTGGAAAGTTAGGGTAATGTTCTTATTGGAAGAGAATGATCTCCGGGATATTGTCAAGGCTGATGTGACTTTGCCTATAGATCCGCAGGAATTGGCAGCTCACAAAAAGAAGGAAGTGAAGGCCAAGCGGATGATCTTGGATGCAGTGAAGGATCACCTGATTCCTCACATATCCGAGAAGACTAAGGCAAAGGAGATGTTCGATGCCCTGGTTAGCCTCTACCAGAGCGAGAACATAAACAGGAAGATGATATTGCGGAACAAACTCAGATCTATGGAGATGACCAGATCTGACACCGTTACCAGTTACCTAATGAAGATCACACAGATTCGTGATCAATTGGCAGCAGTAGGGGAGAAGGTTGAAGACACAGAGTTGGTGAACGTGGCACTTAATGGTTTCTCAGCTTCATGGGAACCATTTGTCAAAGGCATTTGTGCTCGTGAGAACCTTCCCAAATTTGAGAAACTGTGGGATGATTTCATCCAGGAGGAGACTCGGATGGAGTCAAAGGCCAACAAGAAAGGTGGTGACGATAACCTAGCTCTTTTTGGGCAAACCAAGAAGGGCAAAGGTAAAGGACCCAACAAGGGTGAGGTAAAGAATGAGGAGTCAACCTCACAGTCAGGGAAGAAGGACTTGAGCAAGATCAAGTGCTTCATTTG
This sequence comes from Wollemia nobilis, assembly GCA_028583015.1. Lineage (NCBI taxonomy): Eukaryota > Viridiplantae > Streptophyta > Pinopsida > Araucariales > Araucariaceae > Wollemia > Wollemia nobilis. The sequence goes on along the minus strand of JAQPPZ010016833.1, from coordinate 2,259,523 downwards.
TCATAAGCACGACCATTATGCATCACAATGTCCAGACAAGAAGGGCAAAGGGAAGCAGCAGCAGATGCAGGTAGCAGCCTCTGCAGAAACTCAGATGAGTGAGTTTGCTGCCAAATTCGAGAAGGATTTCTCATTGGTCTCTTGCCTTTCTACCAAGACGGTTCCAAGGAATGCTTGGTATGTGGATAGTGGGGCATCTCGGCACATGACATCAGCCCGACAATGTTTTACCAGCCTACAAGAGCAGGACTCGGGGTTCAGAGTTGAGCTTGGTGATGATACCAAATATCCACTTGTAGGAATTGGTACCATTCCTTTTCGACTCCAATCGTGGAAATCTTTAGACTTTGATGATGTTTTGTTTGTTCCAGTGTCTCAGGAAGAACTTGCTTTCAGCTTCGGTTATGGAGGATAAGGGTTATGCAAATGGAGTTCAAGAACCAAGCATGTCCTTATTAGACCAAAAGAATCTAGCCCGGAAACAGCACAAGTAATAGGGGTTAGAGAAGGCAGTTTATACAAGTTGTAGGGTGAACCTGTTCGAGCCCTAGTTCATAGCAGTAATAACTTGTGTGATTTGTGGCACAAGAGGATGGGGCACTTGCATCATAGAGTGTTGCCTATTCCGAGGGAGATAGTCACAGTGTCTTCCAGAGTTCAGCATTGAGCAACAAGGAGTATGCAGAGGGTGCACGCTTGGCAAGCACGCCAAGGCCGTTTTCCCAAACAATGAGCATAGGTCTAATAAGATACTAGATCTAGTACATTCGGATGTTTGTGGACCGATGTCGTAGCATCAATTTCGGTAGCATGTACTATGTTTCCTTTATTGATGATTTCTCTCGCAAGACATGGATCTATTTTTTAAAGACCAAGGATGAAGTCTTTAGCAGGTTTCAGGAGTTCAAAGCTCTAGTTGAGAACCAGACAGAGAAGAAGATCAAGGTCTTGAGATCAGACAATGGGGGTGAATATACCTCCAAGGAGTTCGATGGTTTCTGCAAGCATGCAGGAATCAAGAGGGAGTTGACTGTTCCATACAACCCACAAGCAGAATGGGGTTGCAGAGCGAAAGAATCGATCCATCATAGGGGCTGCTAGGGCCATGATTCATGACCAGGGCTTGCCAATGTTTCTTTGGGCAGAAGCATGCAACACAACAGTCTACATCCAAAACAAGTGTCCTCACAGGATCTTGGAGGACAAGACACCAGAGGAGGCATTCACTGGTGTGAAACCAGAGGTGAGTCATTTCCGCATCTTTGGATGTCCAGTTTATATCCATGTTCTGGTAGCAAAGAGAGAAGAGGACCAAGTTGGAGCCCTCCAAGAGGGAAGGGTTTATTTGTAGGATACAAGTGAGACTTCAAAAGCTTACAGTGGTTTATATTCCAGAGAAGAGGAAGACAATAGTGAGCAGGGATGTAAATTTTGAGGAGGACGTTGCATCCAGGAAGTCCCATGAGCCTATTCCAGTGATAGAGAATGAGGAGCAAGAAGCTCCGAAGGTTGAGCCAGGGTCACCAAAGACACCAATGGTTTCCAGTTCGTAACAACAACCTTCGGTGAGGAGGTGGAGACATTAGCCCCTTCCAGTTCTATCAGGAGACCTCAATGGCTTACACAGACATTGAGGGATGCTGAGGAGTATGTTGAGGCTCCTAGCAGGATGATTAGGGAGAGCAGACCTCCAAGGAAGTTTTCAAGCTACATGGCATTGATGAGTAACATCATAAATTCAGAGCCTACCAGTTTTCAGGAGGCAACAGACCAACAGGTTTGGCGGGATGCCATGGTGGAGGAGTACACCTCCATCATGAAGAATGATGTTTGGGACATAGTGCCAAGACCGGAGGGGAAGTCAGTTGTGAGTTCCAAGTGGCTCTACAAAATTAAGCATGCTGCAGATGGCAGCATCGAGAAGTTCAAGGCAAGGTTTGTGGCGAGAGGGTTCTCCCATAAAGAGGGAGTGGACTATGAGGAGACTTTTGCTCCAGTCGCCAGATACACTTCCATTAGAGCAGTTATGTCTTTAGCTTCATCTATGGGATGGCAGATTCAGAAGGGAGCCGTAAAGCTCCAGTATATTCCCACATATCAGCAGGTAGCTGATATTCTGACCAAGCCCTTAGTGAAAGGGAAGTTTGAAGCATTCAGAGACAAACTTGGATTGGTGCAGAATTCCTTCCTCGCTAAGAGGGAGTGTTGAGAAATGTAGCTCGGACAGGAACTTCTTGCACAAGCTTCAGTATGAACGTGCTAGAAGTGGTTCGAGACATTTCTAATTCTATTTTTTTTTTTTTAAGTTCACTTAAGTGATTCTATTTTGTACTTCACTTAAGTGATTCTATTTTGATATTCACTTAAGTGATTTTCTATTTTTAACCTTACATCTCAAGATGAGATGAGATCTAATCTTAGGGTTAGAGAGATTAGGGTTACCTTTTTCAAGGATAAAAGGAGAAGATCAAGAGTGTTTTAGATACACAGACAAAGACACAGAAAAGAATGGGAGGAGAACAGATTGTTGAAGGAAAAATACAAGCTTAGGAGGAGAAGAACAGTGCTTGCTGGCTAGAAAAGCAGCAAGAGAGCAGAAGTGTTCTGCTGTAGCTGTAGCCTCTTTTATTTGTAATATTTCAGGTTCAGAAATATATTTAACTTCCGCTGTTCACGCTGTTTATGTTTTCCAGCCATCTGTGTGACTGTTGCATGTTTGAATAAATTATTCTCAGATCTGATTTATTTTAAAAGAACATAGGACAACAGTTATCTAGGGTTTGGAAAATTTACACAAGCATGATCACTTTTCCTGTCACCAAGTTCAACTTTTACTTATTGAACAACAGATCTACTTGTGTTTCCCTCAAGATTATCAACATGTTTAAAAAGGTAACATTTTGCTTTCTTGAATTACAATAGCCCTAGAAAATTCATAATTGCAAATTCAGAACATGCTTTAGTTAAAAAAATTATTACATGCAAGCCTTCCTCAATCTTAAAAGTACAAATTATGATTGCTCAACATAAACCTGGGAATATGGTCAATACAAGCACCCAAATTAAAAACTGGGCTGAAGAACTTTCTGTTCAACTTACAGGATCATTCTTAAAAAAGACCAAAGATGTCCGCGTGAGGATAAACCAGCGCTTTTTCCATGATTTCCACCCTAGACCTGCATCAAAGATTCGAGTTTAAATTTTAATAAGTGTCACCATTATTCATATTTTAATATATAACAGATACCTAATATTGGATTTAGTTGAAGAAAAGACCATAAGTCGAGACTAGGAGAAGGAGAATTCGGCTCTGGCGATTTGGCTTTTGGCGGGAAATTTTTTGTGACGGCGTCTGGTGTTGCTCGAGGGACTCTGGCCCGAAGATCTTGCCTAGGGCTTTGGGGGGTTGTTTCTGCTTTCGCCTGAAGGTTCTTTAGTGGTCCCGGGAGGGCCCGATGGGGTCTCCTCCTGTTTCTCCTGCTGGGAGAAAGACCTCATATGCCGAGAAGTTGAAAGATTTTCCCTCGCCTTCCACGGACGGAGCTCAGCGGAATGCTTTTCAATCGATACTCAAGACTGTTGCCAATGGCCCAAATGCTCACCGCGTTAATGGATGCCTCCCACAATCTTCCTCCAGGCCTAAGATTGTAATAGAACCAATGCTGGTCGAAGATACAATCGTCTACCGAGCTAATCACGACTTGATCTGCAAATTCATGGGCATCCGGCCCACACTAAATTTTCTGCATACCTGGGTTCGTCAGAACTGGGAGCCACACGGTGAGTACTCTCTATGGCCTATAAGCAATGGGTATTTCATCATAAGTTTCTCTTCTTTAGCAGATAGAAACAGAGCATTTGAATCAGAAAAGAGAAACCACGGACCAGCAGGGTTATTTGTCCAACCCTGGAGAGTGGGTTTCGACCCCCGCATCGAACCCACGGCTGTCCCGGTCTGGATCCGGCTGTACGCTCTCCCGATGGAGTTTTGGGGTGAGCGGTGTTGGAATTAATAGGTAATTCCCTAGGCAGATTTCTGGGAGTCTCCAAAGATACCATAGAGGGCAATTCTGCTGTCTTTGCTAGAATATGTGTAGAGATGGACATTAGTCAACCTCTACCAGCTGAGGTGGAACTTGAGCTTGCAGGAGTACCCTGGATCCAGCAGTTAGACTATGAGGCCCTACCTTTCAAGTGCCGAGTATGCCATAAGCATGGACATTTGGCAAGGTTCTGCCCAAACGTAGTGAGCACAAAAACGGAGGCTCCGAGTGGAATGTCAAACCGCCCTAGAGAGGGTAAGTCCAGTCCGGTCAATGAACCCTCTAGCAATTCTCCAGGTCCTGATGCTCAGCAGGATGGCTTTGAACAGGTGAAACGAAAGAGAAACAAAAAGAAAAATGGCAAGGAGCAGGTACAGCTCAAGCCAAACAATCGGTATGAAATTTTTAAGTCATTAGTGGATCTGGAGGACCAATCTATGGAGGGAGTGGTTGGGAATGGTGAGAATGTCAACACTCCACCTCTTGTTTCTCCTTCCTTCACTCCTGTAGTAGAACAGGTGACTGTGCCAGCTGAGAACCCGCAGTCAGAGAATCCAGGGGCTTTGGTTATACACTCCCCAGCACAGCTGGCTATAAAAGATGTTACCATGGGAAATGCAGATAAAAACAGAGAAAGGCCTGCTTTAGGGATTTCCCAGGTGGAAAAGAGATCAAGAAACAATAACTCTCAAGGAGCGGGAAGAAAATCCAATAAGGAACTACTAACGACTCAAGGAGATAAGCTAATCAATGGAGGATTGGTGAGGACCATTGATTCTTACCGCTCTCAAGGTTTTCAATGATTATTCAATCTTGGAATATTAGGGGTTTAAACAGAGAGAACCCATCAATCTGCTGTTCAAAGACTCTTAGAAAACCGTAAAACAGACTTTTTGCTTCTTCAGAGACCAAAATGTCTTTAGATATTATGAGTAAAACTGCTACTAAAATCAGCGGGAGTCGGGTATATGGACGTGGCTGCCCAAGGAGCTTCAAGTGGAATTGTTACCCTTTGGAACCCTCTGGCCTGGACTGCTTTAGAACATGTAGCTTGTAGGGGTGTACTTACTTCTCTCTTCGAAATAACTTCAATCTTGAGCTGGTCCTTATAACCAACTTTTATGGGGCCCAAGATCTTGATGGCCAGAGGCTCCAATGGGACGTTGTTCACAACATGAGAGCATACAGGGAGTGTTATGACTGGATTATTGCAGGGGATTTTAATGCAAAATTATCTGTTCGGGACCAGGAAGGTGGCTCCCCTATTTTGGATCCAGGGGATCGGCTTCTGATTGCCCAAGTTCAGGCCTTTAATCTAGTGGACGTTCAAGGCCCTAGTGTTTTTTTCACTTGGACAAACAAGAGAAAGGAGCCACATAGCAGGAAGGTCAAGTTAGATCGCTTTTTGGTCTCGGAGGAGGCTTTTGTTAAATGGACTTTTAAGTTCCAGATTTTGGAGGGCCCTATTTCGGATCATTTTCCCATTTTGCTTGAGGGAGGGACTTCGAGAGGACAGCACCATAGGCCTTTTAAATTTGAGAATTTTTGGTTACAAAAGGAGGACCTTCGACAGAAAATTTCTCATTGGTGGACAGAAGGCCGTCCACCTTTTGGGACAGCAATGTTCAAATTTCATAAACAGCTTCAATTTGTCAAATTTCAATTGAAACAGTGGAGGAAAGGAAACAAGTCGGATTTCCAGTCCCAAAGGGCCCCCTTGGTGGCTAGATGGGAGGAGGTTCAGAAACTTTTTAGGGAAGGATCAATTCATCGAGCAACTCAAATCTGAAGATGACGAACTGCGTAAAGCGGTTGAGGACATTGACAACCAAGAGGAGTTATACTGGAAACAGAGGGCTAGAAATACTTGGTTATTAGAGGGGGACAGAAATACCAAATTTTTTCATCGGTCAGCTTGTGCTAGGAGACAGATGAACAATATGGAAGTTCTCAAAGATGAACATGGAAATGTCTTCGATACTATTCCTGGTATGCACTCCCATGCTATCGATTACTTTTCTAAACTTTTTAAGGAAAGTATGCAGCAAGATATTGAGGCTCAGAACGAAGTTCTTAATGTTATTCCTCCTATTATCTCTGAAGAGGACAATCAGACCCGCTTAGACCCATTGAAAGGGATGAACTGAGAAATGTGGTCTTTGGTATGAGTACTGGAAAATCTCCTGGTCCAGATGGCTTTCCTATTGAATTTTTTCAGGCTTTCTGGGACACCTTGGAGGAGGATGTTCTGGCTGTTACTGAGGAATCCAGATCCAATCGAAGAATGCTCAGGGCGATCAATCACACCTTCATTGCTTTAATTCCAAAAGGGGAAGTGGGGACTCATATCTCTGATTTCAGGCCTATTGCTTTATGCAATGTGATTTACAAAATCATCACTAAGATAATGGCTGAGAGGCTTAAACCCCTTCTTCATAGCATCATTTCTCCTGAACAGGGGGGCTTTGTTGAGGGAAGACAAATATTGGATGGGGTGGTTTTGGCCCAGGAGGCCATCCATTCAATGCAAACTTCGGGCAACAAAGGCATGTTCATTAAACTGGATATGTCCAAGGCTTATGACCGGGTGGAGTGGTGCTTCTTGTCGAAAATGCTGGCTGCCTTTGGCTTCTCTCAGGAATGGATTGATTGGGTTATGAGTTGTGTTTCTTCTCCCTCTTTTTCTGTTCTCATTAAGGGCCTTCCCTCGCTTCCTTTCGGCGCCTCCCGTGGGCTCCGCCAGGGAGACCCTTGTTCTCCCTATCTCTTCCTTCTCTTGGCTGAAGGTTTGGGCAGACTGTTTTTGAGGAGAAGGCAACAAGGTCTGCTTTCTGGTATCAAGGTTGGGGAGGAAACTCTGACTCACTTGCAATTTGTGGATGATACGGGTCTGGTTGGTGTGGCCACTCTTCGGGAAGCTAGAGGAATCAGAGATACTTTGAATTTCTACCTAAGGGCTTCAAATCAGGTTCTAAATGTTAGGAAGTCCAAAGTGGTCTTTTTCAATCTCGACCAACGGCTTCAGGAGCGCGTTATTGAGATCCTGGGCTTCACAAGGACTTCTCTTCCAATTGTTTACCTGGGCGTTCCCCTTCATTTCAAAAAGTTAAATATTGATATTTGGAAGAACCTGTTAGCAGGCATCAAAGACAGAATGAATCATTGGGCCCATAAATGGCTAAGCTACGGGGGTAGATTAACCTTCCTGAAATCGGTTATTCAGGCTTTGCCGATCTATAAATTCTCAATACTGGCTGCCCCTCATACCATCTGGAAAGAGCTGGACAAAATGGCTAGAAGATTTTTATGGGAAGGCGCAAAAGGGAAGAAAAAATGGGCCTTGGTTGGGTGGGACAAAGTTACCCAGCCTAAGGATAAAGGAGGGCTGGGCTTGAGAAGTTCTATGCTTAATAACGAGAGCTTTGGCTGGAAAACTGTATTGGAGGTGGATTTCTCAGCCATCCTCTCTCTTCAGCAGAATTCTTTCCAGTAAATATTTGGGGCATGTTCATCCCAATGAGGTGGGTCGCTTTCCCTTGGAAGGTCCTGGTTCCTTAGTGTGGCAGACTCTCAAGCTTGGGTCCCAGATTATCAAAGATCAATTATTCTCGGAAAGTGGGGAAAGGAGACAAGGCTCGTTTCGGATCGACTCTTGGGACCAAGGATCCGCCCATTATTGTTATGATCCCTGAGCTACAACCTATCATGACTGCCTTAGAAGCCCATGGTTGGATCCTTATTGATAATTATCTTCTTACCAGTCATTTGGGGGGCTATACTTTTAAAAAGTTTAAGCGATGGGAGGAGTGGCCAATTACCGTCTCTCCGGAGTTGGCGCCTATCCCGCAAAAAAATCTTGTCGTAAAGGTTCCTCACGGGGAAGGATGAGGAAGATGAATTAGCCCGGGGCTATGGAAGCCTTGGGGTCTACTCGGTTAAGGTCGGATATGAAGAGATCCTCCCCGAGCCTCCCCCACACTCTTTTCCGGTTCAGCATTGGAGAAGGATTTGGCATTCAAAGGGTTGGCCGAAAGTGAATTTCTTCGCTTGGCAACTTATGCATAATGGTCTTCTCACCTTTGACAATCTCAGACGTAGGGGTTTCAATGGCCCCTCTCAATGTGCTTTATGCCTCCAACATGAGGAAACTGCAGACCATTTGTTTTTTGAGTGTCCTTTTACTCATCAGATTTGGGAACGCCTGGTTCTCTCAATTTAAACTCCGAGGCTAATGGTGTTCTCAACCGTACCAATATTTGGGAAAAATGGAAATGGGGCAAGTTCAATTCCATAGCTCTCCGAACTCGGTCGGCGTTAGGCTTTCTCTTCATTTGGTGGCAAGTTTGGTTGGAGAGAAACGCCCGGATCTTTAGAAACACTTTCTCCTCGATTGACGGCGTTTGGCAGGTCATCTGGAGCAAAGTCACAGAAACTGTTGCTACTTTTGTCAATGAAAAGAATCAGGCTACTCTTGGGCATCCTGAAGAGGGGGTTGAGGGTCATGAGAGGCAAGGCAGATCATGCTGGAAACCTCCCCCTGAAGGCTGGATCAAGATCAATACTGATGGGGCTGCAAAAGGCAACCCGGGCAACGCAGGAATTGGTGTTGTTTGTCGGGATCACTCGAGTGCGGTTCTTTATTGGGAATTGCAGGGATTGGGCAGAGCCACGAACAATGAAGCCGAAGCCTTGGCCATTAAGTCAGCGTCTATCTGGGCGTTAGCAGGGTTACCGGAGGATAATTCTTGAATCTGATTCTCAAGTCCTGATCGGCGCTCTAGATTGCTTGCGGAATTTCTCTTTAAAAGCCTGGAGACTGCGGATGTTGATATCTCAAATCAAGGAGTTATGGAGGGAGTTAGATGATGTCATCCCCGTGTATGTGAGTAGAAATCTGAACACGGTAGCTGACTTCCTTGCGAAGATGGGTGCTGAGAAAGAGGTAGGTGTTCAGCTGCACAGTGATATGCCTATTATAGATGAAGAGATTCGGAGTGGTCTGGAACGATCCCTGCATCCATGAGCTCAAAAATGACTAAGGATAGTTTCTGTCGCGATATCGCGACATATTGCGCCGTCGCGACCCTGTTTGGTAATCTGTCGCGATTTTGCGACATGTTGCTCTGTCGCGACATGTTGCTCAGTCGCGACCTATCCTGGATAACTGTAGCGATTTCGCTACCCTTTTGGTTGCTGCGGCTTTGGGAGGAAAATTGTAGCGATTTCGCGACATGTTGCGCCGTCGCGGTCGTTGATGAGAAGGTGTCGCGATGTCGCGACCTTTTTGGTTGGTTTTGCTGTTGGAGGAAAAGTGTCGCGATATCGCGACGCTTTGAGAAAAATTGCATGAAAGGGAAAAACCGTCGCGATATCGCGACAATTTTTGGGAAAAGCTACTCTAAGGAAAATTGTCGCGATTTCGTGCCTTTTTTGAGGAAAGGACACAAAGGGGCATACTTGTTGCGATTTTGAGATGTTTTGAGCAAAATTTAGTTAAGGGGAAAAACCGTCGCGATATCGCGACCTTTTTGAGAAAAGCCTCCCAATGGATAACCTGTCGCGATTTCGCGACATGTTTATGGAAAGGAAGCACAGGGGCAAACCTGTAGCGATTTCGCTACAGTTCTGGAGAAAAACTGCTTGCAGGAAAAACGTCGCGATTTCGCGACTAGTTTTGGTAATGGGCACCTCGGGGGTGAACATGTCGCGATTTCGCGACACTTTTGCGGATGGGGCGCCCATTGGTTTTCTTGTCGCGATTTCGCTACACTTCCGGCCAAGTGGGGCTCCAAGGAAAAGCCGTCGCGATGTCGCGACACTTTCTCAAAGTTGCTGATCAAAGGGGTCCTCGTCGCGATTTCGCGACGGCTTGGGAGCAGGTGCCTTCAGGCTTTCTCATCGCGATTTCGCGACGCTTTTGGCGTTTGGGTGATTTGGTGCTGTGCTGTCGCGATTTCGCGACTTTTTTCGTGTGTTGTGGTTCCGGCGCTTTTTGTCGCGATATCGCGACATGTCGCGATTTCGCGACTTGTCGCGTTATCGCGACTGGTTGTTGTGGCGCGGCGGTTGTTTGGTTTGGTGTCGCGATTTCGCGACATGTCGCGTTTTCGCGACATGTCGCGTTTTCGCGCCCTTTGTACTTCTGGTCTCTTTGCGCTTGGTTGGGATGCCCTTTCTCCCTCTTGTAACTGTCTTTTGTTTTAATACAAGTTTTTTTTCATTTTTTTCAAAAAAAAAATATTGGATTTAGTTAACAACAACACGAACATATTGTGCTCTGCATAGAAAAAGGCAAGTCCAAAAGTTTCTTTAAATGCAACATTGTTTTCAGTAAGACACTTGTAGATCATATACAAAATTTAAATGCTTCAAAAATCCCAGAAGAACCAAATAGATAGACATAAAATTTCAGAAACAAATCAAAGCAAACAATGTAATTATAAAAAATGTAAACTCCCTGAGAAGTAGAACCAAATAGGTGAATATGATTCAAATGCTAAAGTTTACCAATTTTGCTTAAATCTAGAATAGAGATAATGAGATCTAACATAAATATTGTAATGGTTTGATTAAGTTGTCTTGATTATTAAAGAGGTACGCATATAGTCGTTACGGTCAACATGTTGTATTTATAGACAGGTTCTTCATCGTGAGTCCTCTCAAAACAAGTCTCCTCGTATTTGTGCAAATGCATGCATAACAATGTTGCTGCAGCTGAAGAACAAATATGCAGTTCCACGGAATTATTGCCTTTTGTTTAGACATTTCAGTAATGGATGATTTAGCAATGGATGGTCAACAGCAGAAATAAGGTCATGTTTGGCATTACATGCTATGGTGCTTTTTCATTAGCAGAGAAGATAGAGATCTATGCTAAAGGACCACACAGAAAGCATACCATCTGCATACTTTGCTGGATAAAGTTATTCATATTGCCAAAATTTTGGAACAAAAGCATCTTTTAAGGAAATATGTGTTGAGTATGTGAAAGATAGAGGTCTCACACCTAGCAAAGGTGATGTTAACTATCTATGCTCAAATTTGTGTCAACTTGTTTTGGAAAATTAATTACCTGATAATTCATCTCAGGCTTTGGTTTTAAGCCTTGGAGAAATATTTTTAGTGTTATTGTTCATTGTAAAATTTGATTTTACGATAACCATGGCCCTTTGACCTTCTCTGTCCTAAGGCAAGTGATAACTCAAACCATCGTCAATATGAGTAGATGCCAAGGCACTCCCAAAAGCAATTACTTATAATTCTGGGAAAAAATAGATTCCTATGCTGGTTTCAAGAAGCCTGCTGTGAATCCAGGGCATAGTGTTTAGTCGAAAAAATGCCACAGGAACAGATTTAAGATTTTGCAATATTAAGATGAGTATAACAGTATTGAAGCTATACAGACTGTCCCTTAAAATGATCAACACATGAGCACAAACACTATTGACATATGAACATCTCAGAAGGCTCCAAAGAAAGCATTAGTTTCTTCTCCTCGAATTTCTACTTTCTCATGATAGCTAGGGACAAAAACAACCAAATTACAGCTATTTTCTGCCATACCTCTAGAACAAAAATGCATGACAGAGTACAGGTGTTGACACTATTGAAAGTCCGGTCTACAGCCCAAATATGAACCTAATTGTTTTTTGAAAGTAAAGGAACAAACACTTCTGGTCTACACAACAAAGAAACATAGCAATGAACCCTCCTGCATATCTATGAAAAAAGTGATATCTCCCTTTGATCTCATAATAGACAGGATACCTAAAAATAAAGTGTTCTTCAGTCTCAACTCCTGGATATGGGAAAGACAATAGATCCTATCACCCCATAGAATATGTTCGTCTATCTCAACATGTAACTGATAAGAACATACCTTCAGGAGGCTGAGGATCTTAAGGCCATGTGAATGATGTTGAAGATAATTCACATGTACAATGGTGCCATCAAAAGTCTCCAACAAATGCTCAGCATGCAAAGCAATCTTGAAGCCCAGCTAAAAACTAATTATGCACCACATCCATAACTGTAAGTCTCCATGCAGATCGCAATTGTCCCCCAATTCAGCCTCTTGTAATACATGAAGACTCTGTGCTATTTCTAAGCAGGTATGGCAAAAATGAATAATGTAACATGAAGGGGAATTCCAGCTAGTACCTGTTGTGGTCATTGCACAACTAACCCCAAATTTGGGGACCCACCTTTATTTTTCTCGTTTTTGGGAATTTTGGTTGTCTTTGAGTGTTAATTTTGATGGGGCCCTACCCATGGTCTTGGTTGTCCTTGCAATGTAGTCTCCAAGGTTCATCATTGGTTAGAGTTTCTTTTCAAGTTCGCTTTGTAGTTTTGTTTGAGTGTTTAGTGTTTTGGGTTAGTTTGATAGATTTAATTTTTGTTTTAAGTTTTAATGTTAAATTTTAGTGTTTCCTTTTTATTTTGAGTTTTATTAGTGAAATCATTTAAAGTTGATTGATTTGAAATAAATAAAATATATATATATATATATATATAAAATAATAAAAAAAGATAAAATAAATATATATATATATATAAACTAAATTATATTTCCTTATGGTTCTCTTATTACATAGTAAGCTTTGCAAGCTTAAGTAAATTATAATTTCATGTGCCTATGACTACTCTTACTTCGGTTACGTTCGTATGTGCAGGCGTTAGCAAGGTGAAGACTTGGACAACCCAGATCACGGCGTAGACAACACGACGGCTCACGGACGAACAAGGACTCGAACTTAGACTCCGACGTGGACTGACACGGAGGACCATGCATGGACACGACCTGGCCACAGCAGGTGGACAGACTTGGACACGCTGGCATAGGGAGCGTGTCCAATGGATTTAGAGTGGGCTTTGGGCTATACACAGTGTAGGGCACGCATTGTCAATGTGACATGACCGGGATGGACCAACGGGAAGCAAACTGGTAAACCCACATGGCGTTTCTGTTGGTTGGCAGATACCGGATAGCGCAGCGAAAATGGAGAACAGGAGATTTTGACCGAGAAACGCGGCAATGGTTTCAAGATTATGTGGATGCTAGTCACGGACACATCAACCACATTCCCATACAGTTAATTGCATTTCATACAACAGAAGGAGGCCTCCCAGTCTGCGTATTATGAATGAAGAAATTGTTAACAGGGAGTTTGATATACGTACTGCCGTTTCAGAGATCGCAAGGTATAGAGTCAGAATGGAAGATGTTGCTGCAAAGTGAGTCATGGAGAAAGCTAGCGCCGAATGATTTTCGGTCCGAGTTTCGATTTTGTTGACAGTAATAATCACTTCAAAACTTGCTGAAGCTCCTCACCGGTCATATTTTACTCAACATTGTGGATAATTTTTGGCGAGGTCAAGCAAGCGCACCCATGTTTGAAATGCTTGACAATGGTCTCCTCAAAGCTGCGGTATGGTGGCATGGGATGGGAAAGACACCTCTGATTGTAGGCGTGCTATGTTTGTTTTAATAGATGTTCATTAACATTCGGTCAAACGTTGTAAACAAGGACTGCGTAGAAATCAAGTTGATTTAGTTTTGCTCCAAGCGCTAGGAGGACAGATTTGATCTCCCACCGTCGAAATTGCTACAGAAGCGATGCATATATGAAGGGAATGTAGCCACTGCGATGCCCCCCTGGTGGCTCGCGACGGTCGCCAAATAAGTTTTGCAGACGTTGGCAGCGTAGACGGAGGCGGTCGGATGATTAGACCACCATGCATGCGCGAGCCGGTTGTGTCACAGCTCAAAGAAGCACACGACGGATGGCAGACAGTGAAAGTAGGAAATTTGCTCTCTTTCATTCTTGGAAGAGGTTGTAAAACATGGACATTATTTTTCATTTTTAATGCAAAATACTCAAGAAACTTGCACCTTCTAAGCAGATTCGGAGGAGAATTTTTCTGAATGTTTTGGACTAACTTTTTATCTTTCCCTTCCATGCTTTTTAGGCTTATAGACGATGTTTAATACAATTTGATGGTTGCATTGTCGAATATTTAGAAAGGTGGAATTTATTTTGTTTTCCTTAGAAGATTGCATCTAGTTTATTTCGGACCGTGTGAATGCAGCTCCGATTAAATTTGGTAACGTTCAAAAACTCTCACATCTCTGGTTTTGCAGGATAGGGTAGCATTACACCGATGATAGTTTGTCTTTAACATTTTCAGCATTCTGGTCCATATTCCAGATTTTATTTTTATTTGTCTAACCCTGTCTTTTTTATTTTTTAAACTTTTGCAAACAAAATAAAAAATATATTAAAAAAAAAATTAAAACTCCAAAAATAGATGCACGGATCTCAAGAATGAGCTTTAATGTTTCATTTTAAGCCATTTCGATTTTATTTTGAAGCAAATTCGAAATTCCAAAAATTTATTTAAAGTTCAGTTTTTAAAGGAATTTTGTAATTTTAGATTTGACATGATTTCACTTTTTAAAGGAGAAATGAACTTCAAGCTTTGCACTTTCATTTTTCAAGAAATAAATTAACTTCTCTTTATGAAAATTACAATTTCATTAAAGAGGGGTAATTTATATGGCATTCCAAAGGCTACTAGATTTTCAAAGCTAATCATGTAAATTATTTTCTTTTCATGCTCCAAGCAAGATAAAATGAATCCAATCATCATTTAAGATTCACATTTAGAGATAGATTTTAATCTTTTGTTTCATGCTCAAAGCAGGGTTTAAAGAAGATAAAACTTGTTTAAAATCTGCTTAACAAAAGAAGATAAAATCTATCTAAAATACTTCAAGATAAAATGAATTTCAACTTTACATTGTGGTCATATGAGGGCCAATCACATTTACATTTTCTTTTCTTTTAAGTTTCATGAACAATCAATAGCATAGCATAATAAAGTAATACCAACACAGGCCCCTTGTTAACAGTTACTTGCAAATCACTAAGGTATTCCTACCACTTATTTTAACATATCTTCACAAGCGTATAAGCAAACATTAAGTAAAAGGAACCTTGGAGAAATTTTTATTTCTTTGCAAGAGAGGGTTTTCCAATAAAAATCCTAACTGTGATGGTGATTTTGCAATTGGGCAAAACTACCACTCAACAGTACCAAAAGAGCTACCATAGGGTAGAAGTTATTAAAAATCATATGATAGGTAGCATAAATTTGAATATAAAGATTAATAGATTAAGCCACATGTAAATTTACTTATACTACATACAAAAAAAGATAAAAGGAGAAATGCAACTATTAAAGATCTCTAAGGCTAAAATTGGGGTATGCTTTCAGCGGTTCTGGCACATTGTCTGTCTATGGAAAACTAACACGTAGGCTACTGCAGTGTGCACACCTAGGTCCAATTTTTACAAGCCTAAGCTAGGATCCACCCCACCTCAAAAAAAAGCTTATTCTTTATATACTGTTCAGATATTTGCTTCAGATTGATTTTCATGAATATATTAGTATTTTTGTTGTTTGAATCTGAAGGATCAAGCAGTTCAAGACAATTTACAAATACAATTAATCCAACACTTGCAACAAAGTGGAAACTGGGAAGTGGTTTTTAATTTCCACAAGACCATAGGCCATGTGGGACAATGCATTTCAGTATGGAAACACCATCACCGTAGGATTGGAATTTTAATCGGAGCACACCAGATCATGGTGTACAACCCAGGATTCAAATCTTGGACCTCCTATATGGAATGTCAAAGTCTTTGCCATTAAGCCCACTCAGGTGCTACACAAAGATAAGATAATTCTATTAATGTCCACAAATGACTAAAGTAGGCTAATGGGACCCATCAAAAATGTGGGTCAATTGAATCAAAGATAAGATATTCAAAGGGGCAAGGATTTAACTTCCTCTGGCTATGAGAAGAAGCCCTCCTATTATTTCAAGATGAATTTGCAGGGCAGTGATTGGGCACCCCTAGTTATACAGAAGCCCTCCTAATTTTAATATCTTCATCACGCCCCACAATTTCCTCTTTGTCAAGACTCTGACACACCTCTTATCTACCGCTTCTTTAGGAGTGCTGCCATATACAATTTTAATGTGGTAATTCCCCAGTTGGCCAGATCATATGGAATTGTATGTAAACTTAACCTATGTAAAGGGCATTTCCCATTGTCTGGGATGATTTCAAGCAATGCTGCTCAACAAGTTCCCAAAACTTATATGAATCACTTCTGTCTGCCCATTAATCTCCAGACAATTAGCAGAACTGAACTGCAACTAGCAATCAAGCTTCTTTCATAACATCATTCGAATAAAACTTCAAAATTGTCTGTCTACATCACTCGTTATGGCATAATTACCACGTCAGTTCTTTAAAAAAGGTTTAATTTGATTAAGAAAAGTAGTAATGTATTTATATATATTTATAACACAAAATATATGTAAACTTAGGATTTCATTTTTCAACTTAAGGTTTTTAAATTAGAAGAAATTATTTAAAAGTTAAATTTTTAATTACTTTTATTTCAACTCAGATTAAATTAAAAAATTTAATTTAATCAAAACATATTTATGAATTACAACTGGATTACAAATTAGATCTTAAACTACATAAACCTAGCACTGGTGTCCATATATCAAACTCATAACCCTGTACCTGTGGATATGTGAAATAAATTTACTTCCTCTCTTTGGTTATTGTTTCTCTCTACGGCAGGTTTTCTTTTGAGTCATATGCTGGATAAGTTTAATAAAATAATTTCCAAGCAAACATACAAAAGATAATGATCTACATCTTATTAACATGCATCATTACTTTGCTCACAACAGTACACTTGATGAGTCTGACAAGAAGACTCATGCTCCTCATAAAGCATATTCTGAAATATCATGAAAGTAAGATGCCATAAAACTAGGATATTTGGACAGGAAATGGGAACTTGTCATAGTACCATTAAGTTCAATCCTAAAAAAGTACGACACTGATAATTTTTCAAAAGCAGTCCGAACTATAAGCAATTTTCTTCTCAAATTGTAAGTGTTTAACACCATTGTATACTTAGGTCTTCGTAAAAGATGGGTGTGTTTTAGTATCATATGCAAGAAATGTTTATCTAGTGCTCTTTACAATGCCAATGCCATTAAATTGAAACATACTGTCTTGGCAACTATATCATGTACAAAGGATCTCATGTCTCCCATAGTCTAAAGCTGGAGTGCAATTTTATTATGTCATTTTTGACATGGGAATAGACAATGAATACCTATCAGTTGTCTAAAGTTAGAATGTAATTTTATAATATATGAGAATTATATATCATTCTCAAGATGGCAAGTAGACAATTATTGGCCATCCCATAGAACATGCAACACTTCACGTTCAATGCTTCCAGACTAGTCCTATTTCAGTGTTTCCAATATCAATGCACTTGCACTTCCATCAAAACCTTAATCACTTGGCTCATAGCCATTGGGATCCTTGTCATGGTGATGATTTCTGTATAAACCATCTCTGTTTAAGCTTTAGCCTTTAACGCAATTTAAAAATAAGTTTGCAATAATTGTTTCTATATGAATCTTCTGGGACTGGTCATCCAAATACATATTTTATTGCATGTGATAGGCTGCACATTGCATTAAGAGATTTGACAGCATTAAGGGCACAAACTTGCTATGTTGCATGGAAACAGATATGGTATCAAATACAGGTTCAAGGTGCGGTATCAGACACGAATATGGCAAATTTTCAAGACCCCCTAATATGGATAGTTGGATACAGATGGATATGACATTATAAAATGCATATATACTTTATATATTAAAATAAGAAACATATACCACAAAAATATAAATTTTAAATAGCATATTTTCATTAATTAAGAAGATGATTGTCATTGCTTTTTAAATTTAAAATTTACTTTTTAAAAGTTGTGTATTCTTCTTTTAATCTAATGTAGTGGATACGGCTCTAAATGTGCTTAGGGCTATTGCAAATGTATTAGATATGGAACAAATAAGGGCATGTATTCAGATGCTTTTGCATACAGTACCCATGTATTTGGATAAAGTTGGATACAGTATCCGTGAGGTATTGTTGCTGGATCCGTATCTAATATGCAGATACAGGTATCAAAGCAAGAGGTTTGCCGGATACAGTAAGTGTAATTATGTCACAAAGCTGAGAAAATAACTTTCTTAGTTATTTTATAGAAAAGAAGTCATGTTTGCTCAAGCAGGTTACCAGATTCACTTGGTATATATCTTTTTTTATAAGTTACACCCTTTTGATGCATATCATATATTATCCCATGTAGCATATGATTACATCAGGGCACCAATTATAATAGTTTTGTTCATAGGACCCCAGCATCCATCATCACACAAAAGTCTAAACAAAACAAATACACTTTCCCGCAGGCTTTCTCAATGTCCAGGAAATTATGGGATTATTGAAAACACGTCAAGAAGCAGATTAGTTTCATCAACTGCAATCCTCAAACCACACTGTACCCTATGATCTCAGCATCCAGCACAGATGATTCTACACAGCTTAATGGCAAATGCTGGATTGCAATAAGATGTTTCACTTCTTCAGTTTTTCTCCAAGACACAGCAAACACAGAGTTTTGCATATATTACTTTTGTATTATTTTCTGGCGTTGTCAATAAGTACTTGATGCATAAAATTACGTACTCAAAGAGATCATAAGTTGAGATGTGAGAAAAAAATTGCAATTTTGCACCACTCACTGATGGTGCAGATTAGTAAGATATTTTGGAATTTATCAATTTTATGTCTGTATTCTAAAAAAATATGACCACTGCCTATGAGATTGCATTCACCAGTCTAAGATTACTTCCTAGGTGAAGAAATCATAGCATGATAAATGAGAACTATGATGATGGTCTATTCACACTAATAGCTTCTTAGAGTCGTTTTATCAATTCTTTTGGGGTCATCTCAAGGCCTATCAAACTCGAATGTTATATAAGCTTTGTATAGGTAGCTTGTATTATAATCATTCCCCCATTTCACTTGGTTGCCGAGGACTATTAGGACATTCACAAAGTAATCATCCTTGCTGACCAGCACAGCCTTTATTGTTGGTAAAAGCAATTTATTATGTTATGCATTTTAAATATGTTTCATGTGCATATTTTAAGAGGAAAAAGTTGGTACATTGTCTGGTATACTTATGCCATCAATAATTCTCATTTGCAGTCATCTTCATGAACTGACATCTTGCAACATTATTTTGCTGTACACCTTAATCTATGTTTGTGCAGTAGACAAATGAACGCATCTCTCTTGTAAAGGAACAAGAGAAGAATAGTGTCCTTGATGTCCAAATATGAGAGTTTCAATTGCTTAAGCTTTGATATTGCGGAAGAGATAAGGTATTATTCAACTGAAACAGGACAAGTTCAATTTAAGCTGTTCTTACTATTAGGTAACAACCACACAAGAGAAACTATTCGATCAAAATAATACTACATATCCTAGCATGTTCCATTTTGTTTAAGAAATGCTCAATATGGACTTTTCAGTTAATATTTTGCAAGATTCCATGTATGTTAAATAACAGATCATTTATGAGTTCTAAAATCCAGCTGTGTTCAATTCAAAAACCAGGATTATAAGAACTTAGCAAATCGTCATCCTTGACAAAAGTTGTCACCCGTAATATGAAGTACACATAAAGAATTAAGTCTGCAATTTGAGTTATGGATTCATTTTCTTGCAGGTACAAGCCACCATCACTCACGTAAGAAAACATCTCTTAGCTTGATGAGGGAGCTCAATGTAAAATCAATTATACATTGCTTGTTAGTTTATAGCATACATCTCTGCTAACCCATAGTTTCTCTTAGGAAGCACCTCTTCTTGAATTGTTACATTTTTAGTAAATAAAGACTCTATTCCAATCGTCCTGGTCATACACTCCATAAACTCCGTTTTGTGTGTTCTTAGGTTGGAGAAGCTTTAGAGACTACATCCACTGCCATTGTTGTCCAGGCAGAATTTTAATTCACATTGACTTATTTTAGTCATTGGTTGAACATTAATAATTTCAATATTTCTTACTTTCTCCACTTCAAAAATCTAGGACAAATACTTCAGTTATCTCCTATATAAAGGAGTCTTTTCAGATTGAAACTCATGAACACAGTATTTATAATTGTTTGTTTCCCTGCTACGGTAACTTTTACTGAAAGTCAAAAAGTTTAACAACTCAACCACAGGATTGACCACATACCTTTGGATGATATGAAAAGTGGCCCGCTTTTAAAAACCTGCACATACAAAAACCCCATACATCCACATAATTCAGATCCAAAAAGGCAGAACACATCGCCACAACTGCACCCAAATAATAATTTAAGAAAAAAAAACTCAAACCGAGCAAAAATGTAGTTAACATGGACATCAGCCTATTGTTGTTGTGTGTACTATGTAAATATATAGATGCAAAGATATAGAACCATTTCCACCATCAAAAGGAGCCCATATGCTTCATCCTAAGCAGCTGACATGACAGCCTAACTTCGGTTCTTTTAATTCACAATGACGCATATCTACTCTGGTAGATTCAAATTACATGGCATTTAAGAACATTTGCAGAATTGTAATTGCACTGCTTTGTGTAAAAAAAATGTTCTTGAATTTTCGACACAATATCTTGTCAAGACCCCCACGGTTTGACTTCTTAAAATTCGACTTGTCCCAGCTTAATTTAGGAAACGCGTGGACTCTATTTTATCTTGTGAAATGAACAACAGTCCCAGTCAAATTGTAGAATGCTATAGTTCTATCAAGATTTTACTATACCTCATTCTGCAGTGCACATGGTTTGATTACAATGAACTACCACAGAAACCTTTCGTATATTCAAATTAACAACCCTAAATGCCACATCATTGCAATTCAAAATCGAATTCTATTTTTTCCAGTGCTAATAAAAATCAATGATCTCTATTAACTACTCCCAGCAATGATGCATTGTTTAAAGAAACGCCGCATCATTTGCGCAAGTTGATATAATCTACGTCAATTTGAAACGCGATATACCGCTCTCACAGAAAACTTATATAATATAGGGTTTATAATGCCCAGAAAAGTACAGGCCCATAGCATCTAGAAGCAAGAAATATAGTCAGCAGGCAAAATACCAGTTCGCAAGTCATTTTGCCTTTCTTCGCTTTTGCAGTTAAAAGTTTTTTCCTTGTTACCCGGTTTTTCGGATGATATAAACTTCTTGTTCTTTGATGCAATACAAGACGCATTTCTTGGATATATAAATATCTCTCGCGGCCATTTTGTATTTGCTTCGATTATGATAAAGCCTTGCTAATTCGATCAACCAAAGGGAAATGCAAAGCGTGAAAAGTGCATTGACGCATTCGCACAGCTCAGATTCAATGCATCGCCCCGCTAAAACGCCTTCCAATTGTTAAATTTTAACCAAGACCTTCCTACACAGATTTCCCAAACCCCTTCTAAATTCGATAATTTAACCACATCGCCCCGCTAAAACGCATTCCAATTGTTAAATTTTAAATGCGCATGTCAAAAACAAAAAAAATGAAAAAACAAGTGTCCATTTTAAATGCGCATGTCAAAAACCAAAAAAATGAAAAAACAAGTGTCCACGGTTTTTGATTTTTAAATACCGTATTCAAAACCCCGTTCCTCGGACGGTCGTATGGCGTAAACGGCGCAGACATTGTATCTCTCTCACCATACAAATCCCCGCTGTATTTCCCACGTCGTCCCCCTTTCCTCTCCAAACCACGACCAGAGACCAAAGCCAAAAGAAGATAATGATCAAATGAGGATCAATCTTTGGGGTGTCCTGAATAATAAAAATTAAATGATAAATATGAAATGAAATAAAAGATTTTAATTAGTTCAGGGAGATCTAAATAATGGAACCTCAAATATGGAAGTACAACTCCTCAAATCATATCATATGATCTTTAATGTCTTTGAGAAGGCTGTTTCTTCTGACTGATTTGGGTTAGCAATTCCCCAACTTTTTCTATTTTATTGTCTTCAAATAACTCTGTCATAGACCCGTTTCCAAGTGTTTTTTTTATTTGCCACGGATGTCTGAAAAACTCTGGCACTTATAGATGAAGTGTTCCTCTATCTCTACTGCATAAAGTACATATCATTTCTTCCCACTACTACACCTGTGCTGCATAAAGTACATATCCTTTCTTCCCATTGTTCTTTGGGTGTTGTCCATCTTCCAGTTTCACATCTAAGTCTATGAGAGCTAGTCCTTAGAGCAATGAGGATTTTTTCCTTCCACTTGATTTCAGCTATATATGCTTTTTCCTTGTGATCATATGTTGAGTTGTCTTTTCCTACTTGCATTTTTCCACATTCTACTTCTAAACTTTTCATTCACATAGCTTTTGATGTCTTTGTTGAAATTTGGGCATTCATTTATGTTGATTTCCTAACGTTCCATCCATTTCTGATTTTGTTTCACAACTCTTCGTCCTTAGCTGCCCTTGGCCATATGTCGTTTTTCATGTTTTCTATTTTTTTCAAGTAACATAACAACTTGGTCATAGCAATTGCTTCTAAAGGAAACATTCCAGTTTTAGCTAGAATAATTTCATAAGGGGTTGTGGCCTTAATTTTGAGAAAAATTGTGATTAGATATTTTTGAATCCTTTTTATTTGCCTCCATTTTGCCTTTGTTGTGCCACTAGCCCACACCTCGCAACCATACAATAGTGGCTTTAATTTTGAGAAAATTTGTGATTAGATATTTTTGAATCCTTTCTATTTGCCTCCATTTTGCCTTTGTTGTGCCACTAGCCCACACTCCGCAACCATACAACAAAACCGGTGTAACAAGTAGGCCAAATAAAACCTTGGTGATCTTCTAGTCCTAGAACTCAGTATTCCTACACCTATTTTGAAGTGCATACAATGCTCTTCAATCGCTTTGAATTCTTTTCATCCTACATGTATTCCAATTGAGTTTGTCATGAAAGTCTATGCCCAGGTATTTGTATTCTACTACTACCTCAAGTGGTTATCCTGCAAACTGAAATTTGAGTTGTTGCTTCTTCTGTTTTGTTGAAAAAATCATGATTTTTGTTTTGCTTGTGTTTACCTATATCCCAACTTCCTTACAAAAGGGTTCTAGAGCTCGAAGGTAATCTCCTAGATTTTTGGTTGTTTTGGCCATAAGAATTACATCGTGTGCATACATGAGGAGTTTTACCACATATTTGGCTAAGTGCACACCCTCTCCCCCAAATTTATTTATCCATTCTTCTAACTTGTCAATGTACAACCCAAATAAGGTAGGAGATAGAGGGCAACCTTGTTTAGTACCTATGTCACTACCAAAACATTCAGATAACCCTTCATGTGTTCTAATTCTAGCTTTTACATGCTCATATAATCTGTGAATTGCTGCCCTATAGTGAATTGGAACCTCTAGCTCTTCCATTATGCTCCATAATTTTTTCCTTGGCATGTGGCAAATGACTTTTTGAAGTCTACAAAATAATAGAAAGCCTCCTCTGTTTTGTCCCATATTTTTTTCACTGTGTCTGAGTGTGATACAGTGATCAATAGTTGAGTGCTTGGGCCTAAAACCTGTTTGTCCCTTTGTTCTCTTTGAGTGATCAATAATATGAAAAGTAGTAATTGAATATCTTAATTTAATTTTAAATTGTGATTAAATTAAAATTTAATATGATAATTTTTTGTTTAAAAAAATTATCATTAAAAATTTATAACTACGTTATTATTATTTATTTTTTTATTTTTTATTATTTTTTGTTATTGTGAGAAACTTTTATGACTGATGTATAGGGTTGAGCAGTCTTCTTCCAACCATGACCCCTCGTAAAGCCAAGAGCTCATAGAGAATTTAACACAAAGCCACCACACACCCACCCCTCACACTTGCCCACGTTGCGGTTTTAATTTTATTTTATTATTATTTAATGGTATGTGAATGTTTTTAAATCAAATTTTTAATTTTTTTCAATACATAGACAAGTATTAAATGACTGATGTATAGGGTTGAGCAGTCTTCGTCCAACTATGACCCCTCGTAAAGCCGAGAGTTCATAAAGAATTTAACACAAAGCCACCACACACTCACCCCTCACACTCTCGCCCACGTTGCGGTTTTAATTTTAATTTATTATTATTTAATGGTATGTGAATGTTTTTAAATCAAAATTTTAATTTTTTTTCAATACATAGACAAGTATTAACGTGGAAACATAAACATAGACAAGTATTAACGAAATTTCAAGCATAGAATATATCATTAGATTTGCATCATCACATAGAGGAACTAGTAATTACTTTTCTTTTTTTACAATTGGTCAAAGAGTCAAGTTGCATTGTCTCGATTGTAGTGTCAAATCATGGTGCTATCATTATAACCCTTATCTTCGTTATAACCCTTATCTTACCTCGATAAACATGACCTGAAGTGAGGGAGACCCCGGGTGGCTAGGAGACGATGTTACCATTATAACCCCTATCTTGCTTCGATAAACACAACCTGGAATGAGGGACACCCCGATGGTTGGCTGGAAGACGATGCTACCATTATAACCCCTATCTCGTTTCGATAAACATAACCTAGAGTGAGAGACACCCCCGATGGTTGAGGTTGGTACCGTCATCATCAAACCGGCACACACTCAATGGACTCAAGTCAGACTACTACCTTTGCCCCAATTGAACATGCCCCGAGATTTGAACCTAGGTCTTCTCTTGGTAAGTGTTCAACGTCTTACCAATCCACTAATCCTTGGGGACAAAAGGCTTTATGATAATCCAATATGATTTGAATTGAAGTTGCATGGACTTGCATCTTACGGATCACATTCTTCAATTGACTGCCTCACACCAACTCGATTAAGTACTCACCTTTTAAAAATGTTTATAATACAGAGGTAGACTTCTATATATAAAAGAAATCGGTTACATCCATAATCCTTTTCTACTATCAAGGAGGGTTTAAATCTTGGGGTTGCCTCATATAACCCTTATTTGTCTCGATATTGTTGTTTCGACGTGAGATAGAGATCATCGGTCACTTGAGGTTCATACCATCGTCATCGGTTTGACGCCTACTTAAAAAATCAGACTACTACTTTACAAAAAAACAAACTTTCTCTAAATAAACTATTTTTAATAAATTAAAAATTATACTTTATTTTAAGTGTTATTTTTAACATATCAAAACTCAATTCAAGGCAAAGTATAATCTTTTAGAAACATCTTAGCCATATGAAAAGAAGGAACACTTTCTAGAGAGATCTATGCTCTCGTGTCTAATACATATATTTTTTAGTTTAATTTTTAGTGTTTTATGTTTCTAATAATGGATAAAAAGTTAATAAACATTGAGTTGTACTTTATTAGCTCTTTTACTTAAGTATTGGATTTCATTTTTTTTTTTAATTTTTATTAACCTTTAAGATTGTTTATAAAACATTTTTATATTTATTTAGAAAATAATTTATTGATTTATGATAAATTTATAAGTTTAATTGTATTATAGTTTTTAAAGACTAGGTGAATTGATAAGTATTAGTGTGGTTGGGTACTTACCAAGAATAAACTTAGGTTCAAACCTTGGGGGTGCCATTTAGCAAAGCAAGTAGTCTAATTTGAATCCTTTAAGTGTGTGTTATACCGACAATGACGGTACGAACCCTGAGCGACCGATGGTCTCCATCTCACGTCGAACCAACAACAACGAGACAACTAGGCTTGTTGGGAGCAATCTTTGTAGTCTGAACCCTGCACTTACCAACCACTAATAATAGTGGCTATAACCAACTTCCCTATGTAATAAAAAGAAGTGTAATTGTATTATCTTCATTTAACATTAAATATGTAAATTCATAATTACAAACAATAGTCTAATTATATTATTTAGATATGATATGCAAGTGATTTACTTTCTAGAGAGATCTATGCTCTCGTGTCTAATACATATATTTTTTAGTTTAATTTTTAGTGTTTTATGTTTCTAATAATGGATAAAAAGTTAATAAACATTGAGTTGTACTTTATTAGCTCTTTTACTTAAGTATTGGATTTCATTTTTTTTTTTAATTTTTATTAACCTTTAAGATTGTTTATAAAACATTTTTATATTTATTTAGAAAATAATTTATTGATTTATGATAAATTTATAAGTTTAATTGTATTATAGTTTTTAAAGACTAGGTGAATTGATAAGTATTAGTGTGGTTGGGTACTTACCAAGAATAAACTTAGGTTCAAACCTTGGGGGTGCCATTTAGCAAAGCAAGTAGTCTAATTTGAATCCTTTAAGTGTGTGTTATACCGACAATGACGGTACGAACCCTGAGCGACCGATGGTCTCCATCTCACGTCGAACCAACAACAACGAGACAACTAGGCTTGTTGGGAGCAATCTTTGTAGTCTGAACCCTGCACTTACCAACCACTAATAATAGTGGCTATAACCAACTTCCCTATGTAATAAAAAGAAGTGTAATTGTATTATCTTCATTTAACATTAAATATGTAAATTCATAATTACAAACAATAGTCTAATTATATTATTTAGATATGATATGCAAGTGATTTTCATCGTCTCGTTTAAATCACTTATCATGTATATTATTTGTTCTTATGGGGTCTTAAAATATATCCTTGTACTAAAGGTAAAATGGTTTTAATATCTATGATACCATAGGCCATATGAAACTAGGCTTGTTGGGAGCAATCCCTATGGTTTGAACTTACCAGTTACTAAAAATAGTGGCTATAACCAACTCCCCTATGTAAAAAAAAAAATTAATTGTATTATCTTTTAAATATATAAATTTATAATTATAAACAGTAGTCTAATTACATTATTTAGATATGATATGTAAGTGATTTTCATCCTCGTTTAAATAGCTTATAATGTATATTATTTGTTCTTAAGGGGTTTTAAAATATATCCTTGTACAAGGTAAAGGTAAAATAATTTTAATATCTATGAGACCATAGGCCATATGAAACAATTCCTAAAGGATGTTATTTGTTCAATACGTATTTCTCCAATGTAGCTTTGATTATTGAAATATGGGTACAACTATACCCCATAGGATTGAAACCTTAAGCCTTTTATTCAGAGTTCTAAAGTCTTATCATCAAGTCCACTCAAGCTGTACATAGTTCGTGCAAAATACTTTTTAATTTATCAATATTTAGAGTACGATAGGTTATGTTGATGGTGTTATTGTGATGTCTAAGATTTGTTTTCTTTGTATTATATTATCATTTTAAAGATAGAATTATCTTTGGATTGCAATAATGAAATTGGTCCATTTTACATATCGAGATTTTATAAGTGTCTTAAGAGTGAGATCATTGTCAAAAAAATTTCTACCTCTTTCAAATCTTAACTTTGATTGACATTATTGGTCTATGATAAAAAGTTTATATTGAATAAATTTAAATTTACATGTTCAATATTATTTTAAGTAACTTTGCATGGGTGCAATAAGTGTGTAGGGTATATGTGCAAAACATTTGATACAAACCTTGAAAGTTGGAGGATGTAGATGTGAGGATATAGAGGTATTTAAGGTTTGAAGCTACAAGGATATATATAGGGTAGGATGCATTACACGCAAGTGCCACTCATGCATATGATGTGTCGTGGTAAGTTACTAAGAGATGATACATTCATCTAAACACCTAATACAAATATAAATCCTTGGCACAATCCTAAAATTTTGGGTACATGCATTTATACAATATTGGGTTTAAGACTTTATTGTGAATGGGTAGCATAGAAATAATAGGAGAGAGAGAGAGCTCTTAATCTTGAAATAATTTAGATCAATTGTTTTCGGATTTACTTAGTTGTGAATACAAAGTATCTGGTGTAGATGTCTAAAATTAAGGTACATGTCTATAAGGATAGTAAAGGTTTGATGTTGTAGGAGTATGTGTCAGTTGAGATACATTTGTATGTGCTAAAATACACTTTAAACATTATCGTGCACCTAACACATCATTTGATGCATTATGATGTGTGTTATGTGCATCTAAGCACCTATTGCATTATGCATCCTTCGTGAAAACCCAAAATAATAGATATATGCATCTAGACAATATTAGTTTTTAGGCTTCATTGTCAATGGGTAGCAAACTTGCTTATATAAGAAGAATAGAAGAGGGCTATAATGATCTTAAGCAAATATTTAACAATATATGTGACTTCTATTGTGGGTCACTCTCATTAGAATAACAAAACATTACATTTGCTATTGGGTCAATTAGACCATATCCAACTTGTTTTTCTATTATAAATATTCGTCATCAAAACTTTATATTTCCTTTATAAAATCCTTGATATCATTTCATGAAGAGATAAAATCTGCCTTAGTTAGTTACCACCAAAAATTTGAATTTTGTAAAGATGGAGATCAACACTACAATTTATTAAATTATTTATTACATTTGTAAAGATGGAGATCAACACTACAATTTATTAAAATTTATTACCTTACTTTATTCTTTATAGATATGCTAACATTCCAAGACACTGCCTTCATTAATAATTGATGGACATAAACAATAATTCCATTATTGATTTGATCCCTATATCTATTGTTATTAACAACATAACAATAAATTATGAATCTGCTTTAATTGAAATATCTCTCCATTCTTTCTCAATGGCAAATTTTGATCCCTATAAGACATGTTGTGGTTTGTACATAGTTTTTAAAATGGAGTTTCGTATGATTATGGACAGGGGAGAAGAATTTTGCCTTTATTTTTTGAAAAACAACACCACTTTCAACTTCCACTTGATTTCCTATAAAAGCACCATCATATTTAATTTTAACAAACCCAACTTCTAGACATTTCTAGTTTACCATGTAGAATTATGTAGATCCTTTGTGTTAGCTACAACATTGCAAATGCTCTTTATATGTATATTCAAAACCTTTAACCAAAAAGGGAGCACTTATTTTTTCACATTAGACTTCTTATTATGAACACCATGCCTATAAATGTTCTACAAGAAAGGGGCATACAAGGCTTTCTTCATCAAGCAAAAAAAACTTTGCATTTAATTATATTTATATTGTTGTGTTTTGAAAAGGAAAATATATATAGTTAAGAATACATGTTATTTTGAAGAAACTTGTTATTGTATTTTTATTTTTTTATTTTAAATTCTATGTTTTCCATCTCATTTTAATTTTGTACTATGTTGACATGCAATTTTTTTAGTTAGTATGTTAAATGTTTTATTGAAGTTGAATAATAAGTATGTAAGAAAAGACAAAAAAAAAAAAATCTTAAGTATGTAAAGATTGAGACTACATGACAACATTTTAATTTATGAAAAGTATAATTACTATGTTATATATTTTAAAATTAGTTATATGGGATTGGCTCGTGCCCACTCAATACTATAAAAAGACCATATATTGATATCACAATAGCTTTGCAATGTGTATATATTATTTGATAAGATTCAAACTTTGGTCTCTCCCTTGAAGGTTGAGGAACTTAACTCATTGAGCTTATGCCACTTGATAAAATATTAAGGTTCACCAATAATATTTAAACCTTGGTTTAGGACATGAAACTCTTCATTCTAACCAATTTCTCTATATCCCATGGACATGCTTACTATATTATATTATTTTATAAGTTTCATTTCATTATATTGTTATTTAATTATTTCAAATGTTTTTTCAAATAGATTTTTTAACCATGTATATATTTTATAAAAATTTAAGTGGATCATTTCCTAATGCATGTTAAAGTTATGCACATTTTATAAAATGTTAGGATTATTACATCACCTATTAGGGTGCTAATTGGTGTTTGATGTGGTTATAATGGGTTCTACCCATACACATGAGTTGGTTACTTGGTCATTATGTTATATGACCTTAATTAACTTTATCTTGCACTATAAATATAATATTTTGATGACAATACAATAGTCTTGCATCCTACTAGTCTAACATGTGGTATTGAGCAGGCTACGAATGAGATACATGAGTGGGATAGAAGTAGATTCAATATTAGAGAAAGCCAAAGTAATTGAGTTCTCCTATTTTTTCTATTGTTTATTTTACAAATATCAAGTAGCTATGATATTATCTTCTTTATTCTTGTGGAGTGTGTACCTATTCACATATGTACATATGAATGGTTGTGTATGTTCCTATTCACATGTTTACATATTAATGGTTGTGTATGTTCCTAATCACATGTGTACATATGAATGGTTGTGTATGTTCCTATTCACAAGAGTGTTGTAGGCAATTGCATTTGTTCTTATTTGTAACCTTGGTGATTAATCATGAAGATCATGAGTGTGTGTTGCCTTGGCGAATCTAGATGTAGATGTAAGTTGTTGTTATATGCTAAATTTTCCAATGATCAAGGCATGCAGTTGTAGGTTCCTACCGAGAGTAATATGCAATAAAAGTTTGTGAGCTTGAGCATTGTTTGGAATACTGCATAGAAGAGTGCAAATGTGTCATGATTGACTTGAAGAGTGTTGGCAATTATGCCATATTATCTCACAGGTAAATTTCTCTAGGATCAAATATCACTCACATAATAACATATTCACATAATAACATAAACATCTCATAGAGCAAAGATTTATTAATCAAACTTTATTACATTCAAAATATTCGATTACATAGCATAGAGCTTTGTCTCTAATATATAACCTTACAAATGATTTCAATATTCCTGACTATTACTCTCCTTAAACTCCCGAGAGATGCAACTCTTCACATGCCTCACATTATGACAAAACTCTCATGATTACATAACCTCTCACTTTACATATTGACACATATTTATGACTCTTCACTTCCATACTTGACACCTATCATCTATGAATCTTCACTTGCACTCTTGACACCTTGCACACTTACAACTCACACTTGCACACCTCATAGTTGGACTCTTGACACATTTTACACTTTATTATATAACACAACACTCTTCACACTTTGACACATACTTTAGACAAACACACTTTCTAATCTAATATTTACAATAGTACTTAATGGTACTTCAATATACCAAATAATGTAATATCTCCAACACCCCCCGTATTACATTATTTGGTGTGAAGACTTTTAGTCTTCAATCTTTTATCTTCTATCTTTGTCTTGTTTCCATCCATAAATTTTTCTTGATATTTTGGTACTATGTCTAGTCCAATGCCCTATTTTTTGTTCTTTTGAGAAGTCAATAAATGTATTATTATATTGTTCTCATGACAAGAGTTAATCTAAAACTTCTAAAGATAATCTTATTACATCCAATACAAATATTATATTCTTGATAGTTCCCATGGCCTCAATTTTATTATGTTTCTTGATGATATATTTTTTATTTCCGTTGATGTATTTAAATTCCATTGTTCTTCCTCTATTGACCAATTTAGGTACTAAAATAAGGTTATTTGTTATACCCAAAACATACAACACATTTCCTAATATGCATTATGAATATGGGAAACCAGGTTCGACATTCCCAAATTCTTGTACATGGTAAACCTTGTCATCTACTATCTTCATTAGAATGTTCATTTTAATTTGTATCAAGTTAAACCAATATAATATTTTTGTCATGTGGTGATTTGCACTTGAATCCATGTACCATAAATCTTCCTCGTTTATTATTTTTTGATGGATTTCATATGATCTTGTTACATGTCTTTGAAAATATCTTTGAGCGTGAAAATTTCTTCTCATCAAATTTGATCCTTTAAATTTGTATGGTCTCCCTCATATATTCATTCTTCATGATTACATTTCCTTTTATGTAGAATTTTTTTTTGTGGAAAACACCCCTTTCAAGATGCCACTTTTGGGTAAGTCCCAAGCAGGCAAGGGTATTTGTTATGCCAAAATCGTCCAAGGCTCGCACCTGGCTTGCCCCTTTGGCACACTAAAAAAGCTTACCTAGCCCAAAGTAAATCAACCAACAAGCCATGCATGTACCAGTTAGAAAGGTTAGCAAAAAACTAATTACTCAAGGTTGATGTAGATTGCAACAATCATAAGGCTTTCTCCAACCTACTTTCACCATGACTAGCACTAGCAACACCTTCATTATATTTATTGATCAAATAAATAATTATATGCTTGATTCCCTTAAGAGCATCCATGTTAGCAGACTAGTTGATCGAGGTGATCTCTTTCAGACCTCTATCCACTTCCCAATTTATTTATTTTTTAAAACATCTTCGACATTTCTAGGCCAAAAGGCCTTTTAGCCAACATTTAACAAAGGAAACATAAGAATGATATTTCTGAGCTAGGGAACTGAAATACCCTAACTGAACCAAAGAGAAACTAATGCAAAGTAAAAAGGATCTAGGTACCTCTAGTACTAGAGCCATCTAGAGAAAAGATAGATAGAAGAGCATCCCTGATTTGCAAAGCCCACTATTTGGGAGGGTGGTTGTAGCAAGTAAGATCACCTTTTTCCAACGCCCAATTAGCTAAAGTATCAACAATCTTGTTTTGTTCTTTGACCACATGATTGTATTCAACTTTCAAAAAGCCCAATTAGATTAATTGAATCTTCTCAACAATTTTTTAATTCTTCAATCAACGTTATGATTCTTAGAAGGTCTCTTCAATAGATTAATCATTACTTGGGAGTCAAATTTAACCAACACCTTTTTCCATCTGACCTTAACAACCTCTAAAAGGCCTCTAAGGATACCATACCCCTCAACAAGGTTATTATAAAGGATACCCAATTATCAGCAAAAGTGAAAACTAGGTAACCATCTAAAAGTCTACCTATTCCTCCTACACTAGCTTTTCCAAGGTTCCCCCTAGAGGCTCCATCTGTATTGACTTTTCCAAAATACTTAGGAGAAGGTTGCTAATTCCTTGTTCTATCTATCTTTCTATTACTCACATTCCATTTAAGTTTATTGCCAATAGTAGAGTGAATCTTCAATCTTGGCATTACTTGATCTCATCATTGGCGAGAGTCTTAAGGGTGATTAAGGAGTTGTTCGACCGATTTAACTAAGTTGGCAATGGTCTTTTGCTAAATATAGTGAATATCCTTCATTTCCTATTTGAAAAGTTTGTTGTTTCTTTCCTTTCAAATATTCAAAGGTAGGATTGTTGTTCCCATTCAAACTAACAACCTGACAAAATGATCAACAACTTCCTGTTTAGGCCAATCCCTCCATAGTTGTTCAAGAGTAGAAAAATTGGACCAGTGCAAACCGAGTAAGATAGTCATTATCCTTGTAATGTCCCCATTTTGGCTTGTCGGCAGTGTGGATGCACTCAGGTGTTGTTTGGACATTGCAGGGATGCTGATTGCTTTTAGATGCCAGTTTCCGGAAGTCATTATGTGCTTTGATGATGGACTTACTATTTTTAGTAAGTCAGTGGCTAGGGTTTCTGACCGTGCAGACAGTGGATTGGTGTTCTATGCAGAATTGGGTATCCAGATGTATCTTCAGTTGTCAGTTTTGAGTCCGTTTGGACACTGGAGCAGGAGACTTACTATTTTTAGTAAGTCAGTTAGGGTTGGCATTTTGGGAAACGGGAAAGGTACGTTTGTCATCTACGGCGAAAAGGGTATCCGTTTCTACCATTTGATTGGTGATTGGATGTTGGGAGCCTGATTATTTTTAATGCCCGAAGTTAATTAATATTATATTTAAATGTAATATTTAAATATATTAAAGTTGGGCTTATATTTTTGATTAAAAGGGGCCTTGTGAGTACTCGTTTTAAAGGGGAAGAAATAAAGATTTGATTGGAAAGATTATTTTATCATTTTTAATTACTTTTGTCACCTTGGGAAGTGGGACGCTCATTTTGGCTCTTAAGTTATGAAATTAATGTATTTCTTTTATCCCACATTCATCAAACATGAGGATCGCCCAACTTGAAGAAAGAATAAAAGGGCGTTGAGGAGGCATAAGGAGACATCTTTTGGCTATTGAATTCTCTTTGTCTTGAGGAGAGCTTGCAGGTTTGCAGGAGCTTCCAATTTCCAGCTTTGCTTGTGACGAAAACCACAGCGAGAGGACGCCATTGCCGGGAGTGAAAGACCTCCTCACTTTGGCAGTTGCATTCTCAATCTATGGGAATGACTTGAGCAGATTGGGATACAGATTTTCAGTGTTTTTGTGACTTGGTGATGAGTTGAAGACCATTTTCAGAAGACATTACTTGCAGCTCCTTTCCACCACAGTGCCGCACCATTTGGGGGTGCAAAGACCTCGATTCTTCAGTGAATACTTGCTTGCTTTGGAGAGCATTACCTTGGGAGGTTTCCTATAGCCCTACTGTACCATTACCAAGAGATTTGAGTGAACATTGAAGCAGATTTTGGTTAATATGATGTTGGTCGTACAGTACCAAGCTGAACGTATGCTTTGAGGAAGGATGTGAGGTTTAGAACTTTGTATTTCAAAAGTTATGAGCAAAAACTTGGATTTTCTGTAGCTGATATGTGTTTCCAGCTTTATATCAGTCACCAATAAATTCGGGTATTTTCATTCCCAGCTCTATTCCTTCATTGGGTTTGTAGTTAATGTTGGTATCTTGCTTGTATCCGAAATTCATAGCGTTTGGAATAGTGGTTTGTAAGTTATGGATCATTTACAGTCTGTTGCACTATCTTTTCTGAGTATGCATGACAAGTGTTTGTCAAAATGACTTATTGAAAATCTTAAGTGAATGAGATCCTTTGAAGGTAGGGGTTTGTATATTGAATGATTATATGTATTTCACACCAACAAAACTCAGAATATTCCAAATCAACAAATATTAAAGTGCAAACACAAACAATTACATAAGGGGAGCAGTTTTACAGTTGTCTCAGTTGGGGTGGGACACTACATTGGTATCAGAGCAGGTTCAACACTGCTCGCCTGTTTGGGTATCCACTTTGCTGCTACAATGTCAAATTTTCTACCTACAATTACAGAGTTGCATGATCAGTTTGTTCAAGAATGGACCAATGCCAGTACGAAATTCAAAGAATTAATGTCACTTTGGGATTATGTGGACATGAGAATGAGGCAACAACCGAATGGTGATGAGAAAATGAACCTTCTTGAAAAGATGAATAGAGAATTAACTCTCATTGATGATAGGGTTGAAAATTCAGAGGTTATTGAAGAAGGATGCAAATCAAGGATTGCAGATGATGGTGTAAAAAATACTTCATCACATGAAATGTGTTCATATGTACCACCGAAATTCCCTATGGTCATGCATGCACATAATAATGATGACATTGATCACAAGATTCATGATATGGAAGCTGATTTGGACTCGGACACGGATACAGGAAATGGTGGTGGAACTGCAGTTTTAGGATTGCATACACCTAGCAATGATGGTGTTGAGCACGGAGGCGATGACTTGACAACAGATGCAGATTCAGATTTTGACATACCATTTGGAGTCTCTACAGCTGTTAGTGGACATGTAGTCACTACGGGTTTGGCTACCGGTGTTGTCCGTTCAGTAGAGTCGGATGTGTATGTTGCTTATGATGGTGTTGTCACAGATTCCAGAGCAACTTTTCCTGATGATTCTGTTACTTATTCTCAGCTTGTGCATGGAATTGTTTTTGAGCGTCAGGTTAGTCATGGTGATATTGGGATTGACAGGTATACTGCAGGTGATGATACATTTGCTGATTCAGAGCATGATGGTACAGGTGGTGTTGGATTTGGTCTTCAAACCAAATCTATGGTGGATAATGCACAGATTAATCTACCTATGGATGATTCACAGTGTGTTTTTACAAGGGGAGTTCATCCTGAGGATCATGGTTATTGTGACGGTATTGAGCAACATGGTTCCCTTACATCGGCCGACACTTATGAGCGCAGTCCTGGCGTTGGCATTGGGTTAGTGGATCGTCTCATTGTACCATGGGATCCTGGTGTGTTGACACCTGGTGGTGACCTTGCACCAGAGGGAGATGTTTCTCCTTCTAGTGATATTGCTGCCCCAGATTCACAGCGTGGGTTAGGCACAGAGGGCAGTATTAGAGATGAGCACCCGGTCAGTACAGTTGAGATTGACTTGTTTTCAAAGTAGTGTCGGGTAGTTGTTGCGTTGGTTGACCGCCAGATTGAGGATTCATGCACATGTTCTTGTTCTAGCCCATTAGTGCATGACGATGCTTTTCATGACACAGTTGACGGAGACCCCAGTTCAGAGCTAGAGTCAGTTATTGTTGAGGGTGAGTCTCTACATGTTGAGAGCGGTCATAGTTTTCTTGATGGGCATGCTGATTTAGGTGATAAGTCAGTAGAGTATGCGGTTGAGGACTCTGAGGTTGAGCCGGATTCAGTTTTCACTTCAGTTCATGAGACTGGAAAGTGCAGAGGATCTGACTCTGTTCTTCTTACTGGAGGTGACAGTTTAGGGATACAGATGTGTGATATCGACTGTGAGCATAGTTATGATGCAGCGCATAGTTGGAGAGATCATCTGCAGGTCTCAGAGGAGATGATTGCTCAGGCTTTGTCACATCTTGATCGTGCTCATTCATTTGTGGAGGGCCTCCGTCATTCAGCTCAACTCAGGGAGAGAAAGGGAGAATTGATTGATGACCCATCTATTGCTAGCATGCAGACTCTTACGCATGCTTTGGAGAAAATCAAGTCTGATTATTTACAGTTATTATCAGATCGGGACGTGGCTGTCGAGTTCACTCGGAGGACTTTTCAGAGATTAGCAGAGAGAGAGCAGGAATTGGATGAGATGAGTTTGCAATTGTCTTTAGCTCACTACTCTCTTGATCAGGCGAGGGCTCAGTTACCTGTTGTAGCTACTACACAACATTCGGAGTGGGTGACAGAGAGCACTGTGATTCGACAGTTGGTGGAGGATATGCATGAGATTGGGTGTGATGAGGAGTTACATAGCATTGGCAGAGTTTCCCCTTCCACTCAGCAGGATCAGCATGAGCATGGTGTGGATGATGGTGTTTCCCCTTGGCAGGATGCCATTCCAGTTGTAGTTGATTCCATGACTCTTTCCTCATGTGACGATGATGATGGCGAGGTTGGTGAGATTTTGATGGATTGCATTGTGTGTTATGCTCACCAGTTCACTTTCAGCCCATATATTAATGAGTGGATTTCGTTTTTGTTGACACATGGTCATGGAACGAAATATTGTGACGGTGGGTTGTTTCCTTCTTTTGAGTATGAGGTGTTTCCTTCTCCAGAAGGAAAGATGGTTTTATACAGGGATGGTGGACTGTTTCAGCGGGACAACGCTTTTTCAGAGATTGAGTTTGGGATTAGCAGCTTTACACCTGCATGTATATTTTTCCAGCAGGATTCTTCAGACAGTTATGATGTTTATATGTTGGATTATGGTCTACTCCTTGGTGTGAGGTACGATAGTGATCAGTTACACATCTGGGATCCAGGGAGTTATCAGTGGTGTTTGTTCTGTCCCACTGAGTCGGCAGTTGCTGTGACTGCTAGGCTCTACTTTTGCCCATGGGATCCGGGAGGTATGTATCCACGGGGGACAGTGGTCGGTAGAGGTTGCGCTATGATGTTACTTCCGTTAGCTGGTTGGTGGCAGGAGTTAGTTCAGATTTTCAGATGGGACTCTGCTGCTAGGTTGCAGATCGACAACCATTGGACTCCAGTCTTATCTCTTTGGGTTGATTGGAGAGAGATTCTAGTCAGGGCACGAATACCTTGGTTATCGAGAGATGATGGAGAGTTAATTATGGCTTTTCTTCAGCATACCGTCCTTGTTAGGCTCTTCTGTTCATGCAGAGATCTCATTTTAGACTGGGTTGATTCTTTTGACACATGGAGTTATGGTATCATCATGGTGTCTTTGGACTTTGATGGCAGATGTATCCCTAGGAGAAATTTTTTCAGGATGGATAATGCTGATTTCCATATTTACCAGTTGAGGGAGTCTGATCGGCATTCTTGTTGGACCATTGTGGTGAGATCAGCAGAGCGTTGTGATACCTTGATGAACAGATTGTTTTCTTGGATGCCCTTGATCAGTTTGGACAGTGTCATTGTAGGGATGGATCATGTCGAGTTGGTTATCCTTGAGCCCCCTCAGGATTTTGAGCACATTCTAGACAGGCACACTGGTTCCGATTTTGCGGATGAGCTTAATTTTGATATACAGGAGTGGGATGTGCAGTTTGAGCAGATGGAATTTATTGTTGTGATCAGAGTGGTGCAGCGTCAGCGTGGTAGATCTGACATGACGATAATCTGGGACCCAGGGATCACATGGTATTCATTCTTGAGAATGATGTGTGATGAGTTTGGATTGCTTGAGGACAAGCAATCTCGAGGAGGGAGGACTGTAATGTCCCCATTTTGGCTTGTCGGCAGTGTGGATGCACTCAGGTGTTGTTTGGACATTGCAGGGATGCTGATTGCTTTTAGATGCCAGTTTTCGAAAGTCATTATGTGCTTTGATGATGGACTTACTATTTTTAGTAAGTCAGTGGCTAGGGTTTTTGACCGTGCAGACAGTGGATTGGTGTTCTATGCAGAATTGGGTATCCAGATGTATCTTCAGTTGTCAGTTTTGAGTCCGTTTGGACACTGGAGCAGGAGACTTACTATTTTTAGTAAGTCAGTTAGGGTTGGCATTTTGGGAAACGGGAAAGGTACGTTTGTCATCTACGGCGAAAAGGGTATCCGTTTCTACCATTTGATTGGTGATTGGATGTTGGGAGCCTGATTATTTTAATGCCCGAAGTTAATTAATATTATATTTAAATGTAATATTTAAATATATTAAAGTTGGGCTTATATTTTTGATTAAAAGGGGCCTTGTGAGTACTCGTTTTAAAGGGGAAGAAATAAAGATTTGATTGGAAAGATTATTTTATCATTTTTAATTACTTTTGTCACCTTGGGAAGTGGGACGCTCATTTTGGCTCTTAAGTTATGAAATTAATGTATTTCTTTTATCCCACATTCATCAAACATGAGGATCGCCCAACTTGAAGAAAGAATAAAAGGGCATTGAGGAGGCATAAGGAGACATCTTTTGGCTATTGAATTCTCTTTGTCTTGAGGAGAGCTTGCAGGTTTGCAGGAGCTTCCAATTTCCAGCTTTGCTTGTGACGAAAACCACAGCGAGAGGACGCCATTGCCGGGAGTGGAAGACCTCCTCACTTTGGCAGTTGCATTCTCAATCTATGGGAATGACTTGAGCAGATTGGGATACAGATTTTCAGTGTTTTTGTGACTTGGTGATGAGTTGAAGACCATTTTCAGAAGACATTACTTGCAGCTCCTTTCCACCACAGTGCCGCACCATTTGGGGGTGCAAAGACCTCGATTCTTCAGTGAATACTTGCTTGCTTTGGAGAGCATTACCTTGGGAGGTTTCCTATAGCCCTACTGTACCATTACCAAGAGATTTGAGTGAACATTGAAGCAGATTTTGGTTAATATGATGTTGGTCGTACAGTACCAAGCTGAACGTATGCTTTGAGGAAGGATGTGAGGTTTAGGAACTTTGTATTTCAAAAGTTATGAGCAAAAACTTGGATTTTCTGTAGCTGATATGTGTTTCCAGCTTTATATCAGTCACCAATAAATTCGGGTATTTTCATTCCCAGCTCTATTCCTTCATTGGGTTTGTAGTTAATGTTGGTATCTTGCTTGTATCCGAAATTCATAGCGTTTGGAATAGTGGTTTGTAAGTTATGGATCATTTACAGTCTGCTGCACTATCTTTTCTGAGTATGCATGACAAGTGTTTGTCAAAATGACTTATTGAAAATCTTAAGTGAATGAGATCCTTTGAAGGTAGGGGTTTGTATATTGAATGATTATATGTATTTCACACCAACAAAACTCAGAATATTCCAAATCAACAAATATTAAAGTGCAAACACAAACAATTACATAAGGGGAGCAGTTTTACAGTTGTCTCAGTTGGGGTGGGACACTACAATCCTCCATAGCTCAAAGGCTAAGGGACACTCAATAAAAATATAACTAAGATTTTCCACATTCTTTCCACACAATTCACATCTAAAAGATCAATGAAAGCCACATTTCATAAGTTGCTCACTAGTGAGCACCCTTTGATGCAATAAAAGCCAAATAAAAAAACCACCTCAGGCTAGAGCTTCTGAGCCCATAACTATGTAAATATGTCATAGGACTGGATGGGATTATTGTGGCATAAGTCCAAATAACCTTGAGCAATTGTATACTCACCCTTAGTCGTGTTGTTCCATCCAAAACAATCCTTATCATGGGACCAAGAGAGATATTTCATATGAAGGTTGCATTTGATATATTTCCTTTGCCTTTCTGGAATTTGAATAGGCCAATCCTCAATAGGGGTCCAATATCTATCAACCTCTAAATTACCAGTCTAGTACTGATAATA
Organism: Wollemia nobilis; assembly: GCA_028583015.1. Taxonomy (NCBI): domain Eukaryota; kingdom Viridiplantae; phylum Streptophyta; class Pinopsida; order Araucariales; family Araucariaceae; genus Wollemia; species Wollemia nobilis. The sequence goes on along the minus strand of JAQPPZ010016833.1, from coordinate 2,219,092 downwards.
ATTAGCTACCTTTATCCAGTTAGCTTGGTGTGGCTCCTCCATCTAGGGCCTCCAATCAGGGAATTGAGTTAGCAAAGTTTGGTGATCGTCCCAATAATTTGTTCAAAAAATTACTTGTTGACCATTATGAATGATCCAAAATAACTTCTTCTTTATCAAATATTTACTAGTCCTAATAACCACCAAAATGGAAGAACCTCTGGTAGGCAATTGATAGCAAACATGATCTCCAAGACTTTTGTTTTTAGCATATTTAAAATAAATATTTTTGGCCCATAGAGCATTGGGGTTATTAAAAATCCTCCAATACAAATTTGCATCTAAAGCCTTATTATTTTTAATTGTAGATCATAATCCTAATGCCCCTTCATGCTTGGGAAGGCATAATGTATCCCATTTCACCAAGGCCTATTTTCTTTTCTCCTTAGTACCACTCCAAAGGAACCAATGATTGATTTGATCTAGTTATCAAATAACTGCCTTTGGGATATTCAACAAAAAAGAAACATAAATAGGCCTTGGTGAAATGATTGAAGGATTGATTTTACCAAGGTAATTCTACCCCCAAATGAAATCCACCTATTGGTCCACTCTCTAAATTTTCCCTTTACTTTTTCCAACAACCAATTCCATTTTTTTGTCTTTGGATATTGATAGGAATGTCTAAATAAGTGATTTAAAGGGAGGCCTTCATATATCTTAATTTATCTAAAACTATGGATTCCAGTATGAGAGAGCAGTGAAAAATAACTTTTGATTTATCTTCATTGATCAATTGCCTTGTAGCATTAGAGAAACAACTAATGATTTGTTTAATTATAGAGGCTTCCTTAATCGTAGCTTTACCTAACATAGTAGAGTCATCAACAAACTAAATATGAGAGATAGGCCTGGCTCCATGAGCAATGGTAAGTCCCTTAAGGGTTATGTTTTATTTATTTTTGGTCATAGTCCTACCCATGCATTCATCAAGAATGATGAATAAATAAGGGGAGAGGGGTCACCCTACCTGATACTCTAGAATTTGGGAACAACTATGAAGGGCAACCATTGATAAGAATTGAGTATGACATCGAAGAGATACATCCTATAATCCAATCTATCCAATATTTAGAGAAGCCGAATTGCCTCATTACTTTGATGAGGAAGTGTTAATCCACTTTGTCATAAGCTTTGGATAAGTCTAAATGAATAAACATAGATGGAGATTTTTGCGCTTCCATGGAATGGATTGCTTCTTGAGCAAGCACTATCTCATCCATAGTCTATCACCCTTCCACATAACCTCCTTGTTCAGGGGAAATAATCTTATGTAAAAGTGGTTTTAGCCTCTCTACCATGATCTTGGTAATGATTTTCAAAAGAACATTACATAAAGCTATTGATTTAAAAATTAAGATATGTTCTGCATCTTAAAACTTTGGTACTAGAGTTATATAAGTTTTATTGATTGCCTTCAAAATTTCTTTGGTCTTCCTGTCTTCTTCCACCACCTCAAATAAACCAATATGAAAAATATCCCATAATTCTTGGTAAAATTTTATGGGAAATCCATTAGGCTCAGGGGTATTTCCTTTTTACATTTTAAAAACCACTTGTTGAAGCTCATTAATAGTAACTAGAGTAGTTAAAACAGAGATCTCAAAAGTGATAAGAGTGGGGATTGCTTGAAAGACATTTTATTGATAAGCTGAGTCAAGAGATGCAGTAGTGAATAGTTTATAAAAGTAGTTGATCGTGATAGACTTGATGCCATCCCAAGCGTAGACGGAGTCTCTAGAATCTGATTTGAGGGAAGAAATAAAGTTCTGCGATCTACGGGCTAGAAGAGATTTGTGAAAGAATTATGTGTTTCAATCTCCTTCTTTGAGCCATTGAATCCTAGATTTTTGCTTCCATAAGATCTCTTCTCTTTTTATGATTCCTCCAACTATGTTGTGAGTCTAATTTCATCTATACTTCTACTCTCAATGAGGCCATTTAAATGGATTTTTTCATTCAACTCTTCAAGTCGAGCAATCACTTCTTCTTTCTTTTGCCTGACATCTTCAAACTTCTTCCAATTCTAAATATTGATTTTGGATTTGATGTATCATAAAACCTTTTGGAAAAATAGAATATCTTAGTCTCATACCTTGGTTTACCTTCCTACCACCATTGCTACACTCGAGGCCTAAAGGAACTATCTCTAAGCCACATTAACTGAAATTGAAAGGCCGAGAAATTGACATTGGTTTTCTATATTTCAACCATGACTAGCCAGTGATCTAAAGCAACATTGTTAAGATTTTTCACCTTAGTAATGTGTCCATGGATTAAGAAATTATTAATGAATAAGAACCTATCCAATCTCTCCATGATACAAGTTAAGCCTTGCTTTCTGTTAGACCAACTTATGAGACTGTTATCTAGCTGGATGTCCACAAGGTGAAGGTTTTCAATAAATCCATTCATGAGGGCTCTGTTTCCATCCAGATTACTATTTCCCCCCATTTTCTCATCCAAAGAGAGGATGGTACTAAATTATTCTCCGATCAAGACCCAAACTTTAATAAAATGGGAGATAATATAAGTTATATCCTCCCATTATCTTCATGTTTCCTCCAAAGTAATCAAAGCATAAATAGTCAAGCAAAGCATAATTTGGTTAGATTGTCTACTTTGTGCAACCACAACCAAGAGATCCCAACTACAAACCATATGGTGAATACCAATCTCTTTTGGGTCCTAAAGGTAAGCAATGTCGTCATAAGCCCCATGGTAGTTTAGGGAAGCCACTTTTCTAGCTGGCTAGATTTTACTTGGAATTGACTCCATTTCCTCTATTAACGTATTTGTTTCCTAAAGGAAAACCAGACATAGTTGGTTTGTCTAAATCATTATTCTAATTTCATTTTGTTTTGAAAGACTTCCTTTGAGTCCTCTAATATTTCAAGTGATGATATTAATTAATAATGGGACTAAATATGTTGGTAAGGGAATTAATCTTACCTTTCTCTACAAATGTTTCACCTTCTTTTACCATATGATGTTGATTAGACTTGCGACCTCCCTTTTGGTTAGTGTTCATCTTCATTTTTTTTTACTTGTTTATTGTCTTACCCCAAATGAATTTGGGATAACTTCTAACCTTGAAGTATGCGTATACGAAACCAAAGTGTTATTGGAAGGTTAAACAAAGTCTATCTTGGGATATGAATTATTTGAAGTTTCAGCATTTAAAAGATTGTTCTTGTCTATGTTTCCTCCCTTACTTTTTTTTGAAAATCTTTGATTTGTTGGTTTGTCTCTGAGTCCTTCCTTACATGTTTAAATTGTGTTTCTAATATTTTTGTCTCCATTATGTCATCTTCCTCACCCAAGATATTATTTGTGGAAAAGAATTCCAAACATATTAGTTGACATCATCGTTTGATTCTTCATAACTGTTTTTTTTAGTGTTATTCTTCTTAGGCATTTGGAAACTTGCTAAGTTCATGTTCTATTTCTTTTGATCTGAAATCTTATTTGGACAGACACTATACAAATGACCACATTCATGGTAAATTATACAATGGAAATGAAAGTTCTCATAGTCCACCACCTACTCCCAAGTATCCTCCCCAAATTGTAATGAGATCTTTTTTGGAATGGGTTTGTCAAATCCATTAAGACACAAATTCGAGCATAAATAACGTGTTTAAATTTGTGCATACAATAAACAATAATCATGAAATTTCCAAGGGAGTTTTCAATTGTAGAAAATACAACCAGATTCCAAAATTCAAGTAGGAGGCCAAAGAGTCTAACCCACACATATCCTATAGAAGGCATCTCTTCTTCAGCTTTAAATTTAGTGTGCCAAGGCTTCATGAAAACCCCCACCCTTCAGGGAACCCTTTGAAATATTCTCTCTTTATCTTCATCATTAGCAAAAATAACAAGAAAATAACCATTGGGATAAACAAATATTTATGTCTCATATTTTGTTTTCCAGTACTTTCCATCCCACACTTTGAAAGCAAATAGGCTTTGATAGAAACCTAAGAAATGGTAAATCAATCCTCTTCTATCCATATCTTCTATGCCATCATAAATGTCACTCATTTTTAGCTAAACTATTAGGATTTCATTCATTATTTGTAGATATCCTGACTTAGTTTTTTTGTGATCAATCTAAGGCATTCTTAGAGATCTATGAGAAGCCTTAAGATTAATGTTAGCATTTGGATCTATTTTGGGGATGTTCCTTAGCGTCGATATTTCTTGAGTTTTAAACTATTTTTCTTTTCCTAAGAAGGCTTCTCTTATTTGATATGCAACTTGAAACTTATTTTTGGGTCTCTTTAATCCATGCCTTGGACGCTGAGGAAAGGTGTGATTTTTGTTTTTTTTTTGGCAACAAATTGGAAGTAGCTTTCAACCAGCTTCATAATATGAATATTTGTTGAATGATAGATTCCTAACCCATTATGGATCTCTTGCAACATATCCCACATTTATATTGAGTAGAAACAACAAAAAATCTAGCTGCTAGGACCCACAGGCACTGAAATACAACCTTTGTCGTTGCTTGCACTAGACACAAAAACAAAACCCTCGCACAATCGCCTTCAAACCCCCTCAACATACCACCCAATTATTGAAAAATTATATTTGTAAGGCTATATTATGAAGACCTTGATGTAGACTATATTATAACTCCCAAAGTTTAATTTTTTTTTTTTAAATAATCAAACAATTCTTCAAATTTATTCTTCCTTCAATATTCTGTTTTCAAATTTTAATCAATCTTCAATTCATTCATCAATTTTCAAATTCAATTCTTTAATCTCCTTTTATTTCCTAATTTTTCAAATTCAATTTCACAAATAATCTTCAATTCTCAATAATAAATTTCAATTCATCATTCATTTCATCTTTATGTCATTCAATCAAATTTAATTCTTTAATATTCTTATATCTCTTCAATTCATGTCCATAATTTCACCTTTAAATTTCAATTTAATCAACACTCCACTTAATTCAAACTTCAATGCAAATTTCAAATGTTTTATTTCCTTATATCTCCTATGCATTAGTTCATTTCCTTTTAAATTCCTTTTACCTCTCAACTTTAATCTTAGAACAATAAGTCAATCTCCAGATACTTATGAGTCTAAAAATTATCATATAGATCAAAGCAAACCTTAATGCTTTACGTTATACTCTACCAAGTCCTTGATTTGCACCAAATTATATCTTTGTCCACACTGTTTGAATTGATTGAAGCATTATCGGGCATTACTCAATGAGCTTGTCACATTACTTTTGTCTTCTCAGGTTATATTCCTCTATATCAAACCAAAGCTTTAATGTCTCTTAAGTAAAATATTCTCAAGTCTACATTCATTCTTCTAGGCTTTCAACATACTTATCTTTATTCACATTTTGCTCCAATTCACTCTAGTCCATTCCTCTAATAAGTTTCTCTTCGATATTTGCTTTGGTTCGCTTCTCCAATAATCTTCTCTCTAGCATTTACTTTAAGTTTCTCCTCCAACAAGATTTATTCCTCCTTTCATGTTCAAAAAACAAGCATTCTCTCCATAGAATTTTTCCAACTCTCAATTGAAAATTTCGTCTTCCTCCATGTCTTCAAACTAGTATCAATTGTCTACTTCTTCTCTCATGTTCCATGTTATTCCAACCTCCACACAACTTTCTTCTTGTTCGTCTACAATCCAAGTTCTACTATAATCATCCAACAATATTCAATCTCTTATCTTATTTCAATCACTCTTCTCTCTAATATTCTCTTCTTCTCCTTCAACAATATTATTTTTCTTCAACAATCTTCTCTTTCAATTTTTTCTTTTTCACAATATCATCCTCCAATTTTCTCCTTCTCTACAATCTCTCCTCAAATCAATCTTCTTTCCTCTTCACTCAATGTGGATCTTTGAACCAAGAAGGTGAAGAGAAATAAAGAGCCCCAATAAACTAAAACTAGAAAAGTAGTAATTACAGAATCAAAGGAAGAAGATAGCAGATTCACAAATTACACAATATTTATCCTAGAAACCCTCAACCAGGAAAACCAACACAGTATTATCTTATTATTGCATTAACTTGACTATCTCCAATACAATAATATTCTCCTTTTGTCTCTCTTCAAACCCTAATGCAAGTGCGATATATATAACAAAGGCACATGCACAAATTTTACAATATCATGGGCAAAAAAGCAAGGGTTCAAATATAGTAACCCTAAAAGCCCATATGGATCTAAAAATAACTTAAAACCCTAAAACCTTGAACCTCTATGAGTATATCATACACAGAATCCACTACCTTTTAGTGTTAACCCCACCAGAATAACATGGAAAATATTCAATATATTTCCAAAAGTAGGCTCTTGCCAAGATATCTTGAATACCACTGTTGGTAATAATTTCAAAGTATCTCACAAGTAAATTTCTCCAAGATCAAATATCATTCTCATAATAACATCAATATCTCATAAAGTAAAGCTTTATTGATAATAAAAGAAATATATCAAACTTGTTACATTCAAAATATTTAATTATGTAGCATGGAGTTGCATCTCCAATATATAACCTTACAAATGACTAATATGTAACCTTAGAAATGAATCTTCAATATTCCTAACTATTGCTCTTTTTAAACTCTCGGGAGATGCAACTCTTCACAAGCCTCACGTTATGACAAAACTCTCATGATTACATAACCTCTTTCTTTACATCTTGACACATCTTTATAACTCTTTCACTTCCATACTTGATACCTATCACCTATGACTCTTCACTTGCACTCTTAACACCTTGTACTCTTACAACTCACACTTGCACACCTCACACTTGGACTGTTGATACCTTTCACACTTTATTACATAAAACATAACACTCTTAACACTTTGGCAGATACTTTAGACAAACACAATTCCTTATCTAATGTTTACAATAGTACTCCATGGTACTTCAATATACCAAATAATATGATATATTCAACAAAGAGGGGAATGTTTTATCCATTATTTTTACTATTTTTTTATCTGCAAATTAGTTCATGAATATCTTCCTCTATTTATCATTTGATTGAAGAACAATTAAAAAAATAAAGGATCTGTGTTGTTCATACATTGAAATTTTTTGAACTTTGAGGTTTGTTGCAATGTCATGCTATCTAAGAGTAATGTTTTATTGCTATCTAAGGAATGCAAAGAAATAGTTCTTATCTTGAAGATATTTGTTCAAAATAATGTGGTGTCTTCTAAACATTGTGCTGCCATAAAACTTGTTGTCTAGCCCTTTATCGGTCATCTTGAAGTGATGTACAAGCAACTAGACCATCTAGAGAGATGTACATAAAGGATCATCTAAAAGCAAATGAATTATTCATTTGAAGTGAAAAATGATTAATCATCTAAAAGGATAGTTGATTGGGTCATCCATAAATGAAGAATTCATGAGGAAAGGTCATCTAAAAGTAGGGTCATTTCACATGGATCATTTGAAAATCCCATGAAGAGTCATTTCACGTGGATCGTTTGAAAAGCCCATGAAGGATCATTTCATATGGATCATTTGAAAAGCCCATGAAGGGTCATTTAACATTGTTGTCCAAAGGATGATTAATGTCCAAGGTTGTAATATTATGAGATACCCTCTCAACATGTGAGAACTTGACCAAGTATCATCATAGAACTTGAAGATTCACCTCAGAGTTATTATACCTTGCACCATTGAATTATATCATCGTCTTGCTAAAGTAAAGTGTTATCATATGGAGACAAGAGCATTAACTAAAGGAATGGTTTGCATGAGATTGAGATAAAGATGATATGAGTTGGAAAAATCATTGTGAGTTTCTCACCGTTGTTTAAAGTAAAAACTTGATATGACCCTTGTGTAATAAAAGTAGTGATAGACCATGTTTTTAAAGATCTAAAGTTGAGTTATTGTGCATGAAAATATCTATTGCATGTAAATTGTTATGGCAAGTTGCATGTTAAAAAGTTATACCCTAATTAGGAGGATGATATATTAATCATAGTCATTGATAAATATTTGATAGAGAGGTAATTTCAATAGTGGTTACTCACCATTATACTCATTTTGAAGAAGCAACAAAGCTATCTTGACCAAATCTAGGTGGAGACATTATACTTGAAAGAGAGGAGAGTGTTGCACATGGAGATAAAACACAAAAGTTCTATTTTGATGATTAAAGACAACACATTGGTACATGAGTTTACCATACATTTACTCCATTAGATAGTGACACTCCACAAAGTGTAGAACTCACATCTTATCTCCTACTAGTGTTAGAGGCACCCTATAGCCACTGGACGATTTGTTGTTATGTTGTATGAAGATGTCACAAGGGAAGATATAAATATATATTTGTATGAAAATCCTAAATTTACCTAGATAATGCATCTTTATAATTGTCTAATCTATTGAGATTAATGACTGAGAATCGTACACAAATTTATGACCATTTTGACTTCATTAACAAGTCAAGAGCATTTGTTGTTTTAGAGACAACTTAGTGAAATGTCTATCCCACATTCATTAGAATAATGTTATCTAAGGCACTTATATTATGTTAGTCATCCACAAGACTTTGACGTCATGTGGTGAACATCAAAATTACTTTGTTGTGCTTTCCATGTGATTTGATTGGTTAGTGCTATGCAAATGTGTGATAATGATGGTGATGCCATTACAATGTTAAAGATTTTTTTTTTTGAAGGTAAAATTCCTAAGTCCCACATTATTTATGTTAAAAGGTATATATCACTTATATATTGTGTTAATGTGTGATGGTGATGGTGATGTCATTATAGTTTTTAAATATTTTTTTGTTTGAATGTAAAACTTCTATATCCCACATTATTTGTGTTAAAAGGTATTTATCACTTATATACTATGTTGGGAATATCAATATTGCACTCACCTATAATGAGATGCTTGGGCTATGGACTAATTTGTAATTGATGAAATTAAATTACAATGCAGTCAAATGTAATGAAATGTAGTGAAATGTGCCTAAATGAAATGTAATGCAGCCGTCATTGCAAATTTAATAAATCGATTAATTATAAGATTTTCTAATGTAATTAGAATAGGTAGTTGGGTAGTATTGTAATGATGTCCTAGGAATTGGTTGTGTTAACAGCCAAGACATTGCTTTTAATAGAACCCTTTACATCATTTTTAAAAGGATAGAACATGTATGCAATGCAAGACAATGCCATGTATGAAATCTAACCAGTGGAGCTAATGCCACTTGATTAACTTTTGAACATTTTATTTTGACTTTACTTTACGAAATTATTAATTTATAACACTCTACATTTTGAGTCATCCTTGTAGCACTTCTATGTGTGAGCACAAGAAGTCCCTATTTGAGCCCATACACACAAAGAAGTGCAATAGGTTGACCCAAGAGCACCTCAATGATGCAGTATAATCCTAGGCTTCGCATCAAACAAGTAAAGGGGATTGACTTATATGATGTGATTGACTTGAATGAGAGTTGCTTGTCCATTGATTTAAAGAACTCTAATTATTACAAACCCTAATGTTTGACATGATATATTGCTTGAATATTGATGAATATTTAACCTGTGATTTAAGTCTACTTGGATTAGATAAAACCAGATTTTATTTTAGTACCATAATAATTTTAATTAAAATTTGGACATTTGGACCTGAACAAATATTTTTTATTTTTCTAATATCCTAATTCAAAAGATAGACACATTTATGGTCATCATAAAGTTCTCTCTAAGCCTAACACACTTGTTATAGAAGCAATACCAAATGTTGCAATGATCTTTGATAGTAGTCACTTGATTGAGGGGGGTACATTAGTACATGTTTCTTAGAGTTTGCAATACTTCAAGATGTTTCTAATGATTGTGATGTGTGAGGAGATAATGTATGCTACCTTGCTAATATTCAATGGTTGTGTTTGTGGTCACTAGAGTTTGTGATTGCGAGAAGTGAAGTAAAAGGGCATGAAGCCTTACTTTAATTTATTTGTGAATAAGTGCACATATCACTATTCAATTGTTGGCTAATTTGATATTGTTATCAATAAATTTGACTTGATTTTGTGTACTTTTGTGTATAATTTTTTATTACTATAATGCATTGTCCTAGTCCTATCCACTTGATGATTTCTTGCCCCTATTGAACTAGTAATGTAATAAGGGGGAATGTTAGGATTATTAAATCATCTATTAGGGTGTGAGGTGGTGTTTAATGCAGTGATGATAAGTTATACTTAAATACATGAGTTGGGTACTTGATCGTTATGTTACCTGACCTTAACAGACCTCATATTATACTATAAATATAACGTTTTCATGGTAATACAATTATCCAACAATTTGCTAGTCCAACATATAATTCATATAACTACACTTAGGTACCACATTGATGCACCAAAATTCACATGTAGTTAAAGCATAATATGACCATGTCATAGTTTTCTTTTGAAGATACCTCAATATCTAAACCATATGACATGTACTTTTTTTACAAAGACATATACTCACATGTATGATAAACATATATTTTCATTTAATTTTTAGTGTTTATGTTTCTAATAATCAGTGAAAATGTCAAATGTTAGGTTTGCACTTCATTAGATTTATCATAAGAATTGGATCCCTCTCAATATTTGGATCTTCTTTCTTAATGATGATTTTTATAATCCTTTAGTAGAATTTGCCATATAGAATTTTTTATGATTATTTAGTTAGAAAATAATTTCTTGAAGTTTTAAGTTCATCATAAAAGCTTTAAGTCTAATTTTTTAAATATTTATTTAACATCAAATATACAATTTTATGATTGTAAATAATAATATCATTATGCCTAATTATCATTATAGACATAATATGATAGTTATTTTTATCCTGATGAGATGAAATTGTGAGGGACGTTTTTCGTAGGACTGCCCAAACTTTCAAACTTGTTTTGGCCATATTTCACTCATTCGAACTTGGATTGAGCTAAAATTTTGAGGGTAAATACCTGACAAACTCTATAACATCTCCACCAATTTTTAGATCATTTGGATCAACATATATCCTAGCACATAGCGCATCCCTATGTGTGAACGTGATTTTTGGCAAGCGACTATGTAAGGATTTCATTTGGGTTAAGTGCAAGCAGCTTCAAAGGTTGGTTTTCAGGGCCTTCAGGCCCTTAGTTAATATTTTTATGGTTTCTGCTCAAGATTTTTGCAGGATATGTTGCAGGAGAGCCAATATGGGTTAGAAATCTATCTTTCAACAAATATTCATGTTGTGAACTTGAGTGACAATGACTTCCAATTTGTTGCACAAAATAAAAGTGAAAATCATACCTTTTCACATCATCTAGGGCATGGATTAAAGAGATCACGAAAAAAGTTTCAAGAAATTGATTAAAAAATGTCTCAGATCTCAAGTGAATTTGGTGCTAAGATGCACCCACAAAATAAATCTACTGTGGAAACCCCTGTCAAGGGTAAGAATTTCGAAGAATCAACCCCAAAAATAAATTTTAGGGATGCCCTCCATGGTGGACAACCTTAGCCTAATGCTAATATTAATCTTAGGGATTCTCGTAAACCTCTAAGAATGCCTAATATTGATCCTAGAAAAATAGATCAGGATGTTTTAAAGCCGTTGATGGAACTCCTATTGTTAAGCTTGATATGGGCAACATTCAGACTGACATTAAAGATCTATAAAAAAAGGACTAATTTGTTGTTTTGTGGGTTTTCGTCCGAGCCTATCTGCTTTCAAAGTCTGGGCTGCAAAAAGCTGGAAAACAAAAGGTGAGTTACAAATCTCTATTTATCCAAATGGTTATTTTCTTATTTTATTTGCTAATAATGAAGATAGAAAATTTTTCAAGGGGGTCCCTAGTTCTTTGGAATGGCAGGGCTTTTCATGAAGCCCTGGCATACTAAATTTAAAGATGAAGAAGAGATGCCTTCTACAGGTCCCGTGTGGGTTAGACTCTTTGGCCTCCCAATAGAATTTTGAAATCCAATTGTTTTTCTTCAATTGGAAACTCTTTAGGAACATTTATGATGACTGCTAATTGTACTAAAAAATTTTAACATATTATTTATGCTCGAATTTGTGTTTTAATGGATTTTGACAAATCGCTTCCTAAAAAGATCACATTACAATTTGAGGAGGACACTTGGGAGCAAGTAGTGGACTATGAGAACATTCCTTTTTGTTGTATAATTTACCATGAATATGGTCATTTGGCTAGTGTTTGCCCAAATAAAATTCCATATCAAAAGAAAGAAGATATAAACTCAACAGGTTTCCAAATTCCTAAGAAGAAAAACACTCTAAAATACTAGTTATGAAGGATCAATCAAAGTTATCTGCTACTATGTTTGAAATTCTTTCCAAATATGATATCCCAAGTGAGGAAGAGGAAATAATGGAAACAGAAATATTAGAAACACAATTTTAAGATAAAGGGAATAACTCAGAGACAAACCAACAAATCAAAGGTTTTCAACAGAAAAAAAAGGAGAAAATATACACAATAAAAATAATATTTTAAATGTTAACACTTCAAATAATGCAAGTTCTAATATAGACTCTGTTGAACCTTTTGGTAACATTTTGACTATGTACAAACATTCTTCAAAGTTAAAAGCCATCTCATATTCAATTGGAGTAAGTCAAGAAATAGGGAAAAAACTGAAGATGGATTCTAATCAAAAGGTAGTTTGCAAGACTAATCAATATCATATAGTAAAAGAAGGTGAAAATATTGTAGAGGAAGGTAATATTAATGCCCTTCCCAACTTTTTTAATCTTGGTATTAATGAAAATCATCACTTGGAATATTAGAGGACTCAAAGGGAGTCTTTCAAAACAAAATGAAATTAGAAGAATGATTAAGATAAATCATCCACATCTTGTTTTTCTTCAAGAAACGAAGATTTCAATAGAGAATATGGAATCAATTACTAGTAAAATTTGGCCAGCTGGAAAAGTGGTTTCCCTCAATTCCCAGGGGAACTTTTGGTGGCATTGCTTGCCTTTGGGACCCAAAAGAGGTAGTTATTCACCATATGGTTGGTAGTTGGGGTCTTTTGGCTATAGCTATTCAAAGCAAACATTCCAACCAAATTATGCTCTGCATTACTATTTATGCTCCGAATAATTTGGAGGAAAAAAGAAGACAGTGGAAGAATATAACTTATATTATTTCTCATTTTCTTGAAGCTTGGATCTTGATCGGAGGAGATTTCAATACCATTCTCTCTCTAGATGAGAAAAATAGGGGGAAATAGAAATTTGGATAGGAGCACTGACCTCATGAGCGAATATATTGTAAACCTCCATCTTGTGGACATCCAACCAGATAATGGCCTTATGACTTGGTCTAACAGAAGTCAAGGCTTAGCTTGTATAATGGAGAGATTGGATAGGTTCTTGCTCTTTGATAATTTCTTAATCTATGGTTAGATTCCTAAAGTGAAGACTCTTAACAATGTTGGTTCAAATGATTGGCCAGTCATGGAGGAAATATGGAAAACCAATATGAGTTTCTCTCCTTTTTTATTTAAGTTAATATGGATTAGAGACAATTCCTTTAAACCTCAAGTGCAACAATGGTGGAAGGAAGGTAAACCTAGGTATGGGACTAAGATGTTCTATTTTACCAAAATGTTACAATATATTAAATCCAAAATCAAGACTTGGAACTGGAAGGAGTTTGGGGATGTTCATAAAAAAACATGAAGTTATAGCTCAGCTTGAAAATTTGAATAAGAAAATCCATTTAGATGGCCTCACAGAGAGTACAAGTGTAGATGAAATTAAACTCACAACTCAGTTAGAGGAATGGAAAAAAAAAACTCTTATGGAAGAAAAAATCCAAAATTCAATGGCTCAAAGAAGGTGATCAAAACACAAATTTCTTCCACAAATATCTTCTAGCTCGAAGATCTCACAACTTTATTTCTTCCCTAAAATCAGATTTTGGAGATGTTGTCTACACTTGGGATGGCATGAACTCTATTGTTGTCAATTACTTTTCCAATATTTTTGTTGCTACTCCTCTTGACTTAGCTTCTCAACAAAATGTTCTTCAAGCAATCTCTTCTCTTATCACTTCTGAGGAGAACTCTATTTTGACTACTTTTGTTACTATCAATGAGCTTCAATAGGTAGTTTTTAAAATACAAAAAGGAAAAACCCTAGGTCCTGATGGTTTTACCATTGAGTTCTACCAAGAGTTTTGGGATATCCTTCATGCTGATTTATTAGAGGTGGTGGAAGAAGCCAGGAAAGCCAAATAAATTTTGAAGGTTATCAATAAAACTTATATTACTATTATTTCAAAAGCTCAAGAGGTTGATCATATCTCAACTTTTAGACCTATTGCTTTATGTAATGTTCTTCTCAAAATCATTACTAAGATCATGGTAGAAAGGTTGAAGCCTCTTTTGCATAATATTATTTCCCCTGAACAAGGGGGTTATGTGGAAGGGCATCAAATAGTGGATGAGATAGTTATTGCTTAGGAAGCCATCCATTCCATGGATATGCAAAAATCTCCTTCCATGTTCATTCGGTTAGACTTATCCAAAGCTTATGACAGAGTGGATTAGCACTTCCTTATCAAAGTTTTGATGCAGTTTGGTTTCTCTCAGGATTGGATGGATTGGATTATGGGATGTATCTCTTTAGTTTCCTACTTAGTTCTTATCAATGGTAGGCCTTCTCAGTTGTTCCTAGCTTCCAGAGGTATTAGGCAAGGTGACCCCCTTTCCCCTTATTTATTCATCATTATTGTTGAATGCTTAGGTAGGACTATAACCAAAAAGAGAGAAAAAAAAACCCTTGAGGGAGTTACCATTGCTCATGGAGCTAGACCTATATCTCATATTCAATTTGTTGATGACTCTACTCTTTTAGGTAAAGCTATAGTTAAGGAATCTTCTAATATTAAGCAAATCATTAGCTGTTTTTCTAAGGCTACCGGGAAATTGATCAATGAAGACAAATCTAAAGTAATTTTCTTTCACTACTCTACCAGATAGGAATCCATGGTCTTGGATAGATTTAAGATATAAGAATACCTCCCTTCCAATCACTTATTTAGGTATTCCCATCAATATTCAGAGACAAAAAAATATTGGAATTGGTTGTTGGACAAAGTCAAGAAGAAAATTGGAAAGTGGACCAATAGGTGGATTTCTTTTGGGGTAGAATCACCTTGGTAAAATCAGTCCTTCAGGCTATTCCTATTTATTTTTATACTGTGTTGAATATCCCAAAGTCTGTTATTTGAGAACAAGATCAAATTAGTCATTGGTTCCTCTAGAGTGGTACTAAGGAGAAAAGAAAATGGGCCTTGGTGAAATGGAACACTTTATGTCTTCCTAAGAATGAATGGGGGTTTGGATTCCAGTCTGCTATTAATTACAACATAACCCCAATGCTCTTAATTACAAAGCTTTATCTACTAAATTATATTGGAGGATTTTGCATAACCCCAATGCTCTTTGGGCCAAAAATCTCCGTGCTAAATATGTTGAGAACAAAAGTCCTGAAGACCTTGTTCACTATCAATTGCCTTCCAAAGGTTCTCCTATTTTAGCAGTCCTTAATATTGGTGAAGATTTGATAAAGAAAAATTATTTTGGATCATTCATAATGGTCAAAAGGTAAATATTTGGATAGATTCTTGGGATGGTCACAAGCCTTTGATAACTCAGTTTCCTTATTGGAGACCTTGGATGGAGGAGATTCATCGAGCTAACTGGATAAAGGTGGCTAATTACTATCGGTACCATACTGGTAATTAAGAGGTTGGTAGATATTGGATCCCTATTGAGGACTAACCTATTCAAATCCTAGAAAGGCAAAGACAAGATATCCAATGCATCCTTCATATGAGATCTCTCTCTTGGTCCCATGATAAAGATTGTTTTGGATGGAACAACACTACTAAGGTTGAGTATTTAGTTGCTCAAGGTTATTTGGCCTTTTCCATAATAATCCCTACCAATCATCTGACATATTTTCTCAGTTATGGGCTCAAAAGCTCTAGCCTAAGGTGAGGTTCTTTACTTGGCTTTTATTGCATCACAGGGTACTTACTGGGGAACATCTTGTGAAGCATGGTTTTCATGGCCCTTTTAGATGTGAAATGTGTGGAGAGAATGTGGAAACTCTCAACCATATTTTTATTGAGTATACTTTAGCCTCTGAGTTATGGAGGAGAATGGCCGCTTTACTTGGCTTACAGTGGCCCAATTTTTGTACTTTTGAACAACTTTGGAGGGATTAGCCTAATCAAGAGGGTGTTGATCATTTTATTAGGCAGTTAGTTTGGATGGGTTCTACCACTCTTCTTTGGAATATCTATAATGAAAGGAACCATCAAATTTTTAATCAAGAAGAGTGGATGATGGCGGGAGCGGCAGCTGGAGCGTAGGTTGGAGCAGAAGCGGATGCTGGGCTAGGATCGGATCCAAAGTAGAGCGCAGGTTCCTGGGCGGGCCCGGATCCAGGGGGTTCAGGGTCGTTCGGGCCTGGGCCTGGTCCAGGCGGATCCGTGGCGAGGTCGAACGGGGGTTTCGAGCAGTGCGATGGGTTTGGTGGGGTCGAGATTTTGGGCCCGTGCCCCCTGCCTTGCCTTATCACGTCGGATGGCCTTGGGAAGGCAATCCCTAATCTGGGGCTAGGGCGGGCCTCAAGAGGACATAAACCCTCCTACCAACAGGTTTTTGCGGACTCCAGGACCCCTGCTCGAGCCTTGGGTGTTGGGCTTTCCCTCCAAGGCACACACATTTCCATCCAGGAGGAGGTTTACACAACCCTGGTTTTTGATTCTTCGTCCTCCTTGGTTGGGAAGTTCCTGGGCGGGTGCCCAGACATGGAGACGATCTGCAAATGGGCAACCACCAAATGGAAGGTCTCCGGCCATATCCAGCTGGTTGCTCTGTCCAGAGGCTTTTTCATTATCAAACTCAACAACAACGAGGATGCTGAGAAGATCCTGTCGGGTGGGCCCTAGTTCTTGGGTCGTAAGAGCCTTTTTCTCAGGCGTTATGGTGCAGATTTTCACCCCAGCTCCCAAAGCATCAACTTTGCCCCGATTTGGGTTCGCCTCCCGGACCTCCCCTTCCATCTGTGGCAAGAAGACGTTCTAAAGCTCATCGCCCAGTCGGTTGGAGACTTGGTGGCCTTTGATCCTGCGACCAAGGCTGGCTCTCGCATGGTGCACGCCAGGTTCTGTGCCAATGCCAACCTCGAATCTGAGCTCCCCTCCTCGGTGACCATCTCCTCTGGATCCTTATTCTGGCACCAAACCCTTATTTACAAAAATAAACCTGCTTTTTGCACCTCCTGCAGCTCTCAAGGCCACCTCCCTCACCAATGCCCGGCTTCCAGGAAGGTGGAAGGCCCTAATCCCAAACCCCCGCCCAGCTCTGGTCGGGCCCCTTCCCAGGACCCATCTCATCCCAACCCTAGCGCTCCCATCAAGGAGGTTTCCCTTTCGGGCCCCCAGGCCCTCGAGCCTAGTTCGGAGGGCGCCCCTTCCCAGCTTCCCAGTCCCAGCGACCCCTCCGAGGACCCGATCCCAGATCCCTCCCCGCATCCCATTCTGGCTCCTTCCCCTCAAGCCTCGGCTGCTACTAGGACCCAATCCTCCCCCCAACCCCTTTTGACCCCAGCCTCCCAGGCATCCTTCCCGAAACCTACCCTCTTGGTGTGTGGGTCTGAGCGATCTAATGAGGAGACCGAAGGCAGCTCTCCATTCGAGTCTGACGAAGTCAGCCCCAAAATGACTCGGAGCAGGTCCTTTGCCATAGATTTTGGTAGCAAATTTAAACGAGGGTGGCCCACCCTGTGTGAACAATGGTCAAGGTTCACTGAGGATGACATTGCTAACGGTTCCCAGACTATGCTACCTGACGTTGGCACGAGCTTTCGCAAGGCGGACGACGCCCGATCCAAACCCCCTGCCTAGGCTGGAAAGGGGGGCAAGCAACCCCCCAAGGGTGCCAAATGAAGCTAATCTCCTGGAACATTAGGGGACTCAATGGGGTCCCCAAGAAAAGGATCCTCGGTCAACTCCGCAGGGACCACCGCCCATCCTTCATCCTCCTCCAAGAGACCAAGATAGATGACGCCGTTGCCCGGAGAATAGCCCATGCTACCTGGCGCAACTGCGAACTTCTCTCCACCCCCGTGGCTGGCTCAGTCGGGGGCCTCATGTGCATGTGGGACCCTTGATCTTACGAGGGAAGGCTCATTTCTTCGTCGCCCAAGATTATGAACATTCTGGTCCACTGCCTCAACTCAAAGTGATCGTGGATCCTGTCCAACGTCTACGCTCCCAACAGTCTTGTTGAGAAAGCAAGGCTTTGGCAAGAAATTAGTTCTATGAGAGAAGCCTTTGCTCCCCTACCCTGGATCTTGTCTGGAGATTTCAACAGCCCCCTATTTTCCTCTAACAAATGCGGGGGCTCGGAGGTCAGAACTAAAAGCATGGATGACTTTGGGGCCTTTACCGCCCACAACAAGCTCATGGATGTAGGCTTGAAGGGAGCTCGGTTCACGTGGTCCAACAAGAGAGCGGGACCCAACCACATCCAGGTAAAGGTTGGATAGAGTGTTCTTGTCTAAGGAAGCCCTCCCCATTTTTGTCGACGCCTCCATTTTGGCCCTCCCCAAAATTGGGTCCGATCACAGCCCCCTCCTCCTCGAGACTGATCATCGCCCCCCCTAGGAGACCCTTCCGGTTTGAGTCCATGTGGCTTCACCACCCCGACCTCCGGGCCTAGGTTAGCCGTTGGTGGGCTCCCCCTGTCCCTGGCCGCCCCGTCGAACAAGTCTTCCACAAGCTGAGACACCTCAAGGAGCACCTCAAGACTTGGAACAAAGAGGTGTTCGGTAACATCTTTGAAAGCAAGGAGGCTATCAAAAACAAACTCGAAGAGATTGAGTCCAGATTCCAAGCTGGCTCTCATGAGCCCGGACTCGAGGAAGAGGAACGCACCGCCCTTAGCGAGTACCACAATATCCTAGCCAGGGAAGAAACCTTTTGGAGGTAGAAGTCGCGTGCTCTGTGGATCCAAGATGGCGATGCAAACACCAAGTTCTTTCATGCATCGACCCTCTGAAACAGGGGTTCCAACAGAATTGCCGAGCTGGTTGATAACAATGGTAGTATCATCAACAAGGAAGAGGATATCCAAGCCGAGGCTGTCCACTTCTTCCAAGAGCTCCTGGGCAATGGACCTCTTATGTCCTCAGAGGTGACTGAATCCCTTCTGGATCACATCCCGAAGTTCGTCCCGACCATGGCTAATGCAAAGCTGGTTCAGGCCTTGTCTGACTCAGAAATCCACGCTTCCACCTTTTCCATGAAGGCTGAGGCAGCCCCAGGACTAGATGGGTTTCCTCCCCGCTTCTTCCAGTCTTTTTGGGACATTATGGGCCATGATGTGTGTGCTGCCATCCGGGACCTGCAGTTTGCTAGATCCATCCCCAGAGGCATCAACACCACCTTCATAGCCCTGATCCCGAAGACTCAGGCGGCAAGATCCCTGTCAGACTTTCGCCCCATCAGCTTGTGCAATGTCCTCTATAAAATTTTGACTAAAGCCATGACAACCCGCCTCAAAGACATTCTTCCCCTGATCATTTCCCCCTGCCAGGGAAGCTCCGTCAAAGGCAGGCTAATTACAGACGAGGTCATAATCATGCATGAGGCCATTCACTCAGCTGTCCTATCCAAAAAGGCCCATTTCTTGGTCAAGCTCGATATGAACAAGGCTTTTGACAAGGTCGATTGGAGCTTCCTATCCAAGGTCCTCCTCAAATTTGGGTTTCACCCCTCCTGGGTCCATCTCATCAACAAGTGCGTGTCCTCCCCCTGGTTCTCAATCCTTGTCAATGGGTCCCCGATCGGGTTCTTCCCTAGTTCTAGAGGTCTCCACCAAGGTGATCCCCTATCCATGATTCTCTTCATTATCCTGGCCGAGGCCCTAGGTTGAACCATTTCGAATGCTGTTACTCGTGGTATCATCTCGAGCATCAAGCCGGCACAGGACCTCCCCCCCGTGTCCCATCAACAGTTTGTGGACGACACCATTCTTTCCTCCTCAGCCTCGATCCCTCAAGCCAAGGCCCTCAAGAGCATCCTTACCCTGTATGAGGAGGCAGCTGGGCAGAAAATCAACTTGCGAAAAAGCAAGATTTACTTCATCAACACCCTCGTGGCTAGGAAAATCAAAATCGGGCAGATCCTGGGCTGCTCCCCCGGCTCCCTTCCTTCCTCCTACCTCGGGCTTCCACTGTTCACAAGGGCATCTTCTAAGGTGCTATGGAATGGGGTGATTGAGAGGATTCAAAGAAAAATCGCCCCCTGGAAAGGCCACCTTCTCTCTCAGGCCGACAGAGCCACTCTCTTAGTGTCTATACTCCAAAGCATTCCGATATACTTCATGTCGATCTTT
Source organism: Wollemia nobilis (assembly GCA_028583015.1). Taxonomy (NCBI): domain Eukaryota; kingdom Viridiplantae; phylum Streptophyta; class Pinopsida; order Araucariales; family Araucariaceae; genus Wollemia; species Wollemia nobilis. The sequence continues at coordinate 2,198,593 of JAQPPZ010016833.1, read as the reverse complement.
AGAATTCCGGCCTCCATTGCTACTCTCATTGAGCAAATTCAAAAATGATTTCTCTGGTCGGGAGGCGATGACAAGAAAAGGATTCCCCTGGTCTCCTGGCCCCTGGTTTGCCGCCCCAAAGATGAGGGAGGGATCGGGCTCAGACGGGTGGTGCCCATGAATAAGGCCCTTCTGTCCAAACATGCCTGGAAGGTTCATACCAATACCCCTGATGAATGGGTTTGCATTGTGCGTAGGAAGTACTACCACAACCACCCCTTCCTCGGGGATACCCAGCCCCGTGACGATTCTGCCTTCTAGAAGGCCCTGCTCTCCACCAGAGATATTGTTCAACTAGGGACCAGATGGATTCTTGGAGACGGTGCCAAGATTGACTTCTAGGAGGACAGATGGATTCTCGACGAAGCCTTGAGCTCAGACAGAGAACTCCTTCTTCTCAAACCTGGGCTAACGGCCCGTGGGCCTAGAGTGTCTGACTACATGACTTAGCATCAGGGGCGGATCACCTGGAAACCCATCCTGAACCCCAGGTTCCCGCTTCAAGTTGCCAGACTTCAGCGCATCCTCAGTGCGACAGTCATCCCTTCTTTTGGAGACAGTGATAGATGCGTGTGGCATGGCTCTCCCAGTGGCATTTTTTCAGTCAAGTCTGCTTACCATATTCAGAGAACCCCGGGAGTGACCACCTTCCCGACCCAGATGGTCTGGGCCAAGAAATTGATCCCCAAAATTAGCCATTTCGTTTGGGCGACCGTCCAAAACAAAATCCTCACGATCGAGAATCTGATCAAGCAAGGCTTCCAAATACCCAACAGATGCTTCCTCTACCATGCCGCTTGGGAGTCAACCAACCACCTTTTCTTAAACTGTGCCTTCTCTTTCAAAGTTCTGGGCCTCATCCTCTCCCATTTCTCCATTCAATGGGCAGCCCCCAATTCCATTTATGACCTCCTATCTCAGTGGCCCACCCCCTTTGCCCATCCCTTTCTTCGCTTCCTCTAGAAGGCCTACCTTCCCCACTTGCTCTGGAAAATTTGGCTTGAGCGTAACAGGCGAGCCTTTTCCTCCCCGACCTGCTCCCCCTAGTGGGTAGCGACCAAAGCAGTCTCATTTGCTTCTAAGAATTCTTGTTTCATTCCCCTTTCTGTGGTACCCAGGCGATCGAGCGAAGCCTCCCTTCTCTCCTCCCTCGGCTTCTAGATCTCCCCCCCTGCTTCCCCTCCCGCCCCCTCCCGATGATCCCTGATCAGGTGGACTCCCTTCCCCCGGGTGGCTCAAGCTCAATTTCGACAGTGTCTCCAAAGGCAACCCTGGGCCCTCTAGGGCTGGCGGGGTTATCAGAGATGGTTTCGAGAATCTGGTCACTACCTTTGCGGTTTCGCTGGGCAGGCAAACTAACAACTTTGCCAAAGCTGTCGGCCTGCTCAGTGGCCTGTTGGCTCTCAAGGGCTCCTCCTCGAAAATTATTATTGAAGGCGATTCCCAAGTCATCATCAGAGGCGCCAGCAAGCCCGAGTCCTATTCTTGGCGATTCCAGAATTCCATCCGAGAGGCCCTCTTCCTTCTCTAGGGCTTCCCCGATCACACCTTCTAGCATGTTCTCAGAGAAGGCAACAGGGCTGCTGACTTCATGGCAAATCTAGGCATTACCATTGGAGAACTCACCACCTAGACCTCACACTTCCCTGCAGGCCTAGTCCAAATTACGATGCAGGACCATCCCGACCATGATGTTTTCTCAGGCATCTAGTCTTCCCCGTGGCAGGGCGACGAAGTCCCCCCGACGTGTGCATCTGCTGACCAGTGCTTCTCGCCCCCGTGTCAACCCGTCGGCTCGCCACCCAGTCTGCGAGAGGATCACCTTGGCCCTCCTCACGGTGGCCCGTGCCCCTTGCCTTGTCAGCTACCCGCGCTGGCCAGCTGTCAGCCTTGGCAGCCCCACTTTTTTGTGCATGGCGGACCTCCTCGTCATTCTCGCTTTGATCTCTATGCCGCCTGATTCCCATGCCATGCCAACCCGTTCGAGGTCAAGTCCAGCGCAACTCTCTCTTGGTGTTCCTCTATAGAGCATCCGCCAACTGGCGCTTTGGCAGTGGGCCTTTCCCATCCTTGCATGTTAGTAGCCTGGTGCGCCCCCTCAGCCCCCTCCCCATCGTGTCGATCCCAGCCACGTGTGCTGCTTTCCAAAGCTGGCAGCGCTCCCCCTTCTCAAGCCCCCGCACGGCCTTTATATTCCCCTTGCTGTCCCATCCTGCTGTCGCATTCTCCTTCCCCTGCTCTTTCTTCCTCGGTCTGGCACTCTCTGCCCCCTTTGTCCCCACCTTGCCAGCTCATCCCCCATGGTGTCCAAAGCTATCTTTCTGGAGCCCCCTGTCCTTGAATTGAGCGGTCCTGCTCGCTTATTCTTCGATGCTAAGAAATTCATGCCATTTTTTAGCAAATTCGCCGGCCATGACGACGAGATCACCCAGGGGTTCCTGGAGACGTGGAACGACGGGGAAGTTACAGTCAAGGATTTACACTTCAAAGTCTCCAAGGACTTCTTCACAGAGGTCACCGGCCTCCACCACGAAGAGAAAGGCCATGTTGTCAGGCGGGACAAACACAACTAGGAAGAGGAGCTCTCTCGCTTCCCAGACCACTAGTGGGACAAAGCCAACCTACTCAGCTTCCACCTCCTGATGCCGTTTGACGAAGCCATCGTCCCGGTAATGCAATATATTACTTGTGACGATCCTGAGCAGCGGCTGTATAGTTTCCATCTAAGTTATTTTAACCACCTCTGAGGAGCTACTCTCATCAGCACCTCATGCTTCCTCTTTTACTCCTTGGGTCTGACCATTGAGCGTGCTCGCAAGAACCATTCTCGGCCCATGCACCAGGGGCTCATGGCTGTCCTCTATAGACATGCCCTGGCCAACCAACCCCAACTGCAGAGCATTCCCCCCCTCTCTTCTGTCCCACCCCCTGAAGCAGGCATTTCTCCCCCTGGTTCCCCTACCGGCAAAGGCTCCCCCGCTCCAGACGATTCTTCTTCCCTGAAGCATCGCAGGCCTACGCGCAAGTGCAGAGCGTCGAGCAAAGGTCCTGACGGGGCCCTTCCTCCAAGTTTAGGCTGCAAAAGGGCTTCCCCCGGGCCCACCTGGGCTACGAAAAGCTCCAAGAATGTCAAACCAGAGAACCCAGAGCCCACTATGATCAGCTTCAAGTCAAATGATGCTTTGCAGAAGCTGGCGCTCCACAACCTCCTGGATACTGCGGTCAGTTCTCTCAACACAACGGCCCAAGCTGTGTCTCATGCTGCCAAGGCATTGTCCGAGCTCCGTCGCAAGCTGGAGGAAAACTCTGCCAAGGTCCAGCGGCAGTCTGAGCGGGCCGAGGACTGCTCAGGGCCCAGTTAGCTAGGCCCCCTGGCAGTCATCGTTTCAATGTGTCTTGTTTTTGGGGTTGTTCTTTTTGGAGAATCTTGGTTGCAAAAGTTTTTTGGGAGCGTTTTGTTTTCTGTAGTTTCCAAGGCCCCGGGGCGGGTACGTTATTTCTATTTTCTTTTTCATTGCTTCGACTACTACTGTAATTAAGGTTTTTGGATCCTATTTAAAAAACCCGCTGTAAATATACTGTTACCTATCAAAAAAAAAAAAAATTAATCAAGAAAGTAAGGATATTCACTATATCTGGAATAAGATCATTGCCACAGCTCCTTAATCACCCCCAAAACTCCCACCAAAGATGGGATCAAGTGATGCAAAGATTGAAGATTAACTCTTTTAAGCCAGGGTTTTGCATAGTGGCGAATTTCGCAATTTAGCGCGAATATTGGGATTTTCAAAATGTTAATTTTGCGAATTTTGGGGCCATAGACGTCGGCCCGTTCGCCCAAAAATTTTGGGATCAAATTTTTTTAAGGGTAAATTCACCCCATTGTCATAAGGTTTCCCGCCTAATTTTCGCCCTAAATTTATTAAAAATAAGAAATATCCCGCCCAAATCGCCCCTTGTACCCCTATATATATAGCTAACCCTAACGACTCCCATACAATTACAACATTTTTTTTGGATAGCGAGCGATACAAAGCAGAATGCGACTGGCAAAAGGCGACCGACATAAGGCGAGTGGCATAAGGCGAGTGGCATAAGGCGACTGACATAAGGTGACTGGTATAAGGCGACTAAAAGAAGGCAACTGGCATAAGGCAATCGACATAAGGTGATCGGCATAAGGCGAGTGGCATAAGGCGACTAGCAGAAGGTGACTAGCAGTAGGCGACTGACAAACTGTGATTGGTAGTAGGTGACTGGCATAAGGCGACTGATATAAGGTGAGTGTCATAAGGCAACTAGCATAAGGTAACTGGCATAAGGTGACTAGCATAAGGCGAGTGTCATAAGGCAAGTGGCAGAAGGTGATTGGCATAAGGCGATTGGTATAAGGCGACTGGCATAAGGCGACTGGCTAAAGGTGAGTGGCATAAGGTGACTAAATTTATCGGTATGTTTCTTTTACCATTAAATTTCATTTAACATTTTATTCATGGACACTCAATAAGGAGGTTTATTCTGCTTGCGAATGATATTCTTGGGATAGATATTCTACTGTCTCTAGCAGTAGTCTTTTTTATACCAGTTATTTTCATTTTTAATAATGATGTTCTTTGTTCATGTTATTCTTCTGTTCATACAGGTAAAATGTCAACTACAGGTAGTGGAAAGAAGGGAGGCTAGTCTTCCAATAAAAGGAGTATCCTCAAATACTTTCATAATATTTCTAAACCCGGTCAACCATCAACATCTGCACAAATTGAAGGTATGAACACCTTTACTCACCAGTTAATTTTTTTACTTTGTTAATTTTAAATATAATGTCTTCATTCATAAAGAAGTGTGCTTTTTGGTTGATGGCTTTGTCCATTTTTATCTGTAGAAGGTATGCTTTTAAATGCCATAGTGATAATGAACCTACTATTGACACTAGTATTATCTCTACAGAAAACATTGTTAACCCTGGTATGCCTCCACTTCCACATATCCAAGTTAATGAACAGTCCACAGATGAAAATATTCTCAATCAAATCGAACAACAACATGAAGAGATTCCTGAATCTAACACGCCAAGTGGAAAAGAAACTAATAGTTCTTATGCAGTCCCTACTTTCGGAGAATCTTCATAAAAAAAATAAACGTGCAAGGTTATCTAGGTGGACAATTAACAGATCATTTCAGCTTGATTGGATATCAAAATTTCCATTTATTGAGCCAGTGCTGCCAGAGAATAGTAGTGATGCTATAACAGAATTGAGATGCGTAATTTGCAGTTGGAAACACGGAAAGGAGCATAGATTACAACTTAAGAAAGATACAGTAGAAAAACATTGTGGAAAGGTTTATATCAAAACAAAAGAAGGTGATCCACCAACACCAAAAACTTATAGGTGGAAGGATGCATCAGAGTGCGCACATATAAGAAATGCGCAAGAATATGATAAAGAAATGAAACAAAAGCAAACATTGGTTGAGAAAGGTGCAACGATTCAAGCCCAATTTCAAAAAATGAATAAGTTAACTTTAGCTTCAAAAAGTTTGCAGTTTGTTGTTGTGTTCTCTATTCTTAATATGGGTAGACCTATGTCTGATTTCATGAATTATAAATCTCTATTTTGACTAGCTGATGTGCAGAACTTACCCAACGCCCATTGGTCAGATCGAAGTGGTTGGGAAATGGTAAAATGTCTCTCATTGGTTGAGCAGGATGACCTCAGAGAGAAAGTAAAAAAGGTAAAATTCATTTCACTTTCAATTGATGAGGTGACTACTGTTGACAATACATCTTGGATTTGCATGCATGTTTACACATTGGAAAATCATTTAAGGCAACCTCATTTACTTGGAATACACAAAATGGTGGAAAATTGTAATGCAAAAAACATTTACAATGTTGTTGTAACTAGTTTAAAAGAAGAAGCAGGAATGAATGAAATTGAAATAGCCACTAAGTTAATATGTGTAGGAGCTGATGGTGTTGCTACAATGCAAGGACACAGGAATGGTCTTTGTGTTAGACTACAAACATCGGTTGCCCCATATTTGATCCCTATTCATTGCATGGCTCATAGAATGAATCTTGCATACAAAATTGTGGATACATTTACAAATGTTGCGAGAGTGGAAGAGCTTGTCCATGAAATTCATGAATATTTTTCACGTAGTCCAAAAATATTTTTAGAGTTTCAACAGTTTGCACTAGGACTTACCGAAGGTAAAAAACTATTGAAAGATGTGGATACTAGGTGGATTTCGATGTATCAACCGACATTAAGAGTTTTCAAAGAATATCAATCCTTGATAGGGTTTATGTATGCAAATCGTAGGGCAGTTGATAAGGCAAAAGATTTACTTTTTTGAATGAGTGACTTTGAAACTCTTCTCACATTGTGTGGAATTCTTCCAATGTTGGAAAAAATGAATACTTTGATCAAAATTGCACAAGAAAGATCAATTTATATTGTGGATTTCATCAGGGTGAGAATACAAATTTGCATGCATATTGATATGATGTACGCATCTGGTCAAAATTTTATGGATCCCATGTTTGAGAGTTGGAGAGCATTAACAAATGTGAATGGTCCTCAGAGTTTTCTGAAGTTCAATATAAACGATCATCTATGTATTAATGTCCGCAAAAAGGAAATACCTTTATATTGTTATGGTGTGCAAATGGATATAGCTACAAATGAAGTTGAGAAAATGCCCATAACCTACAACAGATTTCATGTAGTTGTAGACGATACAAAACTTAAACTGAAACAAATAGCAAAATCATTGACAAAAGAAATAAGAGACCATTTTCAAAGAGATGAATTGCTAGAGGCTATGGGTGTGGTTAATCCGATGTTTTGGGATCCTTGTAATGAATACCAGAATATAAATTCTTTGTTTCTCAAATACATGGGCAGTCTTGCTAGCCATTTCAATAAAAGTGTTGTAGTCAATGGTATTGAAATCAATGGCATTCTCAACAGAGATCTTTTGACGAAACAATCAAACTATTTTGGAACAACAATGTCTACTCAAGTTTCACAACTCTCTAACCATCATGAAGCAGGTTCTATTTCATGTTTGTGGAGATTATTACAACCAAGTACTATCTTACAACATACTATGAGTGAATATTTTCATTTATATGAATTATGTCAAACGATGATTTTGGGATCCGTGGAAGATGAAAGGGTGTTCAGTGCACTATCATATGTAAAATCTAAAGTTCGGAATAGGTTGGACAAAAATTTGAAGAATTGTTTGAGATTATATGTGTCGACCTATGAGGTGGAGGAGTTTCCTTATGAAAGAGCAATGTCACATTGGAATTCTTTGGTAGAGAGAAGAGGTGTAATGAATATTGATGATGATGAGGATGATAGTAACACTGGTCAGATTGTGATGACAAAATTTTTGGGAATGAGTGCAGAACATTTTGTACAATCTGAAAAGAGTTTGTTCTAGCTTCCAGCACTATGATGCAAGGATGCATTCATTTGATTTGATTTGAGTTCACATATTATAATTTGATTTGATTTCACATATTATCATTTGATTTGATTTCACATATCAAAATGAAAGGATGCTTTCATTTGATTTGATTTGAGTTCACATATTATTATTTGATTTGATTTCACATATTATCATTTGATTTGATTTCACATATCAAATGAAAGGATGCTTTCATTTGATTTGATTTGAGTTCACATATTATTATTTGATTTGATTTCACATATTATCATTTGATTTGATTTCACATATCGTAATGAATGGATGCCATTGGATACTCTGTATAGCATAGCCCTCTGATTTGATTATGTATTATTTGATTACACAAGATTTGATTATTGGATTATCTGAAATGTGTTACTGGATATTTTATATATCATTTTACAATAGCCTTGTTATTGAAGTATTAGTCTAAAGTTTCTATTTTTCTTGTAGATTTGTAATGTATAAATCGTTATAGGCAACTTGTGAAAGTAAATGTCTATACTGCATTTTCTGTCATTTCAAATTAATTCATATAACATAAAAGAACATCTTACTGCATCCACATACTTCAAAATTACTTAATATATCAACAAAAACAATCAAAACATAACAACATTCAAAACAAAGTTTCCTAGAGATAACACATTTTTTTGGAAATGTTCTCTTTCAAAAAATTTACCATTCATTCACAATTTACAAAATATATCAAACATTATTTCTTCCACTTCAAATTAAAAACAACAAACTTCTACATCATCATAAATAATCAAAACATAGTAATAATTAAAACAAAATAGTCTCTTTCATTGAATTCAATTTTTAAAGAAGATACCATTCGTTCGCAAATTACAAAAACTATCAAACATTATTTCTTCCACTTCAAGTTACTTAATACATTAAAACATATAATAATAACATAACAACATTCAAAACAAAATTTCCAATAGATAACACATTTTTTGGAAATAGTCTCATTCATTGATTTCAATTTTCAAAAAGGATACCATTCATTCAAAATTTACAAAACATATCAAACATTATTTCTTCCACTTCAAATTAAAACATAACAATAATTAAAAACAAAATTTCAAAATGATAATACGAATTTTTCAAAAATTGCCTCTATCATTGATTTCAATTTTAAAAAAAAAAATACTAGTCTTAATAATTTATAAAAATATAAAGAGTTTTTGTTTCACTTCAAATGCAACACAACAAACTTCTATTCTTTTCCAATGTTTCTTGAAGGTCCACCCACATCTACCTCAATATCCTTTTCTTCTAATGCCCCAACCCTAACCAAAATTTCTGTTGTAGTGTTGATCCCCGATAACAAGGCACCCTCTTCCTTCGTTGGATCTTCTTTGAAAGGTGCATTCAGATCCTTCTCATTTTCTTTCAGTTTAGCCTCGACATCCAGGCCCCCATCTCTGATAATCCTCTTCAGAAAATTATTTTCTCTAACCGTCTATTGTAACCTCTTCTTCAATTCAATAGCATTATTAATGCTAATTTTGGTAGTCTTGATCAAAATTTTCATGGCACCGACTTGTTGCTTTAGGTGCTGGAAATTAGACTACAAAACATAAATGAAAAAAGGTTAATATTTATAAACAAAACATATTTAACAAAAAAAAATTAGTTAGATGTAAAACTTACATCAGCTGTAAGTCATGTTGTTTTTGCAATTGCTACTTTGTTCTGATCTAGTGCCCATTCATTGAAATATGCTTGGGCTTCTGCATTGAGGTTTTCCAAATGATTCAAAACAATGGCCATAATTTCATCTCTGTATGTAGACTCGGCCTCCATAGTGCCAGATTCAACTTTATGTAGCAAGGCATCGAGCTTTTGGGGCTCATTCTCAATATTTAAAAACAACTCTTTTCTTTTTGAAAAATTCTTATATCGGCCATTGATGGCTTTAATCAAAACCTTGGCCCGATATTCCCATTCTTTCAATTTATCAATATCCGAAAGAAGAGTATTATGAACTACAACTTTACATCTATCGGCTAATAACACATTTTCAAAAAATTTTAGGATATCATCTTCTGTAACACTACGGGCGGTGACTTGTTGTGGGGCGGAGGGGGAAACTTCGGTGGCATCTACATTGACATCCTCTTCTCCATCAATGCCCTCTTCATCCTCAAGAATATCACTTGCCTTTAAAGGGTAATTTTTAGGATTCATACCCTGATAAAGAAAGTCACATTCTAGAGTTCTCGAGGGCATTTGAGATGCACTCTCAACATTTGAAAAATTCTCCAAGGTTAATATCGGTACAATAGAAACATTAGATGATGACACATTTTGTGTCTCTGTAGCACTTCTTGCTTGATGAGTTGGCGGTGTGAGGAACACTTTACCACGCATGCGTGATTGGTTCCTCATAGGTGGAACCTACTGTGGATGGACAAGAACTGGCTATGGTTGTGGCCATGGCTGATCAGATGGTGGAGCCATCCTTTTTTTTAGCCTTTTGAATCTAGCAGGTCCCTCTGTTAAATTTCACACAAAAACATAAAATTAATCTTGTGTAAATAACAATAGCATTAAAAAATATTTATTTAAACCATACATACCAGACCCAGACTCTGCAACCATTGATGTTTCAACCATTTGCCCTTTGTCTAAAAAATACGTAAAACACATTAAAAAACATAATTTTAAGTCATTAAAATAAATCATTTAAAAAAACATTTTTGAACAATGAAGAGTAAGGTTACCTTGTGGGTAGGAGGTAACCTCTTCGACGTCGACAGTAACTGTTTCTCCAATAAAAGGTGTCGCAGGTGTATGCTGAATTCGATCACCATGAGACCTCACACGTTTGGTGGGAGTTATTGGTGATGACTGCGACTGCATGTCAGAATCAGTCGATACTTCCTGAATCCTAAATGCGACATCCCTTTTACTTGAATACTGAGATGCTCTTCTCTATTTTCAAAACAAAATTAGAGAATAAAAAAAATTAGAGAATAAAAATATAGAATGAAAAAAAAGAAAACAAAGATATTTCAACAAATATGTTTACCTGTATCTCATCATCAGACATGCCAATAGACAACAAATTGGGGTGCAATGCAGTGGGAGGACTACTTTGTTGAAGGTTGAAATAAGCTTCCTGAAATAAACAAAGAATAAAATTGTTGGTAGTCACTATATAAGCAGAAGATTGAATTTTTTGGGCACTCAAAAGGTCGTGTTTCAGGCGGTTGGAAATGTGCATGGACCAGTCAAATCTACCACCACCAATACAATGAAGCAATAAATAAAGTGCCCAAAAAGGCATTTCTGTAGGTCGCCCCTGCAAAATAAGCCTTGCCTGAAAAAATTCAATGCAAGCATGTAGAAATTTGTCTCCAACATTCGAAATGTTTAAGCCCCTTTTGGACTTAGAAGAATTAACTAAAAAAAGAGACAACATTATTAGAAAACAAAAAGTACAACAAGGAGAACATTTTTAGAGAAATGAAACTACAATAGAATAATTTTTAATGTTAAATAAAAAATAAATTTTCAAATTATACCTTTCAGATTGTCAGAATGAATAGAGTAAATGGTTCCTAGGGTGGATTTATCATCGTCGGTTAAGGCGTACTGGTTGTTCACCAGTACACCATCCAAAAATGGTAGCCCTATTAGTCACTGCACATCAGAGGGTTTAACCAAAAAAACAATGTCCTTGTTATCCACACACATCGAAACAATGGACACATCATGGTTGTAACAAGAAATGATCCATTGCATCAACTGAACGTTAATGTTCAACTGTGGCATCTTCAACACACCAGCAAGTCCAACGGTGTAAACCCATTGGGAATCTCTATCAGGAGTGTTGAAAATGCTCTTGAGATTGGGGTAGAAGATGTACTTGAAATGCACTTTAGAGGGAAGAGGAGAGGAACAACTAGCCATCTCTAAAAAGAAGCAGGAAAACACTCAGAAATGCTCTGAAAAACACTGCCAAAACCTTCTAGAAATGCAGCCAAAACCTTCTAAAAATGCTTCTAGAATGCTCTAAAAATGATGCCAAAATGGTGCCAAAACGCTCTGAAAATGCTGCCAAAATGCTCTGAAAATGCTTGGAAACTGTGGAAAATGCCCTGAAAATACTGGAAAAAGGTTTAAAATTGCTCTGGAAAATGTTGTGGAAGAGGAAAAAAATGACCTTGCAAATGAATTTATAGATTTTTGCATGGCGAAAGTTAATAGATGAATGACACGTGGCAGAAGGGAGGACACATGGCATCATCTAATTGACAAATTATGGCGGTCACCTTGTGCCACTCGCCACATGCAACATGACATCTACCAGTCACCACATGCCACATGACATCTGCCAGTCACCTTGTGCCACTCACCATCTACCAGTTACCTTCTACCACTCACCATCTAGTCGCCTTCTACCAGTCACCTTCTATCGGTCGCCTTCTGCCAGTAGCCTTCTGTTAGTTGCCTTCTACCACTCACCTTCTGTTAGTCGTCTTCTGCCACTCGCCTTCTACCAGTCGCCTTCTACCACTCACCTACTACCAGTCGCCATATTCTAATCGCCTTATGCCACTCGCCTTCTACCAGTCACCTTTTGCCACTCGCATTCTGCCAGTCACCTTCTACCACTCGCCTTCTGTCAGTCGCCTTCTGCCACTCGCCTTCTGCCACTCACCTTCTACCACTCGCATTTTGCAACTCGCCTTCTGCAACTCACCTTCTACCTACCACCTTTTGTCACACGCCTTATGATAATTTTAGTGGGAAAAAAGAAAAAATCGCCATGTTTTGAAAAAATTTCTTCGAAAATATGAAAAATTTGCCCCAAAGTTTATACAGTTTTCACGTTGATTCACCCCGATTTGATAAATACTTTTTCGGTACTACCCCTTATGCATAACCATACTTTTAAGAGCAACCAACTTAAAGGGAATGTGAGTAATTGCAATATGGATAGAACAAGGAATTGGCAATCTCCTCCTAAGGATTTTGGAAAAGTCAATACTGATGGAGCCTCTAGAGGGAACACTGGAAAATATAGTGTAGGAGGAATTGGTAGAATTTTAGATGGCTCCCTGGTTTTTACTTTTACTGAGAATTTGGGTATTCTATCCAATAACCTTTCTAAGGGGTATGGTATCCTTAGAGGCCTTAAAGAGGCTAATAAGGTTGGATGGGAAAAGGTTCTAGTTGAGTTTGACTCTCAACTCATGATTAATCTTTTGAAGACTCCTTTTAAGAACCATAAGGTTGATTGGAGAATAAAAAGAATTATTGAGAAGATTTAGTTAATCCAGATGAGACTTTTGAAAGTTGATTACAATCATGTGGTTAGATATCAGAACAAGAGTGATGCTGCTTTAGCTAATTGGGCTTTGGACAAAGGTGATCTTACTTGCTATGGCCACCCTCCTAGATGGTGGGCTTCACAAATAAGCGAAGCTCTTCTTTCTATCATTTCTTTGGATGGTTCCAGTTCTGGAGGTACCTAGTTTCTTCTTGCTTTATTTTTGCTTCTCTTTGGTTCAACTAGGGTATTTTAGTTACCTAGCTCAATCTAATATTTCTTTTGTTTCCTCTATTGATTCTTGCCTTAAAAGTCTTTTAGTCTAGAAAGGTCTTTGTTGTGTTCTATTTTTTTATTTTTCCTTTTCTTTTTATGTGTGTGTGTGTGTGTGTGTTTTTGTATTTTTTGTTGTTCTTGTTGTTTTGTTTTTTTTTAATTTTTTGTTGTTGTTCTTGTGTTTTTGTTGTTCTTGTACTTGTGTTTTTGTATGTTTGTGTTAATTGGTATTTTTGCTTTTGGTGTGTGAGTGTTTTCTATGTTTTTATTTTTATTAGTTGTCTGTTGTTGGTTGTTTTTTTATTTTATTTTATTTTTTAGGTTTTGGTTGTTTTTGTTTTTTATGTTTTTTTTGGTTGTGTCTTTGTAGCGTTCTATTGTTTTTTGTTATGTTTGTGTTGTGTTATGTTGTTCTTATGTTTTTTCTGTGTGGTTTGTGTTGTGTTTTTTTTATCTTATTGTGTGTGTGTTTGGTTGTGCTTTATCTTTTTGACACACTCAAGGAGCATGATTTTTTTGTTTTATTTTTTTAATATTTTTGTGTGTTTATGTTTGTGTTTTCTTGTTTTTTGTTGTTTTTGAGTATGTCAAAGGTGGTAGGCCAGGTGCGAGCCCTGGCCAATTTTTGCGGAAGAGATACCCCTCCCTCCTTGGGTCTTACACAAAAGTGGCATCCCTTCTGGGATGTTTTCCACAAAAAAAGATAGTTCTTTTTATCCTTTGTTTCATTTTGAAGATATATATAAGAGATCTTAAGGTATGCCTATATACCAATTTCATCATATAATTATTGTGAATCACTTTCTAATTTAGTAATAATATATACTTTTGAGTGTTAGTAACTTTACATGGATATCTAAGGCATCAAAAGTTAGGCTTGATGGTGATCTTATAATGCTAGATTTTTATCTTATTTTATTATGTGATTTCAAAGTTTATTGATGATTTTGGATTGCGGATTTTATGCTACTGCAACAAAGCAACTTTTGAAAGTAACAACTACATAATTTTTTTTAATAATTTTGCAATAAAACAAAGCAAAAGATATCATCAGTAAAAACTCCAAGATGAATCAAACAAATCTAAATCCAACTAATTAAAGCAAACCTAAGCCACTCAAAAATGGGAAGTCTCATAGGCCACTTAGAAAAGGAAAATTTTCATATGCACATTGAAGGTAGTAGAAGAAATATTATTATAACGATGATTAACTACCACACATTTCTTCCTATATATAGACTTCTAAAATAACAAACCCTAACCCTAAGTCTCAAGGGTTGACTCACCCTAGAATATGGGACATAACCAAAAAAATAAAGATATCATGTATGGCTATATTAAGGCTATTACATAACCTTCCCATTTAAAAAGAATTATATTTAAAACTATAATTTTTTTGAAAAAATATTTTTAGGCTCCCAAGTTGTGTATTTTGAAAAGACATTCCAACTTAATGATAAGCTCATACACCTATTACTTTCTCGATTTATTTTTTGAAGAATAATTTGAAAACCTTATACTAAAACAAAGATCAATTACAAGTTGGGATGAGACTTCTCCCAGCCTTAGCCAGAGAGAACACATGTTTACAACAGTAAAAGAAGATTTGCATTGGAGCCAAATCTCCTAAACCATATTTCTACAATGGTTCATCTGTTTACAACTGTAAAAGAAGATCTAAATTGGAGCACAAATATTCTAAACCATATTTTCGCAATGGCTGTCCAAATTAGCTAAACACTGGATTTTCTCACCAACCTGCCTAATCATCTCATCCTCAATAGCCATGTCACTGTGCCACTAAACCCCTACCTCCTTCTCAGTGCCCATCTTAGATAGGAATTCAACCACTTTATTTAGATCTCTACTCACATAAACTGGAATGACATCATCTAATTCCCTTCACAATTCCTTTATTTGAGTGACAAGAATAGTCAACCTCCATTTCTTCAAAGCAAAGTTCCTGATGCAATTCAAAGGTCTGACCATTATTTGAGAATTTGATTCTAGGATGCTTTCTCTATTTCTAAACTCAAAATTATTACCATTTATAGCTCCAAATTGATATGTTCTTCATTCAATTTTAAGAGTTTTGTTTGGAATTGCACCTTTTGACTTAGTAGCTATTTAAGACAAGAAATATAAAAGAGAATGCAAAGCCTCATAGGAGAATTTGAGTAGACAAAATTTTAGATATGCATCAAAGGTGATAGAATAAATATTATTACAATGATGATCAATCACCACATATGTAGTGAGCCATTTTTTGGGATTCTAAATACACCATATGTTTTAATTTTCATTTTCAAAGATAGTAATATTATCCTTTTTACTATCTACTTAAGTTTTGCCTAGATATAGTCCACCATGCTAATGTAAATTCATTAACCTTTAAATAAATTCATCTATACTAGCAATAAAATGATCATTTATGCTTGCATTTAAGTTTCTATCACTTTCATATTCAATGGTGCAAGCTAAATTCATATAATAGTTTCTAGATACTACATGCTTGGTTTAGTTAACCATAGTCTAGTTCGAGTCCATTACTATTTGTACTTATTATTGGAATGGAATATTCCTTCCATTCATGTATTAAGGATATTAAATCATAACTTGTTTGATAAGTTTGGTTACTAACTCCATGGTGAAGTTAGATCATATTATGACCCTATTAAATTAGACATGGAATAAAGTGGCCACCTTATAGCAAAAGATTCAAGAACGACCAAAAAAACTAAAGATAATGAGAAATTGTTTTTATATAAATGAGACCCATTTTAATAATTAAAGTGCTGTAGGTAATGATCAAGGTTTCATTGAAGTGGATCAAATCCATAAAATATTGCCCTACCTAAATATGATGACAAGGCCCTTGGGGATGGCATTAAGTCATGGCTCATCTAGATGACAAAGTATTTTGAGCTTCATGAATTTGCTAAAGAAACCAATGTTGTATGGGTTTCATATTAGCTAACTAGAGAAGCAACATATTGATAACTTAAAAACTAAAAGAGCTTTACACACAAAGAATGCTAACTGGAAATAATTTGTTATCCTTTTCTATCAGTTATGGTTGTTGATATTTTGATAGGAAAATTATAATATTTCATAATCTTGATCAAGAGTAAATTATTGTACTTAGTATCAAGAGAATTTCAAAAATATCCTTAAGTATATGCCTTAATATTAAAAATATGAACAATTTATAATCAATAAGCTCATCATAGGAATGAACCCTTAGATGGAGATAGTGATTAAATCCTTAGATTGTGGTAGAACATATGTGGAACAAGTGTTTATAAAATTAATAAAGCAAGAGGAACCTATAGGTTATAACTACATGTTGAAAGGAAAATAAGGAGAAGAACAAGGCCTCCCAACATCCAACTCCTTAATTTAAGAAAAAACATCCTAAAGGATAAACCCTTCAATAGGAATAAAGAAAATTTTGAAAAGGGATTCACGAGAAAATTTAAATTAGCAGAATCCTAGACAAAAGGGTAGTTTAATAGAAATGAAGGCGATAATGGAAATAAAAGACTCAAGAATGGATGTTTTATTTACTAATGGATGTTTTAATTTGTAGTAGGGAATACTATGTTAACCAATGTCCTAAATGAGTTGTAGGGTCCATTGCCAAACCTCCAATATAGTTCAATCAACCTCAACATTGTATCCATGTAACAATGGACAACAAGGTTGAGCATCAAAAAGCTCTTATTTAGACTTTAGATAAAGTTTTGGGATGCCTTGTTACCATTTTAATTGATGTTGAAGCCACTAAATATTTTGTAGCTCCTCATACATTAGGTAAAATTAATAGAAGAACTTGTTATAAGGGAAATACACAGTCTATTTAGTATAATAAATTAGAAGTATAGAGTAGTGTCTAGTATAAGTAAGTTATATTTTCCTAGCTTCATTATTGAGGTTAACCTTTATGTTCCCCCTTAGGATCCTACGATGTGATCATTGGAGTTAACTCACTACAAAAGCATAAAGCTAAAATCAATTATTATGCCAATGTAGTTGAATGTATCGATGAATTATGATACAACAATACCATTCAAGGTATTTAGAGGCCTATAACTTTAAGGTATATATCAGCTACGTAGTTGAGAAAGGTTCAAAGGAATGAATGCATATTTTATGCTATGCATATAGATGAGTTGGAAGAGGTAAAATAGCTAACCTTTGATGAATATCCCTTCCTAAATGAGTATTAGCATGTGTTTCTTGAAGAGAAGCCAATACTTTAACCCCAATAAAAGTTTAATATTCCAAGAGATATTCTTTTAGGAATAAAGACTTAACCTAAGAATCCCTATCAAATGAATATACACCTTAGGAATATTGTTGGAATGGAATATGTTAGAGGAGGTTATTTACCTTAGCTTATGTTCACCTAGGTAATTTATTTTCCTTTTATTTAGTTATTCCATGTATTTTTCCCACCCACTTATGTGTGGATATTTTATTTATCTTATTTAGATATTATGAGATGTTACATATTTATTTATTAGATATTATGGAGATATTTTTAGGTTTGGCTATTCCTAAGAGTTATGGGGATATTTTTAGGTATATTTGGAGGGTTGCGAATATTTCTCCCCATAGAAGTTACATATCTATGGACCATATCACTCATTCTTTTCATGGCATTAGAGCAATAGGTGTTGCAATCATCTATTTGTGAGTGTTGGGCAGTTGTTTCTCTTGCAGGTTTGAAGATTGGTGTGGAAGCTTAAGTTTTTATGATCGGGTCATTGGTGGAGTTTTTGGCCAGTTGGTATCTCTTCTTCCATTATCACATCATCACCATCCTCCTCAAATCTCTTTTGCCCATACTGCAACAACCTCATTCCCTTGGATCTGCCTAAAGCATTTTTTCTTGAGTATTTCCTTTTTTTGGCAGGGTCACCAACCTAGCCCATTTTTATATTTTGCATGTATCTCCTGATAGAAATGGAATTTTTTAATGAAACGTTTTGGAGGTCTGTAGATGTATTCATATGAGTTGTGTCCAAAATTTCAGCTCATTTGGATAAGTATTCTTCAATATATCTTGATTTTACAAAAACCTACACGTTTTTAGTAATTTGCATATATCTTCATCAAAGCTTCGAAGTTTTTGTAGATTTTTTACATAATGTGTAAAATCAGATTATAGATCTGTTGAAAATTTTGTCACATTGCACAGAGGGGTAGAAAAATCAAATTTTTTGTAAAGTATTTCTTTCAATTTCTTGAATTTGTTTCCTTGCTTTTTAGAAACAATATTTTCAAGCATTGCAGCAATTTTGACTTTCCCTGCCACCTCCCTGTACATAAAATGAAGAAGAAAGAGCTTTGCTACTGAAAAAGCTAAGGAAGATAGCTTCGCCACAAGAAATCGCTAAGGATGAAAATTACTTCGGGTCCAAAGTCCCTCAAACAACTACTTCGAGCGAAAATCTTGCGAAGTGGCGTTGCCGAAGAAAGAAATCAAAGAAGGCGTAAAAAAGAACTTCGCACCCGAAGCATTTCCAGCAGCTACTTCGGGTGAAGGTTTTGTGAAGCAGCATTTCAAAAGAACATCTTTGTCGAAGAAAAATCACGGTCTAGATTGGCTAAGGCAAGAAAACTACTTCGGGCTTGAAGCACTTAAAAAGGCTACTTCGGGCAAGAAACTTGTGAAGTGGGATTTTAAGGAACGCAACGTTGAAAACACTTCACCAAAAAACTGCCGAAGCACCCACTTTGGGCCTCCCCGCCAGTGAACCATTTCTACTTCGTTGAAAGTTGTTGCGAAGCATCTACTTCGACAAACATTTTTGCGAAGTACTTTCCCCCAAAGTGGAAGCAGCCAAAGCATTTTTGAAGGTAAGAATGCGCTTCGGCCAAAATCCTCCTAAACCACAATTTCGAAGGAAGATAGCGACGAAGCATTTTAATAGTTCATCAACGAAGTAGTTTTGACACATCTTCCAGCGAAGTAGTAAAGAAGAGCCCATCTTGCGAAGGAGATCTGCTTTGGCCCTCATCACCTCGAAGCTGTTTTGCGAAGCTCCACCATGCGAAGTGCAAATCAAGGAGAATCTGCTTCGGCACAAGTCCATTGCGAAGCAAAGTTGCGAACGAAGAACTAGCGAAGCATTTCAAGGGCACATGCTCCAAGCTGGGCATTTTCTCGAGGTGATCAAGTGCCTCATAAATGCATTTTTATGTGCTTGAAAAACTAGCTGCGCATTTTTGGCAATTGGAAACGAAGTATCAGTCTCTAAAGAAGAGCCCGACAAGCATGGCAGCCACTCGAGTATTGCACCTAGAAGCCAAGGACACTCAGACAACTCATTAATGCAAGTTTCCACGGCTGACCTGGTCATTGTTTCCAATTTTGGTAACAGATTTGAGAGCTGAGTCACGAGGGCCGCGAGGAGCCAACTTCTCAGGTTTCGAGGGTGTACTCCATTTTGTGCAATTATGGCTTAGAGGGTCGGGTTCTCTATAAAAACCCAGGCATTGTAATGTAAAAGGGGGGGAAATTTCTGCTAGAAAGCTATTGTAACTTGCATTCCTACGATTAATACTAGAGAGCTTTGGACTGTATTTCTCTCTTGTATGCTAACTTCTACGTTTATTTCTTTCATCTTTCTTCATTTGCATGCTATAATTCTGAACTCTAGATTTAAGTATGCGATTGGGGACTGAACCCTAAATTTTTTTGAAGGATACATAGGGGAGGAAAACGCTGTCGAGACTTTTTTTTATGCTTCTTGTGGATAGTGTTTCTGTTATATTCACTTTTCCTAATCGCTGTTACTCTGAACTCTAAATTTTGGCGAAAAGAAAAGGAGAATCCTGAAATTCGTCCAGAGGATACATAGGAAAGTTAATATTGTGTTCATTTTATTACATTCTTGGTGTTTCTTGCTGCTATTTTAAGATATTGGCTAGCAATCGTGCTTCCGGTTCTTTCCCACCATTAAACTACTGAAATCTCTTCCCTTACTCTTTTATTTCTTTCCTGCACCCTTATCTTAAATCACCAAAGTAGTTTAGAATAGGAGCTGGCCTTTCTCCAGAGATTGGCACGAGAGGCACCTCTTCCCTTTGGTCTTTCAATGTTGGTCTAGGTCTAGGGCACATACATTTACCCAAATCCTTTCCTTGGCAGATTTTATGACCAACAGTTTCTGGCACGCCCGGTGGGACCCGATCAGTCTCACCTTGTGAGTAGTAGTGAGAACCGATGCTCTCATTACCAAAAGACTCTTAGCATCTAGCGACTCTGTTTACCCAAGAATATTTAAGTCATAAAGAACGATACCAAATTCTGTGTCTTCATCCAAGCAAGATGGAGATTTAGGAATAGAGGAGAGGAAACTGAGTTCTTTGAGCTTGATATTGATGCCTTTGGGGAACGATCTAGGTTAGTCACCCTCGAGTCTCTGTTACGTGGAACATCCTCGCAAGAGGCTGCTGTTGACGAATAAGGCTTAAATTTTGATAGCACAATGGCTAGCTTTCCTCCTAATCCTCCCAACTCATCGAAGCATCCTAGTGCCTCCATTTCTATTGGTCATCCTGTTAGAAATAAAGGTGGAGCTTTGGGAATTCCTGTTTCTCAAAATCTAGGAGTGAGTATGGCACAGCAGTAGCAACAAAAACAACAACAACAATGACAAATGCAGTAGCAACTGCCACCCAGATTATTCCCAGCATTGATATCTACAGGACCGCTAAATATAGCGAGACAAGGGCAAGTGTCGCCTGCTGCTATAAAGAATATCCCAACGTTCGATGGAATTGGGAAGACTACTATGGAGCACATCCAGGACATAGTTTCTCTGGCAATGATCCATGACATCATAGAAGAGCGCATTATGGTAAAGCTTCTGGTTCTATTTCTTAGAGGAAAACTCCTCTATTGGTATAGATCTTTACCACCCGGTACTATTACGGGATGGGACCAGTTATTCGGACAGTTGATGCGAAGCTTCAATGAGTCCGTCGATCTGACCTCTCTCCTGCATCAGTTCACAATGATTCAGAGACATCCACAAGAGGAGATTGCAGACTTCAATGTTAGGTTCACTCGAACCTGGCAAAGAATACCAGTTGGACTACGACCATCTGATGAAGCTGCAGCATACTATTTCCTTCAGGCTTTCAACCTCGATATCAGTGTGATGGTAAGGTATTCAAACATTAATCGCTTTCTTGAGTTGTACGAGTTAGCCCAGAAAGCAGAGATGGATCTAATAGCTATGGGTAAGCTTCCCCAAAGGATACCAATGCCCATACTTCCCAATTTTTATCAATCCTAGTATGCAAGCGCAACCGCTTCACAGATCTCTGCAACCCCTGCACTCTCGATCTCATCTTGGAACCTGAATCCCATTGTATCCCAAATTACTGATCCACAAATTCATTTTCCCACTTTCTTGACTCTACAGCCCATGGTCACTTCGGCATTCCCTGCATTGCCAGCACCACTTCAACATCTAGCCCTACCTCCAATACCAACAATGGCTCCATTACCATCGATCCCTAAAGCCGAGGATATGCAAGCCAAAATACTACAAGAAGTTCAGTCCCTGAACTCCATAGTGCAAACCCTGTCTAATGACATGACCATTATGAAGAAGAAATAAGCGCAACAAGAGTTTCTATTGAGAAGGTCTTATCCTACACTTGCGCTTACTAAATATCAAGCAGCTCAGCAAGGGAAAGCTTCGATAAGAAATGCTGCAATAGACGAAGCCCTGAGCACTTCCAATTATATACATTGGTGCTCCACGTGCAATGATCCCCATGAAGAGAATACATGCATGTTGCACCAACACTATGTACAAACGCTGGCGAGCAGTGGTCATGGTGGTCAAGTCAACGTCATCAGGAAATTGAAGCACAACTTGGTAATTGGTGAAGAAGAGCCAGTTGTAGTTCTTACTAGAGGAGGCAAGAATTTGATAGATGTGGATGCTACTCAAATGGCTCCCTTAAAGGTGCATGCTTGCCATGAGAAAATACAACAACCTCCTTCAGCCCCAAATGAATCTCTGCATCCTGCACCAGTCAAAGAGAAGACCCAAAAAGTCCCTACAAATCCATCGCAAGTGGAAACTAAGGAACAGGCTAGAGAGAAGCTCAAGCTTCCTTCGCTGACCAAGCGATAAAGGGTCGAAGCTATGGAATAATATTGGACCAGATATGAGCTGAGAAAGGAACCTGAGGTGCCAAATTCCCTGGCATATAACATTGTAGATGAGCTGAAGAAGATTCTGGCCAAAATTAGTATGTACGACGCACTACAACTACTCGACCAAGTGGACCTATTGCAAGAATCGTTGAAGATAACCAAAGAAAGAAAAGCAGCACCACTTTCCCTAGTGCAGACCTTGTCCACATCCATTACAGGGAAGAATCAGCCACCTCCGTTCTACCTGTCTCTATAAATGGAAGGGTATATCGTTCATAATTGTATGATAGACTCTGGGCCGTGATGATAGTCATGCCTAAGGCAGTGTGCGAAGAGATAGGGATGGAATATACGTGAAGCAGTCATGGCATTCTCCAATTGGATGGAACCCCCGTGAATACTGTAGGAGTGATCAAAGATATTCCTATTCGGCTACACAAGTTGCCTCAGATCACAGTCATACAAGAGGTGGTGGTCGTAGACCTCGAGCCCTACTTCAGCATGTGCTTGTTAAGAGAATTCACAGTGAAGTTGGGCGGATATCTATCTATGGATTACTCGCATCTCGAGATTCCATTCAAAGGGAAGAAGGTGAAAATCTACAACAAGAAGCCTTCCACCTTCCTCGTAGAGAAGATGTCCGAAGGAGAGAGCAACGATCTTGTGCGTGCAATAGTGGAAGGAATAGAGTAGGTGGATCTGGCCGAGGAGTCCCTCACACAGTTAAGCTGTGAAGATGAGTTTTCATTGGCAGACTTTAATGCCATGATAGAAATCGAGATGGGATGTTATGCCATCGCCAATCCTGAGAAACACATCTAGTTAGAAGATAAGGTCTTCGCCCAAGGCGAATTATAGAAATTGTTCTTCGATGGTGCTTGATGTAAAAATGGTGCCAGGGCGGGGATTCTTTTAGTATCACCTTCTGGAGAGCAGAAGGAATATTGTTACCGGTTGGTGTGGAGTTGCACCAACAATGCAGTAGAATATGAAGCATTATGCCTAGGACTCAAAAAAGCAAAAAAGTTAGGCATAAAGCATCTCCAAATCTTTGGAGATTTAGAATTGGTATGCAATCAAGTCACCAAAAAGTGCGTGTCAAAGAAGCATTATCACAAGTCATATCAAAATAGGGTATGGGACTTGTTCGACCAGTTCGAATATCTCAATCTGTAGTATATTCCAAGAGAAAAGAATCGACATGCTGATGTTCTAGCATCCATCGCAGCCAGGTACTCTCCAGCAGAAGATATGGTGCATAAACCTAAAGCTGTGAGGATGATTTACAGGCCCTCTGTCCTAGACAGAGATCTATATTGGCAAGTTTTTGACAGTGATGAGCAGATTGTAAATTTTATGATTCAAGAAGTAGCCACAGTTGAGAAGAGAAGCCTTGATGATGAGGAATATGAAGGGCTAGTTCAATTAAAAAATAACCACATTCCCAAAGGATTGATTACTCTCTAAAGCCTCTTTGATCAGAATGATCGAGCAGTTTCTCACAGGATCAAAGTTAATGCAAAGCAGTATCAAGATTTAGAACTTGAACCCGGGAAAGCAATAAAAGTTGGAACAGATTGCATTTCGAAAGAGCTAGAACAAATCCGATATCTATGCAAAAAGTATCCCGACACAGTGGCTTGGTCTTATCAAGATCTAAAGGGATATGATCGGCAACTGATCCAGCATACAATTGAGCTGCAGGAGGGAATCAAACCCTTTCGACAGAAGTAAATGCCTGTTAATCCAAAGATCAAGGTCTTGATGAAGGCCGAACTCCTAAAAATGCTCAAGGCGAAGATAATTTATCCCATAAAGCATTCCTCTTGGGTAGCGAATCTAGTCCCAGTTAGAAAGAAGAACGGAGATATACGGTTGTGTGTGGACTTTCGCAACCTGAACTAGGATTCTCTCAGAGATCACTACCCTCTCCCGCAGATCAACCAGATCTTGCATTTGGTGGCTGGAGCTCAACGCTTCTCCCTACTTGATGGTTTCTCCAGATACAATCAAATATGGGTCAGGGATGAAGATCAACATAAAATCGCATTTACTACCAAGTGGGGAACATTTGCTTACCAGCGAATGCCATTCGGTCTTTCGAATGCGGGAGCCACTTTTCAGAGGGCAATGGATTTAGCTTTTGGTGAGCTCTTGAATAAGGTTATTGTTATCTATCTAGATTACATGAACATCTTCTCCCGAAGAAGGGAGGATCACCCCTTACACTTACAACAGATTTTCAAAAAGTGCTGAGAATTTGGCATTTCAATCAATCCGAAGAAATCCATATTCGTAGTCAACGAAGGGAAGTTGCTGGGACATGCGATATCAGAGAAGGGTCTCATTGTAGATCCTTACAGAGCTGATGCTCTAATGAAGCTCCCACTCCCAGTAGACAAGAAAGGACTTCAGTATTTCTTCGGACATATCAACTTTGTGAGGAAGTTTGTCCCAGATTTTGCCTAGGTCATCAAGTCGATGTCTGAACTTTTGAAGAAAGGTGTAGAATTTATCTGGATGAAGGATACCCGAATTGCTCAAGCACCGATCCTGTCCAACCCTGATTACAATCGGGACTTCATCCTATACGCTATAGGAGAACCCGAGAGCTATGTTGCGGTCCTGACATAAAAGGGGGAAGATGGCGAAGAGCGTCCCATTGCATTTCTAAGCCAAGTGATAAATCCTCATGAAGAAAAATATAATTTCATAGAAATGCAAGTGCATGCAGTAATGAAGTCTCTTAGGAAATTCAAGCAGTTCATCTCCCAAAGTCAGGTTACAGTCTTTTTCATTCACCCTGATGTGCGCAATTTCATCATCCAAGGAGAATTGGGTAGTAAGAGATCCGTATGGGTCATCAAGATACAAGAATTCGACATTGAGATCAAACCTACAAAAATGGTTCGTGGCCGCGCATTGTGTCAAGAATTGACAAAGAGCGTAGCGGGTGAAGCTACAAAATCTTAGTGGGATGACTTCCTAGTAGAAGAATGCTTCGCAAAATAGGAAGAGGATGAGAAATACTGGGTCAGTGAGATAGTCTAATACTTTAACACTGGCATATGTCCTTCGCATCTAAATGCTTCATAACAAAGATATTTCAGGATGCAGTCCTCCTGATACACTCTGCGCCTCGAAGGCCTATTTTTCAAAAATATTGATGGTGTCCTTCTCAGGTGGATAAAAGATGATGATAAAAGGAGAGTCCTGGGAGAATTTCATCCAAGATTATTTAGAGGTCACTTCGCAGGGAGAATGACGAATTAAAGATCATCAAGGTGGGTTATTATTGGCCTACACTCTTCGTCGATGCCTTCACAGTTTGTCGCAAATGCGATCAGTGTCAGAAGTTCACCGATCGAAGCAAAAATGCTTCAATGCCTCTCCAACCGATACAAGTAAAAACTCCCTTTCAATAATGGGGGTTGGATTTCATAGGGGTCATATCGCCGAATTCCTCCATCGGGCATAGGTTCATCCTGACCGCGATAGACTACTTCACTAGATGGGCCGAAGCAATTCCCATGAAGCATGCTGATCAGGAGACTGTCATAATCTTCCTTGAAGGGTTGATCACCCGATTTGGCATTCCAAAAGCAATCATCATGGACAATGGTCCTGGATTTTCAGGCACCAAAATCAATGAGTTCCTCTATCAATATGGGATATATCATAAAGTCTCCTCCAATTACGACCCACAAGGTAACGACTTGGTAGAATCAACCAACAAGACTCTGTTAAGGGTGTTAAGGAAGCTCATATAGATAAACATAAAAACTTGGCACCTCCTTCTAGATCGGGCCTTGTGGGTTGATCGAATTTCTGTTAAGAAGTCGATCAAAACATCCCCTTATGCTCGTGTATGGCAAGGAGACCATCTTGCCTACCCATGTAGAGATCCCTGCATTGCAACTACTAGAAGAAGGAGTCAATCCTATGGAAAACAGACTGGCTCAGCTGTTATAGCTAAAGGAGGATCGCGAGAAAGCCTATTAGAGCTTTGCTAAGCATGCTCAAGTCACCCAAGATTGGTTCAAGAAAAAATCTTTCGATCGCACATTCAAAGTGGGAGATCTGGTATGGAAGTGGGACTCTTGGAAGGCCAAACTTGGGAATCACGACAAGTTGGATGCATTCTGGGATGGATCGTTCAAAATCATGAAGGTGAACTCGGCCAACTCTTTCATCCTCAAAGATGCAGATGGCCAGGTATTACCAATTTCTGTTAATGGTCTTCATCTAAAGACTTTTCATTGCTGAGGTGAAACTCTTGTAAAAAAAAAAAAAACAAAAAAAAAAATGTATGTACTTTTGTATATATATTTTCATTTGTGTATATACATCCTGTTTCGAGATTGCAAAAGCTAAGTGTCACACTCCAGAATCTCCTTCGGGAACTCTTGATGCGAAGTAGCGGTTGCAAGGAGGTTCACAGTGAAGCACTTTACCCTCAAAGGGCCGAACCAAAATTCAAAACGAAGGCATGAAAAATGCTTTGCAAAAGGAGTATGAGCGAAGCAGTTTTCAAAGAAAATCCAGCGAACCATTTTCCAAGAGGAACAAACTTCAAAAAATTTTAGTGCGAAGCAGCTGACGCAAAATGCTTCGCAGCGAAGCACCTTGGCTTCCAAAAGGTCCTCGGAAGACCGAAGACATTACCAAAGGGAAAAGTAGGAATGAAAAGAGCTTCGCACCCGAAGCATTTCAAGCAGCTACTTCGGGCAAAAATTTTGCGAAGTATTTTCCAAGAAGACGAGCTTCGGGGGGTCCAGTATTCCATGAAGCAAAAAATTAACCTGGCGAGAAAGAACTACTTCTGGCACGAAGCATTGAAAAATAGCCCACACCAAAGGTTAGCCGCGAAGCATATTCAATGTTGATTTCAACTTTGCCGAAGTGGAAGCATTTAAAATGTGTCTTGGGGAACGTGTCGACAACAACCATGAAAAGCGTTCGAAGCGGATGAATTTAAGGCAAAGGTGGCGGAGCACATCCCGAGGCGATTCGATTAAGAGAAAAGCTCATGCACAGGTACAAGGTGGCAGCAGGCTGTGTTTCCAATGCAAGGCATAATCATCGAGGCATGTGGCCCCGCGTACTACGTCGCTGCAAAGCCAATCAAAGAGCACGACAACCTCCTCCATCCGAAGCATAAGTTTAATTATGGTAGGTGCCATAAATTCAGGTAGTTGCCTTTTAAGGCTCTAAAACCTGAGGCCCTAGCAGAGAGAAGGTTATTCATCCATCAGTTCCTGCAAGGCTAAGAGCCTTCGATTACTCTGCAATTCTCCTGCCCTTTGCATCAAATACCTTTACATCGAAGCCCTCTGTATCAAGGACTCTACCACCGCCATTTTCACAATGGGAAAGAAAAACTCCAAGGAGAAAGGAAAGGAACAAGAAGCAGTAGGCCCCAAAAAAACAAAGAAGGGCAAGGAAGAGAGAAAGCATACACCTAAGAAGATCAATCTCACCCCTTGCCCAGAAAAGCAACCAATGGAAGAAGGAGACGACTCTGAAGAAGAATAGCTTGAAGAACCACCAATTGATGGGTGGGAGAAAATTAGAGACACAAAGCTCTCTAAGGGTGTATCCGACCTCTGACGCACTATTGAGTTTATGACGAGCAGACTCACCCCAGAGAATAAGAGAGCTGCTGCATATTATTCTCAGATTTATTTGTATTTGACCCCGCCTGCTCACCACTGTCTAGAGTTAATCTATGCTATCGTGCAAAACTACCAGCTTGCATCCAAGAAAGTGTTGGACGCTTTGGGTCATAAATTGTTTTCCATTTTGAAAGAAGATGTGCAAACAACCTTCGCACCACAACAAGGTCCACCCAAGGGCTATTCCATTCGCAACGTCATTCTGAGCGAACAGATGGAGAGGTTCACCTCCAACAACTACATATTGAAATTCCTGTGCGAGAATCTCAAAAGTGGGCTCCCTTCAGGTAAACTGCCCCAAATGCCTCTACCCTTGGCGGCCTTCAAGAACACCGATATTTTCTCTATCATTGCATGGGTGGCAGGCCTATCTATAGATGCTTCAGTGCAACCCTGGTAGGTGTCCTTGGCCGAATGTATTTTGAGAGGGGAATTCTATGCCCCTGATGCTTCAATACCAAACACCAACCCAGTTTTCTTTGATTGGGCAGAATGGGTGCCCGAACCTTGCACACACGGCTCACCAGTATGAAGAATTCGATGACAGGCCAGTACTTCGCACCCTGTTCTTTCCTTGTCTGGTTGTTTTTCTACCAGACTCATAAGCGATTCCCCCATATCACCATTTCTTCGAGCAGCAAGGATGGAAATCCTCTACCTGTGTACCAATGGACTCCCCTCCTATTGAGGACAGAGTCTTATTATCCTTTTAATCAACAGTTTTTGGGACCTGCTATGCATTTTTTGAAGGGTTCTTGCCCTCGGGTGCCCCTCAGTTTGAGAGATAGAGTGATAATGGAGAAGAAGGGAGACATATTCTAATTAACACAAGGGCTGGTAATTCGCCTGTTCGACTTCATAGGAAAGCCCTTCCTGCTACCCGTATTCCCCTTCGAATACCAGTTTGCATTGGAGGTCGCTCGACAAAGTGACGCAACAAACACCGTGTATGGCCACGGTCAAAAATAGGCACATACCTGTGACTTCCCCTTCAAGATGGGGGTAATTGAAGTATTTGCCTTAAAACAGAACGTATTCCTGGAGGAAAAGCTTGCCAATTTTGGCCTACTCCAGATTCCTCAGCAATGGCTCTATGATCCCTTGGGAGTGATGAGGGATCACTTAAAATTCAAGAACTTTCACATCTGCCCCCACCTTAAAATTGTGGAACAAAGAAATAATCCCAATGGGAAGGATCTGGAGTGGCATTTAGAAAGGATGAGGACATTGCCTCCCTGGCATGAATTTTATCCTATGGAGATTGAGTTTGATCCTGACCAGCATCCCTTCCCAACCCCAGACTCCATGTTTTGGAGAAAGGCAAAGGATGATTTAAAGGAAGAATTGAAGAATTGGGGCGAGGAAAAATTAAGGGAGTGGTGGATAATGAGAGTCCATCGCCAAAAGATGAATTCCTATGGACTCTTGGCAAAAGATAAGGACTTCATAGTGGTTTACAAAGCCAATGTTGGGACCTGGAAGTCCATATCCTTCATCAAATTTATTCCTCCAGCTACCCCAAGATCGAGCGAAAGCCCAAAAGGAGCTGGAGACACCTCAGAATAGGAAGAGGAGGAAGAAGCCGAAGCTACACTAGAGGCACTACCACAGGGACCATCGAAAATCCATGACATAAGTGTCGAAGAGTCGGAGCAACCATTGGAGAGGAAGAAAAGAAAGAGGCAAGAGCAAATTCAAGTGCCTCCGAGCCACCCAAAGTGACCCCGCACAAAGCTTCCAAGTGCTCCTGTTGAACAACCTACATCGGGCCTAGCCGAAGCAAACGTCAAGGATGCGGCGCCACCAAGTGTCGAGATAGTCCCAAGTATAGACATCATTGATGTGGAGGAACTCCTCCAACCAGAAGGGGATGCCGAAGTAGAAGTCATGGAAGTCAGGAGTGCCGAAGTCGAAAAGGAGTAGGAACCTATTACACAAGAAGTCACCACGGCCGCTCTTCCAGAAGGGCACACAGGTACACACTCTCCACCCTTCACTTTGGTCTCTTATATGTCCATTGTGGTCCTAGCAAAAGGTTCTCACCAGTATCTCTCCTTCACAAGGTCAATCACCTCTTCGCACGTTGCCCCTTGCCACCTCAAATCTGCCCCATGATCCTGTTAGCCCCACTCCACATGAATCATCAGGTTAGGACAAGTCTGTTGACACTACTTCGTCCACCCATGCCACTATTCCATCAGTTCCCAGTCGGGGCAAAGGCAGTGCCCCAACGTCGAACCCCGTTCCTCATTCCCTTGCCTCACATGGCATTGTTGCACTTGCTGGGACTCCTAGTACACCTATCGCCGAAACTTCTAGTGAGGCATCCCCCATTCATTCTTTGTATCTGTTCACCCATTTTGCTGGAGATCCAGCCTCATTTGAATCAGAGATGTCCTTAATTAAGGAATGCCCTCTAGCCGAGAAGCTACTCCTAGCTCGGCAAAATACAAAAAAAATGCTGAAGGAGGCGAGGAAGAAGAGAGGGCGCTCTCTGGCCCAGGTTGAAAAATGCGTTGTCTTCGATTTGAAGGCTGGGAAGTTGCACAAGGTGAAGAAGGTCCCTAAGGTCCAGAAGCCTCTAGATGAAATGACTTCGATAGATTATGACTATCAGGAGAAGACTAAGGACCTGGAGCACCTAAACATAGATAATGAGTTTGCGTCCATGCATGTCGGGATCGAGACTTTCCAAGTGCACACAAACATCACTAATCAGCATAGGTTCGAAGCAGAGAGCGCCAACATTAAGTTGGAAGAGGAGCTAGCTAGAATCCGCTCCAAGCTTGAGGATTCAGAGGAGCAGTGTAAGCTGATGAAGAAGGAGGCACACGTCCTGAAATAGTAAATACTACAATTGCAATGTTCAGCTGAACACCAAGCATAGAGACAGGCCAAAAATGAGCTAAAGGCCAAGGAACTTGAAAACAAAATCTTGCAGACGTAGCAGTAGTTGTTCGATAAAGTAAACATGGAGTTGTTTGATAGAGACAGGATCAAGGAAATCCGCTCACACTTGCTCAAAAATTTTAGATCTCGAGCCTCCAATGCCCTATCAATTTTGATCTACACCATCGAAGCACAACATGTCGCTGTCGAAGGAGGGCCAATCATAGATGAGGTCACTTAGAAAGCTAGAGGTCGACTCAAATTAGCCTTTGATGTCCAAAGCACTAAATATTAGGACTTGCAGGTTGTTGCAATGAGTCATACAGCTAGATATTGGTCCACGGCCCAAGCTACAGTTCGTGCCTTCTTTTCCAAGGTGAGGAAGGCACAAAAGGTGAAGGACCTCTTGGATGTGTTTGATAATGTTGACAAAAGAATGTTGACAATTTTGTCACATTGCACAGAGGGGTAGAAAAATCAAATTTTTTGTAAAGTATTTCTTTCAATTTCATGAATTTGTTCCCTTGCTTTTTAGAAACAATATTGTCAAGCATTGCAGTAATTTTGACTTTCCCTGCCACCCCCCTATACATAAAATGAAGAAGAAAGAGCTTTGTTGCCGAACAAGCTAAGGAAGATAGCTTCGTCGCAAGAAATTGCTAAGGATGAAAATTACTTCGGGCCCAAAGTCCCTCAAACAACTACTTCGGGAAAAAATCTTGCGAAGTGGCATTGTCGAAGAAAGAAATCAAAGAAGGCATAAAAAAGAACTTCGCAGCCGAAGCATTTACAGCAGCTACTTCGGGCGAAGGTTTTGCGAAGCGGCATTTCAAAAGAACAGCTTCGCCAAAGAAAAATCACGGTCTGGATTGGATAAGGCAAGAAAACTACTTTGGGCCCGAAGCACTTCAAAAGGCTACTTTAGGCAAGAAACTTGCGAAGCAGGATTTTAAGGAATGCAACGTTGAAAACACTTCGCCAAAAAGCCGTCGAAGCACCCACTTCGGGCCTCCCCGCCAGCGAACCATTTCTACTTCGGTGAAAGCCATTGCGAAGCATCTGCTTCGACAAACCTTTTTGCGAAGTACTTTCCCCCAAAGTGGAAGCAGCCAAAGCATTTTTGAAGGTAAGAATGCACTTCGGCAAAAATCCTCCCGAATCACAATTTTGAAGGAAGATCACGGCGAAGCATTTTAATAGTTCATCGACGAAGTAGTTTTGGCACATCTTCCAGTGAAGTAGTAAAGAAGAGCCCATCTTGCGAAGGAGATCTGCTTCGGCCCTCATCACCCCCAAAGCTATTTTGTGAAGCTCCACCATGCGAAGTGCAAATCAAGGAGAATCTACTTTGGCACAAGTCCATTGTGAAGCAAAGTTGTGAACGAAGAACTAGCGAAGCACTTCAAGGGCACATGCTCCAAGCCGGGTATTTTCTTGAGGTGATCAAGTGCCTCATAAATACATTTTTACGTGCCAAAAAAAGTAGCTGTACATTTTTGGCAATTGGAAACGAAGTATCAGTCTCTAAAGAAGAGCCCGACAAGCATGGCGGCCACTCGAGTATTGCACCTAGAAGCCAAGGATGCTCAGACGGCTCATTAATGCAAGTTTCCACAGCTAACCCGGTTGCTATTTTCAATTTTGGTAATAGATTTGAGAGCTCAGTCATGAGGGCCGTGAGGAGCCGACTTCTTAGGTTTCGAGGGTGTACTCCATTTTGTGCAATTATGGCTCAGAGGGTTGGGTCCTCTATAAAAACCCAGGCATTGTAATGTAAAAGGGGGGGGAACTTTCTGCTAGAAAGCTGTTGTAACTTGCATTCCTGCGATTAATACTAGAGAGCTTTGGACTCTATTTCTCTCTTGTATGGTGCCTTCTACATTTATTTCTTTCATATTTCTTCATTTGCATGCTGTAATTTTGAACTCTGGATTTAAGTATGCAATTGGGGACTGAACCTTGAAATTTTTCAAAGGATACATAGGGGAGGAAAACGCTATCAAGACTTTCTTTTATGCTGCCTGTGGATAGTGTTTCTATTATATTCACTTTTCCTAATCGTCGTTACTCTGAACTCTGAATTTTGGTGAAAGGGGAAGGAGAATCCTGAATTCGTCCGGAGGATACATAGGAAAGTTAATATTGTGTTTATTTTGTTACATTCTTGGTGTTTCTTGCTGCTGTTTCAAGATATTGGCTAGCAATCATGCTTCTGGTTCTTTCCCACCATTAAACTACTAAAATCTCTTCCCTTACTCTTTTATTTCTTTCCTGCACCCTTATCTTAAAGCACCAAAGTAGTTTAGAATAGGAGTCGACCTTTCTTCGGAGATTGGCATGAGGGGCATCTCTTCCCTTCGGCCTTTTAATGTTGGTCCAGGTCTAGGGCGCATACACTTACCCAAATCCTTTCCTGGGTAGATTTGATGACCAACAAGACCTTACCATAAAATTGTAGGGCATTTGGAGCTTTATTTTGACTATTACAATGATTTTATTATTTTTAGTAAACTCATCCTTTCAGGAGAAATATTGGGAGTTGCTTAGAAAAAAAATTTCAAGGCCTGTAAAATCATGTTTATGATATGTTTGTAAAATTTTAGATTTTTTGGATTTGTATTTAGACATTTACAATGATTTTATGATTTCACTCTCAATATTACATTGTGAAAAAGATTTTTGCACTTGAATCGATATATGGACTGTTGTTATAAAGTCCCATCTTCATTCATTTGTTGTTTGTACACTTAGTTTAGAACTTTGTGATCAACTTACTTGATGTTCAGTATTGGTGGAGCCTATACATTATTGTGCTTGAGGAGTCCTTTGTCTTTGACTTCCGTTGCTTTTTTGTGGTTTATCCTCTTGTGCCAATATTCCTCATTGAGACACTTAGTTTGAAGGAGGGGATTTTTTTGGGAATTCCTTTGGATATTTTTTTCAAAGTTCAAAAGCTTCATTTGTGCATTGATGTGATTTTGTGGTATTTTGCACCACCTTGTGACATCACACTAGACCTCTCACATTATAATGGCATTTGATTTTGGGGGGCTCTTCTACTTTTGAGGACATCTTGGAAACTTATTTTTTAAACTTAGCATAGAGGCAAATGCTAAAACTTTTGAAATATGGTTTAAGGTACTTTGTTCATTATGTCAAAGTGAAGGTTTAGATCCTTTTTTCATAACTCCAAAACCCAAACCAATGGTGAAGGATAAGGAGTATAGTACATGGTTCATGAATAATTTAAGGATCTTTAGTATGCTTTATTATTCAGTTTGTGGGGAGCTTCAAAATTTTATTGGAGTTCGCAAGAATACACCTCACCTTGCTATCATATGTTGAAAAGAAAGTTTTTATCCAAGGCACCTTCTCTTACAATTGCTTACATGGAGGACACCATTTGTGACATTGCATCTTTGTTTTTTAAGTCATGTTGGTCATGAATCTACCTAGTTACAAGATCTATGCCTTGTGCACCCTAGACCCGGCCAACATTGAAAGGCCAGAGGAAATAAATGTCCTCCGGGCCAATCTCTAGAGAGGGTTGGCTCCCTTACTAATCCTACACTGGGTATAAGCTTAGAGAAATAGGAAAGAAATGGGAAATTGTAGAAAGAAATGGGAAATATGGCTATAAGCCAGCTTGACAGGATGGGGATAGACTAACAATAGAGCTTCCACCAAGCAACTTAATAGCATTAAACAGAAACATAAGCACATAAACTTCTAACGATTATGCAAGAAAATAACCTCCCAAGCACATTCCAGTATTCACCCCCTATACTAGCAAAGACTAAATTCAGAAGCAGAATTTACTCACAACAAATAATGGGAAACAAAGCTTTAGAAATCACACATAGGAAGCAATCAAATGCAAAATCGATCCAAGAATCAGAAGCCGAGTTGTTTCTATTAATGCAAAAACTTGGAGTATATTTTTGTAGAGTGTCCACCCTTCCATCCTTTACAATGAAAAATGATTAGTCTTTTATAGAGGGATTTCACCTCTATCATTTAATGCATATACAACAAAATGTTGGTAGATCAAAAACCAGCAAGCATATTTTCCTCCTCGACATCAGTGGCATTCTGGTCAAAACATTTTGCAAAGAAACCATGATCCGGCTTTGACGGGAGAAAATCACCCAAAGAAGTCAACAGAAGTAAATGCTTGAAGCAACCTGGGATGTCGGTGCATTGGGACACAACAAAATCACCTGAGAATCGAGTATGAATTCGTTTCATCTTGCATCTCGGAAATCCACTTCCACCAAAGGAGTCCACTGAGTATTAAATTTGCTTTGAAAATCACCAAGGTTGATAGTCGATGCATTGGAAATGAACAAGAATTACCCTTGATCTCTCAACATTGGAGCAGATATTCTGGAAGTGCTTGCTTGCATCACTCCTAAAATTAAATGTTATTCTTCCTTGAAAAATTGTGAAAGCGAGCACTTGGGCTATATCTCTATTGAGGAGTTGATGTCACCCAAAGAAGGGGTGAAATAGCCTTGTTGGAGCAACCATAGGTGAAAATCGAGCCTGATATTTGAGCACCTTCATTTTTTAATTTTTCCTTATAACTATCCTTTTTGCTATCACCTCGAAAGAGGGTGATAGGAAATTTCATCCTTCTGGAGAGGCAATGTCACTTGTTAATTCAACATGGAGTGCTTGTGCAATAATCCTTACCCAAAATTGAACCTCCAAAACTCCATTCACCCCTTGAAAAGGTGATTTTAATTTATTGTGTTTTGAACTCTTTGGGCGCTCTATTTCACCTTTGCCCAATTATGGATGAAATCATCGATCGTATTAATCTTCAGAACTTTAGAAATACTCTTTCACCCCAAGGAGGGGTGACAAAGGACTTTTCCCCTCACTTGGGGTGAAAGCTCCTCCTTTTCTATTCATGTTGGGTGCACGATGTCTTAATATCTTATTTCAATATGTTTCACCCCAAGGAGGGGCGATAGAGAGTTTCACCCCTCACTTGGGGTGACAATGCATTTTACTTCCTTTTAGCACTTAACTCATGAAGTTGCACTTTTAATATTATGTTTCACCCCAAGGAGGGGTGATAAGAACTTTTGCCCCTCACTTGGGGTGACGATGCCTCAATTAAAATTCCTCTTAATTTGCGAGCGTTTGGCCCTGTCGATGCTATCTTTACATTATTCGTCACCCCAAAGAGGGGTGCCAAAGAGTTTTACCCCTCTTTTGGGGCAAAAATGCTTATGCCTTTACGTAATGCTTTTTAATTAACCTTTGTCAAGGTTGGTGCCTTAAAATATTTTAAAATAACTTTCACCTCAAAGAGGGGTGACAAGAGTTTTCACCCCTCTTTTGGGGTGATAATGCCTCAAAATTATCTTCATTTATTTGCATCAGATAAATTCAATTATTCGAATTCTGCTTCACATCCAAGAGAGGCAATGGAGATGTTTGTTTTTTAATTGGGGTGAAAGTACCATTTTCTTTCCCAGACCCAATCACGACTTTGATATTTCATCAGGGC
Organism: Wollemia nobilis; assembly: GCA_028583015.1. NCBI lineage: Eukaryota > Viridiplantae > Streptophyta > Pinopsida > Araucariales > Araucariaceae > Wollemia > Wollemia nobilis. The sequence goes on along the minus strand of JAQPPZ010016833.1, from coordinate 2,162,231 downwards.
AAATATTCGGGTGAAAGCCCCAAAATCATTTCCTTACCAACATCACATCCCTTCACAAAACTCCTTCACTGCTTCCACTACTTTGACGTATTTACAGTAATACAATTATATGAAAATAAAAGGTATGAAACTTAAAACTGAATTAAAAAAACTGTATTCAACAAAACTGCCATGCCTTCATTAACAAATGCATACAAATTTTACAATCAATTATTCAAGATAAAATTGTAATGTGGCAAAGTTGCAAAATTGCCAATATTCTTGGTGGCTCATGGGGTATCCAGCTCGCATGGATGCAATCGACCCTAGGCCTTCATCCATTGGGCTTCAGGAGTCAGCTTTATCAGGTGCATCAGGCTGCTTGCTGCTCGTCCTTGCATCTCGCTCCTCGACCCCTTTTTCTGTAACTTCTTCTTCTTCGAGAAATGCAACTGTAGCCTCGTACACTGCAACAACATCGGACCAAGCTTCTATGGTGATTATCTCTGGGCCATTGAGGGAATCCACCAAGTATCTAAAAATCTCCACTTGCCCCATATCAATGTAGTTTGCCCTTTGACTAAGCTCCAATAAACTAGAATCGATGCGCATGAGCCTTCTCATCAATGACAACACATGATCTTCAGTAAGTGGTTCCTCCCAATCATCAACTTTGGAGGCATCATCAATAAAGACTGCCCATGCTGCTTCCAGGTTTTCTTGAGATAAAATGTTTCCCCTATCATCAGTGAAACTGGGGAAGCCATTCTCGAGCACTACATTAAAATATGTCATGGAAATTCATCGCTCTTGCTCAAATATGTCAAGCAACTTGCGGGCCTCCTTCACCTGGTCCATCCTAAAGAAAAACTATCGTAGTACTACTTTGGAATTCACCCAAGCTCGAGCCATATCACTCATGGGGTGAAATTAGAGGCTAGATCTTGCCAGTGTCTGCATCTGTGATGCTTTTACCAAGAGGGGCTCCAGGTGCTCTTCACCAACCTCCACTATATATTGGCCATAGGAGATGATAGTCTAAATTTCTTGAAGGTACATGAGGACCTGTGTCACCTTGGCCACCTGGGTCTTACAATGAGCAAGCAACTGGTTGCATGCCTCCTTGACCTTTTCTTTTGTTAGGACTATGGCTACCAATTGATCCTGCACATTCTGGAGTTGGCTCTTCAATGCCTCAATCTGCTACTCTGCTCCTCCCTTCACCTGCTAGTGCTTCTGAAGCATGGCCTCCAACTCTTCTACTCTTTTCTACCATCGAGTTACCTCTGATTGAGTAGACTACAACTATGCTCAACATTTTTCCAAGGACTCCTCAAGATCAATGATCTTAGCCTTAGCTTCAAAGAAGTGATTCTTATAGTGTTCACCATGCAAGAATAAAGAGCTTGTCTCCACTTGAATATTTCCCACTATCTCCATGGTGTCAAGCTTGGTGAGGTCCTTGGTGATGATCTCATAATGATAATCCTCCGAAGTCATCTCACCTTGAGGCTTCTGCACCTGGGGAATCATCTTCATAGTATGGGCCTCCATGGTGGTAGGATCAAAGGCAACCTACTTCAAGGGTTTCGTTGGTACCATGGCTTCTCTCCTCTTCTTACTCTTCAACCACTATGATGAGCTCAAGCGAGCTTGGTTGAATTTTGCTATAATGGGTTGCACTAGTACAATTACTATCATCGATTTAGGTACTACCTACAACTCCAAAAATGGGGTAAATGGAAAATGAGCCGATTGTGGGTTGGGCTCGAGAGAAGTGGAAACCAGCATAGTGGAAATGGTGGTGGAAATGGAAGTAGTGGTGGAAATGGATGCATGGGGTTCGACCATAGTTACGCTCACTCGAGGAGGAGCTTGCGTACTTACAATTATGGTGGAGGTTACTTGGGTGGATGATATAGGAAGTGAAAATGGATTCGGAGTGGAGGCGAAAGAACTGAAATAAATGGAAGTAGAAGAAGTGAGAATAGAGGGAGTAAGAGTGGTGGTGACCGTTGGCTAGGAAGTGGGAAGTAAAATTGAAGTAGAGGGTATACCAAATGGAGGGGATATGGAAGTGGAAACTTGAGGAAGGGAAGCAATAGTCACCACTCGCTCGGGGAGAGAAGAGGTAGAAGAAAATGTACCTTCGGGCTCTATCACCTTTGGAGCCGATGGGGATGCGGTTGGTTGTGACACTGGATTTTCCTTCCTTGGTTCTACTGCAATGTCCTCCTCAATATTGATAAAATTAGCACCTTGAACAAATGGATTTTCCTGAACCAAAGGGATAACTTCTAGTAATTCTGTGTGCTCAACCAAAACTGTAGGAGGAGGGTTTGATGAAACTACTCCAGTTCTTCACTTCTTCGTAATTTTAATAATTGGTAGCTTTTCTCACCTTTTCTCCTTTTGCTGCAATGGCTCTTCTAACACTTGTTCTTCTTCCTCGAAGACAAGTGGCACTTCTTGGACCATGGGATGTTGTTCCTCGACCACGTCTTCTTCACTGCTTGATCTTTGTAAACTTCGAGGTACTATGCAAGTGAACGTTAATGGTTGGTAAGTGGAATAAAATTCATCATAGGTCTTCAAAAATATTCCATCCATTACTAAGCCATATGGTGACCCAGTCTTCCTTCGGTGAGCTCGCATGATCCACTAGTTTATGATTTTCTCTTCGGACCAACTCGGAAGTTGCTCCTTCATCTGACTGAATAACCTTGATGGAGGAATCTGATTTTTATGCACAATAGGGTTATATTCGGCTTCCATCTCATAGAAATCATGCCAAGGTGGAAGCGACATCATGTTCTCCACGTGCCACTCCAAGTCATGCCCCTCCAGATTATTTTGATGCTTTTCAATATCTGGCCTTGGACAATAGTGAAAGCTTTTGACTTTGATGTGCTCAAAAAAATACCCAAAGGGTCATACTTCCATCATTGTGGTAGCTCCACCATTCCGATGTCGTAAAAGGCCTCAGTTATCAACCGATTCTGGCCCACTTGGCTTACTTTGATGCCTCTAAAGTGAAAAGGCATCTCACACATGGTTTTCTTTCCATGCCCTACTCCATACACATCATTAATATAATCATGTTATCGAACAACCTCCATAGCAAATAAGTGCCCTGTGGTGAAGTATGGGAGCAAAACTGGCTTGTCGGTAAAGCCAAAAATATGGAGCACCACTCCTTGTGTCAACAAAAATATATCACCTCTTTTCTTTGAGATGATTTCTTCCCTCATTGCCCTTGGTACTCTCTCACTTTTATAGTAAATTATTTCAAGGGCAGGACCCACAAACATATGATTGAAATTATAGAAGGACTCTTGCCTTGACAAACTAGAAGTCCACATATACACAGGCAATTTTCTATTTTCTTTATCAACTTTCTTACTTGCAATAAAAGAAAACTTCTCATGTAGGTGGAAGAAGAAATACCAAACCAGAAAGGACATATGCTTGAATGCCTTCGTTTCCTCACTCTACATCTTCTCTAGTTGGGAATGCATCCTTTTAGAAATATAATCGACCTAATCAAAGAATATGGGATTCATCCTTTCTATCATCACCCCGAGAGCATAGAACTCAACTTGGGATATACACTGCACTAATATCACCTACCACTTGTGCATGATTGAATCTTATGGGAGACCCATGACCCAAGCCACCATAGAGAACAAATCAAGACTCTTAAAATCTAACAATGATTTTGACAACGTCGATAGCTCACCATGCTAGGGTATTTTTATCAATTGTGTCTCCATAAATCTGTGTATTGTCATAGTAGAATGATATCTTTCTTCTTGCTCCCCAACATGTAGCTTCTTGAAAATAAAATCTATGGGTGATGTTATTCCACAAGCGAATGCTTCTTGAACGTCTTCAGTTGTAATGGTAAACAATGCTTCTCCTCTCACGTTCTGCACCATCTTGGTCTTTGGATTATAAAATTTTGAAATTGCATCAACCAATTCTAGGTAGTAGTGAACTAGAGTGCACAAGAACCAAAAGAGATGTGCATGGTATGCTATCGTGAGGGGACTCTGAGGCGTTAACCCCTATTGCACTACAGTGTCGACATCTTGGCATAATTTTTCAATGCCCTTGTTTGTAATTATGTAGTCTCCCACCTGAGCTAATGTATTCGAGTATGAATCCAACTCATTATTTTCATGGTACCTTGCTTTTTTAGATTTCTTTCCTCCTTCTACCTTCTTTTTTGCCTTCTTTGGCTCTTCAGCATTAACTATTTTGGCAGTTATTTTCCCCATTTTCTAAAATTCTCAAACTTCCTGTATACTTTCTATAGTAATATCACCTCAATGCAGTAATACTCCAAAAAAATAAAATAAATGCTTTTTACCTTCGCCTCGCGGGAACATCCAATTTATAATTATGCTTCATCAATTGAATTAAATGCACATGGTAATTTTTGAGGGAATGGAGTGAACGTGTGTCTTGATACTTGTGCTAGGCACATTTTTTAATGATTTTTAAACTACCCTTGAACTTCTCCTACCCACAATATTCCTCGATTATTATGTTTTTAGCCACCTTTAGCTTCGAAAAGTGCTCAATGGAGCTCAATGAGCATCCTCGGGAACAAACACTGCCAGATGTCTACGTGGGGTGCACCTCGGGATGTCCACAAGCCATCTCCTTCACTCTCGATCCTTGAAACTCCTTCTGAGGTAAAAGATGTATTTTAAAATTTCTGAGCGCTTTTAAAAATGTTTCTTGATAAAAGACCTTTAATAGTTGCTCTTAGAAATTACGCTTTCCTCCTTCTTAATTGGCTGCTCTCCCGAAGTCTACTACTTTGATGAAGATGAGAAACCATGTCCTCTTAAATAATTTTCTTCTTCCTTATTTTTTTTTTAGCTTTGGAAAGCGCCTCCTTTTTTAGAAAAAAAATAAAGGACTTTTTGCTTTTCCTTTTAAATCCAATTGATTTAATTTTGCCCTCCTTTCCTTTAGCTGACACTTTTATTTTTAATTTTTCTTTATTTTGAAAAAATGGCTACATTAAAAGAAACGTAAAGTATATATATTATATTTACTTGTTGAGGGGGGAACGAGAATCACCTTCACCCTAACTTAGGGTGAAAGTGTTTCAACACTTTATATTATTTTTGTTTTTATATATATTTACGTAACGTCGCCCTACGACGTTCGTCGCCCGAAGATGGGGCGACTTCATCTTTCACCCCATTATAGGGGCGAAAGCATGTTTTTTTTTTATATATAAAATATAATTTTTTTAAAAATATTTTCAAGAAATAGAAAGAAAAAATTGTACATATATACATACTTGAATCTCGAAAGCTTCAATGGTGGTAAGTCTTCAGATGAAGACCATTTACTAGGATCGATAGCTCCCGACCATCCATGTCTCGAAGATAATAAGCATTAACAGAATTTGCCCCTGAGATTTGGAATGGGCCCTCCCAAATCACCTCAAACTTATGGTGCTTGCTAGGTTTCACTTTGTCTGAATTCCACTTCAACACCAAGTCATCGACTTTAAATGCCCTTTCGAACGTCTTTTTCCCGAACCACTTCTGTGTTGTTCTAGCATGCTCCATGAAGGTGTTATACACTTTTTCTCTTTCCTCTTCAAGCTGCAAGAGTTGTGCTAGCCTCACACTCATAGGATCAATTTCATCATCCTCATTACTAAGCAATTGCAAGGTTTGAAGGATCGAAAGTTCAATATGAGTCGATAAAACTACCTCTTTGCCATACACTAGAGAATAAGGAGAAGTTTTAATTGACTTCTTCACTGATATGTGATCTACCCATAGAGCTTGATCTAGCAGCAGATGCCAACTTCTCTTATTGCTCCCAAGTGTTCTTTTCAGTATCCAAAGCAGATTCTTATTAGTAGACTCAGCTAAGTCATTCCCCTGTGGGTAATAATTGGAAGATGCTTTCAAGTAAATGCCATATCTGCTTGCAAACTCGATGATATTTTCTCTAGTGAAGGGAGTCCTGTTATCAGTTATAATGGCATCTAGCACACCAAATCGGGTAATCAACCCCTCAAGGAAAGAAATGATTGTAGCTTGGTCTACCTTTTTCGTTGGAATAGCCTCCACCCACCGGGTGAAATAATCTATCATCGTCAAAATGTACTTATGCTTAATAGAAGAGTTAGGATCAATGACCCCAATGAAGTCCAAGCCCCATTGTTGAAATGAAGCTTCTACCTAGATCGGATGTAAAGGCAATGATACCTTTTTACTCCTACCAACATACCTCTAACAATTATCACAACTCTGACTCACCTTATGTGTATCTGCAAAGAGGGTGGGCCAAAAATATCTAGCTTGAATAATCTTCAAGGCCATGGGCCTTCCTGCATAATGCCCACCGAATAAACCAGAATGGAATTCCTCCAGTATTTTTTGCTTTTTAGATTCTTTCACACATCTGAGGAGTACTCCATCTATATTTTTGTGGAATAATCCACTTGGAAATAGGACGTATTTGAGCACCTACAATCTAAATCTTCTCCTTTGAGAGGGGTTGAGGTGAGAGGGACATCTTCCAAATGTGAAGAACTCAACAAGATCTTCTGTCCAATCATGATCACTTGCAACTTGGTTGGCAAGATTACTCTCACCAATAACTTCATCTTGTAGTGGTACTAGCAACTGGGAAGTTGCGCTTTTAGCTAACTCTTGATAAAGTGCTCGACCATGAACCAACTTGGTTGGCCGAATCTCCACATCATACTCTTGGATATTTGAAACCCAACCTACTCTTTTATCACCAAGCTCTCCTTGTATAATAAAATTCCTGACGTCTAGATGAATGACATAGACTATCATTTTGCTTTGTGATACGAAATATCAAAATTTCTTAAGAGACTTCATGACCGCATACACTTATTTTTCAATAAAATTATACTTCTCTTGGTGTGGCTGAATAACTTGGCTTAGGAAAGCGATAGGTTGTTCCTCTCCATTATCTTGCTTTTGTGTAAGAACTGCAACATAACTCTCCTGTTCACCCACTGCATAAAGGATAAAATCCTTGGAGTAGTCTGGATTAATCAATACAGGAGCTTGGACTATCCTTTCTTTAATTTCTTGGAATGCCTACTTCCTTTTTTCGATCCATTTGAAATCCACATTTTTCTTCAGGAGCTCCATCATCGGTTTCACCACTTGAGCAAAGTCGACAATGAATTTTTGAACAAAGTTGATTTGGCCAAAAAATGACTGTAGGTCTTTTTTGTTAGTTGGCAATGGCAATTTTAGAAGAGCTTCAACTCTTGCAGGGTCAATAGCTAGTCCTTCCTTTGAGATCACATGCCCCAAGAGCTTCCCCTCCTTGACAACGAAAATGGATTTCTTTGGGTTAATGGAAATACCAAATTCTTGATATTTTTTGAACACTTGTCTAAGATGAGAGACATGCTCTTCCCTACGATGCGAGAAAATAGTCATATCATCAAGATAAATTACAATAATCCGATTCAACAACTCACCAAAGGTGACATCCATGGCTCTTTGAAATGTGGCACCAACATTTGAAAGATCGAAAGGTATTCTTTGATATGCAAAAGTGCCCCACTTGGTAGTAAATATTGTCTTGTGTTGGTCTTCATCCTTCACCCAGATCTGGTTGTAGCCAGAGAAACCATCAAGTAATGAAAATATCTGTGCTCCAACGACAATGTGAAGAATCTGATCAATCTGAGGCAAGGGGTAATGATCTTTCAAAGATGCTTGGTTAAGATTGTGAAAGTCTACGCACAAGCGAATATCTCCATTCTTCTTCCAAACCGGAACCAAGTTCACCACCCAGGTCGAGTGCTTGATAGGGTAAATGATTTTTACCTCCAACATTTTTAATAGCTCTACTTTCATGAGTACCTCAATCTTTGGATTAATAGGTCTCTACTTTTATCGAAAAGGCTTCACCCCTTCCTGTAACTCAATGGTGTGTTGAATTACATCTTTGTCATATCCTTTCAGGTCATGATAGCTCCATGCCACGATGTCAGGGAACTCATGACATAGTTCTTTGATTCCTTCAAGCTCACCAGGAGAACAATCTATCCCAACTTTGATGACTTTGTCAGGTTCTAGCTTTAGCTCAGTGTATTCCTTTTCATCCACCTTGATTCAATGCTTCTCCACTCTATCATTTTGATCAAAGAGACTCTCTAATGTAATCAATCCTTTTGGAATATGATTATTTCTGAGTTGGATCAAGCCTTCAACTTCCTCTCCATCTAATGTTCTTCCTTCCACACCACTGGCTTCTTTAATTAGAAAATTTACAATCTGCTCATCATTATCAAAGACTTGCCAGTATATGTTCTTGTCGGGGACTGAAGGTCTATAAATCAACCTTACAGTCTTGGGCTTCCGCACCACACCTTCAATGGGAGAGAAATTTGCACCAAGGGATGCCAGGAGATCTGCATGCTTATTTCTTTCTTGCAAAATTGCTTGAACATTTAATGCATCAAATGATTCAAAAAGGTCCCATACCTTATTGTGATACACCTTCAGGTAGTGTTGCTTTGAAATGCACTTACTGGTCACCTGGTTGACAATCAACTCAGAATCACCAAAAATCTACAATTGTTTAATCTCGAGTTTCTCTGCTTTCTTTAGGCCCAAGCATAGTGCTTCGTACTCAGTGGCATTATTTGTACAACTCCAGGTCAACCGGTACAAATAGGTTTTTTGGATTCCTAAAGGAGAGATGAATACTACTCCAGCTCCGACACCATTCTTGCATCGAGCACCATCAAAATACATTTTCCACAACTGGTCAGAGGTAGAACCTAGATCATCAACCATTTTTCCTTCGCCCTTCTCAGGTTTAGTGATGGTATAGCAATCAATCTCAGTTTCCATCATCACATTGAAATCAAGCATAGAAAATTCATCCTCTAACCGAAGTTCATCCAAAGTTTCCTCCATCAGGTCTATCTCTTCCAGCTCTTCGATCACCAGATTCACTGAGTTTACAACCTTTTCTTCATCTTCAATCTTCTCAATATGGTATGTGGAGGGCTTTTCATTATAGATCTGTATTCTCTTCCCCTTGAATGGAATCTCTAGGTGAGAATAGTCCAATGATAGGTAACCTCCCAACTTGGCCATAAATTCTCTAGATAAACACATACTAAAGTATGGTTCCAGGTCTACCACAATGACTTCTTGTATGATAGTTATCTATGGCATGTTGTGTAGAACAATTGGGATATCCTTGATTACTCCTACTATCTTGATAGGAGTACCATCCAACTGCAAGACACCTAGGCTACTTCTTGTATACTCCATTCCCATGACTTCGCACACCACCTTTGGCATGACAGTCATTGTTGCACCAGAGTCAATCATGCAATTGTGTACTATCCATCCCTCCATCCTGAGAGATAGATAGAATGGGGGAGGTCTATTTTTCCTAGTGGTTAAAGTGGGCAAAGTTTGGGCCAACACTATCTGAGCAGGATTCTTCCTTTTATCCTTCACAAATTTCAATGATTCCTGCAATAGATCTACTTGTCCAGGCAGTTGTAGCGCATCATAGAGACTCACCTTAGTGGGAATCCTCTTCAGTTCTTCAACAATATTATACGACTACGCATTGGACTCCTTTAATTCACCAACATCTTCATATCTACTCTGGTACTATTGTGTAGCCTCCACCCTCTAGCGCTTGGTCAAAGATGGGTACTTGAGCTTTTCCTTCGCTTGTTCTTTTGTTTTGGTTTGCACTTGCACAATGATAGGTTGTAAAGTTGAAGCTTTCACTTGCACTCTATCCTTTGTTTGAGTAGGCAACATATATTTTAATAAAATAGGCTCATCTGCTTTGGGTGCTGGCATAGGCACTTTCGCTTGAGGCTACCACTTTTCATTTTGTATCTTCTGTTCGGTAGGTACCTTCAATGGCTCCATTTCAATTGGATCTACCATGATAGGTTTCTTTCCTGACCTTGTAAGGATAGAAACTTGTTCAATATATGGGACCATAAAATTGTGATCAATTTTTGAAATCATATTGACTTGACCATCGATAGCACTTTCGGCTAGCGTCTGCACATAGTTCAAATGAACCATGCAGGTATCTTCACCATGAGGATCATTGCAGGTAGAACACCAATATGTCCACTCTGATATACTTGCTTCTTCATTAACCAACATGGTTGTATTCTTCTCAGCACCTCTACTAGTTGAAGCTGCTTGTTCTCTAGTAATTGGTGGAGTTTGAAATCTTCTTGATCGAAACTCAACCTCAACTTGCTTCTTCTTAACTATCATGATTTCATTCGACATTGTCCTTACTATTGAATTGATAGACTACATCTCCTATAATAATTTCATGTAGGGATCAAAATTTGTAGGTGTTGGAGGTGTTGGAAAAGGTAAAGGTACTGGTGGAGAAGGCAATGTTGGGATAGAAGGGGGAGTAGGTAATTATGAAATAATAGGAGTAGGTAATTGTGGAATAGTTGGAGTGGGTAATTGTGAAAATGGAACGATGCAATTTGAGGTGGACTTGAGCTCCATGAGGGAACATGATACATAGGAGGCATAGGTTATGAAAATGCACTAGAATACAAATGTTGTGGAAGATCAGGGAGGATAGGTATTGTTACCTTTGGGGGCAGTTTACCTATGGCAATGAGATCCACTTCGGCCTTTTGAGCTTGCGTATACAGATCTAGAAATGTGTGGACATTGGCTTGTCGAACCGCCATACCAATATCGGAGTTGAAGGCTCAAATATAGTAAAATGCAACTTGTTCATGGGTCGGCCAGAGACCATCAGGGACTCTTTGCCAACTTCAAGCGAATCTAACATTGAAATCAACTATTTCCTCCTATGGATGTCTTTGGATGTTTATGAATTGATGCAGTAAGGAAAATGGATCAGCTTGCTCATGAAAATTTTTAATCAACAACTCTGCCAACTGGTCCCATGTGGTGATAGTAGCGGGTGGCAAGGACCGGTACCAATACAACAACTTTCCTTTGAGAGACAACACCAACAATCATACCATAATGTCTTCATCTATAATACCATGTATTATCACCAAGGATGCCACATCTTGGATGTGCTCATAAGCAGTCTTACCCATACCATCATAAGTAGGCAAAGCCTTCAATGTTGCTTGAGGGACTAGGTTTTGAGCTTGTAGATTTAATGCTCTAGAGCTATTCCATGCTTAAAAATTACCTTGGTGGTGGTTGTTGTGGTGGCATATTTTGAGCCATATGGATTGGTGTGTGTGGTTGGGGAGGTGGAAAACTAGTAGTTGTACTAGCAAGACTTGTAGGAATAGAAAACACACCACCTAATTGAGAGGATGTTGTAGTGGATGGGACAGTCGAAGGAACTAACCTAGGGTGTTCTCCTAACTCTTGGATATCAAGTTCATAAAACTCAATAGGATCTTCAAAATTCTTGGCCTTCGATCTCGTAATCATGAAGAAAGATTTCACTTACTTCATGTTCGAAAACTTCTGGGTAGATTTGAGTCACCAAATGTTCTAATCCTATAGTACAAGGTGAACATCAAACCTTTATACTATTGATAGTGGAACCTTTTGAAAGTCCCATCAAGTGTGCCAAAAATTGTTGGTCATGAATCTACCTAGTTACAAGATCTATGCCTTGTGCACCCTAGACCCGACCAACATTGAAAGGTTAAAGGAAAGAAATGTCCTCCGGGCCAATCTCTAGAGAGGGTTGGCTCCCTTACTAATCCTACACTGGGTATAAGTTTAGAGAAATAGGAAAGAAATGGAAAATTGTAGAAAGAGATGGGAAATATGGCTATAAGCCAACTTGATAGGATGGGGATAGACTAACAACAGAGCTTCCACCAAGCAACTTAATAGCATTAAATAGAAACATAAGCATAGAAACTTTTAAATATTATGCAAGAAAATAACCTCCCAAGCACATTCCAGTATTCACTCCCCATACTAGCAAAGACTAAATTCAGAAGCAAAATTCACTCACAACAAATAATGGGAAATAAAAGCTTTTAGAAATCACACATAGAAAGCTATCAAATGCAAAATCGATCCAAGAATCAGAAGCCGAGTTGTTTCTATTAATGCAAAAAACTTGGAGTATATTTCTGTAGAGTGTCCACCCTTCCATCCTTTACAATGAAAAATGATTAGTCTTTTATAGAGGGATTTCACCTCTATCATTTAATGCATATACAACAAAATACTGGTAGATCAAAAACCAACATGCATATTTTCCTCCTCGGCATCAGTGACATTCTGATCAAAATATTTTGCAAAGAAACCATGATCCGACTTTGATGAAAGGAAATCACCTAGAAAAGTCAATAGAAGTAAATGCTTGAAGCAACCTTGGGTCGTCGGTGCATTGGGACACAACAAAATCACCTGAGAATCGGGCATGAATTCGCTTCATCTTGCATCTTAAAAATCCACTTCCACCAAAGAAGTCCACTGAGTATTAAATTTGCTTTGAAAATCACCAAGGTTGATAGTCGATGCATTGGAAATGAACAAGAATTACCCCTGATCTCTCAACATTGGAGCGGATATTCTAGAAGTGCTTGCCTGCATCGCCCCTAAAATTAAATGCTATTCTTCCTTGGAAAAATTGTAAAAGCGCATGCTCGGGCTATATCTCTGTTGAAGAGTCAATGTCACCCAAAGAAGGGGTGAAATAGCCTTGTCGAAGCAACCATAGGCGACAATCGAGCCTGATATTTGAGCACCTTCATTTCATTATTTTTCCTTATAACTACCATTTTTGCTGTCATCCCGAAAGAGGGTGATAGGAACTTTTATCCTTTTGGAGGGGTGATGTCACCTGTCAATTCAACCTGAAGTGTTGTGCAATGATCCTTACCCAAAACTGAACCTTCAAAACTCCATTTACTCCTTGGAAAGGTGAGTTTAATTTACTGCATTTTGAACTCTTTGGGCACTCTGTTTTACCTTTGCTCAATTATGGATGAAATCATCAACTGTATTAACCTTCAAAACCTTAGAAATACTCTTTCACCCCAAGGAGAGGTGACAAAGGACTTCACCCCTCATTTGGGGTGAAAGCTCTTCCTTTTCTATTCATGCTATGCATGTGATATCTTAAGATCTTTTTGCAATATGTTTCACCCCAAGGAGGGGCGATAGAGAGTTTCACCCCTCACTTGGGGTGAAAAGTACCTCTTACTTCCTTTTAGTGCTTAACTCATGAAGTCACTTTTAATATTATGTTTTCATCCCAAGGAGGGGTGACAAGAACTTTTGCCCCTCACTTGGGGTGATGATGCCTTTTAAAATTCCATCTCAATTTGTGAGCATTCGGCCCTATCGATGCTATCTTTGCATTATGCGTCACCCCAAAGAGGGGCACCAAAGAGTTTCACCCCTCTTTTGGGGTGAAAGTGCCTTCGCCTTTATGTAACGCTTTTTAATTAACCTTTGACAAGGTTGGCGCCTTAAAACCATTTTAAAACAACTTTCACCCCAACGAGGGGCAAAAAGAGTTTTCACCCCTCATTTGGGGTGATAGTGCCTCATACTTATCTTTATTTCTTCGCATCAAATAAATTCAATTATTTGAATTTTGCTTCGCATCCAAGAGGGGCGATGGAGATGTTTGTTTTTTAATTGGGGCAAAAGTACCATTTTTTTCCCAGAACCAATCACGAATTTGATATTTCATCGAGGCGAAACTTCAGGTGAAAGCCCCAAAATTATTTCCTTGCTGGCATCACATCCCTTAAAAAAAATCCTTCACTACTTCCAATACTTTGACGTATTTACAGTAATACAATTCTATGAAAATAAAAGGTGGGAAACTTAAAACTGAATTAAAAAAACTGAATTCAACAAAACTACCATGCCTTAATTAACAAATGCATAAAATTTTTATAATGAATTGCTCATGGTAAAATTGTAATGTGGCAAAGTTGTAAAATTGCCAACAAGTCACTATCTCATGATGTTTTGGATTATAAGGTTGATGCTATAGTACTTGATTATGATATTTTACAGGATACATCTCCACACTTGTTTTCTATGGATGATCATGTTGATGTTGTAGCATATACAACAAAGATTTCATGGCATGTTACATCCTTACATACAAATGAATTCTTGGATGGTGTTGCCTCTCTCTTCATTGAGAGTCACACATGTGATTTTCTTGACATGTATGAGGAGCTTACTCATTTATTTGATGATGATGTATACATTGTATCTCTTCCATGTACTTATTCCTTTGTGGACCCTTTTTTGGTGTGCCCTTATTTGAGTGAGCCACCTTGTCCACCATTTCCTTCTCCTGTTTCTTTCATATTGGATGATGTACTCCTACAGGAGTTGGATACAAATATTTTGTCTTTAGTTGGACTCTCACTTGGAGATCCTGAAGATCATGTTGATTCTTTTGAGGCTTCTAAGTCTCCACTTATTTCTCTTGCTGCTTCCATGGTATCATCATCACTTATGCAATAGGACATTGGTGATCCTTCCTTGATGGATGCTCTTCACACATCTCTTTCACTTTTGCACACTCATGGTTTTGTGCACATTGATATTTTTTCAATCATTATTGGGACTGTATTCTATCATATTTTGGTGTTGGTTTGGGCTTCTACATTATTGGAGATTCATTTCATAATTCATTGGTGTCATCTTCATTTCAGCTCAGTTTGAAGGATTCTACGTCATCATTCTATATTTTGTTCTCATCTTCTCACACTCACTTGGAGTGGTAAGATATTCGGTGGATGCTTCATGGCTACTTTCTTCCTCGTGGGAGATACATTGTTCATTGTAGAGGCATCCACTTCTTCATGGATCTTGTCATCCTAGGGGTGTGTTGGGAGCACTCCTTGGCTCCATTCCTATTTCTTCTCCTCTCTTTCTAGCTGGATGGTTTTTTCCACATGGTTTTCCACCTTATGGTTCAAGAGCTTCTAGATACACATTGTACATGAGTACCTAATAAGGCCTTGTTATTGGGACTCATATTATGGATATGCCACTTTATTTTTTGGCACCTAGCTTCACTTGAGGGGGGTGTTAGAGTAGGTTATTTACCTTAGCTCATGTTCACCTAGGTAATTTATTTTCCTTTTATTTAGTTATTTCATGTATTTTCCCCACCCACTTATATGTGGATATTTCATTTATCTTATATAGATATTATGAGATGTTACATTTTTATTTCTTAGATATTATGGAGATATTTTTTAGGTTTGACTATTCCTAAGAGTTATGGGAATATTTTTAGGTGTATTTAAAGGGTTGAGATTCTTTCTCCCCATAGCAGTTACAGATCTATGGACCATATCACTCATTCCTTTCAGTTTTTCCTAGATATAGTCCACCATGCTAATGTGAATTCATTAACCTTTAAATGAATTCATCTATACTAGAAATAAAATATTCATTTATAATTGCATTTAAGTTTCTATCACTTTCATATTCAATGGTGCAAGCTAAATTCATATACTAGTTTCTAGATACTACATGCTAGGTTTAGTTAGCCATAGTCTAGTTCGAGTCCATTACAATTTATAATTATTGTTGGAATGGAATATTCCTTCCATTCATGTATTAAGGATATTAAATCATAACTTGTTTGATAAGTTTTGTTACTAACTCCATGGTGAAGTTAGATCATATTATGACCCTATTAAATTAGACATGGAATAAAGTGGCCATCTTAGAGCAAAATATTCAAGAACGAGCAATAAAACTAAAGATAATGAGAAATTGTTTTTATATAAATGAGACCCATTTTAATAATTAAAGTGCTATAGGTAATTATCAAGGGTTCATTGAAGTGGATCAAATCCATAAAATGTCACCCTACCTAAATATGATGACAAGGCCCTTTGGGATGGCATTAAGTCATGGCTCATTGAGATGACAAAGTATTTTGAACTTCATGATTTTGCTAAAGAAACCAATGTTGTATGGGTTTCATATTAGCTATCTAGAGAAGCAACATATTGATAACTTAAAAACTAAAAGAGGTTTACACACAAATAATGCTATATGGAAATAATTTGTTGCCCTTTTCTATCAGTTATGGTTGTTGATATTTTGATAGGAAAATTATAATATTTCATAATCTTGATCAAGAGTATATGATTGTACTTAGTATCAAGATATTTTTACAAAGCTCCTTCAGTATATGCCTTAATATTAAAAATATGAACAATTTAAAATCAATAAGTTCATCATAGGAATGAACCCTTAGATGGGGATAGTGATTGAATCCTTAGATTGTGGTAGAATATATGTGGAACAAGTGTTTATAAAATTAATAAAGCAAGAGGAAAATCTATAGGTTATAACTACATGTTGAAAGGAAAATAAGGAGAAGAATGAGGCCTCCCAACATCCAATTCCTTCATTTAATAAAAAAATATTCTAAAGGATAAACCCTTCAATAGGAATAAAGAAAAGTTTGAAAAGGGATTCACGAGAAAATTTAAATTAGCAGAATCCTAGACAAAAGGGTATTTTAATAGAAATGAAGATGATAATGGAAATAAAAGACTCAAGAATGGATGTTTTTACTAATGGATGTTTTAATTTGTAGTAGGGAATACTATGTTAACCAATGTCCTCAATGAGGTGTAGGATCCAATGCCAAACCTCCAATATAGTTCAATCAACCTCAACATTGTATCCATGTAACAATGGACAACAAGGTCGAGCATCAAAAAGCTCTTATTTAGACTTTAGATAGAGTTTTGGGATGCCTTGTTACTATTTTAATTAATGTTGAAGCCACTAAATATTTTGTAGCTCCTCATACGTTAGGTAAAATTAATAGAGCTTGTTATATGGGAAATACGTAGTCTATTTAGTATAATAAATAAGAAGTATAAAGTAGTGTCTAGTTATAAGTAAGTTAGATTTTCCTAGCTTCATTGTTGAGGTTAACCTTTATGTTCTCCCTTAGGATCCTATTATGTGATCATTAGATTTAACTCGCTACAAAAGCATAAAGCTAAAATCAATTGTTATGCCAATGTAGTTGAATGTATCGATGAATTATGATACACCAATACCATTTAAGGTATTTAGAGGCCTATAACTTTAAGGTATATATCAACTACATAGTTGAGAAAGGTTCAAAGGAATGAATGCATATTTTATGCTATGCATATTGATGAGTTGGAACAGGTAAAAGAGCTAACCTTTGATGAATATCCCTTCCTAAATGAGTATTAGGATGTGTTTCTTGAAGAGAAGTGTTAGAATATATTTCAATATTTCTTTCATTAGTTAATTCAATCCTAACGATCTTATATTGTTAGAATTGATTAATTTAGGCTAGTTGTTATTTTGTTACAACTGCGCCTATATTGGTCTCGAGTGGTTCCACAACCTCTGAACTAATCCTGGCCCTAATGTAATATTTATACTTCATCAAATAATTGAATTGTCATTCTGCTTCTCACATGGTATCAGAGCTTACCACCACTCTCTCCGCCACTCTAGCGTGAGAAAGAAGTAGCTGAGGAAGAGTTTTTTTATTGGAGGCGATTTTTTGAGGCTGAGCTTTTTGGTAGCGAAGCTGAGAAAACTTGGTTTTTTTTTTCCAGGTAATTATTTCAATTTTTGGAATTCAAAGAAGCACGGTCGATAGATCAAAGAAGCACGGTCGAAGGTCAAACAAGGTAAAGAAGGGTCAAAGATCGAAGCGAAGTTCGAAGGCTCGCGATGAAGCTCGATGGCCAACACCAAGGCCGCTTAGCCAAGCACGAGAGGAGAGCTCATGACCTCTCAGGTGGAAATTATCAAGAGGAGATACTCCTCTACGAAGGAGAAACCCTCTTAAACTCCTAACAAAGTCATTGCACCCTCGATGTGGGACATTGAGTCCTAAAATACAAATGCTCGGATCTGTGAATACGTCGTCACCTACGTCAACTGCATAAACCAAGACGTATTTTTCCTTACTTTTGAGACCGATAGATCAAAAATCTACAATTTTTCTTGGAGAATGAGGTAAAATCCAAGTCATTTTGTTGGATTGAAATTTCATTTTAGCTCTCGGATCTTTCCTCAAAGCATTTTTTTCCTCTCGGATGACGTCAATGGAAAAATTAGACAGACGTTTTTTGAGTAGTTTTCTCCACTTGGTTTGGTTGCAAACTATTCTATTCTTCCTTTGTGATCTCTGTGCATCATTTTGATACATCTGTGGTAAGTTTTTGGTTGAAAAAAATTATTTTTTTTGCCTGCCACCCGAGCGCCACCCTGTTGCCACCGGTGCTCCGCTCCCGAGCTACACCGACTGTCGTTCCTCTTCACTGCTCGAGCTCTACCCGAGCTTCGCTCGAGGTGGTAGAGCAGTCGCACGTTCTTCAAAAGGTGCATCAAAGCTGTTTAAGGAGGAGGGCACCGAGAATAGTTCTCGAATCAGCCCACTAGCTCACCGGTTGTGAGCCGAGTGGTAAGGGCTCCGGGAGCCCTCAGGTCGTGGGTTCGAGCCTCGTCGACCCCCCCTCGCTCAAAGGTATAATTTTTTTTTTAATTTATTAAAGTTTTTTTTTAATATTCTCTAATCAAAGTTAAATTAAATATAATTTTAATTTATTTTATCATAGTTTAAAGGTTATTTTTTTAAAAATATATTTTTTTTACTATGTAGAATAAAGTTTTTTTTTTTTTTTTAACTTTGATTATAAAATAATGTTTTAAAATGCTTTATAAAGGAAAAATTTAAAGGAGGGAGTGATTTTTTTTTTCAAAAAATCAAGGGGGGATTGAGAGTAATTTTTTGAAAAAGCAAAGTTTGGCATTATTGTAAATGTGCATTTTCGGCTGCGCCCGACACCTAGTGGGTTATTTCTGTGGGCACTTTTATGTTGTATGTTGCATTTTTTCCTTCTTTTGCACTACATAATTTAAGTTAAAGTCAAACACTCCCTAAGTCCCCGAAATAATTAAAACCCATCAATGCAATTTATTGCACTGTAGCGTTCGACATTTGTGATACCTCTGGGTACCACTTACAGGTAAATCTGTCATTATTGTGCTACTGTATCTACCACCTAATATAGCTTCCACAACGACGTCTGAGCTTGTTCTCTATTAATTGTCGGGGAGAGATAAGTTTGCTATTTTGCTAATTTTTACTCCATCCACTACCCCAATCACTCTCGTGTTTAGGCTTAAATCCAGAAGAAAGTTTAGATATCCAAAGTGTTTAGGGGAAGTTATGCCCCATGCATGAGGATTGAAGGCTTTCTAATATCGATGCCATCAATGAGGTGATTCCCTTTTAGTACCGCCTAAGTACCACGTATCGTATAATCTTTAAAATTACCTACAGTCTCCCTCACGTAAGGGCGGGTAATTTTTTTGTTTTTTCAAAATACCTATAGTCTCCCTCACATAAGGGAGGGTATTTTGTACAGTAAAATGGCCTGGAATTAAGGTATATCGAAGGGGTGACCATTTGGTGTTATAAGGAACCTTCACAATATCTGCAAAACTAATGATTGATGCTCATAAGTTATTGAAAGGTCCAAATTATACACCATGGAAAAACAAAATGAAGGTAATCCTAGAGATGGATGATATTTTGGAAATTATGTCTGGAACAACAGTAAGACCTTCATCTTCAACTGGAGCCACAACTCCATCTACTGATCATAAAGACTTTGACAAGAAAGATAGCAAAGCAAAGGTGCTCATTTTGCTTATTGTTTCTGATGAAGTTCAACCTCATATTGTTGACTGTCCAAATAGTAAAGTAGCATGGGATACCCTTAAAACTATATATGAAGGGAATAATGACTCCACCATTCTATTTCTTCAGTCTCAATTACACAGTCTAAGCATGAAACAAGGAGAGACAGTTGAAAACTTTCTTTACAGAGTGTCTGAGTTGAAAGGAAAATTGAATTCCTTAACAACACCAGTTGATGATAAGCTCCTTACCTCAGTGGTAATGAGAGATCTTCTGGATTCTTTTAGAGTGTTTATTACCTCACTTCATGTATCACAGAGAAAAGTTACCTATGTTGAGTTGGTAAATATGCTTCAAGAAGAGGAGGCATGCCAACTACAATGAGATGATTCTTCTAACACTGCCCTATACATCAACAGGAAGGGGCAAAACAAGAAGAAGGGTAATTTTTAGAAGGGAGGTAGTTATCAAAAGGATTAAAAAGGGAAACAAACTCAACCTCAACAAAAAAAGAGATATTGTAAGATATGTGACAAAGAAGGTCATGATATAAATAAATGTTGGCATAAGAATAAACAATCAAAATAGAAAGGCCAAAACAAACCACAAAAGAACAAACAACAACAAGTGAATGTTGTTGTTGAGGAATTTGACACGGATTCTGAAAGAGCACACAAAGTGCTCATGACTACCACAATATCCAAGCAGACGGATCCTATTTGGTATGTCGATTCTAGAGCCAGTAAACACATGACTGGTGACAAATCATGGTTTGAGTCTTTTGAGGCTAAAGAGGGAAAACCTATCACTATTGTCGATGATAAAACCTACAAGGTTCAGGGAGAAGGAACAATTTATGTTACTCTTCCTAATGGCAATTTCTAGATTGAGAAGGTTCTCTATGTTCTAGGATTGGCGAACAACTTTTTGTCAGTCACACAAATTTTGGACAAAAATATGGTTGTAAACTTTAGTGTTGAGGGGGGCAAGAAGTGTTGTTCTATCACCATGAGGGGTAAGAACATTGAAACCGCTTCATATAAACATGGCTTATTTGCCCTAGATACTATCTCTTCTCCAAATGTAGCCATGATTATCTCTACAAAGGAGGTAACTTCCCTATGGCACAAGAGATATGGACATATGAGTTCTGGTTACTTACTTGAGTTAAGTAAGTATGAAATGGTAAAGGGCCTTCCTTCCCTTTCTACCACATTGCCAGTTTGCTCTGATTAGTTTGCAGGAAAGTAGCATAGAGTGCCTTTTGAAAGGAGCTCTACAAGAGCAAAGAAACCTCTGGAGTTAGTTCACACCGATCTGTGCGGTCCTTTAACTCCCAAAAATTATGGGGGTAAGAGGTATTTTTAGTTATTCATGGATGATTACTCATGAAATATGTGGGTATTATTTCTTCAACTAAAATCTGAAGCATTTGGCTTCTTTCAGCAATTCAAGAAATCTGTTGAAAAGGAGTCAGGGACTTCTATAAAGACCCTCTGCTCAGATCGAGGGGGGGAGTTCACCTATAAAGAATTTTTTGAGTTCTTAACTGAAAATGGGGTCACATGATAGTTGACTATTACTTATACTCCTTAGCAAAATAGAGTTGTTGAAAGGAGAAACCATTCCATCATGGAAATGGTTCATTGCATGCTCACAAGAGCTAGAATTGGGCAACAATATTGGTAGAAGTTGTCACCACGACAGTATATCTGTTGAATAGGTCACCCACTAAGGCTCTACAAGGAATGAATCCACAGGAAGCATGGAGTGGCAAGAAACCCTCCATCTCTCATCTACGCATTTTTGGTTGTAAAGTGTTCATGCACATATCAAAAGAAAAGAGGAAGAAGCTAGATGAGAAAACATTGAAGTGCATTCTTCTTGGGTATGATGAGCACTCCAAGGGTTATCGATTGATTGATCCTTTAACCAAGAAGATACACATCAATAGAGATGTAGTTTTTTATGAGGCTTTCACATCAAAAAACACATCAGATGTATACATAGACCTTGTGGAAACTAAGGTTGAGAAGTCTCCTTCATAAAAGGTTGGAGGTCCTTCTTCATATTCTTCATCACCATAGAAGAAGAATCCAAAGTGGTATACAAGTACAATTAGAGACTCTAAGCTATCCACTCCACCAAACTTGACATTGGATAGGCCTCGTACTCGTAGCATGGCTCGACAGGAGAAAGCTGCAACAAATATAACTAGGGTTGATGTTCTGTGTCAATATTTTGAGGAACTTTCTGTAGATCCAGAGAGAGATAAAAAAGATATGGATATTGATGATGACAGGGTGTTTATGTCCTTAATAGACGAACTTGAACCTGCATTAGTGTAATATGCTCTTGGTGAGCCTCAATGGAAGGCCGCTATGGATGCAAAGTATAAGTCTCTGATGAAAAACAAAACTTGGAAGCTTATCGATCTACCATACGAAAAGAAGCCCATAGGCTATAAATGGATGTAAAAAGTCAAGTACAAGGCAGATGGGACAATAGATAAGCATAAGGTCTGACTTGTGGCAAAGGGCTATGCTCAAAGAGAAGGCATTGACTATGAGGAAACTTTTGCACCTACTACTCGGATGACAACCATTCGAGTTCTTTGTGCTATGGCAACACAATATGGGTGGAAAGTGCACCAAATGGATGTCAAGAGTGCCTTTCTAAATGGTGATCTCCAAGAGGAAGTCTACATGAATCAACCAGAAGGATTTTAAGTGGAAGGCCAACAATAGAAAGTTTGCAAATTGGTCAAATCCTTATATGGTTTGAAACAGCCCCCCCTTGGGCTTGGTACATAAAAATGGATAATCACCTACTGCAACATGGATTTAAGAGATGTCCGTCGGATGCAAACATCTATTTCAAGAAGCAAGGCTCTGAAATAGTGTTGCTTGTACTCTATGTTGATGGTATGCTCATAAAAGGGAGTTCAAAAATAATGATCTCTTATGTCAAACAATATTTGAGCGAATCTTTTGAAATGACAGATCTCGAACTTCTCCATTACTGTCTTGGTCTGGAAGTGAACCAGAAGGAGCACTACATCAAAATTTCCCAAAAAAAATATGCCAAGACACTACTAGAAAAATATCTCATGACTGATTGCAAGATGATGGCAACACCAATGGAAACAGGACTTCAGTTATCGCAATATGACAAATCACCTCAGGTAGATGCTACTCTCTATCGTAAGCTGATTGGGAGTCTCATATATCTGACCAACACTAGGCCAAATATCGTATTTGTTGTCAACTATATTTCGAGGTTCATGCAAGAACCTAAGACTACACACTCGAAAGCAACAAAGTGAGTTCTTCACTATGTCCGTGGCATAATGGAATATGGCCTAGAATACAAGAAGAACAACAAATTCTTCTTACAAGGATACACAGACTTTGACTATGCTGGATCATATGATGATCGTAAATCAACTTCAGGATATTTGTTTCATCTTGGATTTGGTCCTATCTCTTGGCACAACAAGAAGCAATAGGTGGTTGCTATCTCATCAATAAAGACAGAATATTGCACTGCATGTGAAGCTGTGTGCGAAGTGATATGGTTGCGTCGCATCTTGACAAGTATGGGTCTTCTATCAAATCTCCAATACACTTGTTCTGCGACAACATGGGTGTTTTAAATCTTGTTAAGAATCTAGTGCATCATGAGGAAATGAAGCACATTGATACACAATGCCACTTCATTCAAGACAAAGTACCAAAGCACCGAATCTAGCTTCAATACATCTCCACCAATGCTCTGTTGCAGACATATTCACTAAGGCACTTGCACATGTCAAATTTGAATTGTTTCGTAGCTCTCTATGTATTTCAAAATAATGGGGGGATGATAGTATAGCTAGTAGTTATATGTTTCCTAAAATATTGTAATATGGGAGGATGTTAAAATATAATTCAATATTTATTTCATTAGTTAATTCAATCCTAATGATCTTATATTGTTAGAATTTATTAATTTAGGCTAGTTGTTATTTTGTTACAACTGTGCCTATATTGGCCTCGGGTAGTTCCACAACCTTCGGACTAATGTTGGCCCTAATGTATTATTTATACTTCATCAAATAATTGAATTTTCATTCCGCTTCTCACAAGAAGCCAATACTTTAACCCCAATAAAAGTTTAATATTCCAAGATATATTATTTTAGGAATAGAGACTTAATCCAAGGCTCCCTATCAAATGACAACAACATTTTTTTAAATTAAGTATGAGTTGAATGAGTTATTTTCTAAGGGATTATTTTGACCTAGTGTATCACCATGGGGTGCATCAATGATATTCATTGAGAAGACAGATGACATAATTAGGCTTTAGACTACTATATGTTGAACCAATCACCTATTAAAAACAAGTTGAATTTATGTGACTTAATGTGTGGTTAATTGTAAAAGATGCAAATTTAATATACCGTATTTAGAAAGGAAAAAATCCACAACTTGATGATGATAAAATTATTGTGTTAACCCATTTTTGGAATCCATAAGTAAAATATTTTGCAAGAAATAAATCACAATTTTGGGATGTGAATTAAACTTCCTAAAGGAATGAGGTCCAAAGCGCCAAGGTATAAATGTCTTGTTTTGCTTGATAGTCTATTGTTTACTCTTGAAAATTGAGTTGCATGGTTTTGTGAATTGGGTTGCATGAGTTGTGTCAAATCATGACTATGAGAGGATTATAAATGCGATCAAGTCAATCCTTTAAATTAATTAAAATAAAACACATTGATCAAATACCATTTCACCAAACCTTGGATAAGGTGTAACTCTGAATGGAATTATATTATTTGGAAACTTGGGATTTTACCCCTAGACATATCCTAGTACCCTATTTATTGATAAATTATGTTTTGAGACTCAAATACCATGAAATCTTAAGGGAAATGTTGAAATACTAAAGAAATCCTTACCCTTAGAAACCAAGACAACTCAACCTTACCAAAAAACACCTTTTGTTAGATGTTTTGATGGGAGAAATTGGTTACAAGGGTGTGTGCAAATATGATTTCTCTAAGAGCCACCTTGGATTTATTGGATATGAATCCTAAGATGAGATGAGATGACAATAATATGTTAGAGGGCATTGATGTGGTTGGATGTGATGGAAAGGAAATAGGTTATAAAGAAAAAATCTAGATAATAAGAATAGGACCAACACTAGCACCTGAGCAAAAAAAAATGGAAGAAGGAGAATAGGGATAGAGAGATTAAAAAAATGAAAATGTTTCACTAAAATTAGGAAATGCATGGATATTCTATGTGAATAGTTACATGTAGAGTTGGAGCTATAAACTTGAGAAGGTAAGTATTCCACTCTTGAAGATTTACACTAGAAGTCAAATGGTCCTTGCACTTATCATCATCCATACTACACCTACAACTAAGACAAGAGGAAGAAAACTAATAGAGAAACATAATTTATAATCCATTGATTTTATTTTATTTTTTTGGAGAAAAAGGGGTTGTACTTGGGTCCCCCACCCTTAACAAATCATAATTCTCTCATTTAGAGCATAAGAGTTTACAAAAAATTCAATTCTTATCTAAATTTCGTTGCTATAGATAGATACCTACATAATTTCCATAAAAATTCTAAATCCTTGGGTTTCCATTTTCTAGATCTTCTTCAATTTTATGTGTGAAATAATTAGCATCCTTCTTTTTGAAATTTTCTTGTAGTAGCCTTCACAATACCAAAACTCCATCTCTACTATTTATGCATTACATCTTAGTAGGGTAATATTTCCCAAACTTCATGCTATCATAGTCCACTTTACTAGATATGTATTGCTAGTTTCCTTCCTAAAGCATAAGTGTAACCACAATAATTGTAATAAATAGTTCATATAAAAACACATTAATGTTATAAAATAAAGCAAATATTATCAATGAAAAACATTAAAGTAAATCTTAATCATTATTTAATTCAGGTAGTCAACATTTTCTTGTCAACTTTAGCTAAACTTACTACTTCCTATAACCATGTAAAAGAGAATTTAACTTCACAATCCTCAACTAAAACCCCTCTACTAGCTAGTCTATTTGCACATTTGTTTCCTTCCCTTAATGTATGTGTAAACCTGATTTCTTCAAACTTTGTAGCAAGGTCTTGTATTTCCACAATTATCTCTTGTATGTTCCATGGAATGTTTGTTTCCTTAAAATTTTAAGTGAATCACATTTCATCCATACCCTATTCTATTTCATTTTTTTTGCTTATTTTTAACCCTTCCAAAGCTATTCAAGCTTTAAATTCATTATTTGTCTTAAATCCACTATTGAAAGCATAATGAAACAATATCTCTCCCTTGTTATTTCTAATTATTCCTCCTCATGCTGGTCCTTGATTTCCTTCAAATGCTCCATCAAAATTCAATTTGGTCAATTCTACTTCTGGTGGTTTCCACTTTATATTCTTTGCCTTATTTTTGTTTCTTTTATACCCAATATTATGATTCTATTTGATGACTTGACTCCATCTATCAAGGCTCGCTGCTTCAAGATTAGGGATTGCATGGGTTGATAGGGTTGGTTTAGACTCTTCTATGACTTAATAAACATTACTTTCCATTACCTCTAAACTACTTTCCTTTGTTTAAATATTATTCTATTCCTTTCCATCCATATAGTCCAAAGTATTGTATATTTTGATATATCCCAAATTGTCTATAAATACTCACTTCTAAAGGTGCTCTATCATTGCTTTAACCATTCTTTAATTCTACCATTCATCACCATGCATTGCCATAGTTTTTATACTATTGAGTAGTGTCCCAAGAGATGGTCTATACTCTCCTCATCCTTTTTACATAGAACACATTGTGAGGGGCCATGAAAACCCATTTTCATTAGGTTATCCCAAGATAAAAATGTTCTATGACCTACTAGTCAATCAAACATTTTAACTTTAGGAATGCTCAGGCTATCTCAAATATCTCTCCATATTCTTGGAGTATTCCTATTTTGTTGGTGCTCTACATTATATTTTCTTCTTATTGTGTATTCTCCCAAGCTATTCAACTCCCAAATCAACTTATCATTTACTCCCCTCAGAATAATCATTGTTATATTTTTTCTCAATTGTCGCCTAACATCAATGTCTTGTATACTTATAAAAAAAATTATTTCCATTTGTATCTTCCTTCTTGATCCTTGTACATAATGTTTGAAACCTTATCACCATATTTATCTTGAAGTAATCTATGGTTTCAAAATTGGATCTAGATCGAGTGGTTTTTTATCACACCAAGTATCCATCCAAATAGAAAAATTTTCTCTAGTTCCCACCACCCATATTAGACCTTTAATAACTAGATCAATTGATTTTTTAGAAACGTTCCATAGTGTAGAACCATATGGTAGTGAGAATGTAGTAAATATTAAGCTTGGTTCATCGAGTTCAATGAACTTTTTGAAAAAATAAAAAAAAAATGTTATATATATAGAAGTTGTATTACAAGGTAAAATGAGATGGGCAGGCATCAAGGGAGAAATAAAATCCTCCTCCAGTCCCTCCTAGCTCAAAAATTACCCATAAAGCATTACCATACATAATGTAGATATCCATACACCTCAACACTACTATAGTTGAATTCCAATTTATCCAATTTATTTGAATTCCGTAAACCATCCATTTATCTTCATGTTGTGTTGCTCTGTGGCCTAATTGTGATAAATTCATTAGACTCACTGTCTGCTCTTCATGTTTTTCTATCTACTTGTATCACCTTCTGCATCCCTTGGATTCTTTGGCACTAGCTTATCTGATTTTCCATATGAGATTCCACATATTGCCCTTCCTCCAAATATTTTCCCCATTTTGCTAAATAGTCTACCACTCTATTTTCATCTCACTTGATATGTGTAATAAAAACTTCTTGAAAAACTTTCCAGATCTTTTGAACTAATTTCACCTTCCTTCTCTCTCTAATTCCTAGCACCCAAAAGGGTCTTATCGAATCTAAGATTCCAGCCCATACCTGAGAGTCTGTCTCTATCCACAACTTATGTAATTGCATATTTGCAACTATCACTGATGTTGACAAGATTGCCTGTCCTTTCATTTTATTATTTGTTGCCTCCCCCATGCCTTATGCTCTCCAATACACTTGTTCTCCTTTCCAATTTCACATGATAATACCAAAACCATATTTTTGAGGGTTTTTAATAGAAGCTCCATCTGTGTTTGCCTTCACCCACTCACTGGGAGGTAGCCTCCACTCATTCGAGGGGATCTCACATGTGTATCCATCCCTAAGTTGTTTCTCTGTTATAGTTATTCCAAGGCTTCGTAGAATAATCACTTCATTTTTATGTCTATTTCCTCCTATAATTTGATAGATAGTGTTTTTGTTACCTTGCTCATGATTCTCTCGCATACTTTATCCCTTGTTATGTGCTCTAATATAAATATGCGTGCATTTATTTCTAGCCATAACTGCCACTATATGAAGCTAGATCCCAGTTTCCATGCCATTTTCATTGTTTTAGTCTTACAGCTGCACTATTTCCATTTCTCATAAAAGATTTCTTGGTTCTCAAAAACTTCCCACTGTTGTCTCATATGCCTCCACCAATTGGTCCATATATATTTAGCAAAAGAACACCCAAAAAAGAGGTTATTCAAGGTCTCCTCTACCTTTCCACACAAAACACATTTGGAAGGCCCAAAGAAACATCTTTTTCTCAAATTATCAAAAGTCAAGCACTTTTTGTGGTTAATCAGCCATGAGAAAATGTTAATTTTTGGCCATCCTTCCTTTTGCCAAACAAATATCCATGGAAGAGGTGTTGGGGTAATATCATATCCAAAAACTACCTTGTATCCCATATTTGCTTTATAAATTCCCAACTTACTTCCTCCCCATCCAAGTATATCCCTCTTAGAACCATCCTGAATTGGGTGTCTTTGGAGATGTCTCCACAGTTTTTCTGTTAGTTCCTTTGTCCCCTTCACTGGCCATTCTCGGGGATGTTTCCACTGTAGTAAGTCTAGCACATGTTGATTCCATGATTTCATATAGTAAGAGGCTTTCCACCACCCTGCTTTTTGGAGCTCTGCTTTCCAACTCTCCATATATGGGAATGTTTGAATAATTGGTCGAGATTTATTCCATGAATCCTCCTAAAATAGAGCATCCTTTCCATCCCCTAAATGCCAATATATGTATGGATTTATTAACTCCTGTCTTGCTAACATTGTCCTCCATACTATAGATCCCTGTCCTTCCACTCTGTGTCTTGAAAAGTTTCTCTCAGCCAAACCTGGGTAATATTTGGCTTGTAAGAGTCTACTCCATAAACCCCTAGTAGCTATCCCAGCTAGTACCTTGTTGTGGGATGTTGATCTTATCCCAAATCCTCCTTGTTTATTTGGTTGACATATCTTCTCCCAACCCACTAGTACTATTTTTTGTTCTTCCCTTGCACTTGAACACAAAAACTTTCTTGTGCATTTGTCAATATATTTTAGAATTATCTTTGGAGCTTGAAGTACAAATTTTTTATAAACTAGGAGAGCTTGTAGTACATCTTTAATCATTGTAAGCCTTTCTCCTAAGCTTAGCCATTTGTGAGTCTAGTTGCTCAGCTTAGCTTGAAGTCTGTCCATCAACCCTTTCCACTCCTTTCTTTTTTTTTTCTTTGCAGATGAAGGTACTCCTAAATACTGTATGGTAAAGGAGTTTCCATGAATTTCAACAATTGTATAATTTTATCTCTGACCCTCTTCGTTGTATTGAAAAAAAAAATTTAAGATTATTTTCATTAAAAGTTTGCCCAATAGCTTGAGTATACCCATATATAACTTCTTTTATGTTTATTGCTACTATGATATTGGCTTTGACTAATAAGAGCAGTATCATCCACAAACTGGAGGTGATTTATCTCAATTTGAGAAATTATTTTTAGGACCCTAAGCCTACCCTCTTGTCTCCCTTTTTTTAACAGTCTCCTGAGACCCTCTGTGTAAAGGATAAAAAGGTTAGGGGATAGAGGGTCCCCTTGCCTAAACATCCATCCTATTGTGAACATGGGAGAGGGACTGCCATTTGCCAAAACTTAGAATGATGTAGTCAGTGTACAAGATTTTACCCAATCTCTCCACCCCTCTGCAAAGCCCATTTTTTCTAAAATCCTTTGCATAAAGGACCAATATACTCTATCATAGGCTTTAGAAAGATCTAATTTAATAAACATACCTAGGTCCTTTTATTTTGATATTGTGTGTATCACCTCCTGGACCACTACTATTCCATATAGAATTTATCCGCATTCAACAAAACCACCTTGCTCACTTGAAATCAAATTTGGTAAAAAATGTTTTAACCTTTCTGCCATAAGCTTTGTTAATATCTTATATACTACATTACATAGTGAAATAGGCCTATAATTATCAATTATCTCACTAGGTGGGCCCTTAGGAATCAAAGTAATAAAAGTATGATTCAAAGCTTTTAACATTTGCTTACTCTGTCTGATTTCCTCCAGTGCCTCCACCACTTCTTGGCCCACAATTTCTCTAAAATTTTGATAAAATTCAATGGGAAATCCATATGGTCCAGGAGTCTTTCTTGTTTGTATTTTTTGTATGATTTGCGAGGTTTCTTCCAAAGAAATTTCCTCCATTAATAATTTATTGTGTTCAGGTTTGACTAATTGAGGAATTGCCTCTAGTATCTTCTCTTGCCATATTGCATTTAAATTTTCATTGTTGCTAAAAAGAGTATGGATGTACTGATTTGCAATAATTTTCATTTCACTTCTATTGGTTTTTATCTGACCCATCATATTTGTAAGACCTATAATTATATTTTTTCGTCTCCTGGTTGTTGTTGTCTTATGAAAGAATGTTGTGTTTTGGTCCCCCTCCTTTAACCATGTGATTTTGGCTCTTTGCCTCTAATAGATTTCTTCTTGTTCCTCCAAATATTCCTCTCTCCTAATATTTTCTACCTCACATTGGAAAAATTATTCCGTAATAGTTCCTTATCTTATCTCCTGAACAATATTCTCCTTTTGATCCTGGATTTCATTCTTTTGGATTCTAGTTATTTCCTTCTTCAGTTTACTCCACTCCTTTAGTCGGGTCCTTACATATTTTAGTTGTTTTTAGAGTATGAATTGGGCTGTCCCAAATATTAGTTTCCCTCATTTCCACCATTATTTTATTTGGTTCCCCAACTCCTCAGATTTCAGCCACCATAGCTCAAATTTAAAAGTTCTCACAACTTTATGATTATCTTCTTCTATGGTTAGGCTTACTAGAAAATGATCTGAATAAAGCCTATCCATGACCCTCGCTTGATGCTTGGTGTGCAAATATAATTCCTCACCTATGAATAAATGATCAAAGAAATATTTGATCATATCCCCTTCCTTTCTTCTATTTTTCCAGGTCATGGAGCTATCCACAGTTGGAATATATATTCATTTGACATGTTATTGCTGAAAAACATCTATCCTTTTCCTTCAGCATGGCTCTGCCTCCTTGTTGTTCCTATATTCTAAGATTTGCATTGAAGTATCCTCCAAAAATCCATTGGTCCTTTGGGTAGTTATCTCTGAAAGTCTAGATGGCTGCCCATTGATCCCTCTATAATCTAACTCTCTATGATTCATAAAAATTAACTATAGTTAAAATTTTCCCAATTTCCCTATTTTGTATCTGGACCATCAACACCCCTCTTGTAGAGACTCCCCCTATCTCTAGGAACAATTGGTGATTCCACATAGTGTCCAATCCACATAATTTCCTCTGTGTTGATTGAGTAAGGATTTATCCTTTTTTCCATATCCTCCTATTTATTTTTTGTAAGTCTTCTCCTTGCATTTTGGTTTCCTGTAACAAAATTATATCTGGACCCATATCTATGATAATATTTTTGACTACCTTTTGCATGGGGTGATTGCCTAAATCCCTCACATTCCAAGTGATTAATATCATTGAGAATTAGGAGAGAAAAAGTTAGCCATCAATTTTACCTTTCCATTCTGGCTCAAATCTCTTCATTGTTCCTCTATCTTTTCCTTGTTTGACTTCCTCCCTGTAGATTGGTTCAATTTTTGTTTCTTCTCCACTTGATGAATCCCTAGAGTAGGGATTTATTTGTTCTTATTTCCTTATTTCATCTCTATTTCCTATGTCAAAATTATCCTCTGCTCTATTTCCCCTCCTATGGTCTCCCTTGTGGGTTCAATATCCTCTTCCATGAGAAAGGTTGTGTCTGGTTCTACTCCTTTCTTGTTCCCTGACACTAGATTGGAATATTGTTCCTAATAAACTGGTGTGACTTGTTGAGTATCCTCCTATAACCATTCCATTTGAAAATCCCCTTCTATTTCCAAGTTTCCTAGTTGTTTGAATATCTCATAGCTATTATTTTTTATTAACACTCTCTCCTTGTCTCTGGTTATTATGTTGTTTTATTTTTTTGGCCTTCTCATTACTTTGTGAAAGCCCTCAGAGTCTATTGGGCCTTTCCCTTCCTTCTGATTTCCTTTTGCTGAAGATATTGACCTGGTATGTTAATATTTACTTTTTATCCCCTCTTGTTCAGATTGATGATCCTTAACTATTGGGCACATTCTAGCCAGATGTCCATGAGCATGGCACACCCGACATATGAATGGAATAACCTCATAATATAGTTGTTGGCACCAGATAAAATCCCCTATTTTTAGATCTATCTCTGTTGGAAGAAGTTTTTTGAGATCCATTTCTACAAAAACCATAGAAAACATTGCCAATCCTCCTAAAACTGTTTCTCTTGATGTACCTTGATAATGCCCTAGTAAGTTGCCTATTGCCTCGAATACCTCTTCATTCCAAAATTCAAGGGGAAGGCAACAATTTTATCCATATTGGTACTACAGTCAGTTCCACACTTTGGTCAAATCCCATATTCCATGGCTGCAATAATAGTTTCGATGGCCCATGATGATACGACCCTCCCTCAAATACTTTTTATCAATCTACCACCAATGTGAACTCCATAGAAAAATACCCATTTGGGAGATTTAGAATTTAGTATTCTCCTTCCAGATTCCATTTCTTCCTCATCCACGTGTGGAGGAAGTCCGCAAACGGTCTGAAACCCATGAATTTACCTATTAGGTTGTGTTTTGACTTATAAATAATATCCTCAGCTATCAAGTCCTCAGCTATTTCCAATACTGGTATTTCTTTTGCTTGTGGTAGACATCCGTTCACCCTCCCAGGTAGAGAATCCTCATTTTTTTGCTTCCCCATGGTGTTTATATTTTTTTTTGCTTGTGTTTGACAATCGTTGAAGCTATATTGGGTTCCACATAGCTTATCCTAGAATGAGATTTCTTTGTTTGGAGGATTTGGTACTGAATTACCTATGTCCCCTATTCTTGACCGTGATACTTAATATTTATAGACCTATACCCTAGATTTTGAAACCCCAGTTTGATTCCTCAAATATCCTCTCAGGCACCTCCAAAATTTTGAAACCCTAACTAAAAGTTTTTCTTCAAATCTTTGGTTTGTGGTGAAAATGAAACAAAAGAAACCCTTAGACCCTCGACCATAACCAGTGAGGAATGGGTCTTTTAGTGTGTCCCCCTTGGCATCGTAGAGTTTCGAACAATGGACCTCCCATTCAACGGGGCCAAGATCACCTTCTTCAACTGTGCTCGAGCTCAACATACTTACTTAGAATAATAAATCTTACTTATAATCTTCAAATTAATTTTTCCCTAAGATCTAAGTTTGCATCTATAATAAATCTTAAATAAAGACCTTCCCTAGTTTTATCATCACACACCTTGCTCCATTTCACCAAAGGAAATTTCCTTTTATCATGTAATCCTCACCACAAAAATTACTACATAATATGGATTAAACTTTTTTCTATCGATTTTGGCATAGTATAAAAGAACATATAATATGTTGAAGTGGCCCATAAGGCTAATTTAATAAGTTGCACTCTTCCTACTAATGATAATCAGCTACCTTTCCATTTTGGTAGTTTATTCTAAACTTTACTTATAACTAGATTCCATAATTCTATCCTCATTCTCACCTCAAATAAGGGCATCCCTATATAAGTTGTTGGTAAAGTTACCTCCTTCATTTGAAGTAACCTGTATATCCATGCTTTGATTCTAGCTAGAGTGTTTAGAAAATAAATTTTGGATTTTGTTCTGTTAACTTTTTTCCCCAACACTTTCATATTCCTTTAATGAGTTATTCAAAGCTTTGGCCTAATTTATTTTTGACCTTCCAAAAAGAGTTATATCATCTACAAATTGTTTATGGATGATGTTATCAATGTTATTACTAGCCTTAAGTCCACTTATTAGCCCATATTTATTAGCCTTCTTCAAGTTCCTACCCAATACCTTTACCATAATAATGAACAAATATGGTGATAGAGGATCTCTTTGTCTAAGACCTCTATTGAATTTAAATGATTATGTTATTGACCCATTGACTAACATTGAATATGATACTATAGAGACACAAGCTTTAATCAATTTGACCCATTTATTCCCAAATCCAAACTTTTCTAATATGACAAAAAGAAAAATCACATTCAACACTTTTATAGGCTACACTCATATCAAGTTTTAAGACATTGCTCTCTCTTTTCTATAAGTTGTTGAATGCATAACTTCATAAGCTACTACGATCCCATCCAAAACTTGTCTCCCTTTCACAACTCCTCCTTGATATTTTGAAATAATTTTATCTAATAATGATCTTAATTGATTTGCCATTACTTTGGATATTATCTTATATGCTATATTACATAGGCTTATGGGTCTAAATGAACGAAACAATTTTGCATCCTTTTTTGGAATCAGGGTAAAGTATGTTGCATTTATTTTATAGGGTATGTATTGTTTAACCCTAGACTAATCCATTGTCACCAATAAAAAATCCTTCACTATTTCTCAATTATGTTGATAGAATATTGCAAAGAGCATTTGGACCTAGGAATTTATTCTTATCAAAAGAGAAAAGAGCTAAATAAACTTCTTCTAAAGTAAAATACTCCATCAATTTCCTATTTTCATTTATTATAATTGAAGGTACTTCTTGTAGTAGTTTATCATTAAGAGTTTTAATCTTCTCTGATATTAGAATATTTTGGTAAAAACCCTTGCCTCCTTTATGATTTCACTCTAGTCATTCATAATCCATTAATATCACAAAGCATAGATAACCTTTTAAGGGTAAACAACATATCTTATAATTAATGTACTTCTACAACAAACCTTAAGAGAAACTCTAAAGCTAAAGAATGTCTCTCACTAGTCATTTGTCTAAGGTAGTTGTTTGTGACTTTTTTATCAATGAATGATCTAGGTGAAGTGGTGTCCATGTATGAAATATGTAGTGTCGTATTGGTTTTTGATGTCTTAGAAAAATTATCTATGGTTGTTAAGTTTGTTGTACAAGTTTATTTTATGTAATCAAGTGTTGCCTTGTGTTGTAAGTTTTAAAATTTTATAGTGTGAATATATATATATATATATATATATATATATATATATATATATATATATATATATATATATAGTTACATAGGAGAGTTGGTCATAACTACACTATTTTTAGTAACTGACAAGCACGGGGTTCAAACCATAGGGGCTGCTCCCACCAAACATATTTCGCCTCGTTATTGTTGGCTCGACATGAAGGGGACCACCGATCACTTGGGATTTGTACCGTCATTGTTGATCTGACATGCACTCAGAGGATTCAGATCAAACTACTACCTTTACAAACAAGATACCTCCAAGGTTTGAACTTGGGTGTCTTCTTGATAAGTACCTGGCCAGACAAGAACTTACCAATCCACCTAGCCCTCGAGGGTCTTATAGTGTAAAAATATGATTCATCATCAATTTTAAGTATGGACTTGGAATGAGGTGGTAGTATTGTAGGCATCTAAAATTGACACACCTAAGCCCTCCATAAACCTCAACCATAGGCTTCTAAGCAACCAATTATATTTTCCAAACATATTAAAACAAATTAAAGGTAAACTAAAACAAACAAAAATAAAAATGGAATTAAACAAATAATATATTAACTTAATAAGTTTGGGGGATAATACAACGGTTTAGGGCTTGGCTCTTCTTTGGGAGGTATAATATTCAAACCGTAGTGTGTAAATCCCGTATTGATAAGTGTAGCTCTCAACCTTACAAGGGGTCATGGCTGGGATGGGATTTCTCAACCCTATGTGTCAGTTATAGGGGTTTATCACACTATCTGAATAAAATAAAAACAAATTAACTCAATTAAAGTTTAAAATAAATCAAATTTAAGATAATTAAATTAATTATTATTTTTTTTTGTTATATGCAAACTCACTCAGACACACGTACACACACCACGTCCCACTATGGTTTGAACATGGATCTCTTGAAAGAGAGCCCAAAGCCCTAACCACTAGGGTGTTCCACAGGGACTAAAAATAAAAACTTCAAAATAAACTAAATATAAATTAAATACCTCTATACCATATTTTGTCATTTGGCACATCTGTTTGGACATAAACCAGAGGATTTTTTAAGGCAAAGGTAAGGACAATAAAACTTTAATATGAAGGATAAAAGAAGAATTAGTCCTAAATGCCAAATCTAGTTTTTGTCAACAACAGTATGAAGAATACTATTACCCACAGAAAGAAGAATGATCTACCAACTTAATATTCAAGCTTTCTTGACACATGGTGGATGTAGAGCAAATAATTATTTGCCTGACATATGTTTTTCGACACTCTTATTTGATGGTGCTTCCAAGTCCAACCCTAGTCAAGAAACAAAAGGGGAACTAATTCTTACAGGACCTCGTGAGATCCTGCTAAAATACATGATCAACTTGGGAATAACATATAACAACGTGGTAGAGGCTATTGGATGTGAAATCGACTTAAAACTGGTGGTAAAGCAAGGAATCACTCAAGTTACAGTTTATGAGGATTATAAATTGATAATAACAGTTCTACCAAAAATAAATATTTTAGATATTTATAATTGAATATTATTGAAGACAGGATTAGACAACTAGGCAGTATCATTGGTAAAATATCCTATCAACATATAAGGCAGGAATTCAACAAAGAGGCTAACACACTAGCAAATCAGGCAATAAATATAGCCCTTGGTTATTACTACCAAATCATCAAACAGAAGGGCAAAGATGGTATGCGAGGATGAGAAAGACTCCAAT
The DNA here is from genome assembly GCA_028583015.1 of Wollemia nobilis. Classification (NCBI taxonomy): domain Eukaryota; kingdom Viridiplantae; phylum Streptophyta; class Pinopsida; order Araucariales; family Araucariaceae; genus Wollemia; species Wollemia nobilis. The sequence goes on along the minus strand of JAQPPZ010016833.1, from coordinate 2,125,299 downwards.
AATGAGGTTATTTTTGTCTTCATGTTCTATTTTTTAGAATGCTCTGTTCACTTTGATCTCTGATTAAAGAGTTTTGTACTTTTTCGTTAAGTAAATAAATATTTTCTTTATAAAAAAAATTAATTTAAATACTAATATCCAAAAATAACAACAATAAAATATATAAATATTTTTATCATGAAAAAGAGAATTTTTTTTATTAAAGATAAATAAAAAACAATATTTAGTTATGTTGTTTGTTCGCCCTTTTTAAGGGGTGGTTTTGTATTTGTATTCTAGTTTCTTTGGTTGTTTTTTTATTTTGACCATGTGGGTGGCCTTGAGAATTGAGCTATGATCTCTCCAATTCAATTTTTATTGTAATCTCTTTTATTTATTTAATATATTTTTTTTTTGAAAAATAATTTGAAAAAACTTATATTAAAACAAAGATCATTTACAAGTTGGGATGAGACTTCTCCCAGCCTTAGCCAAAGAGAACACATGTTTACAACAATAAAATAAGATTTGCATTGGAGCCAAATCTCTTAAACCATATTTCTACAATGGTTGTTCACCTGTTTACAACTATAAAAGAAGATCTACATTGGAGCACAAATCTCTTAAACCATATTTTTGGAATGGTTGTCCAAATTAGCTAAACACTGGATTTGCTCACCAACATGCCTAATCATCTCATCCTCAATAGCCATGTCACTGTGCCACTGAATACCTACATCCTTCTCAGTGCCCATCTTAGCTAGGAAGTCTAACACTTTATTTAGATCTCTACTCACATAAACTAGAATCACATCATCTTATTCCCTCCACAATTCCTTAATTTGAGTGACAAGAATCCTCAACCTCCATGTATTCAAAGTAAAGTTCCTCATGCAATCTAGAGCTCCAACCATTATTTGAGGATATAATTCTAGGATTATCCTCTTGTATTCTTGTTTTAATGCCCAAATAGAAGCATATTTTATAGGTAAGGCTTCTGATTCATTGTTTTTGGCTCTTCCCAAGCTTTACAGTTCCCAATAGATCATTGTTCCAACATGATTCTAGCAAACCACTCCAATTCTAGCTCTACCTGGATTGCCTTTTGCAGCTCCATCAATATTAATTTTAATTCAATCTTCTAGGGGTGGTTTCCAACTAGCTCTGTCCTACCCCTCTTGCACTTCAAATTCCTTCTCCATTGCCCCTATAACAACTTGAGTTTCCTCTTTAGCATACACTACCACAGTTTCTGTGACTTTGCTCCAAATGACCTGCCAAACTCCATCTAGAGAAGAAAATATTTCTCTAAAAATTCTACCATTTCTATCCAACCACACTTGCCACCAAATGAAGTTTAATCCAAGCTCCCAATCAATACAAAGATCTTTAGATTTAAATCTACCCCTCTTCCATCTTTCCCAAATATTAATCCGATTCAAATCACCATTAACTCAACTTTTATAATATAAAAACCATCTCTTCCAGATCTAGTGCGTGAATGGGCACTCAAACATCAAGTGATTAGATGTTCCCTGACTCTTGTAGCATAAAACACATTGATATGGACCAATGATTCTCCTACATCTGAAATTATCAAAAGTAAGAATTCCATTATACATGAACTGCCAAGCAAAAAAGTTTACTTTCGACCAATACTTGGATTGCCAAATATTTCTCCAATCCTCAACCTGATATGCATGAGGAGGAGGATCTAGAAGGATCTTATCATATCCATCATTCACTTTGTAGACACCAAGGCTCCCATAGCTCCAAGCTTATTCATCCTCCTCATCTCTACCTGTGAGAAATATTTCTGCCAAGATTTTAGTCATGTTGAGTGTCAAATCTAGAGGGATTGAAATAGGTCACTCATCCAACTTCTTAAACTGCTTAAAATTATAATCCCCCAACTGAAAAATGTTGAAATAACTTTCAATTTGGACCCAACCCCTGGTTGCCATGGCTATTTTTATTGGTTGTAGTTCAGGAAATTCAACAATGATAGGTGGGTATTGATCCCAGGAATCTGTCCAAAATCGTGCCTTCTCCCCTCTCCCCACTTTCCAAAATAATCCATATTTTACTACCTGAGATCCTAACTTAAGAGCCTGCCACACTAAGGATCCATTACCATCCAAAGGGAAATGACCCACCTCATTTGGGTTTACCTGTCCCAAATATTTACTAGTTAATATTCTATTGAATAAAGAAGTTGGTTGGGAAATCCACCTCCAGTAAAGCTTTCTAGCCAAAGCTTTATTATTTAACTTTGATCTTCTCAGTCCCAAACATCCTTTTACCTTGGGTTGGCTTACTTTCTACCAACCTACTAAGGCCCATTTCCTCTCTCCTTTTACTCCTTCCCATAAAAATTTTCTAGCCATCTTGTCCAACTCTTTCCATATGGTATGTGGGGCAACAAGGATAGAAAATTTATAAATTGGCATGGTATGAATGACTAAATGTAAAAAAGTTAATCTACCCCCATAGCTTAACCATTTGTGATACCAATGATTAATTCTTTCCTTGATACAATCCAAAAGATTCCTCCAGATATCTATTTTTAGTTTTTTAAAATGCAAAGGGACCCCCAAGTATACCACTAGGAGAGAAGTCCTTGTGAATCCTAAGATATCTAAAATTCTATCTTGAAGCCTTTGATCAAGATTGAAAAAGACCACTTTGGATTTTTTATCATTGATGAATTGGTTTGTAGCCCTAAGGCAAAAACTAAGTGTATCTCTAATCATTCTTGCTTCCCTAAAGCTGGCCACTCCCACCAATCCTGTGTTATCCACAAAATGTAGGTGAGTCAAAACTTCCTCACCCACCTTAATACCTATTAGCAAACCTTGTTGTCTTCTCAAGATGAGTCTACCCAAACCTTCAACCAATATGAGAAAAATATAGGGAGAACAAGGATCTCCTTGATGAAAGCCTCGAGTAGCTCCAAATGGTTGCAAGGGAAGACCCTTTATTAACACTAAGTATGTCAGAGTAGAAACATAGCTTATGACCCATTCTATCCAATCCTAAGAGAAACCAAAGGCTGCCATCATATTTGACAAGAAGCTCCTCTCCACCCTATCATAAGCCTTTGACATATCCAATTTTATGAATATTCCTCTATTACCAGATGTTTGCATTGAATGGATTACCTCCTGATATAGAACCACACCATCCAAGATCTGCCTACCCTCTACAAAACCCCCTTGCTCCAAGGAGATAATGCTATGCAAAAGAGGTTTTAGCCGCTCAACCATTACCTTTGTGATTATTTTATATATGACATTGCATAAGGCATTAGGTCTATAATATGAAATATGCACCCCCTCCTCCCCTTTTGGAATCAAGGCAATGAAAGTATGATTTAATGCTTTAAGTATTTTTTTAATACCTTTGGACTCCTCTATAACAATAATTACATCCTCCTCCAAGTTGTCCCAGAAGGCTTGAAAAAACTCAATTGGAAAGCCATCTAGACCTGGTGTTTTTTCAGTGCTCATTCCAAAGACTACATTCTTCAGTTCCTCTCTATCAATGGGTTTAAGTAGGGTTTGATTTTCTTCTTCAGAGATAATAGAGGGTATGACAACAAGAACTTCTTTTTGAGCCTCTTCATATTGCACCATAATTTTCCTTAAATAGTTCAGAAAAATAATCCATTGAATGGATATGCATACCTGGAATTGTATCAAAGGAGTTTTCATTCTCATATTGAAGAGCTTCTATGTTGTTCAACTATCTCCTAGCATAGGCAACCTGATGGAAAAATTTGGTTTTTTTATCACCTTCTAAAAACCAAGTGGTTCTTGCTCTCTATTTCCAGTAAGTCTCCTCTTGGTTGTCAATGTCCTTAATTACTTTACGCAATGCATCATCCTCTTGTTTGAGCTGCTCTGTAATTGTTCCTTCCCTAAAGTATTTTTGAACCTCATACCATCTGGTCACCAATGGATCTCTTTGGACCTAGAAGTTTGTCTTGTTAGCTCACCTCCATTGTTTCATTTGCTCTTTGACATAATGAAGTTTTTTTGTGGAATCTAAACATTGCTATCCCATATGCTGGGTGACCTTCTTCCCACCACTATGGAATTTTCTTTTGAAGTTCCTCTTTTTGTAACCAAAAGTTTTCAAATTTAAATGGTTTGTGATGCTGCACTGTCTTGATCCCCCCTTCCAACAAAATGGGAAAGTGATATGAAACTGGACCCTCCAAAATCTAAAATTTTATATTCCATTTTACAAATGCCTCCTCTAAAATAAAAAAAAGGTCTAATTTCACCTTCCTGCTATATGGTTCCCTCCTATTATTAGTCCAAGTATAGTTGGTTCCAAGGCATTTAATATCCACCAAGAGTAATTCTTGGACTTGGGCAATCATAAGTCGATCCCCTAGATCCAAAATTGGGGTTCCCCCTTCCTGATCTCTAGAGGATAATTTAGCATTAAAATCCCCAACAATAATCCAATCTAACTCTTCCCTTGAGACTCTCATGTTATGCACAAATTTCCATTGATGCATTTGACCATCTAGGTTTTGAGCCCCATAAAAATTTATGATTAAAACATGTTTAGTTGTGACATTGTTCCTAAAATGTGATGTGAGAACACCCCTCCAAGATATATGTTCTATTGCAATCCATTCAAGAAAGTTCCAAAAAGTAACTACCCCCCCTGAGGCTCCTTGGGTAGCCACTTCCATATGACCAACACCCCTCCAAAGTCTATTTATTGTTTTACACAAGATCTAACAACATTTTTGTCTCCTGGATAAGCAAAACATCTGTTTTACATTTTTATAAGAGTCTTTGAACAACATATTGATGGGTTCTACTATTTAAACCCCTAACATTCCATGATTGTATAATCATTGGTTACCTTGAGAGCAGTAAAAATCTATTGGCCTCATCGATCCTCTAGTGATTAGTTTATCTCCTTGAACTGCTATCAATTCCTTATTTGATTTTCTACCCACTCCTTGAGAGCTACTATTTTTTTATCTCTTTTCCACTTGAGTTATCCCTAGAGTTGGCCTTTCTCTGTTATTTTTTGCTATGCCCATAATGACATCCTTAATTATTGGTTGCTCTTGGTTATGCACTATCAATGCCCCTGCACTCTCTGATTGCGGTAAATCACTGCACTCAATTACCTGCTCTATGATGGGAGGAGATGAAAGAGGGGCTTGAACATGGTTGTTATTATTTTTATTATTCCCACCCATTCCTTCCATGAATTGTTATTCTTCTTGGTCCATTAGTGTCTTAAAAATCTCATACCTATTGGAGGGCTTGAGTTGGGTTTGCTCTTTACCATATTTTTTCTTTTGCCTTCTCCTTATTTTGGGTTGTTCAAAACCATCTTCCTATGCTTCTTTACCCTGAGAAATATTGGTTGTTGAATTACCCTCCTTAGGAAGATTTGACATTCCCAAAGGAGCTTGCATTTTTATGTTCATATTATGTGGGCAATATCGGGCCAAATGCCCATATTTGTGGAAAACTCTACATCTAAAGGGCAATGCCTCATAATACAGTTGTTGAGTCCAAGATAACCCTACAAGTTCGAGTTCCACCTCTATCGGAGAAGGCTGGCTAAGATCCATTTCCACACATAATCTTGCATAAACAACTGTGTTTCCTTCCATTGTGTCTTTGGAAACACCCAAATATCTTCTAAGGAAATTGCCGATAATTTCCAATACTTGTTCACTCCAAAAATCTATTGGAAGTGCATACAAATAGATCCAAACCGGGACAACAGTGGGTTCCATTCGAGGATCAAATCCCACTCTCCAGGATTGAACAAATAATCCTGCTGGACCATGATTCCTCTTTTCTAATTCGAAAGCCCTATTTCTATCAGTAAGTGAAGAAAAACTAACAATAAAATATCCATTGCTAATAAACCATAAAGAATACTCACCAAGAGGCTCCCAGTTTTACCGGGCCAGGAATGCAAAATATTTAGGGTAGGGCGAATACCCATGAATTTATAGATCAAATTATGATTGGCTCTATATAAAATTGTTTCTTCGACCATCCTTTTCTCAATGACAATCTTTGGCCTTGATTCTGATTGTGGCAAGCATCCATTAACTCATTGAGATGTTGATCTATTTCCAGCAGTCGTAAAGAGCATTTTTAATGTAATTTTTGTGCTTCTTCAGTCTCTGATGGAGATTTATCCTTTAAAAAATTTGCAAAAGAACTATGTCTCTCTAAAAGAGGATTCGGAGTTGTCCCCATTGGGCCTTCTTGGGGCAATAATCCTATCTTCAAATCGACAGTAACCATAAATCTCTTCGGCTACCCAACTGATGCCCTAGTTTTCTCTTCCAGAGCTCTCACGGTTGATGTTTTTTTTATTTTAATATAATTGTTGGTTCCAACAAAAAATAAATATAAAAATAAGTTAAGCTGCAAGCTTACTGTAGTGGTAAGGGCTTTGACTTCTCTTTGAGAGGTCCAAGGTTCAAAACCCTCTCAGTATGAAGGAACCATGACCGCTTATAAAAACATGTGTAAAATCAATAAAAAAAAGTTAAAAATAAAAATAAAAGTAAATTAAAATATATTTAAAGTTAAATAAATAAATAAAAAATGAATTATATTTAAAAAATTAAAATAAAATAAAAGAAATAAAATTCTAATTGGTAGTTAATCTCTTCAATTAAAATATGGTCATCATGTCCTTTCTGCCAACTCTCCAACTATCTTGTCACATCACCTCTCATTTGTTGTCACATTTCATATTTGGCATAAACATTCCAATGTGTGTATGCATATTTTATAAAATTACATTTGGTGGGGGCATCCGTGGGGTTAATAGACGATGAGATCATGAATTAAAAAAGGGTAATTTTAATAGTTGAGAACCGTCGTAATTATATATTTTGGCAACTATTTTCTTTGGATTTTTTTAAAGGTACAACACATTATGATTCAACAAAATTTGGAAGTTAATAAAAAATTCTTTCTGAAGACCCAGGCTTATTTCCACTTGGCTCTTGAAACCAAGAATCTAGTTTGCTCGTAAGGGCTTTTGAAACAAAGCCTATTCCATTAAGTAGTAAAAGAAACAACACTACTAGTGGGTTTCTTAATTTAAGCATACAAAAAAGAGTGGTATTTTAATCTTGTGAAATCTACATCTTTTTAGATTTAGGTCTTACATCTTTAGATCTGATTTTTTAACTAGCAAGCATCAGATCTACATATTTAAATATCATTTTTTAAATATTCTTATAGATATACATCTTTAGATTTGTTTTATTAACTAGCAAGCATTATATTTGCATATCTACATCTAATTTTTTAAACATTCTCATTTAAATATCATTTTTTAAATATTCTTATAGATATACATCTTTAGATTTGTTTTATTAACTAGCAAGCATTATATTTGCATATCTAGATCTGATTTTTTAAACATTCTCATAGCAAGACATCATATTTTCATCTTTGAATCTGATTTCTTAAATATTCTCATAGATCTACATCTTTAGATTTGATTTCTTAACTAGTAAGCATTAGATCTGCATCTTTAGATCTAATTTCTTAAACATTCTCATAGCAAGATATTAAATTTGTATCTTTAAAACTAAATTCTTAAATATTCTTATAGCAAAGCATTAGATCTACATCTTTAATTCCGATTTATTAAATATTCTCACAACAAGCATTAGATTTACATCTTTAAATCTAATTTCTTAAACATTCTCTTAGCAAGCATTAGATCTACTTCCTCGATTCTAGCAATCTTTGTGTTACACTTTTTATTTTATTTTATTGCAATTTATTCACATCATTGTAAAAGATTTAGGGTTTGATCATTGTATCAAGAAATTGTATTGTTCTTGATTGAGATCGAACAAACCCAATAAAACTAACACATATTTTTGTGTGTTTCTATTTTAGTAGTTTTTTTTTGGAAGTACATGATAAAAGCATCGTGGCACTTTCACAGTACCTAGTATTTTTGCATAAACAGGTATATAGACCTTTATTTTTGCTTTCGTGTAGTTTTATCACATTTTGTCTCTTGGTTTTCTGCTTTTACTTTACTTTTATGTATTGTTGAATCATAAAAAAGGAATCATTAAAATCTTTAGATTAGTCATTCACAAGCATAGGCAAGGAATAGTAAGTGCACATCGGTATGCTTTAGGCTAAAATTGCATATTTGTTTCTTGATTCCTCATCTTGAAAGAAAAAGATAATTCTTGCTTTTTTACATTCATTAAATCAAAATGCATCTTAGACTTGGGATTTTGATTGTATTTAGTTTCATTTGTATTGTATATATTTTTGTTTACATCTAGGCAATAAAAGACAAAACACATAGTCCACATTCTTTGTTGGAGGTATTACATTATTTGGTACCTTGCAATATTAATGCAAGGACCTTGTAAATAATTTAGATTAGGGAGTGTTTAATATTTGAGTATTTAGTAGGTGTCAAGTTATTAAGTGTGAGTTATGTTAAGTGTGAGTTATGTTGGTGAGGTTTCATGTTAGGAAGTGTGAGTTATATGTCATGTTTATAAGTTAGGAGTTATGAGCAATCATGAGAGTCTTTGTATTTATGTAAATATATGAGAAAAATATGAAATGTAAGATCTACCATGAGTATGAGAAGATCAAAAGTTTATGTAAGTGTAAAGGTCAAGAGTCATGTGAATATGAAGAGTCTCATATATGTATACATTGAAGACAAAGATTTGTAATATGTATTGAATAAACATTGATTTTATGCATTGTTTAAAGTAGATACTATCCATAATATTCAATGAGTTTGATGTTCATTGTTATATACATATTTTGAGAGTATTTGATACTGAGATCCTTTGTAAACCTCAACCACTAGGCACCCCTGAGTCCTTTGTAAACCTCAACCACTAGGCTTCTAACCAACCAATAAAATTCATCAAATATATTAAAATAAATTTTAGTTTTTTTTTCATGGGTTATATGGGATTGAAACGAGCCCCACCCATATTACATCATCACCACATAGTGGTATTACAACAAAGCTTGGATATTATCCATGTATCGTTTGGCAAGATTTGAACTTGGTTCTCCTCTTTGAAATGTTGAGGAATTTAATCGGTTGAGCTAATGTCACTTGATAAAACAAATTTAAGTTAAACTAAAATAAATAAAAATTAAAACGAAGTTAAACAAATAACAAATTAACTCAATAAAAGTTAAAAAAAAATCAAATTTTAAATAATTAAATTAAAATTAAAAAAAATTAAAATAAACTAAATATTTTTTTGATTACTGGTGAAAGTAGGGTTTTTTTTATTACTGGCCAAAAGAACATAAACTAAACCCAACAACCACCCAAAATAACAAAAGAGAAAGATAATGCCATGATACAACATAGACCACCCACCACCCAGTAGGGCATAAAGGAAAATTTTTGTTTCAACTTTCTTTTAGAGGTACCAAAGATCTTGCTCCATTTTTGCATAAGATTAGAAGGTCAGCAAATAGATCCAGATGAAGTTAACAAATCCCCAATCCTAGAGAGCAAGGGTGAGGGAAATACACCAAGCATATTCCTTGAGAATAGAAACCACTAGGGAGCAAAAGGACCAACCCCAAAAAAGATCCCCAAAGAGAAGATCACTACAACACAAAGGAGACCTCATCCAAGTAAAAAGACAATAAAAAGGGCTATTGGATAGGTAGATCCAATGCTTCCAAAGCAAAAATTATCATTAACCATGGAGAGAAATTGTCTTTCCAAATTTTGACTATCCACCCCCAAATTGGCCATAACATCAGCAACCTAGTTACCTTCCCTATAAATATGCTCAATTTTAACTTCTAACATACGTTCCAAAATATTTGAGGTGTCCTTCATAATATTCAGGATGAAACAATTGTCAATATTTTCGTGTAAATTCCAAATGATGTTCAAGGAGTCACCTTATATGAGAAGTCTTCTGAAGACCCTCTAAAAAACCTGATGAACACCTAATAAAAGTACCTTTTCTTAACCTAGGTGGTTTGTCTAAATACCATAGTCTTAGGTATAAGACCAAATGACCTCACCATTATCATTTTTGACAACACCCCCTCCACCAGCCCTCCCAAGGTTACCTTTGGCAACCCCATCAAGATTCAGAATGACCCACCCTTTCGCTGGTTTATGTCTTCTAGTAGCCAATATATTTTGAACAGTGGATATAGAAGCAGAAGATCCTAGATTCAATTTCCAACTAAAACACAATCTCTTTCTCCATAGTTTTCTCCCTACCATTTCCAACAACAAAGACAACCAGGTTATTCTCAATAGCAATTTTAGTTCTTCTAAAGACAAATGATTCAACCTAGCAATATCCTTGAAAGTTATTTTCTTCCTCTCCCACTGTATACCCCATTAAAAATGAGGAAGAACCATGTCCCATACCCTAGCGAGGCTATGAATGATGAAGGGGAATTTCTACCGAGTGAAAATTTCCTTGAAAGTTTGAGGTAATGTCCACTTGATAGAAAAATAATTTAGTAAAGCATTGAGCACCTTATTTGAGAAATCACAATGAATGAAAAGATGATCCACATATTTAACATCCTTAGAACATAAGAGACAAATATTGGGAAGATGGAAGCCTTTCTTACATAAATTATCAAAATTCAAAATTTTGTTTTTCAAACACAACCATAAAAAAATACAATCTTGGGGATCAAATGAGGATACCAAACCCTTTCCATTGGAAAAGATCCTACCTTGGATAATTTTTGGGCCTCATATGTAGTCTTGATAGAAAAAAGACCTTGAGGAGAACGAGTCCATATAAGGAAGTTCCTATCATTTTGTTTAGGAAGAAACTATTGTTACAACAACATGTTCAAATTTGCTAAAATTTGAAGGATCCAGATATCAATTGTATGTAAATTCAAATGCTTCCAAATCCTCTTACCATTAGTGATTATTATATAATCAAGTACTTTCTCCATATTTCAGTGATAAAGGAAACTTCAACTCATAAAACTTAGGACTAACAAAGATGGATTTAGGAAGAATCCAAGTATCATCTCAAAAGAACACATCCTTGCCATTCCTAATCTGCCATCGCATCCCCTATGTAATCAAACTTCTAACCCCTAACAAACCATTCCAAATCACATAGCCCCTAGGAGGAGCAACAATTCTAAAAAAGGAATGTGATTTTCTAGATACTTACCTCTCATAATATCTTTCCACAGTTGATACTCCTCAACACATAATCTCTAGGTTATTTTTGCAATCAATGCCTTATTTAACAACAACATATTCCTATTCCCAAGACCACCTTCTTTCTTAGAAGAGTAGACCCTATCCCAAGAGAAAAGAGACACCCTCTATTTATCCTCCATCCCAGCCCATAAAAATCTCCTAAATATCTAATCAATCCTCCTCATAACTTTGAAGGGCATTTTGAAAAGAGATATGATAGATGAAAAAGCTTTGGAGGGTATCTTAAAGCAATTGCAACTTACCTGCTTAGTTTAGGAGATTACCTTTCCACCCAACTAGCTTACGTTGAATCCTATCCAACCTAGGAGACCACAACTCCTCCTTAATCCTACCAGTGAACAATGACATACCTAGATATAAAGAAGGAAGGTTAGCAATACCACAACCAAAAATCCCTATAATTCTATGCTGAAGTTGCCCCCCAGTATTCACAAAATAGATTTGAATTTTAAGGAAGTTAATTTTTTGGCTAGAATATTTCTCATACAATTGTGAAATATTCATGAATTCCTTAACCTCTTTCATAGTAGCCTCACCAAGAAGTACAATGTCATATACAAACTATTGATAAGAAACTACCTTCGCAATACTAGCAGGCCTAATACCCTAAATCTTAAAGGACAAGATAGCAACAAGAATCAATTTTCCTAAAGCTTTAGCCATCAAAATGAAAAAGATATGGATACAAGGGATCACCTTGCCTAATAACTCTTTGACCCTAAAAAAACCACTCAAAATCCCATTAATGATGATAGAAAATTTAGCAGAGGAAATACAAACTCTAATCCACTTCTTCCATAGATCCCCAAAGTCAAATTTCTACAACACCTTGTCAAGGAACTCCCTGGAGACCCTATCATAAGCCTTATGAATATCAAGTTTAAGAAGTATTCCAATTAACCCGCTTTTGGATATAATATGTAAAGTCTCATGAATTATAATGATCCCATCCACAATCTGCCTACCATGAAAAAAACCACCTTGAAGAGAAGAAATCAATATGGGGAGAAGCCTTTTCAACCTATTAGCAAGTGTCTTAGTAAGCAAATTATATAGGGTATTGCATAAGTTGATAGGTTTGAAATCCCTTAGAGAAGAGACACCATGTTTCTTTAGAACCAAAACAATAAAGGTAGTATTCTATGCTTGCAGGAAAGAGGAAAAAGTTTAGAATTCTCTTAAGGCTTCCGAAATATCCGAACCAAGAAGGTGCAAAAACCTCTAAAAAAATTAGCAGGGAACCCATTTGGCCCTAGTGCTTTATCCTTATTTATACTAAATAGGTTGATCCTAATATCATCATTAGAAAATGGGGCATTCAAAGCATTATTCATATCAATCGTCACCACCTAGGGAATGTTCCTGAGAAGTTCCTCCAAAGCATCCCCATATTCCTCCTTGTCTCTAGAAAACAAATCCTAAAAGAAGGATACCATGGCAATAGCAATTTCTTCCTTATATTTAAGGCATTCACCAAAGTCCAATGTAATTTCTTTTATTTTATTAGCAATCCTAGGTTTCAAGGTTGAGAGGTGGAAAAATATGTTCCTATCCCCCTCCTTAAGCCATGTAGCTCAAGATTTTTGCCTCCAAAAAGACTCCTCGTTGGCAAGAATATTATGAAATTTTTCAAGAGTAATTTTTTCTTTGTTGGCTAGCTCCTCTAACCAACCTTCACTTTGACCTTTTTCCTCAATTTCCTACAATTCTTGAAATATTTTTTTCTTCCTATGGAAGAGGTTTCCAAAAACCTCTTGATTCCACCTCTTCAAGTTAGCTTGAATGATTTTCAGCTTCTTGACCACTTGAAACATCTTAGTGCCATAGGCGTCCAAATTCCACCAAGCCTTAATCAAGCCTTCAAGATTCGAATGAGAAAACCACATTGTCTCAAACCTAAAAGTATAACCTTTTCAACGTTTCTCTTCCATGTATTCTAGTGGGAACATGTTGTGGTTAGAAGTAATTATCGATAAAGTCCTCAAAGACAAATCCTAAACCATGGTGAGACAACTCACCGAAGCAAGGAACCTATCAATCCTAGATTGAATTAGACACCTCTGCTTATTCTATTGGATCAAGTGAATTTAGAACCTTGTAAATCAATATCTAGTAGTCCCATGGAGGTCAAGAACTCACCAAACTCCTCCGTCCTATCCAAAAAAAGTAGCCAAGCCTCCAAGTTTCTCACAAGGGAGCAGAAAGGAATTAAAGTCACGAAAAAGTAGCCATGGAAGGAGGTCAAACAAAGAATCAAGGACCTTTAAGTCAACCCATAGTTTTCTTCTATCCATAACAACATTGGGAGCATACACATTAGTATAAATCCAAGAAAAAATAATATTTTTTATAGCAAAATAAAAAAAGAGAACCTATCAACATGATGAATGAGATTGTCCTCCATAGAATCAAGATTCTAAAGTATCCACAACCCTCCAGAAGAACCACGATAAGCCCTACTCACACCTTCACACCTCTTCCAAATAAACGTTTGTAATCTATCAAAATCGTCATTACCCATCTTTGTTTCTTTAAAGAAAATAATATCAAGATTAAATTTTTTTTTGAAATATTTTAGTACTCTTTGTTTAGTTGGGGAATGCAAACCCTACATATTCAACGAGATACTCTTTATTACTTCAAGTATTACAAATCCTTCATTCTATTCAAAGGTAATGTAGGTTGGGAGCCATTATCCACATCTTGAACCGTTTTCTTAAAAAGCACCTTAGATTTTGTTGGTCTTCCTGGCCCCTTCCCACTATTTAGATTCATTATTTTTCATGTGTTTTTGATGGGCCACATAGAGCCAATCGTTCCCTTATTGAATGATTATTTTTATTAAGGAAGGACTTGTTGTTGAGCTATCTTCTTTAGTTTTATTTTTAGACTATTTATAACTTCTTGAAAGCCATATTCCTGCGAGGAAGACCAGACCTCCTCTGAATCCCTCTACAATATATTTTTAGAAATCTCTACCACTTTTACATTCCAAAGAGACTCTGTGATAGCTTCTTTTTCCTTATCAAGAGGGACAACAACCCTCTCATTATACAAAATAAGGGTAGTTTCTCCCAAAAACACCTCAACATGAGCCTCCTAAAGGGGGGACAAAGGAACCTGGGCATAAGGCAATTGATCTCCTTGATGATCTAGGATATTAACTCCCTTATTTGGAATAGCATCCAACCCAACCTCAAGATCAAAAGATAACAACTCTCCTAATACATCATTTTTTTTAGATTCACCTCTGCACCCTTGGAATGCCCATCAACTTCTTAAAAAAACCCAAAACTTTAGAGAAGTCTTATTTTTTATTTCTCTAGATATGGGTCTCCTATTTTTGTGGAGGTTTCTTATTCTATATCATGGATTAAAACTCCAAAATCTGCTACCAACTTAATAGAATAATGAAGAGACTTAGAGAGATAAATATTAACACAAAACCTAGCAAAAACCATCCTTGTTTTTTCTTGAGTGGTTATATTCACTACAATCAAGTTGCAAATTTATTTAGCAATACCTTTAAGGATGTCATCATCCTAGAAGACCACAGGTAACCCAAGCAGATGCACCCAAAGGAGTGCCCTATTGACATTCTTGGTGGATATATTGAAGTTTGGGGACCATTTCCTCAAAAAGTGGCATTTTTGACGAAAGAACCATGGTCCCTTCATAACCATAGCTTGCATGTCTTCTAAGGTATTAAAATTAAATAGCATAAAGCCTTTGGGTAATGCCACCACTTCTAAATCCTTCTTTGGCATCCATTTTTGAGCAGTCCATTTTTTGTTAGATTCTAAATATGGTCAAACCCCAATAAAATTCCCAACCAAGGAGTTTACTCATTCCACTATCGTTTAATAAAGAATAGATTGAGGAATATGCAAAGAAAGAATATCAACATCTAGCTTTGGAACTAGATCAAAGTGAGTCTTAACAATAGGGTCAGCTCCCAATAACACTCGAGACCAAGAACAATTTGAATTATCCATAGAGAGAGTGAAAGACATCAAAGATTTTGGACCCCCTAATGCTTGGGTTGCACACATTAAAACCTAGAAATATCCCCAAGGGTCCACTTGCCACGTCCACCTTACCATCGATAGCTGCCTCACTTTGCACATATTTCATGCTACCCCTGCCCCCTTGGGCCTCTACACCCCTTTGCTCGTGCAAATTCTATTCAAAACTAATGCCATCTCCTCTATAATTGCTAGGGAAAAATATCTTTATGATACTATTCTCCTAGTGATACAAATGTACCAACCTCATAAATCTCCCAATGGTGCAAATCTCCCATTGACACAGATGTACTTACCTCATAGCTCTCACAACGACGTAGATCTTCCAGCGACATAGATCTCTCAATGATGCAAATGTACAAGCCTTGTAAATCTTCTAACACATATCTCCCATCGATGTAGATGTACTTACCTCACAACTCTTCCCCTCCATAGTTGTAGCTTTGGAAACTCTAAATTTCCACGATTGCAGCTTCAAAAATCCTAGCTTCAAAAAATCCTCCACAATCGTAGCTTTAAAATATCTCCATAGTCATAACTCTGAAAACCCTAGCTCTAAAATCCTAGCTCCTAAAAAACCTCCATAGTATCTCTCCACATTCACAACGTTGAAAGCTCTCCACAGTTGCAGTTCTAAAAGCTTTCCACGATTGTCACTTCTAAAATAAACTAAATATACATTAAATACCAAAATAATAATAATAATAACAAATATAAATATTATTTTCATGAAATATGCCAATATATATATTTATTAAAGATAAGTCAAAAAATAAATAAATAAAAATAAAAATAATCTAAAAAAATAAAAGAATGAAATAAGAACACTTTCTTGAAGATGAAATGTTCCAGATTTTTAAAGATAAAATTTCTTGCCTGAATACCCAACCGTCTTCCATCAAAATCCTTGCTGGTGATATTAAGGACCAACCTATTTGGGAGCCCACTGATTCTGGCGATTTCTCTGTCAAGTCATCTTACTTGCTTTCCCTCAACAATTTGGAAGCCCCTATTCCTTTTAAGCTGGTTTGGACTAAGTACCTGACTCCCAAAGTCGCTTCCTTTTCTTGGCTTTGTATCCAAGATCGTATCCTTACTATTGAAAATCTCATAAAAAGGGGCATTCCTCTTCCTAACAGATGTAATTTGTGTCTTTCTGACTGGGAGTCCACTTCTCACCTATTCTTGTTCTGTCCTTTTTCAAGAAGGGTGATCAACAAACTTTTTCAAAAGTGTCAGTTGGCTTGGGATTTTTTGCCTTCCATGATTACACTATTCCAGCAATGGCCCAATCTGTTTAAAAATCTGGTTCTCAAAGGATTCTAGAATTTTTGTCTATAGCACTACCTTTGGCAAATTTGGCTTGAACGCAACAGAAGGATTTTTGACAAAAAAGCTCTTCATGCAGATTTCATTGCTCATAAAGTCATCCTTTTTGCTAAAGAAAATGTCCTTGTTGCTCCTTTTGATCCCCTTCCTTGCCCTCCGTTTGAGAAAGCCATCATTAATTCTTGTGACATATTCCTTGATATTTCAAAATCCAGCAATCCTCCAAACTCAAGGAGTAGTGTTAAATGGTTCCCTCCCCCTGTTGGGTGGGTCAAACTTAATTTTGATGGGGCTTCCAAAGGAAATCTCGAAAATGTGGGAGTTGGAGGAATTCTTCGAGATCGTTTATGATCCTTTATTTTTGCTTATTCTTAACCTCTAGGCATCATGTCCAATCACTCTGTAGAAGCCAAGGTGGTTTGGAGGGGCCTCCAATTCCTCAAACATATTTCGGGGAACATTGTAGTGGAAGGAGATTCTCTAAATATCATCAACTACCTTAAAACTTCAAAAATCAGCAGTTGGAGGATTAGAATAATCATGGAGGAAAGCAAGCAAATCCTTCGCCAACAACACAACTTCATTGTCCAACATGCCTATAGGGAGGCCAACATTGTTGCTGACAAATTAGCTAATATTGGGACTAACACCCAAGGGTTATTGACTTGGACTGATACTTTGCCTCTCGAGGTGGATGAACTAATTAAATGTGATCAAAGTGATGATACTCATGCTGAGTCTTAAAAATCTATTCCAGTCCATTCCCCAAAATTCCTTATTACATGCGCAGTATAGGGCTCACATGTCATTCCTTTTGTTGGGCCTTCTTTCAAGAACTATGCTTCACATCGAAAATTGGCTGCACGATTCTTTGTGTTTCATTTTTAAAATACCCACCACCTTTATCTATGCTCATATCTATTTTTTGGTAATCGAATCCTCTTGTTATCCCAAGGTGAAATTAAGCATGATTAATAATCATTTTTCTCCCGTGTGCATTGATATGTGTAATCTTACCTCGTCGAGAACCATCCCTAACCAAATTACCAGCTGCTTCATTCCAAGACCTTCTATGGTGAACATCCCAATCCTTTTTGTGTCTCATGCCAGGGATTCTTACTGGCTATGTTTTTTGTGCACCCTCGACGGTCAACCATTTCATCTAACATTTTTCTACCCAATTAGATGGTGTAACGTCCAATGCCTGAAAATCCGCTTCAACCTTTGCCCTAACCAATCCTTTTTTCTAAAGGGGTTTTTTCCTTTTTTGAAGCAGCTTTTTTGGCCTCCTCACAGAATTTCCAACATTAAAATAGTTTTCCTTTTAAACTTCTCACTGCATGCTTTGTTTAATCACCAGCCCTTCACCAGTGCGCCTGTCCTATTCAACCCAATCCTTTATTTTTGCTTTCCTTTTCAATGCTTTCTACCTGTCATCATAAAGGAAAGCAAACCCATTTTCATCGAACCAGAAGTGTTTGAAATTGATCCTATGGTCAGAGATATGTGGAAGGATAAGAATAAAAGTGCACTAATTGAGTTCTTCAAGCTGTTTGTTGGCATTGATAAAGGAGTTACGAAGGCTTTTGCTGAGACCTGGAATAAAGGTCTGGTTACAGTTCATGGGGTGGAATTTCAAATCACCATTGAGTTGTTGGCTGACCTGATAGGACAACCTTTGGATGGCAAGGTGATCTGGTGCAACAAGCACAACTATGAAGCAGAGTTGGTGTTCTTCGAAAAGAATTCGGTGATTCACAAAATGTACAAAAAATGTTTGCCTCGTATTCACCTTTCCACTCCTTGGCAAGAAATATTAAAAACTATCATGCAATATTTAACTTGTGACAACCCTGAGGCCCAACTTTGTTGTTTCCACTTGGCCTACGTAAATCACTTATGGGATGCCAAAACAATGAATATCCCTGCTGTAATTTTTTGGTCCATTGATTATACCATTGTGTCCACCCGGTCCAAAAAGGAGGAGGGTCTACCGTGCCATCAAGGTCTTTTCAATGTTTTGTATAGATTCCTCCTTCTCAAATTCCCTAAAGGAAACATCCTTGATCCTGAGTCTAAAGAGGAAAATTCTTCCTCTATGCCCAACCCCACAATTTCAAAATCCAAGAGGAAGAACAAGAATGATAAGCCCCATCCTGAATTTAATGTTTGGAAAAGGGTCAAAGTTGAAAACACTCCTGTCAGGTGCTCCCAGAGGCTTAAGCACAAAGAATTACTTGAAACCCTTCCTTCTACTTTCATCAAACTCTCGAAGGACCATTCCAACTCACCTGACCTAGTTGAAAAATATCTTCATAAACTGGTCGTTCAAGCTACTTCTGCTACCATTGATCACCTGGAGACTGCCCATTCAACCATTGGCAAAGCAATTGTTAGTCTCAAAGAACAACGCCAGGCTCTTAGCCTTCTGTTATTTTGTGACACCTTTGATGAGACTCCTAGACTTTCTGCTGTTGAAGCACCTTCTGATGTCAAAGGAGGTGTCAAAGATGATGATGTGGTTGAAATCGCCAAGGAAGCTTGTCTCGATGCTCTGAAGGATAACCCCAAGGATACTCCAAAGGATGCTATGAAGGACGCTGCTCTGGACACTGTTGTTGTTTCTCCAATGCAAACTGAAGCTCCTTTCTGAGTTTACCTATTGTTTTCTTGCTGCATTTGCGTTCTTTCCTTTCTGGGTTTTGCTCCTCTCTTTCTGGGTTTGTTCCGTTGGCCTGAAGGATAGTTTGTTAGGTTTTGATCTAAGGTGTTGGGTTCTTGTTCCTCTTTTTGTTCCTTCGTCCCAGAGGATTTTTTCCTTTGGCTGTTCTAGGCTTTATGCCTCTCTGTTTTGTTCCTTGTGAAAGTCTAGTGCTCCTTTGGGAAGTTTAGTGTTCCTTTTAAAATTTAAGTGTTCCTTTCTAGTTTTAAAATTTACCAAAAAACAAATAATAAGAACACTTCCAAAAATATTTTTGAGAAGGAAGAACTAAAAGAGAAATTTTCAAAATTCCAAAAATTTAAGCACAATAATCCAAGCTAAGAGGAAATGGAGTTGCTTAGTGAATATCATAATATTTTGGGTAACGAAGAGAAATTTAGGAGATCAAAATCGAGAAAGACTTGGTTAAAAGGAGATAAAAACATAATTTTTTCATAGGATGACAATAGTACAAAGATCAAAATCCATAATTAGTAGAATTAAATCAATAGAAGGGGTTTTAATTGAAGATAAAAGCGAAATAAAAAATGAGGCAAGACTTTTTTTCTCAAAATATTCTAGGTTTAGACGAGATTGAAGTTCTTAATGATAAACTACTTTCAAAAGACAATGATGGCAAATGAAGGTCTAGAGAAACTTTTTAAAAAATGAATACAATATCAAATTGATGGAGCCTATTACATTGAAAGAAGTTTAGTTAACTCTTTTCTCTTTTGATAAGGATAAACCCCAGGTTCATATGGGCTCTCTACAATAATCTTTTAGCATAACTAAAAAATGGTGAAGTATTATTTATTGGTGGTAGTGGAATGATCTAGGGTAAAATAATACATACTATATACATAAATAAGAACACCATTGCACTAAAAATGAAGCATTGCATTATATTTCGTAAAATAAGTTTTTAAATACAATAAGCCCCTTTATAGGGTGCTTCACAATAAACATGCCCAAAGGGTTTAATCCCCTTTTACAATAAAAATGGTGTTTGACGTGACCACAATGATAACCTTGAGCTTGTTGAACCTAGAACCTGCACACATGTAAATGATCAAGGGTTTAGTAGCACCTGTCATAAAGAATATGATAAATGTAATGACTAAATATGAATTGCATAAAAAGAAATGATTATGAGTATTTTTTACATAAGTCACGATTTGAGCAGCATAACATTAGCATCCCCTTCCTATTTCTTTCTTGGTCATGTGATGGTGCCTTTATAGACCTTTGAGGATTTTCGAGGGAAGGATATGTGGAAAGCCAGGGCTGCCAAGTGGTAGGGACTAGGCAACCACCTATCCTAGGCAGTTGCAGTGAGTCACTAGAAGTGTCTCACTTAACTAGGGATATGTGGCAAGTGGGTAGGTGGAAGTGGAGTGAAGTGTGTGAGATGTGGCAAGGTGAGGGGTAGTGGTGGCTAGAACATGTGTCAAGTGAGGAGAGAGGGTATCCTAGGAGGATATTTTCTAGATTTAATAAAATCTAGAAAATATAATTATGTGCAGGATTTTATGCCTAAGTCAAAACTTAGGCACATAATGTTATGTAGAATTGAAATGTGCAATGTGAATGAATGATGTGCAAGAACTATATGCCTAATTTTAGACTTAGGCATATATTATTATGTAGAAATGTGATATGTAATATGGGTGAAATGTGCAAGAATTATATGCCTAAGTTTAAACTTAGGCATATATTATTATGCAGAAGTATGATGTACAATCCAAATACCTAGATTTTGGTGTCTATAGATGCCCCTTTTTGTACCGTGTTGTGTAAAACACAATGCGATGTAAAAATAAAAGACACTTGGCTTATTTGGATGGAGAAATGGACTCAGATCTTCTCGATGCAAAGAATGAATGACTTGAAAATTTTGATTTTAGCTTACCCCCTCAATTGGCGAATGGGTAAAGAATGAAACCCATGAGCCAATTGACCAAATATGGATTATGAAAGGAGGTGGTTGATTGAATGATGCGAATTATGAATATAAATGTACAATTTTTTTTATCAACTTGATACCTCAAGTTTGGGATGGTATGTTTTCCTAAATTTACCTTTGGTTTTGTTTATGCTCAAAATGTTATGGTAAAATTGCCAACCACGTTTGGGAGTTCGGGGGACCTACTACTGTTAGGAATTCTCGTGTGTCAAAACCATCGTATTGGGATTTTGATACTCGAGTGATTGTTGATTACCAAATTTGATTTGATTATTTTTCGCTTTATACCCAATGGAAAGGGCTTAAGGATAACCTTGTGTAAATTTGATTTAACACAACCAAGCTCAAAGATTGAGGGACCTAGCTGATTTAATGCCATAGTGATTTGATGTTGAATATTTGAATTAGTGTCCTTATGGTGAGCTACCCATTTGATCGGATTGCATGGATTTCTAGTCATTGCAACTGCCAGTGTATAGTGTAATCCAATAGATACAAGGTTTACTAAATGATGTGATGATGATGATGTTTGTAAAAATACATGATATGATGGATGTAAATGTTGAAAATCAAGATCAAGTTGGATACCCCAAGTTTGGGGTGGACTTGTGTTGTCGCAAATTTACCTTTTGGTATGATTGACATGCAATATGATGAAGTAAAGGAACCAATCACCCCAAAAGCCCATTTTCCTAGTGACTATTAGCAATTCGTTAATGCAAAATGATGAAGTATAAATTTTCTATGTTTTATAACCCCACGGAGTAGGCGTCAATGACAACCTTGGGTAAATCTTCTTGAACGCATATCACTCAAAAATTGAAGGACCAACCTGATTTAATTTTAAACATGATGATGTAAAATGATTTTGTTAGTGTCATTATGGTAATTTATCTATCCTACCAAATTGCATGGATAACCAATCGTTGCAACCGCTAGGTTTCTAAAGTAAATCACTAGATACAAGGTTCACTCAAGATGATGATGATGTGAGATGATGATTTGGAGGGTTTTGCAATGTTTTTGTAGCCATTTATATTTGAAGGAGAGTTGTGTAATATGGTCACAAATAAAAATCAACTTGTATTACCTCAATCATAGAAAAATGCTCATTTTAATGAGCGTAATTTGCATGATTGAGTGTTGAATTTGATTATGAAACTAGAATTTGTTGATTTTGTCTATCCCTTCAAGTGATGAGTCGATGGAGAAGATATGAAATGATGAAAGTGATGAAACAAATGATAATGGTTGGAATAAGATGGATGTTTTTGTTTTTGTTACAACTGTGATTTCGACCATTATTGGTAATTGTATACTTCTATCCCTTGGAGTAGTCTAGCTGCATGATATTCTTAGGGAGTTGAGATGAGAGCATTTCCATTCTTTTAGGATATTGTTGAATTTATTTTTGACCAAATGAATTGAGGTACCTTTGGAGTTTTTTTTTTGTTTGTTTGTTTCTGTTGTTGTTTTTTATTTTTTTTGGAGAATGCATGATTGTTTTGTGTTTTTATTTTTTGTATGACAAAAGATGCATGGAAATATTTTTGGTGTTTTATATTTTTGTATGACAAAAGATTCATGGAAATGTTTTTGGTGTTTTATATTTTTTGTATGACAAAGGATGCATGGAAATATTTTTGGTATTTTATATTTTTGTATGATAAAAGATGCATGGAAATGTTTTTGGTGTTTATTATTTTGTAAGACAAAAGATGTATGGAAATGTTTTTAGTGTTTATGTTTTTTATATGAAAAAATATGCATGGAAATGTTTTTGGTGTTTTATGTTTTTGTATGACAAAAGATTCATGGAAATGTTTTTGGTGTTTTATGTTTTTGTATGACAAAAGATGCATGGAAATGTTTTTGGTGTTTTATGTTTTTGTATGACAAAAGATGCATGGAAATGTTTTTGGTGTTTTATATTTTTGTATGAAAAAAGATGCATGGAAATGTTTTTGGTGTTTATTCTTTTGTATGAAAAAATATGCATGAAAATGTTTTTGGTGTTTATTTTTTTTGTATGAAAAAAGATGCATGGAAATGTTTTTGATGTTTATTCTTTTGTATGAAAAAATATGCATGGAAATGTTTTTGGTGTTTATGTATTTTGTATGACAAAATATGCATGGAAATATTTTTGGTGTTTTATGTTTTTGAAATGGAAAGAATGCACGAGATATATTTTGTTTTTTATGTTTTGTTGATTGATTTTTTTTGACCAAAGGAATTTGGGTACCTTTGGAGCATTTTGGATTGATTTGACCAAAGGGGTAGGTGCCTTTGGAGCCTTTTAAATTGAATTGACCAAAGGAGTTTGATTACTTTGGAGCCTTTTGAATGGAATGTGACCAAAGAGACTTGATTCCTTTGGATCCTTTTGAATTGAATGTGACCAAAGGAGTTTGATTCCTTTGGAGTCTTTTGAATTGAATGTGACCAAAGGGGTTTGATCCCTTTGGAGCCTTTTTTAATTGAATACGATCAAAGGGGCTTAATTCCTTTGGAGCCTTTTTTTTAATTGAATGTGACCAAAGGGGTTGATTCCTTTGGAGCCTTTTGAATTGAATGTGACCAAAGGAGTTTGGTTCCTTTGGAGCCTTTTGAATTGAATGTGACCAAAGGATTTTGGTTCCTTTGGAGCCTTTTAAACTGATGTAATGATGAATGTCCTTATGGTAATCTACTCATCCTACCGGATTGCATGGATAACCAATCACTGCAACCACCAGGTGTCTAGAGTAGATCACTAGATACAAGGTTTGCTTGAGAATCTAAGCTAGTGAATTGAATTGATGAATGTAGGAAACTAAATGGAATTGGATGTGTTGTGTTTATGAATGCGAGGTAAAGGATGAAAACTTTTGAACCTAGCAGATAATATGAAATGTGAATGTTTAATGTAATTTTTGGGGTAGGTGTGAGATCTTAAACCCCCCAAGTTGCTTGATTGATTGTTTGATGTGATTGATGGGGAAGGTGTGAGACCTTGAACCCCGCTAGTTGGTGTTGATGATATGATTGTTGGGGAAGGTGGAAGACCTTGAATCCCCCCAGTTGGTTGAATACTTGATGTGATTATTGGGGAAGGTGTAAGACATGAACCCCCCTAGTTATTATTTTTGTTATTGTTTATGTATATGTAGAATGATGGATTGTTCAGATTTTTTTGATGTGCATGCGATGAAATGAATGTCTTATGAATGAATGCAATTGGTGGTAATGTATGCAAATGAATGAATGGTGTTGCTTTATTAATCATTGTTTAAAGAAGTTTTTAACTATTTGAATGAATGGTTTTGCCTTATTAATCATTGTTCAAAGAAGTTTTGAACAATTTGAATGAATGGTGTTGCTTTATTTAGCAAACTTTACCTTTATTGCTTAATCAGGGGCACCAATACAATACTACTGGTTTGACCATATTTTATAGGATGGAAATGGACTATGATATATGTGACTATGCGATGGTGATATGGAATGGAAGATTGTTTATGTCTTTGTTGTCCTTAGGGATAAAATATCTAGAGTTATTATGCAAAGACTCAACCATACTAGTGATCTCAAACAAAATCGTCTATGATTTTGCAAATCTGCATGATGCTAAGGTTGTCCTAGTGTTTTCAGATTTCTCAAGGACCAACTATGTGTGTAATTATTGTTCATTTCCCATCATGAGCTAGGTCAAACTGATTAATTGGTGACTAATACCAATAAGTTAGCTCATCCAAGAGCTACCATAGGTCTATACAAAAGGTCACTAATGTGATAGACATGGTGCCACACGTAAGGATATCTCATTGCCAAGAGGGATTCATTCAACCCATTACTGCAATGAGGGTCACCCCATGATCTCTAAGATACTAAGAGTTCCAGGGATTCAAGCTCCTTTCCCTTATTTTATTGCATTGGATTTTGGATTTTATTTTTGAGTTTTCTCATTTTTGTAATGGAGCAACATGTATTTTTATTTCTTTTTGGATGCTTGCTTGTTTTGAGGAAGAGCAACAGGTGATTTTTGTAATGCTTTTGGATACTTGCTCATTTTGAGGAAGAGTAAGGTTTTTCTATTGCTTTTTGAATGTTGTTGGGATACTTGCTCATTTTGAGGAAGAGCAAGGAATTTTGCTTTTCTCTTTTATTTTTTTTTTTGGGGGGGGATGAAAGTGGAGTTTGTACTTTTGTCAATTATGTAGCACTCTAGACCATGCACATAATTGGATGCACAAGGGAAACCTTTTACTTTATGGTGATAGAAATTCATGATTTTGTAATTCTTAAGCTTCACAATATTTTTATGTGTTTTGATGTGCGTGATCCAAGAGGAAACTTGATTGATCAGGAATAACCTATTGCATCTAAATATTTTTTGATTTTTAATGGAGGTTGCTTAAGACACTAGCGATGGCTAAGTGATTGAAAAAATTAGGATTTTTCTTAGGAAGCAATGTATTATTGTGATTGATGGGTTTGGTGATGTTTGATGTGAGGTACCCCTGATTAAGGCAACAAGACATAGTGAACTATCAATTATTCGAATGGTATGAATGTGCAAATGCCATGAAAGTGGAATGTGTGAATGCAATGAAAGTGGGATTGTGAATGCAATGTATTAAAAATGCAATGTGGATGAAAATGTTATTTTTTTTGTGTTTTATTATTATTATTATTTTTTGGTGTTTTTGAACTGAAATGTGACCAAAGGGGTTTGTTTCCTTTGGAGCTTTTTGAATTGCACGTGACCAAAGAAGTTTTGGTTCCCTTGGAGCCTTTTGAATTGAATGTGACCAAAGGGGTACCCTCTTTAGAGGGTTCTTGATTGATTTGACCAAAGTGGTGTACCCTTTGGAGCCTTTTGGATTGAATTGGCCAAAGGAGTTTGCTTTCTTTGGAGCTTTTTTTTTTGTATTTTAAATTTTGATAGGCATGTGGAAGGTGGTTAACTCCTAGGAGTTTATGAAATGACGAAATGGGTAGTTGTTTGTGTCCCAGTAGACAAGTCCATATAGGCACCCCCTTGCTCAGTTATGGAAGTAGCTAAGGCTTGGGAAATTTGAGCGTAATGCTCCATGGATGCAAGTTATTGGCTTTTGTTTATTTGTTAGCTGTTTGGATTGACTCTTGGTATTTACCATAAGCTGAGGTGAAATGAGGTGGCGAATGTGAAGGTATATGTGTGAAAATATGATGGAAATACAAATGAATAACACACAAATCAAACAAACAAACAAATTTTTTCTAAGTTTTTGCATTTTTCATTTTTTTTGAACTTTGGATTTTTATTTTTTTGTAAAGGTTTTTGATTTTTTTTTTAAGTTTTGAAGTTTTTGGAAAAAAAAGAAAAATCAATGTGCAAATTTTTTTACCTAAAATGATTCTAGGATTTTGCTTGTACGTCAGCACACACATATCTAGTGATGAAGTCCAATTTATGAATCTCATAAGGCTATGGATATGAAACCCATAACTGATGAGGGGACATAGGTCTTACCAGTCCTCACCCAGTCTCACTTGTGTAGCGATACACCCTTCGAATAGGAATATGTGCTATTGTCTAGACTATGATGGTTCTTGGAGCCAGCCTTGGCCATGAATAGGGTAATAATATTTTTTGGGGGTTGGTGATAAAGTCTAACCTTACCAATGTTCAAGTGAATGTGTGAGGCTTGTTTAATTTATTGTGTGATGCAAACTATTATGAAATTCTATTTCGATGTCTAATACAAAAAACAAAAAATAGAGAAATAACAAACAAGAATAGATCAGGGGCCAAAGTTGCTAACTTCGGAGCAAGATCTGGCCAAGTCCTATTATTGAGGCCAATTGCAGGTGGGTAGTTGGTTTTGGTAAACCATGTTTGCGTGGTTCACCAACCACACACTTGCATTTGGGAAATCCCAACCACGGATGCAAGGTTCCTTTTGAATAACAAAAAAAATGCAACACAGGCCCGAACCCCAAAAATGCCCAGATTATTGCTAACTGGGCTATGCATATGCTCTGTTCAACTAGCTTGAAAATGTATATTCCTTGATTTTTTTTTGTATTTTGAATATAAAGATGCCTAGCCTAGACCTTAAATGCAAATAGGGGCAAACATGAATGACCTCTAATCTAGCCTATATGCAGTACTACAATTGACATAAGAGGAAATACAAGTATAAGTGTACAAACCTATGTTCCTTTCATCGCTCCTTCCAATGTGCTTCAACCATCGGTCTATGGTGCCACTGTTTTGTAACTGCCCGCACATGTTTCTTCAGGTGCTCAATCACTAATGCATAGTACTATAGATCTAAAAATGTCATTGCACATTTATCAGGTGCTCAACCATAGGTGAATGGTTCCTTAGGTACTCAATTGTAGGTGCACGATTTCACAGTAATAGGATCGAACAACAGTAGGTTCTAGATTAGTTGATCTCGATATTGAATCCTCACACGTGTTCAAATTCTATAAACCTACAAGCATAGAAAAACCATATCAGTGATCTAATAAAATCAAGGTAAAAATAAACGAAACCCTTAGAGGGTCACACTGTGATTGCAATTTTCTATAACAAAAAGAATGGACACAACAAAGATAAACAAATGAACACTTGTAATGTAAAGAATATATTTTATTTGTATTAATAGGGGAGCCTGAATCTCCTAATATTACAATGATTTCTCTTTTGAATTATCCCAAGTGTGTTGGGTGCAATATTACAATGTATGATACAACACAAGTGCTCAAGATGACAATGATGGTGCTCTCCAAACAAATAACTAGTGTTCATTCTTATGCTACAGCTCTAAAGGGGTGAGTGGGCTTCTGCTATCCAATGTGGGGACCACTTCAAATTTAGCAGCTCTCCAAGATACCTACTTCTTGCACATGCATGAAAAGACAAACGAGGTTTAGTAGTACCTGCATACAAGGATAAAAGCTATAAAACAAAACCCTCGAATGCAATAATAACATAGAAAAAAGCAAAAAATAATAAACCAAATGCCTTGCTCCAAATGGAACTTACTGGTCTATACTCTCGACTCTGAGAAACCATGGATGCATGGTGGTGACTGGCTAACCATGCATGTGTGGTGGAGAAACTGCACAAGTGCGATTTTGACTATGAAACTACGAATGCATGATTTCGACTGAGTGGCAGATTATTGCAGAAAGTGACCTTCGAGCTTCATATCTCTCTTCTTCTCAGGATGCATGCAATGCTCTAGTCCTATTTTGATATCCTAATGGTACAAATGTTTAGCCTCCTTGATTTGGTGGGGTGAAGGTGCCTTTATAGGCTTCTTAGGGTTTTTTAGGGAAATGAGAGGTGGCAAGATAGGATTGCCAAGTAACAATCCAGGGCTGCCAAATGGAGGGGGCAGTTAGAGTGAGTAATCTAGAGTGTCTCACTTAACTGGGGTGAGGTAGATGCAAGTGGAGTGATATGTGGAGGGCTGCCCCATGTGAAGGGATAAAAGGAACAAGGGTGTATGAGATGTGGCAAGGGATGTTGGTGAGGTGGCTAGGACACATGTCTAGTAGGTAGGTAGGGTATCCTAGGTTGATTTTCTAAATTTAATAAATCTAGAAAATAGGATAATATGCAGGATTTATATACCTAAGTCTAAACTTAAGCATATAACTTTATTATGCAGGATTTGATGTAGGGTGGCAAATGTGATTGCCAATTTGTATACATAAAAAAATAGAACACCATTGAATTAAAAATGAAAAATTGCATTATATTTCATAAAATGAGTTTTGTGATACAATAATCCCTTTGTAGGGTGCTTTCACAATACAAATGCTTGAAGGGGGTGATCCCATTTTACAATAAACATATGGTGTCTTTCATTCTTCTTCATGCTACAACAATGTGGGAGGTGGGTTTTTTGTGACCACAGTGATGACCTTGAGCTTGTTGAATCTGTAACCTGCACACATGCAAATAGACAAGAGTTTAGTAGCACATATCACAATGAATTAATAAATTATAAATACACCTAATTTTAGACTTAGATATATTATTTTACTATGCATAATTAGAATGTGCAATGTGAATGAATAATGCGCATGAATTATATGCCTAATTTTAGACTTAGACATATATTATTATGTAGAATTGTGATGTGCAATGTGAATGAATAATGTACAAGAATGATATGCCTAAGTTTAGACTTAGGCATATAATATTATGCAAAATTATGATGTGCAATGCAAATGTCTTGATTTTGGTGTCTACAGATACCCCTTTTTGTACTGTGTTGTGTAAAATACAATGTGGTGAAAAAACAAAAGACACATGTCTTTATTTGATGGAGGAATGGATGCATATCTTCTCGACGCAAACAATGAATGACTTTTGTAATTTTGATTTGTTTGCTTACCCTCTCAATTTGCGAATGGGTAAATAATGAAACCCATGAGCCAATTGACCAAATGTGGATGATGAAAGGAGGTGGATGATTAAATCATGTGGATTTGATGTATGCAAATGTATGATTTTAAATCAACTTGATACCCCAAGTTTGGGATGGTTTATTTTTGCAAATTTTTCTTTGGTTTTGTTTATGCTCAAAATGTTGTGGTAAAACCACCAACCACATTTGTGAGTTCGTGGGCCCCGCTACCTTGATTTTCTTTTGTGTATCGAAACTAGCACACTGGGAATTCGATACTCAAGTGATTGTGGTTGTTGCCAAATTATAATTGATTGGTTTACGCCTTTGTACCCAACAAAAAGGGTTTACGATAACCTTTTGCAAATTAGCTTGAACAGAGCCATACTCAAAGATTGATGTTTTAGTTGATTTAATGTCACATGTGATGATGTTGGATGTTTTTGAATGAGTGTCCTTATGATGAGTCACCCATCCTATCGATTGCATGGATTGCTAGTCGCTACAACCACCAGGTATATAGGGTAATTCACTAAATACGAGGGTCACTACATTATTTGCTTATGATATTTGTTGAATGGATGTGATGAATGCAAATATTGGAAATCAAGATCAAGTTGGATGCCCCAAGTTTGGGATGGACTTGTGTTGTTGTAAATTTGCCTTTTGGAATGATTGACATGCAAGATGAAGTAAAGGAACCAATCACCCTAGGAGCCCATTGTCCTAGTGACTGTAGCAAATTCCTTAATGCAAAATGATGAAGTAAGAATTTTCCATGTTTTGTAACCCCACGGAGTAGGTGTCAATGACAACCTTGGGAAAATATGCTTGAATGCAGGTCACTCAAAAATTGTAGGACCAACCTGATTTAATTTTAAACATGATATGAAATGATTTTGAATAAGTTTCCTTATGGTAATTTACCCATCTTACCAAATTGCATAGATAACCAATCATTGCAACCGCCAAGTTTCTAGAGTAAATCACTAGATACAAGGTTCACTCGAGATGATGATGATGTGAGATGATGATTTGGAGGGTTTTGCAATGTTTTTGTAGCCATTTGCGTTTGAAGGGGAGTTGTATAATATGGTCACAAATAAAAGTCAACTTGTGTTGTTCCAATCATAGAAAAGATGCTCATTTTAATGAGCATAATTTGCATGATTAAGTATTTTGAGTGTTGACTTTGATTAAGAAACTAAAATTTGTTGATTTTATCTATCTCTTCAAGTGATAAGTAGATGGAGAAGATATGAAATGATGAAAGTGATGAAACAGATGATAATGGTTGGAATGAGATGTATGTTTTTGTTTTTGTTACAATTGTGATTTCAACCATTATTGGTAATTGTATACCTCTATCCCTTGGAGCAATCCAACTGTATGGCCTTCTTAGGGAGTTGAGATGAGAATATTTCTATTCTTTTATAAGCCTATTGATTTTTTTTACCAAAGAAATTGAGGTACCTTTGGAGCTTTTTGCTTTTGTTGTTTTTCTATTTTTTGTGTTTTATATTGTTTTTGTGGTTTTTATGTTTGCTGATTATTTTTTTTTACCAAAGGAATTTGGGTACCTTTGGAGCATTTTGGATTGATTTGACCAAAGGGGTTTGTGCCTTTGGGGATTTTTAATTATATTAATGATGATTGTCCTTATGGTAATCTACTCCTACTACCAGATTTTATGGATAGCCAATCACTACAACTGCCATGGGACTAGAGTAAATCATTAGATACAAGGATCACTTAAGGTTGAGTGGAAGAAGGAAATGCACATCTCTATCCCATGGAGTAATCCATCTGCATGGCTTTCTAAGGGAGTTAAGATTATAGCACTTCAATTATTTTGAAAGCCTTGTTGAGATTGAATTTTACCAAAGGAATTGGGTTACTTTGGAGCTTTTTTAGATTTATTTGACCAAAGGGGTAGGTGCCTTTGGAGCCTTTTGAACTGAATTGACCAAAGGAGTTTGTTTCCCTTGGATAATGTGACCAAAGGAGTTTGATTCCTTTGGAGCTTTTTGAATTGGATTGACCAAAGGGGTTGATTCCTTTGGAGCCTTTTGAATTGAATGTGACCAAAGGGGTTGATTCCTTTGGATCCTTTTGAATTGAATGTGACCAAAGGAGTTTTTGTTCCTTTGGAGCCTTTTGAATTGAATGTGACCAAAGGGGTTGATTCCTTTGGAGCCTTTTGAATTGAATGTGACCAAAGGGGATTGATTTCTTTGGAGCCTTTTTGAATTGAATGTGACCAAAGGGGTTGATTCCTTTGGAGTTTTTTTTTGAATTGAATGTGACCAAAGGGGTTGATTCCTTTGGAGCTTTTTGAATTGAATGTGACCAAAGGAGTTTGATTCCTTTGGAACATTTTTTTTTTGGTATTTATGTGATGAAATGAATGTATTATGAATGAATGCAATTGGTGGTGATGTATGTAAATGAATGAATGATGTTGCCTTATTAATTTTCATTCAAAGAAGTTATGGACCATTGTTTATCAAACTTTATATTTATTGCTTAATCAGGGACACCAATATAGTACTACTAGTTTGACCACATTTTGTAGGATGAAATGGACTATGATATATGTGTGACAATGCAATGGTGGTATGGAATGGAAGCTTGCTTATGAGTTTGTTGTCCTTAGGGATAAAGGATCTAGAGTTGTTTTGCAAAGACTCAACCATCCTAGTGATCTAAAACAAAATCGTCTATGATTTCGCAAATCTTCATGATGTTAAAGTTATCTTAGTGTTTTCAAATTTCTTAAGGACCAACTGTGTGTGCAATAATTATTCATTTCCATTAGGATCTAGGTCAAACTGATCAATTGGTGACTTATACCAATAAGTTAGCTCATCTGAGAGCTGCTATAGGTCTGTACAAAAGAAGATCGCTAATGTGATATACGTGGAGCCAGGCCTAAGGATACCTCATTACCAAGCAGGATTCATTCAGCCCATTGTTGTAATGAGGATCACCCCATGATCTCCAAGACACTAAGAGTTCCAGGGATTCAAGCTCCTTTCCCTTCTTTTATTGCATTGGATTTTGGATTTTATTTTTGAGTTTGCTCATTTTTGTGTTGGAGCAATATGCATTTTTATTGCTTTTTGGATACTTGCTCGTTTTTATGGAGAGCAAGGGATTTTATTACTTTTTGAAATATTTTTGGAATAATTTCTCACTTTCAAGATGAGCAAGGGATTTTTATTGCTTTTGGAATGCTTATGGGATACTTGCTCACTTTGAAGATGAGCAAGGGATTTTTATTGCTTTTGGGATACTTGCTTGCTTTGATGAAGAGCAAGGGATTTTTTATTTTTATTTTTTTTGGGTGAAGGTGGAGTTTGTCCTTTTGTCAACTCTGTAGCACTCTAGACCATGTTCATAATTGGATGAACAGGAAAAACCTTTTACTTTTGGCGATAGAAATTCATGATTTCGTAATTCCTAAGCTTCACAATGTTTTATGTGTTTTGGTGTGCATGATCCAAGAGGAAACTTGATTGACCAGGAATAACTTATTGCATCTAAATATTGTTCGATTTTCAATGGAGGTTGCTTAAGACACTAGCAGTGGTTGAGTGATTGAAAACATTAGGATTTTTCTTAGGAAGCAATGTATTATTATAACTAATGGGTTTGGTGATGTTTGATGTGAGGTGCCCCTGATTAAGGCAATAAGACATAGTGAACTATCAATTATTCATGACTTTAATGAAAACAAATGGTATGAATGTTCAAATGCCATGAAAGTGAAATATGTGAATGCAATGAAAGTGGAATTATGAATGCGATGTATTAAAAATGCAATGTGGATGAAAATGTTTTTTTGTTTTGTTTTATTATTATTATTATTTTGGTGTTTTTGAACTGAAATGCGACCAAAGGGATTTTTTTCCTTTGAAGCTTTTTAAATTGCACGTGACCAAAGGGGTTTTGGTTCCCTTGGAGCCTTTTGAATTGATGTTGATCAAAGGGATACCCCTTTGGAGTGTTTTTGATTGATTTGACCAAAGGGATACCCCATTTGGAGCATTTTTGATTGATTTGACCAAAGGGGTGTCCCCTTTGGAGCCTTTTAGATTGAATTGACCAAAGGGTTTGGTTCCTTTGGAGATTTTTGAATTGATACTAACCAAATGGATACCCCATTTGGAGTATTTTTGATTGATTTGACCAAAGGGGTGTCCCCTTTGGAGCCTTTTGATTTGAATTGACCAAAGGGATTTGGTTCCTTTGGAGCCTTTTGATTTGTATTGACCAAAGAGATTTGGTTCCTTTGGAGCCTTTTGAATTGATTTGACCAAAGGGATACCCCTTTGGAGCATTTTTGATTGATTTGACCAAAGGGGTATCCCCTTTGGAGCCTTTTGGATTGAATTGACCAAAGGGTTTGGTTCCTTTGGAGCTTTTTGAATTGATGTTGACCAAAGGGATGTCCCTTTTGAAGTGTTTTTGATTGATTTGACCAAAGGGGTGTCCCATTTGGAGCCTTTTGGATTTAATTGATCGAAGGGGTTTGGTTCCTTTGGTTTCATTTTTTTGCATTTTGAATTTTGATGTGCATGTGGAAGGTGGTTCACTCCAAGGAGTTTGTGAAATGGCAACTTGGGTAGTTGTTTGTGGCCCAGCAGAGAAGTCCACATAGGCACCCCCTTGCTTAGTTATGAAAGTAGCGAAGACTTGGGAAATTTGAGCGTAATGCTCCATGGATGCAAGTTATTGGATTTTGTTTATTTGTTAGCTATTTGGCTTGACTCTTGATCTTTACCATAAGCTGAGGTGAAATGAGGTGGCAAATGTGAAGGTATATGTGTGAAAATGTGATGGAAGTACAAATTAATAACACACAAATCAAACAAACAAATAATTTTTTCTATGATGTTTGATATTTTAGATTGCTTTTGTATTTTGAAGTTTTTGATTTTTTTTTTTTTCTAGTTTTGGTGTGTTTTGATGTTTTTGGAATTTTGAAGTATTATTTTTTTGGACTTAGAATGAGGGAACTCAATTAAGGTGGTGATTAGGAACACTAGTGCCAAACATGATTTCTCAAAAGAGTCTAGGGTACACCACTTAAAACCCACAATGTGTGGAGGGTTCGCCTAGCTCTTCCACTCTGAATTGACAAGTGTTTCCAATAGTGGGAGGCAGTTTGAACATGAGTGACCTATTCCAGCTTAAGAGAGTGCTCTATTTCTATCTAAGATATCTAAGGGGTAAGCCGGTGGAGGGAGGTGAATTCGAACCTCACCAATGAGAATTGGGGGTTGGTGATGAAGTCCAACCTTACCAATGTTATTATAAAACTTGCGAGTGTGTGAAGGTTTTTGTTTATTATTGTTTTTGTAAAGCAATATACAAAAGCTTATGTAAATGCAATCTAGGATGCAATTCGATTTTGGATGCCTAAAAATGCAATCGAAAGCACATCAAACATAGAAAAGCACATAAAAATAGCAGAAACAATAGGATGTATTTGTAAATTTGTCTTATTATGTGTTTTCCTTATGGTTGACTATTTTTTTCTTTCGATAATTTAATTGTGACTTTTTGAGTTTTACAATGTTTTTTCTTGTTTTGATGATTTTTTTTTTATGTTTTGTTTTTGATGTTTTGATTTTGTTTTATATATTTTTTTGTATTGTTTGATTTTTTTGAATTTGTGGATTTTTTTGAAATCTTTTTTATTTTTGACTTTTTAATTTTTTTTATGTTTTCTTTTTTTTTTTAATATTTTTTTTATGTTTTACTTTTAATGTTTTATTTTTTTTGAATTATTTTCTAAAGTTTGATTTTTTTGAATGGTTTTGTGGGCGGGGCGCACGCCTTTTTTTTATTGATATTTTGATTTTTTTTTGTTTTTTAAAGTTTTATTGTTTTAAATTATTATTTTTTATTTAATTTTTTTTAACTACGTAGGCTTGCACATGCCTAATGCTGGCCTACGTAGAACTGCATAGTTAACTGCGCAGGCTTACACAAATAACTATGTAGGAACTATGCAGTTCTAGGCCTACGTAGCACAGGCCCAAAAGAGGAGGGGTATTGGTCGAGCTACGCATAGTGCGACCCATAAGGGGGGTGATGTGGGGTAACGAGCCGCACATAATGTGACCCAGAAGGGGGTGATGGGGGTATCGGGCCATGCACAATGTGACCCACAGTGAGGATGAGGGTCGCAACGCGATCCTCAAGTGAAATGGGAATCGAAACACACAATGAGATCCTATGTGAGGGTTTGGGCAGGGGGAGGCAGGGCCCCCTATGTAGATTATTTTTTTGTTTAAGTTTTTTTAAATTTTTTTTAAACAATAATACGTTTTTTTTAGAAAACAGATAAAATCAAAATTTTTAACTAAAGTAGATGGTTAAGGACACCTACTTGATCAGCAAAGTTGTTTTGATTTTGGCAATATCAATCTTTGTAGTGCTCATTTATGTAGATGTGTATAGATTTGAAAAACCCTGGAACCACACAAAGAGATACAAAGTTAGTGTTCTAAAAATAAAAAGAAATAAATAAAAGGGAAAAGGAGTAAGAAGACCATGATCACCAATTTGTAACATAAAAAAGAACACCATTGCAATAAATATGACACATTGTATTATATTCGAGAAAGTCCCTTTTGATACACTTTGACCCTTTTAGGGTGCATTTTACAAAGAGATGTGCCAAAAGGGGAATCCCTTTTACAAATCAAGGATGGTGTCTTTCGCTTCTTCTATGCCACAATCAATGTTGGGGTGGTGGGTTTGTCGTGACCACCATGCTGGATTTGAACTTGTTGAATCTAGAAACTGCACACATGTAAATGGACAAGGGTTTAGTAGCACCTGTCATAATAAATATGATAAATTTAATGACTAAATGTGAATTGCATAAAAGAAAATAAACAATGAATATGATTATTGCTTACATGAGTGATAATTTTAGCAACATAACATTAGCATCCCCTTCCTATTCCTTTCTTGGTCATGTGATGGTGCCTTTATAAGCATTTGAGAATTTTAGAGGGAAGGATAGGTGGCAAACCAGGGCTGCCAAGTGGTAGGGACTAGGCAACCACCTATCCTGGGCAGTTGTAGTGAGTCACTAGAAGAGTCTCACTTAACTACGGAGATGTGGCAAGTGGGTAGGTGCAAGTGAAGTGAAGTGTGTGAGATGTGGCAAGGTGAGAGGTACTGGTGGCTAGGACATGTGTTAAGTGAGGAGGGAGGGTATCCTAGGAGGATAATTTCCAGATTTAATAAAATCTAGAAAATATAATTATGTGTAGGATTTTATGCCTAAATAAAAACTTAGGCATATAATGTTATGCATAATTGAAATGTGTAATGTGAATGAATGATGTGTAGGAATTATATACCTAATTTTAAACTTAGGCATATATTATTATGCATAATTATGATATGCAATGTGGGTGAAATGTGTAGGAATTATATGCCTAAGTTTAGACTTAGGCATATATTATTATGCAGAATTATGATGTGCAATGCAAATGCCTAGATTTTGGTGTCTACACATACCTTATAAAATAAATGCAATATATCTTACCCTAATTCCAAAAAAGAAGGATGCAAAATTGTTTAATTCATTTAAGCCCATAAGCCTATATAATATGGAATATAAGATAATTTTCAAAGTTATGGCAAATCGGTTAAGACCACTATTAGAAAAAATTATTTCAGAAGAGAAAGGAGGATTTGTGAAAAGTAGACAAATTCTAGACAAGATCATAGTATCTCATTAAGCAATGCATTCAACGACTTCTATAAAAAAGAGCAATGAACTTAAAAATTGATATGAATAAAGCCTATGATAGGGTTAAACGAGATTTTCTTTTTGTAGAATTAGAAAAGTTTGGATTTGGGAAGAAATGAGTCATATGGATTAAAGCTCGTGTCTTTACAATATCATGTTCAGTGTTGGTCAATGGGCTAGTAAAAAAATTATTTAAACTCAAGAGGGTTTTAAATAAGGGGATCCTCTATCATCATATCTATTCATTATTATGGTGGAGGTATTAGGAAGGAACTTGAAGAAAACATACAAATATGGGCTACTAAGCAGACTTAAGGCTAGTAATAACAACAACAACGCTACCCATCAGTAATTTGTAGATGATACAACCCTTTTATGAGGGCAAGGAGAAAATATATTAAAGGAATATGAAAGAGCATAAGAGCAAAAAATCAATAGGAAAAAACCCAAAATTTACTTCTTAAACACTCCAACTAGAATCAAAGCAAGGATATGCAGGTTACTTTGTATGGAGGAGGAAATTTTACCAACAACATATATAGGGATGCCCTTATTTGAAGGGAGAATGAAGATAGAATTGTGGAATCCAAATATAAGTGAAGTTCAAAATAAACTTCCGGTATGGAAAGGTAGATGGTTATCATTATCAAGAAGAGTGTAGGTAATTAAATTAGTCTTACAAGCCATTCAAACATATTATATGTTGTATAATAAATTAAACTTGAGAATAAACTTCTATCATGGAAAGGTAGATGGTTATCATTAGTAGGAAGAGTGTAGGTAATTAAATTAGTCTTACAAGCCATTCCAACAATTAATATGTCATACATTATGCCAAAATTGATAGAAAATGGTTTCATTTGTATTATGTAGTCATTTTTGTGGTTAGGATTACATGATAAAAGAAAATTTTTATTGGTGAAATGAAGTAAAGGCGTGCGATGATAAAACTAGGGGAGGTCTTAGTTAAGATTTATTATGGATAAATTAGTTCTAATGGGAAAATTAATTTGGAGATTGTACAAAGAGAGTCAAAGGAAGTGGGAAATAATTATTCTAAGTACATTGAGCTCAATGACCCAAACATAATTTTTACTACATTCTCAGTACCATATTGTTCTGCACTATGGAACTATAGAAAAAAATCAATTGATCTAGTGATTAAAGGTCTTAGATGGGTGGTAAGAATTGGATAAGAAAATTCTATTTGTATGGAGACTTGGTGTGCTGAAAAACCTCTCAATCTAGATCCAATTTTAAAACAATGGATGAGATTACTTTAAAACAAATATGGTGATAGGTTTTCAAACATTATGTAAAATTATCATGAAGATACAAATGGAAAGAAGTTTATTTTACAAGTATACCAAACATTGTTGCTAGGAGGTAATTTAGTAGAAAGATAACAAAAATAATTATTTCAAGGAGAGCCAAGGATAAGCTAATTTGGGAGTTGAATATCTCAAGAGAATGCACAACAAGAGTAGATATAATGTAAAGCACCAATAAAATAGGAATACCGTAAGAATATGGAGAGATATTTAGAATAACCCGAGCATTCCAAAAGTCAAAATGTCTGTATGGCTAGTAGGTCATAGGAAAATTTTATCCTAGGATATTAGATGAAAAGGGGTTTTCATGGCTCCTCACAATGTGTTATATGTAAAAAGGAGGAGAAGAGTATAGACCATCTCTTGGGACACAATTCAATAGTCTAGAAACTATCATAATGGATTCTTAATATGTTTGGTAAATGCATGGTGATGAAATAACTAAATTTTAAAATGGTTAAAGAAATAGTAGAGCACTTTTAAAAGTGAGGTATTACATATGATATGAGATAAAGATATAATACTTTGGATTATATGGCTGGAAAGGAACAAAATAATATTTAAAGTAAAGGAAAGAAATTTAGAGGCAATGAAAAGGAAAAATTGTTTAGCCATAGAGGAGTCTAAACCAACCCTATCAACTCACCTAATCCCTAATATTGAAGTTGAGAGCCTTGATAGATGGAGTCAAGTCATCAAATGGAATTATGATGTTGGGTACAGGAGAAACAAAAGGAATTCAAAGAACATAAAGTGAAATCCACTAGAAATGGAGTTGGTCAAGTTGAATTTTGATGGAGCATCTAAAGGAAATCCAAGACCAACATGAGGAGGAGGAATAATTAGAAATAAAAGGGGTGAAATTTTGTCACATTAAGCTTACAATAATGGATTTAAGACAAATAATTAAGTTGAATCTTGGGTGGATTTGAAAGTATTAAAAATATGCAGACAAGTGAAATGGAATAAAGTATAGAGGGAAGGCAATTTACTAATAGTAATAAATACAATTTTGAGGAAAGAAAAGGCTCCATGGAACATACAAGAGATCATTGTGGAAATACAAGACCTTGCTACAAAGTTTGAAGAAATCAAGTTTACACATATGTTAAGGGAAAGAAAAAAATATGTAGATAGGCTATCTAATAGAGGATCATGAAGTTAAATTCTCTTTTCCATGGTTAGAGGAAGTAGTACATTTAGTTGAAGCTGATAAGAAAATGTTGATTGTTTTTTTAATGAAATAAGCTATATTAAATTATAAATACAACTTCATCATACAAAAGTGGGTGGATACACACACCCCAGTAGGGTCCCCAATATCACTCTAATCGTAGATGGTTAGGAAATAGTACGAGAAAGAGTCTAGCAAACATTAACAAAAAAGAGGGCATTAATATCATCCTCTTTGTCAAAAAAACCAAGGCAACTTGTAACCAATCATTTCGAGATAGTAGGGAGGACATCATTGTCCACATTATCATTAGACTGCCAGGGGGTGTCAGCAATAGGAGCATGCAGGTCATTTACAGCAGCACTGGAACCACCCATATCAACAGTGATTTGGCCATCATCAGGCCAGCCAAGAGCATTTACTGGTGCCACCACAGGCACATCTCCCCAGCCCACAACCTGGTGTGAATGTTCTGGATGGACGTCCCAACCACTTGACTATTGTGAACTACCCACACCATCAGAATAGCGGCGTTTAGTCACTGGTGGAGGTTGAGACCAGTGCCTCTCATCCTGTGGTGGAGCTCTGCATCCATGATGCACCCAATATTGAGAGCCTGTATGCCGCTGGGATGTCAAATCCGGAGAGACCGAATGATAGAGTAGGGCACATTAGCCCAATGATCCAAAAGAGTCCGTAAGTACTGAATATCAATATGGATTTTTTCCACTTGAACCTGTATCTGTAACCAAGAGTCAAAAAATACAGCATATTTATCAGCTAAAGAGAATGAATCAAAAGTTGTAGCCCTGGAGAAAGCTATACTATTTCTGGATTTCCATAGGTGAAAAATAATATTGACTCTAAAAATATTCCAAACCGGCATAAGAGGAATAGAGAACTCAGGAGCATCGCCTAGCAGGGCCTGGTGCCAAGAGAAAGAGGTGGCCATAAAGGGTCGAAAGAAGGATTCCAACCATTCCCAAGCCATTGTAGCTTTACGACATGCCCAGAAAACATGAGTGCAGTCCTCAAGTGCATTGCAAAAAAAACATTGGGGATTAGCCACACCCAAGTGTTTCAACCGTTGTCCTACAGGTAAACCTTGGAACAACAGACTCCAAGCAAAGAAGGCCTGCTTTGGCTCAAGATAAGAGGCCCAGAGTGTTTTGAACCGCACCTTCCACTGTGAAGGTCTGGATATTAAATACTAGCAATCATTCAACTTACCCACCATGGGCAAGTGTGGAGAGAGCAAGGAATACCCCAGACGGGATCTGTACTGCATCAACTGGACTCTCTTCGGCCAGGTCCAGTCTGACCACCAAGGCTTTTGAAACTGCCTGGTAACTATCGGCCACAAAGAGAAGGGGATGATATCAAGCAAAGTATCATAAGTGCTCTTATCGTCCGATTTTAGGTTATATAGCCTTCTGAAATCCTCCCAGGGGATCCAAGCCCTGTGGTGAGAAGAGAAGAAATCGAAGATGGTAGCAATCCCCTTCTTAAAGAACCGTTGAGCATGAATCCACTGAAATGAGGCCAAAGGGGAGCTTTGGTGAGTAATGACAGATGACCACCAAACACTGAGAGAGGGTATGAAAGCCCCTTTTTTCGTTCACCACCAGACCAATAGAGCCAGGGTTTGAGAGCCTCCCATAAATGCCAAATGCTTTTCATCACAAAGGATCCTTGAATTGTAATAGGTACCGAGGCTATGATAATAGATGGAAGAGCCATCCCCCACCAGAATTTCTTACCCAAAGGAAGGCCTATAGATATACAATGTTGAATAAGGACCTTCCACGCTTCTGGGCCATCAAGAGCTCTAATTATCCACTTTGCACAAAGAGCAAATCCCTGGCGGTGACAGTCAAATAGACCCATCCCACCAGAGAACTTAGGAAGACAACAAGTGCCCCAAGCTACCCTATGTAATCCTTTATTTTGGGAAGAGCTAGCCCAAAGAAAGTCATGCAACAACTTCTCTAGATTTTGATAACAAGCTTGAGATGGAGTCCAACAAGAAGAAAAATACACATGGGTGGTAGCCAAAATTTTAGCGCAGACTTGGAACTTCCCTGCAAGGGAGATATTTTTGGTAATCCAATAAGAAAGTTTCTTTTCAACTCTCTGGAGCACATGCCACCAAATTTGGGTAGAGGTACTCTGAAAGGCAAAGGGAATGCCTAGAAACTTAAAAACCTCACCAGGTTGAATCCATTGCCAAGGATACTGAGAGAGCCATATTGGGCAAGGAAGGGCAGACTATCGATAGTAGGCAGTCTTATGCCACTGAATGTTGGAGCCTGAGGTGGCATAGAAGGTATCAAGGCAGTGCAGAGCAGTGGACATAGATTACTGATCTTCCCTAATGGTCAGGAAAGAGTCATCAACAAAGTGTCCATTAACCAACTGAGTTGGTGAGTTGGGAAGCGTAATTCCTTGAATGCTTCCCTAAGACACTTGAGCAGCTAGGAGGTATCCAAACACTTTTGTGTCCAAGATAAATAAGGAAGGAGCAAGTGGGTATCCTTGTATCACAAAAAGAAATAGGCCCAGGGTCTCAGACTGAGTATTGTTTAGAGTGAGCACAATTGAAGCATCTTGGAAGAGCATATTGACAGATTGAACAAAGTTTGGACCAAAGTCGAGAGCTTGCAGCATGGTAAGAATAAAATTCCACTCAATTTTATCATATGCTTTTTCAAAGTCAATTTTGATGAAAAGAGCCTCCTGTTGAGACTGCCTGGCCCAGTCCATACCTTCCCAAACTACCAAAAAATTATCCAAGATATAGCGGCCTTGAACAAACCCTATCTGTTTAGACTTAATAATTAGAGGCAGGATGGGGCATAACTTTAAAGCCAAAGCTTTTGCAATGATATTATAGCTGACATTCAAAAGAGTGATCGACCTCTAATTAGTGATAATTTTAGGGTCCCCAACCTTGGGTATGAATCGAACATTGCCTTTATTGATTATAGAGCCCAAGGAACCTGTAAGCATTGCTTCTTGATACACCTTAAGCAAGTCTGGACCAATAAGATCCCAAAGTTCTTTGAAGAACTCACAGGGGAATCCATCCAATCTAGGGGCTTTATCATTGACCATTTGAAAGAGATCCTGAGTGAGGTCTGCAAGAGACAATGGGGCTTCACATTTGGATTTCTGCTCAGAAGAGAGCTTCTCTGGCACCACTACACTACAGGCAGCCAAGGCCTGCTATTGGATAGGGGTGAGTGGTTGCAAGGAGAAAACTTGTTGGTAATGCTGAACAAAGGCAAAAGTGATGTCAGGAAGCTGAGTGAGTCTACCCCCATCAACTTTAAGAGCTTGAAATTGCACAGCCGATGAAGAGGGGCATAATATTTTGAAAAAATCTTTGGAGACCTTGTCCCCAATATTAAGCCAATGCATTCTGGCATGGAGCTGATCTCCTATGGCTTCATAGAGCTCTATTTTTTTTTAGCTCATGATGGATGGTGGCAACATGAGCCTGCAATGCATGGTTGAACGAGGAAGACTCAAGCCTCACAGAGGCCTCTACAAGCTCTTTCTTGAGAGTTTGTTGCCCTCCTTCACTTTGTAACTTCAACCCCAAGAGATTGAAGCATAGAGGATGTATGCCTGATGGTATTATTCCACCAATCAATCCAGCCAATAGAGGTAGAGGGTCTTGGGAGAAGATTCTAGCATCGGGTAATATGCACCTTCATAGAGTCATTCTGAAGAAAGGAGACATTAAGATAGAATTGCGATTGAAAGTTGTAGGGAAGTGAGGCCCGAATGGTAATATAAAAAATAATCGAGTGATCAGAGAGGGTAGTGTATGGAATAGCATGCACAAAAGGGCAGGATGGAGAGAGCCTGTTAAAATGAAAATGAGTGGAATCAGATAGCATTGCTCTATCCAGGTGCTTCAAAACCCTTGAAAAACCTGATTGGAAGTTGGACTAGGTGAACCAAATGTTCTCAGGGTGGTCAGCCTAAGAGAACCTATAATTAGGGTCTGACAGTCCTAGTTTGTGTTTCAGAAAGAACCAAGCTTCTCTTTGTCCAGCATTCCACCACATTGGCATGTGCCCAACCTTATCTTGGGGTTTTTCAATCATATTAAAATCACCACAGAGCAGCCAAACAATAGATGGTAGAGAAAGTGCCAGCCATCGCCACAGACTGCAATGGTTAGGAGCATCATTCGATTTTCTATAATGTTTTTCATTTGTAATATTTGATTTATTTAATAACATTAATGTATTTTCATATAAACTATTTATTACAGTTCTTCTGGTTGCACTTATGCTTTAGGAAGGAAACTAACAATCTAGATTTGGTAAAGCA
The DNA here is from genome assembly GCA_028583015.1 of Wollemia nobilis. Taxonomy (NCBI): domain Eukaryota; kingdom Viridiplantae; phylum Streptophyta; class Pinopsida; order Araucariales; family Araucariaceae; genus Wollemia; species Wollemia nobilis. The sequence continues at coordinate 2,081,018 of JAQPPZ010016833.1, read as the reverse complement.
GACTATGATAGCATGAAGTTTTGGAAATATTACTCTACTAAGATGTAATGCGTAGATAGTAGAGGTGAAGATTTGGTATTGTGAAAGTTGCTACATGAAAATGTCAAGAAGAAGGATGCTAAAGTTGATATTTGTATTTACAAAGAAAATTGAAGAAGATGCATAAAATGAAAATCAATAATTCAAACTTATTATGAAAATAATTGTAGGTATCTAGTTATAACAACTCAATTGAGATGAGAATTGAATCTATTTGTAAATGCTCAAGCTCTAAAGGAGAGTTGTGATTTTTCAAGGGTGGGGGATCTGATTACAACTGCTTTCTCTAGCAAGAAAAAGAGACAAGCTAAAAAAAATAAAAATAAAAAAATAAATAAAAATAAGCTAAAAATAAAAGAAGTAAAAAAAAGAAAAAAAAACAATAAAAATTGAATTGTATTAAAAAGTAGAAGTTAAGTAAAAGAAATTAAATTCTAACTGGCAGTTAATATCTTCAAAATCTCGCAACTATGCAATCACCATGTCCTTTTTACCAACTCTCTAGCTATCTAGCGACATCACTCAAGCTATCTTTCCAAATCACCTCTCTTCTATTGCAACATCTTAGACTTGGCATAAATATTTGAACACTTGCATGCACAGTTTATAAAATTACCCTTAGTGGGGCATCCATGGGGTTAATAGACAACAAGCTCATGAATTGGAAAAAGGGTAATTTTGCTAATCAAGAACTGCGCCAATTATATATTTTGGCAACTATTTTCTTTGGATTTTTTTTTTGCAAGTGCACACTATTGTTCAACAATTTTAAAAGTTAATCAGAAAGCCTTTATTAAGACTTCGGTCAAATTCCACTTGGCTCTTGAAACCAAGATCCAGTTTACACTTAAGGGCTTTTTAAGTATAGCCCATTGCACAAAGTAGCAAAAGAGGTAACGGTACCAATAGGCTTCTTGATTTAAGCATAAAAAGGGGAGTGTGGTGTCTTAATCTTGTGAAATTTGCATCCTTTTAACATTATATTTGCATCTTTAGATTTGATTTCTTAACCAACAAGCATTAGATTTATATCTTTAAGTCTGATTTCTTAAATATTCTTATAGATATGTATCTTTAAATTTGATTTCTTAACTAGTAAGCATTAGATTTGCATATTTAGATTAGATTTCTTAAATATGCTCATAACAAGGCATTAGATTTGCATCTTTAAATCTAATTTCTTAAACATTCTCATAGATCTACATCGTTAGATTTGATTTCTTAACTAGCAAGCATTAGATCTGCATATTTAGATATATATTTTTAAACATTCTCATAAAAAGGTATTAGATCTGCACCTTTAAATTTGATTTCTTAAATATTCTCATAAAAAAGCATTAGATCTACATCTTTAAATATTATGTCTTAAATATTATCACAGCAAGCATTAGATTTGCATATTTAAATGTGATTTCTTAAACATTCTCCTAGCAAACATTAGATCTACTTGATTCCAACAATCTTTGTGTTACACTTTTTATCTTCTTTTATCATGTTTTGTTCACATCATCATAAAGGATATGGGGTTTGATTCCTTTTTTAAGAAAGTTTCATGTTCTTAATCGAGTTCGAACAAGCCCCATAAACTTAATAGGTATTTTTATCAAGGTTCCATGAGCATGCGGGATGGGGGTACGGGTTTCTGGGGACGACAGGCGATTTTAGGGGACGGCTTGAGGACGACTGTGGGGGACGACTGGTATAATACTATAAAAATTTCATTTTTTTTAGAAATTTAGAATAATATACACATTCAAAATTCTACACACTACAAAAATGATATTAGGATATTGAATATTCATATTGTTATTAGTTACTAAGTGCAACCATTTAATTTTTTCAAAAAATATAATTTGAAGGTTCAACCAAAGATATCAAGTGCAATTTGCCAATCTCTAACAGTTAACCAAATTAGTTGCTATTTCTCAAGTAATGAATGCCACATTATTCAACTTTTACAAGTCATCATTTTCAACAATGTACTAAATAACATAAAGAACAAATTAAAGCAAAAGTTATAGTATTCTATGAAGATTAAAGCAAAATTTATAGTATTCTAAAATTACAGTATTCACCCAGGTGTTGTAGGTGAGTTGGAGAGGAGAGGGCAATCCTCCAAGGGAGGTCCCAGGTTCAAATCTTCACCCTACCAAAAAGCTGAATTGGGTATCTAAAATCCAATTGATAATGTTGGTGCGGGCAAGGTCGGGTGCAACCCCGGGTGACTTTGACGGTGTAGAACCCCCTGTTTGTGGTCTTTCAGACCAAGGCAGCTCCGTAAGGGGTTTTTTGCTTTAAAAAAAAAAATTACAGTATTCTAAAATAAGCAGATTTGTCATTGAAGTCAATGTCCTAAAGCAAAAGTTATAATTTTCTCATTGAAGTCAATGTCCTAAACTCAATGGGATTTGTCTTTTTGTAAGAATAAGACAAGTTGATGCCAAGCATTCCTCATCTGTATTTTCTCAATGGAAGTGTATGCAAAGCAAACAATTTAGGCCACTTTGCAGCAAATCAATAACCATTTATAGCAACAAAGGAACACACGTAAAAGCAAAACAGTAAACATGTTTCTAATTCGATATTATCTGTTTTACAAAATCTTCATTCTTGAACATTAGATAAATCAACAATAGAAGCATTTTGGATCAGGGTCTTTTCCCCACCAAATAAAGTGCCATTCCAGTAATATTTATCATGCCACTTTTACTAGCCAACAACTTCATCATGTTTTTACCTTACATAATATTCTGAATTATGAACCTGAATTAAGACATGCAAAGCCATGATCTAAAAATATTTTCAAAAATATAGTCAAGAGGCATGCTATTCAGAGTCCTGTAAAACTTGTTTGTTTCACTTTTTAACATCCTACAATTTAACTATTTTTTTCCTTGTCAGCTTCCTTCTCATAATATTTTGATTAACCTTATTTAAAGGGATTTTGTAAATTTATGCTTATTAATTTTGTATTCTTGGTTTTTCTTTGGAACACTATTTTCAGCTCTCTCCAGATTGTTGTGACACAATGTAGTATTTGAGTCCAAATACCTGCTTTGATCATCTACAGACATTAAGAAACTTCCTTTCTTTCTAATTAATTTTCACTAGTATGAGTAGGGTCTATCTTTGTTACTTTTTATGTTATTCAGTGATCTCCGCTTATTATATCAACAATCTTTATCCCTCGCTTGTAATTTTAGAATATTGTAACTTTTTCTTTAATATTCATAGAACATATTAGCTGAGGACTTGCTTTAGAATACTGTAATTTTAGAATATTGTAACTTTTGCTTTAATATTTATTTGTGGAAAGTCATCATTTTCAAAAAAGTACTAAAGAACAGATTGAAGAACACAAATGTTCAATGCTTTTTATTTTATTAAATTTTCATTTTTAATTTTTTTTTTCTTATGGCTAAGGACGCCCAGCCATGGGGGATGGTTGGGTCCATTTTGGGATGCTTAGGCCATCCCTAGGGACATTTGGGCATCCCCAGAGATGATTGGGAACCTTCCAAAGGTGCCCAATCATCCTCGAGGATGCCTAACCGTCCCTAGGGATGACCCGAGCATCCCCAAAGGGACCCAACCATCCTCGAGGATGGCTGTCCATCCCCAGGAATGCCCCAAAATAGGGGACATCCCAGGGACGGGGGGTCGTAGGCCTCAGGCATCCCCAAGAATGTTTCCCAATCCTCCCCCAAAAAGGGGATGAGGGGAAAACATCCCCAATGTTGTCCCCCCGTGTTGGGAGATGCAGGGGATGGGGGGACGCGTCCTCGTGGAACACTATTTTTTATTTTTTTCTATTTTAATAGGTTTTTTTTTTGTAGGTATAAGATGAAAGCACCATGTCACTTCTATAGTCCCTAGAATTTTTGCATAAACAAGCACATATACCTTTATTTTTGCTTTTTATGTAGTTTTATCATATTTTGTCTCTTGTTTTTTGCTTTTTGCATTGTTTTTATGTGTTGTTGAATCATAGAGAAATAATAATTAAAATTTTTAGATCAATCATGATAGGATTTGTAGATTTCCTTTTACATTCGTAATTGGTTGTATGACAAATACTTTTAGCGAAGTTATAGGTTTTGTTTAGATCATATCTTTCTTGTAGGCACAAGGTATTTAGAGATTGAAGGTATTCAACTGCATATGTTGTTTTATCTTGTCTAGATCGAAGGTTTTACAATAACATCTTAGGCCAAGTTTTGCATTATTTCATGTTTGCATATTGTGCTTTTATTTTATTTAAGAAAAACGAAAAAGAAGAAGATTTTTTTCTTTTATGATTTTTTTTTATTCACAAGTGTAGGCAAGGAAAATGAAATGCATATAAGCATGCTTTAGGCTAAAATTGCATATATGTTTCTTGACTCCTTATCTTGAAAGAAAATATAATTCTTACATCTTTACATTTATTAAACCAAAAGGTATCTTAGATTTGGGATTTTTATTATATTTAGTTTCATTTGTATTGTATCTATTTTCATTTACATTTAAGAAATAAAAGACAAAATGCACATGGTCTGCATTCTTGGTTAGCTCTATTGATTTTTCTTGCATAATTCATTTGAAAAGGAAAAGGAACAACCATTTGGAATCTTGCATACATTAAACATAAAAGTCATGTAGGATTAAAAGTCTTGTTTTTTGAACAACTTGCACTCATTTACATTTTGCATTTCATCCCCTTGCATTTAAATAAGTTTAAATCATAAAACTTAGGTGTTTGTCAAATCAACTCTTAAAACATAGATTTAGAGTAAATCTATAAATACCCTTGGTGAACCCATTTTCCCAAAGAAATCGTAAAAATAAAGAATGTCAAGGAAATAGGCACTTGCCCATGATCAAAGGTGCAGTGGGCGAGATCAACTCCTTTACCACCTCTACATTATTTGGTGAACCTAATGTGAATCACACATGAGGCAAGGCCACATTTAATGATTTCCCTAGGTACAATCCTTAATAGCATTTTAAGCAATGTGCTACCAGTAGATCCAATATGGTGAAGTGATAATTTCCTTTTGAAGGATTCCTTGATAGAAGAGAGGGTTCCTTTGATTGAAGAAAGTTATTTTGGGAGGTAGAAATACAATTTTCATTATATTTTGAATGTTAGGGTAAGCATGGCTTCTTTGATGATATGTATAAAATTTGATATGATATTGGTTGGTTCACTTTGCCATTCTAAATTATAATAATACTAGGAACCAACATGAACAAATTGGTATGTTTTTAATCTTGATGCTAGCTTAAAAACGACTCCTCAAAATTGAATAAAGTATAGTGGTGGCTTTGTTAGAAACTACTCATAGTAGCTCTAGTACCACTATTGGCATTTTAACTAGGTTATCATAGGTTCCAACGTTTAGGATCAAATATAAAATTAATATTTTAGCATTCAATTATCAATGGCCAATATCAACAACAAAAGTATTTATAAAAATAACAATAAAATGAAACAAATGGCCAATATAATTCATGAAATAACATGAAGAAAATTTATAATAATATGCTCAAATTGTATACAATCTTCTATATATTTTATGCTTGATATATATATATATATATATATATATATATATATATATATATATATATTCTTCGATAAAATACTTGGAGCTTTATCTCCCTAATATAACCTTAGAAATGCGACTCTTAGTATATTAATCTCCTCACACATCCAGGAGATGCATCCTTTCCTATTCCACACATAAAATAAACCTCTCGTGCCTTTTGGATTTTTATCTTGCCATTTGTATACATGAATCTTGACTCTCTATTTACTTGCACACTTTACTCTATGACACTTGAACACTCCTATTTGCACACTTACACATGTTACTATATGACACTTGCACACTTACACACTCCTCACACTTGCATACATTATTACATGACATGTGTGCAAATTCTACACATAAACACATACACAAGGGGAAATATAAATCACACTCCTAAACTATAGACTCAAACCCTATTCTAATATTTACATATTTATAATTGTATCGAAAGATATGATGGGGGTAAATTAGCGTGTACCAAATAATATAATATTCTCCAACATCCCATGTATTACATTTTTTGGTTATTGAACACTTTAGTATTCAATATTTGATTATTGTGTTTGTCCTTCTACTCTGGATCTGACATTGCTCAAGATTTTGATGTTTGGTATTGTTTGCAATTTATATGTTGATCATCATTTTTTGACTTTATCTGTTGTATCACTATTGGTACTATATTTTTTGTAATCTTGATTATTTCAAGATTTGCTTTTGTAATAACCTATTTAAGTACCTCATCCAATGCCATTAGTAGAATTTCTTTCATAGTGTTCCATTCATGAACACCATTTCCTTTATACCAATATGTTTTGTGGGTATGATTATGACTCCCATATGGATAATGAATATGACTCCAACAATGTTGTCTTATGTCCTAGATTATTACATTATTTAGACTTTTGAGTGTAATTTGTTTTTGGATAAACTCTCATGGGAACGTAAAATTGATTTCTTGGTTTTATAATATTCTTGGATATCATAGCATCTTCAATACATTCATTCATGCATTGCTTAAGAATTATAAAAATAATATCTCCAGCTTCTCTTTGAATAAATTGAATATATTATGTTAATTCTTGATTCTTATAAGATTTCCCTTTTTCTTGATCATTCATTTTTATTCTATCCATAACAAGTTTCTTCAAATTGATTCCTTTTATATAGAAATCCTTATTTCTCCATAGTTTAATTTCAATCTAATCTATTCAATCTATAAATTTGCAAATTCAATAATCAAACTTTTAATATCCTTTGGAGTAGAAGACCTTATGTCTCCCAAATTTCAATTAAAAATTTCTTTAATCAATCAAATCTTCAATATGTAAAAAATCAAATGTTGCATTCAATCATCAATTTCAAGAATTTATCAAATTCAATTTCAAAAATTTATTTTGGAGTAGAAAAACTTATCTGTCCAAATTTTCAAATAAAAATTTTCAATTTTGCAAAATCAATAAAATAAATCAAATATTTAAATCTTTCAATTTTTTAAATTTCCCTTTTTGGAGTAGACTTCCTTATCTCTCCAAAATTTTAATTTTTAAATTAAATTGAAAAAATAATTTTAATGTCCCCTTATAACTCTTAAATTCTTTTTTAAATGTTTCCTTAATTATCTTATTCCTCCAATAATTAATTCTATTATTAATTAACTTTCTAATATCCAAATATCTTCATTAATAAAAAAACTAATATTCAAATGTGCATCCAAATATTCAATTTGAAAATATAAATGTTATACATCCAATATTAAGTCAAAGGTCTTACCATTGAATCCTGCCTGCCTGATATGATGTGACTAGCAAAATCTGTGCAACATCCATATTGGCTTATCTTTTTGTATCGATTCTCATGTAACGCCTTACCCAAGGCATTATTTTGCTCTGATTTTTCACCTTTCTGTATTCACAAAGATGATTTTCCTCTCTAGATTTGTTGTCCCCCTTCCTGCTTCATAGAAATATCATAAGGAATAATTCATTCTTGATGCTATCCAAAAAATTAGCTCTTAAGGCAACTCAAACTTCCTAATTTGATGGGCGATAGATGGCTTCAAATAACCTCAATCAATGGATATTTGCTCTTCCAATAGATATTCTTCATAAGAGCTTCATATTATTCTTAGGATTTTTCAAACCTAGTTCTTCATCTTCCTATATACTCATATTTTTCCCTGAGTACTCTTCAATGTTGGCTATTCTTCTTTTTCTTCTCAAGTTCCCACCCGAGTGCTTCAATGTTGGCTTATCTCCCTTTTTCTTCTTCTTAGGTCCCTACCTAATTTCTTCAATCGATGACTTATTTTCTTCTCCTCAGGTCCCTACTTGAGTTATTCAATGTTGGCTTATTTTTCTTCTTCTCAGGTCCCTACCTAAGTTCTTCAATGTTGGCTTATTTATTCTTCTTCTTAGTTCCCTTCCCGATTTCTTAAATCTCCCGAATGCTCTCAGTTCATGTAGTCAATGATGCTTTCATGAAATACTGCATTCTTCTACTTTTATAGATTTGAAAAGTTCTATTCTCTCAATTAGAGTCTTTCATACCTGAATTTGTTAGGCGCTCTTCTCCTTTTTTTGACTATGTTTCCTTAGGTGGATTTGACCTCTTGCTAATATCTTTACCAACAAACTCAATATTTTTTCCTACAATATTTTTTTCAAATAAAATTCACACCAAGGTCAATCTTGATGCTAGCTTAAAAATGACTCCTCAAAATTGAATGGAGTATGGTGGTGGCTCTGTTAGAAACTACTCATAGTAGCTATGATATCATTGTTGGCCTTTTAGCCAAGTTATCATAGGTCCCAATGTTTAGGATCAAATATAAAATTAATATTTGAGCATTCAATTATCAATGACCAATATCAATGAACAAAACATTCATGAAAATAACAACAATAATATAAAATAAATGGTCAATATCATTCATGAAATAACATGAATAAAACTTACAATAATATGTTTAAATTATATACAAGCTTCTATATCTTTGATGCTTGAAATACATATATTATTCAATAATATATTGAGCTTTGTCTCCTTAATATAAACTTAGAAAGGTGACTCTTAGAATCTTTATATATCGCTCTCCTCACACATATTGGAGATGCATCCTTTCCTATTCCATACATAAGATAAACCTCTCATGCCTTTTGGCTTTTTCATCTTGCCACTTGTATACATGAATCTTAACTCTCTATTTACTTGCACACTTTACTCTATAACACTTGCACACTTTACTATATGGCACTTACACTTACTCACTTCTCACACTTATACATATTATTACATGACACTTGTGCATATTCTACACATAGACATATAAGGGGAAATATAAACCACACTTCTAAACGATAGAATCAAACCCTATTTTAATACATATTTATAATTGTACCATAAGGCACCATGGGGGTACACTAGCATGAACCAAATTATGTAATATTATCCAACACATAGAAGAGAGTAGAATAAACACCCCTCCTTTTTCTTGCTTCTTCAAGCTTCCTAATATAAATTTGAAAAAAAATTGTTTTATGTCCTTCCTTCTTGCAAAACTCACATGTTTTTTTAAGGGCTTCTTGGGTTTTTTTTTTTTTTTTTTTGATAATTAACGAAATATTTACAGCGAGTTTTTTAGAACAGGATCCCAAAACCTTAGTTACATCATAAGATGAGGTTGAAAAAATGAATAAAAATCGGGGCTGCGCTCAAAGGCAGTGATCCGAGGCCTGGGTCCTTGGTGCCTACAAAAACCGACTAGGACAATCAACATAAAACCTTGGATAGAAGCCACAAAAAACCAAAAAATGTCACCGTCTAAACTATAGAAGCTGGACGTAAGTGAACTGGTGGACCCTACGGCCGGTCTTGGCCAGGACGGGGCCCCATGTCGGCCAACATTACTCTCTGTCAGGGCCATCTCCCAGCCTACGTCGGAGCTCGACCAGGGCATTGGCCGTGGACGAGGCCGCTTGGGTAGCCGTAGTCAGGGATCCAATTGTCGTGTCGAGAAGGGATCTGATAGCTAGATTTTGCATCCTGCTGTCGAAGATGAAACTGACATCCATGGGCTTTGAGGCCTCCTGTTTGGTCCTTGTGGCACTACCAGCAGCCCTACTGCTGCCAGGGAAGGGGCCTTTGTGAGTGCCCCTAGGATTCGGGACCCCACCTGGGCCTTGGGCCGAAGTCCTACACTTTTGAGTGGGTCTACGATGCTTCAGGGCAGGGGAGCCTTCAGGAGAGGGGGTCTCCTTAGAAATGGCATTATAATGAAATCACAGGGGGGGAAGTCCCTTGTCCTCTGGAAATCACATCGGTGGAACGTCGGGGCCCCGGATCAGGGTAAGTTAGACACCAAGGTCCTCCACATTGCTGAACTAATCTTGCATAGTAATGTGGACTAGAGCTTCGGGAAAGTTCATAGTCCAGGTGGTGAAGGCGTCACCTGAGATGGCTTGGTTTACCATGAAATCAGTCGCCCTGTTGCCTTCCCTGTACACATGTCAGAATGCGTGATCGGGGAATCCTTAGAGGACAGAGAGGACTTCTTGGATGAAGTTATGGATGCACCAGAAGCAATTTCTTGGGCTATGGGTAGCTTTGATAATAATTTGGGAATCGCACTCAATGATGACTTTTGAGGGAGACTCCTTGAGGGCGATCATCCCACTTAGCAAAGCTGCTGCTTTGGCAAAGTTGTTAGTATGGAAGCCAAACAGAGTAGAAAACACCATGATCAGGGCCCCATGGTAGTCTCGGATGACCTTGCCTACCCTAGAGGGCCCGGGATTGCCTTTAGACGCACCATCGAAGTTGAGCTTGACCCATCTAGGGGGGTAGTCCACCTTGTCAAAGATCGATGGGAGGGGGCGGGGGGGGCACCGGGGGGGAAGCTAAATTTTGAGGGAGGAAAGAAGGGTGGCTTTGCCTAGCCACTGGGGTGCCTCGGTCAAGGGGATGGAGCGGGAATTCTTAAGGGCAAAGGTCACTGCCTTGGTCGCTATCCACAGGGGAGAACGGGCCGGGGAGGAGAAGGCTCTATTGTTGTGCTCCAGCTAGAGTTGCCAAAGCATATGGGGAAGGCAAGAAATCCAGAGGAAGCGGATGAAGGGATGGGCAAAGGGGTTGGGCCACTACAATAGGAGGTTAGATATGGATTTGGGGGCCACCCACTAGATAGAGAATTGGGAAAGGATGAGGCCCAAGACTTCAAACGAAAAGGGACAGTTGATAAAGAGGTGATTGGTGGATTCCCAGGTAGCACAACAAAGGAAGCATCTATTCGAGATATGAAAGCCCCTCTTGATCAGATTCTTGATCATCAAAATCTTGTTTTGGACAACCGCCCAAACGAAGTGGCTAATTTTGGGGATCAGCTTCTTGGCCCACACCTATCGGGTTGGAAAGGGAGCCTCATCAGGGACTCTTTGGATATTTTAGGCAGATTTGATAGAAAAGACTCCACTGGGAGTACCATGCCAAACGCATCTATCATTTCCTCTAGAGGACGGGATGATAGTCACCTTGAGGAGGCACTGGAGCCTGGCAGCTTGAAGCAAGTGCCTGGGATCCAGGATGGGTTTCCACGTAGCACGCCCCTGGTTCTGAGAAAGATAGGCCACCACTCTGGGTCCTCTGTCCGCCAGCCTTGGTTTGAGAATGAGAAGCTCTATGTCAACAGTCAAGGCCTCATCATGAATCCATATATCATCCCAGAAGTCAATCTTGGATTCGTCCCCAAGGATCCATCTGGTCCCTTTTCGGATTATGTCTTTGGTGGAGATCAGGGACTTCCAAAAGGTTGATCCATCTCGAGGCTGAGATTCACTAAGGAAGGGGTGGCTATGGCAGTATTTTTTGCACACGATGCTAACCCACTCATCAAGGGTGTTGGTGTGCACCTTATAGGCGTGTTTGGCCAAGAGAGCCTTGTTCATGAGGACCACCCGTCTGAGCCTAATCCCTCCCTCACCTTTGGGGTGGCAGACCAGGGGCCAAGAGACCAAGGGAATCCTCTTCTTATCTTCATTTCCCGACCAGAGAAAGAATTTTTGAATCTGTTCAATGTGAGCTACAATGGAGGTCGGGATTCTGAAGACCGACATGAAATATATCGGAATGCTTTGCAAGACCGCCGCCAAGAGGGTGGCTCTGCCAGCCTGCGAGAGGAGGTGACATTTCCAGGGGGCCAGCTTTCTCTGAATCTGCTCAATCACCCCGCCCCATAGGGCCTTAGAGGATGCACCTGTGAATAGGGGAAGCTCAAGATACGAGGAGGGGAGGGAACCAAGGGTGCAACCCAAAATCCACCTGATTTTGATCTGCCTAGCCAAGGGGGTATGGATAAAGAAAATCATGATTTTTTGGAGGTTAATTTTTTGGCCAGCTGCCTCCTCGTACAGGGTCAAAATATGTTTGAGAGTTTTGGAAATTGAGGCAGAGGTGGCGAGGATGGTGTCATCCATGAACTACTAGTGGGACACAGGGGGTAGGCCCAGTGTAGGCCTGATGTCTGAAATGAGATCGTGGGTCACAACGCTTGAGATGGTATGCCCCAGGGCCTCATCCAGGATGATGAAGAGGATCGGGGACAGGGGGTCACCTTGGCGGAGGCCTCTGGAGCTGGGGAAGAACCCGGTAGGGGACCCGTTGACTAGGATAGAGAACCACAGGGAGGACACGCAGTTGCTGATGAACATGACCCAGGAAGGGTGGAACTCGAACTTAAGGAGGACCTTGGACAGGAAATCCCAGTCAAATCTATCAAAGGCCTTGTTCATATCTAGCTTGAGCAGAAAGAAGGCCTTTTTGGATAGGACAGCTGAGTGAATGGCCTCATGCATGATAATAACACTATCAGTGATCAGTCTGCCTTTGACTAAACTACCTTGATAGGGGGCAATGATCAGGGGCAGGATATCCTTGAGTCAGGAAGCCATGGATTTAGTCAAAATTTTGTACAGGACATTGCACAAGCTGATGGGGCAAAAATTTGAGAGGGATCGGGCTACCTGGGTCTTGGGGTTTAGGGCTATGAAGGTGGAGTCGATACCTCTGGGGATGGATTTGGCAGTTTGCAGGTCCCGGGTGGCAGCACACACTTCCAACCTGACGATGTCCCAAAATGATTGGAAAAAGCAGGGGGGGAATCCATCCGGGCTTGGGGCCACCTCAACCTTTATGGAAAAGTTGGCAGCATGGATTTCGAAGTCAGTCAGGGGCTGCACAAGCATCTGATTTTCCATGGTCAAGACAGAAGATGAAATATGCTCCAGAAGGGAATTAGCCACTTCTGGGGACATGGGGGGCCTATCACCCAAGAGCTCCTGGAAGAATTGAGTGGCTTCAGCCTGGATGTCCTCTTCTTACTTGATGATTTTGCCATCGCTGCCCACCAACTCAACAATTATGTTGGAACCCCTATTCTTGAGAGTCGACGCGTGGAAGAACTTAGTGTTTGCATTGCCATCTCAGAGCCACAGGGCTCTCGAATTTTGTCTCCAAAAAGTTTCTTCCCTGGCCATAATGTTATGATACTCACTAAGGGCAAGGTGTTCCTCTTCCCTGAGTCCCAGGTCTTGGGAGCCTGCTTGGAATCTGGACTCAAGGTCTTCAAGTTTTTCTTTGAGTATTGCTTTGTTTTCGAAGATATTGCCAAACACCTCCTTGTTCCATACCTTGAGTTGGTCTTTAAGGCATCTCAACTTGTGGAAGATTTGTTCAGCGGGGTGTCCAAGGACTGGTGGAGCCCACCAGTAGCCTACCTTGGCCTGAAAGTCAAGGTGATGTAGCCACATGGACTCGAACCGAAAAGGCCTCTTGGGAGAGGGCCTGTGATCGATTTTGAGGAGGAGGGGGCTGTGATCAGACCTGATTTTGGGAAGGGCCAATAGGATGGCATTGGAAAACATGGGCAGGGATTCCTTGGACAAGAAAACTCTATCTAGTCTGACCTGGATATGATTTGCTCCTGCTCTTCTGTTGGACCAAGTGAACCTGGCTCCTTTCAGGTTGACATCCATGAGCTCGTTGAGGGCGGTAAAGGCTCCAAAGTCCTCCATGCTCTTGCCCTGAACCGCTGAGCCCCCACTTTTATTAGAGAGGAATAGAGGGCTATTGAAATCCCCGACCAAGATCTAGGGTAGGGGGGCAAAGGCTTCTCTCATCGAGCTAATTTCCTTCCATAAGGTCGCTTTCTCGATGGGACTATTAGGAGCATAAATGTTGGACAGAATCCATGAGCGCCTTGACTTTATGCAATGGACCAAAATGTTGATAATTTTGGGAGACGAAGAGATGAGTCTTCCCTTGAAATATCGGGGGTCCCACATGCACAGCAAACCCCTGACTGAGCCAGCCGCATGGGTTGATAGGGACTCGCAATTGTGCCAGGTAGCTTGGGCTACACGTCAGGCATCGACGTCATCTATTTTGGTCTCCTGGAGGAGGAGGAAGGACGGGTGGTGATCCCTATGGAGTTGGTCGAGGATCCTTTTCTTGGGGGCCCCATTAAGGCCCCTGATATTCTAGGTGATGAGCTTCATTTGACACCCTTGATGGGTCACTTGCCTCCCTTCTCGGTCTGAGCAGGGGGTTTGGGTCGGACGACATCCGTCTTGGAGAAGCTTGCCCCAATGTCAGAGAGAGTTTCCTGGGAGCCATTGGCTATATCATCTTCAGTGATCCTTGTCCGTTGATCGTCCAAGGTGGGGTTCCATCTTTTGAGTTTGCTACCAAAGTTTGTGGTAAAAGACTTGTTTTGCGTCATCTTAGGGCTGACTTCGTTGGGCCCGGATGAAGAACTAGCTTCAATATCTTCATCGGACTTCTTAGATCCACACTCCAAGGTAGGAAGCCCAACAGGGATCATCAGGAGGGCCGAGAGGGGGTTGAGGGAGGGAGAGCGGGAGTGGGAGGGAGAAGGGTGCCTCAATAGAGGGATCCAATGGGGAAGGGAGCCTGGGTGGCTTGCTTTCCTGGAGGGGTGCGCAAGCTAGGCCCTACGAGGAAGGATTCAAAGTAGGTAGGGAGGGGGAACCTGGGATCAGTGCCTCAAAAGATGCCCCAGGGGAGGGAGCAGTGGGAGGGGAAACTTAGGGAATATTGTCCTCTAGGTCGGGGTCCACCTGAGAGTCCTTTGAGGCAGGAGGGGGGCCCCCCTTGATGTTCTAGGACTGGGATCTGGGGCCATCGTGAGGGGGCCCTCGAGATGGGGCCCAACCTGATTGAGAAGGGGGTTTGGGGGAAGGGCCTTCAACCTTTCTAGAAACCAGGCATTGGTGGGAGAGGTGTCCCTGAGTGCTGCATGTGGGGCAAAAATTAGGTTTGTTTTTGTAAATCAGGGGCTGGCTCCAAAAGAAGGACCCAGAAGAGATGGTCATCGAGGAGGGGAGAATGGATTCGAGGTTGGCGTTGATGCAAAATCTGGCATGCACCATTCGGGATCCTACCTTGGTAGCGAGGTCAAAGGCCACCAGGTCCTTGACTGACTGAGCAATCAGTCTAAGGACGTCTTCATGCTGCAGGTGGAAGGGAAGGTCTGGGAGACGAACCTAGATCGGGGCAAAGTTGATGCTTTGGGTTTTGGGGTGGAAATCAACTCCATACCGCTTGAGGAGGAGGCTCTTGCACCCTAGAAACCAAGGCCTGCCTGACAGGATCTTTTTAGTGTCCTCACTATTGTTTAGCTTGATGATGAAGAAGCCCTTGGTCAGGGCAACCAGCTGGATGTGCCCGGAGACCTTCCATTTGATAGTTGCCCATCTACGATAGTTTCCATGTTGGGACGCCCTCCCAGGAATTTCCCTACCAGGGAGGCAGAGGAACCAGCTACCAAGGAGGAGTAGACCTCCTCCTAGATAGAGATGTGAGTGCCCTCGAGGGAAATACCTACCCCCAGGGCCCAGGAAGGGGCCCTGGTGCCCGTCAAGATCTATTGATAAGAGGGTTTGGGCTTTCCTGGGGCAAAGCCCAACCCATAATCAGGGGGATTTTTCCCTAGCCCTGCGCTCACATCGAGGCTGGCCTGGGGGCCAGGGCCCAAGATGTCAACCCCACCCTGGTCGCCAAACGGATCAAGCGCAGAGCCATCCTCTGGGCCCACTGAGGGTCCTGTTTGCCTAGGACCGGGCCCTGACGTGCCTGAACTCGACCCCGAACCTGATCTCGACTAGGAACCTACCCCATGCACTAAACCTATCCCCAGACCTGCTCCCGCTCCTGCTCCTACTCTAGCTCCTACTCCTACTCCTGTCATCTGAATTTGTAAGGCTATTGACCTCTTCTTTTTAAAATCTTCTTGAGTTTCTTTTCATTATGCTTTGGCTTCTTATTATTTTGAGCTTTGATAACTACTTATTTTGGATGGGCATGACTAATGAAATAATTCCTCTTACACCTTTGTCTTCTAGCCTGATGATGAAGAAAGTACTTCAATATCTCATGAATTATTGGTGCAAGAGAGTCAAGAAAGTAAACACAGGGTATCTCAAACACAATAACAACTATCTCATATTTCTTTAAAATATTGTTGAACATAATATTGAGCAATTCAATATCATTCTCCTCGTCCATAGCTTCTTAAAATTCTACTATTATGTTTACAATTCTTCTAGCAGTCTAGATATCATCTTACAAATTCTTGAACCAACTAATATACTCATCACTAGTATTAAGGGAGTCCATAGATAAAGTAGAAAGCTCAAACTCTAACCTATTGATCTATGTAGAATAAAAAATATCATACAATTCATAGAAATTTCCAAGTAGTTCTTTAGGGCATGTGGTGTTTCTAGCACGAGTGTCATAGTATTGTCAATATAAAGGTCTATCACACTAAGAGCCTTATCCTTATTGTCCCTATAGAGTTGCTTCCTCAAATTAGTAACATGAGGTTCCTCAATCACATATTTGAGTAATCCCTTACTCCAAAACAAAGCTTCAATATTAATTTTCTAGGTAGCATAGTTTGGACCATTTAGCAAGAGCACATGCTAATATATAACTTTTCTACTAAAGTAAAATATCCTAAAGGTAGTTGTAACTAAGAAAAACACCACCAGTTCAAAGATCTCGAAAACCATGTGATTTGAAAAAAATGAACACAAAATGCTTCCATATGCAAAATTTAATATCTATAGTGAATGGAAGGTAGCCATATGTTGCTTTATGAGTGGTTGTGAGGGTGCCAAATATGCACTAACTAGATAGCATATTTGTAAATGAGGTGATGCTAGTTGTCATGAATTTTAATAAGAGACTACTAACTATGCATTAACTTTGTAGTCCACTAGACTAAGTACCAATGAACTAGATTGTTCAACTTATGCTATGATTTTCTTGATAATCTATGAACCATGTTATACCACTTATCATATTTTTATTCAAGCAAAAATTTATGCTTCATTATGTCAATTTCTAACTATGCAATTGTATGGTAATTGGATTTTATGCATTAGAAAAATGTAATTATCCAAACTCATATCTATACCTTTCATGTGGTGGTCTTTATGCCACATAAGGTATTGATATGTTGACCCACATGTGGATTGCCATATAACCACCATGTCACTTGCCACATCAAATATTCAAACTACCATGCCAATTGTCATGTTACTTGTTCTATTAGTTTCCATGTCACTTGTTCTATAAATTGTACAAAATGCCATGTCATCATCTACCATGTTGAGTTCCATATCATCATATGCCATGTCAACATGGGTGGGAGAAAAAAATCATATTAGCAAGTACCACATCATTACATAATATGATGTCATTAATATTTTCCTCATCATCACTGTAGGTCATGTCGACATCATCTAATCTTAAAAAAATGAGGCATAAGAGAGGTTCAACTGCTAGACATATAATCCCTAATGCCCTCACATGGGCTTTTCTATCTGTTAGCACCAAGACACCCTTTGGTATAGAAAGGGTTGACAACATATTTAAATGACAAGAAAAGTTAAATTGCTTCCCTTGTATAGTATGCATGATGTAGGTATGCATCATAGTGACACAGTCACTGGTGATTTTATTTTTGTACCCACCATGCTAGGGAATATTCCCTGGCGTATTTCCTTTTTTAAAAATTGATTTTTGAAAAACTAGAGAAATTTTGTAAAACTTTTAAACACAAAAAAGAGGTACCCAGATACAAAATGAGACAAGGTGTTGAAATGAGACCCACCTAAAATCTTGTAAAGAATAAAAAAATATTAATGATCATTTATATCTATCATGGTTTATCATACATAAACTTTTTATTGGATGTAAAAGAGTTGCCAAACCATTTTAGCAACTCTATCAAGTGGCTTAGAGGTATTTGTCATAGACATAATCTTATATATTACTTATCTAGCACCAAGGGTCTATATAAAAATATTTAGCCTCCTCTTTTTTCTTTTATGGTAGCCAAGTAGTATGTTCTCTCATCTCTATAGCTATTGGACATGAAAAGCCAAAAGAGAAAATTAAATGGATTTTTTTTAAATTGTAAAAGACAAATGAGGTTTTCAAACAACCTTTAAAAGCTCAATATTGAAATTAGGACATCCATATGGTTATAAATAAAAAATTAAAGAGGATTGAAAGACAATGAGTGAAGTATTTGACCCAAAAAATGAAGAGCACAAAAAGTATAGCAAAAAATGCAGTAACTTTTGTAGTAGTGCACGATAATCTAAATTTGAAGGACCAAAACTACTCAAAATTTGATGAAATTTTGGTAGTGAATTCTAAATAAAAGGACCTTTCCAATTATGTATTACACACACAAAATGAACCTGCAAAACAAAAGTTACGAGCTTTTAAAGTTAACTACAGGTTTAAAAAAATAGGGACAACAAGCATGCATTTCACAAAATGAATGGAATAGAATGTTGTTTTGCATTTCAAACGAACTTAGAAGTATTAAAAAGTTTTTTCCACAATATTCTACAACTATATTACTCTATTTTACATTTACAAGAGATAAAATAATGTTACAACACTTCATTTCACATTCTAGGAAGTCCAACAGTCATAGTGACTCTTCAAGGCCTATAAAAACTTTTGGGCTTCTTCAAATTCATGGGAGAACTTTTGGTTTTATCTTTTTCTTAGAATCAATATCCAATAATGAGAGGAAAAAATTAACCTATCTATGAATATTTATCCTAGAGTAAATCTACTAAATCCAAGGAGATCCTCGTGATCCAAGTCCACCTAAGGTTTTATCAGAAAAAACCTTTTACCAATTTTATTGTCAACTTATAAAAATATTCTTATTATTACAAACATTATTACCCTTGGGATACATCATAGAATATTTATTAATTGCAAACAATCAAGTAAATGATAGTCACACCCACTTTCATACCATCTTGGGTTTTATAGCAATTTCCATAAATGAATGGAATCAACACATTACCCATTATTGCTAAAAATAAATACACACAAAGCAATGCATACAATATAAGGGGTGTTTGTTGACACCAAAAAATATAATTATAGAAAAGTAATTACACTTTAACTTATTATGAAATGTTTGGTATAATAGGTTATTTATACCGAAATATAAGTTATCTTTAGGTCAAGGTTAAGTAACTAACCTTTAGGTTTAAATAATAAATTATTATAAAAATATATTTTTCAAGATTTGCAAGGGCCCAAAGGGCTAATACATGCAAAACAATATAAATTCAGTTGTGACCTCAAGTAAATATTAATCACCATATATTTCAATAATGAATCTATAACTACTTAGAACCATCTACAATATTTTGTAACATTCACCCCTTATTACATCAATTTCAATCAAAGTATAAACATCTATAAAAAAGAACTTTATATGTGTAAGAGACTTTGTGAAAATATTTGCATATTGACCTATAGTAGGAAAAAATTAAAGTCATATTTTATACTCCTAAACATACTCATAAATGAAGTGGCACTAAACTTCAACGTGCTTTGTGCGCTCATGAAAAATTAGATTGCAAATAAAACTCTTGATTGTCGCAATTTGGGATCATTGGTTGCTTTTGTAAAATGCACATCTTTGACAAGATGTGTTGTAGCCATGTTGTCTTACATAAATCCTCCTACAACATGTATTTTACCTTACTAAAAGAAAAAACAACATGCCACCTCTTACTTCTATAAGATATCAGATTATATCCCCATAAGAATACATGTCCAAATGTGGATGTTTTATCATCAATGAATCTTGCATAGTTAGTATCCATGAATCTTTTCAAGAATAATTGATCATTCTTAATATACTCTAGACCATACCTAGACATATAATGAATACACATGAGTAGCCATTTTGCTTCTTTCTAGAGATAACCCTGGTTCTTGAATAAACCATGAAACATAATTGATAGTATAGTTGATATATGATATTGTGTTAGGTTAATCAGTGAGACTACCAATAAGCTAATTATAAAGAGTTACATGTACCCATAGTGATAGATAACTTTGAAATATTTATAACCTTACCTTTTTTGGAGTGGGCATGGGATAGTAATTTTTCATCCAAAACCTCTTGAGTAATATCTTGGTATACTTCATATATGACATGAAAATTTGATTCCCCATCTACCACACCTCCAAGCCAAGATAATAATGTATAAGCCCAAGATTAATCATGTCAAGTGACTTTTTAACATCTTCCTTGGTCCTTTTAATCAACTTATTTGAACTTCTAGTGATGACCAAGTCACTGACATACTCAATTGTGATAATGAATTTCCCTCATTGCCATCTAAAGTATAGGTTCAAATCATAAGGACTGTGATGAAATCCATGTCACACAAGATGCTCGTCGATATTTGCATACTAGACTCTAATATCCTACTCTAGACCATTGAGAGATTTGATTTTTTTATAGTTTAAAATTAAAATTAAATTGGGTTTTTGTCAAGGGACCCAAAACTTGATTACAACAAGTCACAAGACTTTTTAAACAAGGCCACAGGAAAGGACAACAAGGATTCCCTTTCAGGATAGGCTTAAGGACAACCTTACAGGATAGGCTAAGGATAGCTTGATAGGACAGGATAAGGATAGCCTAACAAGGATAGCCTTCGAAAAGGATGCAACAAAATATGAATGAAGTAGGAAAAAAGGAAAGCCCCACCCTGATGCAATTTGAAAAGCATGCCCAACGATAAAAGGAAAAGAAGTAAAATTAAAACATATGAAATAGCCCACAAAGGCACAAAATTGAACAACTTGAGAGGCAGAAAAAGAAGGAAACCACAAAAACTTGAAAATTTGAATCCCGCAATGGGAAAAACCATAAACTGGGAAAAGAACACCAGAAAAATAGGGAATCAAAGCAAAAAAAAAAACCTGAATAGCAGGAAGGAACCTGGAAACAACCAAAAAATATAGGGATGCAAAGAGCAACAACCCACACAAGCCTAGAAAAAGGTAAAGAAAAATAGGAAATCCATGGGCCAAGAAGTCCCTTTGCAGTTAGGAGAACTACACAAGAACTAGGAGTAGAGGATCCAAAAGTGCAAAACTGCAATCCAAAGGGTAGAGGCAAGGAGGTCCCACAGAACCTCAAAGGAAGCAGCCATGGGGCATAAGATATATATGATGAGCACAAGTCCCATCCAAGACCAGAAAGATGCAACAAGAGCCCAAAGACAACCTCCAACACCACCAATAAAATAGCTTTAGGGAACCGGTAGAGGATGAGCAACAGGATCACAACTGCAATCAAAATAGAGGCACATCTCCACAACCATAAAGAAAGTTGTAAACCCACCATAAAATCCTCATATGGAAGCCCAAAGAGCAACACCTCAGAAAAAATAATAGGACCCCCCTATAGGCCAAAGGATACTATGAAGAGATGCTCATGAAGTCAAACCTTGAGCAATGATGCCCTGCACCATAAGAACATTTGAATCTGAGCTCCAAGTAGAACCTTGCAAAAAATGAGATAGATCAAAATCTCTAAGGAGAAGGATCCTAAAATAGCATAGGGATCCTAGGAAAAATCCCAAGGAGAACGCAGGGACGTCCTAGAAATATCAGGGACATCCCAAATCATAGGCACCATAAATAAACCCCTACATAAGGTATGGTAAGGGGAAAAAAAATGGTTCAGTGACCTCCCACCCCAAAGAGGTTGTCTACATCACCATCCAACCAAGAAATAAGGGCAAAGGAAGTTCCAGGGATCAAGGACAAGGCCAAGGACTTGGGACAGGACCAGGGATGGATTGTAGGGAAGTGGAGAAGGACTTCCCAAGGAATTCCCCTGCAACCCCTCTTATGGATTCCATTGAAATATTTGATGATACTATATACCTTCCTCTCCTTTTTACATATAACAATTTTCTCTACTTCTATTATATACACTTGTTCAATGAGGTCACTATTAAGGAATGGATTCTTTATCCATCTAATACAACTTCCATCCAAATTAAATTGCCTTTACAAATACCATCTGAATGGTCTTGATATTTATTATTGGTACAAAGTTATTGTCATAATTAATGTCTTCCTTCTATGCATAGCTATTTACAATAAGCATTGCATTATACTTGTTAATACTATCATACAAATTTTATTTGATATTGAATACCCACTTCCAACCAATGGGTTTCATTCTTGGTGTAAGATCAACAAGTTGCATGTCTTATTCTTCATCAAAGCTTGATATTTGACATCCATGTATTCTTCCATTGTTTTTATGCAAGAGTTCCCGAACAATTGATGGTTCAAATTTTTGCATAAGTGTACTCATAAGGGCTAGGTTAACCTCATTACAAAATTTATTGTAAGTTATTTACCTTGAACATAATGTGTCTAGAACACCATTTAAGTTTACATCATGAGTTGTACTTGTACACCACTTGGACCTATGAATGGTACTCAAAAAGATGGTTTGGATGGTCCTAGTTTGTCATTAGTAGGGTCATTTTTATCATTATAATTAAAATCTTAATCCTTTCTCTCAAAGGCTTCATTATCAAATAAAAGAACAAGTACTTCATATGAAACACATGGCTTACAAGAATAGATATGCCCATTATTCTTATAAAACATAACATCATGGTTGTTATAAAAATTCTTTGTGTCAAGGCACATGAGCTTATATGCATTTGAATTATCACTATATTTAGTAAAGTTGTATGTCTCAAAATTCTAATTCAACTTCATCTACTTTTACCTCAAAATATTTATGAATTTTGTGCATCCACACACCTATATATGATGTTGTTGGATAATACTCATCTATGCTTCCTATAATGTGACACCATTCATGTAACTATGGGTACATAGCTCAATAAATAAATCATCATATCAATAAATTCTACCCAAAATGTTGGCTTTAGTTTGACATTGCTCAATATGATATGTACCATATCATGAATAGCCCAATTATATCTCTCAACACCATTTTACTAAGGTATAAAGGTAGCTATCCACTATCATTGAATACCATTCTCCTTTAGGAAACTAGAAAATTCAATACTGATGTACTCCCTGTGATCTAAGAAGAATACTTAGATACAAAAAACAAGATTCTCCACATGATATTTTAACTCTTTGAAAAAAAGGTTCACCCTTCATATTTATATAATACCCCCACATTCATCATGTATGATCATCAATAAACAACTAAAAATATCTATAACCACTAAAATTGAGATCCATGGTCCTAAATGGATTGGTAAGCACTAGGTAAATTAGACTAATAGATTAATGATCACTTGAGCTAGATGAGGCTTTATGTTGCTTTCTTACCAAGCAACTTATACACATATCACTCGTCTTTTAAGTGAGGGAAGACCTCTCACCATGGCATGATTGTAGAGTGTTTTCAAGTAGCCAAAACTAAGATATCCAAATCACTTGTGTCAAAGTATGGTGATAACATCATCATTCACTATTAAAACCTAGTTGTGTCATAATATGATTGTAATGTGGAACATATTTCCTATGTCCTTAGCATAGGTAGTAACTATCAAACCTATGGATTTGTCTCAAATAAAACAAAGTTTCTTGTCACCTATTCTATCAAATTCAACATTTAGTTAATAATAAAGTTGATTAATAGATAACCCACGTATTGTAGGTGAGTTGGAGAGGGTAGGGAAATCCTCCAAGGGAGGTCCCTATTTTGAATCTCCACCCTACCAAACACACATCGAGTACCCAAATTCCAGTTGATAATGCTGGTGCAATCAGGGTTGGATGCGACTCCTAGGTGATTTTGACAGTGTAGAACCCCCTGGTCGTGGTTTCTTAGACCAAGGTGGCCCTGCAAGGGGTTTTTTGCTAAATTAAAAAAAAAAAATTGATTCATAGATAGTAGGTTCTACATGAGGCCAAGCACATAAAGAACTTCAATTAAGTAAGAAGTATGTGAACCAAGATGCAAAGAGACATCACCAATTGATCTATGCATATGACCTTTTTACAACATTTTTTTATGCTCTGAAATGCTAGAAAATCTATTTTTGATCTTAACCACAATTTTAGAGGCATAAATTTATGCTCAAGACTTTGTTTTGATCCATTCAAGAAGCAATGGAAATATTAAAGAGAGAACACAAATTTCCATAGGTATATGTGGGAAAAATGTTCTAAAGGCCATAAAAAACACAAAAAAAATATATATTTTTTGGTACTATTAATAAAGGAGAGGGTTATAAAGTAATCCCACAACAATTACATTTAAAATCCCACCTAAGCAAGAGAGACCAAAACTAAACCCCACCAGACACCATGGGGTAGACCAGAAAAAGACTGCACAAAACTAAGACCCAAGGACACATACGAAGAGGAGAACTGAGATGGTTCTACCCCAACCTACCCATATCTTGAGCAATAGAAGTAGCCAAACAAGAAATATCCTTAGAGTAGTCCAACGTTGACTTCAATGAACTCCAAATTTTCCTTTGATTGATATCAATGAGCTTCAAATTATGAAAAATAGAGCATTTTTTATCCTCGAAGACCTCCGGGGCATAAACCTCATCAACCAATTTCTCCCAATGATGATCTCACGGTAAAACATCGAAGTTAGGAGGGGGAGAGAGAGGGGAGGAGCCATCATCCTCACGTACTTTGTTACACAGACGTTTAGACTTACGGATGCCACTGCCCTCAACCACACGGTTAGGCATCAGGTCCACATCCATAAGCACATCATCAACCACCATAGGAGATGAATCAAACCTAATAGAGGGGCCAAACAAGGGAGCATGACTACCGCCACCAGGTGCCTTACCATGAACCCCCTTAGTAGACACCTGAATCTTTCTCGAAACCTTCTCAGGGCCCAAACCAAAGGTGAACGAGTAAATATCATCACTACAATCAGAAACAACCTTCGAAGCCACCTTAGAACCACCAACAATAGGGCCAGGTAAATCCATGAATGGCTTGAGGATATCATCAGCAACTAAACCATGTTCTAGAGCCACCTGTTCAAACACAAGCAAAGCAAGGCCTTGATGGAGGGGGGCCTACCCACGACCACCTTGCACGTTCACAAAAGACTTCTTCATAGACTGGAATAGAAACAAAGGAATATTCATATGAACATGACAACATAAGTGATTTAAGAACATAGCATGAAAAATCCTAATTATCTCATAGGTAGAATCTAAAGTGAAATAATCCATAATAACCCTAGCAACATGATCCCAGGGAGGGGATAGTGCCGTAGCACTAAAGCCATTCTGGGCTCTAGGAAGAAATTCCTCCTTATCAAGGAATAGACTAATCTCCTACAACAGAGAGTGTCTATCACGAT
The DNA here is from genome assembly GCA_028583015.1 of Wollemia nobilis. Classification (NCBI taxonomy): domain Eukaryota; kingdom Viridiplantae; phylum Streptophyta; class Pinopsida; order Araucariales; family Araucariaceae; genus Wollemia; species Wollemia nobilis. Next base: position 2,055,635 of record JAQPPZ010016833.1, on the reverse strand, counting down.
TGTGATAAGCACCATCAAGAATTAAACTAGTGGTCCTACTAATCAGCTCCATCGTGACTTGGAATGACCATGAGCCAATCCTAACCCAACCATCATTCCAAGTAGCCACCATCCAATTAGTGAGCACCGGATTGTGCCCATGAAACTTTTGAATGCACTCCAAAAGACCCCCTTCTACCAAAATAGATTTGACTTCATCATCGAAGGTAATGGACGCAGGTTCCAACCGGGACTTAATCAACTTTTATTTAGGAGAAAATATCTTCGCCTTACCCATCAACAATCAAAAACCAATTTCTCCCAAACATAGATAGAAGAGTAGAAACCCGACCAACCAAGCTCAAACCAACAAGAATACATAGGCAGAGGAGACCCCATAATGGAACAAGATAAAAATACATGATCACCACCACCAAAGTCAAATGCCGAACACCAGAGAAGGAGTTGGGACTCACCAACGAGGAAAACCAAGAGATCCTGGGAAACAACAAGAAGAAAAATAAGCCATACCCAGGAAAGAAGGCAGAGACCAACATGAGGGGTAACAAAAAAATCCCACTCATGAGAAAAAAGATACATATGACATAAACATGAAGTGAAAACAATCGAGAATAACCTCGGGTAATAGGGGGAGAACCAAAAAAACCACATAGGCAACCTCGGGAGGGCCGACCCCACTAAGACCAAATATCACCAACTCAAGAGAGCCTCCAACAGGTGTAAAGATAAACCAAAATAGATGATCAAGAACACTGCCATGAAGGTGCTCTCTCTTAGAAAAATGGAGGACACGAAAAGGGATCCCATCACCCTCGGGACAAAAAATGTCAGATCACTTCCAGACATAGAGAAGAAGAACGAACGACTTCCCAAGGTGGGACAAAAAGGAAGCACAAAGGTAGAGATATTATGACACTTGCGTACTCAGAGAAGGTTTGAGAAACCAATGAACAACCAGGAAGGCCCACCAAACGAGCAAACGAAGGAACGTTGGGAAGGAGGATTTTGAAATTTGAAATTTGAAAAGCTAGAGGGGGGAAAGGCCCTCCTAACACCACCTTAGGTAAACATCGAATCAAAAGAGCTTGAGAGGACATCATGGAAGCCAGGAGTAAAGGTTCACCGCCCTCAGACCAACGATAATCAAACTCCAACACCAACCGAGAACAAGTAAAAATATTCGATGATGAGGCTCCATCTGACAGGCATTAAATTTTATCTTCATTAGCAAGGCAGAGGATCTCGGGCAGAAAATCAGTACACCAAATCACCAAACTCTAATGAGATACACCCAGATTTGCAAGGGATTCAACCACCATGTTCCCTTCTCTATACTCATGCTTAATTAACACCTCCTCCAAAGACATCAAATGGGCTCTGGATTCATCAATTAAATTGGAGATACGCCAACTGGGATGACAATCCCCTTTGAGCATGTTTATAATGTTCAAGGAATCCCCCTCAATAATTTCCCTACAAATGCCTAGATCTTTGAGCATTTGAATTCTAAAAAAGAAAGCACGAGCTTCAAAAATGTACGAATATTGGATGCAAATATCCTTCATGAAGGCCAAGATCACATCACCATAGCAATCTCGAATCACACCCCCGACACCTGATGGGACCGGATTACCCTTTGATGCACCATCAAAATTGAGCTTAAACCAGCCTTGGAGGGGGTGGGGTCCAGTGAATAACAACTCTTAAATTAAGAGCTGGTGGGGGTCTTAATTCTGGATGAAAACCAAGATTATCTTCGATAGAAAAATTAGGGTGGCCATGAGGCACAAAGGGGCAAGAATATTTTGTAGCCGCCAACACATTCTCTACCACCCTCCAAATTATTTTTTGGCTCACATGAAAGATATCACACTCAAAATTTTTAAACACCCTCGCGTTCCGCTCCTTCCACATGCCCCAAAGAAGATGAGGTAACAAATATTTCTAGAAGCATTTGAGATGGGGGGAAGAAAAGGGTGATGACCATTGCTGAACAAAATTGCTAATAGAATCCGACAAAGTCCATGAAACACCAATGTGTTGAAGAATAAAATACAATATATCCTGAAAGACTTTACACTTGAGAAACAAATGAGAAGTAGATTCCTAGTCTTGCTTGCATAGAAAACATTGATTCAACAAATTGAAACCCCTCTTATGTAAGTTCTCAATGGTCAAAACCTTATTCTACACCACCAACCAGAAGAAAATATTGATCTTCGGGATCAAATTCTTAAGCCATATATTTGAGCAAGGAAAATCATCATCTCCCTAGGGACAGAGAAGAGAATAAGCAACCTTAACCATAAAGGATCCTTCACTATCACCATCCCACACCAACCGGTCCACCACCTCCTCCTACCGCACGACATACCACCACATTTCAAGCAAAAGAGAATCCCATGTCAGACGATCTTGGGAATTTCTAAGGAAGGGGGGAGGGAGACCAAACTTTACGACCATTTTGGAGAGTTACAAAATCAACAACCTTGCAGAAGCCCATCACTTTGGAGAACATACAAACATCCCTAAAATGAGGATCCTCAGCAAGGGGACGGTCTCTGAGCCAAGGGTCATCCCAAAAAGAAATAGTCCTTCCATTGCCAATCACCCAACAGCAATTATCTTTGATGAAGTCCCTAGACTTAATCAGACTATTCCAAAATGTAGAACCACCAGTAGGGAGATGATCCAAGAGAAACTACTAAAAATTATATTTAGATTTGAGAATTTGACACCAGAGATGATCAAAATTAGTAGCAACTTTCCAAGAAAGTTTGGAAACCAACACCTTGTTCATCACAACCGCATTCTTAAGATTTAATCCCCCATATTTTTTTCTTTTGCAGATTTTCTCCCATGAAATAAGGTGAAACTTACCCTTCAACTCAAGACTAGCCCATAGGAAAGCCTTATAGATACTATCAAACTTGGATGCCACCTTAGCCGGAAGATTGAAGAGAGACAAAAAATATATGGGTATACTCTGAAGCATGCTCTGGACCAAAATAGCCTTCCCCGCTTGACTAAGGAGAGCACCTTTCCAAGAGGATAATTTCCTCTAAACCCTCTCCACCACCGGAGTCCAGAATGATTCCTTCAATTGACCAACAAACAATGGAAGGCCAAGGTAGGTATCCAGGAGAGAAACAATCCTGCAACCCAATATAGATGTAATCCTTTGTTGATGAGCCTCCAAGGTGTTTAAGAATAATATACTACTTTTAATAAAGTTAATAAACTGACCCGCTGCTCTCCCATAATAATCTAGAATAGACTTCACATCCCTCGAGCATGGAAAAATCGATGCTACACATGAGAGCAAAGTGTCATCAGCAAACTGCTGATGGGAAATCGAGCAAATCTGCAAGGCCGATCTTAGACCAAAATCAACACTACGTCTACTTATAGACCGACCAAGAGCTTCCACCATGAGGATGAAGAGGAAGGGGGAGATGGGGTCTCCTTGACGAATCCCTCGACACGAGTTAAAGAAACCAGCAGGGGATCCATTAATCAACATAGAGAACCAAGCCAAAGAAATCGAAGCCTCCACCAGTTTAACCCAAGAATCACTGAAACCAAACTTTCTCAAGACACTAAATAAAAATGGCTAGGACACCCGATCATATGCCTTATTAACGTCCAGCTTAAGAAAGAATGCAACCTTACCGCTTTTGTGCACATAGTGTAAGAGCTCATGAATAACAATGGCGCCGTCCAAAATTTGTCTCCCTGGCACAAAACCACTCTGAGCATGATCTATAAGAATAGGGAGAAGGGGCTTCAGTCTATTAGCCATCGCTTTAGAAAATTTTTATAAATCATGTTACATAAACTAATAGGCCTAAAGTCACTTGAATGAGGCCACAGAGTCCTTCTTGGGAATGAGAGCAAGAAAGGTCGAATTCAAAGCTTTCAAAAAGACCAACGAATGTTGGGAATGGCGGATCGCATTACAGACATCCTCCCCATAGATATGCCAAAATTTTTGGAAAAATATTGGTGGGAAGCCATATAGACCGGGGGATTTGAGAGGGCCCATAGAATTAAGCATTGATAGGATCTCATCATCAGAGAAGGGGGCTAGGAGAGCAGCATTCATCTCATCAAACACCAAGCACGGAATGGCCTCCAACATTCTTTTCTCCGCATCCCTATCTCTAATCAGGCGAAGAGCATAATAAGGAACCAAAAAAGCCCACCACTTCTTCCCTGATATCTAAAATATCCGAAGTATGAATACCATCAGAATTAATAATTTCCTTGATTCTATTCCACCCCCTACGACATAGAGTGGAAGACTAGAAAAAATGTGAATTGCGATCTCCTTCCTTCAACCAAAGCTCTCTAGATTTTTGTTTCCAGAATAATTCTTCCTCAGCCTGTAAATTATGGAGGGCACAAAGAGTATATTTTTCCTCCAAGAGCAGATGATCAGAATACCCTTGGGAATCAATCAGAGCTTCAATCAAAAGCAAATGAGATTTCAGGCACTCTTTTTCTCTAAAAATATTCCCAAAGGAATATTTATTCCAAAATTTGAGGTGCAATCTAAGCTTCTTCAATTTATTCAAAAGTTTAAACATACCTATCCCAGGAACAGAGTCCTGCCACCACTCTGCAACTCTAGCCTCAAAATCAGAGTGAGAGCACCACATGACCTCAAAATGGAAGGGCCGAGGAAGGAACGAGAGACCCTCAGGGATTTCCAACCATAAAGGGTTATGATCGGAACCAATTCTAGGAAGGGTGGATAAGGAAGCATCACCAAAAATATCAAAGGAGGAATTCGAGATGAAAACCCTATCAAGCCTACTAAGAATAAGACTACTTCCTCCCCTACAATTACTCCAGGTAAATTTAGCACCTTTGAGGTCAATATCACGAAGTTTCGCCTGGTTCACGAAATCATGAAAATAAAAAAGACTCCGCTCATCGACAATATTACCTCCACGCTTCTCAGAAGGAAACAAGGGAGAATTAAAGTCACCAACCACCATCCATGATTCATGTTGAAAAGTTTCCCTCATCTCCAGTAAAAGCAGCCAAAATTTATGCTGTCAGTATAGGCATTTGGGGCATAAATATTCGACATAACCCACCACCTTTGGGAAGATTTGCACCAGAAAATAATGTTAATAACCCTGTTAGAAGAAGAAATAACATGGCCATCAAACTTAGATGAATCCCAAAAGAAGAGAAGACCGCCAGCAAAACCAGAGGCTTCAGAAGCCATGAAACCTGAGTCTTTCCAAACTACTTTATGAACTTCCTCCCAGGCTGAGGCTTCCAGCTTGGACTCCTAGATACACAAAAAATCTGGGGATTTCTCCCTCCTCAAAGAAGCAAGAAATTTTTTTTTAGAGGCACTATTAAGCCCTCTAGTGTTCCAAGAACACACCTTCATTAAGAATTAAAAGGAGAGTTTTTTACCAATCCCCCCCAACTGTGGGGATTTAAAACCATCAAGCTTGAGTTGTCTGTCACCATTTTCTTCCTCCACTATAAGGTGAGCTTGACCACCATTAGCCATAGCCTCCTCCATGGCCCTTTTCCTCCCCACCTTCACCGGGGGTCTTCCAAATTTCTTCGCCAACCCAAAATCTAAAGGTTTTTTACGTTGAATTCTAGTCTTGGGGCTAGGAGAACCTTTCTCCATAACACGCTTAGGGGAATCACCCGGGCTAGGGATACAACCAATGGGAGACACCACCAAATCTTTATGAGGGAGAACCACTTTGGAAGGAGATGACTCCTGACCAGGAGCCTCCAAGGAATCCTCAAGCCCGATCAAATCAAGGCCTTGAAAAGAATTTGAAAGAGGAATATCATTGCCAGCTTCAACGGGATCCGTAGACAACACCACTTCTAGATTACTCTGGAGAGGATTCTTCTTAGATGGGGGAGGAGGCTAGGTTTTTGGAGAAACAACCGAAGGTCCATCAACAAAAAAAAGGGTCAAAAATGGGACGGTTGAGAGGAGAGAACACTTTTACCTTTCGGCACCAAAGGAGGCTTTTTTTGCCAATTTTATTTTGGTGGGGGTTATTTCTCCACTCACTCATATTCTCTTGATTAGGACCAAAAACCTCATAGGACATAGAAGGGTTCACCTACTTCTTCTGGGGGCACAAACTTTGGTGATGCCCACCCAAACCACAAGATTGACAAGCCTGAGGCTTGTTTTCATAAATAATAGATTGAGACTAGGTGCCCAAGTGGGAGATGAGTTCCACCACACTAGGGAGCTCTTTCTCAATATCAACCATTAAACACATCCTCACAAACTGCCGATGAGAGTGAGACAACGAAACTCTATCAAAGGAGATTAAGTCCCCTATTACCATTTCTACAGCTCTAAAGACACTCTCATGCCATAAATCTATCAAAAAATTAAGTAGGCAAACCCACATTGGAACCACATTAACTCTTTGTAGCATTGAGTTAAAAACAAGACCCCACCAACAAAGGAAAAGGCCATGCTTTCTGAAGAACCAAGGACTGCCCTCCATGATCTTCCTTGAAACCTCCTCACATGAGATCCTAATGAGAAAAAAATTGTGAGGAAGTGAAGCCATGTCAAGGGATCCTTTTAAATTTTTATTGCTAAAATAGTAAATTTTTTATTTTTTAAGTTTCGTAATCACAATGCTTCTCTAGCTACATTGACATATCATTAGACGACAAAATACAAAAGTATAAGTTATATGTATGTAATTTTTATTTATATGCACTTTGTAACTCATGGAAGTTGAATCACCACATTTCCATATGGGTGACCTTCTAACTCACATAAGGTGAACCACCACATATCCATGAGTGACCTTCCACATTCAATACGATGGATTTCCAATGCACCAATCTTGTACAAAGAGAGATGCACTTATGACTATAAAAATCATGAGTAATGGATGCAATGTTATACCCTCATATCTCTTCTTAGATATTGCTTGCATTGTACTCTATTTTTTGAGGAATAAAGCAATTTTTTATTTTGCATATACATTTGTGTTCTAATTTTTTATACTTTGTTATTTTTTAATTGTAGTATTTTATGATCTTCCTTAACTTAAATTGTTTATTTTGGAATCACTAATATTAGCAATAATATATGTAGAATTGTTGCTAAGCATAACCTACCCATGATAAGAAGAATGGTCAAGGCACAAAAACAATTTTTCTTTCCCTATCATATGATTGGTAGCCTCTAAATCAACATACTAAACCATACTAGGTTTTAAGAATACATCACAAGCTTATGCTAAGTAGAAAAAGTCTTCTTCTCCTTTAGAATTTGTATCCTTTGCCACATTGTCTAGTTGTAATCGAGGTGCATCTTGCAATAGCCATTAAGGGCCCTTTTTCTTACTTCTTATTGCTTGCTTTGAGTTCTTGTTGGAAGAAACTCATGGAAAAGTGTTATACTTACATTCCTTGAGTGCATTCCCAATTTTCCCACAAGTAAATTATATGATATAGAACATGAAATTTTCCTTGATCATGTTGTTGTTGTTGATTATGTCCTTTCTACTATTATTAGTTTTGGTTGGGAAGTTGAACACCTTTCTTTATGATGAGGAATAACATGCCAATTTGTTTGTTTGCCAACTTGATTTTTGTTTCAAATATTTGTAACTAGTTATGTTTATTTTATTTTTAAGTGGTTTGTTGCAACTCCTCAAACCATTAGATCTTGTTTTTATGTGCATTTGTAAGCCTATTTAAGACCTCTTATTATCAATGCAAATTGGTTAGATTGAATGTCATATCACTAGTATTAGAGAATAGGATGGTTGGGGAAGAAGTGAGTAGATGAAGTCATCATTGTATCCTTTATATGTTTGTAATAACTTATCATGATATCCATAGTCATAGTAGAAAGGGTAGACTTTGTTCTAAGACTGTCACTATAATATCCTTTGTATTTTTCTATAAATTTAAACATAGATTATAGTTTTTAGAGGTTTTAAAAAAGCAACATTTAATGTTTGAAAGACAATAGATGTGGTAGACAATGTAGCAGTATTTTTTATAACAACGTTTGAGTCTAGATTGTTTTTGGTGATCTTGTAAACTGTTTTGGGCATGTCGATGTCTTTTTGTCTCCCCCAATAAATTTTCTCTACATAATAATTACCTACCTACATTTACATAATGTTTAGGTGTGTTGTGGCCTCGAGGAGATAGTTTATCACTTAGTGGAGTGAAGCCCTAGCATTTTGTAACTAATTACCTATGAACCTTCCAAATTATATGATGCTTCACACCAATATTATAGCTATGAAAGATGAGAAAAAACAAATTTCACCATTGTCTCCTACATAGTAGTATCCTCCCATAAGGTTCACATTTGCAGTTAAGTTGTTCATCATAGTCAAGTCCTTTCTCCCTTTGATTTATTGATTTGTTAACATCTACAACCATGTTTGGAAAGGCATGTAATGACACCTCTCAGATCTGTAAAAACTTCACAAAACAAAATTTGGCAAGGCATTTAGTGGTATTATCCTCACTCCCAAATTTGATCAAAATTCATAGTAGTTGTTAAATTCTTTACATGGTACCAATGGGGATTCAATCGTGGGTTTGATTTGTTAAACTATGTTCACATCTCTCAGGTTCATGTTTCCCTCTTTCTTGAATTGTAATGCCATTTACATAATAATATTATTTGCATTCTATCATGATGGAACATGGATTCTAATTTCTTACTAATATTTAGAGTAAGAATGATATATAAATATAGATCTAGCATTTGATTGAAGCAAAAGTGGTGTGACCAAAATCTAGCATGTTGGAATATGTCATCAATAAAAAATAATGAGTGCTCCTTGGTCAAGAAAAATAATTTTAATAATGAATTTTCCAATGTTAGTATGGATCATGATATTGTCCTTTCTTGTGGTTTCATTCATGTGGTAGTTTTATCTAGGGTGCACTTTGGATGAGTTCTATTACATTGTTTATAGTTTGGATAAGTGTTGCACTAGATAGCTGTTTTGGATGTGTTTTCTTTTGCATTGAACATCTTTGAGCCTGATGTGAAATATTGATACCGTTGGAGGTAATTTTAATTATATGTCACTCAAATTATATGTCTATTTTAAGCATCACATATATACTCTAATTTCCCACATCCACCATGTTGCATTGTCATGGTAAATGTGAAACTCCATTTTTTAAAACTATGTTAAGTTTATTTTCTATTATGCACCTACCCCATATGTTGCATTGAAGTTCTAAAGTTTTAACATTCCTATGATAATATGAGCAATTAGTCTAAAAATTAAAATGGCAACAAAAAATATAATGAATTAGGATAAATCCTACCTTTGTATGCATTTAATGCTCTAAATCCTACATGAAAGTATATTTCTCCTTGATTTCAATGCCATTTGAAAGTAAACTCAGATTAATTTCCAAGGGTATACTACATGTATTATTTATTTTAAAGCAAGTAGAATATTTAACTATCGAAAACTAGTTAATGATTTATAATTACAATTTGTGAGTGTTTTTTACCCTTATTATGGCTAAATTTTTTATACAACTACTCATTCTAGGGTTTATTCTATATTTAGGACATGTGGGATCAAAATTGGTGTAGATAGGCTACATTATATTATTGTGATGAAAAGTCATCCTAATTGGTGACAACATACAATATGTCAACCACTACACTTATAAAAAATATGGTCATGGTTGACAATGTGATGGCTAGCTTGACCAACAAAATTTATGATATTTTAGTGTCTATTCCCTAACCTACCTACCATATAAAATATGAAGTCAAAGTGTATAATGGTTTTCATGATCTTGAGATCTTTGTCGATTGGATCTTCGACAAGGAGACGTGGTTCGAGTACAATAGTGTTGCAAAAAAAGAGAAAGGTTTCATTTGCCATATTGAAGCTTAATGAAATGACCAAAGTCCTAATTATAGATCATTAGAAATCTTAGAATACCATAAATACATGGGATGATCTTATTACATGTCTTAATATCACATTCTTCTCATATTTTTACATGAAATATTTGGGCATGAAATGGATTTGCTTGTGATAGGGACCCAATATGCTTATGCAAGACTACATCTACTAGCTCAACCACCTGTGAATCATGTTGAGTATGGTAGATGATGCAACACATCTTATCCTCAAGTTCAAAAGTGTCTTGCAAGAATACCTATATTGAGAGGTAAAATATGTAACCATCAACATAGTTTATGTGATATTCAACCAAGCATAATTGGTAGAAGAGAAAATTTCTACTAAGTACAAAGGCCCATGTCCTTTTTACTCTAGCACCTTCAAACCAACATTTTCAAGACTAACATAGCCATGAACAATAGGTAGATGATCATTTTATTCTACAACAATCTAAGTTTCGTCCTCTTTAGTGATGTTATCTTTCACTTTACCAAGACAATATTTCTCTTGTTTCAAAAACTCATCTTCTTTTTCTTTTTTTTTCTCTTATTCTTTTGATGACATGAAATCTGGTAAGTTTTGTAATCATTGTAACAAGCCAGTACATGTAAGGTTTGAGTGTTTTGACTTGAAGAAAAATATTATTGTATTGTCTCATGGTGAGAAAATGAGTAATGTTCCCCTCGAGACCCATAATGAATACAAACCATATGAAGAATTAAAAGGTTGACTCAACAATATCACCTTGATGTATCACCATTGCACTCTAGGGGGTAATATGGTTTGCTTACAACTCATGCCTAACTCACACGTGATTTCCCAGTGATTATGTGAAGAGGTCACAAAATCTTAGTTGATACACGAGGGCTAAAATCCCTGTGGGGATCCTCTTCTCAATGATGTGCTTGGTTTGAGGGGTATTATATGTTAGGGTTTCACCATGAGAGTTCTAGATTCACTCCAAATCCATTGTATAATATGTATGTTATAAAAACACCTCAGTTTTGAGTTTCTTAGAGGTAAGCTAATTAATTAAAAATTTATTTAAGTAAGATGCAATATACAAAGTATGCAACATACAAAGTCTATCCTAGAATGATTATTTTCTTTGAATGATCACTACTCCTGAGTTTGCAAGAAAGAAAAGTTTTTCCTTTTGAGCAAGGTTTCAAGGGAAGTGTACATATAAAAACTAACCCAATGCAAGACAATGTACAACTTTAGTTTACTATCTAAGGTACAAATCAAAACTAAACTATGCCCTTTGATTTATTTTGTTTTGTAAACTAAGAACATAAAAACAAATCTATGATTAAAGGCTCTTTTTATCTTTTTTTCTTTATTCTTTCTGTGAAACCTATATAAATAGAGAAAACAAAACAACAAACAACCTTTTTATGAAATGCAACTAAAAACTATGAGAAAAGTACCTGACCTAGTGTTTGAGATGAGTTCATTATCATGCTTTGAAAACACTAGTTAGGATTTCATAGTATCTGCAAAATAGAGAAGAAACTTGAAAGAGTGATTAGTGTTTTAGGGGTCTGCTATGGCCAAGGGATAGCAAAACTTGCTAGCTAATAATCAGACCTCGAAGGTCCTTTAGATGACCAAAAATACATGATAAGTAGTTGACCTTCTATTTGCAGAACAAAATGATGATCTATAGTCAAAGCTTAATATCATGTATAACATAGGAACGAATAGAGAATAGCCCATCAATAACAGATAGAGATATGATCAAAATGATATAACTCCTATTAGGTATCAACTATAGTATCATTTTAGGTAAGAGCTATAAGTGAGGTTATGATCGAGGTTGATATTTTAAGATGATAAAGGTCTAGAAGGAGGTTTCTAATCAAGATACATGGATAAAAATAGAGGGATCGAGATGCAAATTTGATTATGAAATCTCATAGAACAAAATTGTGCGTAGTAAATATGAACTATGGTATTGTCTATGTTGAGAAAACTTGAGGAACAAAAAGAGGAAATACACCTAAAAAATGGGTCACAAAGATGAACGAGGGGGAATACAAGGGACAAGAGATAGAGTACACTGTGGATAGTGATAGAGAAACTAGTCTTCCCCCAAACCATGTGTCAAATGAAATGGTGCTCGATAATTATGAGACATGATATCATTCTATATGGTAGGCTGAGGAAAATCTATGCCAAAACAAAGGTTTTTTGGAGGCTCCAAAGTGGGATAGGATCAAATTAAGGCCACACCTATGATCACACAACTTCTTAAGATGAGGTTAGAGGAGAAAAATAAGATATGGCCACTTAAATGAAAATAATACAATTATAATCTAAGAGAGAAAGCAAAAGAGGGAAAATCTAAAATCAAGGAGAGGAGCTATTCCTTTTAATATTGCTAAGTAGACCTCCTCAAAGGGCTTCTTTAAGCAAAATTCCACTTAGTACTAGAATCTTGAATCATCAAATTACCAAAGTTTCTTTACCATGATAGATATTTTTTATAATTAAGGCCCAATGCCTCAATTTATAGAAGATCCTAGCTTGAAGGAGGAGGTGGATGAATTTGAAATTCACCAAGACCAAAGGGGATCCACCTAGGTATTTAATAACATGGTGAGGATATCCCAGGGAAGCTACCATAAATGACCAAAATTCCAAGAAGGGTAGAGAATCCTTGATTTGGAGTCCTTTCCTCAAGAAAACTATATCAAGGTTGGCTTTGGATAACTATGATATCATTAACATGACCATTGTGATTCACGTCAAATGATGCTAACTGGTTTTTGAAAATTAAGAAAGATATAACTAAAACACAATATCATAGGTTATCTTGGAGGACCACGATATTATCACAAGAGGAAAACCTTAGGAAGTAAGGGTTGGAGAAGCTATAATTGCATTTAGAAATATTTAAGGGGTTATATATACATATAAGGAACTTGTTTAGTTGGGTCAAATTTGGGTGTTTATAGATTGTATCATTGACAATGGCTCACAAAAGAACTTAATTGTGAGATCCATAGTCAACAAATTATATTTGTTGATGGACCCTCATCCTCATCCATATGCTCTTGGATGGAAGGATCTTGGTTCATCCACACCAATCACACACATGCAATGTATCCTTTGCTTTTGGTCCCAAGTACATGGATAATATATCTTGTGATGTGACTCATCTGGATTATTGCTTGGTAAACCTTATCAATACAATAGGAGAGCCCATTACGATTCATGCAACAACACATATACACATACAAAAATGATAAAAAATACCTAATAAAGAGTATTGCAAAAATAACAAATTTGGCACATGCAAAGCAATAAATCAAGCCACATCTGTAACAACCCACTCATTACACAACTCAAAACAACCCAAGAGAGAGAATATATTTTCTAAAGTGCAAAATTCACAAACAAAATTTTGCATAAGGTTCACAAAATATTTTCATTTCACATAAGGAATAACCACATTTGAGATCAATTGTAGATTATGACACTCAAGTGGATAGGACTGGTCAATGTCCCGTATCTTAGATTTTTATCTTTTGGGCTTTGAGCCAGACACTTGTAGGCTACAACCTAGCATGTACATTTGAGCTACAACTCAAAATGTAAGAACTTGTTTGAGCTACAACTCAAACACATTTGGGCTACAACTCAAATTGTTCTATTGCCAATGATTTCTATTTACCTACCAGTAACTATTTTTTGGGATACAACCTAGAATGTACTCTCGAGCTACAACTGAAAAAGTCTTCCTTTAATTGATTTGGTAGTCACCTCCTTGTAACTATCCCATATCGAGGAATATCTTAACTAGGTATTGAATAGGATGTCAAAAGCATTGTATTCAAATATACCCCCACATGAACATAAATAAACCATATATAGTTAACCATCTCTCTCTAAGCATATTATACTCTTTTACTTTAGTATTTCATGAAACCATTGAAATGGATAAATATCATTAACTAAAGCGTATAAAGTGAATATAAAACATTTCATCATATAAACAATACATGATTTCATTCATATTCCATATTAGCAAAATACTATGCATATATCATCATGAATAACATTTCATTGAAGAGCATATAATAAACTAAAGTAGTAGATTCAAGATTCAAAGATAACACCACATTTATCCTGGGAAACCCAAAGGTAAAAACCCAACCTCAAAAATATCCTTTCATTATATAATCATAAATTTCTCCAATACAATCAATTTAAGGAATTTCCACAATTCTATTTTCCAATAGCATCTATATATTACATAAGAATTTCCATAATTCTTTATGTTACAAAAGAAACACCATTCTTTCCAAATACATTCAGTAACAACCTATTTTCACCAAACAAGGTATCATGTTTTCAACAATCATATAGTATAAAATAAATATCAAGAAGGGACCCTATAATCCCTTCTACATTTATATCATATTGTATAAAATATGTTTTAAGAAGGGACCCTATGGTGACAGTTTTTTAGAAGCTAGGGTTTTTTTTAGAAGCTATGGTTTTTTTGTAGAAAGAGGGTTTTTCGAGGGGTGTAGCATGGAGATTGATGTGGACAGTATCTCTCCAAGATATTTGTCAAATGATGGAAATTTATCGCTGGGTGTTGCATGTGACCATTTATCGAGGATAGAGACTACAACATTGTCATTTCATTCCAAAGAGATTGAGACAATAGTCAACTTAGGGTTCTTGTCTCCGAAAGCTACAACGCATACCAATTATGGTGAGTTTCACCCAACAAGAGAATGAGCTCAGGAAATTGACTTCTAGTTCTGTCTTTCATTCCCATAGAGAGGGCAAGTCATAGGATGAGGAGCTCTTTATTTCACCTCTTAGTAGTTTGCTAATGGATTCCCTATTTAAATTTAGGAAGAACTCAACCCAACAACTAGAATGGGAGGGTGATCATTTGGGGATTGAAGGAGTTTGTAGCCCTACTTATGGATTTTCCTCCAGATCTAAGCCATACCTCTACCATGATATGCAAAACAGTGTAACTATAGGAGAGGAACAAGATAGAAGTGAGATTTCCAAAGGTAGTACCCACACTCCTATTCAATATTCCTCACTAGATTGGGTTCCATGTTGTAGGGGGGAGCTAGTGTTAGCTCCTCTTACGCCCATGCATTGCTCAACAACTAGAATTTAAATGGTAGAAATTCTCAGGCATCCCCAACAATCCAACTGAAGGACCTTAATTCCAATAGAAGATAAAATCATGTTGATCTCACACGCTCAGCCCATGGACCTGGAGGATCCAAATAAGGAGGTGGTGACCAACATGTACCAAAATAGGGAACCCTTGAACTTGAACATGTAGGAGAAAATAAAAGCTCTGAATAGGTAAATCAATAAGCTGAATAGTCAAGTACCTTTAATTTTGAGTTGCAAGTTGATTTTATTGAAGAAATAAAATAATTCGAAGAGTGAACCGTTGTTCTTTTCTTTTCCAGAATAATCTCCCCTAATCAAGAGCTCAATCGATGGTTTGTTAAAGCATGGTAATACAAAGGTTGGATGATTTACTCCCATCACCACCTTGGTTAATCCTTCATTTCAGTCACTTTTACCTCCAAAGACTCTTGCATAAAATCCCTAAGACTTGATACCTAGATGATTTCTAGTCAACTGGTAGTTCTACAACATCAGGTATTCCAATTTGATCATGGGAATGTGTCAAAAATGAAATACCCTCTTTGGATTGAACTCTCTTTCTTAAACTTGGCATGCATAAAGTACTTACCTTAGATATATGCTATTTTTGGAAGGCTATTGTTCTTCTCATTTGAGCCCTCACATTTCATGTGCTCCCACCCGTGCATCTTGGTTGAGATTGATTTCTCCAAGAACCTCCTGAGTAATATCTTATTCAGAGCCCCTGGTATCCAATTTGAATAACAAATTAATTATATCAACTTGCCAAACTCATGTTTCTACTATAGACAATACGGCCATATGATTAAAAATTATCTAGTGATACCCCCAACAACAAAACCAACCTACTAGTACTTCTTCTACTACCACTACTCAATGTGTAAGAAAAATAGTACCTCATGTTCAACCTTCACAACCTTTTGGTTATCATGATGTGACCTCTTTCCTTGCTCAATCAGTGCCCCAAGCTTTTAAATTGGTAGTTACCCACATATTCCTTCATTCCCCTCCAAATTTTTGAGGCTCCTATGGAGCAAACTCCTCATGAAATAATTAGGGAGGGTTGGGTAATCCAACATAACAAGAAACGTAGGTGCAACTCATCAAAGGATGCCACCCCCATCCTTCCAACGGTGTCTCCAAATACCAACACCTAGGAAGTAAGGAATGAAGCCATAATCCCACAAACTCTCATTTCAACAATACCTTCTTAGCCACACATCAGTCCAAGGGAACAAGTACATTACACGATTATATGCAATCTATACCCACCCAAAATGCTTATCATGCTTTAGGTAACAATATGTTAGTTTTATGTTTGCAAGAATCATATCTTGGAATGTACATGTCATCACACTATGAGAGCATTGTTTTTTTTTTCTAAAGTTATTAAGAGAGTTTACCCATAGATTTTATTATTGCAAAAAGTCAAAACTACAGGTTTTAAACTCAAAAATACCCTTAAGACCCTATGGGGGTCGGGGGCCTTTTGTACAAATCATGATGAAGGGAGAGGGGGGTTTTCATATGCCTCTCGTAGGATATTTGGGACTCTATTGTATTATCATGAAAGTAACCAATGCTTAGAGCAGTGTGGTGTACAGTAATATTTGGTGGTAGGAAATTTGGTATTGCAGCTATTTATGCACCCAATGATGCAATTGAAAGGGAATTCCTCTAGGACTGGATGTGATTAAATTTACATAAAGTATATTGGGTAATAGGAGGGGAATTTAATATGGTAGAGTGGGAGGAAGACAAATTGGGGGGTGGCACTCCACTCAAATAGTCGAATGAGGTTAGAGCATGGTTTAGGTTCCAAAGGGCCTGGAATATTTATGATCTCAAATGGAATAGAAGTGTTGAAAATCATGGTGCTTGGTTTATTTAGAGCAATGCATGATGTGTGGATGCTCTCATAATGGAAATATTGAATCGCTTCTATGTAGTAAAAAATATTGATATCATCCAAAATTATGTCTCATCCAATCTATTTAGTGGTAACTTCATATCATCTCCCCATTACCTTGAGTATTAGATGTGCCCCCATAAGGAAACCCAAAAACAACTTGCCTTTCAAGTTAAACACTTCCCTACTCAAGCACAAATATTGTGTTAATAGAATCAAGAAAGTGTGGAATCTCTTGCCAAGGCCCTCAAGAGGGAGAGGGTGGATTATGTGGTGGGAGGAAGCCATCAAAAGAACAGTGGATTACCTTTGAGGTTTTGGAAAAATACTAGCATCTCTTCATAGGAAAAATGAGAAAGAATTGGAGCAAGAAGTTAACCAACTCAACCACCACCTCAGCTAGAATATTAGTAGCATCCCCTCTCAAAAGTAGTTGGGTGAAAAACAAACAGATTTAAGGAAACTCCAAGCTTATAAAGCCCATGGGGTGCAAATCAGAGAACGTATTCAGTGGATTCGTGAGGGTGATAAAAATTCTAAATTCTTCTTTAATACCATTAAGAAGAATAATAGATAAGAGATGATAGAGGTTATTAAAAATACTAGACCTGGACTACAAATTTTTATGGAGGACCTTTCATCCTTCATTGAGGAGCATTTTATAGTCCTTTTCAAAAGTGAAGGGCCCAACACAGAAGTTGAGTTTTTTAGAGAATATTGCAAACAATGTATATCTCCAAAAGTATCTAAAGAATATAGAGCATTTCTGGACAAACCTCTATCATAGGATTAACTTAATTCTACCATCCTCTTTTTGGTGAATGAAAAAGCCCTAGGTATTGACAGGATTTTAAGTGAATTTTTTAAGACCATGTGGGAGATTATAGGAGCTGATTTTCTATGGATGTGTGAGGAGGTTATTACTGTTGGAGGCCTTGGGGAGGCCATTAATCAAGGATTGATCAAGCTCATTCCCAAAAGACTTAATCTAGATTTTCTTGTTTATTGACATCCCATTACTTTACTCAATTCCTCTAATAAAATTTTGGTTGAGGCTTTGGCCAAAAGACTCCTCTTAGTGGATACAAAAATTGTTTACCCAGAGAAAACAAGATTCCTAAAATATCACTACATTTTGGATAATCTCCTTACATCTTTGGAAGGGATGGAGTGGGCTTGAGCATAGGGGCTCAAGGACCTTTACCTTAAGCTTGATTTTGACAAATATTATGATTGACTAGAGTGGCCCTTCATCTTAAGCATGCTCCACTAGCTTGGTTTTGGAAATGAATTCATAGATATGGTAGCTTCCCTCTTTCCAAATGCTTCTACAAGAGTGGTTATTAATACAGAATTGTCTAATAGCATTCTTGTGGAAATATCAGTTTGGCAAGGCTACCCATTGGTCCCCTATCTATTTGTAATTTTAGTTGATGCCCTTGACTATATATTGGAATCTGTAATTAAAGAGGGGAGGATAAGAGGTATCTCCCTTTTGGATGGATGCCAACTTATCAACTCTCACTTCACATATGATTCTATGCTTTTTCCTTTGGTAGATCAACAAAATCTTGTGAATGTCCATTCACACCTTCTGTAGGGTCTTCAATTAAAGAATCAAATAATATAAGAACTCTGTTATTCCATTTGGATTTCATGATAAGCTAGATTTGATACCTACAACATGGAAGTGGGTGCAAAGTGGAGAAATCTCTAAGTATTTGGGCTTTCCTTTTAGTGTTGATATTTCAACCAAATCTATGTAGGATTGGTGTATGGACAAATTTACCAAAAAATTGGACTATTGGAAATCTTTGGAAATATCTCAAGCAACTAAAATCTAGATTACTAGAAAATTTTTAGCCCCATTCCATGTTTAATTCTCTTATCTTTTGAATCTTATCAAGGCTAGGTATGATAAGATGAACAATATGCTTTGAGAGTTTTTTTGGGCAAAAAACCTAACCAAACAAGGCCTCTCAATGGTCTCCTGGAGTAATTGTTGCAGATCAATTTCATGCAGTGGGTTAGGAATCCCCAACCTTCAAGCATAGGGCTATGCACTCATGACTAGATGCAAAGGGTGATCATAGGGAATGATCCATGGAATCTTTTGGTGAGGGAGAATTTTAAAAACCCCTAGGTGGATGGTAAATTTTGGGTAAATATGGCATACATTGACGTTATTTTACAAGTCCCTTATTTCTCTATAGAAGGTTGTAATATTATCAAAGGGATTTGGAAAGCATGGTAGTAGGTGCATCAATTTATTTTATGGTAGCCCCCTCTAAATCAAGGCCTCATAGATTTTCTCTAGCACAACTTATGGTGGTCACCCCTCCTCAACCTCTTGGCATGAGTCATTGGTTTCCTCCTAGGCATCTCTTCAAAAGGGGAATGATTCTAGTAGGGTACATTTGGGAGTTTTCTAAGTCCTCTTGGAAAAATTCCAAGAAAATCTAGTAAAAATTTAGCCTCTACCCTATTGATAAAGCAGTGATTATGCAAATCCTTTCCATTGCCTCCCAAGTTCCTTAGCCTCTATCTTCTCCATCGAAAACTAGTCCCTATTGAACTCATTGGAAATAGTTTGGCAATCATGACTCTGAGTAGCCAACCCTTAATTTTTTGTACCAAGCCCTACTTCCTATGAACTATCAACAATTTGTAGATATGCTCAATAAAAAATAGAACTTAGAGCTCAGTTGGACCACTTGGGTGAGAACCTTCAAGCTTATCAACTCTGCCCCAATTCAATGAAAGTTCCAGATGATTATTTGGAATGTAGTCCTTCAAGGTCTTCCTAATAAGAGTAGGTTGAAATTAATGGACCAATGGTAAGGTGATTGCCCTTTTTGTGGCTTGGAAGAGACAGTGCACCATCTATTTTGGAACATGCTCGTACCCACCATATTTAGTGTGAAGTGCAACAATTGCTTTATCCCTTACCGATTCCTATGAAAAAGGATCAAGTCTTATTGGAGATCAATTTGATTTCCAATCAAAAATTTCTTCTCTCCATTACTAGGGTAGTTGTCATATTTCATATATGGAAGACTCGGTGCAAATTCATTTTTTAAATAGATCAAGAAGATATCTCTAATCTCTTAGTAGCTAACATATTTGCTACTGTAAAATGTCAGTTGTAGGCTAAGTTAGTAGGTTGCACTCATAAGAATAAAGTGCTTCAAGAAGAAATTACAACTCTAAAGAGGCATATCTGTAAGACCTTGGCTCATAGCTCAGATGTAATTTATAGATTAAAGAGCATGGTAGGTGAATTAACTGAGAAGTATAGCTTGATGATGCATAATCAAACACACTTGATGAATCATTGGGTCAAGTGGAATTAGAAGCCAACAACACTCATTTCAATCCTCATATTAGACTCTCATTGCAATATGAGGTGGAGCAGGGTCACTTAGACTCTTCTCCTTAGCAATTTTTTTCCCAGCATGATTGCTTCCTTGAAGTTTTGCCAGAGTGTACTAGTCTCTTCTCAGCATATAGTGTGCAGGCCATCCATTAGAGGGAGCGACCCAACAGTATCTAGTGATTCAATTTTATGTCAACATATCTTTTTCAAAGTTTTGGTGATGGCATATTTTTCATCCCCATGATAGCCACTAGAGATATTTTAGTTTTTGACGTGTCACCAGGGGTTCACTTGTGTGGTTTTTTACTTCCAATGTTTGTAGTCAGATGCCTTGAATATCACAATATTTCTTAGTTCTCCTTTATGTTGGTCCTTCATGACCTCATGTTGTAATACAGTAGTGGGGGCCTAAGTGTGGTAATTTTTTTTCTTATTTCTAGTGATAGGTACCCTTCATGGCCTTGTGAATGCACATGTGTTTGCTTTATCTTCACTAGAGGGAAGTCTATCATGGCTTCGATGGTTGTTGGGTGTTCAAGCCTAGATGTAGGCACTCAGGTCATGATTAGACTTTATATTATACTTGTTCCCTTAATATTTTGTCTAATACGAATCTGGAAGCAAGTTCAATAAAAAAAAAGACCCTATAATCCCTTCAAGAATGAACTCCACGTTCATTCTTTTCCAAATATTGTTTTAACCAAAACCTAGAACTTCCACAATTCTAGAATGAACTCCACATTCATATCATCATCATAGAACTTCCACAATTCTATCATTAGTTTAGACCTTCCCTAGTTCTATCGTTATTTTAGAACTTCCATAGTTCTATCAATGAATGGCTACAACCATTCAATAAGCAAAGTATTCTCTCTATTTTTACAATCTAGCCATGATTTGTTTTACAAATCCTATCAAAATTTCTCCAAAATTTGATCTATGGATGCATTCAATTTTTTTCATAAAATGTTTTACAAATCCTACATTTTTTCTACTGATTTGCATAACAATTTTTCCTAATATTCAATTTCTCCATGAAATTTTACTATAGTTCATCTATAATTTCTCCACAAAATTTTACTATAGTTCCCTACAATTTCTCCACAAAATTGTACTATAGTTCCCTATAATTTCTCCACAAAATTGTACTATAGTTCATCTACAATTTCTCCATGAAATTGTACTATAGTTCCCTACAATTTCTCCACAAAATTGTACTATAGTTCATCTACAATTTCTCCACGAAATTGTCTTATAGTTCCTCTACAATTTTTCCACAAAATTGTTCTATAATGCTATCAAAATTTCCCTCAAAATTTGACTTTTAAGGATGCATTCAAAAATACCAAAAGGGAGATTAATCCACTTAATATCTTAGAAAATGTAAGAAGGAAGATTAATCCATTTAATATCAAATAATTCCTAAATAAGAGATTAGTCTATTTAATATCTAATTGCTCCAAAAAGGGGAAATTAATCCATTTAATCTCAAATTAATTTAAAAGAAGAGATTAGTCCTTTTAATATTCAATTAGTCCAAAATGCGGAGATTAATTCTTTTAATCTCAAATTAATTCAAAAGAAGATATTAGTCCTTCTAATCTCTAATTAGTCCAAAAGAAGAGATTAATCCATTACTCTCTAATTATTCCAAAAAAGATATTAGTCCATTTAATCTCTAAGGTCAACTAGTCTTCAAACAATAGGGTTTTCCTTTCCCTATCAACTATTCACATATCCACTATTCATTTACTATTCACTATTCACTATTCACTATAGAATGAACTCCACATTCATCCTCCTGAACACAACCGACATCTACAGACACCAAATTCTAGTCATTTGCACTAGAATTACTATACTATTCATTATTCACATTTCCACTATTTATTTACTATTCACTAAATCCCCTTGGCTACCTAAGCCCTCTCTCACACCTAGCTCTTGATCACCATGTAACCACCCATAATTTTCCAAAGAGTACGTTTCCCCACCCATTATTTTTCAAGTTCTTTTCCACAAAGAAACATCTTTCAAGCAATAAACACCTCCTAGAAATCCCATCTAGGCAAGGGTCATAATGAGTTTCATAATTCTTAACTCTGGATGGTATGAACAAGAGTTAAAGCCTGTGGCTATCCAAAGTTACTTTTAGTTAAAGCTAGAGAACCTAATTGGCTTAAAAGTAATACAATGGCTCTAATACCAATCACAATTTCAAAAAAAGTTTATCAATAAATTAATTCCTAGATTTTCCTAAACTTGCATCCAATTTGAACCTAAAAAAAATATTCATATTGGATTTGCAACCAATTCTAATAGCAAATATTAGAGTCATAAAAATAGTTTTCATATGCTTAAAATATGACTATTATCACTCACATATTGCATTCACCAAAGGCTCTAAAAGAGAATCAATTTCATAGAGTATAAAGGAGTAGAAAGGGAGATTCATCTTGTTATAATTGATTTATAATCCATGCATCGGAGCATACAAAAACACAACAAAGAAAAAGTGAGAACCACCAACCTAAGCTCCTCCAAGGTTGGACTCCTTCCTCTTGAAACCTCCTAGCCTTATCCTTGTGCTTGTCCCAAGTTGCCTATCTCCTAGTGCTCTCCTTTCCCTCCCATACTTCCAAGATTTCCTTGTCTAAATGCCTCTACCAGAATATAAAATTTCTCTAAAAATAATTCCTCTCACAAAGCTACCTGGTTTCTGATCCATAAAAGTGGAGAGCATACTCCCTAAGCAATGGAGAAAAAATTAAGGAAATCCCCCTTCAAAAGCTCCAATATTGCCCTCTCATGCTAGTCTTCAAGTCCTCATTATGCTATTCTTAGCCTAGTCTTCTCCTTGTGCTAAATTAATTCCCAACTAAGCCCTTCTATGCTTATTTATAGGCCTTCTTGAAATATGCTTTATTAAACTATTAATTTATCCCTTTGAGTCATAAAGGTGAGTTAATATTAAATGATAGAAAGATCCTCCATTATGGCCCCCCTTTTACTCTCCTCCCTTAATTTGGAGAGGGTTGCCATCAAAAAGGTTTATGCCTTCTATTTTAATAATGCTTTAATTATTGGCATTGTGAAGGTTGCTATAGGAAAATGTCAAGAAAGATGCTAAATTCTGGAGTAATTATATTCATACAAAATTTTGAAAAGATCCAGAAAATAAAATCAAGAATTCAGACATTTTATGTAAAATTATGTAGGTTTCTATCTATAGCATCTCAATTGAGATGATAAGTGTATTTATTTGTAAACTCTCAAGCTCTAAAGAAGAGAGATGGAATTTGTCAAGGGTGGAGGACTCGAGTACAACCCCTTATTATCAAGAAAAAAAAAATGCTTTAATTAAGATACCCTTTCTCCACCTTTGGTTTGGAAAGGAGATCTATTTTGAAAAGCATTATTTAATTCCTAAGGAAAGATGTCCAAATCCATTAGTCATTCCCTAAATTTGGCCCTTTTGCTAAATTTAAAAGGAAAATAGTAAGATTCCTTAATTTAATAAATATTTAATTCCCACTAGCAAAGATACCAATCCTAATCCCTTCATTTGGAGGAGGGGTCAATTTGACAAACTATTATTTTATTCCAAGGGGAAGATGCTCTTTCTCCTCCCTTGGTTTGGAAGAGGTCTTTATCACCCAATTCCAACTCAATTTCCTATTTTACAAAAATAGGATAAATAATCAAATCACCAAATTAAAGCTTAATTAATCTAAGATTAATTCCACATTAATCTATCTTAGATTAAACAAGATAAATTCATTTAACACTAAAATGAATTCTAATTAAAGCTAATCATAATTAATTAATTAAACTTGTAATTAATATTAAAATCATCTGGTTAATAAATTAAACTTGTAATTAATATTAAATCATCTAATTAATTAATTAATTAAACTTGTAATTAATATTAATTAATAATTGGAAAGTAGAGAGGGGAGGGCTCTGGTCCCTCCCCTGCTCCCCCTCCCATGGCTCCTGGTTCCTGCCCAGTCCCTGGCTCAACCCAGGTCATCCCTCCAGGGGAGTGGTTGTTTGCAGATGATCTCCTGGGGGGAGATCCTTCTCCACTATCTACGCCCCTCCCGACCGGCTAGGGTTTCCTTGGTTGTTTTTTCGGACTGGTGCTTCCCAGGGATCCCTGTTTGGTTGGGGATCCCTTCCCTTTTTCCCTCAGGCTTCCCCTTGGGGTTTTTTTGCAGGTTATTCATGTGGATCTGGTCCCCTGCGTTTCTCGGTGCGGTGGAGGTGACGATTTAGGGTTTGGACAGCTTCCCCCTTTTTCTTGTGAATCCTCGGCGGGCTCTGTGCTTGGACGGGATTCTTGGTCCCTCGGCGGGCTCTGTGCTTGGACGGGATTCTTGGTCCCTGCTGCTGGGATCCTCTTTTGTTTTCCCGAGGCGGGTTCCTTGTGGTGCAACTCTCTGGTCACTTCTTGATGGGTTGGATCCTCTCTGTGCTGGCTGTCGGCTTCCTACAGGATGGCTCTCGCTGAACTGAATGTTTTACCGGTGGGCGGGATGGTTTCTCCACAAGGCGGGATCCGCAAAATCTGCCGGTTTTCCTGCGAGGTGGGATCCTTTCTTTTCTGCTGGTTTCTCGGATGGCGGGATTTCCCTGTTGCTTCCCGCTAGGCGGGACTATTTTTGGTGGTTTTGACTGCTTCTCGCGAGGCGGGATTTTATTGTAACGGTTTTTCTGTGCTTCCTGCTGGGTGGGATCTTCTCGATGGTGGTTTTTGGATACTCCCCGCTAGGCGGGATCTCCAAAACTACTTTCTTTCTTATTTGTTTGTTTCCCGCTAAGAGGGATTGTTTCATGCTTACTGTTACCGCTGGGTAGGATTTCTGTTTTGGTGTTCAGTTTCAAGGGATTGATGCCCTAGGCCCATTGCTTATGTAATCAGGTTTTGGGATCCTTGTTAAAACCCGCTATAAATACAAACACTTATAACTATCAAAAAAAAATATATTAAATAATAATTAAGACCATTATGGATATTCATCCATATTTTCTTCTTTCTCGTCCTCAGTGGTGACTCCCTCATCCACTCTATCTGAATGATTCATATTCCTGCAATCATGCAAACTAATGCAGACTATCAGAAGTACCAATTCTTATCTAAACCATTCATGCATTGCAAATAATAAATATAATATCATTTAGTCTATCTTTAAATCAACATAACAATTCATAAGTCCATCATATGGAAAAGTTTTTCGAGGGTGATGACAACATCACTAGCATTAATTTTTGTTAGACCACATAATAGTCCAAAGCAAGCAAGAATCATATTCTCCACATAACATGTAGATATTTGATAACTTTAGGACTCATATTGTGATGTGTTTCAAGGGCCCAAAGCACTTCCACCAAATTGAGCAATCAAATCACTCAATTAACCTATTGCCTTGTGTTCCTCTTCATAATACCCCATTATATCAAACATTAATGTTACAAAGCAAATAAATTGAATGATAGATGTTTTGGGAATTTACCATGTACAAACGATACACAACCTATGAAAAAAACAAATAATAACAGCAGAAATGGAGAAACAGTTCAAACCCTATTCAAGCCCCCATAAGCAATTTAGGAAATAGTGCAATAAACAACAAGCAATCATACAAATGTAAGAGACACAAGATATACATGGTTTGGATAGTGTACCCTACATACATGGAGAAACAATCAGTCCTTTGTATTAACAACAATACAATATCTTCTCCACTTGTACAATGTCTCCTCCTCTCTCTTCCTCCAAACCAAAAAATAGCATTCACATATAAGACGACCTTTACAGTACAAAATATATAGAGATTCGTGACTTTTCCACTACCCGAAACCACATAGTGGTGTTAGAATACAATGGGCCAAAACCATGGGTTGAAACCACCCATACGGTTATCACGTTATTTTTTTGATCGTTGTCCATCAATAATATTTAATGGCCTTGGAACCCCGCCAACAATATTTAATGGTAATTAATTCCTTTCTTATCAATTTGGCTCCATTACCTAAAACAATGGCTTCATCACTAAGTGTGTATCCTTATGTTTCTCATATTATGCTTGTATTGAAGATATATGGGACTTAGTGCCTTTGCATAGATTTCAAGCATTAGAAAAAATCATAATAAAAATTTGATTTCCACTTCCTCATATTGATGACTTGATAGACGAACTTCAATATGCACTTTTCTTTTCTAAAATTCATCTCAAAAGTGGATTTCACCAAGTTAGAGTTAGGGATAAGACACATTGAAGACAACTTTCAAGACAAAAATGGGTCTCTTTGAATGGCTTATAATGCCTTTTGGGCTTACTAATACACTTTTCATGTTCATTAGATTAATGAATGACTTTTTAGGGAATATCTTGATTAGTCTATTATCATCTATTTGGATGATATTATTGTCTTCTAAAAGACATGGAAGACACATATTCAACACTTGGAACAAGTTTTTCATATTCTTTAGTAAAACAAGTTGTATGCCAACCTATTCAAGTGTTTATTTGCATAAACATCAATCTCATACCTTGGATTTTTTATTGATACACAAGGTATTCAGGTGGACCCTGCCAAAGTGGAAATGACCAATTCTTTTGACCATTAATTAGTTAACGAGTTTCCTTAGTATTGCAAACTTGTATCAAAAATTCATTCTTGGATATTCAAAGATTGTTGTACCTTTGCACCAAATTACTAATTTCATTATTGTTTTTTGATGGATAAAGGCTCACTCTTGTGCATTCAACACTTTGAAGTAGAAATTATATTTAGCACTAGTACTCGTCTTGCTTGATCTATCACATCCTTTTAATACTGATATGGATGCGTCTTAGTTTATAATGGGAGTAGTTTTGAAGCATAATGACCTTCCAATGTCTTATCATTCAAAACATTCTTAGCAACAAAACAAAACTATTCCACATATAAAAAATAACTATATACACTAGTTTAAGCCATCAAGTATTAGAGATATTACCTTTAATGCAAAGAATCAATAATGCATATTGATCATATACATTTTCCATTTTTTCAATCTCAAACCAAAATTGAAGAGGCACAACATATAAAGTAGGTAACATATTGTAGATACCTAAATCATACCATCTAGTTAAGACTAGTTTTGGTATAAAGACACCAAAAATATCAATTCAACCATGATAAATGTCTTAACCCTAAAATTTACATCTAAAACTTAGCAATATCAAATTTGCCACCTCAAAGCAAATTCGCCAATAGGCAAGTACATTTTAAATTTAGTTTATTCACAATTAGTTCAAATTTTCCAACTCCCCATTGAATTTGACCTATAGTGGTCAAATTCATGAATTCATAAACTTCACAATTAATTTGATGGTGTATTCATGTAAGTGGCATATTTGCATTTGACACACAAACCTTTAATATTGCTTGCAATAACTAATCAGGATGAGAATTGTTCCTCCCGAACCCTCTTCTACCATAGGGAATTAATCGACAAGGAGGAAGGTGGCTAACTTTCCTCCACCTTCCTCCATCTACCCAAATCAACCCCAATCAATAGGGTGGCTTATTGCAAGCATGTCATGTTATCTAGTTATCCCAATCATCCCCTAATCAATCCACCTAATAGGCCACCTCACCTTTCCCTTTTGGGAAACCCCTAAGAGGTTTGATTCTATAAATTGGCCCCTTGGGGTGGCACTTATCATCACAAACCCATGCATTGAAACTCTGTATAAATTTGATGTTATAGTTATGTATTGAAGTGTTGCTAAAATACTACCATGAATTCATCTTCAATCAAAGTGATTTAGGTTTCAAAGGGAGAAATGAGAACCTTGCACTTTTTGAATTGGGTGATAGCTTTTCTACATCTATTATGTTTTAATTTTTATTCTCATTAGAATTTTCATGATTTAACCCCTTGCATGCATTCATACATTTTCTATTCTTTGATCTAACCATTGCATTGTTGAGTGTTCTCTTTTAGCTTTATAGGTACCTTAGGAAGCCTACAAGATAGAAAATCACCCTTAGGGTTCCTAGAACACTAATGGAGGAGATCTATAATCCCATTCGGTTTATCACTTTTGTTTTCCACTATTATAAGTAAATATACCACCTATATCCCATTTAGGCAGTGTATTCACTATAGGTAGTTAAAACCCCAATTTCATAACCTTAAAATCATTTTTTTCATCTCTAGTCATAGAAGCAAATATGCCACCTATGACTATTATAGGCTGCATATTCATTAGCCATTTTCACAATCCTAGATTCCCCTATCAGCCCATCATCCAGTCCTTTCAATATTACCTTGTGCATTATTTTATCGATCTTGATAACCCCTAAATTTGTCCCTGCCCTTGATAGTCTAATTCCATCATTTTAACAACTTTATCAGCTACAACATCTTCAAGTGGTAAATTCACCATACGTATAACAACATCGATTTCCAATGCTATGAACATTAATTTTTACATCTAAACAGGGGATCTGATTGTGCCAATCAAGAAGTCATATACTTCTTGTTGTTTGGTAGGCCCCAAAATTTTTATGCACCTATTTTTTGTTTCTTTTATAGGTTTTAGTGAATTTACCAGTTGTAGGATTTTTAGGCAGCGTATTCGTTAAGAGGCATATTTGCTCATAGGAGGTATATTCACACCAAGCATTGGAATAGGTAAGGACACCTTATCCTCCAGTTTTCAATCCTTAGTGTAGGCTATTTGTTGATCGTTGACTTGTATATCTTTCTAATTTATCTTTTGAAAAACATATAAAAAGGGAAAATCAAAAGAACACTTAGTTAAATCTTGCCTTTTTACTTTTCTTTCTTAGGCATTTAATCAGAGTTTGCATGTAGTTTACGTTAAGATAAATTATGTGTTTTCATCCTCCTTGCACTCTTTCCTTTAAAAAGAAACAATTATTTCCATAGCATAGATAACACTCATAAAAGCAAAACCACATATAGGATAACATCTTGTATTCTACATTGGTTTTCATATTACTTTATATTATCATATTGTGCATTGGCCTATAAGATATACTATAACCTAGGTTTTTTGTAATAACCCACTAACTCGATCCAAGGGAGAGAGATTTTTTTCCACAAGGATTAACTCACAAATAAGATCCAATATTTTTCATCAGTATAAGGCATAGCCATTTTTGAGTTTATTGTCATTGCAGATGACACTCAAGTGGACATAAGTGTCAAAATTCTTGTACTTATAGGGTTCACTTTTCTAAAACTCACAATTTAGAAAAGATGCCATCAATGGTACCCCCACTTTTCCTATACACTCACTTGTATAGAAAAACTTGACCATAGCATAGGGATTATCCTTTAAGGTCAATAATACTTAAATGGGATTCCTATTCTCTAACCCTATATAAGTCCATCTATGTAGGATTAATCTAGAATTATTCCTTAGTGATTACTTAGCTTCACCTCACCGTGAGCTAACTAAGATCATTACCACTCACTTGGTAATAATCATGGTCACATTTTCCTCACCACAAGGTGCCATCGCTATACTATCTTATGAATGATACGATGGATTATCCTGTGCTAAGCCATCGTTAATATTCCTAAGAATCATCGCTAGGAATATATCCAAGCCTCATCGCTTAGGACTTGTCCAAGATTCATCACGAGGACTGCTTAAGCCTCACCACTTTGGGTCATCCAAGCCTCACCGCTTAGGGTGTATCATTCATAAATACCTAGTTATTGCCTCACCATAACTCAACCATGATTGGGTATATCTTGACTCAAGCTTAGGACTAATATGGCTCTAAATTCATGCGAAAAAATAAATAACCCTTCCAATCCAACAGTCTTAACATTTAAAAATGTCTCTTCAAAAGAAAATAGAAACGCTAAACAATAATTAAATAACACTTTGCTAGATTATGAATTTAAATACTTCTTCAACCATAACACTAGAATATAGCATTTTATTTATTTACAATGAAAGGATGAAATCAACATCTAAAATAATTATAACCATATTCCATCAAATAGATCCTATCATTTGCTTCAATAACACATCCTTTCCATTTTGTAAATAATTAACTATTTCCAAGAACTTTTTTTTCAATGAGTTTACACAAGTTTTTATGAGGGGTCCTAGTCCCATCATACTGAGTGGGATTTGAACCTTGGACCTCTCAAAGAGATGCCAAAGCCCTTACCACTACAGTAAGCTTGCAACTTTATTTCCATGAACTTAATGTAAAGGAATAACTTAATTAAATCTTTCATTATTGAACAAATCTCAATAATATAACAAGAATATTTACATGACATTCTTCTCTCATCATAATCTTTGCATAGACACAATTTTCCATACAAGATATTTTCAAACTATTTCTTATTTTTTATTACAATATCACATTTCAAAATAAGTGGTCCCTAGCTTGATCTTCTTTTTCAATGCCTTCCTTTTGATAGGTCTTCTCCTACAAACTTGAATACAATTTTAGGGATTAGAACAACTCTTGAATGCATATGCAAGCTTAACATGCACTATACAAGAAAAACAAACTACAATGCAAGAGCTCCAATATGTAAAGCAATACCATGTAAAAACATTGAGAGAATCCCATACTTCTATCGAATTTGGATTCCTTAGCTACTCAAGCCTCATCCATTTCATAGAAATATAATGTTAATCCAAACCTTTCTTCTTCTATCATTCCATACATTGTTATATTAAAGAAAATCAAACCAATCCTTATATCTTGTAATATTGATAAACTAATTATATCCATGTTTTCCATAAATTCATATTGACTAACAAGTAACACATTGATTAATCAAAGATAAAAAAAAGTCTAAAAAATTTATAGTTCCAAGACCTATAACCATTAATCGATTATATAATTAATAAATCAACATATTAAAAAAAAAGAAAAACAGAGATTTTCCATAACTAATTAATAGCTTCATTCCTATGACCACTATCAATTAATTACATAAATATCTAATTTGTTGGCCTATTATTACTTTCTTAACTGGTCATAAAGAAATCAATGAGACTCTTTTGGTAATGTAGCGCTAATAATTCATATATATTTTTTGCCATACTAAATTTCAACAATACATTCTTTTCAATTCTATCTAAAGGCTACCGCCTGACAGAACCAAAATATCGCAACCCTATAAGCACGTTGTCACTAAAAATGTTGAAAGATACGTAGCACATAAACCCTACTATAACATCATTTTCTATAAGGTATTTCAGCAAAGAGTTGCCTTATGAGATTTGGGTTACCTTATTAATGTTTAGTATGAATGCAAGCTATTGCTTTACAAACCCATACGTTCTACAAAAAGGTTCGCAATATAAAAATAACTACAACACATAGTAAACCCATTCAACACGTCACAACCAAAATAAAACCACTTATATCTTAATAAGGGTTTCCTAATAATCATCTATTTTTAATTATCTTACTTTATCTTTGTCGCAACAACAATAGACACCACCATTATATTTGCAATTCTAGAGGGTTCTTTTTACAAAGGATTCCCTGCTAAAGATTACTTGACTGACATAAGTTGCTACTGTAATTCCATAGAATACCCAAGGAGAAAAGTGCTTTAGAATACTCGTATCATATAGGGGTGGCATATTGGATTAGGAAAACTAATCGTAACTACAAGCAGCAAATTTTCACTCTTATCTAAGAAATACAACCTTGCATATTCTATTATCATTGCATGAATAGAACTGAGGGGCAAACCTTGTAGGCAAACTTCTCATTAAACATAAATATACAGGCTGAGGCATCTAAACAAGATCACAATCAATAATAAAATAATAAATATTCTATGTTAGAAACCAACATAATGCATTTCACAAAATGCGCTTTTAGACACTCAACAAAGTGATCAAATATACAACCAAACAACATTAAGAATGTGAATCATTCAAAAAACAATACATATTCTTATCCATATAGAGAACATTTCACTCATACACCTCTCACCCAAGCCAAATTAAAAATAGGTATTCGAGTTTATGCGAAAATCCTTTTTAGCAAAAACTCTAACAAAATAAGTCTTCCAAATATGATTTAGAAGTTTTCTCTAGATTACCCCTTTTAAATTCAAAGCATACTAGAATCATAACCAAGAATAATGAAAGAGAATAAATTATAACTTGACAGAAATAGCAAGCACAACCTTCAGATCTTGAATCTCCTCTACTTTTCCTCTCACTAGCGATACCAAAACTTGACAACCTAGAGAAAACATATAGAACTTTGGAGGAAGAAGATCAAAGGTTATGAGCAGTTTCTTGGTTCCTTTCCATGCATGCTTTCCACCCATTTTCTTCCACCATGGCATTCCAACTTGTTATGAAAAAGGGTAACACTTCATAATTTATGTTGCAAAGATTCCAAAATTGCCTACTTTCCATTATTCCAAAAATAACATCTTTCCAACATTATTAAAATATGAACTTTATTCATATTTATTAAAATGTACCCCCTTTTACAAGGTAACTTTTAAAATGCTTAAGTTTCAGTAGTTTATCTTCGATGGCCCACAGAGGGTTTGTTGCTTTTGTTGTAAATTGGTTGGGAGCTCTTCCCTTAATCATCTTCTTCGTTTAAAAGGTTATGATATCCTTTCAAAACCCCTATTCACCAATAATAATAAAAATTAAAATGCTTACATTAATTTTACTACTGCTCTTAAGCCTAGAATTAATTATTAAATCACTTATTCATTTCATTAATTCAATATTAATTTTTTTCTAATGCTTTTGTTAATTACTAAAATTAGGATAATATAATAATAATTAAATTAATTACTCACATAATTACTTTAATTAATATATCAAGTGGCATTAGCTCAACCAATTATATTCCTCAATATTTAAGGATGAGATCAAGGTTCAAATCTTGTCAAGCGATACATGGATAATATCCAAGCTTTATTGTAATACCACTATGTGGTCATGATGTAATACAAGTGAGACCCATTTCAATCCCAACCAACTGAAAAAAAAATTAATACCGAATGTTAATATTAACCATTAACATCAATATTTAATATTTTTAAGTATTAATAATACTAGCATTATTATTAATACTTCATTTGATAAATCATTAACCAAACAAATTTCATATTCCAAAATACATACAACAACACAAGGGCTCTTGCTAAGTCATCCTTGCCCAAACTAAGATACAATCAAAATATGCACAAACAATATTTTTCCTTAAGTAGGAGGATTTACGATAACTGTAATGTTATCACCTGCCTACTAAGGATCCCCTAAGCATAGAGTAAGGGCTCTTTGACTTTATAGAAATCTCCTTGCATGATGATGCATTTTTAGTCAAACATACATAAATGCAAGATGGAGAATAAACTCTAGGATTTTAGGATCGATTATTTTGACTAGAGGAATTGTTTCAACCCACTTGGTGAAATATTCAGTAGTAATGATAAATGTGTATTGTCCAAATGAAGGCAGTGATATTTTTTCCATGAGATCAAGATCCCATTGTGAGAAAGGAAACACATACTGTATAGGTTGGAGGGCCTGGGAAGGTACATGGGATAAATTGGTATGATGTTGGCATTTAAGACACTTTTTTATGTATGCATAATAATCATGTTTCATAGTGGGCCAATAATATCCCATACGTAAAACACATTTTGTGATGGTCATCCCACTAAAATGACCACCACATGTGCCATCATGAGATTGAGATATGACCTAGTTGGCTTTGCATGGTTCAAGATAACAAAGAAGGATACCATCATAGCTACAACAACAAAGCACATCCCCCAAGAGAGTGTATCACATGGCTTTCTATTTAAATGTTTATTTGGAAACAAAAGGTAAGTCTATGGGGAAAAAACCAAGTTTAAGATAATTCTCAACCTACAAAAACCAAGTATTATAAGGTTCTTCCTAGATAATATTAATAATTGGTTCATCCTTGGATAATTTATTAGCAAGAGTCAATTGCGAGTGTCATGATATATACATGGGTGACATTGTAAAATGGATTCTATGGAATTAGACAACTGAGATAAGCCATGGTATCAAAAAAGTAATTTGTTGACCATGGAGAGGCTTCAATATCATACCATTCAAAATGTGTTAACAACTCATTGATAAGTTGCTTGTATACATTGAGGATGGGATATTTGCATTGATAAATTCTCTTTACTTGATTGAAAATAAGGAGGGAGTTTCCAATAATTTTAAAGTGCTTAATGCACATACTCATAAAAATTGTTAAGCCAAGGATAAGTGCTTCATACTTGGAATTATTATTTGTGCAAGGAAAATTGAGTTTAAAGGAGTAGGGAGTAGAAGCCCCTTATGGTATAAATAACATGACTCAATGTTTATCCCTTGTTTGTACTTGGAACCATCAAAGAAAAGAGTGAGATCAACTTGCTCTTCAGATTTGACATGGTCTTCTTGCTGAAAAATATTGAAGATAGAGTCATCAGGAAGCTCAATGATAAGATTTTATCATCAATGAGTGGAGCCTCTGCAAATTTGATCTACAATGACTTGACCCTTAATGGATTTTTGACTAATCAATTCAATATTGAATTTCATGAGTATAATCCACTTGGCAATTTAGTTGTTATAAGTGTGACTCATCATATAACATAGTAGATTTTCTTTTGCAATGACATCAGTAGTATGATGAAGCATATAATAATGAAGCTTTTTGGTAGCAAAGAAAACTATCATATGAAGCTTCTCCACATAAATACCAAGATACGGCTAATATAATAGACAACTTGCTCTCAAATGTTTTTATTATTTTTGGCGAGCATTGTTCCTATAGCAAAGTCAATAGTGGATATATACAAATGTAAATGAATTCCTAACCTAGGCAGGGCCAAGATTGGTGGAGAAGAAAGATAGTGCTTGATGTCATCAAAAGCCTCTTGACATTTGATAGTCCAATTGAACATTATCCCCTTTTGTAAAATATGGTTAAAGTGCCTACATTTATCCAATAACTGGGCTATGAAGCAACGGATGGCCTAAATATTTCCCTATAAACTCCTTAATTTTTTAAAATTACAAGGATGCATGTCAATAATGGTCTTCACTTTATTGCGATCTACTTTGGTACCCCTTTGGGAGACAATAAACCCCATAAGTTTTCCCAAGGTAAAACCAAAGACACATTTCTTGGGATTAAGTCTAACATTATGCTATAAAATATAGTAAAAAAAAATTCCAAAATATTGACGTGCTCATGGCACATTTTGGATTTGGCCAATAAATCGTTGACATAGTCTTCAATGATTTTTTACATGTAATCATTAAATATATGTCATTGCACATTGGTATGTGGCTCCAGTATTTTTGAGGCCGAATGACATGACCTTGTAACAAAATATCCCCCATGGTGTGGTGAAAGAAGTCTTGTGTTGGTCATCAAGATTAACATGAATTTGGTGATATCCTGAGAAACCTTTCACGATAGAATGCATTTTGTAGCTAGCAGTAGAATCCACAAGTGTGTCAATGTTTGGGAGAGGAAAATCATCCTTTGAACATGCTTTGTTAAGATTACAAAAGTTTATGCAAATGTGTATTGCTCCATTGGGCTTGCCAATGAGAATCATATTGGAGATCCACTCTCGATAGTCTATGGATTGTATAAATCACACATTTAAAAAATTTTGTAGTTCTTCTTTGACCATCAAGTCAATTGTGGGATGTAACTTTCATAATTTTTGTTTTATCAGCTTGGAATTAGGACTTAGGGTAAGGTTGTGAACCACAAGATTAGGA
The DNA here is from genome assembly GCA_028583015.1 of Wollemia nobilis. Taxonomy (NCBI): domain Eukaryota; kingdom Viridiplantae; phylum Streptophyta; class Pinopsida; order Araucariales; family Araucariaceae; genus Wollemia; species Wollemia nobilis. Next base: position 2,019,443 of record JAQPPZ010016833.1, on the reverse strand, counting down.
TCCAATCCAAGCATATATTTGTAAGACCAAGAAAATATAGTTTTATATTTAGTGATAAGGGCATTGAAATGCTCACACTCTTTAGAATATAATTTTTTTCTAAACTTTAAGATATGGGGGTTAGTGGGGTTGAGACTAATATAAATGTTGAAATTTTCTTTGACAAGCATGTGAGATCCATCCTCTAGTTGATGGGATGTGGGAATTATATGTAGATTATATACCACATTCTCAAGAAAAATGGGCTTTGAGCCATTGACTTATGTGTAGAAAATAGAGGTGAAAGGATAAGAAGGAGGAAGGTAGGTGTTGGAGCATTGTAGCAATTGCATAGTTGGCAAGAAATCTAAGGGATAGGGATGGGAATGAATCTATTCAAATTTTATGATGCTAATATATATCCAAAAACACATGTAGGAGCAGATATAGGGAAAATTTAGGAAAAGAGATCGACAAAGATTATATTGATAGTGGGTTGGTGAGAGGATGACAAGGAATTACTAGAAGATGAGATTTATGATGTCTACTCTAGAGAAAAAGTTGATGAAAGGTGGGGGGATGAGGATACAAATTAGTAGGCATTTGTAGAAGTAATATGATAGGAGGATAATAAAAGGGTGGACCTATAGGATACCTTCCTGAAAGTAGCACCAAAAGGATAGGTATTGGAATGGAAAATTGGTGAACAAAATCATTATTATTATTTGACAAATTAGAGATGGGTATGATAGGGGTAAATATTTCCTTGGAGCTATCAGAAGCAATTTAAATTATATCAAAATGCCCATCAATCCCATCATCTAAGATGTTTATTGAAAATACATGGATGGTTGCAACTTGGAGCCATTTTGGAGGAAGCAAATGAGCATATTCAAGATCGATATATTCATCGAAATAATCCTCCTCTAGGTCAAGAGTAATTTATTGAAGATATTTTTCAAGAAGAACCATCGACAAGTATTTTTTATATCCTAGACCTACTTTGTTTTTGGGTAGTTGATAAGGAGGTTCAACACATAAGCATGGACCCTGCTCATATCGACCTAGACCAAATCCATGTCATTTAAAATATTGGAAATACTACATGGTAAAGGATGGGTTGGACAAATAATTGATGTTGCCATAAAATGGTACTATAGACTCTTTAGAAATAAGTTAAGAGGAATTATTGAGTCTCCCATATGAAAAATTGGTATGACTAGTTGAAGAAACTATGGGGACAATAGTGCCAATATTTAAAGGAAAGTCACAAGGGTGACTAAAATCCTTGATTGACTCAATAATAGGAGAAGAAATATTAACCTTATGTACAAAGTACTCCCTCAAACTAGGATTAGACATATATATAGATACATGAGAGGAAACTTGATTAGATGATTGGATGGAATACTCTGAGTTATATGGGATGGAGGATGAGGAAGGCTCCATGGAAAAGGATGGTGACTCAGATGAATAGAAGGAAGATGAAGGAGCAAATTGAGAAGATGATGTGGAAGTATGAGAGGCCATCAAAATAGCCAAAATAGAGGAGGGACCAGTCTGATAGGATGTTATAATAGGGGAAGTGGATGAGGTAGGTGGAGAATTTGTTGTAGTCTATCCATTAGCTGAGGTAGAGGTAGATGGAGGGATATTTGCAAGTCGAGAGTCATATTATGCAGCATGCTGCTCCCAGGATTGACACTCTTGAAGAGTGGTGGAGGGAATAAATGAAGTAAGAGTATGGGATGCAATACTAGGTAGTGATCATGAAGAAAGAGGATATAGATTTTGTGATGGAGGATATGGACAAAGTGGGACATAGGGAGGGGTAGGTAAAAGGGGAGGATGAGAGGAAGAAGATCAAATTTTGGCTACAGATGAAGAGGGGAACCTAGGAGAAAGGGAAGCAACATGTGGAGGAGAGTGTCCATAGAAATGTGGATGAAATGCAGGTTGCAACAATAGGGTTGATGAAAAATGAGGATGAGTTGGTTGGATAGATGATGGAGAATTTTTTACCAATGGTATGTATAGGATGAAATATGAAGAGGTCGGTTGGAGAGTAGGAGTAGATTGCACAATTATGAAGGTGATATATGTAGATGATAATGTAGGCTTTTGCAATAAAGAAACCATATTGCAATAATTACAGGGTTCATCATCAATAGGAATGCAATGTACGCATCCATCATGAACATGCTTAAGACAATGATGTATAGTACTTGGCACACACTGCATGTATTGAATCCATGGGTTCCCAAGAAGTAAACTATATTGCATATCATATTCAATGACATGGCATAAGGTGTGGGTGGTTTTTACACCCACCTAGATGAGTAGGATGATTGTACCCAATATGGAGCATAATGCATCATTTAAATCCCACAAGGTGAAGGTTGAAGTGCCAAGATGTGATGGAGAAATTTTAAGATGTTTAAGGGCAACTGATGAGATAATATTAATTGAACATGCTTAAATATTTTTATCCATACACGTTATTATGTGCATTAGGGGGTTGGGTCCCTCTATTGAAATATTCTTAATTTCATAGTTATAAAATGTGATGGAAGATGACATGCATGTCTTCACATTTTTTATAAAATTGGCAAAGGCATTAGGGTCTTGAGTTTGCAATTTGATGGCTTTCAAAATATCAATAAGAGCTTCCTTATGTGGGGGAGATTGTTGAATGAGATCATAAATGGATAATCTAGTTGATGCCATTTTGGAACTATGGGCAAGCCAGTTCTTTAAGCATAAGATAATTCATCCTTGAGGAGGCACAGTTGGCATAGGTGGAGGTGATAAAGTTAATGGTGGGGGCACACTTTGAGGGTCATTTTGTGGATATTTCTTAGTGTAACGTTGATTCCTAGTAATAATATTAACCATACCCACAAAACCTTGGTGAGATGAGATATTATTGACATGATTAATTTGGTTAAGTGTACCTGTAGAGGTCGAAGCACCAGTATATTTATGTGCAATCTTATATTGTGGCAAAGGATTTTGATAAATTCCAAGGTGTTGGTTAGGAGGGGCTAAAGGATTGTCAATAGTAATATCCCCTTGAGCTATTATATCTTGTACCAAGTTCTAAAATTATAAACAATCATTGATATCATGACCCTTTTGGTGATGGAACACACAAAAGTGATGTGTTTTGTACCATTTTGGTTTAGGCTTATTAGGATATTTGGAATTAATTTTTTGAAAAGCTATCACTTGTCCTCATATAATTTTTGAAATATGGTCAACAAAGACTCTAAAAGTGGGGTAAGTTGTGGGAAGGATGAGAAGGGTGATGAGTGGTGGACTATAAAGAAGATAAAGGATTGGTTGGTTAAGAGGGTGGTTGATGAGCCTAATATGTAAGTTGCAAAGGTTGAGCATTAGATTGTATAGGCATTGTAGGAGCGCTCAACATGACTTGATTGACTTGGGAAGGCTTGGATTGGTTGTTGTTATTGGATTTTTTGGACTTATTGGGATACTCTTTTTTATTAATTTTAATTTTCCCTTCTTGTACTTTGATATATTTTATTATTTTCCCTTAGACATAGCTTCCTCAAATGTGTAATAATGTTGCATTTGTAATGGTAGTGAGATATGTTTGGCACAGCTTTGAGTGAATAATTTGACCAATTCAATATAAGGGATTGAGAATGTCAATTCATTGATGGCATTCCTACATCTATTGACATAATCATTTATGGGTTCATCCTGAAATTGGTAAAGATTATAAAGATCAAACAAAGAGGTCCTCTTCCTAATGTTGATGGAAACATTTTCAAAGAAGAGATTTACTAGTTACTCGAAGGAGTAAATGCCATGCTGTGGCAAATGCTTATACCAACCAAGGTATGTTCCCTCAGGGATAGAGGAAAATTTTACAATATGAGAGGATCATATTCATTGCTAAGATAGTATGTGTTAATGAATTTTTCTATATGCTCTTTAAAATCCTCTTTTTCTTTGAATTTTTTGAACTTGGGCATCTCAAAACGAAAGGGATAAGGGATAATATATACTAATGGATGTATGGTTTGACTGTGTAATTAGCTAAGGGTAGGTTTTTGATGACCTAAAGAACCTGATTGCAATTATAAATGCTAAACACAATTCACCAATATTTTTATCTCATTTTGAGAATCTGAGGATGCTTGAGGAGGTTCAACCAATGGATCGAAATGGATGATTTTAGGAGTGTAATGATACAAAGATGCATAAGGATAATAAGGATGAGGGGGTTCATATGGATGAGGAGGATAGACCACATGGGGCATATGCGATGAGGAAGGGGGTGGGTAATGAGGTGTAGGTTGAAAGACTTATGAAGTATGAGGCGTATATGTAGGTGGTGTGTTCATTGAATGAGCTTGAGGAGGATTGGTTTGATGGTAATTATGAGTGGTGTTGTGGCTGATCCACAACACACCCCAAAATTGGGGACCCACCTTTTTTGCAGGCTTTCAAAGAAAATCTCAGTCACCCAGATGCTAAAAATCAAGAAAAAGGGGCAAAATTGCACTAAGGAAAGAAAGTGTCGCGATATCGCGACATGTCGCTCCGTCGCTGGCAAAAATGAAAAGTTGTCACGATATCGCGACATGTCGCTCCGTCGCTGGCAAAAATGAAAAGTTGTCGCGATATCGCGACATGTCGCTCCGTCGCTGGCAAAAATGAAAAGTTGTCGCGATATCGCGACATGTCGCTCCTGTGCTGCCAGAATGAAAAAGTGTCGAAATCGCGACATGTTGCTCCATCGCACCGAGAGAAGAAAGAAAAATGAAAAGGTGTCGAAATCGCGACATGTTGCTCAGTGGCCGAGAGGAGAGAGAAAGGCAAAATGAAATTTGTCGTGATTTCACGACGTATTGAGCTACCACTGCTGGGAATGAAAAGTGTCACGATTTCACGACGTGTTGCTGTAGAAGTTGTACGGATGAAAATAGCATAGCGATTTCGCGACATGTCACGTTTTCGCTGCCAAATACAACAAGGGCAGCCCGAAGCAAGATAGCGTAGCGATTTCGTGACGTAAAGTTGGCAAAGTGCACAAGAGTGAAAAACGTCGAAATCACGGAAAATGGGTAAGGAAGGGGGGGAGGTGAAATCGTGAAGAGATTGAGCGAAGAGGCATGAAGTGTGAAAAGCATCACGAAATCGTGACAAGATCGAGCGAAAGGGTCCAAAGCAAAAAATGTCACGAAATCATGACAAAAAGAGCGAAAGGGCACAGAATGAAAAATCGTCACGATTTAACGGTAGGTTGCGGCCCAGTTGTACGGAACGGAAGGGGCGTAGCGATATCGTGACAAAAATCAGCAAAGGTGCATGAAGCATGAAAATGGTCGCGAAATGACAGAATCGACAAGAAGGCATGAAGCACGAAAATGGTCGCGAAATCGCGACAGAAAGCAGCAAAGCAGTACGAACGAAAAAGCGTCGCGATTTCACGACGAAAAGCTGGCCGAGGGCACGAAGTGAGAAAATGTCACGATTTCACGACAGCATGCAGCGAAGGTGCCCGAAATTGAAAAACGTCACGATTTCACGACAGGCTACGGGCAAATGGTACGGAACGAGAAAGGCGTCACGATTTCGTGACATGTCACGTTTTCGCTGGGCAAGAAGGCAAAGAAGCTGTTGGCCGAAAAACGTCGCGATATCGCGACATGTCTTATTTTCGCTGCGCAAGAGGAGAAAGAAAGCTGTTGGTCGAAAACGTCGCGATATCGCGACATGTCGCGTTTTCGCGGTGACAGTAAGGGGCAGCATTGCATGCTATTTTTGGTCATGATTTTCATGGAGCCATTACAGAATGTGCTGGAAACGTAGAACACATGGCATACAGGTGTCAGAGTTGCAGAAGCGTTACATGCAACGAAATATTTCGCACGTTTCGGCATCGAGCATGAATCAAAAGCAACGAAAAGGCGAGGAATTTGAAAGGTCGCATGCTGGAAGGTGAAACGAAGCGACACAGGGAGAACCGAAGAGCCGTTTCAGTTAGTATAAAATCAAAAGCACGGATTGATAGAAGGGTTGGAAATTGCTGCTTGCAGAGTTGCAGAGACAAGGGCTTCATGCCATTCTGGGCCTGCACTTGGGCAATTTCCTTCATTTGTTCTAGATTTGTAATACCTGGAACATTCTGTTATTGTAACTGATATACCATTTAATACAGAAATACAGAGAGTTGACATCTTATTGATAAGAAAGAAGGAGTCATTATGCATGCAAGATTTAATGTTTTATTTTCCCTTTCAGATTTCTAGGCTTTTAGGTGAAGTTTAATGCAAATGTTTTTGGTTGCTTCATGCGAATGCCTAAAATCTGAAATTGCAGTAAAAAACCCCAGAAACCCGCACCTAGCTTATCTGGATTGTGCGAATTTGCAGGTTCAATAGGTTAGGTTGCATGCAGAAAACCTCATTATCTTCGGTTTTGTCAATTTGAGATGACAGCATTCTGGATGTAGTTTAGTTTTATTTCTCTTTATTTGCATTTCTTTTATTTCAATCCTTTATTTCATTCCTGTATTTTTATTACAGTCATTTAAATAAATAACTGAAAGCTCATCAAAATCCAAGATTAGAATAGATTTATTCATTTTGAGTCCACTGTAAATTCAAATTAAAGTAAACTACAGTGCCCCTTGTTAACATCTACTTGCAACCCTAAGGTGTTCCCAGCAATTACATTGAACAACATCATTGGTGTTAAAGAACCAACATAACAGGAACCTTGGAGAAATTACTTTCTTTGCAAGCAGAGGATTTTGGGACTCAGATCCTACCGGAGAGTGTGCTTTCACAATTGGGTGAAAACACCACTCAACAGATTGGCGCTAGAAGGAGGGCCCGAATTGGTTTACTTTATTTTGATTTTCATACATGAATAATATCTTTTTGATTTAATTTTCAAATCATCTTTTAAAACTCACAAACAGCTAAACTGCAGCTTTTGTTTTCTTTTGTTGCAGGTTTTGCTTTGAAATAATCGAGGGTTTCATCAGGCAGGCTGGACCCACCGCATCGTATTGCGACCAGGTCCCAAACAACCGGGGAAACCATTTTTCATGACCTTACTGGTACTCCCAAGAATAAAACCAAGCAAGTCGTAAGTTCACCAGTCACAAAAGACCTGTTTTCTCCAGGAACATCGAGTGGACTTACGCCAGTAATATCAGTTGCCCCTAGTGTGCCTATAGTCAGTAATATTTCTACTGCTATTGTAGGTTTGTCTTCATCAATTTTGAGTCAAATGGCTCAAGCTCCAGTAGCTCCTTGGTATGGAGCTAATAATACTCCTTTGAATATTGCTGGGGATATCCATGAAATCCCCAAGAACATTGAAAGATTTCTGCCTAAATACAAACCAGATGGCCCAAGAACAGCAGAAGAACATATCCAAGCCTATAGGGATGTTTTAATTAGGCTGCAAGTTCAATATGAAGATGTGGCCTGCAGACTTTTCCCCATGAGCTTAGATCCAATAGCATATGAATGGTATATATGCTTGCCAACTGGTTCAATCACTTCTTGGACACAAATGGAAAATGCCTTTGTTAATCAATTTAGGTCACCCTTGGATCCCGCAACTATTTACAATCAGTTTATTACATGCAAAAGGGGCCAAGGGGAACCGATCAGAATGTTTAATCAGAGATTCCAAAAGTGCTATAATAGAGCAGTTCGGCATTTTGCCATCGATCCCGCAGTGGCTTTACAGATATATTTTGGGGCATTGGACCCCATGACAGCCATGTTTGCAAGACGCAATCCTCAAGTCACCACGCTGGCTTTGGCCTATAATGAAGCCATGACTATCGAGCAGCAAATGACACCACAAGGCTACGGGTTTACCCAGATGCCTATGATGGGACAGGATGCTCCATATGGTCAAGCTCCCTTGGCAAATCAAATCATGGCACCACAAATTCCAAAGCATGAACGCCTTCCCATATCAGCAGTCGTATCCACCAGCCCCAGCATATGCACCCATTCCAATCCAACCAATCACATCCATTCCACCTGTCCTCGCATTTTTGTAGAATAGTCAATCAACTATGCAAGGAACTAGCCAAGTCAATCCTCAAGCCATAGTTCCTTTTCCAAATCCAACCCCGATTCAAAGTGTCAATCCATACGGGAATCAAATTCCTCATAACCCGACCCAAGTTTTGAATCAAGACCCCATCAATTATGCGAATCCAACGGGGGTTAACAACAATGTGATTCCACCGAAGGAGATTTATTCGAAGTCGAAGAGCTCAAGAAATTAGTTCATAAACTGAGCAATGACAGGGTTCAACAACAGAAGTATGAGTCCCATGCCCCTCACCCAAATCAAAATTTTAACAATAGAGGGAGGCACTGGAACACCAAGCCAAACAATGGGGGAGTTCCCGCTCCCATTGCTAATCAACTAGATACTTCTGCAGGACCTAGCCAATCCAATTCTCTTTTGAATCTTTCAGATTTGGCATGGGAAAGGGGGTGCAGGTTGCACAACACAAAAGAACACAATGAGAGGAATTGTCCTGAGATTGCTAGATACACTCATTGTCTTCAAGCACAAGTTGATGATTTGGAACTGGTATCAAATGAGGGTCCACCGCAACATCATGATGATAATATTATGGTGATGGAAACTGTATACCATCAAGAAGGTGAGAGTGAGGAAGAAGAAGACGAAATTTTGGAACAGGAGGTGCAAGCTTTTCGAGATTTCAGAAAGGGGAATCATGGATACCATTTGAGAAGTAAATCTAAAGCCCCTAAAACCTCATCAACACCTCCAAACAATTCTATTCTTCCTCCGGATACTAAGGCAAATAATAATCCTCCCCCTCCACTCAGAAGAGAAATGTCTAATGACGTGCATAAGACAGTCAAATTCGAAAAACCAAACTATGACATAGTGGAGGATCTAAAGAAGTCCAAATCTAGCCTTTCATTCTTGGACGCGGCTAGATTGCCTGGCCAAAAGGAGGCGTTGATAAAGGCTCTGAACTCACCTGATCAAATGTGGAAAGGAAAAGGAGTTGAATCCCATCTGATTTTGCGAAAGGAGAGAAGGGATGTCCCGCCATTCTTACTGACTCTGAGAATTGCGGGTAAGAATTTGCATAACTGTTTGGTGGACACAGGTGCCACGAGCAACCTCATGCCTTCGAAGATATGCCAAATGCTGGGTCTGCAACCTGTTTCATCCAAATGCAAAGTCCTGCAACTGGACAGATCAGAGGTAAATGTGGTAGGGACTCTATATGATGTCAAGATTCAATTGAATTCTGAACCCAGGGTCCAGCAGGTTGTAGACATTCTGGTGGTTAATATCCCAAGTAGGTATGGAATGTTACTTGCGAGGGATTGGATGAAAACTCTGAATGGCTATTTTTCAACAGACTGCTCACATATGTGGCTACCATGGAAGGGAATTGCAAACCAAATCAGAGTGGAAAATGAACCGAGGCTTAAGGAGATTATAACAGATTTTAACAAGCCGAATGAAGTTCAGTTTTCTGAGCCAGAACTAGGAGTTTATGCACTTGATGTTGAGGAAGCTGCTGAAGAGCCTAAAGAGGAGGCGTGTCATGGTGGCTCTTCTGAGGAAAATGATTACACGTGGTTGCTCAGGTTCGATGGATCAAAATCTAGACAGGGAGCAGGAGCTGGAGTCGAGCTCACTGGTCCAGGAGGTAAACCATTATTAGTTGCTATACAGATTGCAATTTCCTTGCACGAACAATGTGGCAGAATACGAAGCATTGATCTTTGGTTTACGTCTAGCATTGAGCAAGCATGTTAAATGCTTGAAGGTTTTGGGAGATTCTGAGTTGGTAGTCAAGCAAATCAAAGGACAGTATACATGCCGTGACAGGAGACTAAGCCTTTATAGAACTAGGGTTATGGACCTCATGGAGGAGTTCGATGCATTCAATATAGCCCTTATTTCTAGAAAAGGAAATCGAATAGCAGACTCTCTTGCAGTCGCCGCGGGCATGTTAAACCCGGTTGATATAAAAAGATGTAAAAAGTTTTCCATTGAACTGGTTCCTTGTCCATCAATACCCGATAATGTAAAGAATTTCCAGGTTTTTGAAAGTGACAGACACATTTTCAAATTTGTCACGAACTCGGGTATTTTTGAAAATCAGGTGATTGATGAGGAGCAAAGGTGGCAAGATGAAACAGAAAATGAAATTGAAACTGCGTATCAATCCAACAAAATTCCTAAAGACGTGGTTTCATTGGAAAAGATGTTCGACATGGGATGCAAGACCAAGAAAGGAGAAAGAGTCCCACTCCCTAAAGATGCATGTGATTCAATTAATCTAGGGAGTGCAGACAATCCAAAGGAGGTGTACATTGCAAAGGCATGTACAGATGAAGAAAGGAGCAACATAATGCAGGCATTGAAGCATTACATAGATTGCATTGCTTGGAATTACAATGAGCTAAAGACATACAACCAAGACATTATCACACATACCATCCCTTTGAAGCCAGACTCCAAGCCTTTTAGGCAAAGACAGTGAGTTGTTAACCCGCTATTGGAGCCTTTGATCGAAAAGGAGGTTAAAATATTATTGGAAGCGAAAATCATTTTTCCTGTTAGGCACTCAACCTGGGTTGCTAACCTCGTTCCAATAAGAAAAAAGAGTGGAGAGATTAGGTTGTGCATAGATTTTCGAAATCTTAATAAAGCCTCTCAAAAGGATAATTATCCATTGCCATCAATCGATGAAATTCTACAAATGGTAAATGGATCTGAAATGATGTCCTTTCTCGATGGGTATTCTGGATACAACCAAATTCTTATACATCCAGATGACAGGATGAAAACAGCCTTCACTACCAAGTGGGGGACATTTGCATATAAGAGAATGTCGTTCGGACTGTTAAATGCTGGTGCAACTTTTCAACGCGCCATGGATTATGCATTCAAAGGGCTCATAGGCAAATGTATCATCGTGTATGTGGATGATATCCCAGTTTTCTCGAAGAAGAGAGAGGACCATGTCAAAGATTTAAAGAAAGTGCTTCAAAGATGCAGAGAACATGGAATTTCCTTAAATCCCAAAAAGTGCATTTTCGGAGTAACGAAGGAAAATTGCTTGGTCACATCATTTCAAAAGAGGGCATATCCATCGACCCAGAAAGGATACAAGCTATCCAAAACTTACCTCTCCCGAGTAGTAAAAAAGAATTGAGATCTTTCTTTGGGCAAGTTAATTTTGTGAGGAAGTTTATCTCTAGCTTTGCTGAGATAGCCAAACCTCTGAACAAGATGCTTAAGAAAGATGTGGATGTAAAATGGAACGAGGAAAGTAGGGTGGCCTTCCAGAACATCAAAGATGCCATTTCCAGAGCCCCTGTCCTTATAAGTCCAGACTACTCCAAGCTTTTCTATATTTATGCTTTTGCATCATAACACTCCTTTGCGAGTGTCTTAACCCAAAAAGGCGAGGATAGTGCCGAAAAACCCATAGCATTTTTAAGTGCCCCCTAAAAGATGCTCAATTAAGGTATTCAATCCTTGATAAGCAAATGTACGCACTTTTTAAAACGGTGAAAAAATTTAGGCATTACATTGTGCACAAGCAGAGTTATTGCCATCGTGCCTCGACTCGTTGTTAAGACCATGTTTTTACAAAATGAACTAGGTGAGAAAAGAGGGAAATGGATTTCCACCATCCAAGAATTTGATCTCGAAATCCAACCTATGAAACTAGTTCGAGGACATGGACTCGGCGAAGGCGATCGCAGAAAATAATCCGCAAATAACGTGCCAATACTCGAATACAGAATACATTGCTAAGGATGACTCGGTATGTTGATATTGTGCAATTTTTATTGAATGGTAAGTGTCCTTCTAATCTGAATTCAACCCAGAGAAGAGCTTTAAGGCTTAAGTCTATCAATTATCTGATGAAATCTGGTGTTCTTTACAGGAAGAATCATGAAGGTATCTACCCGAGGTGCTTGAACAAAGAAGAAGCCGCCAGGGTGTTGCAGGAATTTCACGGGAAACATGGAACCGGTCATGGTGCGGCAAATGCTAAAGCACATCAAATCCTGAGAGCAGGATACTACTGGCCCCATATTTTCAAAGATGCACATGCCCATGTACGATCTTGTCATATCTATCAAGTGGCTGCCAATAGAGAAAGAAATGCAGCCATGCCGTTACAACCTGTAGTTGAAATGAGACCATTTGCACAATGGGGACTAGATTTTATTGGGGTTATTAACCCAAATTCTTTTGATTCCCATAAATTCATATTGACAGCTACAGATTATCGTACAAGGTGGACATAAGCGATTCCTACTAAACATGCCACCACAGACGTTGTAATTAAATTCCTTGAGGACCATATTATAACAAGATTTGGAATGCCCGATTCTATTGTCAGTGACAATGGTAAAGCTTTTATTTCTACACAATTTGCAGATTGGGCATATGATAACAAAGTGAGCTTAAAGTTTGCATCTAATTATTATCCTCAAGGAAATGGTTTGGCCGAATCTTCAAATAAGAATTTGTTGAATACCATTAAGAAGTTGCTGGAAAAGAACCCTCGGGACTGGCACAGCCAATTGAAGTTTGCCCTTTGGGCAGATAGGACCAGAGTGAAAGAATCCATAGGGAATACTCCCTATCATTTGGTCTATGGGCAAGACCCGATATTTCCTGCAAATTTGAAGTTGCAGACCTTACATTTCATACAAGAGTACTTGGGGACAGATGATCAAGTTGAAGCCAGGTTAAGTCATTTGTTGCACCTTGATGAAAAGAGAGAAGAAGCCATGAATCACATGAATAAACACCAGGAAGTTATCAAAAGATGGTTTGATAGAAGGGCCAAAGTTAAATCATTCAGAATTTCAGATTTGGTATTACTATGGGACAAAAGACATGAGGAAAAAGGGAATCATCAAAAGTTTGATTGTCTTTGGTTAGGCCCATATCAGATTTCAGAGATTCTTGGGAAGAATACCTTCAGGCTAAAAACTTTAGAAGGGAGAGATTTTATGCTACCGGTTAATGGGCAGATTTTAAAGCATTATTTTAGCCCTTAGGTTGTGAGATTTTGATATTATTCTTTCGGTTTTGGTGGGGATTTTCAGTTTTTGTTTTTATTGTTTAGGATTGTTAGTCTAGCTAGGATTTTGGTTGTGGATTTGATTTCAATTGACATGTTTTGTTTATTTTGATAAAAATAAATAAATAAATAATAAAAAATATAAAAAATATATAAAAAATTTGAGATGTCAACTTATGCTTAAGGTTAGGAGAATATGAAATATTGGAATTGTCTTGTAAAAGCTCCACAAGTAACACAAACATCTTAAGTTATATTGTTTGATTTTGTGATGCATGAAAGAGTCAGTTTTGCATGACAAATCATTTCATTTGCAATTCAAGAGATAATGCATTCATGTTACATCTCACTTTACATATACATTCCATCTTAGTTGCATATGCATCTTAGGTACAAATCATTAAAGTATGTCAATCCCTCTTAGGGTTGTGTTATAACATAAATGTAAGAAGAATCCTAAGGTTGGAAACTGAGTCTTGAGATATCTAGAACCAAGCACGTCTCATACATTAAAAAGGATCTTGAGCAAAATGATCAAAACCTAACTTGGAAGAAAAGGTTGGGCGAAAGAAGTTTTTCATGTCTATCCTATTATGCAACATGATCCTTAAAACAGTGGTTTTGACCACTTCCATAGAGCTTAAAGCCTAAAATCGGAGTAGTAAGGATAGGGTTAAATCCTCATCGAACTTAGGTTGAGGATCCAATTCCCCAAAGCTTTGATTTGACCTACATGGAGTAGTAAGGATAGGGCATAAATTCTCATCTCGCTTAGGTTGAGAATCTGATTCCCCAAAGCTCTTATGTCTCATTTCATAATAAATCTTGGATTGTAAGGATCGTACTATTTGTCCTCTACAAAGGATGGGTAGTCATCCCCAAGGTCTAAGCAATAAAATTAATATTTTCCATTTATATCTAAAGTTTGGATTGGAAGGATCGTACTACATGTCCCTAGCAAGGATGGGTAGTCATCCCTAAGATCCAAGAAGTAAAAAATAAATTTTTCCCATCTCATCTTTATATTGGACTGGAAGGATCGTACTACTTGTCCTCTCGCAAAGGATGGGTAGTCATCCCCAAGGTCCAAAGAAATGAAGATAAGTTTTGGATTGTGGGGTTAGATATGCCCATGCATGGCAACATGTCTTGTCTAAAAAACAAGACCACCGATTGTCCAAAGGGTTAGACTAGCATGACCATTTCTTCCATAATTGGTTTAATTATTTTGCTCAAAGTGAGGTAATGAACTCTAAATCAGAATAGTAAGGATAGGGTTAAACTCTCATCTCGGTTGGTTGGGAGTCTGATTCCCCAAAGTTCTGATTTCACATTCACTTGCACATGGGTTCAAGATAGTAGGGACTCATAACCAACTTTGGGATATAATAAGGCAATTAATTAGTGGATCCTAAGAGGGTTTGGCAATCTTGAATGTTTGTACATGATACTAGAAGAAAGACTATGCATTTTATAAAAGCAAGATCTCCTAGCATATTCATTAGGTTACACAAATCATTCACAATCTCATATATGCATTCATGCAAAATTGACAATGGAGTGTGGATCAATTTCAAATGATAGGGAAAGAAATTCATTGCACACACTGAGCTAATACTTGATGATTCTGATGATTCATGTACTTCTGATCTTTGGGCATTTGTTTATATTGCTTATGTGCTAACTCATGTTTTTGAGTTTGTATATGTTTCAAGTTGGGTTCTTACTAAAAATGCTCAAGAGCATTTGACAGCAGAGTCGCCATTTGTTGTGGCTGATCCACAACACACCCCAAAATTGGGGACCCACCTTTTTTGCAGGCTTTCAAAGAAAATCTCAGTGACCCAGATGCTAAAAATGAAGAAAAAGGGCAAAAAAATGCACAAGTGTAGAAAGTGTCGCGAAATCGCGACATGTCACGCCATCGCCGAAAAATAGAAAAGTTGTCGCGATAATCGCGACATGTCGCTCCATCGTGGCAAAAATGAAAAAGTGTCACGATAATCGCGACATGTTGAAAGGTCAAATAGGAATGTGAAAAAAAATGAAAAGTGTCGCGATATCGCGACATGTCGATGAAATTTCGATTTCGGACGTATGAGGACTGGGATGAAAAGTGTCACGATTTGCGATGTGTGTGTAGGATGGAAAATGGTCGCGATTTCGTGACATGTAAAAAAAGGGAAAAGAAGGTGCGATTTGAAGAAAGTGAAAAAGGATGAAAAAATAAAGGGCATGAAGGAAAATGTGGATTCGAAAGAAGAAAAGTCGGAAATCGTGACAATTGAGCGAAGAGGCATGAAGTGTGAAAAGCGTCGCGAAATCGCGACAAGATCGAGCGAAAGGGTCCAAAGCACAAAAGCGTCATGAAATCGTGACAAAAACGAGCGAAAGGGCAGAATGAAAATCGTCGCGATTTCGTGAGTAGTAGGAATCGCGAAAAAAGAAAGGTGCATGAAGACGAAAATAGTGGAAATCGAAAAGAAGATGAAGAGAAAAGCGTCGCGATTTCACGATGAAAATGGCGAGGAGCACGAAGTGAGAAAATGTCACGATTTCGTGACGAAATGCAAGAAGGTGCTCGAAATTGAAAAATGTCATGATTTCGCGACAGGCTGCGGGCAAATGGTACGGAACGAGAAAGGCGTCGCGATTTCGTGACATGTCGCGATTTGGGCAAGAAGGAAAGAAGAAAAAGTCGCGATATCGTGACATGTCTTATTTTCACTGCGCAAGAGGAGAAAGAAAGCTGTTGGTGAAAAACGTCGCGATATCGCGACATGTCGCGTTTTCACGGTGATAGTAAGGGGCAGCATTGCATGCTATTTTTGGTCACGATTTTCATGGAGCCGTTACAGAATGTGCTGGAAATGCAGAACACGTGGCATACAGGTGTCAGAGTTGCAGAAGCGTTACATGCAATGGAAGATTTCGCACGTTTCGGCATCGAGCATGAATCAAAAGCAACGAAAAGGCGGGAATTTGAAAGGTCGCATGCAGGAAGGTGAAACGAAGCGACACAGGGAGAACCGAAGAGCCGTTTCAGTTAGTATAAAATCAAAAGCACGGATTGATAGAGGGGTTGGAAATTGCTGCTTGTAGAGTTGCAGAGACAAGGGCTTCATGCCATTCTGGGCCTGCACTTGGGCAATTTCCTTCATTTGTTCTAGATTTGTAAAACCTGGAACATTCTGTAATTGTAATCGATATATCATTCTAATACAGAAATACAGAGAGTTGACATCTTATTGATAAGAAAGAAGGAGTCATTATGCATGCAAGATTTAATGTTTTATTTTCCCTTTCAGATTTCTAGGCTTTTAGGTGAAGTTTAATGCAAATGTTTTTGGTTGCTTCATGCGAATGCCTAAAATCTGAAATTGCAATAAAAAACCCTAGAAACCCGCACCTAGCTTATCTGGATTGTGCGAATTTGCAGGTTCAATAGGTTAGGTTGCATGCAAAAAACCTCATTATCTTCGGTTTTGTCAATTTGAGATGACAACATTCTGGATGTAGTTTAGTTTTATTTCTCTTTATTTGCATTTCTTTTTATTTCAATCCTTTATTTCATTCCTGTATTTTTTTTACAGTCATTTAAATAAATAACTGAAAGCCCATCAAAATCCAAGATTAGAATAGAGTTATTCATTTTGAGTCCACTGTAAATTCAAATTAAAGTAAACTACAGTGCCCCTTGTTAACATCTACTTGCAACCCTAAGGTGTTCCCAGCAATTACATTGAACAACATCATTGGTGTTAAAGAACCAACATAACAGGAACCTTGGAGAAATTACTTTCTTTGCAAGCAGAGGATTTTGGGACTCAGATCCTACCGGAGAGTGTGCTTTCACAATTGGGTGAAAACACAACTCAACAAGTGGTATATGTTAGTATTTGGGATTGCTTGGATTTCCACTAATGATAAGTTAGATGAGGAGGCAGAAATGGTATTGTATATTGGGAAGGACTCTAGGAAGGAGGTTGCATGAAGAAGGAAGCATGGTGAGAAGGAGGTGGATTAAGAGGAGGAATAGAGATGATGATTGAATATAGCAGTTGGAAAGCAATATGAAAATTAATGGGAGGAGGTTAATGAGTAGTGGCAACATGCGCATGCTTTGATAAAGTAGAGTAATAAGGATATTAAATATTTTCTTGAAGAGGAGTAGAAGAAGGATAAGAAGTATGTAGAAAAGGAGTAGGAGGTGGAGGATGATAAATAAGAGTAGAAGAAGCAACATTCATGCTAGTGGGAGGAATATTGGTAAGAGGAGGGAAATTTACAAGAGAGGGAGTGGAAGTGGGTGGAGTGGACCCCTGATATGAGGTAGGGATATGGAATGATATTTTAGAAGTAGGTGGAGCAGAGTGTAAAACAACTTTTAATATAGGATAGGGAAAAATATTGGACTCCAAAAAAATGTGTGAAGGAGGTGTAGAAATAGGAGGATTTGAGAGGAAGAAGCCATATGAAAAGAAGAAAGTTTATTAAGATCAATGGCAATCAACATAGTACCCATAGTTTGGGTGGCAATAGAATAAGTATGTGAGGATGGATATGTTATTGGGAATGGGAGTGCTCTGGTATTCGTAGTCAATATAGAGTGGGCCATGGTGAATTAGGTGGAGGTTGATGAGACAACAAAGGGTGTTATAAAATTAGAGGTGAGGATTGAAGGAGATAGGTAGTATATGCTTGAAATGCATTATAGTCATAATGAAGGACATTAGGGTTTGAAGAAAATGAATTTATCTCATTGCTAGGGGTATCACGAAAGGAAACACAAGTGGTGTGATACATTAGGCCTAGTTCATAATGTGAAGGGCTAAACTAATCAAGCTCAGGTGGATATGGAATATGATATAGACCCTCATTGTATAGGCTACCTAGTGGGGTACATGGCACATCCTCTAAATGAGTTAGAGGAGTGGTTTATAGATGAGGGATTTGCTTAGAGTGCTCCATTGAATGATGTGCTTGGGATTTGGCTTAGTTTCTGTTCTAGACCATAAGTGACTAGAGAAAAAAAGATGAAAAATCAAGCAATATACACAAGGATCTATGGTTGATCTTCTAGTCCTTTGCTTTTATTTTTGGTCTTTTTGTAGGTTTTTGTGATTTTTTTTGTTACATAATACTATCTATATAAACAAAAATAAAACAAACAACAAACAATAATGCAAGTGTTCAATTTGGCTTGATTTGTTGTGTTTTATGTTGCATGGATTTGTTTTTGGATTTTTGTGTGTGCTTTGATTTATCCTATGCCCAAGATCTACAGAGGGTGAAAGGGTTGGATCTACAAGGTGTTTTTATGCACACTCTTTCATATAGAGAAGCAACACAAGCGGTTGAAAAAGCTTCCTAGGGCTGGTTTGGCTTGAGATATCCTAAAGAGGAAAAATACCTCCAATAAGAGGCAACGCTATCTAAAACCTGCATAGACCAAACAGGCTTCTTATTCACCCTCGAGCGGTCTTAGTCAAGAATGACAACTTGCACACTCCCTAATTATTAATCCTTATGATCAAGGGTGTCTAATCTAATACTACCCTAATATAATCCTAAGAGTAGTGAGTTTACCAATGATAAAATTCAGGAATCTATGCAAAGGCTATTGTGGCATCTAAGGAGCAAGTTGATAGTTGGAGATGAAATCCAACATTGTCATACTCAATCAAAAATTGGTAATGAAATCCAATATTATCAATTTTTGTATGTGCAATACATACAATGTGAAAGTGTGTGATGTTAATTTTTTGTTTGATTTTGTTTTTTTAATGTCTAACTAATATGCACAAAAATTGAATTATCCTAGAACTAAAAAATGCAATTCTTGCCTATGCTACCTACAAAGAAGGAGAATACCAACCCTAAACTGCTTGATCTTGTATTGACAATACAAAGAAAGGAAAACTATGAAATGCAACTAATCATATGTAAGAAAAGCAAGAAATGCAACTATCTAGCAAGATGTCCTAAGAAAAAGAAAACCTATCCTAAAAAAAACTAAAGAAATAAAATATTATTAAACTTAACACAAAAAAAAAAATAAACCTATGGTAAATAT
Organism: Wollemia nobilis; assembly: GCA_028583015.1. Taxonomy (NCBI): domain Eukaryota; kingdom Viridiplantae; phylum Streptophyta; class Pinopsida; order Araucariales; family Araucariaceae; genus Wollemia; species Wollemia nobilis. Next base: position 2,000,268 of record JAQPPZ010016833.1, on the reverse strand, counting down.
TGACAATAATGATGAAAGACAATAAAATAATTATTTAGTTGCTTTTGAAAATTAAACACTAACTAATTGTGAAGAAAACAAAAGTCTAAATCAAATGAAAGGATAATTAACAAGGGGAAAATGTGGCTTACCTTAGATATCCTTAGATTCTAATTGTTGGTATTTTTAGATTGACTTTTGATGTTGTTGTGACAAGTTGTAAGAAGCTAGGACTTGGTTGTTGTGTCTGACTCTGATCAACAATAGACTAGAATACAACCTTCAGGGGTGTGGCAGTCATGATTGCTAATCGTCAAGAGTGTGTCGATCAAGACTACTAACTACCAAGGGTGTGGCGATCAAGATTTGCATTGTAATTTTTTTATCTACAAGATAGACAAAATTCTAAAAGTGAGCATTATGTATAAAAATATTTGAAAATCACACAAGGCGAATAAAGAAAATGAAAAAATAAAAAAAAGCCTAATTTTACTATGTAAAATGATGAAGCCAAGTGTGATAAGTTTTTAGGGTCCCACCATGATCATAAAAATTTAGAGAGGAAACCATGCTATTTTCATTGATTCAAATACATTACAAAATGATTGAACTCTTTTACAAAATTGTTGTTGGGGGCTTACAAAACTAGGATTTCCAAAGAGGAAAGAGCCTTCTCTACAAGATACAATAAATAGTGCCTCAAGTGTTCTCCAGACCACCTCAAATTATGGATGGGCTTATTGCTTCACTTGTATACTAGACCATTCTTGATTGCATGTGCTCTTTGAAGTTCCTACACATAATCAAAAATACAAAATTAGTAGCATCTGAAATGCCTAGCAAGGTTAGTTCCAAATTTCACAAAAGATGTAAAATCAATTACAAAAGCATTTTGAATAGAAACAAAATGATTATTTGGCATATGCAATACTACAAAACACAATCAAATCTTACCTTACTCACTTTTTGTTGTCTGTTTGCTTCTTCTTATATCTGATTTGATGACTTTTGTAAGTCTTGAAGTGCAATCGCCAGGGGTCTAGCGGTCTTTACTACTCATCGCTAGGGGTATGGTGATCTCTTTTGTTCACTACCAAGGATGTGGTGGTCTCTTCTAATCACTACCAAGGTTTTGGTGGTCTTGACCTCTATTGCTCATTTTTATGTGAAATTGATATGGGATGTCCAAAAGGGTGTAAACAACCTCCATTAGAAATTTGAAGTCAAATTGATCTCTCTTTTACAAGTAATTGCATAAGAAACAATACATGCATGAGAAGGATCTTAACCACATGCTATGGTGTATTTCCTACATGTGAGGAGATAATGGCAAAAAGGAATAAATATGTTCAAGTGTTTTTTTAGCTCGATAATTCAATAGAGTTTCAGTAAGGTTAACCTTTGTCTATTTCCCCTAGAGGAATAAGATGGAAATTTATAGATTTTGTAGATGGTTGGTGAGAAGAGATGACTTGGCAAGAGAGGATAGCCAAGTGGTAAGGACAGGTAAGATGACAAATCTAAATATTTTCCACTTGGATCAATGAGAGAAGAGGTGGCAAATAGGTAGGTATGACTAGTGTGAGGTGTAGGAGTGAGGTGGCAAGTAGGTGGGTACAACTTGGTGAGGATTGAAGTGATGTGGTAAGTAGGTGGGTGCAACTTGGTGAGGTGTTGGAGTGATGTAGAAAGTATGTAGGCTAGGTGGGTTATGAGATGTCAACTTAGGATAGGGTGATGGAAACTTAGGAAAATAAATTAATTTAATTATCCAAATTATCATTATTTTTATTCAATGTTCTCCAATTATAATTTTGTCATTATTAAAATGGTTTACAAAATTTACTAAAATATTTACAAAACTTATTGAAATATTAACAAAACCTATTAAGACATGTACCTATAAAAAATATGAGACTTTTTGGGTGTCTACACATTATAGTTGACATATAGAGGAAACAAAGTCCTCATTATGGAAGTGATGCAATATAACCCTTTTAGGACTACTACATCCCTTAATGACTTCATTGATAGATTTTTTTAGTCGGATCTAAACCAAATATATCCATATCAAATTATTCAGCTTATGAATCAACTATTGATTGGTGTATTTATGAAATTTAGCCAACTAGTAGTGAGGAATGAAGCATTAAAAAAATTAATGAATAGCTTGAGGAAGAAGTGGCCTAGTTGAAGGTAGAGAAGGAGTAGCTCTAGAAAAACAATGAATCCTTGAATAATTATGTTATCAATAAGGATCAAGTAAAGAAGTAGTTTAAGGACTTCAAGTCTCAACTTGATGAAAATAACAAGAAAATACAACAATTGAAGGATCTCTCATAGCAGCTTGCAAAGGGGCATTACCAGTGTAGAAAGCAAAATGAATAAGAAAATCTTATCTAGAGGACCAAGCGAAACAATTTTGAGAGTCCCAATAAGCAAGGAATCAAAAGATAACCAAACTTTAAGGAGAATTAGCAACTTTAAAAGGGAGCAATAGCAGATCTAGGAATCTAGGAAATATAAAAGTCAAGGTGATGAAGGCCATAATTTATTTGGAGTTTAAAACCTATGAGAACATAGCCTAATTCAACTAAAACCATCAAGTAGGCTAAAGAGAAATTTGCTATGAAGGAGATTTTTTCTTAAGCTTTTGGTGACAATGTGGGTAACACAAGCCCAACATTTAGAGATAGATAAAAAATTCATAGTTAATAAGTTGAAGAAAATCCCTGATGCTCTAAGAGACTTATAGGCTAGTAAAGACATGTTAGCCTCTATAAAATCCCCAATGTAGAAAATGATAAAATAAATTTAGGGTCTTATTACAACTAGATTATCAAACATATTTTATCCTTAGAAATACTCCACCATGATGACATCATTGATATTATGTTCAAAGAGAACAAAGACTAAGCTAAATTTGGAGATGCAGTTGAATAACACAATAAATTTGATCTAAATATACCAATATATAAATTTAGTGGAGAAGTAAGATGTATTATCAAAAAACCTATATGAGGACTTGGCAAGATAAATATAGTACTTGGTACCATCCAAAAGCTAGAAGATGAAGAATGGTAGAAGCTATTGGGGTTTTTCCATAAAGGTAAATCAAGAGAACCATAGTTTTAAAATTTTAAAATACGAATCCCAATTTTAAATACTTAATGTTGAAGGATAAAAGAAGGATCTAGGATCTCTTATTAATTCAAATTGACACCCCATGAAGTTTATAAAAGTGTAGTGATGAGTCACTACCTTGGAATTTACAACTTTGGAAGGTTACAAAACATTGAAATCGGTTGATCAATGCCTTCCAAAATTCCTCAATTTTTTCTAAGTTAGAGACAAGTAAAAATTTGATCCATAGGAGTCAATTTGTTCCAAGAGTGATCCACTAGTAGAGTGGAGTGATTGGCTTTTAGAAGTGAAGTGTTAGAGAAATGTTGACAAATTGCTAGTATATTTTGGCATGAACTAGCTTGATAACTCATTTTGAAAGTCTTCTAAGCCTTTCCAAGGAATATTTAGAGGCATGTAACATTTGGAAGTCCGTTATTTTGTTAGAGATGACTCCAAATATTTACTTTAAATAGAAGTGATGGTTTTTCACCCTAGGTAACTCAAGGGTAAATTGTTTCCATAAATAGAAGCCATGGGCTCCATTGTAAACATATTTTGATCTTGACACTTTGTGAGACTCATGTTATACTCTTGTAATTCATAAAATTGGTGGGAGATTGATAAATATTTGGCTCTTCATCAATGATACTACCCTCCTAGATTGTAAAATATGCGATGGTTGAGGCATATCTCTTCTCTTCATATTGTAACTACTCATGATATCATATTAATAAATGGGAATATTTTTGTTATTCAAATTTATCATGTGTTGATTGATCACACACTCTTCTTGATATGGTTTTAGACATATTTTCTTTTAAAATTCTTGCACTCTAAACTTGACAATTTACTTCATGAATTTTTATTTGCACATTTACTTCTCATATTTTAATTTCATGAGTTTAGATAAGGTTAGACTAGAAATTATCAAGTACAATGGGGTTTGGCCTAAATATGAAGGTTGGAAAAGGCTTTAAAGCCTTCCATCCAACTATCATTGAAACCACAATTATAGGAACATAAGAAGTGAAACCTTTACACAATGGAACACATATCCACAAATTCATAATTGATCAAAAACATATTAGCTAGTGTAGTCCTTGGGTTACTAATATTGCACTTTAGTAAAGAAGTGGCCATGTGGATAGAATAGAAGGAAATTTTGTAACCTTGGAAGCAACATTACACAAGAAAGATTTATAAGATTAAAAAATTATGAACAAGTGGATGACAATATGATCCATTTGAAAGGGTTGATTCACTCATATACTCAATGGATGAATCACCATTTTAGAAAATGATTGAATCACAATTTCATGGAGTAAAGAATTCCCTAAGTTATTAGGTTGAAAATAGTTGCACAAAACTCAATATAACTACTTCAAATGACATTTTATCTTCAAGTGGTACTAATGCATGAGTAGAAACTACTAAATACATGTGAAGTTAGTTTAGAGGTAATTAGACTTATTATAGCATCAATTCAACTAAATATATTTTTAAAATATAGCATTTACTAGATGTTTTACCCCAAGTACTTTTTAAGTGATAATTTTGCTATAAATTAGATCCAAGGAATTTTTTGTAAATATCTTTTCGTCATTTATACAAAATAGAGCTACACTGTATGGTATTTAGTACATTTTGGCATCATATTACTATTATTAGAAATTTTATGCATGGCATCTATGGGTCAACTATATCCTTTGATCCCTTGATTTATGGATGAATAGTGTTTATGACATCACCTCTCACTTTCTATTAGTCCAATCTTCCAACATATTAATTGATCAAGATGAATCTTGTTATAGTCATTGGCCAAAATTATTTTATCATATTTATTCCCTCATTCCATCATATTTACTTGCATTAGAATAATTTTAATTTTGTAGCAACCCACCTAATGTTGCTATTATTTTCAAATAAATTAATAAGCTATGTTTGCTTTTCCTCCTAGAACGTGGTACTACTAATGGCTTTTGTGATTGCAGGAAACAAGTACCCTCCTTCAAGCGAAAGATAAAGGTTGATCATGAAATATAAGGAGGGATATGATGGAGGTGTGAAAAATCACCATAGCTCATGAGTACATGGAAGCTTACACAATTGCATTCATATAGGAGCATTCTGACTGTATGACTGCATTATGTATGCCTTGTTTGTAGAATTGTGTGCTATATATTCCAATCTTTGAATAAATTTAATGAGTGTAAAATATTTTATTTTTCTTTATTTTATTATTATTACTATTATCATTTAATAAATATAAATTTAATTAAAATATGAATTAAACACTAAGTATGCATATGGTTATACTTATTTTAACTTAAATAACAAATATTCTTTAAATGGCATATTATTTTAATCGACTTAGTGTATAATCTAAAGCTTTGGTTTTGGTTTAAATTTCACCTGGCAGATGCACAAGATAAGCTTTTGCATGTAAATCCAGCTGTCTGCTTGATCTTCTTCGTATTTTCTTTAAATGAGAGGATGAAGGAATGAAATTCATAATTTTTTTATATACTCGACCTGGGAATGAGGTTAGAAGATGATTAATATAATTTGGAGATAATTCAAATTTACAAGTCGGGTTCTCTAAATTTTGTTTGAATGCAAATTTTCTCTTTAATGAATTGATGATTTTGTGCTATTTTAAATGAGAAATTTGTTTACTTACTTTTTGTATTCGATTAATTTTATCGATAATTTAATCACTTTTGATGATAATAATTGTTTAATAGTTTGCCAAAGCCACTTGATGAATAATAGTAGGAATATTGACTTCTTAGTAGTAAATGTGCTCTACCATGAATATATATTTGCAATTCTTGTTTTACTTAAGCCTTGCTGACTTGCTTGAGGGTACTTCATTGATATGGATGTAAACCATGTGTTGAATATTGAAAATATCATCAGAAGATAATGTTTATCTCATTCCCACATCAAGCATTTAAGAAAATATGCAAATTATATTTTGTATGCCTGAATTTCTTTGATGTCAGATGTTCGTGGCCTATGAGTGATGTCTTTTATCCTTTGTTGATTGACTAGAGTACCTATAATACTTATCCTCCATCCACTAAAACTTAATAAATTTGGATTCACTACCTTATCTTGACATCGTCTTTAATATTATGGTCGTAGTTTATGGAATGTCGTCTCTTTCCATGTCTACCTCAGGTGACCATAAAATGCATCTATTTTATATTATTGGATTTATTTATTGATATTATGTTCGCTATTGCTAGTTGGTTGTACTAGAGATGCTACCCTGTGAAATTTATATGTTGTATTTCTAAATTGAAAATGATTTATTGTTTAGAAAATTTGTTGATTTTTGAGTGTACCCTATGGAGGCTTGATTGCATTATAAAAAAATAGTTGCATTCATATTAGTATGCATACACATCTTGAGTTTTTATGATCCTACACGGTACCACCTATGACTTTGTTCGTTGGTCATGGCAATGGAAATAGTTGTTCGGGAGCGATAGCTATCGAATCTCATCTGCTCAACCTTACTAGTGGAGATTAATCCTTATTGGAGGAAGAATGGCCAATATCAGGCCATCGTGATAGTGTCAGTAAAGTTTGAGAGATAAACATATTGGAAGATAGTTTTCCTGTAGATCATTGAAATCATTTCGTGTGATTTGGTATTGTTTAAACAAGAAATAGTTATTATATTCATCCTTAGGATGCGTTGAACCATTTAAAATAATATCATTTAGTTATATTCTAACTTTGGAAGCATTGGTCTATGTACAACGCCATCTAGTATGCTTCAGACCCAAGAAGTATTTTCTTTCCATTAGCAAGTTGTGTCCAAGGCATCCATTATATTAGGTAATCTATCAACTTGATGCCATGCATTAAGTGATGGATGTTTTTGTTAGAGTGTTGGATGACAATATCTTGAAAAGCATTTTTGGGTATAGTGAAACCACCCAATAGCCAATTGACAAATATTAGCATTGTTGTTGATTATGTTTTCTAGTTAAAACTTTATTAGAAGCTTTATTTCATACAAATAACTCTTTATTTCACTTATGAAGCAATTTATAAGATTACTTCAATATAAGTTTATAAACGTACCTTCATTTTTAAAAATTCCCTATCACGACCCACCTTGGAGGAACTTTATTAATATGTTATTTGTATTATAATAGTTGGTTTGTAATACTTGATGTATTTGCATTATATTGGTTTCTGTCAAAAGAAAATGATGTTGCGTGCATTGATTGATTGTAGGAACATGTATTCTCTTAAGTGGAAGATTGACCACCAAGAGATGAAAAATGGAAATGATGACAAATACAACTCATCAGGTAAAGCTCTTGTTTCTGTCATCACTAGTTACCTCTTGATGGCTGTGTTATCTGAGGAATTACTCTAAAATTCCTGCCACTCAAAGGAAAAACGGTGATGGGAAACAACGGGCATATGCATCGAGTGCTTGTATGCCATTTGTGTGAAATATAGTTGGTTGCATAATTAATTTGCATAAAGGAATTCTACCTTGGAAATGCATATTTATTAATGATTGACATTTTATTATTTTTGAATTATATGCTTTTATGCACACAAATTAAACATTCTCTAGAGTAGAGATTAATTGTTTTGAACATTCTTATTTATTTTGGCTTATTCTCTTTTTGAAAATAATTTAGATGGTTTGTCTTTTATGAACTTTTCCAAATTTTATTGGACCAAAATATGAAAAGACTACCTTATAAATTAAATATTACATCTTTCCTACACATGGCAACTTTGGGATGGTTGTACTAAGGGATGAGACTTTCCTCTTATCTTTAATAGTCCCAAATATTATCACCCATGCTCTCAATAGTATTAGTGCCCTTAGAGTGGGGGACACAGGACATATAACCAACCTATACCTTATATCTAGGGAATCCCTTTTGTATTAAAATATTATATTATGAAGAAACTTGCATGTGAAGGGAAAAGATAAATATATATATATATATATATATATATATATATATATATTGTAGAGAATATTATTTTTGAAAAATGGAAAATAAAATTATAAATATCCAGGAAGGTTGAGGAAAAAGGGCATGCTTTATTATGCTAAGTTATGTTATGAGATGAGAGGATGATAGAAAGAGGAGGAAGCGAGAGGAGAGGATAGGCAATTCAAGTTGAATCACCACCTTGCTGGAGTTTCCAGGTGGGAGCTTTTCACTTCTATCTTACCAATTCTTGCATTCATGGATAGTCTTTGGATAGTCTTCATTTTGCTTTGATGGAAGGAAAATAAATATGGCTCCCTTTTGTTTGATTTCTTATACTATTATGTCACTCTTGCGTGTTATATTCAACCTTTCGTTTAGAATGAGGAACATATTAAGATAGTGCATGTTCGAATTGAGATTTTTTTTGTACATGCTAGGAATAGACAAGTGTTAAACTTATTTTTTTATATATATCTTAATTTAGGGCTATTTTTGTTTTACTTAATAAACCTCGACAGTCGACCTTTTATATTTGTGTGTTGTTTTGGAGAACGAGCATCGATATCCCTGTTCGCACTCGTACGAATCCTAGATTTGCATGATAACCCTATAGTTTCCATATCATTCATGAAAATCATACACCCTCTAGATGTTGGGTTTCATTCTGGTCTTCGTGTACTATAACAATGAATTGTCTTGGCACACTTTAATATGGAAACTTAAACTTTACTGTTTGCACACTTAGCTTCAATTATCTACAGAGTCCTTAAGATACCTTAGCCTAATGAAACCTTGGGTTTTATACAAAACATGACTAATAGAAGGTTTTCTTACTAATTAGAGGCCTTCTTAAATATAGATACCTTGGGAAATCTTTCGTCGTCTCAATAATGACTTATGTTGATGTCAAATTTAGGTTCACCTCATATATCCATGTTTATTGTAATATTTAATGTAGGTTTATAGTCTATTTGACATATCTGTTGGACTTTATTTAGGATTTTTACCTGCTATTCTCTAAGAATTATGCAAACCAGGCTGGTATTTACTTCACCCTTGGGCTTGAATCATTGTGTATAACCGTCAGGGAGAAATGAGCGCATAGGGATTTTCTGAAACTGGGCACCTAGAAAATACCCTAGTAAGCTCCCAATTGTATCATGTGATATGATCTCCATGTGAATACTAATTGGTGGCACTCCAATTGAGATTGTCTCCAAACCATAAGCAATTCTAAGTTTTTCCTTAGGAGTTAGCCGCTAGCGATCGAAGGAATTCTCAACTAAATCTTTAGCAGACCTTCGACATCGCTAGATAAGATGTTTTAATGTGAAAGGAACAATCAGTTGACCCGAATATGCACCTCTAGAACTAAGTTTATCCATTGTCTTCAAACTATCAGTGTCCAATATATAAATTGTGTTTGAAATATTAGGTTCTAATTATACGAATGGATGATGATTTTGCTGGATGAGAAAAATTACCTTTGGTTTATAGTAAATAACTTTACACAGTCATAGTAAAATTTTAGAAATCAATTTTGTTGGATAAAATGAAGAAATATTGGAATTCTAGTAGTTAGGCAAATGGATTGAATATTTAGAAATCACAAGCCTTGAATGTAAACTACTATGTAATGATTTTATAAAGAAGGGAAATCAAATGTTATTTAATCTATATTTGTAACCAATTGAATAGATTTGAATTATCAAAGGAAATTATAGATGTTGTATGATGAATATTGAAATGAATAATTAGAGGAATGGAAAGTAGTTCTTATAAATTGAGGGAAATGGATTGGTGTCCATTCCTTTGGGAAGAGGTATGGGACTCTTCCCTATGTTTGGAGATAAACCAAACAAATGATGATTTGGATTGTGTATTAATCCTTGCTATGCATAGAGTTAAATATGGTTGAATTATTGCTAATGATGTTCTTAACATGAGATATGCATATGGTAAATATATGGTGCATGATTGCATTCAATTATGAAAAGCATGGCTTGCTTGTGTTGCATTGGCATACTCTGCATTCGAGTTGTCCTGATCCCTTACAAACATCTCTCTCACATCATGAAGATGCAAGAAAACCAGAGAGGAACCAGACAACCATTATTGAAGACTCTTTTACTATACATTCTGCTTATGCTAGTTTTGAGATGTTCTCATTGTAATTTTGAATGGCTGAAATGTATGAGCCAAGCTATGTAATATTTGATGTATTTCTCTTACTTGCTTTTGTATATTGTAAGGAAGTATTTTACATGATGTAATCATCTCAATTAGATGGTAGATGATGTATGTATTTGGAAATATGATCAAATGAAAGTATCATGTGTAAAGCTTGCTAGCAATTGTCATTGAATGTTATTGAACATTTTTGTAATTAGATATTATTTGTATGGTTGCTTATTTCAAGTTATGGTAATATATGCATAGTGATCTTTGGTTGATCATAAGAACCATTTCCTTTGAATATAGTAGTGTAGAGGAAAATTTATGAGTAATCTACACAACAATGGAAGCAAACCAAATACTCAAAACATATGAACATAAGACCCACCACCACCAAAACTATCAACACCTTGATGATAAGAAATTCTTATAATAATGCTTAAGACGAATAACCCAAATTGTATGTAAGTTTCCGTAATGAGCAATAGATTATTGGTTTCTCCTAAGACACTAGCCTTTATTGGTAGTATGGAGAAATGGAGAAAGGAATTCCTTTGGTGAGGGATTGTTCTCCTAAATGGTTGATTAAACCAAAATGATGTCCCTTGCCATGTGGCAAATGTATGAAGGGGACATAGCCATTGTATGCTATTATTCATCTACCATTATGGGATGGTAGGATGGTGTTGTAGGGGTTGGTGCTCCTACTTACAATTGGCTTAAAATGAATTGTAGAAGTTGGTGCTTCTATTTAATTAATCTATTGCAATTTGGATTACTTACTTCTTGATGGGAAGATCTTGTCTTAGATCATTATTATAACTTTAACTTATCACAAGGTGGACAAAGATGAACTTAGATAAAAAAAATTAGTAGACGTGTAGTGACAATTGGGGTTGTTACAGTTGGTATCAGAGCCTAGGCTAACTGATAGATTCTAGATAAATCTAGGTTAGCAAAATATTTGGGGTATGGATCAAAACATGAACTCCCTAACTCTTGACGATGCATACTTGGTAAGGATTAGGTCAGTTCTTGAGATCATTGGTGTCCGAGTTCCTTTCTCCCATGAATAGATCCATAGTCGTTCAAAAGTGGAAGAGCTAAGCGAACCCTCTTGTATGGGTTTTAAGTGGTGTACCTTAGAATATTTTGGGAAACTACTCGACATATGTGTCTTATGACTTACTTATTCCTTATTTCAAGTGTGTATGATCTTCAACTAGAGTTAGAGGAAGAAAACTAGGGAATAAACCTAGCAATAATAAATTAGTTGGAAAACTATTCTAGTTATCTAGTATTTTGACCTTGAAAAGAGCAAATATTAATACAACTCTTTACTCCAGGTTAACATGGCAACAAGAATGAGAGGCAAGAAGAAAATAACCTCACAACAAGCTAGTCCTAATACTCCTAAAGCTAGATAGATGGGAGAAAGTTCTGGAAATTCAAATAAAGAAGTAGAGAACCTTGTTGCTACCATTTTTGTTATACAAGATCAGATTCAATAGATTTTGCAAGCCATAAGTTCTCAGCATAACCCCAACAACAACTAGGAGATAGAAATTCTAGATGATGAGGTTAGGGAGGATGAAGATCTTAAAGAACGTGAAAATAGGATCCGTATGAAGAAAGAAATTGGCAATGATCTAAAGTATATTAAAGTGACTAAGTTCATAGGAAAAGGGGGAGAAAATGTAGTTGAAGCATGGATAGAAGAACTTGAACTTCATTTTTCCATAAGACACTACTCCTCTACAACTAAAATGACATTTGCTCTTTCTCATCTGGGAGAAAGAGGAGTTGATTGGTGGAATGCTTATAGTAAAGAACTTAACATCTCACCTAATAAGTTGAAGTGGGAAGTTTTTGTGGAAGCTTTTAAGGATAGGTTCCTTACAAAGCAATTCTATTTGAATAGGTATAAGGAGTTCTTCATATTTCAACAAGGTTCACTCTCCATGGAAGAATATTATGAACAATATGTGAAACTCCTTAAGTATGTACTATCTCATAATCAGAACAATGAGATGAAAATAGAAAAATTTGTCCATGGACTGAAGCCTTGGATTAGAGATAGAGTAAGCATGCATGTTCAGAAAACTATGCAAAAAGCTTACAATATGGCTTGAAGAATAGAGGCTACTCAGGCTACTAATGGAACTCACAACAATTCCACAAAATGGTTAAACAAGGAACAAAAATTTTAGAAAAAGAGAAAATGGGATAATGGATAAAATTAGAAAAAAAAGGAAATCCAAAATTTGGGAAGCATATTAATGGTGGCAAGAAGGATTTCAAGAAAGAATTTCACCATAGGAATAATAACTACTCCAACAACAATAATAGGGACTTCCAGACTCCTAAACAACCAGCTCCACTATGAGCAGTGGACACCGAGAAGCAGGTTCAAGAAGGAGACTCAAATCCAAAGATAAGATGCTTCGATTATGGAGGTCCACATTATGCTATTAATTGCCCAAAATATGCCAGCACTAGCATAGATAGGCCGAATCACAAGATCTATGCAGCGACAACAATGCAAGACTTGGATGGTCAGGCTACTCCTCTACTTCTGAATGGTAAACTTTTTGATAGAGATGTTAAAATTCTAATTGATAGTGGGGCTACAGATAGTTTTATTTCAAGTAATCTATTAAGGGATATACCCAAAAAGCTAGGATCTTTGGCACAAGGGTGGAAAGTTGAGTATGGATCAGGATAGACTTATCATGTCAACCAATGTTTTTCCTCAACTCAAATTACCTTACCCGATGGCTTTACTAGGTGGCATTTATATGTAGCACCCCTACATGCATTTGACATCATCTTGGGAATAGATTGGTTGAAGGCTCATGAAGCCTTGGTAAATTTCCAAGAAATATGGATTGAGTTTACTAATGAAAACAAGGAAAGACAAAGGATATATAGTGAAGCAAGGGAATTTCAACCCAAGTTAATTTCAGCTATGCAATTGAAGAAGACAATTAGAAAAGGAGGAATGGTTTATGCAGTGAAAATCAAAGAAAAAGAGGAGATTCCAAAGGAAGAAATTATTAACAAATTTCCACTTTTGCAAGAATATCAGGATGTTTTTGTTGATGAGATACCTGGTTTACCACCTAAACATGAATTTGATTTCACCATAGAATTGTTGCCAGGAACAGAGCCTATCCATAGAGCTCCTTATAGAATGAATCCCATCGAGATGCAAGAATTGAAGGTGCAACTTCAAGAGTTGCTTGATAAGGGATTAATAAAACCAAGTGTATCACCTTGGGGAGCACCCATCTTATTTGTTAAGAAGAAATATGGATCATTGAGGCTTTGCATAGATTATAGAATGTTGAACAAGGCAACAATAAAAAATAGATATCCATTGCCAAGGATTGAAGATCTATTTGATCAATTGAAAAGTGCTTCAATTTTTACCAAAATTGATTTGAAGTCAGGGTATCATCAACTAAGAATCCGAGATGAAGACACACACAAAACCACATTCAAGACTAGATATGGTCACTATGAATTCACAGTCTTACCATTCGGTTTGACCAATGCACCAACAACTTTCATGAATTTGATGAACAGTGTGTTCAGGAATCAGTTGGATCAGTTTGTGTTGATATTCTTGGATGATATTTTGGTTTATTCTCGTAGTCGAGAAGAGCATGATAAGCATTTAAGGATAGTATTAGAGTTGTTAAGGAAAAATCAACTCTATGGAAACTTGTCTAAATGTGAGTTTTATGTTTCTCAAGTGCATTATTTGGGACACATAATATCAGTAGATGGAATTGTTGTAGACCCAAAGAAAATAGAAGCTATTTTGAGTTGGCCACCTCCAACAAATGTGATAGAAGTTAGAAGCTTCATGGGATTATCAGGTTATTATAGGAGATTTGTGAAAGATTACTCCAAAATTGCTTATCCTATAACCAACCTTCAAAAGAAGGGGAAGGAGTTCAAGTGGACTGACAAATGCGAAGCAACATTTAATTTGCTTAAATAGAAGCTTACCACAACTCCTATTCTGAAGATACCAGATCCATCTGGAAATTTTTCAGTTTGCACTGATGCTTCATTAGAAGGACTTGGAGGAGTCTTATCTCAAGATGACTCCGTAGTAGCATATGAGTCTAGGAAACTCAAAAAGCATGAAGTTAATTATGCTACTCATGATCTAGAGCTTGCTACAGTTGTACATGCTTTGAATATTTGGTGACATTATCTGGTGGGTAGACCATTTGAGTTGAGAACTGATCACCAGAGTTTAAGATATATTTTCACTCAACCATTGTTAAATGCTAGACAAAGAAGATGGATAGAATTTTTAGCTGAATATGACTTTGGTATTGAGTATATCAAAGGGAAGGAGAACAAGGTCACTGATGCTTTAAGTAGGAGAAGACATATAGCAACATTGACTCGTAGTCATGTGGATCTAATGGATCGAGTCAGGAAAATGCAGTGCCAGGATCTAGAGTGTAGTGAAATTCGGATTAAAATAGAACAAAATTTGAATGAGAATCCAGATTATAGCATAAAGGATGGACTTTTATGCTTTAAGGAATGTGTGGTCATCCCTAAAATGGGTGATCTAAGGAGATTGATTATGCGAGAAGCTCATAACTCACCTTATTCCGCTCATCCTGGAGGAGCTAAGATGAGGGAAAATATGAAAAAGACCTTTTATTGGTCTGGCATGAAGAAAGATATCACCAATTTTGTGGCACGATGTCTATAGTGTCAGAAGGTGAAATTTGAACACCAACATCCAGCAGGAAAATTGTTTTCTCATCACATTCCTACTCAAAAATGGCAAGTGATTTCAATGGATTTTATTGTCGGTTTGCCTAAAACAAAATATCAGCATGATGCAATTTTTGTGATAGTAGATAAACTCACTAAGGTTGCACACTTTATAGCAGGTAGTACTACATATGATGTTGTAGTTGTTGCCAATAGATTTGCTAAAGAAATTTTTAGGTTGTATGGATTTCCAGAGATGATAATCTCAGATAGGGACTCTAGGTTTACTTCTGAGTTCTGGCAGGCTCTCCATCATGCAGTTGGCACCACTTTGAATATTAGTTCTACGTATCATCCAGAAATGGATGGATAGACTAAAAGGGTAAACCAAGTTCTAGAAGATATGTTACGCATGTATTGCATGGACCAAAAGTCTCGTTGGGAAGACTATTTGTATCTGGTTGAGTTTACTTATAATAATAGCTATCATTCTTCTTTGAAAATGGCCCCTTTCGAAGCCTTGTATGGTAGATGATGCAGAACACCATTATCATGGGATAATCCCAAGGATCGGGTTGTCATTGGACCAAAAATGGTTAAAATCATGGAGGAGCAACTAGCACTAATCCGACAAAGGCTCAAGGAAGCCTCGGATAGATAGAAGAGTTATGCAGATTTGAAAAGAACTCCTAGAGAATTCTCTGTGGGTGATAGGGTGTTTTTGAGAGTAAAACCTAAAAAGAGTGCAATTAAATCAACCAAATTGGATCCTAGGTTTGTAGGACCATTTGAGATTGTGGAAAAGATAAGTCCTGTAGCCTATCGGCTTGACTTACCACCTAACCTATCAAAGATCCATAACACTTTTCATGTATCCCTACTTAGGAGATATATTGTTGATCCTGATCATGTTTTAGATGTTTCTAATTTGCAGATGGCAGATCCGACAACCTTTGAGGTGAAACCTATGAAGATCTTGGAATTTCGTTCCAAGACTATGAGGAAAAGAAATATTGAGCAGTGCAAGGTCCAGTGGGACCAATATTCTGAGAAGAATTCCACTTGGGAAAAAGTGGAGGACATGAAAAGACATTTTCCTTATTTATTTGATGATGCTATGTAATAATACAGGTTGAACCATTTACCACTTATGAAAGTGGAAAACTAAGCAAACCTTATGTTTTAATGATTGATATGTAATATTGCAGGAAACACAGAGGACTATGTTTATTCTAAGGGGGGAGTATGTCACGACCCACCTTGGAGGAACTTTATTAATATGCTATTTGTATTATGATAGCTGGTTTGTAATACTTGATGTATTTGCATTATATTGGTTTCTGTCAAGAGAAAATGATGTTGCGTGCATTGATTGATTGCAGGAATAGGTATTCTCTTAAGTGGAAGACTGACCACCAAGAGATGAAAAAGGGAAATGATGACAAAGACAACTCATCAGGTAAAGCTCTTATCTCAACCATCACTAGTTACCTCCCTGATGGCGGTGTTACTTGAGGAATTACTCTAAAATTCCCGCCACTCAAAGGAAAAATGGTGATGGGAGATATTGAGCATATGCATCGAGTGCTTGTATGCCATTTGTGTGAAATATAGTTGGTTGCATAATTAATTTGCATAAAGGAATTCTACCTTGGAAATGCATATTTATTAATGATTGACATTTTAATATTTTTGAAATATATGTTTTATGCATACAACTTAAGCATTCTCTAGAGTAGAGATTAATTGTTTTGAACATAATTATTTAATTTGATTGACTCTATTTTTGAAAAGAAATTAGGTGGTTTGTCTTTTATGAACTTGTCCAAATTTTATTGGACCAAAATATGAAAAGACTACCTTATAAATTAAATATTACATCTTTCCTACACATGGCAACTTTGGGATGGTTGTACTAAGGGATGAGACTCTCCTCTTATCTTTAATAGTTCCAAATCTTATCACCCATGCTCTCAATAGTATTAGTGCCCTTAGGGTGGGGGACATAGGACATATAACCAGCCTATACCTTATCTCTAGGGAATCCCTTTTGTATTAAAATATTATATTCTGAAGAAACTTGCATGTGAAGGGAAAAGAAAGAAAAGTAATAAAATAATGTAGAGCATCTTCTTGTAAGGAAAATAAAGTGTTATAAATAGCCATGGGGGTTGAGAAAAAAGGGCATGCTATGTTATGCTAAGTTATGTTATGATATGAGAGGAGGATAGAAAGAGGAGGAAGCCAGAGGAGAGGATAGGCAATTCAAGTTGAATAACCACCTTGCTGGAGTTTCTAGGTGGAAGCTTTTCACTTCTATGTTTCCAATTCTTGCATTCATGGATAGTCTTTGGATAGTCTTCATTTTGCTTTGATGGAAGGAAAATAAATATGGCTCCCTTTTGTTTGATTTCTTATACTATTATGTCACTCTTGCGTGTTACATTCAACCTTTCGTTTAGAATGAGGAACATATTAATATAGTGTGTGTTTGAATTGAGATTTTTTTTGTACATGCTAGGAAAAGACAAGTGTTAAATTTTATATATATATATATCTTAATTTAGGGATCTTTTTGTTTTACTTAATAAACCTCGACAGACGACCTTTGATATTCATGTGTTGTTTTGGAGAACGAGCATCAATCTCCCTGTTCACACTAGTATGACTCCTAGATTTGCATGATAAACCTATAGTTGCCATATCATTCATGACAACCATACACCCTTTGGATGTTGTGTTTCCTTCTGGTCATCGTGTACTATAACAATGAACTATCTTGGCATGCTTTACTATAGAAACTTAAACTTTACTGTTCGTGCATTTAGCTTCGATTATCCATAGAGTCTTTAAGATACCTTAGCCTAATGAAACCTTGGGTTTTATAAAAAACATGATTAATAGAAGGTTTGCTTACTAATTAGAGGCCTTCTTAAATATAGATACCTTGGGAAATATTTCGTCATCTCAATGACTTATGTTGATGTCAAATTCAGGTTCACCTCGTATATCCATGTTTACTGTAATCTTTAATGCAATTTTGTAGTCTTTTTGACATATCTGTTGGACTTCCTTCGGGATGTTTACCTGCTATTCTTTGAGAATTATGCAAACCAGGCTGGTATTTACTTTACCCTTGGGCTTGAATCATTGTGTATAACCTTCAGGGAGAAACGAGCGCATAGGGCTTTTTTGGGACTGGGAACCTAGAAAATACCCTAGTAAGCTCCCAATTGTATCAAGTGATATGATATCCATACGAACACCAATTGGTGGTACTCTGTTTGAGATTGTCTCCAAACCATAAGCAATTCTAATTTTTGCCTTAGGATTTAGCCGCTAGATATCAGAGGAATTCTCAACCGAATATTTATCAGACCTTCGACATCGCTAGATAAGATGTTTTAATGTGAAAGGAACAATCGATTGACCCAACGACGCACCTCTAGAAATAAGTTTATCCATTTTTTTAAACTATAAGTGTCCAATATATAGATTGTGTTTGAAATATTAGGTTCTAATTATAAGAATGGATGATGATTTTAATGGATGAGAAAAATTACCTTTAGTTTATAGTAAATAACTTTACACAGTCATAGTAAAATTTTAGAAATCAATTTTATTGGATAAAATGAAGAAATATTGGAATTCTAGTAGTTAGGCAAATGGATTGAATATTTAGAAATCACAAGCCTTGAATGTAAACTACTATGTAATGATTTTATAAATAAGAGAAATCAATTGTTATTGAATCTATATTTGTAACCAATTGAATAGAAATATTGAATGATCAAAGGAAATTATAGATGTTGTATGATGAATATCGAAATGAATAATTAGAGGAATGGAAAGTAGTTCTTCTAAATTGAGAGAATTGGATTGGTGTCCATTCCTTTGGGGAGAGATATGGGACTCTTACCTAGGTTTGGAGATAAACCAAACAAATAATGATGTGGATTGTGTATTAATCCTTGCTATGCATAGAGTTAAATATGGTTGCTTTGTTGCTAATGATTTTCTTAACATGTGATATGCATATGGTAAATTTATGGTGCATGTTTGCATTAAATTATGGAATGCATGGCTTGCTTGTGTTGCATTGGCATACTTTGCATTCGAGTTGTCATGATCCCTTACAATCATCTCTTTCACATCATGAAGATGCAATAAAATCATAGAGGAACCGGACAACCATTGTTGAAGACTCTTTTACTATACATTCTGCTTATGCTAGTTTTGAGATATTTTTATTGTAATATTGAAGGGCTGAAATGATGAAGCCAAGCTATGTAATATTTAATGTATTTCTCTTACTTGACTTTGTATATTAGTAAGGAATTCTTTTAATTGATGTAATCATATAAATTAGATGGTAGATTATGTATAGCAAGGAAGTCTTTTTGATGCAGGAACATTCGGTAGCAACAGAGCAATCTTGCCTCAAACTAATTTTTTCTAAGTGTTTGTGTTTTCAAAGGAGGGAACCAAGGCGGGCAGAAGTCCGTCGCGATATCGCGACGTCGAACAGCGACAGGGGCAAAGGCGAAAATCGATCGCGATATCGCGACGTTGCGATATCGCGACGTTGCGATATCGCGACGTCGCGATGTCGCGACAGCTAACGGCGACAGGGGCGAAGGCAGAAATCGATTACGATATCGTGACGTCGCGATGTCACAACAGCTAACGACGACAGGGGCGAAGGCAAAAATCGGTCATGATATCACGATGTCATGATATCACGATGTCGTGATGTCACGACAGCTAACGACGACAGCAGCGAAGGCAAAAATCGATCGCGATATCGTGACGTCGTGATATTGCAACATCGCAATGTCACGACAACTAACTGCGATAGAGGCAAAGGTGGAGTCGATGAAGGTTTTGAATAAAAGTGAAGATAGAGAAGAACTAAGGCAAGGCGGAGGTTCTTGTCGTGATATCGCAATAGTGGAGGGAAAAACGAGGCACAGGTAGAAATGGTCGCGATATCGCAACATGTCGCGATATCGTGACATAAACTAGACAAGGGGCTCGTAGGTGGAAATGGTTGTGATATCATGACATGTCGTGATATCGCGACACAAACTAGACAAGGGGCTCGCAGGCGAAAATTGTCGTGATATTGCGACATGTAGCGATATCGTGACCGGTTGAAGGTGAATCAACAATGGACATGTGGACGGTCCCGCACGCGAGAAAAGAGGTAGCGGATGCGGTTAAATGTTCTGACAAGGCAACAGTTCCCGAGGGACAGTCTGGCAAATGGCAATTGCAGGTCAAGGTTAATGCGTGCTTTCATGGCGGATCGGGGGTGGTTGCCAATTACGGAGGGAAAATTTGAAGACTCGACGGGGGAAGCCGATTGTGGCTGGTTTTATTTAATGTTTTTTTAGAAGGGTCATTAATGACCTAGAGGGTCGAGACCTCGATAAAAACTCAAAAATTATAATATAAAGGTCTGGTGGACTGGAGAATGGATGAGGGGATTGCTGTTAGGAGAAACCAGACCGGGACTCTGGTTAATGAAAAGCTTGCGGGCTATTTTTGTAAGCAATTTTTAGAGTAATGAAGAAAGGTCGGATTTGAGATTGAGAATCGCTTTATTATATGCATTTTCCAGCTAAATTCATGAAATTTTAATGAAATTGCTGGAGTGTTTGTTTATCAGTTCTCTTGTCCATCGTCAGTGGTATTAGAGCCAGAAGTTCCTGAGCATGTAACAGATCGCCAGACGTGAGGCAGTTACACTAGGATCTGAGGAACGGCTCGTGAGAAAGTGAGTAAAATGCCTCCGAGAAGAAACCCGATTGGTGGGAGAGGCATGATGACAGTAGAAGATTTTTGGGCTTTGCAGCGGCAAGTTCAGGCCCTGCAAGAAGAACTGCGTAGAGGACACGAACCAAGAAGAGATGCAGACAGTGAAGACGAAGTAGATGAAGAATAAAATCAGTTTGAAGAAGATGGAAGTTTCCAAGTATTCCGGGAACCTGGATCCGGAGGAATTAATCGACTGGATCAATGATCTGGAAGAATACTTCGAGTATGAAGAAGTTGAAGATCCCGAGAGGGTCAGATTTTCCAAGACCAAGCTGAAAGGTCATGCAAGCATATGGTGGAAGGGAGTACAGCTGGAACGAAACAGAAGAGGAAAAGAACGGATAACAAGATGGGAATGGATGGTAGAAAAATTAAAAAGATAGTTTATTTCGATAGATTACGAGTTGGATCTGCTGAGAAAAATGTAGGGTTTGAGAAAAATGAATAAAATTGTCCAAGAATATACGGAGGAGTTTTATAAAATCTCCTTCAGAACTGGCCATTTAGAAGCAAGCAAGGAGAAGGTGGCCCGTTATATTAATGGGTTGAGACCCAGTATCTAGGAAGAGTTGAGCTTAGTTCGGGTGAGCACCATTGAAGATGCTTACCAGTTTGCTCTGAAAGTTGAAGAAAAACTGAACAGAAGGTTTGAGAGCAAGCAAAGAGGAAAAGGACATGGAGGAAATACTGGTGGAAGAAAAGATGAAGGAAAAGAGGAGAAGAAAGAAGAGGTTAGCAGCAGTTGGGATCAGAAGGAAGATGGGGAACCCAAACCCCAAGTTCAGAACAATGGCTACCCAAGGGGAAGAGGTAGATCTGGACGTGGGTATGGAAGAGGAGTGTTTCGGGGAACATGTTTCCACTATGCAGAAGAGGGGCATCGGGCATATGAGTGTCCCCAGCACCCCAAGAGAGTGAACAAGAAACAAGTGGGTCCTACCAGAGCTGCTGTGGCAGAGGAAAATGCTAAATTAGAACATTCTGAAGAAGCTGAGAAAAGAGAAGCAATGATCGTGAGGAGGACCATGTTGATTGATGAAGACAAACTGGAGCAGAGGAGAAGCTTGTTTCGCACACGGTGCAAAATTTTAGGCAAAGTATGTAATGTTATTATAGACAATGGGAGTACAGATAACTTAGTTTTCGAGGAGATGGTTGCTAAGTTACAGCTGGAGAGGAGGAGACACCCGCATCCCTATCGGATTGTGTGGTTGTGGAAGGACCACAGAGCATGGGTTTGTGAACAATGCTTAGTCATGTTCAATATTGGGAAGTACCAGGATGAGGTCATGTGTGATGTTTTACCCATGGATGCTTGCCATTTGCTGTTAGGAAGGCCATGGCAGTTTGATCGGAGTGCAGTGCATGATGGTCGTGCAAATACGTACTCCTTGATGAAAGGTGGAGTGTGCCACAAATTAAAGCCATTACAGGCAGTGGATGAGAAGGTGTGCAGCAGTGCCAGAATTTGTCTGGTAGAAGGCAGCAATTATTTTTTCCAGGAGACAAGGTTTAAGCGGGCTGCAGAGGCAGGTGCACGTTTGGAGCCGATACAAGAGACGCGGACCGAACAACATAGAAGTGAAGGTCACTTCTCCATTTACCCCGAGTGTCTGATGCAGGAGCATTCGGCAAAAACAGAGCAATATTTCCTCAAACTAATTTTTTCTAAGTGTTTATGTTCTCAAAGGAGGGAACCAAGGTTGGCAGAAGTCCATCGCGATATCGCGACGTCGTGATGTCACAATGTCGAACGACGATAGGGGTGAAGGCAAAAATCGATCGCGATGTCGCGACAGCTAACGACGACAGGGGCGAAGGCAGAAATCGGTCGCGATATCATGACATCACGATATTACGATGTCGCGATGTCACGACAACTAAAGGTGACAGGGGCGAAGGCAAAAATTGGTCATGATATCGCGACACCGCGATGTCGCGATAGCTAACGACGACAAGGGCGAAGGCAAAAATCGATCACGATATCACGACATCATGATATCACGACATCGCGATATCATGATGTCGCGATGTCGCGATAGCTAATGGCGACAGCGACGAAGGTGGAAATCGGTCACGATATCACGACGTCGCGATATCACGACGTCGCGATGTCGCGAAAACTAACGGCGATAGAGGCAAAGGCAGAGTCAATGAAGGGTTCGAAGAAAAGTGAAGGCGAAGAAGAACTAAGGCAAGGCAGAGGTTTTTGTCACGATATCGCGACAGTGGAGGGAAAACCGAGGCATAGGCGAAAATCGACACAAACTAGACAAGGGGCTCGCAGGTTGAAATGGTCACGATATCGCGACACAAACTGGACAAGGG
The DNA here is from genome assembly GCA_028583015.1 of Wollemia nobilis. Classification (NCBI taxonomy): domain Eukaryota; kingdom Viridiplantae; phylum Streptophyta; class Pinopsida; order Araucariales; family Araucariaceae; genus Wollemia; species Wollemia nobilis. Next base: position 1,977,109 of record JAQPPZ010016833.1, on the reverse strand, counting down.
GCTCACAGGCAAAAATGGTCATGATATCGCGACATGTAGCGATATCATGACCAATTGAAGGCGAATCAACAATGGACACGTGGATGGTCCTGTGTGCGGGAAAAGAGGTAGCGGATGCGGTTAAATATTCTAACAAGGCAACAGTTCTCGAGGGACAGTCTGGCAAACGACGGTTGCAGGTCAAGGTTAATGCGTGCTTTCATGGCGGATCGGGGGTGGTTGCCAATTACAGAGGGAAAATTTGAAGACTCGACGGGGGAAGCCGATTGTGGCTGGTTTTATTTAATGTTTTTTTAGAAGGGTCATTAATGACCTAGAGGGCCGAGACCTCGATAAAAACTCAAAAATTGTAATAGAAAGGTGGTGGACTGGAGAACGGACGAAGGGATTGCTGTTAGGAAAACCAGACCGGGACTCTGGTTAAGGAAAAGCCTACGGGCTGTTTTTTGTAAGCAATTTTTAGATTAATGAAGAAAGGTCGGATTCGAGATTGAGAACCGCTTTATTATATGCATTTTCCAGCTAAATTAATGAAATATTAATGAAATTTCCAAAGTGTTTGTTTATCGGTTCTCTTGTCCGCCGTCACTTTTAAATTATGTAATCATCTCAATTAGATGGTAGTTGATGTATGGTTTTGGAAGAATTGTCCAATGAAAGTATCTTGTGTTAAGATTGTTAGCAATTTGTATATGAATACTAATGATCATATTTGTTAATCGATATTGCTTGTATATTTCAAGTTATAGTAATGTATGTTTAGTGATCTTTGGTTAATCATAAGAACCATCTCTTTTGGGTATAGTAGTGTAGGGGAAAATTTATGAGTAATCTACGCAACAATGAGAGAAAACTAAAGACTTAAAACTCATGGATTAAGACCCATCACCACCAAAACAATCAACACCTTGATGATAAGAAATTCTTATAATAACGCTTAAGACAAATAACCCAAATTGTAAGTTTTTGTAATGAGCAATAGATTATTGGTTCTCCTAAGACACTAGCCTTGATTGGCAGTATGGGAAAATGGAGAAAGGAATTCCTTTGGTGAGGGATTGTTCTCCTAATTGGTTGATTAAATCAAAATGAAGTCCCTTACCATGGAGCAAATGGATGAAGGGGGACATAGTCATTGTATGTTATTATTCATCTACCATTATGGGATGGTGGGATGGTGTTGTAGGTGTTGGTTATCCTACTTGAAATTGGTTTAAAATGAATTATAGAATTTAGTGCTTCTATTTAATTAATCTACTACGAATCGGACTACTTACTTCTTGATGGGAAAATTTCATCTTAGATCATTATTATATCTTTAACTTGTCAAAAGGTGGTCAAAAATGAGCTTAGATCAAAAAAAAAATTAGTAGACGTTTAGTGACAACAGGAGTTGTTACATTTTCATTAAAGTGAAATAAAAGTAGTAGTTATATTTATTTATTTAGCAAATTGTTTAAATTTTGTTGATGTAGCTATTGGTTATTCTCTCTGGATAACAATGAGGTACTTTATTTTTCCAATTAGTTCTTGATGGCAAGATGTTTAGGCGATTTCAACAACCCTTTTATTAAAAACTATCATAGAAATATAACTTCTAAAATGACATGATTTCTCCATGAATTGTAAGCTTAAAATAATTAAGTTTCCTCATATTATATAAGATAGTATTTTCTCTATGAATAAAGGTATAAATTATTTGGAAATCATATGTTTTAATGTTTTGCATTAGAAGTTCTGCTCTTGAGTACTTAAAATGTCTCTTTGGATAAAAATGTATTAGCGGAGCGAACAAAATAGTTTATAACCTTCTCAGCACATTGAGTCAAAATCCTTTAAATAAAATCACCCAGGTTGCACTGATAAGTGCAATTTTTGTGGTCATGATTAATGGAAATTTTATGCAAATTAGATTTTAAGAGCATTTATTTATTTATTAAAGGCTAAGAATCATTAGGTTTGGAAGAACTAATTGACTGAGAAATAGAGTAAACCCTCGAGATGACATTCGTATTTGGTTGTGAGCCAATAATAGCGATTAATATTCTCCCTCTATTGTTGAAAGTAGGCATAGTAACTTAACATGTGCTTTAACCCTTCTTTAGTTAGAATAATGGATATCATTTTAGCGATTGTCTTTTGAGACCCTTTTTATTGTAATTATTCAATGTGATATAGTTACTATAGGAGTTTAAATAGTAAAGTGATTTCTCCTTGAACTAAAAGCTTTAATTTTATTAAGTTATGTAGTAAGTGTTGGTCATCAAATCTGCCTAGGAAAGGATTTGGGTAAGTGTATGCACCCTAGACCGGGACCAACATTGAAAGGCCGAAGGGAAGAGATGCCCCTCATGCCGATATTCGAAGAAAGGTCGGCTCCTATGCTAAACTACTTTGGTGTTTTGAGATAAGGGATGCAGGAAAGAGATAAACAGAGTAAGGATGTAAGAAAGAGATAAAAATAGTTAGGGTTAGAGAAAGAAATAAAAAAAGGGGTAAAGGAAGAGAGATTGATAATTTAAAGTGGGAGAGAATAGGAAGAACGATCACTAACTAACAACTTGAATAGAAGCAAAGAACACCAATAATAAACGAAAGAAATGCCACATTAACCTTCCTATGTATCCTCTGGGCAAGCTCCAGGATTCTCCTTCTCCCTTTCGTCAAAATTCAGGGTTCAGAGTAACGACGATTAGGACAAGCGAATATAATAGAAACCACAACCCACCAAGCAGCATAAAAGAAAACCAATATAGCATTTTTCCTCTCCTATGTATCCTTTGGGCAAATTTCAGGGTACAATCCCCAATCGCACACCGAATTTAGGATTCAAAGTTATAGTATGAAAATGAAGAAAGACAAAAGAAATAAACATAGAAGGCAACATATAAGAGAGAAATTGAGCCCAAAGCTCTTTAGTATTAATCGTAGGACATCAAGTTACAACAGCTTTCTAGCAGAAAGTTCCCCCCCCTTACATTACAATGCTTGGGTTTTTATAGAGGACCCAACCCTCTGAGTCATTATTACACAAAATGGCGAAGTATACTCTTGAGATCTAAGAAGTCGGCTCCTCGCGGCCCTCATGACTGAGCTCTCAAATCCATTACCAGAACTGGCAACTATGACCGAGTCAACCGCAAAAATATGCATTGATGAGCCGTCTGAGTGTCCTTGGTTTTTGGGTGTAATGCTCGAGTGGCAGCCATGTTTGTTGGGCTCTCCTTTAGGGACTGATACTTCATTTCCAATTGCCAAAAATGAGTAGCAAGCTTATCGGGCAAGTAAAAATGCATTTATTAGGCACTTGATTGTCTCGAGAAAATACCCGGCTTGGAGCGCGTGCCCCTTTTGAGTCACAAAAAAGCAACATGTCGTGATATTGTGACATTTCTATGTCTTCATCTTGGCTCTTCTTCTTGCATCACGAAAATATGACATGTCGCGATATCACGACACTTTTCCTCTTTTGGTCGCGAGAATGCAACATGTCGCAATATCGCGACACTTTTCCTCTTTTGGTCGCGAGAATGCAACATGTTGCGATATCACGATACTTTTCCTTTTTTGGTCGCGAGAATGCAACATGTCGTGATATCATGATACTTTTCTTCTTTTGCTCTTTCTCCTTGCTTTGAGCCGCGAAAATGCAACATGTCGCGATATCACGACACTTTTTCTCTTTTGCTCTTTCTCCTTGCTTTGAGCCGCGAAAATGCAACATGTCGCGATATCGGGACACTTTTTCTCTTTTGCTCTTTCTCCTTGCTTTGAGCCACGAAAATGCAACATGTCGTGATATCGTGACACTTTTCCTCTTTTGCTCTTTCTCCTTGCTTTGAGCCATGAAAATGCAACATGTCGCGATATCGCGACACTTTTCCTCTTTTGCTCTTTCTCCTTGCTTTGAGCCATGAAAATGCAACATGTCGCGATATCGCGACACTTTTCCTCTTTTGCTCTTTCTCCTTGCTTTGAGCTACGAAAATGCAACATGTCACGATATCGTGACACTTTCTTTCTTGCTCCCTCTTGTCTCTTTCAGCCGCGAAAATGCAACATGTCATGATATCACAACGCTTTTTCTTTCTTGCTCCTTTTTTTCGCTCTCAGCCGTGAAAATGCAACATGTCGTGATATCGTGATGCTTTTTCTTTCTTGCTCCCTCTTGTCACTCTCAGCCATGAAAATGCAACATGTCGCGATATCGCGACACTTTTTCCTTCTTGCTCCCTCTTGTCGCTCTCAGTTGCGAAAATGCAACATGTCGTGATATCGCGACACTTTTGCCTTCTTGCACTTTCTCCTTGCTTTTGGCCGCAAAAATGCAATATGTCGTGATATCGTGAAACTTTTTCTTTCTTGCGGCGAAGCTATATTCTTTGGCTTGTACAAGGGGGTGGTATTGAAAGCCAAAATTGTTGAAACACTTACAAATATTTTCAAAAATAACAAAAGAAACACTTTACAAAAAGAAAATTTTAATTTTTTTCTACCCCTCTATGCAATGTGACAAAATTGTCAAAGTAAGTTGTTCAAGTTAGACAAATATACATAAATGGATTATTAATAAAGTAAATAATATTGTTTTTAGTTCTCTTTTTGGTACATATATATTTTTTTTCTCTAAAAAGGATGAAATAAGGAAATTTAAAGATTTATTTTGAAATATTTCCATTAAAGTGTTTATAGATGGGAAGGTTAAAATTTGTTAAAACATATCTTGGCCATAACAACCATCCAGGGCATAAAATGTTGTGCGCATGTTGTAATCTCTTATAAAACACCTGTTATGTCACCTATGCTTCATCGGTTAAATTAATGAAGTAGTGAATATTAGGGTTCTTTTCTAAAGTTGAATAGAAGGATATATCATTCTATTAATACATTAGTCTTACATGTGTTTGGGAAGAATACATGAAAAGAAGAAAGTGTTTACCTTATACTTTATTGTTGTATTCGTATGTCATTTTAGAAAGAAAATTAGAGTTAAATATGTAAAATTATATGTAAAGATATCTCTTTTTGGAAATTGACTTGATTTATTGCATCCCTTGTCCTCAAGTAAGAATACGATAAGGTGGTAGAATAATCTTATGAAGTTGTTCACTTTAACATTTTGATTGCCTTATTAAGAAAGATGCAATTATAAAAGTTTATTAAGATGAAAATGTCTTTTTTGAGATTTGGGATTATCTATAAGAATTATTTAAGTGTAATATGAAGAATTCAAAAGCACCTCAAGAATTGAGATTAGATGAGTAAAAGTCTATGAATTATTCAAAGTAAACCCTTAAACTTATCCATCATGAAGGACAAAAGAATCTTAAACACCCAATACTGATGATTGCAAGTATGTAATAAATGTGATTTGACTAACATGTAAGGTCAACATGTGAAGGTAACAAATTATAGTATGGGATGTCGCCTCTAGGTCACTGAATGAGTAGTACAGTGATGGGGGATTCTATATATTATGATTACTCCATGATAGTTGGTATGGGAAAACTCATGGATAATCATGCTATGACAAGAGATACCAGTTCCTGATCTAGTGTAATGGCAAGGCCCTAATTAACTCTAGTGAAGTAAGACTCTCAACTAGGCTTAAGGCATATATGCTAACCCCTTGCATGTTTAAAATCTAGGATAGAAATTTGGTCAAAAGGAACCTAAATCCTTCATGCTAAGGGATGGGGAGAGTATGTGTCCACCCTCTAGGTGTTATGGGTCCTAGAGGATAACCCTAGTCATAAATTTGTACTCTTATGGAGGAGAAAATAGGTTCACAAAAGGCACCTTTTTACGAGACTTGGCTAGTCTCGTCCACTTGGAAAACCATTTGCAATGGTCCTAACTCCCAAAAGTGGCATCCTATAACTCGTACTAATAAAACATTGGGTGGTTGATAAAACTAAATTACATAAAAAAATTTCACCTTAAGTCATGTTTATCCTAAAATCTAGCCAAAATTTTCACATTGTGAAACCAGTGTGCTAGACTGGGTTGTACAACAAGGTGTGTTAGATCTGGGTTGTTACAAGTTTAGCTATATTTGTGGAAGTCATCCTAAATTTGTAGGCCAAAAGGGCTAAGCTCCTTTATTCCAATTGTTGAAATGCAACTCCAAGATGCATTCACTTACATGGATCAATAGTTTTTGGCATACCCAATGAGACAAAGGATACAATTTCTACGTAAAATTATGCTTAGTCCATGTGTATCTTATTTTCTAAGCCTACACAAATTTACTTAGAATTTCATGAAATCTATTAAAAGGTTTGCTCATAATATTAAGTCATAGATAATCCAAAATTATAAAGTTAGTTCTACTTATTATGATTTTGGATATGTTTATTTTGTGTTATGTCGTTTTGATCTACATGATTTCATGGAATGACAACCCCAATGTGGAAACTCAATAATTCACTTGATTTTGGTATTTCTTATTAAATTACAAAAAAAAAACATGATACTTAATAAAAAAAAATTATTGGTAAGAGGGGGTTTTGAAATATTCCCGTAACCTTTTACAAAAAAGTTCTAGTTAGAAAAAATGCTCTCAACCATCTGAAACAAAAAGAAACCACCTTATTCAAAATATCCAGGACGAAAGATAAAAATAGATAAAGAAAGCCTCATAGGGATAAAATAGGAAGCCTCAAAGAGAAATAAGAGAGGCATGAGTGAAATAGAAGTTCCATTGCAAGACATTGTAATTCCAACCATCGGCCAATCATGAGATAAAGTTACAGTTAAGGCGTGAGAAATTATTTTGGTGGTACTTTTCACAGGCCGTGAATGTAATTGGTAGAAAAAATGATGTTTCAATCCTTTCCAATTTTGGTGTTGCACCTCTCGTGATGGATAGTAATTGTTTCACCATTGAATTCCTGCAAGCTCATGTGCAAATAGAAAGTTGCCCTGGGAACTCACAGTCATCCCTCATCCATAAAAAGAGACCAGTAACAATGATTATCTTATTTGGTCTGGAGTAAAGCCTGCTCACGTGTTTGGGTAAGATAACATATGGCTCCATTTTGTCATCCATCACACAAAAAAAAACTTGCAAGAGGTGTTCATTGAATATGGTGTGGTTACAATATCTCCATGTATGGCTCACAAAGATATTCTCCATGTTGAGCCACAAGCTCCACATACCCCGAACATTGAAGCCACACATGAGAGTGTATGTTGAAAATTGTGAACTTAGAAAAATTTCACGTATCAATGAAACCTCCAATGATGTGTCCTAAAAATTCTATCCAATCTGAGGTAGATTCCCATAACATGGAGAATATGTGGCTACCCAAGAAAACCGAATCCTGAGAAAACTCATAAAAGAGATACAAGTGTGGGATTTTCATCGACCAGGGGGAGGAGAACTTTCATTACAAATGGTGAGGTTAGGCAAAGAAACCCCCAGGTTAGCTAGAAATTCAATGGCTTGGTTTCCTTCCCTAAAGATATGTTGGACGATGACATTAGGGGAAGAGCTCAAAAAAACTTTACCTCAAAGAATAAACTGGAGATGTTCTAGAATTCTGACTAGGTGCCTACAATGCTTCCAATAATGTTCATAGAGTCATCTTCGATAATAAGGTTAGAGTAGTTTATTATGGATAGGAGAGACAAACCTTGGAAGAGAGCTTAAGCGTTAGCAAAATGGTTGGTTTGGATGCCAAGATTTTTTGCAAAGGTGAGCACTATCTTCTTTGTATGATCTCAAAATATACATCCTACTCCAGTCAACCTTGGGTTTCCTTGGTAGCACCATCAAAATTATACTTGATCCATCCTAAATATGGATGATACCACTTAATAAGCGAGTGATCAACCTTAGAAGAGGGACATAAAATATTACATGAATGAATCTGGAGGGACTTGACTAACCGAGCTTCACTCGAGGACTCTGATCACCCAGTGCCTTGAATAACAAAGAGATTTTTAGTTGCATCATGCATAACTCTGGAAAGAACAAAGTTGGAATTATGGATGGAGTTATTTAAGGCTTTGGAATTTTATTCATGCCAAACTCCCCATAGTAAATTAGGGAGACAGAAGGTCCAAAATATTTGATATGAAAACTTTTAAAGGGATTAGGCCACGGTAAACAAAAATTATTCAGAGAAAAGGGAAGAACCTAGGAAATACCCACAAAGGAAAATAATGAGCAAAGAAATTTGAGGAAGAAAGGATAGGAGAGGAAAATATGTTGGGTGGATTCACACTCCTACTTGCAAAGGTAACAATAGTTAGGAATGGGGAGCCCTCAAATCTGGAGATTTGGAATAGAGAGGATTTTGTCCTAAACAACAAGCCAAAAGAAGAAACAAACTTTGGGAACCATGGCTGACCAGGGTTTTCATTAAGAAAATAGGCATATTTGATAGAGAAAAGCCCATTTTCACTAGGAGCTTATATTCAACTAAACATCAAGGAATAAGACTAAGATACATATTAGACAAAATAAGATTAACTTTTTTTTGTCTTCATTTAGATTATTGTGAGGAATGGTTTTTTTGTGCTTCCTATCAACATCGATGAAATTGCACACCTATGTACCAAATAGCATGTCAGTCACAAGTTTGAGGTAGATCAAATCAAGACAATTTCGAAGAGGGCTATTACCCAGCCACTTGTCCTTCCAAAAGTGTATCTTATGGCCATCACCAATTTTACAATGGATTCCTTTATTGATGATCTCCCTCATGCACAAGATAGAATTCTAGGTGGCAAAACCTTGAATAGGCAAAATATCATCCAAAAAATTAGTTGATGCTAGAGGTATTTAGCATTGATAATTCACAATGACTTTTTATTTTGAAGGATCCTCCACCCTTCCTTGGCAATGAGGTTTAGATTCATTTGTATGACCTTCTTTATTGGATACCACCATATTCTTTCTTGAAGCAGACCTAGTCCCACACAACTAAATGGAATATTTGTTTGTGTTTTGAGCCTGACCATAGAAAAATTATCTAGAGTTGTTCAATCTTGTTATAAACTTCAATCAAAATGTGGAAGATGGAAAAAATAAAATAGGGATCCTATGAAGAGTGGCTTTGACTAAGGTGGCCTTTCCCACCTGACTAAGGATCCCTCCTTTCCATCCTATCATTTTTTTATGAATTCTCTCAATGAGTGGAAACCAAAGAAATTTTTTGATAGAACCAATAAAAAGTGGAAAACCAAGGTAGGTAGTAGGAAGTTCAGCAATGGTACAACCAAGGATATTAGCTATGCTAGTTTTCTTTCTGGGGGGCGTATTGAGAAAATATAATTTACTTTTGGAGAAGTTGACTTTTTGGCCAATAGCAGACTCAAAGGAGAGAAGAATGGACTTGATTATTTTGGCTTGGAGAACAGAGTCATGAGTGGTAATAATAATGTCATACACAAACTGTTGGTGGGATATGGACATGAGAGATAAGGCAGATTTAATTCCAGATATTTCTTCTTTGGAATAGGAATACAGTAGATTTCTCCCTAGGGCTTCCACCACAATGATAAATAGAAAAGGGGACAAAGGGTCACCCTGTCTCAGACCTTTGGCACTATGGAAATAACCAGTTTTGGAGACATTAACTAAGATAGAAAATTTGGCTCTTGAGATGCATGTCTTGACTAAGTTGATCCAATATGGATGGAAATCAAATCTGAACAATACAAATAAGAGGAAACTCCAAGAAACTCTATCAAAATCCTTATTCATGCCGAATTTTAGGAAAATGCCAGATGTACCACTTTTAAAAATAGAATGTATAAGCTCATGGATTGTAATTATGCTATAGTAATTAGCCTCCTTGGAACAGAACTACCTTGATAGGAATAGATAATGAAAGGGATAATAGGTTTCAACCTTGTGGTAATCACTTTGGTGAGGATTTTATAAAATATATTGCACAGACTGATTGGGTAAAAATCAAATAAGGATTTGGCATTATTGGACTTAAGGATGAGGGCCAGAAAGGTGGAGTTTACATCTTTAGGAATGTTCTTAGTTTATTGCATTTTTGGATGGCTAAAATGATGTCAGGCCCCATAATGTCCCAATATTTCTAAAATAAAATTGATGGAAAACCATCTAGGCTTGGAGCCTTCCTGCCTTGCATTGAAAAATTGTGTTATGGATTTCCTCAATGAAAAATGGTTTAAGCAAACAATTTTTATGTTCTGGGATACCAACCTAGGGATATTGTTCAAATAAATTATTTTCTTGCATTTTAATTAATTTGTGTTTGCAAGTCTAAAATATGATTCGTTCTTCCTTTTGCTCAAAAAATAATTAACTCTGTAAAAGAGATATTTGCTCATTAGGGCAATGATTTACTTTCTTTACATATTTTAAGAGGGTTAATTGTTCCTTAAAAGAGCAATTTGCTCAAAATTAACCAATTTTTATTTTACAAGGGTCATTTAGAAAGAGGTTTCATTTTAAATGTTAAAATTTTGCCACACTTATAAGAGAGTGATTTGCACTATAGGTGAAAAGGAAATGCATTCCCCACATAGCAATTCACTCACTTTTTTCAAAACAAGTAAATTTATCCCAATTTTTATAAGATCAATTTACTCTCTTGTTACAAAAGTCATTCATTCTTCCTTTTGCTCAATTTTTTTTTATCAAGTTCCTAAAAAAGCAATTCACTCATTAAGAGAGCAATTGAATCCTTTTCTTACTAAATTTATATTTTTCAAAGGGCAATATGTTCCTTAAATCTAAAAGAGTAATTCACTCAAAACTAGCTAATTTGTTGTGGGAAGACCATCCTCAATTTGTTGATATGATTGCTCAAACATGGAATTCTTTAGGTAATGGTGGGTTGTATGCTCTTCCAAACCAAATTAAATCTATGACATCTAGATTAAAAGAATGGAACAAGAACACCTTTGAAAACATTTTTGAGAAGAACTAAAAGATAAACTTTCAAAATTCCAAAAAGGTGATGATAATAATCCAAGCTTAGAGGAAAGGGATTTGCTTAGTGAATATCATAATATTTTGAGTAAGGAAGAGAAATTCTAGAGATTAAAATCAAGATAGTCTTGGTTAAAATAATGATATAAAAATACAATTTTTTTCATGGGATGGCTATAGTACAGATATCAAGTTCCAAAAAATAGTAGAATTAATTCAATAGAAGGGGTTTGTATTGAAGATCATAGTGAAATTAGAAAAGAGGTAAATTCTTTTTATTAGAATATTCTAGGTTTAGAGGAGACCAAAGTTCTTAATGATAAACTTCTTCAAGATGTTCCTTTAGTTATAACGAATGAAGACAATAGGAAATTGATGGAGCCTATTACTCTAGAAGTTCATTTAGCTCTTTTCTCTTTTAATAAGGATAAATCCCTAGGTCCAGATGGGCTCTCTGTAGCTTTTTACCAACATAATTGGGATATAGTGAAGGATTATTTATTGGTGGTAGTGGAACGGTCTAGGGTAAAATAATACATACCTTATAAAAAAATGCAACATATCTTACCCTAATTCCAAAAAAGAAGGTTGCTGAATAGTTTGATTCTTTTAGACCTATAAGCCTATGTAATATGGCATATAAGATTATTTCTAAACTGATGGCAAATATATTAAGGACATTGTTATACAAAATCATTTCAAAAGAGAAAGGAGCATTTGTGAAAGGGAGACAAATTTTGGACAGGATCATAGTAGCTTATGAAGTTATACATTTAGCAGCTTCAAGAAAAGGGAAAGCAATGATCGTAAATCTTGATATGAGTAAAGCCTATGATAGGGTTAAATGGGATTTTATTTTTGTAGTTTTATATAGGTTTGGTTTCGATAAGAAATGGGTTATATGGATTAAATCTTATGTCTCTACAGTTTCTTATTCAGTGTTGGTCAATGGGTTAGTGACAGAATATTTTAAAGCCAAGAGAGACCTTAGACAAAGAGATCCTCCATCTCCTTATTTGTTCATTATTATGGTAATTTTTTAGTAGGAACTTAAAGAAGGCTTACAATATGGGATTGTAAGTGGACTTTATGTTAGTAATAACATCGATAACATCATCCATCAATAGTTTGTAGATGATACAACCCTTTTTTGGAAGGGCAAGGATAAATGAGGTTAGAGCTTTGAATAGCTTTTTAAAAGAGTACGAAAGAGCTTTGAAATTTTGTAAATTAAATTCAAATCTCCATTTCACTCTACTCTATAATTATAACAAAATAAATGAGCCCAAAGCTTTGATAGATTGAAGTTTGATATTATTTTTTGTTTGGCATCTATAAATTCCTATTTAGTTTTATAAATTTAACAAAACCTTTAGTTGGGTTTTTACCCTTCATAGTACCAAATAATATAATACATGGGGAAGTTGGAGAATATTGCATTATTTGGTACATGTTAATATACCTCCATGGTACATTTATGGTACAAATATAAATATGTAATATATTAGGGTTTGTGTTTATAGTTTAGAAGGGTGGTTTATATTTTTCCTTTATGTAAGTGTCTATGTCCAAGATATGCATAAGTGTCATGTATGTAAGAGTGCAAGTGTGTAATGAGATAAAGTGCACAAGTGTCATGTAATTAAATGTGTAAATATATAATGTGAGGATGTGCACAAGTGTCATGTATTAGGTGTGCATGTAGAAGTGTAAGTATCATGTAAAAGAGTACAAGTGTCATAGAGTTAAGTGTGAAAGTAATTAGAGAGTCAAAATTCATGTATGCAAGTGGAAATATGAGAAGCCAAGGACATATGAGAGTTGTTAGAGTTAAAGTGCACTATGCCTTCACCTTGACACTTGTCAGTTTCACTTGACAAGTGTCATGTGTTGAATATAGGCTTATGCCTATATATTGTAACCTATTTTTATCAATAATATATCCCCTTCAGTTTTACTCCTAACATTTGGTATCAGAGCAGGCTTTCCCTGCCCTGTGAAACCCTTGAGGGGGGATTTCCCTCATGGAAATCCTCCCTCCCCCTCATTTTTTCATTTTTCACCCCCATTTTTTTTTTTTTTTCAAGCTAGGGAGTATGCTCTTGATGGATCAGAAACCAGAAGCATTAAAAATTAATGGCTGTTATTTTTTTTTTAGGCAGATCTATGTTTTTTATTATCGAATATCAATGATTCTTCTGCAGGTGGAGGGCATTTTTTGTTCTTCCATAGCTGGGCGGTTTGCAGGAGAGCACATTAAGAGCAGATCTTTAAATCCCTAGTCCAGTAATGACATGCAAACAGCCGTCGTTCAAGACCGACAGCTTGTGTTGCAGGAGAGAGTTTTAGCCATTCTAGGCGGCTGCAGCCCAGGCAGCCAATTTAATGACACCGAGTCCAGCGACGTTAAGCTGACGTTGAGCTCCAAGGACAGCCTCTCCGTTACTTTGAATGTTCATAGGCAGATTCTGGTGGCGCACAGCAATTTTTTTTTTTGCGGTGAAATTGTCGGATAGATGGTCAAAGCAGCAGCGGAGTTAAGCACTCGAGTTTGAAGCCTGACGTAGTGCTTTATAGCACGTTGATTGATGCACTGTGTAAATGGTTTGGTAGATTAAGCTGGTTTCAAAATTTTTATCGTAGCTGGTTTTGCGAAGCGTGTTGGATGTGGATTTTTTTTCCCTTTGCTATGGATCTGCGTGCAATAGATGGTTGATGCTGGTGATTGGCTTTGCTGGTTGGGGCTTTGCTACGGATTTGCGTGTGCTTCGAGTATAGGAAGCGTCACAGCAGTCAGCAGCAGCAGAGGGGGATTTCCAGCAACGGTGGCAGTTCTGGCGGCCAGCAAAGCCTCGATTCTCACAAGGATTTTGAGTCCGACGAGGAAGGCGACGAAAGCGTGCTGGTCGAGTGCACCAGCATAGCAAAGCGGCTAGAGTCTGCACACACAATGTTTTCTTTTATATGGTGGATAGTTGGATTTTACTAGATATCAGTTGGTGATTTTTTGGAGTTTTTTGGTGAGGAAATCGAAGTTCAAGCAACAGCCCGGTGCACAGCACGACGCGACGAGATTTTTGGCAAAAACAAGAACCGCGGGCAAATACCGCTTGTGTGAAGTTTTTTTTCGACGATGCATTTCCCTCACGTTCGCAGCATATTTGATCATGGAGAAGCGAGGGATTTTTCTAAAATACTTTTTCCCATGCTTTGATTTGTCTACATGGAGTTTATTTTATTTTCCCATTATTAACTGTGTTTTCTAGCTACAGTGTTCTTGAGAACTGGATGGATTTAATGGCCATAGTTGTTGTTTCTTCTACATGGACGGTAGCGGTCTGCTATGCTCGTCTGTGAGATCCTGCGTGAGAATCGTCTAGGCTATCGCCATGCCCACGTTTTCAATGCCCACCATGGTGATCTTGGAGTTTTACTTCAGAGCAATGAACTTCGAAAAGTCCACGAAGCTATCGTCGTCGGTGTTTGCCTCTGCCACGGTGATTGTGGAGAATTTTTCTGGGCGGTGCACATATGGCCCCTACCTTGTAGACATGGACGAGATTTTTTAAATTGAAGAACTACGTGGGAAGTCGGACATGTGGTCTATTGCTGCGACTGCCACTGCCATAAAACCTCCACTACAATGCATATTTCTGTTTGACAGTCAGTGTTATCCAAGTTTACCGCCTGCGTATGGATCCTATTTGTTTAGTCTGCATGTGTCACACATTTTTTTATCCAATGGTTATGATTGCTCCTAGTGCCATCCTGGACAAGTTCTTCGGAGTCGTTGGGGAGTTAATGAAGTTGATAATGGAACCTTTAACTTGAAGCCACATAAACCGAGAGGACGTCGTAGCTGCACGATCTAACACGGGTGGCGGGTTCGAATCGCGACGGATATACTAAACGAATCAAAACAAAATACGATGGGTCAGTCGAGGTGGAGGTTCTGGAACTTGTTGGCAATACGGTGGGTCGGTCGAGGTGGAGGTTCTGGAACTTGTTGGCAAAGCGGCGCAAACAAAAAGACATGAATCGTACCATGGCACATCCAGCTAGCGGTGAGGAACGACGAGGAACTGAGCAAGCTGCTGGGCATCGGACAGTAGATGAAATAAGCGGCCAGTGAGAGACGCAGCGGTGCTAGAAGGTTTCGCTGCCAGGAGGGTTATTGGCGATGCGCCTCGAAAATTGGCTGGTGCAGCGACGCAGATAGATCGAGAAGATTTTTTGACTATAGTAGTCACCGTAAAATTAACAATTTTTCTTAATGTAGTAGTCGTCATTGTTTCAAGTGTTTTAATATTCTAATCCTTTGATTGTTGGATTCTTTAAATAACGTCCATTTGGAAGCACTATTATGGTCATTATTTGGCCATTAATTGATGTAAAATCTGTGGGATTGTAAGGCCAACATGGAAGTGGAAGGCCCACATGGCCTGTTTATTGTAATTTTCAAATTTTCAGAGATGATGGCCCACATGGCCCATGTAATTCCCCTGCGAGGGAAAATTGAAACTATGTTTTTATTCCGCCTGAGAGCGATGCCACTATTGAGCGATGTTGTCTTTTTTCTGCCTTAGATAGGCATGATGTTTTTTCCACATGATGAAGGCCCCTTTGATGGTGAAATATAGGGGTATTTATAGTCGTTGGAAACGTCTTTCCATGACGGACACAATGGTGGTGTCATATTGTCATTTTGAGGCTATTTCAATTAAGTTTTTTAGCCTCAAAGATTTTTCTACCTTGGAGTGCACTTTCGGTTGTACCCGACACTCCCAAGGTACTTTTATATGTGATCCTTGTACCTAGTGATCTTTTCTATACACTTGGCGAATGCAGCGGCTAGTTACCCATGCATTTCGGTGGGATGACATGGTCACCATAAGGACACTTATACTAGGGACTATAGAAAAAGACACCCTAGACTCTATCCGAGGTTTTTTTCGGATCTACTTCTGAAGACTACAGACGAAGACACTTTAGAAGATTCTCTTCTTTTCTTCTTCTCTCCTCCTATTTGGATCTATGGCTCATTTTATTGTATTGAGTGCATTTTTGGCAGAGACCGACACTATTATATGGCTCGTTTTTCCTTTAATTAGGTGCATTTTTGGCAGAGACCGACACCTTCTAGATTGAGTTCACCATGAGGAGGGATTTCATACTCATGGTGAATCTAGTCAGTGACCTACGAGAGGCAACATCCTCTGAGGATGACCTGCAAAGGCAACAGAACCAGAAGTGGCTGACCCCGAGGCACCCATGATGACCCCGAGGCACTTAGACGGCTGACCCGGTGGCAACGAGACTCGTGGAAGTGGCTGACCACGAGGCAACGAGACCAAGATGTATACACAGTGAATCTAGCATTATTCATAGTTGGAGAGCCAAGCACAAAGAGCACGAGCCTAGACCAAATCAACAATAAGCGAGGATGATAGGTTGTTTTTGAGAAGTCAACATTAAGAGGGAATGTTACCTAATGTTGACTTGCTTTGTTTTTTCTTTAGTTCGGATAGTGCACTTTAAGGGGGAATGTTAGAGTTAAAGTGCACTATGCCTTCACCTTGACACTTGTTAGTTTCACTTGACAAGTGTCATGTGTTGAATATAGGCTTATGCCTATATATTATAACCTATTTTTATCAATAATATATCCCCTTCAGTTTTACTCCTGACAAGAGTTGTCATATGGAGAGCAATAGTCAAGTACTTGAAGACTCATCTTGTATGGCTATATTATGGAGAAAAAGCTCCATGTATTGTATTATTGAAGAAGATCACATTCAAGCATTTATAACATTTAAGCTTGTATGTATATTTTGAGCAATTATATTGTAAGTATTCTTCATATTATTACATGAATTATTTTGGCCATTTTACATTCATATTTGATATTATTTTTAATGTTATAATTATTTATATTGGCCAGTTTATATTTCAATTGCTCTTATATTTAAGTCTACTCAAGATTTAGAATATTGAGACAAGTGCTATGCTTGGGAGATAATGTGTAAGTAAATTGTATATAAACATCCAAATAAGAAATGCTCCCTTTTGTCCCTCCTCGCTAACATGGGCCTATGTCAAATTGATGTCAATGCAAGTTTATGCACCCAGTATTTCTTGTCAATCCTAGGAACATTCTCTAGAATATTATAAATTTGAATTTGAATTTCAAAAATATAAATTTTGGAGGGAAAAATAAAATTCTTTAGACGCAAATTTGAGGTACTTAGAAGTAAAATGAACAAAAGTGTTGAATTGGGACCCTCACGAAATTTTGCACAGAATACAAAAAAGTTGATGATTTATTTATATCTATGATGTTTTATCCTACACTACCCTTTTGTCAAACACAACCAATGAGAACATCCTGTCATGCCTATGTAGTAGAAACATTGTTAGACCATTTTTGTAACTTTGTCAAGTGGCTCAAAGGTCTTTGCTAAGCATGGAAGCCTATCCATGAGTTCTCTAGCACTAGGAATATATTTGAAAAAATTTAGCCTCTTTTTTCTTCTTTCATGGTGGCCAAGTAGTCTATCTTCTCATTTATACTATTGTTAGACAAAAGAAGCTAAAGGAGAGAAGCAGGGTGAAGCTTACAACTAGATGCCCCAAGAAAATAAACCCGAAATATTTCACAAGGAACCGAGAGAGAGACTGGTTGTGCGTTGGTCATAGGGGTTTCGGTGGGAAAATCTTGTCTGTTGCATTAACACCGCCTTGAGGCGGTGTTAGTTCACCCTTTTTAATGGTTGCCGCTCATGCAGTCGGCTCCATTTATTTTGAGTCTGCTGGAGAGCTCAATGGTATCGGGGAAGCGTCCGCGCAAGTTCATTCTGACAATGTATCACGAGGTAAAGGCCCTGTCCCTGAAGTTGTTATTCCTTTGCATGAGTTTCATACGGCTTGTGAGTGGTTTGAGAGTCATACCCTGGTGGGTTATTTTTTGGGTCGTATCCCATATGATACCCTTATTCGTTCATGGGTCCAGCAAGTCTGGGGCCCATATGGAGTCAAAGTGGAGAATGTACAAAACCTTACCAAAGGGTATTTCCTTTTTCGCTTTTCAGACCCAGCTCAAGCACAGAAGGTTTTGTCTAGGGGTCCATGGACTGTCCGTAATTCTCTGTTGATTCTGCAACCCTACTCTCAGAATTTCCAAGTCAGTGATCAAGCTGCACTGGAAGTCCCGGTGTGGGTTGAATTCCCCGGTCTTCCTGTTCCTCTTTGGGGTTTTTTGCAGACTTTAGTTGCCCCCTTAGGTAAGTTTGTTTGCCTTGAGCCAAAAAAAATTTTCTCCGCTCGACCCACTAGAAGGGTTTGTATCAAAGTTGACCTTACCAAGGATTTGCAGGAGTTTATTGATATTAAAATCGGGGACCAATCCAGAAGGCAAAGAGTTGCCTATATCAATTTACCCAATACCTATTATCGGTGTCAATCTATAGCTCACAAAATTTGGGAGTGCCCTCTGATGGAATGGAAATATAAGGCAAATCCCTCGCCCACTCCTGCGGCTCCCGCTAATGGCTCACGGGGAAACACTGAAGAATGGACTATTGTCTCTAGCAGGAAATCCCGTGGTGCTAAGCAGTAGGAAGCTTCGATTTCTGCTGCACAACCTGCCCCTTCTCCTTCTCAAGACATGCAAGCTTCTACTGAAGTTGTTCAGACTCCTGTTGATACGGCCCCTCCGGTTGTTGGCATGCAACCCCCAGTTCCACCGGTGTCTCAACTTCTTTGGTCGGGCCCTTCTTTGGCCTCAGTGGTGGCGGCTCCAGATAATTCTTCAGTGGAGGAGGGTCGGGCCTTGAAGGTCCGTCGCTCTCGCAGCCCTATTCGAAATGACAAACATTAGCAACTAAACAGTGATGCTTTCCATGCGGCCTCCAACTATTTTGGCTCGCTTACAGGTTTGGGTGATGTAGAGGATGTCATGGAGATCATGCATCTTGACAAATCCCAATGATTTTCTTCTCATGGAATGTTCGAGGACTGACGGACCCGATCAAAAAATATTTGGTCCGAAATGAGATGTCAAATGTTTCTCGAATGCATGGAAGCCTCGATTTTTTATGTCTACAAGAAGTTAAGATTTTTGATTTCAATCTACGGTGTGCATGTGACTTTTTGTGGCCATGAAGTACCTCTTTTGCCACAAAGCATTCCCCGAGAAAAGGAGGAGTCATCACTATCCTTGGGCCTCGATTATAGAAGAATGTTGTGACTTGGGGTGTTGACCCATCCAATCAAGTTGTCTGGATTTTTCTCGAGATCTATGGAAAACCATTTGGGGTGGTTAATGTGTATGCCTTGAATATCGCTTCTAACAGATGTGAGTTGTGGAGATGGCTTGCCATGAATCTACCATTTGCCACTTGGGTGCTCTATGGAGATTTTAATATGGTGGAGAAAGCTTCTGACAAGGTCAGTCATGTCCCGATGCGGTGGTGTTTAGGTGAAAGAGAAGCTTGGTTTTTTATGAAAAACAAGCTTCACCTTTATGACCCTAATTCCTGCTTCTCGCCTTCTGACTTCCCGTAGGCTCTTTGGTACACCTGGTCCAATTTTTAGGTTGCTTCTGCTAGGGTTTTGGTAATATTGGACAGAGCCATGATTTTTGAGTGTGACAACTTTCAGTTCTCCCATATTTTGCCTTCTTCGTCGTATGTGCTGACTTTGCCTGGTACTACACTATCTGATCATTCACCTATTTTATTCTCGGTGGCAATGTTAAACTTTCAACCTAGAGTGCATTCTTCACAGTTTTACCTGAATGTTTCTTTTTTGCATAGCTTTAGCATGAAAGCTCATATATGCCACATTTGGAATTTGATTCCTAGACCTGATGGTATTTCTGGAAGGATTGAATGGTGGAATGTTGCCATTCAATGAACCACTAAGGTGTTGCGGACTCTAGGTGTTGAAGTTGCAAAATGATGAAAATAAGCTAAGTCTACCTTGCAAAGTGAGCTATCCAAAGCCTGTCTCAGGCTTGAAGCCTCTCCTTTCAGCTCTGTTGCTCAATCCCAAGTTTCTTCCATTCGACATGAGCTAAAAAAATCTGATTTGTATGAAGCCAAGGGGGCTCAATTACGTGCTCGAATGCATTGGCTCAAAGTGGGGGACAGAGTGACCAAATATTTTTTTCAATGCCTCAGACCTCCTGCTCAGTATTCTCAGTTTCAAGCCATTCAAGTTGATGGGCAGAGATTTACAGATCTTTCAAACATTGTCAAAGCCTTTGTTTCACATTATCAAGGTGTTTTTGCTTCTCAACCCCTTGATGATGCTAGAAGGCAAGCTCTTGTTGATTGTACCATTGTTGTCCCCAACAAGCTTTCTCTTGAGCAAATGCTATTCTGTGACACTCCTCTTTCTCTGGAAGATCTAAAAAATGCCTTGTCACTCATGGCCAATGATAAGGCACCTAGGCTTGATGGCTTCCCATGTGAATTCTATAAAGAATTCTGGGATATGCTTGGTTCTGATCTCCACAAAGTTTATCTTGAAGCCTTACAATGTGGTTCATTGGGTTCCATTATTAACAAAGGCAATGTTAAATTTATTCCTAAGTCTGGAGATCCTGAGCTCATCACCAATTGGAGGCCGATCACCCTGCTTAATGTGAGCTACAAGATTATTGCTAAAGCCCTTGCGCTTAAGCTTAAATCTCTTCTGCCTTTGATTGTCAGACCTGAACAAACTGGCTTTGTTAAGGGAAGATACATTCTTGATAATGTTCTTGTTGTTTGGGAAGGTATGGAGTGGGCAAGAAATTCTGAACAAGATGCTTTATTCATTAATATTGACTTTGAGAAAGCCTATGATAAGATGGAGTGGTACTTCATAACTGCCATGCTTCAGGCTCTGGGTTTTGGGCCAGTGTTTGTGAGCACCATTCTTATGTTATTTCAAGATGCTTCAGTTGTTCTTACCTTGAATAATAGTCAATCTCAGTCAATTTCTCTTGGTCGCTCTGTAAGACAGGGGTGCCCTCTTGCTCCATCTCTTTTCATTCTTGTTGTAGAGGCTTTTGGCTATTTTTTGGCCCATAATATGGATCAAGGATTAATCAGGGGTATTGCTCTCCCCAATTCTGACCGTCAGTTGGTCAATGGTCATTTTGCAGATGATTCTTTCTTAACGCTTCGAGAAGATGAGCAATCCCTTTCCTCGGCTATTAGTTGCTTAGAGGTGTTCTATTTAGCCTCTGGTTCTTCTATACAATGGAAAAAAACCTCCTATTTTTGGCAATCTCAATCTCAGCTGCCATGTTGGTTGCATCATTTCCAATGGACTTGGATTCAGCCAGGTGAGGTGTTTAAATTTCTTGGAATTCCTTTTGCGTTTCATGGTTCCTCTGCTCAATTGTGGTAGTATGTTATTGATAAAGTGGAAAAGAAGCTTTCTTATTGGACTAGTAAGAAACTTTCTCTAGCAGGAAAATTTTAGATTTGTTCTAAGGTTTTAGCCACTACCCATGTCTATTATTCGTCTTGTTGGGTTCCATCCAAATCTTGTTATAAAAATTTGGATAAGCTTCTGAGAGACTTCTTGTGGGCCAAAGACTCTGTCAAGCAAGGTTTTCATCGGGTAGCCTAGGAAATTTGTTGTTTGCCCAAGGACTGTGGAGGCATGGGTTTGTTTGATTGTCATCGACAAGGTTTTGCCCTTTGTGCTAAATGGATCACCCGATCTTTAATTGGGGATGAATCTTGGAAAGTGTTGGTCAGGCATTGCATTTCTTCTGGTTTGCTTTAGGGGAAGAAAATTTGGAAAGGGGTGGGATTGCAATCCATTCTTACTGCCCCTGTCCCTATTAAAGTTAAAGGTTCTTTTGTCATTCAGAGTATTTGGAAAGCCTGGGAGGCCTTCAAACCCTGGCTTAGTTGGAAAGGGAGTTTTTGCAAAGCAGGTGCCTCTTTGCCTTCCATGAATATTTGGTGGTCTCTTGTTATCACTTGGCAGGGTTCTCCCCTAGCTCTGGTGCAGTGGGTCAGAGCGCAGAGGTTCTATAAGCGTGGTATTGCTTCCATTTTTTATTTCTTCTCCCGACATACCAGGTGTTGGATACCCTAGGAAATTTTTTGTCAAATTCACAATTTAAATCCTGGTGATAGAGACACTTATGAGGTGGTTATTGATAGTATTCCATTTTCTATTTGGAGCAAACTACATAAGCATTTTCAAAAACCCTGGTGGTCAGATTGGTGTTGGCCTGGGGAGCTTCCTGTTTTGCAATATAAAGCTCATCTTGGTTACAAATGGCTCACCCCACAAGTTCCAATGGTTGATAAGCTCACTCTGAGATGGGACTTAGTCTCTCTTCCCTCCCGATGGAATAAGAGGTTTCGGATTGCTTGGGCTACTTATATTGAACCTAAACAAAGTTTTTTTGCTTGGAGCCTCTTACACCAAGGGTTACCTGTTGGCAATAGGCTCAAGCATCTGGGTGTTCATAATCCCATTTGCCCGGTTTGTGGATAGGCGAAAGATTTACTGCATGTTTTTTGGTTTTGTGATCGGGCTCAGTCGGCCTGGGAGTGGCTTCTTGAATTTTTCAGACCTTTTATGCAGGAGGATTTTACTTGGGTGCATGCTATTTTGGGTGACCCTATTGCTTTTTCCTTCAACTTGGGTGTTGTTTGGAATATTTTTAGAATTGGTACCCTGTTTTATCTATGGAAGTCCCGAAATAGAGCTATTTTTTCTCAGCAAGATGTCGGGCGTGTCTTCTCTGTTGTTGATAAATATGATATATTCTTTGATTGTTGGTTACAGATTCAAGTACAGGTTGAAAAAGTATAGGTGGAGCTACAGTACTTACGTACCCTCATGGATCATTGGGGGAATGCACCCTGCGTTATGAGTCATGTGCCTCTTCCTTCCCCTTCCAGGTGGCAGTGATTTCTCGGCTTCTTTCTTTCTGAATGCATATTTGACATTGTTTTGGCAGTTGTTATCTGGCAGTTTGTGGACTATTTCTGACACTCTTGTATACTCCTAACCACAGTGGTTAGTGTATTGGTTTACGGGGTGTGCTAATCCCACCCACCCTTTTTTGTATGATTAGACATTATTTTATTAATATAATGGCCTTTTCATCCAAAAAAAAGAAGCTAAAGAGGAAAATGAAATGGATTTTTTTTTCAATTCTATAAAAGATAAATGAGGTTTTAAAAAATCCTTAAGAAACTTGAATCCAAAACTAGGACATTCATTTAGTCAGAAATTAATAAAAAATGAGTTCCAATGAGAGGAAAAAGGAACTTTTTAGTGAATGCTCCTCTTAGAGAAAATCTACTAATTCTTGTGATACCCTTGCAATCCAAGTCCACTTAGGATTTTTTCAAAAAAATCTTCTTCTAATCCTATCATGAGCCTTCAAGAAAGCATTCTTCTTAGTTTGCTTCAATCACGATTACCCTTAGGAGAATATAAATAAAACAATTGTCAACAAAAGCAAACAACTAATGGAGATCCATACCAACTTTGATACCATGTTAGATTTCATAGTAGTTTCTAGAAACAAATGAAATCAAATATTACCCAATATTGCTTGAAAAGAAATACATAGAAGGAAGAACATAGAATTTATTGGGGTTATCCATAGAAACCAAATACTCTCACTAAAATGAAAATAAAATTACACTCTAAATGATGAGCAAAATGGTTGGTATGAAGGGGTATTTATATCCAAATACAAATTACCTTTAAGTTGAGGTTGTGAGACCTACCTTTAGAAAGAAAATATTACAAAAAATTATAAAAACACCTTTTTCAAGGTTTACATGGGTCAAAGGGGTAAATATGATCAATAAAAGTACAAGAGTTAGTCTTGGTCTTAAGTGAAGATTAAACACCACATATTTTAATAGAAATCATAGTAGTCCAATAGGTGGTTGTGGTAGACCTCCCTCCACTATTTGAAATGCTATTGTCATAGAAGTGGATAAGAAAACTATCAATAAATGGGTATCTAGCAAGGGACTATACCCATATGAAATTCCCTAAGGATAGTAAAGTTATTAGGATAAAAAATGAACCACCCTTCAATCACCTCCTACATAAGTTGGATAAATATGGGAGTGTCAACTAGAATGAGATTCTTGAATTTATATATGAAGAATTGAATGGTGGTAAGTTTATTTCTAAACGAGATGATCATTAAAATCTTACACAAATATGAAGGGATGACTTGTATGAAGTGCTTGAAGACATAAAATTTAGAAACTACCTAATTTCAAAGGAGCCAATCAAAATTTTAGCTTTAACTAGAAAAAATGACCAAGGGTATAAAGATATGTATATAGTGCACTTTAAGGGGGCTAGAACCATAAATAGAGCATATGGAAGAATATGTATCTATAGAGTAAACACATAGGTTATGCATGTAGGCTACTATTTAACTACACCAATAATATTGTTGAGTATGGAGCATTATACGTGGGGATTAATGAAAGCAAAAACAAACTTGACATCAAGAATTTAATTTTTTTTTATCAATTTAGAGTTAATAGTCAATCAGATAAAGTCAATGTATGTTGCCAAGAATAAATAGTTAAAATATTATAAACATTGGGTGTCGGATCTACTTCAAAGTTTTAATATGTATGAGATTGCATAGTACTAAGAGAGAAAAATGTAAATACTGATCAATTAACTTATATGAATGCAAAATACAACCCAACCATGGATATGTGGAGTAAACTAAAAGACTTAAAATAGTATTTTTACCGGTTATTCTACTCCAATGATGAACAAATAATAAAATTATTGGTTCAAGAAGTCGAACATGATGAAGGACAAAATAAATATGGAGACAATATGAAAGACAACTTGATTTGTTGAAGACTAATCAATTAGCTAGAGACCTGATCACTTTAGCAATTTAGTTTAATTTAGATGATAGTGCCAAAATGTCAAGCATCATAGTTAATCCCTCTTCTTACCAACTAGTTTAGATCACATAATGGAAGAATTATTTGTTATAAAAGGAGTGCATAGAGAAATAAATAGGTATGTTCAAAGAGTTGTGTGAAATATGGAAATGTTATTGCATGGGGGCATGAAGGCCTCAAAATATATGATAGGAAAATCATTGAACACATGATTGAACTCGATCCTAGCTCTTAGACCATTTTAGTAGAAATAAATATTTGTTAATCCCAAATTAGAGGCTATAATTAAGAAAGAGATTCTCAAATTACTTCAAGCCCAAATTGTCTTTCCTATTAAGCACTCAACATAGGTAGAAAACCTAGTTTCTATGTCAAAAAAGAATGGATATATTTATTTGTTTGTGGACTTTAGTAACATAAATAGAGAGTTTTTGAAGGACTATTATCCACTATTGTCCATGGAACAAATATTACAAAAGTTGGTAGGATCATAGATGTTGTTACTACTTGATAACGCTTTGGGTTACAACCAAATTTAAGTCAAGCATGATGATTAACATAAAACATTATTTACAACCAAATAGGGCAACTTTACCTTTTAAAGAATATTATTTTCACTATCGAACTTGGGGGCTACTTTCCAAAGGGAAGTGGATATTGCATTTGCAAGCCTAATTAATGAAATTATACTCATTTTTTTGGATGATTTGACCTTATTCTTCAAAGATAAAAACAAGCACATAAAGTATGTAGAATTTATTTTTAAACAATGTCCAGAATATGAAATATCCTTTAATCCTATGAAGTTCATTTTCTTCATCCAATAAGGGAACACGTGGTCTCCAAGCAGGGGCTTGTGATTGACCCCTATTGCACTAGATTTATCTAAGAGCTACTTATGTAATCATCAGTTAATGGGATAAGGCTTCTTAGGTTATATTTAATTTATGTCCATGTTTATCACTAATTTTGTAGAATTTATTAGATTGATCACCAAGATGTTCATTAAGGATACTAGTTTTACATGGGCTAAAGAAGAAAAATAGGCTTTTCAAGGGATCCAAGAGTACAATTACGAAATTCCTAGTGCTAATAGACCCTAAGATCCCCAAGGATTTTTGAATTAAAATATTTGGGATAAATGTCAACATTACAGTGGTTCCTATCCAAAAGGATTATAAATACGTAAAGCACCCATATCTTTCATGATCCCAACAATCCATAATTATGAGTAAAGATATACCTTTTTTTAGAAGTAGATCTTTGCTATGATAAAGATCTTGAGAAAAATCAAGCATTGCCTATCTCAAAGCAATATTACAATATTTATGGCTCATCCTAATATGAGGTTTTCTATTTTGCATGAAGAATTAGAAAAAAAGAGAGTGGTTGGATTAATAAAAATTTGGGAGTTTGTTATAGAAATTAAACTGATAAAACTAGTAAGAGAGCAAATCCTATGTGAACTAGCAATATCACGCATCGATGAATAGGTGGTGTTTGTTGAAGAATTGAATAGGTCCAAGAATAAGTGGATGCAGGAACTATATGGATGGGTGATATCAAGAAATGCATGGAAATAGGGCATGTATCAGGAAACTTGAAATCCAAATAAAGGAAGTCTTTCAAACAAAACATTATCGATTACACTCTATTTGAGGGGTTTTCTATCCTACAAAGGATGTGACAACATACTTTTGAGATATGTTGAAGAAGAAAGAGTAAAGGATCTACTAGATGAATATCATGATGAAGGTGTCCATTATCTATCCCATAAAATAACACAATATTCTAAGGGTAGGATATTATTAGCCTACTATTTTCTCATACTCTTTTTAGTGGATAAAGGAGTGCAAAGCTTATTGTATGTTTGCAGGGTGAAGAAAAAATGCATATATGTCACTCTAATCTATAATTATAACATAACTATTTCAACAATAGGGGTTGGACTTCATAGAGAAGATTAACCTATTATCCAATGTGGGATATGGATGGATCTTGACTACAATCAACTTTTTTACTAGATGGATAGAACTCATTCTAGTGAAAGATTCAAATTAGGAAATAATATATATATTCTATAAGATATCATCACTAGACATGGTACCCATTAGCAATAATCACCAATAAAGTTACCACATTCACTAGGAAAAACGATCCAATTTGTAATAGAGCACGGCTTCATTTTGAAATCATCTTCTAACTATTACCCCAAAGAAATGCTGTAGCAGAATCCATAAATAATAATGTTGTCTAAATCTTGAAGAGAATAATTATAGAGGCATAGAGATATTGGCATATCAAATTGAAAAGGTCACCTTGGAAAAATATGATGATCCCTAAATAGTTTATTGTCACTTCGTCATACAAACTTGTATTTGAAAAAGAAGTTGTGTTGCCAATTAATTTTGAGATCCCTTTGCTCTAAATGTCTTGATATTTAGAATTGAAGGATATAAACATCTCACCAATGCATACCAAGATAAACACCTTATTGTCTTTAGAAGATGAATGAGAAAAAACATTTAAGAGATTAATTCACCATAAAATGGTCATAAAAGATGGTTTAACAAGAAGACAACAAACATGGAGTTTAAAAATATGACCTTGTACTCAAATGGGATAGAGACAAAGCTAAGCCAAGCAAACGTGTGACCATATGAAGGGGGCTAATGCATATAGGTTGGTGACTCTAGGAGAAGGTTATTGTTTATTTCAATAAATAGAAAACATTAGAGGTCTTTGTAATTCCAAAGAGAAATTAATGTTTGTATGTACATAGTTGTATATATTCCCCCTATCTTTTCTAAAATTCTTGTTCTCTATCTTCCTTTTCAAAAGAATATTAAAAAAAACATAAAATAAAATAATAATAAAAATGAAATAATAATAATAATAATAATAATAATAAATTTCTCACCTAGATAAAAATCTTGAAAAAGATGTTAGCAAAATGTAAAATCTTCAAAAATTAAATTTTAAAAACTTTAAGTGGTAAAATAATGATTCACCCCATTCTATAAAGAGCAATTTGATATCAAATTTCATGTTTTATGTAGTCGAGCATTATTAAGGCATTCCCACAATAAAAATGTAAAATCTTCAAAAATCAAATTTTAAAAAATCTGTGTTAGAAAAATAGCAGTTCTTTGCATTCTATAAAGAGCAATTTGCTCTTTATTGGCTGATTTTTATGCAGGCAACAACCAAGGGGGTTTTGCAACCCTTCAATTCGATCACTTGTTGCTTTTTCACTTAAAATAGCATGTATCTATACCAATAGCAATTAGAAATCCATATACCTTATTCCTTCATCAACTACTTACTTTTAAAGGTAGATGATTGGACCAATAACAATTATAAATCCATATACCATAGCTTATTCACCAAGCACTTGAATCATATAAAGTATATTAATAAAAAAGTTTTAAATAGAAAGCATTAAAACCTATTCACTAAGAGTTTACTTCCAATTTCATGTAAATGGAAAGCATTAACATTCATAAAAAGAAGAAAAATATCTTCTCACAAGCAACCGTAAAATTTACCTGACTAAACTTGAATAATATTCAAAACAATAAACGTGCAAGAAAATTTAAAAGCATTCAAGAGTGTGTTCTTTATTTATTTTTATTTTTTAACTCCAATGAAAGTAAAAAGAAGTTTGAGTTGAACCCTGAATAATTTTTTCTTTCTTCTTAAAATAGAGTCTTCAAGGTAGTTAAACAACTACCAAGTCAATTAACATAACAACTACCTCCATCTAATGGAAGGAAGATCGTTATCATAAATTGAAATGCATTGGGAATCAAAGATGATGATTGTGAAATTCTCTTCAAATTATGACTCGATAGAGATAAACTCGTTGAAATAGCCACATATCTTCTCATTATTGAATGTCAAGCCTACGAACCACTTGTGGAGTTCTTCTAGAGAAAATTTCTCCATAGATTTAATCACCTAATCATCTTGTCTAAAGCACTTTGGACATTCACCTTGTATTATTTTTCCATTTCATTAGTATATACCATAAATTTCAAAATTTTCGTCGCTCTGGTCCACTTCCTTAATGTTTGCTTCCTTGAGATCTGCTTGGGCAACATTATATTTTAGTAGAAGTCTTCTCTATCGAGAGGTTTATTCTCATTGGAAGGATCTCTTTCAATGAAAGTTTTTCTTTTAATATGGTGTCTTCCCCTTAGTATATCTCTCATCCATATGATTGGGTTCTTCCATTAGACATACTCGATCCAACAAAGGCCCAATTCTTTGTGACATTTTCCTTTGCAATATTTTGACTAACACTTCATAAAAAAAAATTAAATGTCATCAAAATTAAAAAAAAAATCCTTCATAGATACAAGGCTAGACTTTATGAATATTTCAAAATTACCTTAGGGTTTTTTATTTAAAATTTAAAAAATGATAGTAGGAATATTTAGAAATAATAAAGGAGAAATTTTGTCTCATTGTGCTTTCAATAGTGGATTTAAGACAAATAATGAAGTTGAAGCTTGGGCAGCATTGGAAGGGTTAAAAAATGCAAACAAATGAAATGGAACAAAGTATGGATGTAAGGTGATTCACTAATAGCAATAAATGTAATTTTGAGGAAAGTAATGGCTCCATAGAACATACAAGAGATAATTGTTAAAATTCAAGACCTTACTATAGAGTATGAAGAAATCAGGTTTACACATACTTTAAGGGAAGGAAATAAATGTGTAGATAGGCTAGCCAATAGAGGATTTTTAATTGATGATTTTGAAGTTAAACTCTCTTTTCTATGGTTAGAGGAAGTAGTAAGTTTAGCTAAAGCTGACAAGAAAATGTTGATTATCTGAATTAAATATCAATTAAGATTTACTTTAATGCTTTTCATTGGTAATAATTGTTTTATTTTATGAAATTAATGTGTTTTCATATAAACTATTTTTTATAATCTTTGTGGTTGCACTTATGCTTCAGAAAGGAAACTAGCAATCCATATCTGGTAAAATGGACTATGACAGTGTGATATATTGGAGATATTGCTCTACTAAGATGCAATGCAAAGATAGTAGAGGTGAAATTTTGGTATTGTGAAGGATTTTATAGGAAAATATCGAGAAGGATGTTGAATTTTGGAATATTTGTGTTCACACAAAAAAAATTAGAAGATCCAAAAAATGAAAATCAAGAATTCAAACATTTTATGAAAATGACATAGGTATCTAGCTATAGCATCGCATTTGATATGAGAATTTAATCTGTTTGTAAACTCTGAATCTCTAAAGGAGAGAGTTGTGGCTTGTCAAGGTTGGGGGACCCGAGTACGACCCCTTGTTCTCCAACAAAAAAAAAGAAATAAAAAATGAAACACAAAACATAAAATAGTATATAAGATAAAAAACAAAAGGTAAGATGGAGCTCTTTATAAAAAAAATTATAATGGGTTTAATGTGGCAACATTTTGGTAAGTTATCAGGGAAAAGATAATAATATTTAACTCAGTATTTGGTTGTATAAACTTTAAGTTACCAATTTTAAAAGTAGAAGGATGAAAGATTCAATCATTTAACGAATTTAGTATAGTGATACTCCATTCACCTAAATGCCCAACTTTTCATTTGCTACTAGTCACTCAGGCTTTGGATATTTTGCATCACACCTTAGGCTTGCCTTGCTCCACTACTAGCCAAGCATCTATATCTCCAATGGATATTACAATAGCTTGAAATATACTCTCTCTTTTTTAGCTTCACTACCAAGAGGTTCAAATATTGATGTGCCCTCAAGAAATCCAAAAAATGTTAGTCGAAGCATCTTAGTTAAAACAACATCACTAACCTATTCACATCATGGATATTTAATGAACCTTTTCCCTACTTTGATAAGTAAATAAATTTTTCAAGACTAAAGTCAAGCATGATCAGTTTTCATATAAACTATTTTTTATAATCTTTGTGGTTGCACTTATGCTTCATAAAGGAAACTAGCAATCCATCTCTGGTAAAATGGACTATGACAGTGCGATATATTGGAGATATTGCTCTACTAAGATGCAATGCAAAGATAGTAGAGGTGAAATTTTGGTATTGTGAAGGATTTTATAGGAAAATATCGAGAAGGATGTTGAATTTTGGAATATTTGTGTTCACACAAAAAAATTTAGAAGATCCAAAAAATGAAAATCAAGAATTCAAACATTTTATGAAAATGACATAGGTATCTAGCTATAGTATCGCATTTGATATGAGAATTTAATCTGTTTGTAAACTCTGAATCTCTAAAGGAGAGAGTTGTGGCTTGTCAAGGGTGGGGGACCCGAGTACAACCCCTTGTTCTCCAACAAAAAAAAAGAAATAAAAAATGAAACACAAAACATAAAATAGTATATAAGATAAAAAAACAAAAGGTAATATGGAGCTCTTTATAAAAAAAATTATAATGGGTTTAATGCGGCAACATTTTGGTAAGTTATCAGGGAAAAGATAATAATATTTAACTCAATATTTGGTTGTATAAACTTTAAGTTACCAATTTTAAAAGTAGAAGGATGAAAGATTCAATCATTTAACGAATTTAGTATAGTGATACTCCATTCACCTAAATGCCCAACTTTTCCTTTACTACTAGTCACTCAGGCTTTGGATATTTTGCATCGCACCTTAGGCTTGCCTTGCTCCACTACTAGCCAAGCATCTATATCTCCAATGGATATTACAATAGCTCGAAATATACTCCCTCTTTTTTAGCTTCACTACCAAAAGGTTCAAATATTGATGTGCCCTCAAGAAATCCAAAAAATGTTAGTTGAAGCATCTTAGTTAAAACAACATCACTAACCTATTCACATCATGAATATTTAATGAACCTTTTCCCTACTTTGATAATTAATAATTTGAAGTAAATAAATTTTTCGAGACTAAAGTCAAGCATGATCAGTTTTCATATAATCTATTTTTTATAATCTTTGTGGTTGCACTTATGCTTCATAAAGGAAACTAGCAATCCATATCTGGTAAAATGGACTATGACAGTGCGATATATTGGAGATATTGCTCTACTAAGATGCAATGCAAAGATAGTAGAGGTGAAATTTTGGTATGGTGAAGGATTTTATAGGAAAATATCAAGAAGGATGTTGAATTTTGGAATATTTGTGTTCACACAAAAAAATTTAGAAGATCCAAAAAATGAAAATCAAGAATTCAAACATTTTATGAAAATGACATAGGTATCTAGCTATAGCATCGCATTTGATATGAGAATTTAATCTGTTTGTAAGCTCTGAATCTCTAAAGGAGAGAGTTGTGGCTTGTCAAGGGTGGGGGACCCGAGTACAACCCCTTGTTCTCCAACAAAAAAAAAGAAATAAAAAATGAAACACAAAACATAAAATAGTATATAAGATAAAAAACAAAAGGTAAGATGGAGCTCTTTATAAAAAAAATTATAATGGGTTTAATGTGGCAACATTTTGGTAAGTTATCAGGGAAAATATAATAATATTTAACTTAGTATTTGGTTGTATAAACTTTAAGTTACCAATTTTAAAAGTAGAAGGATGAAAGATTCAATCATTTAACTAATTTAGTATAGTGATACTCCATTCACCTAAATGCCCAACTTTTCCTTTGCTACTAGTCACTCAGGCTTTGGATATTTTGCATCGCACCTTAGGCTTGCCTTGCTCCACTACTAGCCAAGCATCTATATCTCCAATGGATATTACAATAGCTCGAAATATACTCTCTCTTTTTTAGCTTCACTACCAAGAGGTTCAAATATTGATGTGCCCTCAAGAAATCCAAAAAATGTTAGTCGAAGCATCTTAGTTAAAACAACATCACTAACCTATTCACATCATGGATATTTAATGAACCTTTTCCCTACTTTGATAATTAATAATTTGAAGTAAATAAATTTTTCAAGACTAAAGTCAAGCATGATTAGTTTTCATATAAACTATTTTTTATAATCTTTGTGGTTGCACTTATGCTTCATAAAGGAAACTAGCAATCCATATCTGGTAAAATGGACTATGACAGTGCGATATTTTGGAGATATTACTCTACTAAGATGCAATGCAAAGATAGTAGAGGTGAAATTTTGGTATTGTGAAGGATTTTATAGGAAAATATTGAGAAGGATGTTGAATTTTGGAATATTTGTATTCACACAAAAAAATGAAGAAGATCCAAAAAATGAAAATCAAGAATTCAAACATTTTATGAAAATGACATAGGTATCTAGCTATAGCATCGCATTTGATATGAGAATTTAATCTGTTTGTAAACTCTGAATCTCTAAAGGAGAGAGTTGTGGCTTGTCAAGGGTGGGGGACCCGAGTACAACCCCTTGTTCTCCAACAAAAAAAAGAAATATAAAATGAAACACAAAACATAAAATAGTATATAAAATAAAAAAACAAAAGGTAATATGGAGCTCTTTATAAAAAAAATTATAATGGGTTTAATGTGGCAACATTTTGGTAAGTTATCAGGGAAAATATAATAATATTTAACTCAATATTCGGTTGTATAAACTTTAAGTTACCAATTTTAAAAGTAGAAGGATGAAAGATTCAATCATTTAATGAATTTAGTATAGTGATACTCCATTCACCTAAATTCCCAACTTTTCCTTTGCTACTAGTCACTCAGGCTTTGGATATTTTGCATCGCACCTTAGGCTTGCCTTGCTCCACTACTAGCCAAGCATCTATATCTCCAATGGAGATTACAATAGCTCAAAATATACTCTCTCTTTTTTAGCTTCACTACCAAGAGATTCAAATATTGATGTGCCCTCAAGAAATCCAAAAAATGTTAGTCGAAGCATCTTAGTTAAAACAACATCACTAACCTATTCACATCATGGATATTTAATGAACCTTTTCCCTACTTTGATAATTAATAATTTGAAGTAAATAAAGTTTTCAAGACTAAAGTCAAGCATGATCATTTTTCCATATCACCATGAATGAGTCATTTAAACACTCTTTATTTTGTTAAAACTCAAAGAATTAAAGAAATAAGATCAAGTAGTTGCGGGTGAAATCAAAAGAAAATAAAACAAACATATATAGTCAAAAATTTGGGTCCAATCCCCAAAAAAGTTACCAAAAAATTGTTGATTGGTTTTCATGCAAACAACAACCAAGGGATTTTACAACCCTCTATTTTAAAGCATCGGTTGCTTTCTCACTTGAAAGAGTGGGTATTTGGACCAGTAGCAATTAGAATTCCATATACCATAGTTCATTCATAAACTACTTACTTTCAAAAGCAGGTAATTATACCAATAACAATTAGAAATCCACATACCATAGCTCATTCACCAAATACTTGAATCATATAAAGCATATCAATAAATAAGTTTTAAACTAGCAAGCATTAAAACCTATTCACTAAGAGTTTACTTCCAATTTCATATGAATGGAAAGCATTCATGTTCGTAAAAAGAAGAAAACTTCTTCTCACAAGCAATGTTAAAATCGACTTAACTAAACTTGTATAAGATTTAGAATGATAAACATGCAAGAAAAACTAATAGTATTCAAATGTTTTTTTGAACTTCGATGAAAGTAAAAAAATTCTATGTTGAACCCCAAATCACTTTATCTTTCTCCCTAAAATGGAGTCTAAAAGGTAGTTAAGCTATTACCAAGTTAGTTAAGATACAATTATCTCCATCTAATTGAAGGAATTTTGAATCAAATTATTGTCATAAATTGAAATGCATTGGAAATCAAAAGTTGCAGTTGCAAACTTCTCTTCAAGTGATGACTCAATAGAAATAAACCCCTCAAAATAGCCACGTATCTTCTCATCATTGAATGTTTGGTCTACAAATAATTTCTAGAAATCTTCTTGAGAAAACTTCTCCGTAGATTTAATTACCTTAGTCATCATGTCTAAAGCACTCAAGATGTTCGCCTTGTCTTATTCTTCTTCCATTTTATCAATATCTATCATAACTTTCAATGTTTTCGTCACTTCAGTATCCACATCTCCAAAATTTGCTTCCTTAAGATTTGTTTGGGCAACAATATCTTTTAGAATAATTCTCCTCCACCAGTAGGTTTATTCTCATTGGAATAATCTCTTTCAATGGAAGTTTTTCCCCCAAATACACCTTTCCCTTAGGATCTCTCCCATCTATTAGATTGAGTTCTTTCATCAAACGGACTCTATCTTATGGAAGGCTTAAATCTTTGTGGGAATTTTCCTCCACAAGATTTTTGCTATCTGCACTTAATTAATTTTTCAAAAATATCATTAAATTTAAAACAATTCCTCAATGCATTCAAGGCTAGACTTTATGAAAATTTAAAAATTACCTTTGGGATTTCTTATTGAAAATAAAAAATAATGAAACATAAGATAGTACATAAGAGGATAAACAAAGGGTAAGGTGGAACCCATTATAATAAAAAAATATAATGGGTTTGACATGGCAACACTCTCCAAATCCATGTTTCATGTAGTCGATCATTATCAAGGCATTTCCAATTATTAGATTGTGTTTCTTACATTGCAAATTATATTGAACTAAAAAATTTGGGGGAGTCCAAACAGTTTAATTTCTCTTCATATCTAATTTGGCTTATCATGAACCAAAATAAGCATTGGTTCTCAAAATTACAAATAGATAAGATGGAATCTAATGGAAAGACACTATTTATCTATGATACATGGATGGGCCATGTAAAAGTGAAAGTAAAATCACATATGATTTCTATGAGATGGTGTGTGACCCCATCAATGATGGGTTAAAAAAGGTAATGTACCTTATTGAATGCAATATGCATATTAAATTAAGAGATAGACCGAGTGGAGATCTCTCCTTGGGTAAACACAAATATTTCTTTAGGATATATGGGTTCTTTTAGAGACCTTATGAGTCACCTATGTATGTACCAAACTATATTTTTTTTTCTAGAATACATATGATGCCTCAAATATGTAATTATTCAAAGTTAAAAGCAGTCTACATTTTATAAAGTAAAATTAATAACGATAATTACCACTCTAAAAAAATGATGTTGCAAAATGATAGGAAAATGTTTGAAGATCTTGGGATGATGCTACACCAAGATTATTGGGCCTATGATATTTAATTTTCCTTCCTAAGTGCACTAGTGGAGAAAGAATATAAAACAATATGTGTACAAAAGCAAGCCCAACATAGAGAAAGAATTCAATTTGAATGAAGAAGTCACGGCTAAACTAAACGCTCTATATGGATATGAAGATGAAATTCAAGAGTGGCAAAGTTATCCTCCCCCATTCACCTTCTATGAAATTATGAGGATCAATACATTTTTGATCCAGATACTAAAATGAACCCTCACATTATAGATTCTCTCCAAAGGTAAAATTGATCATAAAAAAGTATGTTAGAATGGAAGAAAATGAGGTAGGAAATAGGCACAACAAAGTATATAGTTTCACAAGGTTCATTTGATGATGAATTAGCTTAGGATAGAAATCACAAGAAGAATAAGAGAAAGAAATCTCCAGTAGATTCCCCTCCTCATCTTCACATTGTATACATTACGACAACTTCAATGACATTAGCATTATTAGATAGTGTAGTGTCAAAGGTAGCAAACAACATTGGGTTCAATCAACATGTGTTATTTTTGGAGAAGGTGGCAATGCAAAAGGATGTTGTAGAACCCTTGACAACTCAAGAAAAGAAGGGATAGAAGGTGTTATAGTTGAGGGAGGCATTGGAAAAGAAGTAAGCTCACTTTTCAAAGATGGAGCAATGATAATGATAGTTGCTACTTCAGAGGTATAAATTGCTTTTCCACTCTCCCACCACCGCTATTATCTCTCATTCACATCCTCTTTTCATTCTCTCTTTTTCTTTCACTTTTTTTGTTGTACTTATTTCACCTTAAATAAGCACATCCTTAGTCCAAAGGTCACCAAATGATTCACCTACTCCCACTATAGGGGCATCCTATTTTTCATTGCTAACATACAATATTCCATCTTCTTTTACCCTACCATCACGCACACCACCCACATCCACCATTCTAATGCCATCCATCCTTCAATTAGTTCCTTATATTTTAAGTATTGTCACATCCACCATGTGTCCTCACCCCAACCCATTACATCACTTATCAACATTCGGTTTGTGGCACCTTTTATGTCTCCATGATCAATTATCGCTCATTGGCCTTATTCATCACAAGTTCCATTATGTTCTCTTTCCCACCATCTCCAAGAGTGATTGAAGCAATTCACACCACTCCCAAGAGTAGTCCATATTGGAAGTCAGTTAGGCATTCCCTTGGAAAATGATAAAATTTTATAGGAAGAAGAGCACACAAGAAATATCATAGTTCATGTAGGGGACAATAAGGTAAATTGATCAAGAAATTGCTAGCATAAGAGCTTCAAATTTTTTAATGCCTATGATCCTATAATCCTAATTGGTAGAAAGGGGAAGAAAATTATTGATTGATGAAATCATTATAAATAGATCCAAGTAGGTTAGCCACGGATCCAACTATTCATACTAGAAAAATATCCACTCTAAACCTATTAGATCACTCCTTTTTTAATGGTACAATTAATAAAGCAATTGTAGTGATACATGGCTATATATGTACAAGCAATTGGTGAAGCAAAAAAACTCGGTAATAGGCCTAATACTATGCACAGGCATTGAAGTAGTTAGAGAAAGAGAAACTGAGTTAGGTTACATAAGCTAGAAGTATTAAAGAAGGAAAATAGCGATCCTGTGTAATAGGTGATGAAGAAAGGAGAAATGGAGGGAGAAATGGATGAACTAAAAAGAACAATTGCCATAGCAAAAAAAGTAGTTGAAGCAATATTTTAAAAATTAGGAACAATACCAATAGCTTCAACTTGATTAAATGAATATAACATTCCAAAGCAAGGACAAGGATACCTTTATTAAAAAAGAAGAAAAATGAAATATTAGAGAAGAAAATGCAAAATACAGGGTTAAGATATCTGCAGTTGAACAACTCAAGTTCCTATGCAACAAAATACATATTGAGATAATGCAGCTAAAGTAGATGTACCTCTAGATGATGTGGCACCTAACCTCTCAAAGTAGATTGCTAAATTGGAAAGCCTACTAAGAAAAGTGAAAAGCATGACAGATAAAAGGGAGGATATTCTAAAGGACTAGTATGAGGAATTAGTATTAGATGTTGAGATTATGAATGCCCTAGATGTACCTTTATATGCAAACTAGCTAACCTTGTTGAACCTGCTACCATAGGGTTAAATGGAGGTGGCCCTATTTTTTTATAATTTTGATACAAGTTAATTCTAATTTTGAAGACTTCACACCTAAGGATTAAAACATAACTTAGGATCTCTTGTCAATCGAGCTTAACACCCCCAAAAGTCATCATAAATGTAGTAATTTTGCTACTAATATTTCACTTCAATAAATAAGCAACTATGTAGATAGAATAGAAGGAAATTTTGTAACCTCGTGAGTAGCACTACACAAGAAAACCTAATAATATTTCAAAGTTTTGATCAAGTGTCTGATAGTGTAATCTATTCCAAATGGTTGATATACTTATACTCAAAGAGTAAATTTCCTTTTTAGCAAATGAGTGAATCATCATTTCATTGAGCAAATCACTCCCTAAGACATTGGATCAAGAAAGGTTGCACAAAATCTGAGGTAACAACCTAGAAAACAATATTTTATCTTTAAGTGGTGCCAATGGAGCAAATCACTCTCTAATGTATAGAGTCAAAAAAGGTTGCATGAAATACAAGATAATGACCTACAAAGTGATATTTTATTTTCAACTAGTGCTAATGCAGGAATAAAATCTAATAAATACATGTGAAATTGAGTTAGAGGCAACTAGACTTAGTAAATCATAAATTTTGTTAAAGTTGTTAAATAGAGGATTTACAAACAATAGAAATATTTTATCCCAAATAGCTTTTATATGAGATTTTTGCTATAAAAGGAGCTAAGGGATCCATTGTAAACATATTTTGGTCACTCGTGAAATTTGGAGCTACACTTTGTGATACTAAATTATACTTTGACATCATACTGCTATTAATAGAAATTTTGTGCATGATATTTAAGGATCAATTGTCTTTTAATCTCTTGATTTATAGATGAGTGGTGTTTGTGGTATTGTACCTTTACTTTCTATTAGTCCTCACTTCCATTGTTATAGATTATTCATGAATTCAATCACATTGATGTTATTTTCCACTCCAAATATATTGGTTGATCAGTACTAATCTCGCTTTGATTACTAGTTATATTATTATTTTTGTTTGTTTTATCCCTCATATCTATTTTCCATCAAATTTACTTTACTTGCATTAGATGAGTTTTAGTTACGCTCAATTATTGGGGAGTTGACTTGAATCAAAGTCAAAAGAGCTAATCCCCTTTCTTCCAATTTTTGAAACATGACTCCACAGGTGCATTCACTTACACGGGTCAACAGGTAATCATTCAACAAAGGGGATTTTGCATATTTTTTATTTTATGCTTAGTTTAAGCCTTGTCCTTTTATTTTTAATCCAAATGGTAACCACTTGCTCCATAATATTTATCTTGTAGATGTTTAAAGCTCAAAAATTAAATTGATATAAACAACAATTCTAGATCATGGATTTCTACCAGCAATTTTATTGACAGAGCAAACCTTTAAAAATATCAAATGAGCTTAAAAATATGTTTTAAGATTTCTATTTGACTACTTTTGTGTGAAAGGATGAGTTGGTTTTGATAAAAGTAAAGTTAAGATATAAGACTTTAGAGCAATCAAACAAATTACTCATAATGATTTCCATTGGAAGAATGTTTGGTTATTTGAAACCCTCTCCAAGGCCTCAACATTCTTTAGGTCAATAGTCCAAAGCAAAATTGTTACCGGTTAGAGTTTGTAAAGAAGAGAATATCATGGACCTTTTATGTATGCCTAGTGTAAGAAGGATGTAGAAACATCAGATCATTTACTTTTTTGTTGTTTCTTTGATTACACCATTTGGGATCCCCTTTTCAAAAAAATTATTGGATAGCTTCATAAACATTAAAAGAGTTGATGAATTGTTGGACTAATTGCTTCAAAGCTAAAGCATTATGCATTCTACAAAGGATTTGTTCTTCCATTATTTGTTGGAATTAATGGCTTGAAAGAAATATTAAAATTTTATAAATAAATATCAAAATCGTGTCTAAGTTTGGAATCATATTATTTCCTCTCTCATAGAATGTTTATAGGCATGGTACTCATTATGAGAAGTATTAAGTGTGGAAAAGGAAATGTTCACCTTCTAGTTATAGGATTTGATTATACATACAAAGGGCATCTATGACTATGGAGTTAACACAAAAGATCAACATCTATCTATAGTTAAATAGAAATGTCCAAAATTTGGATTTATATAAACTAATGTTGATTATGACTCCAAAGGAAATCTGGAAAAAAAATGGCAAAAGTGGTGTTTCTCAAAATATTGAAGGTAAAATTTTCCTCTTTCAAAATCATACTATACTTTAACTTACAACAATGCAAATGTTAGGGTGCTTCTTGTAGAGATCAAGACTACCATTAAAAAATGGACATATATTTTAATTCAATGGGGCTCACAAATTATTATTAATATTGTCAAGAAAAATGGATGTGGGGATTGGATCAAAAATTTCAAAAAGCAACTAGCTCAAGAAGATTCTATCTCTTAATAAATATGATAGCAAAGAGGTGGTCATGGACATATTAATTTGAGAAATTTTGAAAACAATATTTGAAATGTTCACTCGAATCAGCCATTAGAAGAAATAAATGATATGGGGGATGAGGAATTACAATGCGCAAGCTCAAATATAGAAGGAGCTAAAGGTGCGAAGGAAGAGGGGAAGGCAAATTTTAAAACAAAGGACTATGGGGAGATGAATTTTAAAGTAAATGTAGGGTGAAGGAGGTCAAGCTTAATCCAGGTAAATCACCTTTATTATCCTCAAGTAGCTTAAAATATTCTCCTTACAATAAAAATAAAAGTAGTACGGAGTGTATTCCTTGCACTTTAGGATTTCAAGAGCAGTATAGTAAAGAAAATATTATGGAGGATATCCAAGAAAATTTAGATTTTTCAGTCCAACATAAGAAAGTGATGATTATGGAGGATCATGTATGCAGTTTAGAGTTTTCATAGCAACATAAAGAAGAAAATGCTAATGAGGCTATTCCTTGCACTTTCGAATCTTTAGGGCAACATAAATCTTTAGAAGATAAGTCTTATTTTAAACAATATGAAAATATAGAAGAGATTGATGAAGATGAGAGTGTTGACCGGAATGGAAGAAGGGAAGGAAGGCCATCAAAGCAAGAACAAAGAGAAAAAAGGAACTCAAAAGGATATTGATCTAAGAAGTCAAATAAAATTTTCACAGGTGTTAACAAGAAGTGGGGCTAAGCCCACTAATAAAAATAAAAATTGTTGATGATGAAAATGATATCATGGAATATTAGGGGTATGTACAAAACCCCTAAAAAGAGCTATTAAGTAATTAATAGGTTGTTATAGCCCTGTTTTTATTTTAATACAAGAAAAAAAATTAAGCAATGATGAATGTAAGGATGTTTTTAAGAAGATTTGGAAGATATATGATTGTTTAGCAGTTTCTTCTATAGGAGCTTCAGGTCGTGTTGCAATAATATGGGACAAATGCAAATGGGATGGACAACTATTAGAAGCAAAAAGTAATTGGGTTCTTGGATTATTTGCAGGAAAGAGAAAAACATCAAATTTGGGGTTATAAATGTATAAACTTCAACTATAGTTACTCCTCATGAAAGATATTGGAAGGACCTTAGTATATTTTTTTTAAATACAATGATGATTCATTGTGATCTATGGATTCTTGGGGGTGATTTTAATATTGTTCTATCTCCTTTGGAAAAGAAGGGTGGCATTCCAAGATGATCTAAATCAATGCAAGATTTTGCTTCATTTTTCAATTCAAATGACCTTTGGGATGTTAGTCCCTCAAGCTTTCAATAGACATGGGATAATAGACGCATTGGGAAAAATCATATAACACAAAAACTGGATAGATTCTTGTTACCTAATAAATGGTTGCAAACAAAGTATACAATATCTTTAGATAATTTATTGTGAGCAAGATCTTATGACAAACCCATTATTTTGACTTGTGAGTTACCTAATAATGATCATCCAAAGCTATTTTGCTTCTAGTCTATGTGGCTCCAAGATCCTAATTTTTTCCATATGGTTATGTTATGGTGGGATGAATTAAAATTTGAAGGATCATGTATGTATAGGTTTGTTCAAAAGTTGAAATATTTAAAGGAGCAAATGAAGATATGGAATGCCAAATCTTTTGGTAACATTTTTAAAGAAAAATGAAATTGAATCGAAGCTTAAAAATTTACAAGAGATAGTAGAAACTAATGGAATGGATCAGGATTCTTATGTGAAAGAAAAACAATTACTTTCTTATTATCATAATGCATTGAAAAATGAGTCATATTGGTTCCAAAAATCTAGAGAGAAATGGCTAAAGAAATGAGATAGAAATACAAAAAAAAAGCATGCTACATAGAAAACAATTTTTTTTGTTCGTCATATCAAAAATATTATAACTCTAGATGAAAGAAATATTGAGGACGAAGAAGCTATAAGGAAGGAAGCAATTAAATATTTCAAAAATATTTTTTCAAATTCTAGGCAAGATAAGGAGGCGCAAGAAAAAATTTTGCAAAATATTCCATCAAATATCACTCAAGGACAAAATGAAATCTTGATGAAGAAGATATCTATAGGAGCTCCATGAATTAGTTTTCTCTTTCCATCTTAACAAGGCACCTAACCTCGATGGATTTCCTACAATTTTCTTTCAAAAAATTTGGGATTTATTGAAGAGTGATATGTTAGATGCGGTTGAAGAGGCCCAAAAAAGGAAGGCTATAATAAGTGATATCAATGTTACTTTTATTACCTTAGTTCCCAAGAAAGGCAACACAAAATATTTTGATAATTTTCGTCGAATAAGCCTCTATAATATGATTTATAAGATCATTTCAAAAATTATGGCAAAAAGGTTGAAGGGCATTCTAGGGTGTCTTATCTCAAAGGAACAAGGCGACTTTGTTCATAGCAAACAAATTCTTGATGGTATAATTATTGCACAAGATGTCATACATTCTTTTCATTCCATGAAAAAACCAAGTATACTTGTGGATTAAATGTTGTTATAGCACTGCAAAATTTTCTATTTTGATCAATGATTCTCCTAGTGGGTACTTTAAGTCATCTTGTGGACTTCATCAAGGTGATCCTCTTTCTCCTTATCTATTCATTATTCTAGCGGAAGCATTAGAGAGTCTTTTCAAAGGTAAAAATGGAAGGAAAAATCAAGTGTATTCAAGTTGCAAAAAATGGTCCCTTTGAATCTCATCTCCAATTTTTTGATGATACTTTTCTTTTGGGCCATCCCTTAGTCAGTGAGGCCACGGAGTTCAAATCAATATAATCATGCTATGAGAAGGCTACTGGACAGTTGGTAAATACTTCAAAATCCAATATTTTTTCATTAATACTACCCTAGATTTACAACAAATTATTGTGGATATTTTAGGGTTTAAAATTAAAAAAAAAAACCATCAACCTATTTGGGTATTCCTTTGTCTAATAAAGGAAATAAAAAGGAGCTTTGGATCTCTTTTTTGGATAGAATGAAAGCTTGCTTGGCAAGTTGGAAAGGTAAGTTCTTAACCATGGCAGGAAGGCTACAACTCATAAAGACTACATTGCAATACATTCCTATTTATATGATGTCACTTT
The DNA here is from genome assembly GCA_028583015.1 of Wollemia nobilis. NCBI lineage: Eukaryota > Viridiplantae > Streptophyta > Pinopsida > Araucariales > Araucariaceae > Wollemia > Wollemia nobilis. The sequence continues at coordinate 1,933,433 of JAQPPZ010016833.1, read as the reverse complement.
CAAGATTGCAAATAGGTATTGCATCAAAAATTGATAAAACTCAAAGAGACTTTCTATGGAAAGGTTGTGAGAAAAAATTTAGGTTTCCTCTTTGTAAGTGGGATAGGGTTTGCAAAGGAAAGAATATTGGAGCAGACTTTTGGAATTGCAGACTTATGAATTTGGCATTAGGATCAAATCTTGGATGGAGATTATTTAGATATCAAGGAAAGAATTGGACAAAAATATTATTTCATAAATATATAGGTTTTCTTGATGCAATGAAATTGTTTAGGAAAAGAAGTCTACCCAAAGGATCAACATTGAACTTCATATCAGAGAGTTTGCAATTGATAAAGAAACATATTAGATGGTCAATCAATGAGGGGAGTTATGCAAAGTTTTGATTTGATGCTTGGTTGAAGCCTTTTCCTCTATCTCTGACTCAAAATGAAAACCATTGGCTCAAGCGTGCCTAGCATGTAAAGGTCCAAAGGTCAAAGATTAGATTAATTCTAAGCAAAAACTCCAGATCATGGATTTCTTTTAGTAACCTGGTTGAAGAGGAACTCAGACAAATTGCAGGCGAACTTCAAAAGATGCTTCAAAATTTTTATTTACCGATTTTTACACGAAAGGATGAGTTCGTTTGGAATTTATCAAAGGATGGTGGATACTCGATCAAGTTGGGATATGAAGACTTAGAACAATCAAAATTTCCTTCTCCCAAATATTTTCTTTGGAACAGTGTTTGGTCATTAGAGGCTCTCCCTAAGGCCTCAACATTTCTTTGGTTAGCAGTTCAAAATAAGATTCTTAGGGGAGAGAGTTTGCAAAGAAGAGAATATTATGGACCCTTCAGATGTGCCTTGTGTGAGAAGGATTTAGAAACGTCAGACCATTTACTTCTTCATTTTCTGTTTGCTCACACGATTTGTGATTATCTTAAAAAAATATGAAATTATATTGGGTATCTTCATCAACATTGAAACAGTTTATAAAATATTGGATACATTTACTTCTTCATTGTCCGTTTGCTCACACCATTTGGGTTTTTTAAATATGAAATTATATTGGGTAGCTCCATCAATATTGAAATTGTTGATAAAATGTTGGATAAATTATTTCAAAGCTAAAGCATTATGTATTCTTTGGAGGATTGGCCCTGCCATTATTTGTTGGTATTTATGGCTTAAAATAAATAACAATTTTTTTAAAAATAAATATCAAAATCATGCCCAAGTTTGGAACCATATTAGTGCCTCTTGCATAATGTCTACAAATATGGTGCTCATCATGGGAAGACACAATTGTAGAAAAAGAGGTGCTGATAACTTAGCTACAGGTTTTGAACATACATGGAAGAGTCATCTGTAATAACGAAATTAAAAAAAAAGGATCTACTTCGATCTATGGTAAAATGAAAATGTCTAAAAATTAGGTTTATCAAAATTAATTTTTATGGTGCTTCTAAAGGAAATCTAGGAAAAGCTAGTGGAGGTGGTATTTTTAGAAATAGTGAAGGCAAAATTCTCCTCACTTGTTCAGAATCATATGGAACTTCTTACGGGGATTAAAATTGCAACAAAAAAATGATGGAAATATATTTCAATTGAGGGGGACTCACAAATTATCATCAATGCTATTAACAAAAATGGATATGGAGAAAAAAAATTATTGTTGATGTTCATCATTTATTACTAGAGGCAATCTCCTAGCAGTGAGAGCATATTTATAAAGAAGGAAATTGGGTAGCTAATAAATTAGCGAATTATGGTGTTGATCTTCATTTCGGTGAAATTCAAATTTTAGGAGGCAACTGTCCAAGTGAGATTTTGTCTTAATCAAAATGATGTCAAGGAGCTGATTGTGGGAACTTAGCACCTCTAGAAAGTTGAAGAATATATTTAAGAGAAAAAAGAAATGAAATAATTGTGATAAAAATGTATGTTGTAGCAAATGTAATATTTTGATATTTTGATGGGAGTGGCCCTCTAATAGAGGCCACATATATATATTAAAAATAATAATTGACCTAACAACAAACATAATTCTTTATTATTTTGATGAGAGTGGCCCCCAATATAAGCCACATACAACTTATTAAAAATATATTTTAAAAACATTGATTTTTTAATTGGTTATATGGGATTGAAACAAACCCCACTCATATTACATCATGATCACATTGTGGTATTACAACAGCTTGGCAATAATGCATGTATCATGCTTGGCAAGATTTGAACTTGGGTCTTCTCCTTGAAAGTAGAGGAACTTAACTTGGCAAGATTTGAACTTGGGTCTCCTCCTTGAAAGTAGAGGAGCTTAACTGAGCTCATACCAATTGACTAAATGGTAAAGTTCAGCCATGCAATTATTACCTTGGTCTATGTTGTGAACCTCTTCGTTGTTGTTCATTTGTTCTCAACACCATGATCTTAAAACATTGGTTTTATAATATATAGTCATAAATACGAGTAAATGTTGCTTATTGACCTATCAAAAATATTTTACTATAGTTAATGCAATTAACTCACACGAGATCCTAGTGGTTCATTCATCTAACCATAAACTAGAGCTACTTTAGATTTTTGAAAAAAATTGTTCATTAATGACTATATAGGGCATGTTATCTGGAGGAAAAGATACATCTAATATTAGATCAATGATTTGAGCAATACATCCTACGTGTTTTTTTTTTAATTTGTATCATCAAAAGGATCGATCATCAAAAGAGAGATTCAAATTGTTTTCTAATGCTATCAAACAAAAGAAATGTATCTGTACCAAGCTGATGAGTCAACAATGATTGGAAATTATTTCTTTCATTTACTTATTTTCTTTAAAATTTCAACCTTGATAATGATATGAAAATGGATAAATTATTTCCATGAATAAAAATTTCAATCAAAATGAAAATATAGTAGATGCCATTAACTTTTCAATGATGTAAGTTTTACCCCTAAACAAATAACTTGTCTAGATGGGTTATTTATCATCATATATAAAGTTGGGCTTTTAAGAACAATGTTAAATGGAATTCAACATATAGACAATATGCCCCTAACTAAATAATATTAGAAACTACAAGTTTACCAAAAATCTACCTTAATAGAAAGTGTTCCATTTGATTAGTATAATATAGAAAGTGTTCCGTTTGATTAGTATATATTATCAAAACGTCCAAGGGTTATAACTCAACAAGGTAAAACACCTCGTTTAGACATAAATCAATCATTTTTAAGGGAGTTTATCGAGTCATCAAATTCAAAAAATAGATATTATGTCAATGTTTGATTCTATGAATTGAGAGAACAATAGCATGACAATGATGAAATCCATTTCAATTAAAGGTGCAAGTCCTTGGTCCCACTTTGGGGGATTCCCCCTATTAGATGGCTTAAAGGTGCAAGTCCTTGGTCCCACTTTGTGGGATTCCTCACCCCTATTAACATCGAGTTTGGGCATGTGTGTGGGGGGCTGGCCCTCTTGCTTTCTAACCGGTTAATGTGATGATGCAAGTCTAGTGGCATATTCCATGATTGGAATTTCGTTCCACGTTAATACCTATCTATCTTGTTAGTGTAGTTTGTGTGTGTTTGTGAATAATCCCATGTTAACTGTGTTTATAAACCCCAACACTTGCCATACTCTTTGCCAATGGGGTAGCAGGCTTAAAGGTGCAAGTCCTTGGTCCCACTTTAGCGTACTATTCTGTTCTTGGCTATATTACTTTATTTAGTTTTATTTAGCGTACTGTTACAACAGTGTAACAGTTCTGGTTACGCCAGCCGGAGCTATTTTCAGCCATTGTAAATTGTATTTATTCCGCTGCTGAATAATGAAAAACTAATGCTTGTTTCATTTCATGGCATCAGAGCCAGTCGAAAACTGTGGGCGAGATAATTGCAGAGGAATTGGTGAGCGATTTTAAGCAAAAAAAAAAAAATTGTGTCGCAGGACGACTGTTAACTACCGCGCGCTGTCTCGTCTACTGGAAGCTGCGGGGAACGTAGGATTTTTTTTTTTTTTAAAAAGGACGCAGAGCCTCGGCTGCCGCGCATTGGAGGAGGGAGCACCCCCCTCGTCGAGCGTCCGTCCGTCCGCCCAACGCGCTGCGCGCACAGCCAGCGCGACCGGACTGCGCAGAGGAGCGGACGTCCGTCCGCCCAACGCTCTGCGAGCGGACTGTCGCGCGACGGTAGCGCATCCGCAGGAGGCGGACTGTCGCGCCACGCCAGCAAAGCGCACCGACGTTCATCAGCGCGCGGACTGTCGCGCCACGGACGCAACAGAGCCGACGGCGTTGCAGCGCACGGACTGTCGTGCCACGGACGCGACAGCGCAAGCGTTGCGGTAGGCGGGCCCAGACGGATGCGCAGACGGTGCGCGTCGTGAGGGAGCCCCCCCCCCAACCCGCGCGGGAATTTCAAATTTCCCACAAGTCGGATTGCGCAGAGGAGGGGAGGAGCGCTGCGGACAAGGAGGTCCGCGCAGGAGGGGAAATAAAAAAAAAGAATAGCAGCCCTTCCCGGAAATTAAAAAAAACGAAATGCACCCCACCCCCCCGTTGAGCGGATAGCGCGGGGGACGAAGCTGATTTGCAGCGGGAAGCAATTTTTTTTAAAAATCCACAGTGAGCGGCCGCCAGCGTGCGCAGAAGCAACAACCGAGCAACCGGAGGCCGCAGCAGAGGAGGAGGAGCATTCGGGTGAAAAACAAGGTGCTCCATTGATCCTTTCGGATCAGCCCGCTGGCTCACGTGGTCGTGAGCCGTGCGGTAAGGCTCAGGGAGCCTGCAGGTCGGGGGTTCAAATCCCGCCGACTCCCCCCAAGGTATAATTTTTTTTTTCAAAGTCATTTTTTAATTATTATTTTTTTAATTAAAATTTTTAATTTTAATTTTTTTTAATATAGTTTTTTAACTTTATAAATTAAAATTTTAATTTTAATTTATTTTTTATAAGTTTTAAAACTATATAAATTAAAATTATTTATTTTAATTTTAAATATATAATAATTATTAAAATGCTTTGTTAAAGAGAATTTTAAAGGGGGATATTTTTTCAAAAAATCAAAGGGGGATAGTGAGTAATTTTTCGAAAAATAGCAATTTGGCAAATTGTAAAAGGTGCATTTTCGGCTGTGACCGACACCTTGTGGGTTATTCTTGTGGGCAGTTTTTTTATGTTGTATGTTGCATATTTCATTTTTGCACTATAACATTAAAAACTTAAAATCAAAACACTCCCTAAGTCCCCGGAATAATTAAAACCCATCCGTGCAATTTATTGCACTGCAGCGTTCGGTATTTGTGATACCTCTGGCCAGCACTTACGAGTAAAGCTGTCGTGATTTGGCTCTCGTATCCGTCGCCTAATATAGCTGCTACAACGACGTCTGAGCTTGTTCTCTATAAATCGTCGGGGAGGAATAAGTACGCCATTTTTGCATTTTTTTACTCCATCCACTACCCTTTATCGCACTTGTGTTTAGGCGTAAATCCTGACGAAGTATTCTTCATAGTGTTTAGGGGAAGTTACGCCCCACGCATGAGAAGAATCTTCTATGGTAGGTGCCATCAACAAGGCGATTCCCTTTGAGTACCGCTTATGTTCCACGTATCGTATGATCTCTAAAACTCACCTATAGTCTCCCTCACGTAAGGGCGGGTGATTTTTGTTGATCTTTCTAAATACCTATAGTTTCCCTCACGTAAGGGCGGGTATTTTGTATGGTATATTGGCCTAGCAAAAGGTATATCGAAAGGGGGACCAATTGGTGATATAAGGAACCTTCACTATGGCCGTTGTTGCAAAGTTGATGACTGATCCACATCAGTTATTGAAAGGTCCAAATTATACACCATGGAAACATAAGATGAAGGCTATTCTCCAAATGGAAGATTTGTGGGATATTGTTCTTTGGAGTAGCAACTAGGCCTTCACCAACGACGAGATCCACGGGGTCCTTCAGCAGATCAGATAGCTTTTGACAAGAAAGACAGTCGAGCAAAGGTGCTCATTTTGTTTGCTATTTCAGATGAAGTGCAACCTCATATAGCTGACAAAGCAAGTGGTAAAGAGGCATGGGATGCCCTTAGAACCATCTATGAGGGGAAGAATGATTCCACCATTCTTCATCTTCAACAACAACTTCATAACTTTGAGTTTGAGGCAGGGTGAAACAGTTGAACTCTTTACGTGCAGAGTGTATGAGTTGAAAGAGAAATTGAGTTCTTTGGGAGATACTGTGGACGAAAAGCTTCTCATTTCACTTGTGATGAGAGCTTTACCTTCTTCATTTGATATGTTGATAACCTCCATCCAGGTGTCTCAACGACAAATTACCTACATCGAGTTGGTCAATCTGCTTCAACAACGGGAGGCACGCCAACTTCACAAGGATGATTCTTCCAATACAGCCCTATACACCAACGAGCGGGGGTTCTAGGAAGAAAGGTAATGGGCAAAAAGGAGGCAACTTTCAGAAAGGAGGAAATTCTCAACAGGATACGAAAGGAAAAGGCAAACAACCTCAATAGAAGAAGAGGTGGTGCAAGATCTGTGAGAAAGACAACCATGACACCAACAGGTGTTGGCATAAGAACAAGCAGAAAGGCCAAAACAAACCACAAAATAAAAACAAGCAACCCCAGGTGAATGTTGTTGTTGAAGAATACGACTCGGATTACGAATGGGCACACAAGGTGCTCATGACTACCACAGATTCCACAGAGAGGGATCCTATTTGGTATGTCGATTACGGAGCTAGCAAACATATGGTCGGCGACGGATCGTGGTTTGAATCATTTGTGGCCAAGGAGGGCAAACCTGTCACCATTGCTGATGATAAAACCTACAGGGTTCAGGGAGAGGGTACAATTTCAGTCACTCTTCCTGATGGCAAGTGTCAGATTGACAAAGTCCTCTATGTTCCGGGATTGGCCAACAATTTGTTGTCAGTGACACAAATCTTGGACAGAAATATGGTTGTCAACTTTCGTGTTGAGAATGGAAAGAAGTGTTGTACCATTACCAGGAAGGGTAAGCAGATTACAACGACTTCATATAAGCACGGCTTATTTGCACTAGATGCTATCTCTACTCCACATGTTGCCATGATTTGTCTCTACCAAGGAGGCAACTTCCCTATGGCACAAGAGATATGGGCATCTTAGTTCCGGCTACTTACTTGAGCTCAGCAAGTATGAGATGGTAAAGGGTCTTCCTTCCCTTTACGCCACATTGCCGAGTGTGCTCGATCGCTAGCGGGAAAGCGGCATAGAGTACCATTTGAGAAGAGCTCTACAAGAGCACGAAAACCTCCGGAGTTAATTCATACCGATCCGTGCGGTCCTTTCACACCCAACGGTTGTGGAGGGAAGAGGTACTTTGAGTTATTCGTAGATGACTACTCACGAAAGATGTGGGTTTTCTTTCTCCAACTGAAATCTGAAGCTTTCGCATTCTTCCGGCGAGTTCAAGAAATCCGTTGAGAAGGAGTCAGGAGCTTCTATTAAAACCCTCCGCTCGGATCGAGGGGGAGAGTTTACCTCTAATGAATTTTCTGCATTCCTAGATAAGCATGGGATCAAGAGACGGTTAACAACTGCCTATACTCCTCAGCAAAATGGAGTTGCTGAGAGAAGGAACCGTTCTATCATGGAAATGGTTCGTTGTATGCTCAGAGGAGCTACTCTTGGGCAACAATATTGGGCAGAAGCTGTCACCACTACAGTGTATCTGTTGAATAGGGCACCCACAAAGGCCCTAAAAGGAATGACTCCACAGGAAGCATGGAGTGGTCGAAAACCCTCCATATCTCATCTACGTATTTTCGGATGTCACGCTTTCATGCACATACCGAAAGAGAAAAGGAAGAAGCTAGATGAGAAAACATTGAGATGTATTTTTCTTGGTTATTACGAGCACTCTAAAGGATATCGGTTGATAGATCCTTTGACCAAGAAAATTCATATCAGGAGAGATGTTGTCTTTGATGAAGCTTTCACATCACAGAGCACATCTAAAGTACACCAAGATATTATGGAAACTAAGGAAGAGAAGATTCCTTCGTCAACAGAGACAGGAGGTCCTTCTACATCTTCTTCAACTCCACCGAAGAAGAATCCTAAATGGTGTACAAATACAATCAAAGATGCAAATTTATCCACTCCTCCCAATTTGAATTTGGATAGACCTCGTACACGCAGTATGGCTCAAAAGGAAAAAGAAGCCAAAGAAACTGGTGAGGTTGATGATCTTTGTCAATCTTTTGAGGAACTTTATGTGACTCCAAGTACGAAGTTGAGGATATGGATATTGATGATGACAGGGCATTCATGTCTACCATAGATAGTCTTGAACCTGCATCGGTGCAAGATGCTCTCGGTGAGCCTCGGTGGAAGGCCGCTATGGATACCGAGTATGAGTCTTTGATGAAAAATAAAACTTGGAAGCTTGTTGATCCGTCGCATGGAAAGAAGCCCATTGGCTGCAAATGGGTATATAAAGTCAAGTACAAGGGAGATGGAACAATTGATAAGCATAAGGCCCGTCTTGTTGCAAAGGGCTATGCTCAAAAAGAAGGCATTGACTACGAGGAAACTTTTGCACCTTCTGCTCGGATGACCACAATTCGGGTTATGTGTGCTATGGCAGCACAATATGGGTGGAAAGTTCACCGGATGGATGTCAAAAGTGCCTTTCTAAATGGTGATCTCCAAGAAGGAGTCTATATGACTCGGCTGAAGGATTTGAAGTGGAAGGCCAAGAGCGAGAAAGTTTGCAAATTGGTCAAATCCTTGTATGGTCTGAAACAAGCTCCTCGAGCTTGGTATATAAAAATGGACAATCACCTTATGCAGCATGGATTTAAGAGATGTCCGTCAGATGCAAACCTCTATTTCAAGAAACAGGGTTATGAGATAGTGTTGCTTGTACTCTATGTGGATGATCTGCTCATTACAGGGAGTTCGAAACTATGATCTCTCTTGTCAAAAGAAACTTGTGCAAATCTTTTGAGATGACGGATCTCGGACTTCTCCATTACTTGTCTTGGTACGGAATTCAGCCGGAAGGAGCACTCCATCAAAGTGTCTCGAGAAAAAATATGCCAAGACATTCTTTGGATAAATATCGCATGATTGCTGCAAGCCAATGGCAACTCCAATGGAGAATGGACTTCGATTATCGCGATATGATGATTCACCTCGGGTAGATGGTACTCTCTATCGACGAGTTGATTGGGAGTCTCATATATCGACCAATACTAGGCCGGATCTCGTATTTGTTGTCAACTATCTTTCGAGGTTCATGCGGGAGCCTAAGACCACTCATTGGAAAGCGACAAAACGTGTTCTTCACTATGTCCGTGGTACTATGGAATATGGCCTAGAATACAAGAGGAACAACAAATTCTTCTTGCAAGGATACACGGACTCCGACTATGCCGGATCATTTGATGATCGCAAGTCAACTTACGGATACATTTTTCATCCGGGATCCGGTCCTGTCTCTTGGCACGACAAGAAGCAACGGTGGTTGCTATTTCATCAACGAGAGCGAGAATATCGCGTCGCACGTGAAGGCGTGTGCGAAGTGATATGGTTGCGTCGCATTCTGACAAGTATGGGCCATCCATCAAAATCTCCAATACACTTGTTTTGCGACAATCAGGGTGTTACGAACCTCGTCAAGAATCTTGTCCATCATGAAAGAACAAAGCACATTGACACACAATGTCATTTCATTCGAGATGAAGTTCCAAAGCACTGAATTCAGCTTAGACACATTCCCACCGATGCTCAAGTTGCAGACATTTTCACTAAGGCACTTGGACGTGTCAAATTTGAATTGTTTCGCAGCTCACTTTGTATTGCACAATGATGTAAGGGGATGTTAGTAGTTTAGTATAGCTATTAGTTATTACATTACCCAAATAATGTAATAAAGGGGGATGTTAGCGTACTATTCTGTTCCTGGCTATATTACGTTATTTAGTTTTATTTAGCGTACTGTTACAACAGTGTAACAGTTCTGGTTACGCCAGCCGGAGCTATTTTCAGCCATTGTAAATTGTATTTATTCCGCTGCTGAATAATGAAAAACTAATGCTTGTTTCATTTCACTCACCCCTATTAACATCGAGTTTGGGCATGTGTGTGGGGGCTGGTCCTCTTGCTTTCTAACCGGTTAACTTGATGATGCAAGTTTAGTGGCATATTCCATGATTGGAATTTCGTTCCACGTTAATACCTATCTATCTTCTATTTATATCTAGACATAAAATAAAAAAAAACCAACCAAACAGACTTATTGAAAATACTTGACACAAAAGACAAGAGATGCTATTTTTAGTGTTAATTTCAATACTTTAAATCAATGCTTAAAAGCAAAGATATTATACAAAACTTAATATTCATGATTATATAAATAAATGAAGATAAAAAATAGTAGAGGGCACTTTATTTAATGCTAATATTAATCCTCATCAAGTGGCATTAGCTCAACCAATTATTCAACATTTCAAAGAATTGGGGAGAACAATTATTCAACATTCCAAGGAATTTGAGGAGAGGAAACCATCTCGCCAAAGGATACATAGATAATATCTAAGCTTTGTTGTAATACCACTATCTGATGATAATATAATACAAGTGGGACCTGTTTCAATCCCATTGAACTCGTTGAAAGTAATGCTAAAATTAATCCTCGTGTGACCACATCTTTCAAGTTAAAAGTTATATGAAAAAAAAAGAAATGCAAGTACCTTTTTAATATTAGCATCTTTAATTATTTGTCAAACTATTCTCTAAAATAAATTTAGTAGTGTAATGGCAGTTCAGAATAATAGGATATAGAGAGAGCAACAATTTCGTTTTGGCCTTGATAGCCATAATAACATGGAGAAGAAATAGTATTTATATTCTAATTTTTTAAAATATTCTGTTGGATCATCTTGCAAAGAAAAATATGGTACACCAAGATTTAGAAGCAAATACATAATATAATAATATAAAAATTGACACACATACAAAATCATTGGTTTTTTTTTCTGATAAAAAAGCAGATGCCTAATATAAAATCAAAAATATTAGGATCATGTCTGCAAGATCATTATTTTTTATTTGGTTATACTTGTTTTAAAAAAGCCAACCCATATTATATTTATTTAAACAAACCACATTATATAGCATTACAAAGGACCATGTCATAACATATCACCTTAATACAAGTGTGTCCATTGATTTTATATATATATATAGTTGCTACATAATGCTTATATTTATTTGAACAAACCACATTATATAGCATTACAAAGAAACATGTCATAACATATCACCTTAATACAAGTGTCCATTACACTAATAGATTTGAAATATGGTTAAATATGATTTTATTTATATATAGTTGCTACATACTGTTTTGGGTTAAATGTTAATGTTCACCTATGGAATGTAAACGTTTGGCTTTCTAAATTTTAAACCTTACTCTTTGTTTCCCATTATTTGTCCCAAACCTAACAGACAATGTTTAACATTCACATATTGAATCATGTAAAACTCTTCCTTCCCACAGCTTGCTCCAAACCCATTAGTTTATATTTAGAAAACCATTGATGGCCTGTTTATGAAATATTTTGAAATTTTTTTTACTAATAGATAAAGCATTTTAAGCAATATATTGAATCCCAATGCAAGCGAAGATGATAGTTTCGACAATAGAAAAAGGTAAGATATTGCACAAGGCCAGGGTGTCACTAAGTCAGAGCGACTGTCACAATCAGTTGTCCAATTTCTTCAGAAACCACACTTGAATATCCAATACACAAGCAGCTTTGAACATGAGAGAGAACTTGGAGAGTTTGCTTCTAGACTTCGAGATTGATATAGATTAGTTTTCCAATTAGTACACTTGCAGGCTCTTCATTAATTTGATGGAAATAAGTAGTTACTAGACAATTTGTGTTCTTCCAAAAGAACCTGCTACATGAATATTTGAAAGGAATTAGAGCATCTACAGCTCTAACCAATCATACTGTAACTGGCAGGGTACAAACCTGAATGGGGATGTTCTCTGATACTGGTCATATCTCCAAAAAGAGAAATCAATTAAAATCAGGGCCTCTACCATGTGCATTGTTAACAAGCAATTGATTAATTATTCTCTTTGCAAATTATGACGTATTTTATTCCTTGACCACTGAAAACCATCTTAACCAATTATTAAGAGACAGTTAATTGAGAGGCACTGTATGCTTAAGAATACAACCTTTATTCAGGGCAATTAAAAAACCATTCAACAAAGAAATCAATAAGAAAATCTACGAGAAATTGCATTGCCATTTCCACCAACGTCAGATTTCTTTTTTCTGTGTAACTTGGTAACGCGCACTTTCCCTAAATTTACTGCTTTCACATAATGCTTTTGTTATACAATGCTCATGAATTGCTCACGTACTTTCCACAAATGACACATCTTTCCCCAAATCAGTCCCCCAGTTTCAGCATGACACAGTACATAATATAAAACCTGTTATTGGTAGTCTCAAATGAGAGCATTTTGCTAATGCATTCATGATGTATGTACAAAATATGCAGCAAAATAGTGCCAATATCAGGCATGTCCTTAAACTTACCGTGCACTCATAGAGCATTTGTTATAGCAATTTCCTCTATTGCACAAGTCATTGCCAGTCTCAAATTAACTAATAGAAACTATCCATTTTAATGCAGAATGATAAGATCACAAATTTGATGGGCAAACATCAAATCAATTGCAATACTTGAAATATATTTTGGCACTGCTATGGTAATCAAATACTAGCAAATTGCTGATAAATTTTAAACAAGAAAGCAAAATCTTCAATTAGCACATGGTTTTAATTGTTTGAACAATTCCAGCTGAAACAACAAATTGTTGTGGTAAGGCCACAAACAACATCCACATCATGAATACCAATTCAAAGATACATACTTGTCTCAATTAATACCACTTTTTTTACTATTGAGTCTGCTAGCAATATATAACATCAGTAAGGAATAGCATCCTCTAATTTATACTCAAAACTTCGATCTCAAAAACCAAGACAGAATTTGGTTGTATACCCCAAGCAGGAAAGCCATTTGGTCCATATGCATAGTCCGGCGAACACTGCAATAAAGTAAAACATTTTTTTTCAACGAGTGCAATAAAGTAAAACATTTGCTTTCAGAGAGCCTGATAAAATAAAAACCCTATAAATATTTGCTTTCAGAGATCCTGAGAACATAAAAACCCTATAACTATTTAGTATTTTGATTATCTTCCCTGATTTCTAATTGACAATACCGTATAAGATGTGTGAAGACAAATTAGAGTCAAGAACCAAAGCCACAATAAATCAAATAGGTTTGTGTGTGAAATTGTTACTTTAGGGCAATACAATGTAACTAATATAGGTAGAAGAAGAAAGGAGTCTCAAATGGCATGAACTCAACTGGTTAAATTCTTTAACTTTCAAGAAAAAGACCAAAGGTTTGAATCTTGCCAAGCGATATATGCATAGTTGCCAAGTTGTAACACCCCAATGTGGTCATGATGTAATACGAGTGGGACCCGTTTCAATCCCATATAATCAAGATATATATATATATATATAAAGCTGAACAATCAACTTGCACTATGCCAGATAGAAGTATCAATCTGGAAGAAGAAAAACAGAAATGGGAGGCAGAATCCCAAAAGATTATCAAAGTCATGCAAAGCAGTTAGTTAGCTTGTCTGCGATAAATCTTATAAAAGGAAAAAAAATCTAAAGTGCAATGGTGCAGTAGAGTCGTGTTTGGGGCCCAGAACGGTATTGACACTTATGGCCCAGGGAAAAAATATGAGGAAGCCATCTAATTTATAAATATAATGTACACAATAGGCTAGGTTTATGCAAGTTAGAGACTGAATCTCAAGTAGTGGACAACATATGTTGAACCCTTAGAGACCAGGGCAGTTCAATAAATGTCAGTTGTGATTGTCATTTCCAGGCAGTGAAATTTGAATGGACACCGACACAACATTAGCGGTTAACAATTTTCTTGTTTGAAATAAGTAGATGATGAAGGTAACACCCAATTTAAGAGTGGATTTTGCTCTAAACAAATAGAGATTGTCTACAGTTAAGGAAACACCATAAGCAGTTGTGAGCTGCTAAGTCAAGACCCATTGCAAGACATTTATGTTTACTAATTTAAAAACAGAAGGAAAACAGAAAAGGGGAGCAGTATCCCTAAAGATTATCAAATTGGTCGTATGAAACAGTTTATTAGTTTGTCAGGGATAAATCCCTTTAAAAAAATCTATAAATGCAAAGGTGCAATACAATCACCTGAGGACCAAACAAACAATATGAGGAAGCCATTTAATTTATATATAGGGTACACAACAGAGCAGGTTAGTGCAAATCTCAAGTCGTGGTCAACATATGTTGAACCCTAGGAGACCAGGGCAGTTCAATAAATGTTGGTTCTGTTTGCCATTTCCGAACAGTGAAAGCTGATATATATATTTCGTTTTAAAATTGAATAGCAGTGCTTATAACTGGAAATGGACACATCATTAGTGGTTAACAATTTTCTTGATTAAAATAGGTAGATGATGGAGATAGCACCCCATTTAAGAGTGGATTTTGGTCTAAACAAATAGAGATTGTCTACGATTAAGGAAGCACCAATAGTGGCTGTGAGTTCCTATATCAAGACCCATTGCAAAAGACATTCATGTCTACTAATTTAAAAAAAGAAAAAAACAGAAAAGGGAGGCAGCATCCCGAAAGAATATCAAATCGATCATATGAAGCAGTCATTGGTTTGTCAGGGATAAATCTTTTAAAAATATAAAAACTATAAATGCAAGGGTGTAGTACAATCACACTTGAGGACCAAACAAACAATATGAGGAGCCATTTAATTTAAACATGAAGTACACAACAGAGTAGGTTTATGCAGATTAGTTCAGATCTCAAGGCGTGGACAACATACATTGAACCCTTAGAGACTAGAGCAGTTGAATATATGTTTGTTCTGATTGCCATTTCCAAACAGTGAAGGTTGAATTAAATATTTTGTTTTAAAATTGAGTGTTGTTTTTATACGGGAATGGACAAATTACAGTGGTTAACAATTTTCTTGTTTAAAATAGGTAGTTGATGAAGGTGGCACCCAATTTAAGAGTGGATTTGGTCTAAACAAATAGAGATTGACTATAGTTAAGCACAAATAGCACCTGTGAGTTGCCATGTTGAGACCCATTGCAATAGACATTTATGCCTACTAATTTAAAAACAGAAGAAAAACAGAAAAGGGCAGCAGCATTCAGAAAGATCATCAAATTGATCATATGAAGCAGTTCATTGACTTGTCTGGGAGAAAACTTATTTAATTAAAAAGACAAAAAAAAATCTAGTGCAATACAATCACACTTGAGTGACACAAGAATAATTGCCAAAATGTTGTTATAATACCACTATGTAGTGACTGATGTACTACAGGTGGGGCCTGTTTCAATCCCATATAACCAATTAAAAGCATTGAACAAAAAAAATTAAAATACTATCACACTTGAGGACGAGGCAAATAATATGAGGAAGCCATTTAATTTAAATAGAAAGTAAGCAATATCAAATGGCATGAACACAACTGGTTAAATTCCTCAACTTTCAAGGAGACCCAAGTTCGAATCTTGCCAAGTGATACATGCATAACTGCCATGGTTTTGTAATATCACTAATTACACTGTGTGGTCATGATGTAATACAGTGGGACCCATTTCAATCCCCTAAAACCAGTTACAAAATATATATAATGAAAGAGAGAGAGTACACAATAGAGTAGGTTTATCAGGTTAGAGAGTGCAAATCTCAAATGGTGGACAACATATGTTGAACCCTTAGACAAAGGCAGTTTAATAGATGTCTGTTCTGATTACCATTTCCACTTACAGTGAAAATTGAATTATATATTTTGTTCTAAATTTGAGTAATAGGGTTTTTGATTGGGAATGGACACATCGTTGGTGGCTAACAATTTTCCAAATTTAAGACTGAATAGACACATCGTTGGTGGCTAACAATTTTCATGTTTCAATAGATAGATGATGAAGGTGTCACCAAATTTAAGACTGAAATTGGTCTAGACAGATAGGAATTGTCTACAGTTAAGGAAGCAGCAATAGCATTGCAACAGACATTTATGTCTGCTAATTGAACCCATTGATTTAAGATCAGGAAAGAATGAAATGAATGCCTGAAAATAAAAGTGAAAAAGTAGGACACCATGAGAATAGAGGTTACCCGAAGTTTAGCAATCTCTCCGACTTGCATATTCAAAACACCTTCGTCCCAGCCTGTATCAGACAAAGCACAAAATAAACTCACTTTTAAAAATCATATGTAGCAAATATCACAGTATAATAACAAAGATTTGGTCAAAAATATGAAATAATTTTAAAGCGACTTTAAGGATGATATTCCTAAAGGTGCCAGGCCAAGTCAGACAGCAACAAAACACGGTTTCATTCAACCCACAAATGCTTTTGGGACCAAGGTGCTGCTGAATGCATGACCATTAACAAGAGTACTGATGCATCATTAGAGAAATTGAACAATAAATCCATTTTGCTATGACAAATGACAGTACAATAAAATGCATACATCATTATAGTAAAATTCACAACCATCTTGCCAATGGGGTTTAAGCAAGGTTCCACGAGCCTGGGGGACGGGTTTCCGGGGACGGTGGGGGACGGCTCGGGGACGGCTGGGGGGACGGCTAGTATAATACTATAAAAATTGAATTTTTTAGAAATTTAGAATAATCTACACATTCAGAATTCTACACCCAACAAAAATGTTATTTCATATTACTAATCAATTATGTAAGTGCTGCCATTCATATTCAGATTAGTTACTAACACATAAGTGCAGCCATTCATATTCAGATTAGTTACTAACACATAAGTGCAGCCATAATTGAGTCATTTAACATTTTCATATTCATATTAGTTACTAATATGCAGCCATTTAATTGTTTCAAGTTCAACAACTATAACTTGAAGGTTCAGCCAAGGATATCAAGTGCAAACAATGTTCAAACAGTCATGATGGGGACACGAAAAATAATTTCAACCAAATCCAAATTTTACGCAAAAAAATTCGGAAACAACTTTACAAGAAATAGAAATCCCAATGTTCTATTAGATAAACTTGCAAAGATTACATTTACAGCCCGCAGGCTTTATAACAACTGGCGCACAGGCACAGTTCTCTCACTCTCAATTGCACAGATTCTCTAACTCTGCAACACTAGCCCGCAGGCGTAGTTTTCTTCTCCCTATGCAAGCTGCCTCACGTTCGGCGATCTGCCTGCGTTCCCAGGAAGAATTACAGCAACTCTGGAAGGAAAACGCACTCTAGCCGGTTCAGAATGGCTCTCGGCCTTCGACTCTGTAACTCGACTGTGCAACTCTGCAACTGCAGGTTTTCCACTGTTTTCCAACAACTCTGCATGGCTCGGCTTACCCCTTTTATAACTTTCTGGTGCGACGATCTGCTTTCCATCTCATGGCTCGTCGATTCCTCTCCCAAAACCTTTCGTTTCACCATCCCGTGTCGCTTCGTCGCCCAGGTATTCGAAACGACTCCCTTTCCGACTCTTCGTCTTCGCCTTGTCTTTCGGGTCGCGAAATCGCGACATCTTTGTCCTCCGTACGCTCTTCTGCTTTCGGGTCGCGAAATCGCGACATCTTTGCTCTCCTGCTCGTCCTTTTCTCTTTCGGTCGCGATATCGCGACATGTCGCGATATCGCGACATGTCGCGATATCGCGACATTTTTCTTCCTCGCCTCCTTTCTCTTCTTCGGGTCGCGAAAATGCGACATGTCGCGAAATCGCGACATCTTATCCTCTCTGCTTCCTCTCGCTTCTTCGGGTCGCGAAAATGCGACATGTCGCGAAATCGCGACATCTTCCTCCCTTGGCTCCTTCTTCGCCTCCTGGTCGCGAAAATGCGACATGTCGCGAAATCGCGACATCTTCCTCCCTTGGCTTCTTCTTTGCCTTCTGGTCGCGAAAATGCGACATGTCGCGAAATCGCGACATCTTCCTCCCTTGGCTTCTTCGCTTGCCCTCTGGTCGCGAAAATGCGACATGTCGCGAAATCGCGACATCTTTCTTCCTCGGCTCCTCCTTCGCCTTCGGGTCGCGAAACTGCGACCTGTAGCGAAATCGCGACATTTCTTTCTCCTCGCTTTCTCTCTCCCTTCTGCGGGTCGCGAAACTGCGACATGTCGCGAAATCGCAACATCTTCTCCTCTGCGCCTTCTCTCCCTTCTGCGGGTCGCGAAACTACGACATGTCGCGAAATCGCTACATCTTCCTCTTCCGCTTTTCATCCTGCCTTCGGGTCGCGAAATCGCGACATCTTTGCTTGCAGCCTCCTCTTGCCTGTTTGGGTCGCAAAATCGCGACATCCTTGGCATCCTTGCTTCTCCCATGAGACCTGTCGCGATATCGCGACAGTTGGCCTTGCCGGCTTCTTTCTCCATTTTGTGTCGCGATATCGCGACAGCTTCTCCACGTTCGCTTCTCTGCTCCACTTGTGTCGCGATATCGCGACACATTTGCTGTCGCGATATCGCGACAGCTTCTCCCCGCTGGCTACGTTCTCCGCTTGCGTCGCGATATCGCGACACATCTTCTGTCGCGATATCGCAACAGTTTTCACCGCTGGCTCCCCTCGCCACTCTGTGTCGCGATATCGCGACACTTTTTCTGTCGCGATATCGCGACATATTTTTCTGCTTGCCTTCTTCGGCTTCTTCTGTCGCGATTTCGCGACGTCTTTCCTCCTTAGCCAACTTTTCAGAAGTGGCCCTCCTGACACTGGATGCTTCTGCATCAGGTGCTGCTGGATGCTCCTACATCAAGTCATCATTTTAAGTAATAACAGTCATCATTTTTTCAGCCACCAATGTTCAAACAAAGACTGTCATTTTTTAAAAATTTCAGTCACTAACTGTCACTAACTATTCAAATTTTCAGTCACTATACCAAAAGAATTGGTATTGTTTAAATAAACCTCCTTTTAGTCTTGTAATGATGGCATTATAGCATAATTCCAAAGACCCTTACCATAGGTCCTTGGGGATTAGACCCCACAAGTGAATTAGTTTAGTGTTGGCTTTGGTGGGGAAATTTTGTAAGCATGAAAGTTTGATTTTAAGTAAGGGACAAGAACCAAATTAGGGCTAACCTTATACAAATCAATATAAAGAAACTCTTTTCTTGCACGCCTTCATATTGGAACCCTAAGTTTTGGTGAAAGAGAGAATGGAGGTCTGAACCATCACTGCAAACTAGCAAGAGGATGCAATGACACTGCTTCATGGAAGCCATGCCGTAATCAAACCTCTGATTTTGCTGACTTCTTGCAAAACCCATTTGTGGATTCTGATTGAAATGAGAGGGGTACATGGAATGAGATGGATTTGGTGCTGGAAATGCACCATTTTTGGTCTTATAACAGTAAACCTTCGGAGGTTTGGGACACCGGCAAAAAAAAAGAGGAAGCAAGACAGTGAATAGAGAAAGCTTGTGCAAATTTTGCCAAGAACATCTAGGGTTTTGTTGCAAATAGAACCAAGTACTATCCTTGGTTAAATTATTTGTTTACCATTCATGTTGAGATGGAAAAAAACCTGTGTAGAAAGAGTTTTTCATTCTGCTGTGGAAATAAGTGAAGTCTTCTATTTTCACTCCTTGTTTTGTTAGGTTTAGGGTTTGATGGGGGGTGAGACTCAAAATGGGTCCCACCCCTTACCATTTTTCAAGTTAATTTTTTTTCCCCCCCTTGAGTGAGGATGCCCAGCCGTGGGGGACGGTCACGACTGGGTGTCCCCCACGGCCGTCCCCGGGGACGCTCAGACGGTCGGACCCCATGGGGGACGCTCAGACCGTCCCCAAGGACGCGTCCCCTGGGACGGCTGGGCCCCATGGGGGATGCCCCAAAAAGGGTGACGTCCCGGGTCCCCGAGGACGGTCCGAGCGTCCCCCACGGCCGTCCCCGAGGACGCTCAGACGGTCGGGCCCCATGGGGGACGCTCAGACCGTCCTCGAGGACGCGTCCCCGAGGACGGCTGGGCCCCATGGGGACGTTTCCCAGCCGTCCAACAAGGGGAACGAGGGGAAACGTCCCCCTTGCCGTCCCCCCGTGCAGCCGTCCCCGGGGACGGTCCGAGCGTCCCCCATGGGGCCCGGCCCGTCCCGAGGGACGGGAGGCCACGAGCCTCGGCCGGTCCCGGGACGTTTCCCAGCGGTCCCCCAAAAAGGGGAACGGGGGAAACGTCCCCCTTGCCGTCCCCCCGTGCTGGGGGACACGGGAAATAGGGGGACGCGTCCCCCGGGGGGGGGGGATGCGTCCCCATGGAACACTGGGTTTAAGTCTGACTATTGAGAATGTTTAGCTCACAAGAACCTCACCAAGATTCAATTCCTATGGGTGTCATGACAAAATGATTTTTGTTGTAATACTCCTATGTGATTCATTAAAATATTGTAGAAACATGACTACGACGTAATAGGGGTGGGGGGGGGGTTTCACTCCCACATAACCAGTTTTAAGGGGAAAAAAATAACAAAAATCTTATATCAGATATAATTCCATCCCCTAAATCATTCCAGCTGTCTCTAATAAACTCCTTGCAAGCAGAGACTTTCCAACAATGTAATAACCTTTGCTTTGTCCCAACTGTCAGAAATGAATATTGTGGGTATGAATTGCCTTATTCACTGTCGTTATATGCTGGCCTCACCATTTTGGAAAAGCATAACTGTTAAATTATAATGCCACCCACCTTCCTATCAACGGCATTCTATATTTTTATCAAATGGCATGAGCTCAACCAGTTAAATACCTCAACTTTCAAAGAAGAAACCCAGGTTTGAATCTTGCCATACAATAGAAGCATAATTACCAAAATGTTGTTATAATACCATGGTAACAGAATCATGATATAACATGGGTGATGCCTGTTTCATTAAAAAAAATTGTATTCCATGTTTTGTGCATTAGTTAATGTGTTGCTGACATAACTAGATATAAGTATGGAAAAACACACGCAAACAAAAACTCAATAAAATTAATATTGGATATGAAATTTGGATTAGATAACTTTAACACTACTTCACAAGGATTTGAAAAATAAGAAAAAAAATGCCACTGATTTTGACTTTTATGACAAAGAAAGCAAAATCGTTTAGAAGCAATTAGAATTCATCAGTTCACTGGTTAGACAAGTATGAACCCAACAAGCAAAACATTCATATTAACTTGATCCTCAAGTGGAATATATCTTTAACATACACATAAAGTTGACAAGTTTATACTTGAAATATTCTCATGCAGTTGATAAACAAAAAAACATTAAAGAACAGAACCTAACTTTGTTGTTTTAAACCTAAATCTAAAACTCCAAATGATGAGAGATTTATAACGGTCTCTGTTCTTAATTGTCTCTTTGCTGTAATTATCTCAATTAGTAGCTAGAGTCCTGTTTTGCATGTCCAGTCCATCCCAATTACTAGCTGGTGTTTTGGTTTGCATGTCCAGTTCATCTCAGTTGGACTGAATGAGGTGTCCATGCACATGTACAGATCACTAACTGCATGTAAGTTAGACTAATTGAGGTGTCTATGCATGCCTAGTTCAAGAGCAGTTTGCAACCCTTCAACCTGATCAGTTTTGGCAGCTATCTTCTCTCATTTGCTCCTTAGTCTGTCGTTTCTGCTATTTGCACTCTAGTTAGTGCATTCTGATGTTATAATTTCCCTGCAAGTTCATATCATTTGGTATCAAATCCTTGATTAGATCTCCAAAATAAATATGTGCTGATCATCTTTTTGCTCAGCCTCAAGTTGAGATTGGTTGCAGCACCCTGCCCTGGTGTTCAATCTGCTACTTTTGCATTTGCTTCCCCAAGCCATTGTCTTTTTTCCCTGCAAATAAGCATTTTCCTTTTTGCCGGTCTTCTTTCCTGGGTAAAAGAAAATTCTGCATGCATTCTGGTGTGTAACTCTGAACCATTGTTCAGTTTGTTGTTCCAGATGTGGCGCCTATAGCAGCAACATTGTTTCCTTCCCACTCAAAGCAGATCAGCCAAGTCAGGACATATTCTTCCATCTGTTCCCGGAGAATTACTGTTTTTAAGTTGTCTCTGCTTTTTCTGACCTTTGTTGTACAATTTTTCCCTTTTCTATAATATTCCAAAAAAAAAAAAGTATGTGGTGGCTAATATATGCAGCTCTACACCAAACTCTGACGTCATTCCATTCCTGTCCCAAGAGCTGAATGATCAACTAAAGCAACAAAATTAGTTTCAGCTTGAAATCACAGATCGGATGGCAAATATGTTCCAACTTCTCATGGGACAACAATCTGCTAGTCCTACCTCTTTGGACATCCCAATTGCCCAACCTTCAATCAAGTTGGACACCAAGATATTCATTCCTCAATTTAATGATACCATCATTGGGGATAAAGTGGATACTTGGATTTGCAATCTGAAGGCATATTGCAAGATGCAATAAATGCTCAAGAAGAAAACAGATCATGGTTGCTGAGGTCCATATGGACAATCAAGGCCTCACTTGGTGTCAATCAGCTTCTACAAACAACAAAGCAGCCAGAAATTGATGTGGACACAGTTGTAAACAACTCTTCCAGCATGCTTTTATAGACTTGAATATGCAGAGGAGATATTGGCTGTTTCTTTTCATCTTCATCAAAAAACTGGCCAATCAATAAAGCAATACATTGAGGTGTTCAATCGACTATACATAAAGTTGGACAATGTCCTTCACATCAAATTTGTTTTGAATTGTTTTCTCATCTCTGAAAGGAGATAAAGCTTATCACCATTACTTCTTTAGAGCATGCTTACCAACTTGCTCTAAAGGTGGAAGCTAGGCAGCAAAAGAAGAACACCAATGATTCTTTTCCCCTCATCAAAAGAGCACTTCTACCCCACCCAACTCCTCAAACCCTACCACCCTATCCAAGAATGGGAATTCTTCTCAAAGTGGTTCCACTAAGAGTTTTAGCAATGAGAAGAACTTTTGTGCTTATCACATAGTTACCTAGTTTGTCCGAACCTAGACCAGGTTCAGTCCGATTAGGACTTCCCAGACTGGACCTAACCGGTTCGGCTTGGTTCAGTTTTTATTTTTTAACATTAGTTAATTGATTAAATTTACAATTCTTTTAATATAATTAAAAGAATAATGTTATTCATTACAAATTTTTAAAGTAAAACTTATAAAATATACTTGAATTTTGAAGATATGGAATTATAAAATCTGAAATATATCTATTATTAATTTTCCAAACATTTCCGAACCCAATCAAACCTTACTGAAAAAACCAAGCCTCAAGCTTTGACCTTCCAAACCTACCGAACTCAACCATACGTGATAACTATGGTTTGTCATAAGCACATCAAACATTCTCCATAAGGATCTCATGCCTTCCATAAGGTCAAGGCCCTCCTAGTAAAGTTGCAGTCATAGTTGCAACTGCAGCATGAAAACTCAACAATTGAGATAATCAATCCCAACACTTCATTTCCTCAACTAGTTATCATGGTCAATAGCAAGGTTCCACAAGCCTGGGGGACGGGGGACGGGGGGACGGGTTTCCGGGGACGGTGGGGGACGGCGGGTCGATTTTAGGGGACGGCTCGGGGACGGCTGGGGGGGACGGCTGGTATAATACTATAAAAAATGAAATTTTTTAGAAATTTAGAATAATCTACACATTCAAAATTCTACACCCAACAAAAATGATATTTCATATTACTAATCAATTATGTAAGTGCAGCCATTCATATTCAGATTAGTTACTAACACATAAGTGCAGCCATAATTGAGTCATTTAACATTTTCATGTTCATATTAGTTACTAATTTGCAGCCATTTAATTGTTTCAAGTTCAACAACTATAACTTGAAGGTTCAGCCAAGGATATCAAGTGCAAACAATGTTCAAACAGTCATCATTTTAAGTAATAACAGTCATCATTTTTTCAGCCACCAATGTTCAAACAAAGACTGTCATTTTTAAAACTTTTCAATCACTAACTGTTCAAATATGACAACAATCAAAAATCAGAAATACTCATAGTATCAATGCTCATTTACAACAAAAAAAACTCAAAACTAAAAGAGTATACAATGTAATGGAACTCCTATGGAACTTCTGTTGGGCTATCACTATCAAAATCTGTATCACTATTTGATGAGATGCCCTCATCATCTAAGTGAAGATCCTCCAATGAAACTCCAACCAACCCCTCATGACTGTCATCCTCATCAATCTGTCCTGCATCCTCCGGATCAACATCCCATCGTGTAGCCGGAGATTGCTTGTACTCTGGCTTAACTCTCTCACGAAGACGAAGAGAGCTATGCACTGCAACTAGCTTCTCCGCTCTGCGAGAGGTAAGCCTATTCCTCCTCACATTGTGGATAAAGCTGTATGTAGACCAATTCCTCTTAGCAGCGAGAGGAACTAGCAACTCGTGAAAGAACCCTAATTGCAAAATATTTCAAGTTAGGTGTGCTGTCCCCATATAGCTGCCACCATCCAATGGGATTTTTTTGGGCAATGGTAGCCCTATCCTCCTTACACTCTGGGTGGCTGAAGCGAGGACGGGAGTACGTCCCGGGGACGGGAGGCCACAGGCCTCAGCCGTCCCCGGGATGTTTCCCAGCCGTCCCCCAAAAAGGGGGACGGGGGAACGTCCCCCTTGTCGTCCCCCCGTCCTGGGGGACGTGGGAAACGAGGGGACGCGTCCCCCAGGGTGGGGGACGCGTCCCCGTGGAACACTGGTCAATAGTTATAAAGCAAAAAATTGAGAAGCTTTGTTCACTCGAAACTGTCAAATCAAGTACAGACTAGTGGCACTAATCCTTGATAATGGCAATAAAAAGAACCTACTTTCACAAAATTTGGTGGACAACCTTCGTTTGCCAACTTCAAAGCATCCATGCCCATATTTGTTGGGATGGGTCAAGAAGGCAAAGCAGCCTAATCTTTGCCACTGAGCCATTCCATGACACAGTGGTATGCGATGACAATCCACTCGATTTTTACAGTTTGCTACTAGAAGAATCATATCAAGATAATTGCAAGTCTGTCTTTGACACCTTTCATAAGACATACCTGTTGCAAAATGCTGGTAAAGCGTCATTTTTCCTTTTGTTAATCCTTTGCTTTCTGGTAGACCTGTAATGAAACAAGACAACATGCACCATTTTTTTACTCTCTGTATCCTTCAAGAAGATGGCCATTGCATTGCTACTATGCTTGATCCTACTGATCTACAACAATCGTTAATCCATGATACAAATGCTTCTCGGTATGCAATCAATATGGTTCTTAAGCACAGAGGACTCCATTTTTGTGATGGCTTTCAATCCTTGGCCCCCATTCCAGTAGCTCTTTCGAATCCACATTCATCCCACAAAGCAAAAGGGGTAAGACAAAGCATCTTCCAATCCTTGGCCGCCATTCCAGTAGCTCTTTCAAATCCACATTCACCCCACAAGCAAAAGGGGTAAGACAAAGCATCTTCCTTTATATAAAATTTGGAAAGCTTCACACCAAAGTTTAGGATATTCATCAACATGCACAAACCACATTCAAGGCACTTTATATGGACTTCAAGAACCTCATATTTTTCCAAGTTGTTGACCATATTTGGCTTCATTTAGACAAGCCCAGGTCTTACAGCCATGTCGCTTGCAGGCTGTTTCAGTCACTCTGTCCTAACAATCCAATTCCAGATTTTGCAATCCTTCGTAGATCATACTTTGCTCATTGTATGTTTGGACTAGTGCCAACATGAAGAAGCAACCCACTACTTGGTGGGTGCAATGCCACTTCACCGACACAGGCCAGGTGGTTCTCCATTTATGCTCCTGAAGTGAAGTTTCATTATCTATTGTAAAACTTGGTGACAACTTCCACTAAGCAAGGAGGAAATGATGAGATTTATAATGGTCTCTATTCTTAATGATCCCCTTCTTCCTTGTAATTATCTCAGTCAGTAGAGTCCTAGATTGAATGTCTAGTTCATCTCAATTACTAGCTAGAGTCTTAGTTTGCATATCCAGTTCATCTCAGTTGGACTGAATAAGGTGTCTATGCACATGTACATATCATAACTGTATATAAGTTAGACTGATTGAGGAGTCTATGCAAACCCTAGTTCAAGGGCAGATTGCAACCCTTCAACCTCATTTTTGTAAATCAATTTATACCTCACTTACAAAGAGTGTACATCATTGGTTTTGGCGGCTGTCTTCTCTATTTGCTCCTCAGGTTGTGTTTTCTGTTATTTGCATTCCAGTTAGTGCAATCTGCTGTTATAAGTTTACTGAGGGTTCAGATCACCAAATCACTCTGGTATTATATGATGGGCAAAATTTGCAGCACAGATGAACAATTTGAAATCTAACATTTGAACATGTTCATAGAGCTTGGAATTTTAGCAATTATAAATGTTTGTAAAATAAAAACAACTATTTACTTACACCCACACTTCTTTTTGCAAATGTTTACTAGACAAGAACAGGGACAATTGTTTACCTTTAATTACATTCCCCTGCCCTATATCGAATGTGAAAGGCTTTTGCCCTGGATCTTTTGTGCTGTTCAAGAAACATGTTGCATTAGTCAATGATAGCAATACCAAGCTTCCTATTGTGTAAAAAATTGACTTCCAATACTGGGTTCAATTTAACATAAATAAAGATCCTAAAAGATATGCCCCACATAAAATGCTTACCTCCAGAATTTTTTAGTCAGGTCGCTATTCTTACCTGTATTGTACAAAGGAACCAAGGAATAAGATACAATTTGCGCAGGATTTAACATTACATAAAGTAAAAGTCCAAATGCATGGTAACTCTTCACTGCTACAAAAAAAAACTCCAACTCTACTAGTAGCATAAGATGGTAGTACATGCAGGAATGAATTGACAAATCAATTGAGTGCATGCAGCATGTCCAATCTTAAATATGGTTGGATGGCACTACACTATTACAAGATTACCCCTATCCTGACTTGCAATGCAGGAAAAGTCTCACAACTTCTACATGGCAGTTAAAACTTTGGTTCCCAAGTTAACAGTTTGTCCTGGAATAACCTACACAGTAATACACTGGCATTCATAATTGATCCCCCAGTTAGATTAAGTAAGATTGGATCCAATTAGCATCTACTGATGCTGGATGTGCACATTTGACTTCCAATAATGATTGGCATGGCCACCAACAAGTTCTCACCCTTGGGTAGAACAAATCTGCTTATTGCTCCCTCGGTAATCACTGACTCCACACTGTTCATGATGACAGTATTTACATTTTCAAAGTTCAACCTCCAGGGTGGATAAATATAGTGCCAATTTTTCTAGACAGAAAGCAAAGGAAAATTATTCATACATATGCAATCAAATTGCTCAAAGCTGACACTGCAATTAGATGCTCAGAAACGGTAACAATTTTCCATAATGGCTTCTATAATTCCCTGCCAAAGTATGTTTTTATGTTTACACAAATTAGATTCTAATCCTTTTTGAAACTGTGCATAGAAAATTCGCATTTACACTTCAGCTACAACTAAAATAAGATACAATTTGACAACAAGAATTACAATTCTAGAATCAATCCAAAACACTTGAAACTCTTGCCTAACATAAGCTATTCAACAGCAATTACTCTGGCTTAAGCAAGAAGCTGGGAAGATAACTTTCAGATCTTGATGACAACATTTGTTAGCATGAACCTCACTTAGAGCAGATGACAGTAAATACCATTGAAATTGCAAGATTTATCCAATTACTTGGTGACACTGAAAAAGGAAATTGAGACAATTTAAGGCTTGGAGGAACCTCATTATGCTTATGGGAAAGGAAATTGAGACAATTTAAGGCTTGCAGGAATATCATTATGCTTATGGGAAAGGAAATTGAGACAATGTAAGACTTGCAGGAATCTCTTTCCAATGAAAATGTAGACGTAAAATTTGCATTCAGGGAGAGTCTTCTCCTCTTTCAGTAGAGGACTCTTGAGTCTTTAAATCAAATAAGAGACTTGCATATCTAAAATATAGATTTATCGTCAACAATGAAGTCGACTCTACCAAACTAGGACCAAAGGCAGATATACATAAGCTCTCGTAATGAAACCTAGACGAGGCCAAAAACAAGAGAAGGTTTGCATCCTTGCTAGATACGAATAAATGATAAAAACTAGAGTAGGATCATACAAAAAAAAATCTGGAAGAATGGTCAATAGAGGAAAGAAATGAACAATAAACCACTCTATATCCACACTAATTCCAATGCAGCTAAGAATCCAGCCTACTTGTGTCATTATTTGTTTTGGGAACAATTCTACAACATCATGCCATGTAAAACTTCCCTGTGCTAACAATTTACCAAGTTAGTAATATCTAATTTACAGATTTAAAATATTGGCCACCTTGAAAACAAAAGTTATTCCCACTAAATTTCTCAAGCCGCCCACGATCAAATGAAATGAGCTGAAGTGATAAAAAACATGGATTTTCAAGGCAAAAAGCTCAGTTTCAAATCTTGTCACGTAATATATAAATTCCAAAAATGTTATTAGAATACCATTATGTGGTCTCATAATATGATACAGGTGATGAACATTTCAATTTATGTGGAAAAAAAAATAATCCACAAAAGAAATTATGAAAAAAATGCAAAAATACAATAAATTATATATATTTAAAAATTAATGATTTATATATCAAATGGCATTAGTTCAACCTCAACTTTCAACGAGGAGACCGAGGTTCAAATCTTGCCCAGAGATAAATGCATAATTGACAAGCTGTTATAATATCACTATGCGGTCATGATGTGATACAGGTGAGGGCCTCTTTCAATCCCATATAACTCATTAAAAAAAAAATTAATGATTTATAAAACTTATATGAAAATTAGAATTTAGTATGTTAATATTAACATATTTATTATATCAAATGGCATTAGCTCAACTGGTTAAATTCGTTGACTTTCAAAGAGAAGACCCAGGTTCAAATCTTTCCAAGCAATGCATGCATAATAGTCAAGCTGTTATAATACCATTATGTAGTCATGATGTAATAAGGATAGGTCCATGTCAATCTCATATAACCAATTATTAAAATATATCAACATTTTTACAAAACTGTAAAAAAACAGATTCTTTCGTAACTTGTTCAAATATCCTCTGCTGTCACTGTTATGGGAAGCAGAACAAAAAAATTTCGCTTAGTTTGTGTCTAGCTTTCACTTTGGAATAGCATTTTAAATTTTGACCAAGTCTACCGTTTGCCGTATGGAAGCTTTAGGCTTCCAATACGGTGAAAATGCAGTAAATTTTCCAAATATGACCATATCTGGTAACCATTATGGTTTGAATGCTCTGTAGTTTCAGGTATTTGACAAGCAATAGACTATTCTCTCGATGCTACTTGAACATTTCATATTTACATTGCAATATTCTTTGTTCGGAGACTTGTTGAAACACACATACTGGAAGATGGACCTTTGGAACTGAAGAAAACATGTCAATGCAAAGTGGGATATTCCAGTTAGATAACAAAAGAAGAAGAACCATTTATACATAAACCTAACTACCATTATCTCAAAACTATGCTTCTTAATACATGTGATTCCCGACACAGACCAAAATTTATAGTGTACATGACTAGCACTCATACAGGACCTTTTTTAAATTTGCTATTTTAGTAGTTGGTTTTATGAAAAAAAACATAAAAAGACAACATAGCATAAAGAGAGTACCAAGAGTAAGAGTAAATTTCCGACTAGTATAAATGAGAGTGTTTTGAACATGATTTTGTCAAGTTAATGGGAGCGCCTTAACACATGGTAAACTACAACTCTACATTGTTAATGAAAGTGTCCAAATCTTCTGTGAAGAATACCCTTGTGGTATTTTTTATTTTCATTAAAAGACCAAAATTCAAATTTCAGTATAAGGGGACCAAGAACCCTTTTAAAAATCTATGCTTTAACCTAAAGTTTGAATTAAATGACAACATTAACTCAACCAGTTAGATTCCTCAACCATTAATTAGAAGACCCAAGTTTTAATCTTATCAAACTTTGTTGTAATACCACTATGTAGTGATGATATAATAAGAATGAGGCCTGTTTTAATCCCATAAAAGCAATTGAAAAAAAATTAGAATTACACATATATTAACCCAACAAACCCTAAAGAATAAATAAAATTGATAGCAATAATTGATGAAGATTTATAATACTACTTTATAAACACCACATATTAAAACTGCTTCAATCTCATATAATCAATTATATATATAATGCTTCAATCTCATATACTCAATTATATATATAAACCCTACAAGTTAATAGGGAGACAATGGAATATCTATGTGAAGTAAGAGATGATGGAATAACTGTATGAAGTAAGATAACCGACTATATTCGGTCTGATAGATGCTTTCAGCTTTAACGGAAAAAGAAATTGATTAAATAAAAATTATGAAGCATTTACATTACTAGTTGTTTGAATTTTAGTGTCTTTCTCTACATAACCGTAAAAGTATAAGATTTATATTAGGGTTTTTGACTCTAAAAATTTTCGAAAAATGAAAAAGAAAAATATAAGTACCATAGCCGGTGCAATGAACGGTAACAGATTGTCCGGGACGCGGCTTCGGGCCGTTGCCTGGTTTTAACAGCTCCTTTTCTATTCCCATTTTTCTCACCAAATCTTCTGCTGCCTCTGCTTTCGTTTAAGTGGGTAGCAAGTCTATGAAGTCCAGCAGGGTCGTCTCTCCTTAATTAAATTATTATCCCTTTAGCGCGTTAAGGTCGTTTTCTAGAAGGTATTTTAAATCCGTTATATTCTACGGATTAAATTATTATAACATTTATTTGAAGAAGTGAAATTAAAGAAAATTAGAAAATTTATTATAAAATTAATAGTAAGATATTAAAGTTAAAGAATAAAATTATAGGATAGCCTAAGATTTTGGTTTTTTTTTTTTTTTTTTTTTTTAATTTATGTTGTTGGGAGGTTTAAGGTTTAAACCGTTCTTCTTGGGAGGTTCAAGGTCCAAACTATAGCGTTGAGGGGTGGGTGTATGTGTATGTGTATGGTTGTGTATTAAATTTCCGATAAGCTTAGTTTTCCTTCTTATGAGAGGTTATGGTGGTGGGATGGGATGCCCAGCTCTAAGTGGGTATGGGTATGGGTATGGGTGTGGGCCTGGGTATGGTTGTGTTAAATTTTTTTATTGATAAGCCTAGCTGGTTCAAGGTCCAAACTATAGTGTGGATGAGTGTGTGAGGGGTGGGTGTATGTGTATGGTTGTGTATTAAATTTCCGATAAGCTTAGCTTTCCTTCTTATGAGAGGTTATGGTGGGATGGGATGCCCAGCTCTAAGTGGGTATGGGTGTGGGCCTGGGTATGGTTGTGTTAAATTTTTTATTGATAAGCCCAGCTCTCCCCTTTGTGAGAGGTCATGGTGGATGGGGATGCCTAACTCTTGGGTATGGTTGTGTTAAATTTTTTATTGATATGCCCAGCTCTCCCCTTTGTGAGAGGTCATGGTGGATAGGGATGCCTAACTCTAAGTGAGTGTGGGTGTGTATAGTTTTGTATTAATTTCTTATTGATAAGTTCGGTTTTCTTCCTTATGAGAGATCATGGTAGGATGAGGATGCCCAGCCCCTTAACATCGGTCGGTCATAGAGTTTTTTTTGAGTAATACTTCTTATACGCATCCGTCGTGGGGATTGAATCCAAGTTATAAGGATTTTTCCCACTAACCAAATCCAAAATATATATAATTGGAAGAGGGGTTTTTAGTAACCAAATCCTATATATATATATATATATATATATATATATATAACCAAATCCTATATATATATATATATATAATTTTTAACAATCATTTTTTTAATAAATGTCCCAAGGAAATAGCACAGGTTCGGGGTTTGGCTCTTCTTCGAGAGGCCTAAGGTTCAAACTGCGGCATGGGCGAGTGTATGAGGGGTGGGTGTGTGGTGGTTGTGTGTTAAATTTCCTATTGATAAGCATAGCTCTCGGCTTTACAAGGGATCATGGTTGGGAGGAGATTACTCAGCCTTGTGCGTTGGTCGTAAGGGTTTCTCACACTAACCAAATAAAAATAAATAAAAAATTTAATAAATTATTTTTGCGTGTAAGGTTTTGATTCAATGGTTGGGCATATAGATGATGTAGCCCACACCAAGGTTCCAGATAACACGAAATAAATTGTATAGATCAATAATACTAGGTCGATATAAAAGATAAATATATATATATATATATATATATATATATATATATATATATATTAAAATACACTCAAGTTTACCTCCGAGGGTTAGGTGGATTGGTAGTTGTTTGTTTGGTCAGACATTTACCAAGAAGAGACCTAGGTTCAAATCTTGGGGTGTCAATTTACAAAGGTAGTATTTTGCTTTGAATCCTCTAAGTGTGTGTGAGATTAACGACGATAGTACAAATCCTGAGCAATCGGTGGATTGGTAGTTGTTTGTTTGGTCGAGGCATTTACCAAGAAGAGACCTAGGTTCAAACCTTGGGGGTGTTAATTTACAAAGGTAGTAGTTTGTTTTGAATCCCCTGAGTGTGTGAGATTAATGACGATAGTACAAATCCTGAGCAATCAGTGGTCCATTTCACGTGGGATCAACAACAACAAGGTGGAATAAGCTTGTTGGAAGCAACCCCTATGGTTTTAACCCTGTGTTGGACATTTTGAGTCCTTAAGCTAAGAGTTGTCATTGATGTCAAAAGGATCTATCTAAGTAAGCACTATGTTTGTGTTTCACAAAGAGCTTCATGAGAAGCAAAGGCTTTTGATCAAAGGTTCAAGAAGGGACGCATGGCATTTGGTTCCAAAAGAAGCTTCAAGAGAAGCTTTGCAAAAGGTTTTTATTAGAAACCATGGATGGCAAATTTGAAATGGGTTTTTCTTAAAATCCAAGTTAGCTTTTTGTTTCATCGAAAAAGGTGCTCCGGTGATAGAGAAATTTAATTTTAAATGTTTTATTTAAAACTATGGATGGCAGATTTGAAATGGGTTTTTCTTAAAACCCAAGTTGGATTTTCGTTTCATCAAAAAAGGTGCCCCGATGATGGAGATATTTAATTTTAAAGATTTAGTTTAAATTTTAATTTATTTAAAATTTTAATTTTAATTTTAAAATTAAAATTAAAAGTTTATCCGTCGACGTCATGAAGGAAGTTTCAAAAAAGGCCGACGTTTCCAAAGCAAAGGGAAGGCATATAAATATGCCATTGAATTTTTTAATTCAATCATCCTTGCTCGTTGTTATTTGTGTTTGGTATTTGCAAAGAAAAAGAGCTCGTGTTTTTCATTTAAGTGATGCAACGAATATTAAAGGGAGACAGCGACCACTTCCCAAAATGCACTGGGCAGCATGGCCTAGTGGCAGCTTGGATTGTGCAACGGTGTTGGTGACAAGGAGATTGTGCATTCGATTCCCGCAAGCATCGTTTTTGGCTTTTTTCTGTTGATGCGCCCAAGGCGCATACTTTTCACTTGGCGAAAGAGGGTAAAGGATAAGAAGCGGGTGGCGCTTCTTTTTCACCAACGAGCCCACAACTCGTGTGGCAGCTTGGTCGCGGCTAGGGCGTTTGCGTTGGGGCAAGATGAGGGTTCGATTCCCCTCGAGGCAGGTATTAAGGTTTTTATTAATCTTTTGTTTGGATTGCCTAAGGTGGAGTGATAAGGGGTAAAGGTGCTTCGTTAGTTGATTTGTTGAGTAACCTTAGGGAATAAGGTCATGGTGACTGTTTGAGTTGTGAATTATTTTTAATTATTTTTTGAAGTTGTTAGGAGTAATAAGGGTTTTTTGATAAAGTAGGAGTAATAAGATGTTATTTGGATATTATTGTTGTGTTATTACTCAAGATCTCTAACCCTTGTTGAGAGTTGAAAAAGAAAGTGTGTTGAGTGTGACAGATTTAGTGGACAACTCATAAAGCATCAAAAATGTATGAGCAATATTCTCCATTGATTTTATTTGGGTGGTTGATTTTTGAAATATCATTGGAGTGAAAAGGATTGATTGTGGTTTCCTTTTCGAAAGTGGTTGAGTTAATGCTTCAAGGTTTTTTGAATTGTGAGTTGTGATTAAACCTTGTTTGATAAGCATTGTTGTTTAGACCATTGGTTGAGTGAAGTACTTTGAGTTTATGCTTCAAGGTTTTCTGGATTGTGAGTTGTGATTAAACCTTGTTTGATAAGCATTGTTGTTTAGACCATTGGTTGAGTGAAGTACTTTGAGTTTATGCTTCAAGGTTTTCTGAATTGAGAGTTGTGATTAAAACCTTGTCTTATTAGCATTGTTGTTAAAGCCAATGGGTGATGCAAAGAAGTTGAACTTGAGTTAGAAAAGAACATGAGTATCATTGTTATGTAAGATTTGTTGTTGAGCATTGTTGAAAATATTTTGAATTAGTTGATTCATGCTTGGACTAGGGTTTGTGAGAAAGAGTTGTTTCTTAAAGTGATTGGTTGAGTAGAGTTGATTGAGCCTAGTCAAGTGGTTGCACGAAGTGGTTTTTCAAGTTCCATGAAACAAACTATTTTATATTCTGATTGAGTTGAGATTGAGCCTTGAGAACATATTGAGTCTCTAACAATTCTCTTTATGCTTCTATGAGATTGAGTTAAGATTGAGCTGATTTGAGATTGCTTTGAGTTGAGATTGGGATTTGAGTATAGAACATATTGAGTCTCTAACAATTCTCTTTATGATTCTATAATATTGAGCTGAGTTGAGATTGGGATTTGAGTATAGAACATATTGAGTCTCTAACAATTCTCTTTATGCTTCTATGAGATTGAGTTGAGATTTTGTTGAGTTTATTTGAGGTAAGTCTTTGAGAAGGCTTGCAGATTGTTTTTGTGTAAGCTTTTGTGAAAGCTTGCTATGCAGATTTGAGCAAGTCCTAGAGAGGACTTATTGAGCAGATTGGAACAAGTTCTAAGTGAGCCTATTGAGCAGGTTTTGAGTGAGCCTATTGAGCAGGTTTTGAGTGAGCCTATTGAGCATATTTGAGCAGGTTCTGAGTGAGACTATTGAGTAGATTTGAGGAGGTTCTAAGTGAACCTATTGACAGAGCTTTAGAGGTGACAGATTACAGAGGACAAAGTCTCAGTGGATAGAGATCCAACAACTAGGACAATTGAAGACAGATATGAGTGAGGAGTCTTCAAGTGGAGAGAGATCCACCAGTCAGTGCAACAGAGAGACAGAGTCTTATAGGAGATCACTAGCCAGAGCTGAAGGGGAAAGAGTTCTCTTGTGGAAGAGATCCACGAACTTGAGATTTAAGGGATCAACATCTCCTTTGGAAAAAGGTCCATAAACATTGTAATTGGGAAGGATTCCCAAGAGATTGATTGAGAAAGTTTTAGCAAAAGATTTTCTCCGTGGAGTAGCCCGCATTGGGTGAACCACGTAAATTGTTGTGTCACTTTTGTGGATGGTCTTTTGTGCATTGCTTTGATTACTTCTATTGATATTGCTATCTATACACTGCATAATATTGAATTGAAAAGAAAAGTAAAAAGTGGTCTTATACTGTTCACCCCCCTCTCAATATAAGCTTGTGTTCTTCACCCTATGCTTAACAGGTACTAAAAATAGTGTAGTTGTAACTAACTCCTCAATGTATCTAAAACAAATACACTAAAGTTTAATACTTGACCGTATAACCATTTGTTAAAAAGGAAAGGTAGTTACCAATTCCTCCATATAATTAAAATAAAAAATAAAACAAAGTTTAAAATGTAAATACAATAATTGATTTTTAATATGAAGAATTTAGCTAGTTTGTTTTAGGTATTCATTTTTCTATTTTTTTTATAGGATTCAATTAAGGATTTTAGATTTTATATTGAGACAAGAATCAAGTACAATATTTAGGTATATGAGGATTAAGCTCATAGGACTTTTTCAATTAAATTTTTTTATGGAAGGTTTTTATTAAAAAAATCTTTTACAATTGATAAAGTTTGTCAGTTGAAAAAATATTATTATAAATAATGTTTATAAATTTTTTTGTTACATAGATGAATTGGTTACAATCATAATAGGGTTCAAACTATCAGCGAAGGCTTCCAACACACCCATCGTCTCGGCGTGATATGGGGACCGTCGGACGCACAAGGTTTGCACTGTCTTCGTTAGTCTGGTTTAATTAATTAGGATTATATTTTAAATATTTTTTTTATCATTTTTCAATGTGTTTACATAAGTTTTTATGAGGGGTCTTAGTCTAAGGACCTCTCAAAGAGAGGCCAAAGCTTTTATCATTATAGTAAGCTTGCAACTTCAATGAGTTTACACAAGTTTTTATGAGGGGTTATGGTCCCCTCATACCGAGTGGGGTTTGAAACTTGGATCTCTCAAAGAGAGGTCAAAGCCTTTACCAGTACAATAAGCTTGCAATTTAATATTGTTTTTATTATTATTAGTTTAAAAAAATTATTAAATGTATATAGGTCTTTTTAAGAGTGTGAGTCGAGAATGAGTGTGAGCTAAGAGCAAGTATGAAGTGTAAATAGGAAGTAGAAAGCAAAGTGCAACCAAGAAACAAGTGCTACCTCTACTTGTTCTAGATCTTAGGAGAAACTCTAAAATTGGAGGATTTATGTGAAGAGAATCTAGGTAACATGGCAAGAAAGTCATTTTCAAGGTCTTTATTGGAAGTAGGATGCCCTACTTATCAATAAGAGGAAGAACGAATCTATGGAAAATCCTCTCCAAGTAGAAAATACTACACCAGAACTGATTTTCAAGGATGAGATGATCGAGTATTGATGGCTCTTAAAACCAAAGACTTGATATGTAAGTTCCATGGATCCTAACCAGGTTTTTCTAAAATTCAAAATTGGATAAAGTGGGGATTGAATTCAAATTACTCTATGACATTGGAAGTGGGGATTGAATTCAAATTACTCTATGACATTGGAAGTGGAGATTGAATTCAATTTACTTTATGACATTGTAAGTGGGGATTGAATTCAAATTACTCGATAAATTTTCTTTCAAAAGTATTTTTCCTCGTTACCTTCTCCAGTTTAGAAATAATAGATGATGTCACTTGGTTTAGGTCAAATATGTATGATATTTAAGACCATGGAGTGAAAAAAAAATTGTGGATACAGAGACTATTAAAAGGCTTCTAGTGTGGATTAGGCTTTTTGGACTTCCTTACCAACTGATCAAGAGGAGGTTTTGAAGAATATTGGCAATACTCTAGCCAAGTTCATCTAGGAGGAATTAGACTAATGAGAGAAGGCATATTATATACACTCAAATGTGTTGCCATGGATATTTTAAAACCTTTATCATAGTCCATTGGGATTAAATTTAAATCAAGAGAATGAGATCAACAAGTGGATTATGAAAACATTGCATTCCAATGTCACAATTGTCATGAAATCGGACACATGGCAAGAGATTGCAAAGTGAAGATGATGGAGAAAGATTTGGAAAATTTTGGCCATGGGGTAAACTTCAATATGAAATAAGGAGATTGTATCATAGGAGAAGTTGGGTCAAATCAAAAAATTTCCACTCCTGAGAAAATGGTAAGAAAAACCCCTCTGCATCATCAAATGGCAAAGGCCATTATAGTTTACTTGAATCAACCATTAGAAGAAAAATGGCATGAGGAATGAGGAAGTACAATGCACAAGTTCAAATACAAAAGGAGTTAAAGGTGCGAAGGAAGATGGGGAGGCAAATTTTAAAGCAAATGACATCAAGTAAATTTAGGATTTCCACGATAACATAAGAAAGTAATGGCTATGGAGGATCGTTCATACACTTTAGGGTTTTCGGGGCAACATAAGAAAAAAAGTGTTTATGAGGCTATTCCTTGCATTTAAAAAAAAAATGGGCAATACAAATCTCTAGAAGATAAGTCTCATTATGAAAAATATGGAAAAATAAAAGAGATTGAAGAAGATGAGAGTGGTGATGGGAATAAAGGAGAGGAAAACCATCCAACCATGAACAAAGAGAAAAATAAACTTAAAAGGATATTGACTTGCGAAGCCAAATAAAAATATCATAGGTGTTAATAAGAAGTGGGGCTAATCCCACTAATAAAAATAAAAAGTGATGATAATGAAAATGATATCATTGAATATTAGGGGTCCGAATAAGACCCCTAAAAAAATTATTAAGGAATTAATAGGTTTTTACAGTCCTAAGACTATTCCAATACATGAAACAAAATTACGTAGTGAGGAATGTAAGGATATTTTTTTTTTAAATTGGAAGATGGGTGATTTTCTAGAAATTTCTTCTTCGGGAGCTTTAGGCAATATTGCAACAATTTGGTTCAAACACAAATGGGATGGGCAATTGTTAGAAGCAAAAAGTATTTGGGTTGCTAGATCAAAGTTGGGATTCTAAATGCATATGCTTCAACTATAATTACTCAAGAAATATATTGGAAGGACCTTAACATATTTTCATCAAACATAATGATGATTTATTGTGATGTATGGATTCTCAGGGGTGATTTTAACATTGTTCTATCTCCTTTGGAAAAGAAGGGTCGTACTCCAGGACAATCTAGATCAATGCAAATGTTTAATTCATTTGTCAATTCAAATGACCTTTGGGATGTTGGTCCTTCATGTTTTCAATATACATGGGATAATATACACATTGGACAAAGTCCTATAACAAAAATATTGGACAGATTCTTGGTATCCAACAAATGGTTGCAAATAGATTATATAATATTTTCAGATATTTTAATGCAAGCAGGATCATATCACAAACCCGTTGTGATTTACCCAATAATGGTCATCCAAAGCCATTTTATTTATAATCTATGTGATTACAAGACTTGATTTCTTCTAGATGGTTATGTTATGGTTTGATGAAGCAAATTTTCAAGGATAATATATGCACAAGTTTTTTCAAAAGAGCAAATGAAGATTTGGAATGCTAAATATTTGGTAATATTTTTAAAGAAAATAGATAAATTGAATCCAAGCTCAAAAATTTACAAGAGATTATAGAAATTAATGGGGATTATGATTTTTATGTGAAAGAAAAACAATTTTATGATTATCACAGTGCATTGAAAATGGAGTCATCTTGATTCCAACAATCTAAGGAGAAATGTCTAAAGGAAGGAGATAGAAATACAAAGAAAAAGTCATGCTACAACAAAAACAAATCTTGCTTTTCATCACATAAAAAATAATTTAACTCTATATGGAAGAAATATTGAAGAAGAAGAAGATATAAGGAAGGAAGCAATTGACTATTTAAAAAATATTTTGATAGATACTAGACAAGATAAGGAGGCACAAGATAAGCTTTTGCAAAATATTCCATTATTTATCACACAAGAACAAAATTAAATTTTGAAAAAGAAGATATCTATGGAGAAGCTAAATGAAGCAATTTTATTTTTCCATCCTAACAAGGCATTGGCCCTAATGGATTTTCTATATTTTTCTTTCAAAAATTTTGGGATTTATTGAAGAGTGATATGTTAGTTGTAGTTGAAAAGGCTCAAAAAAGGAAGGCTATAATAAGTGAGATCAATACCACTTTTATTACATTGGTTTCCAAGAAAGGCGACACAAAATATTTTGATAATTCTTGTCCAATAACCCTTTGTAATATGATTATAAGATCATTTTCAAAATTGTGGGAAATAGGTTAAAAGGTATTCTAGATTATGTTATCTTAGACGAACAAGGTTGTTTTGTTCATGATAAACAAATTATTGATAGTATAATCATTGCACAAGAGGCTAGACATTGTTTTAATTCTATGAAAAACTAGATATGCTTATGAAACTAGATATGAACAAAGCATATGATAGAGTTTCTTGGAGTTTTCTACATGATATTCTCAAAACATTTGGTTTTTATCATAGTTTGTGTGGATTAAATGTTGCTATAACACTACAAAATGGTTCTCTTGTTGGTTACTTCAAGTCATCTTGTGGACTCTGCCAAGGCAATCCACTATCTCCTTATCTATCAATTATTCTTGTAGAGACATTAGGGAGAGCTTTATCAAAGGAAAAAATGGAAGGAAAAATCAACGGTATTCAAGTTGCAAAAAATGGTCCCTTTAGATCTCATCTCTAATTTGTTGATGATATTTTTTTTAGGTCATCCTTCAATCAATGAGGCCATGGAGTTTAAATCAATATTATCATGCTATGAGAAGGTTATTGGTCAGTTGGTTAATACTACAAAATCCAATATTTTTTATTAACATTGTCCTAGATTTACAATGAATTATTATGGATATTTTAGGGTTTAAAATTAAAAAATAAATATTATCAATGTACTTAGGTATGCCTTTAACTCATAATGAAAATAAAAAGGAGCTTTGGGTCTCTTGTTTGGATAGAATGAAAGCTTGTTTGGCAGGTTGGAAAGATAAGTTCTAAACCGTGGTGGGAAGGCTACATGTCATAAAGACTACATCAAATGATGTCACTTTCAAGATTGTCAGAAGGTATAACATCATAAATTGATAAAATTTTAAGAAACTTACTTTGGAAAGGATGTGAGGAAAAATTTAGGTTTCCTCTTTGTAAGTGAGATAGGGTTTGCAAAGGAAAGAATATTGGAGGAGCAGGCTTGTGGAATTGTAGACTTATGATTTTGGCCTAAGGGACAAAGCTTGGGTGGATATTATTCACAGATCAAGGAAAGAATTGGGTAAATATATTACTTTAAAAATATATAGGTTCTAGCGACATGTTGCAACGTCGCTACCCAAGGAGAAAAAGTGCTGCGATATCGCGACATGTTGCTTCGTTGCGGCCAAAGGAGGAAAAAGTGTCACGATATCGCGACATGTTGCAATGTCACGAACAGAAGAGGAAAAAGTGTCGCGATATCGCGACATGTTGCATTTTCGCGGCCAAAGGAGAAAAGTGTCGCGATATCGCGAAATGTTGCATTTTCGCGGCCAAAGGAGAAAAGTGTCGCGATATCGCGACATGTTGCATTTTCGTGGCCAAAGGAGAAGAGGGTAAGAGTGTCGCGACCAAAGGAGAAAAGTGTCGCGATATCGCGACATGTTGCATTTTCGCGGCCAAAGGAGAAGAGGGTAAGAGTGTCGCGATATCGCGACAAGTTGCATCAACAGACCAATCCGATCCCCCTGTTAGCTAGTTAATGGTTCAAGAGATTTGGCTCCATTGCAAATCTTCTTTTACTATTGTAAGCATGTGTTCTCTCTAATTTCGGCTGGGAAAATTCTCTTCCCAAATTGTAATTGATCTTTGTTTTAATACAAGTTTTTTCAAAATTTTCAAAAAAAAAAAAAATATATATATATATATATATATATATATATATATATATATATATATATATATATATATATATATATATATATATATATATATATATATATATATATATATATATATATATATAGGTTCTCTTGATGCTATGAAATTATATAGAAAAAGAACCCTACCCAAAGGATCATAAACATGAAACTTCTTATTAGGTTGCAATTGATAAATAAATATATTAGATGGTTGGCCAGTGGGGAAAATTATGCAAAAATTTTGTTTGATGCTTGGTTGAAGCCTTGTCCTCTTATCTCTGACTCAAAATGGTAACCATCGGTTTGGGCATGGTTGGGTTGTAAAGGTCCAAATGTTAAAGACTATATTAATATGAGCAACAACTCCAAATCATGGATTTTTATTAGTAACCTTGTTGAAAGAGAGAAACTCAAACAAATTATAGATGAACTTCAAAATATGCTTCAAGAGTTTTATTTGTTTATTTTTACATGAAAGGATGAATTGGTTTGAAGTCTATCAAAATATGGTGGATACTTTATCAAATTCGATATAAGGATTTAGAGAAATCACAATTTCCTACCCTTAAAGATTTTCCTTAGAAGAATGTTTAGTCACTAGAGGCTCTCCTAAAGGCCTCAACATTCCTTTGGTTAGCAATTCAAAGTAAGATTCTTATAGGAGAGAGTCTACAAAGATGAGGATGTGATGGACCTTTCATATGTGCTTTATGTGAGAAGGATTTAGAAACATCAGAACATCTACTTCTTCATTCTCCCTTTGCTCACACTATTTGGGGTTACTTTTTTAAAATATGAAAATATATCAAGTAGCTCCATTAATATAGAAAGATTTGATGAAATATTGGATTAATTATTTTAAATCTAAAACATTGTATATTTTGTGGAGGATTGGTCCTACCATTATTTATCAAAATTTATGGCTTGAAAGGAATAATAGAATTTAAAATAACAATTCTTAAAAATGCTCAAGTTTAAAATTGTATTATTGCCTCTCTTGATAATCTTTACAGGTATACCCAGGTGTTGTAGGTGAGTTGGAGAGGAGAGGGCAATCCTCCAAGGGAGGTCCCAGGTTCAAATATCCACCCTACCAAAAAGTTGAATTGGGTATCCGAAATCCAATTGATAATGTTGGTGCGGGCAGGGTCGGGTGCGACTCTCGGGTGACTTTGATGGTGTAGAACCCCCTGTTCATGGTCTCTCAGACCAAGGCGGCTCCGCAAGGGGTTTTTTGGTTAAAAAAAAATCTTTACAGGTATGGTGTTCATCATGGGAAGTATCAAGTGTGAAAAAAATGTGGTAACAACTTGGTTATAGGATTTGAACATACATGGAAGAGTCATATGTGATAACGGTAACAAAACAAAGGATTTACTTCATCTAGAACAAAATGAAAATGTTTAGAGTTTATCAAAATTAATGTTGATGGTCATTCTAAAGGAAATGTGGAAAAATTCGGTGGAGGTGGTGTTTTTCAAAATAATGAAGGTAAAATTCTCCTCACTTAAAATCATATGGAACTTCAACTAACAACTATTCAAAGACCAGGGTACTTCTTTCAGGGATTAAAATTGCAATAGAAAAAACATAGAAATATATTTTAATTGAGGGGAGTTCACAAATTATCATTAATGCTATCAATAAAAATGGATGTGGAGATTGGATAAAAAATAATATCATTGTTGATGTTCATCACCTATTATTGAAGGCAAACTCTTGGAAATGTGAGCATTTTTTTTGAGTTAGTGGAAAACACCCCTTTCAAGGTGCCACTTTCGGGTAAGACCCAAGGAGGTAGGGGCATCTATTCTACCAAAATTACCCAGGGCTCGCACCTGTCCTGCCCCCTTCAAAACACTCAAGGAGCATGCCTAAAATAATAAAAATATAAACACAAACCAACAAACACAAAAACACAAACAAACAAAAACAACAATAAAAACCCACAAAAACAACAACAACAAAACACACAAAAAAACACATAAGAACAACAATAAAACACACAAAACAACAAAGCCATACCAAAACACAAAAACAACAACACAAAAAATACAAAAATAAAGCACAACACAAAAACATACACCAAAAAAATAAATTGAAGGAAAAAACAGATTACATTTATGGCCTTTCCAAGCCACCATGCCTTTTAACCAAGAATCAACACAAGAACCATAAGAATAATCTTTTTGATCTGGGGACCTGAAAAACCCTGACTGGATCAAAGAGAGGCTAATACAAAGTAAAAAGGAACTAGGTACCTCTAGTACTAGAGCCATCCAGAGAAAGCATAGAAAGAAGAGCATCCTTGATATGCAAAGCCCACCATTTAGGAAGGTGGCCATAACAAGTAAGATCACCTTTATTTAATGCCCAATTAGCTAAAGCATCAACAATCCTATTTTTTCTTTGACCACACGATTGTATTCAACTTTCAAAAAGCCCATCTGGATTAATTGAATCCTCTCAATAATTCTTTTTATTCTCCAATCAACCTTATGATTCTTAGGAGTCTTCAACTGATTAATAATGACTTGGGAATTAGATTCAACCACCACCTTTTGCCATCCAACCTTAGCAACCTCTCGAAGGCCTTTGAGGATACCATACCCCTCAACAATGTTATTAGAAAGGATACACAAATTACCAACAAAAGTGAAAACCAAAGAACCATTTGAAAGTCTACCAATTCCTCCAACACTAGCTTTTCCAAGGTTTCCCCTAGAGGCTCCATTTGTATTGACTTTTCTAAAAGCCTTTAGAGGAGGTTTTCCACTCCTTGTTTTATCCATATTTTGATTACTCACATTTCCTTTAAGATGGTTGCCAATAGTAGAGTGGATTTTAAATATTTGCATAACTTGATCCCATCGTTGTTGGGAGTCTTGGGGTATTAAGGAGTTGTTGGACTGATTCAGCTAAGTTGACAATGGTCTTTTTACAAATTTAGTGAATATCCTTCCTTTCTTATTTAAAAATCTGGTTATTTCTTTCCTTCTAAATATTCCAATGTAGGATGGTAGTTCTCATCCAAACTAACTATCTAACAAAATGATCAACAACCTCCTGTTTAGGCCAAT
The DNA here is from genome assembly GCA_028583015.1 of Wollemia nobilis. Classification (NCBI taxonomy): domain Eukaryota; kingdom Viridiplantae; phylum Streptophyta; class Pinopsida; order Araucariales; family Araucariaceae; genus Wollemia; species Wollemia nobilis. Next base: position 1,888,854 of record JAQPPZ010016833.1, on the reverse strand, counting down.
CCCTCCAAAGTTATTCAAGAGTACAAAAATTGAACCACTGTAAATTGAGTAAGTTAGTCATTCTCCTCCATAGCTCAAAGGCCAAGGGACACTAAATAAAAATATGGCTAAGTGTTTCCACACATCTCACATCTAAACGGGTCATGAAAGCCATATTTTATAATTTTCTCACTAGCAAGCACCCTTAAATGTAATAAAATCCAAATAAAAAGCCTCACCTTAGGCTAGAGCTTATTATCCCACAACTATGTAAATATATCATAGGATTGGTTGGGATTATTGTGGCATAAGATCATATAACCTTGAGCAATAGTATACTCACCTTGTAACAAGAAAATAACCATTGGGATAAACAAATATTTGTAACTCACCTTGTGCTTTCCAATAGTTTGTAACCCACAATTTGAAAGTAGATAGGATCAAATGAAAACCCAAGAAACAATAAATCAATCCTCTTCTTTCCAGATCTTCTATGCCATCTTGAATGTCACCCATTTTCAGCTTAACAATTGGGGTTCCATCAGCAACTCTTAGACATCTCGACTCAATTTTTTTGGGATCAATCTTAGGAATTATTAGAGGTCTATGAGGTACCTTAAGATTAATATTAACATTAGTATAGGACTTTCCACCATGAAGGGCATCCCAAAAAATTATTTTTGGGACCGAATCCCAAAAATCCTTACCCTTGAAAGGGGTTTTCATACTGGATTTGTTTTGGGAACATTCCTTAGCAGCGGTATTGCTTGAGTTCTTAACCATTTTTTCTTTTCCTAAGGAGGCTTCTCTTATTTGATTTGTAGCTTGAAACTTTTTTCTGGGTCTCTATGCCTCGAACACTGAGGAAAGGTGTGATTTTCACTTTTTCCTTGGGCAGCAAATTGGAAGCAGTTTTCAATAAAGTCTGTAGCATGAAGATTTGTTGAATGAAAAATTTATAAACCATTAGGGGTCTCCTGCAATATATCCTACGTTTATCTTGGGCAAAAACAACAAAAAAAATGAACTGACCCCTAGGGCCTAAAGGTATAAAAAAATAGTCCCTACCGTCGCTTGGGCTCGACCTATAGACGAAACCCTCACACAACTGCCTTTGAAACCCTCATCACTCTTCCAAAAAAAATTCTCAATCATTAGATTTCCCCTAGGAATTATAGACATGTGATATTTGGACTCATTTTGTGAGCATATTTATAGAGAAGGAAATCATGTAGCAAATAATTTAGCCAATCGTGGTGTTGATCTTCATCTTGGTGAAATTCAAATTTTAGAAGGCAACTGGTTAACAAATATTTTCTCTTAATCAAAATGATGTAAATGAGTTTATTATGGAATATAGCACTTCAAAAAAGTTGAAGAACGTGTTTTATAGAAAAAGAAATATAAAATATTTGTGATAAAAAGAAATTCTAGATATGGTTTATTGAACTAATAGCAAATGTAATATTTTGGTATTTTGATGGAAGTGGCACCCATTAGAAGCCACATATAACTTATTTAAAAACATATATCAATCCACACACTAATAACATTAAAACTAAAATAAAATAAAACGATAAAAAATGTGTTATGTCCCAAGGGGATATCGCAACGGTTTGGGCTTTGGCTCTTCTTCGAGAGGTCTAAAGTTCAAGCTATGATGTGTGTGTGTGTGTGTGGTTGTGTGTTAAATTCCCTATTGATAAGCTCAGATCTCCCCCTTATGAGAGGTCATGGTGGGATGGGGATGCCCAACCCTGAGCATCGATTGTAGGGGTTTCTCACACTAACCAAATCTAAAAAATAAAATAAAAAAGTAATGTGTTATGAAAAGTAAAATTATAGTGGAGCATAAATACCAATTGTTTGTAATAATTGTAAAGCAAAAATCAACAACACCAATATAGTAATAAAATAATCAACACACAAAATAGATATTGCACAAAGAAGAAATAAATGTATTGTATTAATGTGGGGGGAGCCTTGATCTCCAATGTTACAATATAGTGTATGTTGATACAATAGTTACAATACAAGGGTTTCAAAACCCTTGTTCACAAAGAATAGTAGGTGTCTTCTTTGTTGTCTCTTGCTCCAAAAAAGTTGTAGGTGGGCTTGAGTATCCCTACGGGGCCACCTGAGTTACAACAATTGTAAAGAATATGGTTCTTACACCTGCAAACAGATCAACAACACCAAGAGGTCAATAGCATATGAGAGGGCTCCATTGTGTGAGACCCTCTGTAAAAAAATCTACAAAAACCCTAGTGATGTAAATGATGAAATGCAAGTAAGATACAAAAATGTAAGATGTCAAATAATAAAATCTATTACCTTGTCAAATCATATACCCGTTGTCTTGATCCACGTCCCTATTTTTACGATTTGTTGTTGTACTAACGCTCAAAAGTGTTCGAGGGTAGGCAGTAGCAAACTAAAATATTGGAAAACGCCCGAAAGTGTTCAACAATGGTGGTGAATGCCCAACAACATTCCCAAAATGCTCAGTAGCGTTCGGAGGATGCTGGAAGGTGTTTGAGGGTTTTTATAGAGGGTACTACAGAACTAGATTTGGTTCGCAAGAGTTTAGGCAATTGAAAACAAAGGATTTAGTGGTGACGATGAGGGAAATGGCAATAGAATGCTAGGGTTTTGGATAGGGATGAAAATGAGGGCTTGAAGAGAATGCTTAAATGCTTCAAGAATCAAAATACCACTTAGAATCAAATAAATGCTTAACCTCATTCATGAAAATGAGTGACATTTTATAACTTGCCTTCTATATGCTAGGGTTTTGATGACACCAACATGCGGTTAAGATTAAAACATAATGGATGGCTAAGATTATATCTTTGCAATGTGACATGGATCAAGTCAAGTGGATGGTTAAGATTAAAACGTTAATGAGCGGTTGTGATTTATTCATACATATATATATTTATATTTATATTAAATATATAAATAAATACTTATATATATATATATATATATATATATATATATATATATATATATATATATATATATATATATATATATATATATATATATATATATATAATGGATGGATGTGATTGGATGATGTGGATGGAGGACAAGTGGCTAGGATTTGGTGTCTATAGATACCCCTTTTTGTATCGCGTTGTGTAAAACACAATGCGGTGCAAAAACAAGAGACACCTGGTTTAGTGCAGTAGCTTTTCTTTCCTTGGAACACAAGAAGATTTTGAAGACAAAAGAATGTGGGTGTAGCTTACCCCCTCAATTGGCGAGTGAGTGAAGAATGAATCTCACGAGCCAATTGATAGAATTGTGAGTGTAAATGTGGGTGTAAATGTAATGTATTATGTTTTTGCCCCAACAGACGCAAGGTTGTTTTTGAAAATATGGATGTAAATGTGATGTAATGTATTATGTTTTTGCCCCAATAGATGCAAGGGGGTTTTTGAAAATGTGGATGCAAATGTGATGTATATGTCAAGAAAGTGACATAGATGATGATGCAAAGATTGATTATGTTCTTTGCCCCAACAGAAAAGGGCTTTTGCTAATTGATGTGTGATGTAAATATGGTGTATTTTGTTTTTGCCCCAATAGATGCAAGGGGATTTTTTAAAAATGTGAATGTAAATGTGATGTAAAATATGTATCCCGATGTGGAAAATTAAAATCAAATGAGGTTACCCCAAGTTTTGGGGTGATCCTATGTTGTTGAAGAATGTGTCGTATGGCATCATTGAAATGCAAAGTTATGAAAATACAAAATGACATAGGGGAATATAACCATTGTAGTGATTTGTTGTGAGATTCCTTCCACTAGGAACCAATCATGCTACTGGTCCGCATCCCCGGTGACTATCTATGTAAAAGATATGATGTGTTGGAAGTTATTCATGTTTCAAACCCCTATGGACAAGGCCATCAATGACATATTTTGAGCAAATTAATCTGAGCATAGTCTCACTCAAAAAATGAGGGACCAAATGGATTTTGATTTCAAACAAGAGGATGTTGGAGGATGGTATGAACAAGCATCCTTATGGTGATCTACCCATCTTATCGAATTGCATGGATAATCGATCGCTGCAATCACCAAGTGACTAGAGTAAACCACTAGATACGAGGTTTGCTTGAGAATATGAATGGAATTGGCAAATGTTGAGTGATAATGTATGGAATTGTGGATGATATGAATGATGTAAATGAGTGCATATGGATGATGCAATGATTGGTGGGTGAATTTGATGATTTTGTGAAATGATTTGGAATGATTTGAAGCAATTTGGGGAGTTTTGCGATTTTTGGTCGCAATGAGAAATTAAACACCCAAATCAATCAAAATTATCATATAATGTTATGGGATGATGTGATGTATGTTTAAAATGATGAATGTGGTCGTTTTGTGAAATTTGGGCCCATTTTGAAGCTTTTTGCAAGCAAAATTGATATTTTTATTTGGTTGCAAATGAAAATGAAGCATCCAAATTGATTCAAACCTTCACAAAGCATGATGTGGTGATGAAATGGATATATGGATGAATTTTGGGAGTGATTATGTAGTGATAAGCTATGTTTTTTAGCACATTTTGTCTTTTTTATAGCATTCTGGAGCTAGATGCTGGCCAACATCCACACCATGCACAAACATCGGTAAGCATCTGCCACCCTACAAATGCATGACAACGTCTAAGTGCACTAGGTAGATGCCCATGAGCATTTGAATGCACAAAAATAAGCTATAAGAGTGCTACAGAAGCAAAATTGGAATCATTCTTGCGTTCAAGAGTTTTAGAAACAACGTTTGAGGAGTGAGGGAGTGGGTGAGTGGAGTGTGAAGTGTGTGAAGTGAGTGAAGTGATGGCAATGGAGGAAGCGGATGCAGTGACAGGCATGGAGGTGTAGGTGGCTAAGGTAAGTGCCATTGGCACTCTTGTTTGGATTTTTGCATTTTTTTTTGTACATGTGTAAATGTTTGTGATTATGCAATGAATGTGATAGCAGTTGAGGATCTTAGAGGCTTGTCATATATTCTGACTGATTATACCAGGGGTGAGAAAGGCCTTGCAAGAGGACGATTGGAAGAAGTTGGAGGGGATGGGACTGGCGGGTATGGCCCGAATAGAGGTGGTGAGGGCAGATGAGGGGTATCTCTTCGCCTTAGCAGAGAGGTGGATCCAGATAGGGGGACCTTCTAGCTCCCGATCAGGGAGATAAATGTGATGCTGGAAGATGTATACCATATTTTTTGAGTGCTAATGGAGGGATTGCATGTCTAGGTTGGGCACGATAAGGTGTATGAGATGATTCAAATATTTGGAGATGGATGGAGGGATGTGAACATCCAAGGTGAAGGGATAAGGTATTTAGATATGTATGTGAGGCAAGAGTTGGAGGCACTGCCTACCCTGATCATGTTTTTGTTGGTCAACATATTGGTGCCTAACAAAACTGGATGTCGGTTTCCATGGAACATGATAAGGTTGGTATACGATATGATCAATAAGCCTCAGGTGTATGCATGGGCACCTACTCTACTGGTTCAGATGTATTTGGAGCTATATGAGGTGAGGAAGCGAGAGCATAACAAGTTGGGCTATAGTGTGCTATTGTAGTGTTGGAGCTGGGAGCACGTCAGTGTAGCTCGTCCTATGGGTTTACCTTGTGAGGATTGGAATAGGGATCAACCCTATGCTTTGAGGTGGTGGGTGTCTAAGGAGGTGCAACCTAGTTATCCTAGTTATAGTGATCAGGAGTGTAGAGATCTATGGGTAGAACTGACACCAGATCAGGTGTGTTGAAGGCCATAGTGAGAGGCTAGGTGGTCGAGTGATAAGAAGTAGTTGCAAAGGACCCATCAAGCTAGGTGGGTGGTTAGGCGACATGGGAGTGAGGTGGAGCTAATCCAATTCTCTCAAGTGTTGTGGTAGTTTGGATTGAGGTAGGGAGTGCCATAGGTACCAATACTCTATAGGCATCGATCAAATAAGTCAAGCTTACCATGCGTTGAGGAGTGGCGAGTGTAGTATGAGGATGATGAGGAGATTGATCTCCCGAATGTGGATGATGTCATGATCACAATAGAGTATGAGGCTTGGTTTACCTCACAACCTCCATGGGTCCTGAATTAGGTTGTTGAGGAGGGTGGTGGAGATGAGGAGGAGGCAGTAGTAGAGGAGGCTCCCCAATATCAGATACATCATCGATCGTGCAAGTAGAAAAGGGGTGTAGCAGAGCAATCTCTAAATATTGGAGGCTATGACGGTGGTAGGGACAACATGGAGGAGGTTCAAGAGAGGCCTATAGGTCAAAGTGATGAGGAGTGGATGAGACTGGAGGTAGAGCGAGACCAGCTTTGATGGATGGTGGTAGAGTGAGATGCAGAGATAGCAACTCAGGATGCCATGATAGCGGCTTGGGATGTCGAGAATGCTTGACTACGGTGGAGCTAGAGGTACAGAGGGTAGCAGTCGAAGGTGAGGATGCTATAGTGAGGCTCCAGGTGGAGATGAGATAAGGGAATCTCATCAGCGATACAATGTACTATGCCTTTGATATTGGAAGATATATATCTAGGATTTAGAGGATCTATGTATGCAAAACCACATTGGACTGCCATATCGACCTTCTTCTTTCGTAGTGGATTCTGGTAGGTATAATGGCTCTAGGCATAGTGTGGCTAGGATTTTGTGTCTATAATAACAAATATCAAGGTGTTCTTTATTAGTCAGTCCTTAAATGCATACATCCATTCAATAATGTTGAATTTAAGGCAAAATCAACATTTAAGGATGTAGTTAGAAATTTGGTTTATGTGAATGCAAAGTAGTATTAAGGAATGGTGCATCATAAAAATCCTATGATGAAATTATAGTCTAAAAACAAGTACAAAAAAAGTCACCTTGTATTTATCAAAGGATGGGGAAGTATGTTGGAGCCCCACATCAACCCCTTTTACCTAGTCATCAAATTTGTATGCGTAATATTTAAAGATTTTGAAAAATATTTGAGTGCATGAAAATTAGAGAGGATGAAAGAGACCTTTATCTCAAGGGCTTAAAGGAAAACCAAAATTAGAAGAGGATAATAGAATCAATAAAGTAAATCAATAATCAACAAAGGTAGGATCTAACAAGCAAAGTGAAAGGAACAAATTATTACACAAATTAAGGAATCCCAAAAATAATAATGAATATGAAAATATGAAAAAGAGCAATCAAAGAAACCATGTGCAAGATAAGAAGACATAGACCCAAGTGGTAAAATAACCAACAAACAAGTAAAAATAGATTATATCAAAATAAGTTAAGACATGCATAAAATCTTGGAAATGGTTTTGGGTAGATATAATTTGGTTACATTCAAAGACCTCCTTTCTTGATTCTTAATTATATATATGTAGAAATTAAATCAATGCAAAGTTTATCACAATCAAAATTCATTAACATTTGGTATTAGAGTGACATTCTAGGGGTAAGATTGGAGTTGTAAAGTGAGCAAAAAAGATGTATTCGTGAAGACTTATTGGACAATCCAAGAAGCAATTTGATGATCATATCATGTAAGAAGAAGAAGCCTTTGTCAATTCAATATGATTGTGATTGTTTATGAATGGTCTATCTCTAGATAAGAGAGGCCTAAATAGAGTCCTTGTGTTTGCAGAAATAAAAAGTGTTGGTATTTTTTATTATTTATTCTATCTATTTTTGATAGGTGTGAGTATTGCAAATGCCCTCTTGCATGGTGAGAAGGTTTTTCTATTCAAATTATAAGAGTTGTTAAGGCATTGCAAGTGTGCATGTCGACATTGAAGGATGAAAAGATTCAATAAGGAGATAATAAAGCTAAAGTTCATGTATACTAATAGACCATTTTTATATAGATTTTATCATTATGTTGAGGCATCAACAAGAAATATGTCAAATAAGGATTGTTTAGACAATTTATGGATCATATAGTGAGGAATAAGTCATCTTGCACCAAGGTGGAGGTGTCATTTAGTATAAGTTTGAGCATCGCCAAGTGGAGAAGATGAGTCATATTCTTGAAAGGGCTCACAAAGTTTACCAAGTTAGGGGTCATCTATAAGAATGTGTGTTGTCAACAAGAATCATATCATACCAAAGAAGAAATTCAAGTAAACATGAGTCTTTTGATGTGAAAGAAGAATCGATATTAACTTGACAAAGGACATGCCAACATGTTTGAGTTACCATCCAACAAGGAGGTAACATGTCCAACATGAAGGTGTAAATGAACTCAAAGTTGTGTATTTGCCATTTGTTTTTTTTTAAGCAAAAAATCCCTTGTGGGGCCGCCTTGGTCTGAGAGACCACGAACAGGGGGTTCTACATCGTCAAAGTCACCCGAGAGTCGCACCCGACCCTGCCCGCACCAACATTATCAATTGGATTTTGGGTACCCAATTCAGCTTTTTGGTAGGGTGGAGATTCGAACCTGGGACCTCCCTTGGAGGATTGCCGTCTCCTCTCCAACTCACCTACAACACCTGGGTAACAGGGCCAAGTTAGTCTTCTCCACTTGCGCTACAAATACGAGCTCGTGTATTTGCCATTTGTTAAAGGGGTCTTCTAGTTGTCATTGTTGACAAGAAGGGTAGTGAATGTCATCCAACACTCAAGTCAATTGAGTGCATACCAAAGTGAAAGTGAACAAGCATAAGTCAAGGTTATCTAAAAGAGGTTGTTTATGTTTGGCACCAAGGGAATTTGAGAGATCATTCAAAGTGATTAAAATTATCATCCAATTTAATGCAAGGTTGTCTAGAAATGAATGAATCATCTTAAATGAGTCATTTATGATGCATGCACAAGTTTTCTAATGGACGACTCTCATCTAGAGGTGGAAAATATATTAAATGTTTGAATTTCATCATAGAATATGAATGAAATATTGGAAAATAGGAAAGAGGCTAGAAAGAATATGTTAGCTAGGTTCCAATCCCATGGGTGTGCCCATGCATAACCAGTAGCCCAATCCGACTCCTCTAGATGTTGCACCTGACTAATGATGGTGATCTGTCTCCTGCTTGTCTGGCGATCATATTGGAACCGATTCTTGCATCCATAGGATTCGATTGTCACGTTACAAAAATCTTTTTGAAACCAACGGGCTATTACAGGCTCTGGTCAACCTGCCTCTTCGTTATGATAAACATGGCTATTACTAAAGGAAAACTACAAAATGGGTAAGGAAACCCCAACGGTAATTCTATGATAAAATGTTAATTACACGCTCCAGATTAATGTAAAACTATACATATTAAAATTACCAAGCAAGAAAAATAACCAATTGTTATGCCTTATGTATGTCGGTGCCTAGATTCATTGGGCTGTTATAGCAATTTAACAACAATTTTGACATGAATGGAGAGAATGGGGAAAAGAAAATTGACGCTCTTATATTTATTCAAATATCGTAATAAAACTAGAAGTTAACTAATGAAAGAAACATATATAATGCATTCAAATAATGTAATTTATTATACAATGACACACAGTACTGAGACAAAGATATAACAGGAATGAGACTCGGGATTGTATTGATTTTATAGAATATTACATGCAAAGTGGGTAGGATGCCTTTTAACTCTATTTTTCTCAAAGAAATACATCAATGCAATGAAGAAGACTCTGTTCAAATAATGTAACAGGTCTCTCATACTCTCCTTGTTCCAATATGGTAACAGTAGAGTCTCTAAATCTCAAGCTCAATAGGACAGGATATAATCTCATCTTCTTGAAAACTTTCCTATCAAAATCCTGCATAGTAAAGGGAAGAAAGAAGAATGGATGAGAAAAATAAACACAAAAGGGAGATACAACAACACAACTCAAAAGGGCACTCAAGTATACCTCTTAGAAAATTTTGTATTCTCTAATTGCTTGATGCAGAATCTGAACCTGACTGCTTCTTTTTATAGCTGCTGGTTTTTTATTCTGTTATTTTTTATTCATTTTTGGCCTTACACTTGTCCTCTTCTAAGTTGATCTTCAAAACTGGTACAGTTGGCTTCCACTATATTTTTATGATTGGGCTGAACCCTTCTCTTTGACCTTTTCAAAAGTAGTTTATTTTAACCTGTGATGGTGGTTTTAGGAGAGTCTGTTTGTTCTTCCACTGTTTATTTTATAACTGTTTCTACTGCTTCCTCTTGAATTGTCTCCTTTTGAGCACTTGACTCTTTAACTGCTTCGAAGACTTTTTTGTTGGCATAGGCCCTTGTTGTGTTGAACTCACTTCCAGCTATTGCTTGTAAGTTTCAACCTCTTTTCCTTTTTTACCCTATTGCAGCCTCTTTATTTGTTCACTTATTAATCTCCAAACTTCTATGTCAAGGGTGGTAGTAAACCTCAGCATGTTCATTTCTTGTAAAATTCTATTTTTCTGTATGGCAAGAATGGGTCTATTACTCTCATACTGGAAGAGTAACACCTCTATAGTATTAATCAGAAAGTTAGATTGTCGGGTCATTTCTAACTCATCATCTGATTCATAATAAAATTTGTCTATTGTATGCCTTAGTAGCTCTTTTACACTGGGAGCTTCCAAGCATTGTTCTAAATATAGACCAATATCTGCCATTTTACTTGTTGCATCTTCTATCAGATTATCCATTTTGGTTACAACATTTATCCACCTTTCCCGATTTACCCCAAACAAGGCTACTTTCAAGAACTCAATATTGAAATGAATTTTACTGCCATTATTTGTTATTATCTCTTGACCCTACAACTCTTCAAAATTGTCTCCTATTAAATCAAGGGTAGGACGAATGACTTCGAAGTCTTCTTCTTTCTCTTATATCATCTGTATTTCTTGAGCAGTCATTTGGATCACCCTAATATGCCTAAACATCTCAGTGAACCCTCTAGCATGAGCTAGTAATTTCATTGACATTTGTTTCTTCATTATATTCAGATAATAGGCATGATCCTGAATCTTTTCTACTGAAGGGGGTTGTACCTTTGGAGTGTCCTTTTGTGTTAATTATTACTGCTATTTATTTATCAGCGATTTCATTATAGCTTTCTCCTCCTCTTCTTTCTTCAACTGATTTCTTAACTCTACAATTTTGTCAAGTAGTTGTTCCATGGTCTGATTTTGCATTGCCTTGACAACTTGGATCATTTCACCTTCTTTTCCCAGTACTAATGAGCCCCCAGTTTCCTCATTAACTCTGAATACAAGTGAATTTTGCAGGGCAGGAAGATTTACCTTTGTTATATCTAACACAGTTGTTTCTAATCGAGGCTCATCCATGAGTTGTTCTCCTATATCTCCCATCTTTGCTACTACCTGTAATTCTTTTTCACTTGCAGCAGTAAAGGTATCTTGCTCATCCGTCCTCTCCAAAAAAACCTTTGTATAAGGTAAAGACAATTTAGTTCTCTTCCTTTTTGTAGTGGTTATCTCTATTTTATTCTTCACTTGGTGGCTTCTGAACAGACTCCCAATCCTACTTGTTCTTCTCATATTCATCTGCACCACTGATGGAATTTTAATCTCTTGATATTTTATTTTTAGAGTGGCAGGGACAACCATGGGTGCCAATTTATTTACACTTGTTACAGCCAAGACTCTGTCAAAAATAGGAATTATGGCTTGTTCTGGGAGAGAGGACTTTTGAGCAAGGGAGCTTACAATTTCTTTCCCTTTGGTTGTACTTGAGCTCTAGGAGATTTCTCGAGTGGTGCTTGGTGCTTCCTCTATTCTAAGAGGATCATATTTGGGAGGCCAGACCTAATGTTCTATTATATCTGCAGTATTTACAGTGACCTCCATTTGATCAATACTTTGTTCTTCTATTAACTCTAATAAGGGGTCTTCTTTGATTGCTTGAACTGCTCCTAAAAAAATGGATGCTACAGATTCTACTGAAATTTCCTGAAGCCTTCTTAATTTTGTAGGGAAATCATAGGCATCACGAATCTATGTGCTGGCCCTTTTCTTGAGAAGAAAATCATCCCATACAATCTGTAAATTTGTTCCTTTTTCCATGGCTTCCAATAACCTTTCTCCGAAATCATCTTTTCAATGCTTTATTCGAGCATAGTCTCTTTTTTCCATCATTTTACTGTATATTCCTTTTGGATCATAAAATCTCCAAGTTATTTCATCGAGATCCATAGTATCCAAATCGAACATTACTTTGAGTAGTTCAGGGTAGCCAACAAATATATAATCCCCAAAGCGACAGGGAACATTTAACCATGGGACTTTACCATGCTTCTTCAGTAGTCTCATCTTGGCTTCTTTGGCTACCTGCCTACATAATTCCAGAGCTGCTAGGGATAGTGGGCAATACTTACGTAATAGTTTAGGAGGAATTTTGGTCCCGTAGAGCCTGATGTAGGTGAAACCTTCTGAGAAAAAGAAATCCTCAATCTCCTTTTCTTTGATAAAAGCCCTTACTCATGGCCCTAATCTCTCAGGGAGCACCCCAGTTAAAAGCCAATGGATTTCTACCATAAAATGGTCATAGAACAAACCCATATGAGTTCGGCCTTCATGTATTCTTCAAAAAATATTTTGGACGTAGGGGCTGTTAATGGCTTCTACTCTTTTTCGAGTTTCTTCTCCCAATTGTCCCGCTATCAGGTGGATAAAAAATGAGTATTGAGAAAACATGGCATCTCTTACCTTTGTTCAACAATAGCCTTTTTCAATTCTAAAATTTGCTCATGCAGTTGGTTACTTAATTCTAGTTCCTAAGCGTAAATTGGGGTGTTATGCACCCGATTGCACTGTGCCTCTAAGTACAAAACCCTTTTATTCACTATACTGAGATCCTGTACTCCTAAGACTATGTTTATCATGTCATAGAAATCTTGGACCCATGGCCTAAAAATAGTCTTCTTGATTGGAAATTTGTCATCTATTTTCTCATTTATATCAAACAAAGATTTAAAAACTTCTAACCCTGTGAACATTCGAGATTGGTGTTCGATTACCTTTGGCACCAAGAGGGTGGTGTACTTTGTCAAATTGAAAACTTTTTGGATGTGGTCGATTTTGATGCTGAATACTGATCGATTCTTATTGTCTCGAAATGTTCTAGTTCTTTCGTCATACGCCACTACCAACCAAGCCATTAAATCCGAGGAGAAGTAAACCTTTGGGCATACCAACTTCCCAAGGTTACTGTTCCATTTATTTCTCTTGGAGAAACCCTTGTATTGTAATTTTTGGGCTCTGTGAAAAATGTCAGCCATTATCCACGGGATCCTACTATCATTTTCTATCACATGAGAAAAACTCTTTATACATGTGTTGTCAATCTCGTACTGTTGTGCTGGAGTAGGTTTTTTATCAGCTCCACATTTTTGAGTGAACTCGTACATCATGTTATCGGGTACATATGGTCCAAAAATCTTAGAGTATGGAGACCGGTCTGTGATGAATTTTATTTCTTCTCTAGTGTCCTAGGGTGCAAAAGCATCTCCCCATGATGTCATTTTGCTAAATGTGGCGAGTATATTTCTTCTCAAATAGGAAAACCCAAAACTCCTATCTTCTCTATATTTTTCGCATACCAATCTCTGTTCTTAAATTACCAGGGTGGTAAACTTGATTGATTTTGTGAGTTCAAATACTAGGTGGTGGAATGGGTTCGGTATATTCGCACGTTCGGCATTAATATTGTGCCATCAACTAATTGGCCAAAGGAAATTTGCCAGCACATCTCCTTCTGAGGTTGGGCTTCGATGGCGGGTAAAGCTTGTCATCTAATGTGCTTTTGGGTTCTTTGATTTGTGTACCATCAATTATTAAAAACTTCACTATTGGTCCCTCAAGATTCTTATTTTTTGACGTGGAGTTGTGACTTGTGGTAGGGATGACCTCCATTTTGATCCTCATGCCACCTTGGCCCTGAAAAACCATCCAACAAGTTCATGAAGATGCTTTTCCAAGGATGAGAGGGAATGTTAGTGGATTACTCAAATCTAACTTTCTATTGGTGGATTTTGAGTGCCAACAAACTAGATGACATAGAAAGTGTGAGCCATCATGCCACATATAAGGAAATAAAAGAAATATTGTAGATGACAGGGTGTATTTTGCTTGTCAAAATGACCAACATAATGAATAAAGTGGATCTTCTTGAGAAGAGAAGTGTGATGGTCATGGGGCACACACAAATTATGGAGTTTGTAGATAATCCCTTATTTGATATGAACATCTTGGAAAGATGTGAATTCTGAAGATGTTATATGGTGAAGACACTTATAGACCTACCCAAAATATAGATCATTTGCATATAGAGAAGCCCAAGTTTAAAATCCAAGGTGTGAAGTGGTGGCATCTATTAAGGCATGATCTAAAGGAGGTTGACTAAATTAATCTTCAATAGAATTTGTGTTTCTCTTCTTATACTTGATGATTAAATAAAATTGTTGTAAATATGTGTGGGATGCCCAAAGGTGTAAGAGAACACTGGCCCTGAATGCATTCCCTCAATGGTTGTCCACACTCAGACAAGAGAACCCTGATGCTAACTTGTCATTAGATTGTGCTTCATCTTGTCTATCTTTGGTGGGAGATTCAGGTTCACCAAGGGCTTATTGATTTCCATGATCTAGTTTTTGATGTGTTCATTTAACAAACACCTAGGTCATAGTCTATAATATAGGATAATGCACGATATGATAATGCAATGCAATATGATTACCAATGCAAAATACAAGATGCTATCCTATATGCGATTTTTCTTTTATGAGTGTTATCTATGCTATGGAAACAAAACTTAAAAAAGAATACAAGGGTGCAAAGAGGATGCAAACACACAATTTATCCTAATGCAAACTATATACAAACCTAGATTAAATGCCCAAGAAAGCAAAGTAAAATAACGAGATTTAACTAATTTTTCTTTTGATTTTTTCTTTTTATATGTGTTTCAAAAGTAAATATGAAAAATATACAAGTAAAAAATCAACAAATAACTTATACTAAGTATTGAAAACTAGAGGATAAAGGTGAACATACTTATTTTGGTGCTTGGTGCAAACATGTGGCATGTGAGCGAATACGCATCCTGCTGAATATGTCGCCTAGAAATCTTACAACTGGCGAATTTGCTAAAACCTATAAAAGAAAAAAAAGGGTGCATCAGAGTTTCGGGACCTGCTAAATAGCAAGAAGTAGATGACTTCTAGATTGGAACAATCAAGACCCTTATTTATACACAAAAATTGAATTTGATAGCTTTGGAAATAGATGTTGTTATACCTATGGTGAATTCATTGCTTGAAGACCCTATAGCTGGAGAATTTGTTAAAATGATGGAATCAGATTATCAAGGTTAGGGACAAATTTAGGGGTTATCAAGATTGATAAAATGATGCACAAAGTAATATTGAACGAATTGGATGTTGGTCTAGTAGGAGAATCTAGGATTATTAACTTGTCGTTAGATTGTGCTTCCTATTGTCTATCTTTGGTGGGGGGTTTGGGTTCACCAAGGGCTTATAGATTTCCATGATCTAGTTTTTGGTGTGTTCAATTAGCAAACACCTAGGTTATAGTCTATGATATAGGATAATGCATGATATGATAATGCAATGCAATATGAATACCAATGCAAATTACAAGATGCTATCCTATATGTGATTTTTATTTTATGAGTTTTATCTATGCTATGGAAATGAATTTTTTTTAGAAAGACAAGTGTGTAAGGAGTATGCAAACACACAATTTATCCTAATGCAAAATACATACAAACTTAGATTAAATACCTAAGAAATAAAAGTAAAAAGATGATATTTAACTAAGCATTCTTTTGATTTTCCCTTTTTATGTGTTTCAAAAGATAAATCAAAAAGAGATATAAGTAATCAATGAACAACCTATACTAAGTATTGAAAACTAGAGGATAAGGTGTACTTATATATTTTGGTGCTTGGTACAAATATGTAGCCTATGAGCGAATACGCCTCCTAACAAATATGCCACATAGATATCCTGCAATTGGAAAATTTACTAAAAACTATAAAAGAAACAAAAAAAGAGGTGCATCAAAGTTTGGGGGCCTACCAAATAGGAAGAAGTAGATGAATTTTAGATTGGTACAATTAGACCCCTTATTTATAAACAAAAATTGAAGTTGATAGCCTTGGAAATTGATGTTGTTATACCTATGGTGAATTTGTCCCTTGAAGACCTTTTAGCTAGAGAATTTATTAAAATGATGGAATCAAATTATCAGGGGCAGGGACAAAGTTAGGGGTTATCAAGATTGATAAAATGATGCACAAGGTAATATTTAACTGACTGGATGTTGGGCTGGTAGGTGAATCTAGGATTGTTAACTCATCATTAGATTGTGCTTCCTATTGTCTATCTGTGGTGGGGGATTTGGGTTCACCAAGGGCTTATAGATTTTCCTAATCTAGTTTTTGATGTGTTCAATTAGTAAACACTTAGGTTATAGTCTATTATATAGCATAATGCATGCTATGATAATTCAATGCAATATGAATACCAATGCAAAATACAAGATGTTCTCCTATATGTGATTTTGCTTATATGAATGTTATCTATGCTATGGAAATGAAACCTTTTCTTTTTTAGACAAATATGAAAGGAGGATGCAAACACATAATTTATCCTAATGCAAACTATATACAAACTCAAATTAAATACCTAAGAAATAAAAGTAAAAAGACAATATTTAACTAAGTGTTCTTTTAATTTTCTCTTATTATGTGTTTTAAAAGATAAATCAGAAATATATACAAGTAAACAATCAAAAAACAACCTATACTAAGTATTGAAAACATGAGGGGCAATTGAAAGTGGACACAAGCGGACATAGTTTTGCCATATATAAGGATTACAACAACTGCAGAAGAAACTGAGGGTTTTTTGCTATATATTGAAGTCTTATTGCGGTAGAAGGGAGAAGACCGGTGAAACTAGGGGTTTTCTACTAAAAATCAAAGTCGTATTACAACAGAAGGGAGAAAATCGACTTGTTTTTTTTGGTATGGTCCGTTATTGTATTTTGCTAAAACTCGTGTTTTCGAAGTTTTAATCTGGCTTTAGAGTTTGTTTTTGCCTTGGTTTATGTAATTTAAGGGTTATAATAGAAAACCCTAATAGAAGGTTTGAAAAAATAGAGAATGCTTGAAATTGAAAAATTAGGGTTTACAAGGGGGGAGAATTCAATGGGAGAATCCTTAGTAGGAGGGTTCACATAAGGGAATTCTACAGGAAGGACTTAGAGTCCCAAGGGACCTAATACACAATCCTTTGCGAAAGCGGTCAGAGGTAGTTAATGAAAAGAGAGATGATACAGGAGAATAGGCCCAAAAAATCCTACAAGTTGTGGGTAAAAGAAAGGAGACTAAAGTTGAACAATCCAAAAGAAATGAATGTTTACCTCAGACATAAACAATCTTAGTGCTAGAAATTGTAGAACTCATAGCAGATGAGATTGTGAATAAATCCAAGCATACCTTAATATGCAAGTTTGTGGGACTTTGACCTTCTGCAAGGTTCTTGTACTCCTAGGCAAGAAATCATTGGGCACCACAAGGGGAATTGGATATCTTAACATTATCGAACAAATACTTCATAGTTGAATTCACAATGATATTTGACAAGGATAGAGCTTTCGATGGAGGTCCGTATAACATAGGCCCTATAGGTCTATTCATGCAACTATGACGACCCACTTTTAATCCTATAATTGAACCCTCAGTAGCTCCAATTTGACTAAAATTATTTGGACTTCCTTTAGAATACTAGAAAGAGGAAATTTTGGAGTTGATAAGTAATCTCTTAGGCAAATACATAGGTATATCAAGAGAAACAACGGAAGAAGTATCAACAATGTATGCCAAAATTTGTGTGGATATGAACTTGGGAAAACCATTGCCAGTGGAAATTGACCTCAAAGTCGAAAGGAATATATGGAGACAACAAATAGACTATAAATATGTGTCTTTCATATGTAGAGCATGTCATGAATACAAATATTTGGTGAGAGATTATCCCAAACTATCCAAAGGAGAGACAAATCTAGCGAATCCAAACCCAGGAAACCAACCTCATAAAATATAAAATGAACAAGGATTTTAGACGATTATGAGAAAAGGAACATAAAATATTAACCAAGAAAGAGGAAGAAATTAGCAAAAGGGAGGAAATATAAATCAACGTCAATAAGGAAGAGCTCCATCCAATAAATATGAGATCCTTAGGCTAGATGATCCAATGGAAGGAGAGGAACTACCACACTCAAGTCAAACAAAAAATCTCGAGAAATCGATAGTAGAAGAGGTTCATCATCCACAACTACAAATACATAAAAACAACAATACCTAAAAGTAATGAGAGGGGTAGAAGAAGAAAAATCCATACAGGTACAATTTGCATCAACCAAAGAATAATATATAGAATATAAAGAGCAGCCACAACCAGATACAAAAGGAGCTCTAGTACTGTATATAATAAAGAGCCACATACATATAAGGAGGTAATTATGGGAATAGCAAAGAAAAACATAGAAAAACCAACCCTTGGGATAAGCTAAATGGAGAAAAGACTGAAAAATGCAAACTCTCAAGGAGTAGGTAGAAAGACAAACAAAGAAAAAATACAAGGAGAACAGTTGAAAGAGGTAGGCGTAGTTAAACCCATAGCCAACTTCTACAACACGGGTTCCTTATGATTATACTTACATGGAATGTAAGGAGATTAAACAGTTGCCCCAAATAATTGGCTGTTAAATGTATGATAGAAGATAACCACCCATATGTGGTTTTATTATAGGAAACTAGAGCATCACTGGAAGCAATGCAAATAATATCCAAGAGATGATGGAGGAATGGACACTATGAAGTCCAATATTCCCATGGTTTCTCTAGGGTAATGACCACTTTGTGGAATAGAGACACTTTTCAGCAGGTAGGAGCAACATCAGCTAGAGGGATCTTGATGACCATATTGAGAGATAGAGAATCAGACTCAATTTCGCTGATTATTAAATTTTATGGGATGAAGGAAGTGTAGGAATAAAAACCCAATGGAAGTCAATACAAGCTATTAGAGAAGCTTATCCATAAGATAGGTTCTTGGTGGATGGAGACTTCAATGCCAAGATGTTAGTGAATGACTAAGAGGGAGGCTTAAATCATATTGGTGAGAAGGACAAACTCCTAATTGTCCAAGATAATAATTTAAATCTGATTGACATTCCACCTCTAGGATCTGGTACTACTTGGACCAATAAAAGGAAAGGAGACCAAACAATAAAATCAAGATTAGACAAGATATTGATAAAGGAAGAAATTCACCAATTATGGAGTTGTCATTCAAAAATAATAAACCTGTTATCTTTTGACCATTTCCCGGTACGTCTAAATATCATAAACAAAATACCCAGTACAAAAATCGCCCCTTCAAAATTGAGAAATTTTGGCTTCTAAACCAGGAATTACCAGAGTTATCTCAAAAATAGTGGCAACAAGGGAAACTAGTATTTGTAAAGGCATGCTTTTAGCTACACTCCAGATTGAAATATATCAAATATAAATTGAAAAACTGGAGCAAATTCCAAAGATCATATTTTCAATAACAAAGAGCAGAGCTAGTTGAGAGAATGCAAGGAGTTGCAAAAAGAATTCATTTGAAACCCCTTTTAAAGGAATTAATCTCCCATGAAAATATCTTAATGCAGGAGGAAGAGGAGCTAGATAAGTGTAGATTAAAAATACAACGCCAAATAGAAATAAAACCACAATAATGGAATACAGGAAAGTTGCACAAAACAAACAATTTTTATTAATCAGTGGAGTTTAAAAACTCCATTTGAGTACAACAGGGCCTGTAACCCTTTTTGTGATACAGATATTACAATTTATGCTAGGGTTCTTCGAAACCCTAGCTAGCATAAAGTGGTGGCGTTTCCGAAGATGTATCCTTAATCCCAACAAAGTGAGTGGGTTTTGTTGTATCCTTTGGCTCAGACCACTCCAGCTTAAACAGCTGCTATCAACACACCGAATCTGCCATTAAAAACCTGCACACATTAACACTATCAAGGAGTTAAAAATTAATAAGAGGGCTCCACTGTGTGAGCCCTCAGAAACAATCTAAAACCCTAGAAAAATAGAATGCAGGAATTCAACAACAGATTAATAAAAGAAAAGAAGTTACTTGCTTTAAACTAATTTATACCTGTTCTCTGTTAATGCGGCTAGACCAGGCGACACCTAGAAGTAATGTGGCTATCAAATCAGCTACGGAAGGCGCCCTGGTGCACTCGCTGAACGCCCGCGTGCTTCTGGATCTGGGTTACAGACGTCGGTCTGCGTCTGTGGCTGTGGATAAACGCCCGCGGGCACTTAATAAACGCCCGTGGGCACTTGCGACAAGGGGTAAACGCCCGCGGGCACTTGCGACAGGAATGGGAGATTCTACAGAATGCTGTAGAAGGAATGGCGGCGAAAGCGACGACGAAAGCGACGAAAAAGGACGGCGATAGATGCGGCGAAAGGGTAGCAGAAGAATTAGAATCCGAGATAGCCGAGATAGATGAAGGGATAGAAGAAGTTAAGAATATAGAAAAGATCCAGGATAGAAGTAGGGTTTGAGCCATCAAGGTGGCTCTATTTATAATCCACTCTTAGGGCACACTTTAGGGTTTTAACGACACTTTGAACATGTGGCTAAGATTAAAGTGGATCTAAGGGTAGAGAATAAATTTAGGTTGTGAAATGGATTAAGATGGATGGACGGATGAGATTAAATCACTTAAACTATTATTTAAATATATATATTAAAATATTAAAATATTAAAATATTAAAATATATATATAAATATTAATTTAAATAAATTTGGGGATGAAAAATGGCGGGAAAGGTGAAATTGGGACAAATAATGGCGGGAAAGTGTGGATTTGGGCCAAATAATGGCATAAAGGTGGATGACCGACACGTGGCTGATAGGAAGGTATATATGACTTGCAAGTGGTTGGATTTTGGTGTCTACCCCCTTTTTGAGCTGCTTTGTGTGAAGACACAATGGAGCACAAAAACTTAGGACACTCGAAAAGTCGGATCGGACGCAACTCTCTCTCAAGACTAAAGCACAACTTTGAAGACCAAAGAATAAAAGAATATTTAAAATTTATCAGCTTACCCCCTCAATTGGCGAGCGAGAATGGTTCTCACGAGCCAATTGGAAGAAATTCGGAAGAAAATGAACCGTTTTTTCCCCAACGGTGAAAAAGGGGTTGGTGTAAGAACCATCTGTTTATGTCCCAACAGAAAAGGGGTTGGTGTACAAACCAGAAAAGAATATGATTGAAGACGATATGAGTGATGTGGGAGATGAACCGTTTTCTGCCCCAACAGTTAGAAAGGGATTTTTGCCAAATTTTAAATTTCGTGATCATGTAAGATGAATTCTATTATTAGGAAAGTTAGAAATTGATAACGGATGCCCCAACTCCTGTGGGTGAATCCATACTGTTGATGAAATTGCCTTGTTGGTGCCATTGATATGCAGAGATGCAATATGAAAGAGTCCAGAACTTCCAGAGATGCTCCTAGTGACTGTATGGATAATTCCTCGGGTCGAAACCAATCAACCTAGGTAGCCTTAATCTCTAGCAAGACTCAAAATAATGATGATATTGAAGATTGTCCACGTTTAAGGCCCCATGAACTAGGCCATCAATGACAAGCTGTTGAGCAAATTAATCTTGGTATGAGGTCACTTGAAAAGTAGGATACCCAAAATTGATTTCTAATTTTCAAACAGTGAAATAATTGATGATGATAAATGGTAAGTGCCCTTATGGTGGTTTAATCCTCTTACCGAATTGCATGGATGCAAATCACTGCAATCGCCAAGGTGATAGAATATACCACTAGATACGAGGTTTACTTTAATTTGATTTGGCAAAAATATGCATGATGAAAGTAGAATGAATGAAATTGACGATAGATCGGAAGAATTGATGAATGTTGTTAATTTTGTGAAGGTTTTGAATGTTTTTAACCCAATTTGTAAATCAATGATGAATGATGCACTTTTTGAGCAAAATGACAAAATTTGTTTCCAAAATTGTTGTAACCTTCACAAAATGTTTTATTATGATAAGAAGAATGGATGGATGCAATTTGATGAAATTTGGAGGAGGTAAGCTTCCATTTTGTAAGTTTTGTTCTTTTATTCAATACTGACACCAAACGCCGATATGCATTTGGAGGTGGCATAAACGCCCGTCGGTGTTTGAATGCATCATGAAACGCCCCACTGTATCTGAATGCGCCATGAAACGCCCCACTACGTTTCAGGGCGCCAAAACTAGCTATTTAAATAGTTTCAGCTAGAATTTCGCTCATTTGTGCGTTCGAGCTTGAGAGAAGTGCGTCTAAGGGAGTGGAATGAAGTGAAGTTAAGTGAAAGGTTGTGTGGGAGAGTGAAGCACGCGGGAGCTATGGCAGAGATGGGAGCGGATGCGCCAGTGCAGCCAGCTGAGGTATTTGTTTATTTAAGCAAGTACTTTTATTTGTTTTTTTTTTTTTTTTTTGCAGTTTTTTTTTTTTTGGAAAAAAATTTGTAACCAATTTTTGTTTTGTTGTTTTGTAGCTTAGGGTGTTAGAGGCACGACACCGATTCTCCCCTATCATTCCGGGGATGAGGAGGTCATTGTCCCAGGAAGACTGGGAGATATTGGAGGTAGTAGGGCTAGCGGAGGCAGCCCGGTTGGAGGTAGTTCGGGCAGATGAGGGGTACCTCTCGGCTTTGGCCAAGAGGTGGGATCCAAATCGAGGGACGTTCCAGCTCTCGACTGGAGAGATGACGGTGATGCTTGAGGATGTATACCGCATCCTCAAGGTGCCCGTGGAGGGGGCGCGGGTGGAGGTTGGACGAGATAGGGCCACGAAGATGGCCAAGTTGTTTGGGGATGACTGGAGGGAGATCCGGACGGAGAGCGGGGGGATTCCTTACTTGGCCATGTATACTACCAAGGAGTTGGTAGCGGTGGAGGCTTTGATGATGTTCGTATTGGCCAACATTGTGGCCCCGAACAGGCATCGGGTGCGAGTTTCCATGGAACCTGATGGGTGTAGTGAGCGAGATGCTCACTAATAGGGTAGTGTATGCCTGGGCGCCTACTTTATTGGCACAGGTGTACCAAGAGTTGTATGAGGTTCAGAGACGGGGCCAGAAGGGCCTAGGTTGCAGTGTGGTTCTCCAGTGCTGGGGCTGGGAGCACTTCAGAGTGGCCCGATCGGAGGGGTTGCCATGTGCTTACTGGGACATGAGCCAGGCTTATGGTAGGAGATTGCTAGTGGTGGAGGAGAGACAGCCGAGCCGCCCCATGAGATCGAGGCAATGGTATAGGAGTTTATGGGCGGACTTGACGGATGCCCAAGTCATTTGGAGGCCACTGGCGGGAGGCAAGGTAGATCGGGGATGGAGAGCATCCGAGACGGGTGCGACGGGCTAGA
Organism: Wollemia nobilis; assembly: GCA_028583015.1. Classification (NCBI taxonomy): domain Eukaryota; kingdom Viridiplantae; phylum Streptophyta; class Pinopsida; order Araucariales; family Araucariaceae; genus Wollemia; species Wollemia nobilis. The sequence goes on along the minus strand of JAQPPZ010016833.1, from coordinate 1,865,385 downwards.
TGGGTAGTGGGTCGGGGCCACAGCGAGGCGGAGTACATACGGATGTCTCGAGTGCTCCGCCGGGTCGGATTGAGACAAGATGTCCCCGGTGAGCCAGTGCGCTATCGGAGGCACAGATCAGAGGGGGATTTGCCGTGTGCCGAGCCGTGGAGGGAGGCGACTGAGGACGATGAGGACATGGAGATCCTCGACGTGGACGATGTCGGGGTGACAGCTAAGTATGCAGCATGGATTGCCGCAGAGCCGAGGTGGGAGCCACCATTGGTGGTTATTGGAGCTGGAGAGGACGAGGGAACCGTAGAGGTTCCCAAGCGTAGGGAGGGTCCCCGCCTTTGATCTGATAGTCGAAGGTGAAAGGGGAAGATGGCACGATAGGCACCGGGGAGCGGAGTTGACGAGGAGGATGATGGTGAGGGCCTAGGAGAGGCTACAGGAGAGACTAGGGAGGTACCCCCTAACGGGCACGAGGATGAGCTGGCGCAGATGTAGCAGCAGATAGCAGAGCGCGATGCTATGCTAGCTGTCCGAGATGAGAGGATAGCTCAGCTGGAGCAACAGGTTGCAGAGTGGGATGCCCTAATAGCTGTTCAGGAGGAGAGGATGGCCCAAATGCAGGCGGACTTGGATGGAGCGACTAGGGTGCCCCAAGATGACAGGGTGACAAGACTCCAGGCAGAGCTAGCGGAGCGGGAGCGACGACACGGGATAGAAATATCTAGACTTAGGTCTAGGACTCATTATATTGAGGCTCTGGAGGACACATTGTTTAGGCATCACATTGTGTTGCCTGATCCTCCATCCTCCTCTATCTCTAGGCGTAGTGAGTCTAGGCACACCACTAGGTCTAGGGCTCCTACTAGGTCATAGGGATCCTCTTTTGATGGTTAGCTTAGTGCTTAGATGCACTCTTTATGAGCCTTGGTGCTCTATTGTATTTTGTAGCCTTTTGGCATTCACTGTACGTTTTGATCTTTATACATACATATACATGGCTTTTATTTTTAGTGTTTTACTTTCTTTTGTGTGAATGCCTATGTTTTTGTGATGCATGTTTTTATATGTTTTAATGCATATGTGATGGAATGGAATGCAAATTTATAGATGATTAATGCGAGACTAAGTAAATGAAATGTGCACTAAGAAGCACTCATACTTTTAGATAGTTAGATTTAGCCAACTTGTTATCATAATTGTTTAATCAGGGGCACCGAACTTGGTAGCTTGTGAATGAATGACGTATGGAATGACATGAATATGGAAGAAGATATGGAGGTTGATATGGAAGAAAATATGGAGGAAGACTATTTTACAAAGACTCAAACATGCTAGTGGTATCAAACAAACTTACTAATACTGCCTAATTCAACTAGGACCAAATGTGTGTGCATGTGAGTTCATTAACCAAATCAGAAGCATGGTAGTGACTCTAGGCAATCAAAAACCTGTGTGTGTGCAAGTGTGTTCATTAACCTCATCTTGCACAAATTAGGTAACCCTGTTATGGAGAAGACCCCAAAGCTAGTTTGTCCGTATGAGCATTCAAAGGTCTCTCTTTGAGGAGAGACATGTCGCCACCCTATGAGTATACTCCACTGCCAGTCAAGCGTCTATAGCCCCGGTGAAGGTTAACTCTATAGTCCATGTTGTTTTTGACCTTTGTAAGCCTTAGGGATGACTACCTATCCGTCTGACTGGACAAGTAGTACGATCCTTACAACTTATTTGGGATCTGTGGTGTGTGAAAAATGTTCATTTCCTTAGAGCTTTGGGGAATCGGATTCTCAACCGAAGTATGATGAGAATTTTACCCTATCCTTACTACTCTGTTTATATTTATATTTTGTAATTGCTTGTGATAGTGGTAAGAACCACTGTTTTATGGACTATGTTTGCATGATAGGACAAACGAGGATTACCCTGTTCACTTCGAGGCACAACCCAAGGATGGCGTTATCTCTCTTTGACACAAGATGTTTTTAAGATGTGAAAATGTGATAGGTTCAAGACCGTTTTTGAAATCATTTCCCAATACTCAAGATTTTATTTAGTGTAATTGGTGATATGGCCCTAGAGGACTTTAACATGCATTTCGAAGTTTGCTTAAAACACTAGAAATGGCTGAGTGACTGAAAACATTTTGGCAATGTAAATATGTGCAAATGGAAAATGGATGTACGAATGACAATTTGGTTTGATGGATTTTATGAAGGTGCCCCTGATTAAGGCAACATGACTTTTGCTTGACCAAATTTTATATCCAAAAGATAGAATGGTCTCTAACATGATATGCAACTATGGCTGAAAATGAAATGTTATGGTTTTCAATGAGATGTATGCACATGAAATGCAATGTTTTTGAATGAGATGTATGCAACTAACAATGAAATGCAAATTCTTTTTATTTTATTTGTTTTTTTTTTTGTTGTACAAGCCATGTATATATGTACATATAAAATTCAAACTATGCATAGAATGCCCTCAAGTGTATAATATTAAATGGTTCGGGTTCTTCCTCTCCCTCTAAACTGGCAAGTCTATAAGTTCCATTACCCACTCTTTCAGTGACCATATATGGACCTAACCAATTAGCCACGAATTTATCTCGAAGATGCGGCAATGCATTTGTGTTTTGTTGATTCTCTTTAAGGACAAGATCTCCTACTTGAAATTCTCTTAGATGAACTTTGGCATTGTAAGCATGTTTCAATCGGTCTTGATAAACTCGCAAATGCTCTAAAGCATTGATTCGTTTTTCATCTATGAGTGTGAGTTGATCAAGACGTGCTTGTCTAGCAGTATCATCATTGATAAATTCCTGCAAAGAAATTCGCAAGGAAGGGATCTCGAGCTCAAGAGGCATGATTGCTTCGACTCCATAGACCAAAGAAAATGGCGTTGCCCCAATGGGGGTTCCGATGCTTGTTCCGTAAGCCCATAATTCCAAGGGGATTTGTGTATGCCAATCTTTATGATTTTCTTTAACAAGTTTCTTAAGAATAGCAATTATGGTCTTATTGGAAGCTTCAGCTTGTCCATTGGCTTGTGGGTAGTAAGGAGTTGAGAAACTATGTTGGATATTATACTTTTCGCAAAGAGCTCGAACATCCTTATTCTTAAAAGACTTGCCATTATCAGAAATGATTTTAGAGGGAATACCAAAACGACAAATGATATAGTGAAGTATAAACTCCACAATTCTAGGACCTGTCGTACTCGTTAGAGGAATAGCTTCAACCCACTTTGTGAAGTATTCAATGGCTGTAATGATGAAAGTATGTTGTCTTGAAGAGGTAGGTGAAATCTTGCCAATTAAATCGAGACCCCATTGTGAGAAGGGCCAAAGGCTTTGGATGGGTTGTAAAGCTTGTGATGGTATATGGATTAAATTAGCGTATTCTTGACACTTTTTACATTGTTTAACATACTTGCAACAATCTTGTTCCATAGTGGGCCAATAATACCCCATACATAAAATACGCTTCACAATGGCCATTCCACTAAAATGACCACCACAAGTACCATCATGGGCTTCAACAATAGCTCTATGTGTTTCACCTGCTTCTAGACAGTGGAGGAGTACTCCATCATATCCACGTTTATACAACACATCCCCCAAAAGAACAAAACGAGCTGCCTTTTGCTTAAAACTACGACGGGCAGTTCGAGACAAATCAGGTGGAAGTGTTCCAAACTTGAGGAAGGCTACTATCTCACTAGACCAAGGCTCATATGGATCCGAATGGATAAAGCAAACATCTTTTTCATCTTTAGACTCAGCACGAACAATTACAGACTTAGAGATTGTGGAAATGATTAGGGGCTGTACCTCTCCAAGGGAGTCCTTTGGAATCAATGATCCAAGAGAGGCCATGGCATCCGCAAATCTATTAGTCGAACGAGGCAAACTAGTGATCTCATACCAATCAAACTTAGAGAGCAACTTCATTGCTACATCACGATAAAGCTTAATGGTAGGTTCTTTGGCTTGGTATTCTCTCGTAATTTGTTTAACCACGAGTTGAGAATCCCCAAATATCCGAATACGCTTAATGCTCATAGCTATGGCTGATTGAAGACCTAAAATTAAGGCTTCATACTCTGTTGTATTATTGGTGCATTGGAAGTCTAATTTGAATGATAAAGGGATGGGAATCCCTTGAGGTGTATGAAATACAACTCCAGCACCCTGACCTTTCACGCACTTAGAGCCATCAAAGAATAGCATGATGTCAACATCTTCCTCCGAAATGATGTCCTCTTCTTGTTCAGTGATAGCAAATACCGAATCATCTGGGAGCTCAATAATCAAAGGATGATCACTAGGTAGCGGAGCTTCCGCAAGTTGATCGGCTATAACTTGACCTTTAACGGATTTTTGGCTAATGAATTCAAGATCGAATTCGATAAGCAACATTATCCATTTAGCGGTACGAGTGTTATTATAAGTGCAAGACATCATATAACGCAGAGGGTTTTCTCTAGCTATGACATATGTTGTATGGCTAAGCATATAATGACGAAGTTTCTTAGTGGCAAAAACCACTTGCTAAGCACAACTTTTCCACATAAGCATATCGGGTTTCATAGCTTACCAATGTTCGACTAATATAATAGATAGCTTGCTCGCGATTTTGTTCATTCTTTTGTGCAAGCATTGTCCCTAAGGCAAAGTCCGTTGCTGAGATATAAAGGTTGAAAGGGACCCCTGGACAAGGCGGAGCTAAGACTGGCGGAGATGCTAAGTACTGCTTGATGTCATCAAAGGCTTTCTAACATTCATCTGTCCATGAAAATTGTACCCCCTTTTGTAGTAGGTGGCAAAATGGCCTACATTTATCAGAAAGTTGTGCAATAAAGCGACGGATTGAATTAATATTTCCTTGCAAACTACGCAACTCCTTCAAATTAGTTGGGGGACACATTTCCATAATGGCTTTGACCTTGTTTGGGTCCACCTCAATACCTCGTTTAGAGATAATAAAACCTAGGAGTTTGCCTGAGGTAACACCAAAGACACATTTATTAGGGTTCAACCTTACTTTATGCTCTAGAAGTCTATAAAAAACTTTTTCCAATACATCAAAATGCTCTTGTCGAGTTTTAGATTTTGCCAATAAATCATCCACGTAATCTTCGATAATCTTATGCATATAATCATGGAAAATATAAGTCATGGCTCGTTGATAGGTTGCACCTGCATTCTTAAGGCCAAAGGGCACCACCCTGTAACAAAAAGTTCCCCAAGGTGTGGTAAATGTTGTTTTGTGTTGATCCTCAGGGTTTATTCGAATCTGGTTGTATCCTGAAAATCCATCCATGAACGAAAGCATTTCATGACCAGCGTAGGTGTCGACAAGAGTATCAATGTTTGGAAGAGGAAAGTCATCCTTAGGACATGCTTTATTTAGATCTCAAAAATCGGTGCAAACACGTATCCCCCCGTTAGGCTTGCGAACGGGTACCATGTTAGAAAGCCACTCAGGATAATCAATCGGGACGACAAATTTAACATCCAGAAGTTTTTGAATCTTCGATTTAACTATGAGGGCCACGGTAGGATGCATTTTCCTAAGTTTTTGTTTGACAGGTTTAGTATCTTTTTGTAAGGTGAGGTTATGGACAACCAAATTAGGGTCTTGGCCTGGCATGTCTTTGTAAGACCATGCAAATATCTCCTTCTTCCGCTTGAGTAGAGCAATCATTTGCTCTTGTTCCTCTGATGATAGACTTTTAGCCAGTTTCATAATTTGGGTGCCATCTTGGTCTGTACTAAGGTCTACATCGATAGTTTCTTCAATAGACATGTGGGAACCTTCCTCAAGCTGATGGGGAGTAGGGATCAAATTTATGTCATCTAAAATGTCATCAAGCTCCTGTGCCTTGCTCTCGTCTATATCTGCCTGGAAAACCTCTGGCTTAGAAGATGAAGGTGAATGTGGAGGTGAAGGAGGAATGTAGTTGACGGAAGCCCTTAACAATTCCTCGGAAAGGATGAACTCTGAAATAGATGGAGGGGATGAAATCCGATCCATGTCAATCAGGCTTGGGTTGATCAGGATTGGCTTATCCGGATCATATGGATTATGGAGTGGTGTGAATAAGTCTTCAAAATTCATTGTCAACTTATGGAAGAAAGGATGGGCGGAATGGAAGGGAAAACCGGTGAAGACCTCGAAAGACCTGAGATGCAAAACAACATAGTTTTTCAGTTTTTTTTTTTTTTTTGTAGTTTGAGTTTTTTTTTTTTTTTTGTAGTGGTGAAAACCACTATTACACACATACATAAAGCAATAAAGTATTTTTATATATTTTGATTTTTTTTTTGGAAATTTTCTGATTTTTTTTTTTTTTTTTGGTAGTGGTGAAAACCACTATTTTAGTATATACATATAATACAGGTTTGGATTATGGCTTATGGATGTGGTGGAGGGCATTCTACGCATAGTTTGAATTTTATATGTACATATATACATGGCTTGTACAACAAAAAAAAAAAAATAATAAATAAAAAGAATTTGCATTTCATTGTGAGTTGCATACAACTCATTGAAAACCATAACATTTCATTTTCAGCCATAGTTGCATATCATGTTAGAGACCATTCTATCTTTTGGATATAAAATTTGGTCAAGCAAAAGTCATATTGCCTTAATCAGGGGCACCTTCATAAAATCCATCAAACCGAATTGTCATTCGTACACCCATTTTCCATTTGCACATATTTACATTGCCAAAATGTTTTCAGTCACTCACCATTCCTAGTGTTTTAAGCAAACTTTGAAATGCATGTCAAAGTTCTCTAGGGCCATATCACAAATTACACTAAATAAAATCTTGAGTATTGGGAAATGATTTCAAAAGCGGTCTTGAACCTATCACATTTTCACATCTTAAAAACATCTTGTGTCAAAGAGAGATAACACCATCCTTGGGTTGTGCCTTGAAGTGAAAAGGGTAATCCTCGTTTGTCCTATCATGCAAACATAGTCCATAAAATAGTGGTTCTTACCACTATCATAAGCAATCACAAAATATAAATATAAACAGAGTAGTAAGGATAGGGTAAAATTCTCATCATACTTCGGTTGAGAATCCGATTCCCCAAAGCTCTAAGGAAATGAACATTTTTCACACACCACTGATCCCAAATAAGTTGTAAGGATCATACTACTTGTCCAGTCAGACGGATAGGTAGTCATCCCCAAGCTTACAAAGGTCAAAAACAACATGGACTATGGAGTTAACCTTCACCGGGGCTATAGACACTTGACTGGCAGTGGAGTATACTCATTGCGTGGCGACATGTCTCTCCTAAAAAAGAGACCTCTAAATGCTCATACGGACAAACTAGCTTCGGGGTCTTCTCCATAACAGGGTTACCTAATTTATGCAAGATGAGGTTAATGAACTCACTTGCACACACACGAGTTTTTGATTGCCTAGAGTCACTACCATGCTTCTGATTTGGTTAATGAACTCACATGCACACACATTTGGTCCTAGTTGAATTAGGCAGTATTAGTAAGTTTGTTTGATACCACTAGCATGTTTGAGTCTTTGTAAAATAGTCTTCCTCCATATTTTCTTCCATATCAACCTCCATATTTTCTTCCATATCAACCTCCATATCTTCTTCCATATTCATGTCATTCCATACGTCATCCATTCACAAGCCACCAAGTTTGGTGCCCCTGATTAAACAATTATGATAACAGTTGGCTAAATCTAACTATCTAAAAGTATGAGTGCTTCTTAGTGCATATTTCATTTACTTAGTCTCGCATTAATCATCTATAACTTTGCATTCCATTCCATCACATAAACATTAAAACATATCAAAACATGCATCACAAAAACATAGGCATTCACACAAAAGAGAGTAAAACACCAAATAAATAAAAGCCATGTATATATATATATATGTATAAAGGACAAACTGTACGAGGAATGCCAAAAGGCTACAATATATAATAGGGCACCAAGGCTCATAAAGAGTTCATCTAAGCACTAAGCTAACCATCAAAAGAGGACCCCTGTGACCTAGTAGGAGCCCTAGACCTAGTGGTGTGCCTAGACTCACTACGCCTAGAGACAAAGGAGGATGGAGGATCAGGCAACACAATGTGATGCCTAAACAATGTGTCCTCCAGAGCCTCAATATAACGAGTCCTAGACCTAAGTCTAGATATGTCTATCCCGTGTCGTCGCTCCCGCTTCACTAGCTCTGCCTAGAGTCTCGTCACCCTGTCATCCTGGGGCACCCTAGTCGCTCCATCCAAGTCCGCCTACATCTGGGCCATCCTCTCCTCCTGAATAGCTATCAGGGCATCCCGCTCTGCAACCTATTGCTCCAGCCAAGCTATCCTCTCATCCCGGACAGCTAGCATAGCATCACGCTTTGCTATTTGCTACTGCAGCTGTGCCACCTCGTCCTCATGCCCGCTAGGGGGTACTTCCCTAGCCTCTCCTGCGGCCTCTCCTAGGCCCTCTCCGTCATCCTCCCCGTCATCTCCGCTCTTTGAAGCCTATCGTGCCATCTTCCCCTTTCGCCTTCGACTGTCAGATCGAAGGCGGGGACCCTCCCTGCGCTTGGGAACCTCCGCGATTCCCTCACCCTCTCCAACCCTAGCCTCGGGCTCTCCGGCTCCACCAGCCACCAATGGTGGCTCCCACCTCGGCTCTACGGCCATCCATGCTGCATACTCAGCTGTCACCCCGACGTCATCCACGTCGGGGATCTCCATGTCCTCATCGTCCTCTGTCACCTCCCTCCATAGCTCGGCACATGACAAATCACCCTCTGATATGTGCCTCCGATAGTGCATTGGCTCACCGGGGACATCCTGCCTCAATCCGACCTAGCGGAGTACTCGAGAAATCTGTATGTACTCCGCCTCGCTATGGCCCCGCCCCACTACCCATCTGGCCTGTCGCACCCGTCTCAGGTGCTCTCCATCCCCGATCCACCTTGCCTCCCGCTAGGGCCTCCAAATGACTTGGGCATCTATCAAGTCTACCCATAAAATCCTATACCATTACCCCGATCTCATGGGGTGGCTCGACTGTCTCTCCTCCGCCACTAGCCATCTCTTACCATAAGCCTGGCTCATGTCCCAGTAAGCACATGGCAACCCCTCCGGTCGGGCCACTCTGAAGTGCTCCCAGCCCCAACACTGGAGAACCAAACCGTAGCCTAGGCCCTTTCGGCCCCGTCTTCGAACCTCATACAACTCCCGGTACACCTGCGCCAATAAAGCGGGCGCCCAGGCATACACTACCCTATTAGTGAGCATCTCGCTCACTACACCCATCAGGTTCCATGGAAACCTGCACCTGGTGCTGTTTGAGGCCACAATGTTGGCCAATACGAACATCATCAGAGCCTCCACCGCTACCAACTCCTTGGCCGTATACATGGCCAAGTAAGGAATCCCCCCGCTCTCCGTTCGGATCTCCCTCCAGTCATCCCCAAACAACTTGGCCATCTCCGTGGCCCTATCTCGTCCAACCTCCACCCGCGCCCCCTCCACGGGCACCTTGAGGATGCGGTATACATCCTCAAGCGTCACCGTCATCTCTCTAGTCGGGAGCTGGAACGTCCCCCGATCTGGATCCCACCTCTCGACCAAAGCCGAGAGGTACCCCTCATCTGCCCGAACTACCTCCAACCGGGCTGCCTCCGCTAGCCCTACTGCCTCCAATATCTCCCAGTCTGCCTGGGACAATGACCTCCTCATCCCCGGAATGATAGGGGAGAATCGGTGTCGTGCTTCTAACACCCTAAGCTGCAAAACAACAAAACAAAAATTGGTTACAAATTTTTTCCAAAAAAATTGCAAAAAAAAAAAACAAATAAAAGTACTTGCTTAAATAAACAAATACCTCAGCTGGCTGCACTGGCGCATTCGCTCCCATCTCCGCCATAGCTCCCGCGTGCTTCACTCTCCCACACAACCTTTCACTTCACTTCACTTCATTCCACTCCCTCAGACGCACTTCTCTCAAGCTCGAACGCACAAATGAGCGAAATTCTCGTTGAAACTGTTTAAATAGCTGGTTTTGGCGCCTTGAAATGCAGTGGGGCATTTCATGGCGCATTCAAACGTAGTGGGGCATTTCATGATGCATTCAAACACCGACGGGCGTTTCTGCCACCTCCAAATGCATACCGGCGTTTGGTGTCAGTATTGAATAAAAGAACAAAACTTACAAAATTGAAGCTTACCTCCTCCAAATTTCATCAAATTGCATCCATCCATTCTTCTTATCATAATAAAACATTTTGTGAAGGTTACAACAGTTTTGGAAACAAATTTTGTCATTTTTCTCAAAAAGCGCATCATTCATCATTGATTTACAAATTGGGTTAAAAACATTCAAAACCTTCACAAAATTAACAACATTCATCAATTCTTCTGATCTATCGTCAATTTCATTCATTCTACTTTCATCATGCATATTTTTGCCAAATCAAATTAAAGTAAACCTCGTATCTAGTGGTATATTCTATCACCTTGGCGATTGCAGTGATTTGCATCAATGCAATTTGGTAAGAGGATTAAACCACCATAAGGGCACTTACCATTTATCATCATCAATTATTTCACTGTTTGAAAATTGGAAATCAATTTTGGGTATCCTACTTTTCAAGTGACCTCATACCAAGATTAATTTGCTCAACAATTGTCATTGATGGCCTAGTTCATGGGGCCTTAAACGTGGACAATCTTCAATATTATCATTATTTTGAGTCTTGCTAGATATTAAGGCTACCTAGGTTGATTGGTTCCGACCCGAGGAATTATCCATACAGTCACTAGGAGCATCTCTGAAGTTCTGGACTCTTTCATATTGCATCTCTACATATCAATGGCGCCAACAAGGCAATTTCATCAACAGTATGGATTCACCCACAGGAGTTGGGGCATCCGTTATCAATTTCTAACTTTCCTAATAGTAGAATTCATCTTACATGATCACGAAATTTAAAATTTGGCAAAAATCCCTTTCTAACTGTTGGGGCAGAAAAAGGTTCATCTTTCACATCACTCATATCGTCTTCAATCATATTATTTTCTGGTTTGTACACCAACCCCTTTTCTATTGGGACATAAACAGATGGTTCATACACCAACCCATTTTTCACCGTTGGGGCAAAAACGGTTCATTTTCTTCCGATTTTCTTCCAATTGGCTCGTGAGAACCATTCTCACTTGCCAATTGAGGGGGTAAGCTGATAAATTTTAAACATTCTTTTATTCTTTGGTCTTCAAAGTTGTGCTTTAGTCTTGAGAGAGAGTTGCGTCCGATCCAACTTTTCAGGTGTCCTAAGTTTTTGTGCTCTGCATTGTGTCTTCACACAAAGCAGCTCAAAAAGGGGCATCTGTAGACACCAAAATCCAGCCACTTGCAAGTCATCTATACCTTCCTATCAGCCACGTGTCGGTCATCCACCTTCCCGCCATTATTTGGCCCAATTTCACCTTTCCCGCCATTTTTCATCCCCAAATTTATTTAAATTAATATTTATATATATATATATTTTAATATATATATTTAAATAATAGTTTAAGTGATTTAATCTCATCCGTCCATCCATCTTAATCCATTTCACAACCTAGATTTATTCTCTACCCTTAGATCCACTTTAATCTTAGCCACACGTTCAAAGTGTCGTTAAAACCCTAAAGTGTGCCCTAAGAGTGGATTATAAATAGAGCCACCTTGATGGCTCAAACCCTACTTCTATCTTGGATCTTTTCTATCTTCTTAACTTCTTCTATCCCTTCATCTATCTCGGCTATCTCGGATTCTAATTCTTCTGCTACCCTTTCGCCGCATCTATCGCCGTCCTTTTTCGTCGCTTCCATCGTTGCTTTCGCCGCCATTCCTTCTACAGCATTCTGCAGAATCTCCCATTCCTGTCGCAAGTGCCCGCGGGAGTTTGCCCCTTGTCGCAAGTGCCCACGGGCGTTTATTGAACGCCCGCGTGCTTCTGGATCTTGTAGATTAAAAATACAACGCCAAACAGAAATAAAACCACAATAATGGAATACAGGAAAGTTGCACAAAACAAACAATTTTTATTAATCAGTGGAGTTTAAAAACTCCGTTTGAGTACAACAGGGCCTGTAACCCTTTTTGTGATACAAATATTACAATTTATGCTAGGGTTCTCCGAAACCCTAGCTGGCATAAAGTGGTGGCATTTTCGAAGACGTATCCTTAATCCCAACAAAGTGAGTGGGTTTTGTTGAATCCTTTGGCTCGGACCACTCCAGCTTAAATAGCTACTATCAACACACCGGATCTGCCATTAAAAACCTGCACACATTAACACTATCAAGGAGTTAAAAATTAATAAGAGGGCTCCACTGTGTGAGCCCTAAAAAACAATCTAAAACCCTAGAAAAATAGAATGCAAGAATTCAAAAACAGATTAATAAAAGAAAAGAAGTTACTTGCTTTAAACTAATTTATACCGTTCTCCCGTTAACGCAGCTAGACCAGGCGACACCTGGAAGTAATGTGGCTGTCAAATCGGCTATGGAAGGCACCCTGGTGCACTCGTTGAACGCCCGCGTGCTTCTGGATCTGGGTTACAGACGCCGGTCTGCGTCTGTGGCTGTGGATAAACGCCCGTGGGCACTTAATAAATGCCCGTGGGCACTTGTGACAAGGGGTAAACGCCCGCAGGCACTTGCGACAGGAATGGGAGATTCTGCAGAATGCTGTAGAAGGAATGGCGATGAAAGCGGCGAAAAAGGACGACGATAGATGCGGCGAAAGGGTAGCAGAAGAATTAGAATCCGAGATAGCCGAGATAGATGAAGGGATAGAAGAAGTTAAGAAGATAGAAAAGATCCAGGATAGAAGTAGGGTTTGAGCCATCAAGGTGGCTCTATTTATAATCCACTCTTAGGGCACACTTTAGGGTTTTAACGACACTTTGAACGTGTGGCTAAGATTAAAGTGGATCTAAGGGTAGAGAATAAATCTAGGTTGTGAAATGGATTAAGATGGATGGACGAATGAGATTAAATCACTTAAACTATTATTTAAATATATATATTAAAATATTAAAATATTAAAAAATATATATATAAATATTAATTTAAATAAATTTGGGGATGAAAAATGGCGGGAAAGGTGAAATTGGGCCAAATAATGGCGGGAAAGTGTGGATTTGGGCCAAATAATGGCGGGAAGGTGGATGACCGACACGTGGCTGATAGGAAGGTATAGATGACTTGCAAGTGGCTGGATTTTGGTGTCTACAATAAGAAAGAAGAAACCTATTGGAAGCAGAGATCTAGAATTACTTGGCTTCAAGAAGGAGATAAGAATACAAAGTTATTTCACCAGTCGACCACAACTAGGAATCACTATAACTGGATTGATGCTTTAACAAATGCAAAAGGACTCTTAGAAAACACCATTTCAAGTATGCGAAACCTAGCTAATGATTATTTCTCCACTTTGTTTATAGTAGATTCACATCTTTCAAAAAAATCCTAGGAGGAAATATTGGGAAGTATCCCCATATTAGTCTCTCAAGAGCATAATGAGGAGCTTATGAAAGAGATCAAAGGAGAAGAGGTGAAAGAAATAATCTTCTCCATGCAATTAGGAAAGGCCCAGGTCTTGATGGATTACCAATAGAATTCTACAAAGCATTTTGGGATATTATAGGAGAAGATATAACTAGAGCAATAGAAGAAGCCAAATCCAGTGGTAGGATTCTCAAATCCCTCAACCATACTTTTCTATCTTGATTCCAAAGGGATGAGATATGGATAATCTAACCAATTACAGACCAATAGCCCTCTGCAATATGATCTACAAGATCATCACCAAGGTAATAGCCAACAAACTAAAAGCTATATTACCAAATAACATATCTCCTGAACAAGGGGGATTTGTGCAAGGTAGAAAAATATTAGATGGTATTGTAATAGCACAAGAAACTATACATCAGATGGGTCAAATAAAGAACAAAGGAATGTTCCTGAAGTTAGATCTATCCAAGGCCTATGATAGAGTGAGTTGGGAATTTCTATGTCAAATTTTGCAAAGATTTGGATTCTAGAAATATTAGATCAACTGGACACTTGAATGCATCTCCAAAGTCTCCTTTTTAGTGCTCATCAATGGAACCCCCTCCCCACTGTTCAAGGCCAGCAAAGGAATTAGACAAAGATATCCTCTCCATATTTGTTCATTATTTTTGCAGAAGGACTGGGAAGACTCATACATAAGAAAAAAGTAGAGAACAACATTATAGGAATTCAAATAAACAAAGATATAGCTATCATTCATCTACAATTCATAGATGATACAAGATTATGGGAGGAAGCAACAATAAAAGAAGCAACTAGTATCAGAGAAATATTAGACTGCTACACTGCAACCACTGGCCAACTTCTAAATGAAGAAAAATTCAAAGTTGTCTTCTTTAATGTACATAAGAGAATCAGAGATCGGATAACAAACATTCTTAGGTTCTCAATAGCCTCGTGCCCATTAGATTACTTGGGAATTCCTTTAATAGAAAAAATCCTAAAAAATAAAGACTAAAAAATCCATAAAAGATAAAATTTTCTCAAAGTTGTCACACTGGTCTCATAGATGGTTAAGCTTTGGAGGAAGAGTCACACTTTTAAAGTCAGTGTTACAAGCAATACCAGTTTACAATTTTTCCATTTTAGTAGCCCCAAAGAACATACTCAAATATTTGGATAAACTGATGAGAAAATTCTTATGGTCAGAAGCACAAGAAAATTAGAAAAATGCTTTGGTAAGCTGGCAAAAAGTCCGTCAACCAAAGGAAGAGGAAGGTCTTGGAATCAGAGTTGCATCAACAAACAACCTAGCACTAATAGGGAAGTTATATTGGTGATGGATCACAAACCTAGATTAGTTATGGAGTCAAATTCTAAAAGCTAAATATTACCTTACACACTAAATGGAGGATATCCCACGGTTTTCAGTTACAGGTGTGGGATTAGAGATATGGAAAACACTCAAAAGAGGGGCCTCACTAATTAAGGAAGACTTACATTGGAAAGTAGGTGATCGGAGAAAATTTAGTTTGTGATATGATTCTTGGGAATTTTCCCCCCATTATCAAACAATACTCTCAACTTAGTGGTATCAGAGAGACTCTTCATAATCATGGCCAAACTCTTATATCTCAGTATCTCATCCTCCCAAGCCAACAACTAGCAGCTTTAGGAAGATGGAAAAATTTAGACCAGTGGTTAGGTAAAGAATGGGAAGCCAAAAAACATGAACTGAAAGAAATCCTAGAAAAAAGAACATGGATATGGAAAGATGGACCTGACCAACTAGCATGGGGATATAGGAAACAAGGCACTTACACAGTGAAAGTAGGCTACCAAAAGGCTCACCAAAGTAGCAAGAACAAACCCCAACAACAACATCCCTGGAAAGAAATATGGCAACCAAAAGGTTGGTCGAAGGTTAATTGTTTTATATGGCAGGTTGCTCACAAAAGCATTATGAATCAGGATAATATGAGGAGAAATGGGTTCATTGGACCCAATAGATATGTAATGTGCTTCCAAGAGGTAGAAACTATAAACCACCTCCTTTTTTATTGCTCCTATGATTACACAATCTGGAATTTGTGGTACTCCATCTTCAACCAAACATAATGGTATCCTCCTAATGGTAGTAATTTTTGAGACTATTGGTCACATAACACCTTCAAATTCAAAACACTAAGCACAACTTGGAATTTAGAGATTGGCTTCATTTTTTGGAAAATATGGTTGGAATGAAACAACAAAATTTTTAAAGAGGAATTCGGTTCAAAAGAGAGGACATAGGGGATTATGTTATGAAAGTTATTAGAAATAGTGCATATCAAAGTACAGGAAGAATCTCTGATGACAGAGGTAGAATAAGACATTTGGGTAAAACTATGGAATCATATGCAACATGAAAGCTATCAGGAATAGAAAAAAGAACAAAGAGGGCTTCAGTAATATTTTTTGGAAGAGGACATATACAGTTAAGAAGGAGGCAAAGTTTAAATAAAAGGGGATTTAGAGATCTTGGGCAGATAAAAGAAAACTAAAAAATTACATTTTGAGCCTTTCCAAGAAAGGCAGGATATCAAAATGGATTTGTATAAGCTAATCAGTTTTTTTGAATAAATTTTTTATCTTTTACTCAAAAAAAGTATTGAAAACATGAGGATAAGGTGTACTTACTTGTTTTGGTGCTTGGTGCAAAAATGCAACCTGTGTGTGAATACACCTCCTGACGAATATGCTGTCTAAAAATCCTACAACTGGTGAATTTTCTAAAACCTATAAAAGAAAGAAAAAAAATATGCATTAAAGTTTGGGGGACTTCCAAATAGCAAGAACTAGATGACTTCTAGGTTGGCACAATTAAGCCTCCTATTTATACACAAAAAATTGAAGTTGATATCCTTTGAAATAGATGTTGTTATACCTATGGTGAATTCATTGCCTGAAGACCCTGTAGCTAGCAAATTTGTTAAAATGATGGAATCAGATTATCAAGGGTAGGGATAAAGTTAGGGGTTATCAATATTGATAAAATGATGCACAAGGTAAGATTGAATGGACAGGATGTTGGGCTAACAATAGAATATAGGATCATGAAAATGGCTAATGAATGTATCGCCTATAATAGTTATAGGTGGTGTATTCACTTCTATGACTAGAGAAGACACAAGGGTTTTGAGGTTATGATATCGAGGTTTTAACTACTTGTAGCGAATATGCCACCAAGGTTGGATATAGGCGACAAAGAACTTATAATAGCAAAAAATGAAAGTGATAGATTCACTAGGATTGTAGATCTCCTCCTTTAGTGTTCTACGAACCCTAGGATGATTTTCTCTCCTATAGGATTCCTAAGGTACCTGCAAAGCAAAAAGAGAACACTCAACAATGCAATGGTTAAATCAAAGAATAGGAAATATATGAATGCATGCAAAAGGTTAAATAATAAAAATGCTAATGAGAATCAAAATTAAAACATAATAGATCCAAAAAAGCTATCACCCAATTCAAAAAGTGCAAGGTGCTTCCTTTCTTCTTTCAAAGCCCAAATTACTTTGCTTGAAGATGACTTCATGGCTGAATTTTGGTAGCACTTCGATACACAACTACGATGTCAAATTAATATAGAGTTTCAATGGGTGGGTTTATGATAATAAGTGCCACCTCGAGGGGCCAATTTATAGATATTGGTCCTCTGGGGTTTTCCAAAAGGGAGAGGCAAGGTGGCCTATTAGGTGGGCTAATTAGGGTATGATTGGGCTATTGATTGGACTAACTGGTTGATATGACATGCTTGCAATCAGTTGCCCCCTTCATTGGGATTGATTTGGGTAGGTGGAGGAAATTCAACCACCTTCCTCCATGTCAGTTGATTGCCTACGATGTTAGAGGGGTCGAGAGAAACAATTCTCACCCTGATTAGTTACTAAACAAGATTAAAGGTTTCTTGTGTTAGATGCAAATACACCACCTATGTGAATATGCCACTATCGTATTCACGAAGTCAACAAATTTACAAATTTGACCACTACAAGTCATTTTGTTAGGGAATTGAAAAGTTTAAACTGATCACAAATACATCGACTTTAAAGTGTATTTGCTTGTTGACAATTTTGCTTTGAGACAACGAATTCAATATTATTGGGTTTTAGGTGTAATTTTTGGGGTTGAAACATTTATCATGGTTGGGTTGATCTTTGGTATCTTTATACTAAAATTAGTCTTAACTAGATGGTCCGATTTTAGGTATCTATATTTTACCTCCTTTTTTATACAATAAAAATTAATAAATGCATAAAAAATAGCTATAGATGCCTTTAGCTTTTAGAGAAACATGGATATCAAGTTTTGATTGATTGAAACAAGACAAAACATACCAAAAATGTGATCATAGAAGAAGCAAAAAAAATTACCCAGGGTTTTGCTAGGTAAAAACAAATCCCACCAGGATTGAAAAATAGGTTTTAACTGGTTATACCCCTATCCTGGGTCCCCCTTCGAGTTTTTTAGGGACAATATGGGGTCCCAAAGGAACTTGAATAGGCTGGGTAAGAAGTCGAAGATAGAATTTTTTTATACGAATAGGGTAAAATAGGGCAAAGGGGCACATGAAGAAGTCATTTTCACCATGCACAAGGAGAAAATGAGCTCTTTAAAAAACCTAGGGCTTTTTGAAATGGCATAGCAGAGACATCCAATGCACTGATTGGGCTTGGTGAGAGGTGGAGTAGGCCTAAGTGGAGCCTAGGGACATGTATGAGTTTTTTTTCTCGTTGGTTTATTTATTTATTTTTACTTTTGGGATCGAGTCATTGTGGTTGACGTATTCACTCCACATGATGCAAATACATTGTCATGAATATACCATTGGTGCATTTACAATTTTTTCTAAGGTCGAGTGAGAGCACTCAATGGGCCGGATTGACCCCGGGCCAAGCAAGGTCTGTCATGGCGATACAACTTCGTTCTAGAACCCCTAGTATACTTGATAAATGGGCTCTTAAATTGAATAGGCCCCCCTCATTCCCCCCACTTTATGATATTCCGCCCGATTAAATAGCCATGAGTATTTTAAAATAAAGGATCATTAAATGTGTAGGTGAATTAACTTTTAGGCAATGAATTCGCTACCCTATGGATTTGCTCATAGATGGAAGATTCACAGAGGGGATAGGAGGGAAAAATATAAATGATATTTATGGATAAATCTAACTCAAATTATGTTTTTCTATGTATGCAGGTTCTAAATGTGTTGGACTATCGAGATCAATGCTCCCATACTGCGTTCTATACTAGAGACTATGACACAAGCAAACATGGTAGTTTTGGATGTTGTGGGACTAGGGTATCTAGTGACAATGCTCTATGTTGAGCTAGATCATGCCCTTCTAATAGCTTTGTAGAGAGATGGCATTCAAAGTATATCATATTCCGTTTGCCAATAGTGGATATGTCGATGACATTAGAAGATGTCTAGAGGATTATCGAGGTACCTATTTGAGGTGCCCATATCCATATGAGGTAGGACCAGGCTCGAGCCATTCAAGGACTAACACGTGGCCTATAGTTCTAGTTGAGAAGGTATGATTGTGACATCAATGTCATGTATCAATCTAGGCTATTGGATCAATTGCCATATTTGTTATGTGTTGTTGTTTTAGGCTTGATGGTTGGAGATACTAGTAAGATATTGTTACATTGGGGGTGCGACAAGATCATTGCCCAAATGAGGGAGCAATAGGTGAAATTTTATTGGGACCCTTTTATTTTGCATAGATTGTACCAGACCCTTCACTTGGTTTCTTACAAGATAGAGATGATTTTATTTTATTGCACTCTTTAACAGGTATGGGCATGGTATCACTTAGTTATCAAGCGACTAGTTGGATTGCCTAAGGACCCAAATGATGCACAAGTTCCTATGGGGTTTAGGTGGGACCACACCTATGATATTAGCAAGAGGGAATTTCAAGGAGTGATGATGGCATTATGACGAGTCATTAATGACATACAACCAGACTAGGTGATATGGCATCCATGGAGAGGGAACTCTAGATGGGATGAGAATGATTTTTAGTTGGCCAATGTATGGAGGGTGATATGGCTAAGGATATTATGGGGATTTTAAGCTCTATCATCCATATATAATTTTGAGGTAATTTAACCTTATTTAGGGGATCCCAACTATGGGAGAGCTCTGGTTCCAATGGGTGATTTGAGAGAGATGAACAGGATTCAAAGATCTTCCAAATCTAGAGAGTTTTGCTAAGGATATGAATGATCATCCTATTACTCATCTTGGGGTGGATGATGTTGGTGTTACTTTGGGTTACCTATAGTTGTACAGGAAAATTTGTTCAACATGAGTGACTCCAGTTATGAGGTAGCCCTTAATGGGGGCTAGAGTTAGCAAGCTTGTATGCTATCATGTTTGAGCAACATAAGAGAGATAGATACAAATACCTAGATATGGATTGACACCCATGAGGTCTTTGTTTGTTCCTCCCTTGAGCACTAAGACAAGCAACGAGGCTAGGATAAGTAGAACAATAGAGAAGGCTACATAACAAGAAAGAGATGCCATGGCGATGAAGCTAGAGCTTCTTTAGTCACAGCTGGATCAGACCATCATGTAGTGGGACACAACTCTTTTATAGAGAGACTAGGCCATCACTTAGAGAGACTAGGTCCAAGTCAAGAGGGATCACGTGATATCAGAGAGAGAGCAACTAAGGATTAAGAGGGATGATGTTGTAGCTAGGATAGCTATAGTAGGGACTAGAAATAGTGATTCATGGGTTTAAACTTTATTTAACCAAATAATCTCTCTCTAGGCCCAATATACTATGGAGTTAGCAAGGAGTACTTATTGTAGGGCACTCTACTATGTATTTGTCCCTCTTGACTAGAGGTAAACTTCTCCTACGAGATCTCAATATCTATCCTGTTCTAGGATGAGATTAGTGATGCAACCCTACCAATAGTTGGTTTAGTCTCCTCCTTGACTTGTTGAGGGTAGATCAAAGACCTAGGGTTAGTTTTGTACTTGGTGTTGATTTTTGGTTGTCACAAGAGACATAAGAGAATCAAATTTTTATGAGGTGCCTTGGCCAGATGGTATAGTATGAGTGTACCATTTGGATTGATTGTGGTGCACTAGACCGATGTATGATTGGATGATGTATATACATATACATATATACATATATATGTATATATACATTATTTATTGATTCATTGTTTTTTTGAAAATTAATTTGAAAAATTATATTAAAACAAGATTATTTACAAGTTGGGACAAGACTTCTCCCAACCTTAGCAAGAACACTTGTTTACAATAGTAAAAGGAGATATGCATTGGAGCAAAATATCTTAAACCATATATTTGTAATGGCTATCCACATTAGGTAAACATTGGATTTGTTCACCAACCTATTTAATCCTCTCATCCTCGATAGCCATGCCACTATGCCATTGAACCCCTACCTCATTATCGATACTCATCATAGCCAAGAAGTTTACCACTTTATTCAAAGCTCTACCCACATAAATAATAATCACATCATCTAATTCCCTTCATAATTATTTAATTCTGATGACAAGAACCCTCAACCTCCACGTCTCCAAAGAAAAGTTCCTCATGCAATCCAAAGCTCCCAAAAAGATTTGAGAACTTGATTATATGATTATCCTCTTATAACCTTGTCTTACTGCCCATATAGAAGTAGATTTGGTATTTAAGGCTTCTGCTTCATTGTTCATGGTCCTACCCAAGCCTTGTAGTTCCCAATAGAGCATTATCCCAACATGATTTCTGTAGACCACTCCAATTCTCGCTCTACCTAGATTACCTTTTACAGCTCCTTCTGTATTAATTTTAATCCATATTTTTAAGGGTGGTTTCCAACTAGCTCTACCCTACCCCTCTTGCACTTAGGCTTCCTCCATAATTCCTATATCAGCTTGAGTTTCCTGTTTAGCATACACTACCACAATTTTTATGACTTTTCTCCAAATGACCTACCATACGTCATCCAAAGATGAACAGGTTTCTCTAAAAATTCTACCAGTTATCTCCAACCACACTTGCCACCAAATAAAGTTTAATCCAAGCTCCCACTTGATATGAAGAGCTTTATATTAAAATCTACCCTCTTCCATATTTTTCAAATATTAATTTGATTTAAATCACCATTAGCTTATTTAGCACATGAACGATAACTCAAACATCAAGTGGTCAAATGTTTCCTTGCTTTTGTAGCATAAAACACATTGGGATGGACCAATGATTCTTCTATGTCTTAGATTATCAAAAGTAATAATTCCATTGTACATGAATTTCCAGGCAAAGAAGTTTACTTTCGGACATCCCTTGGATTGCCAAATATTTCTCCAATCCTCAAATTTATATGCATGAGGAGGAGGTTCTAGAAGGATCTTATCATATTCATCCTTCATCGTGTAGAATCCAAGGCTCCCATAGACCCAAGCTAATTCATCCTCCTCATATCTACTTATAAGAAATATTTCTACCAATATTTTAATCATGATGGGTGTCAATTATGGAGGGATTGGAATTGGCCACTCATCCAACTTCTTAAACTACTTAAACCTATAATCCTCTAGCTGACTAGTATTAAAATAACTTTCAATATAGATCCAACCCATTATTTCCATGGTTATTTTTACTGGTTGTAGTTCTAGGAATTCAACAATGATAGGTGGGTATTTATCCCATGAATCTATCCAAAATCATGCATTCTCTCCTCTCCTCACTTTCCAAAATAATCCACCTTTCACTACATGAGATACTAACTTTAGAGCCTACCACACTAAGGACCCATTACCATCAAAAGAGAAATGACTTACCTCATTCGGGTTCACTTGTCTCAAATATTTACTAGTTAAAACTCTAATGAATAAATTTGGTTAGGAGAACCACCTCCAGCAAAGCTTTTCATCCAAAGCTTTATTATTTAACTCTGATATCCTTAGTCCCAAACCTCCCTTTACTATGGGTTGGCTTACTTTATCCCAACCTACTAACACCTATTTCCTCTCTCCTTTTACTCCTCCCTAGAAAAATTTCTAGCCATCTTATCCAACTCTTTCCATATGGTATGTGAGGCAGTAAGGATAAAAAATTATAAATTGGTATGACCTGAATGGCTGACTACAAAAAAGTTAATCTACCCCCAAAGGTTAATTATTTATGAGACCGATGGTTAATTATAAATTGGTATGACCTAAATGGCTGACTACAAAAAAGTTAATCTACCCCCAAAGGTTAATTATTTATGAGACCAATGGTTAATTATTTATTTGATACGATCCAAAATATTACTCCAAATAACTATCTTTAATTTTATAAAATGCAAAGGGACCCCTAAATATACCACTAGAAGAGAAGTCCTCGTGAATCCCAAGATCTCTAAAATTTTATCCTTAAGCCTTTGATCAAGATTGAAGAAGATCACTTTGGATTTCTTATCATTGATGACTTGGTTTGTGGCCCTAAGGTAAACATTAAGAGTATCTCTAATCATTCTTGCTTCCTTGATGTTGGCCACTCCCACCAATTCTATGTCAACCACAAACTATAAGTCAAAACCTCCTTGCCCACCTTTATACCTATTAGCAAACCCTATTGTCTTCTCCTCAAGATGAGTCTACCCAAGTATTCAACCAATATGAAAAAATATAAGGGGAATAAGGATCTCCCTGACGAAGGCCTCGAGTGGCTCTAAATGATTGTGAGGGAAGGCCTTTGATTAACATTGAATATGCCAAAGTATAAATGTAGCTCATGACCCATTCTATCCAATCCTGAGAGAAATTGAAGGCTACCATCATCCTTGATAAGAAGCTCCACTTCACCCTATCATAAGCCTTTGACATATCCAATTCTATGAATATTCCTCTATTACTAGATTTTTGCATTGAGTGGATTGCCTCCTGAGCTAGAACCACACCATCCAAGATCTACCCACCCTTTATAAAACCCCCTTGCTTTGAGGAAATAATGCTATGTAGGAGAGGTTTTAGCCACTCAACCATTACCTTCGTGATTATTTTATATATGACATTACATAAGGTAATAGGTCTATAGTCTGAAGTATGCACCCCTCCTCCCATTTAAGAATTAACGCAATGAATATACGATTTAATGCTTTAAGCATTTTTTTATTACCTCCGGAATCCTCTATAAAAACCATTACATCCTCCTCCAAGTTGTCCTAGAAGGTTTGAAAAATATCAACTGGGAAGCCATTTGGACCTAGTGTTTTTCTTGTGCTCATTCCAAATACTACCTTCTTTAGTTCCTCTTTATCAATGGGTTTAAGCAAGGCTTGATTTTCTTATTCAAAGATAATAGAGGATATGACATCAAGAAGTTCTTTATGAGCCCCTTCATCTCACACTATACTTTTATTAAATAATTTAGCAAAATAATCCATTGAATGGAAATACATACCTATGATTGTATCAAAGGAGTGCCTATTCTCATCTTGAAGAGCTTCCATCTTGTTCATATGTCTCCTAGCACAAGGAACCCGATGAAAAATTTGGTGTTTCTATCACCTTCCAATAATTGGTTCTTACTCTTTATTTCTAGTAGATATCCTCCTGGTTGTTAATGTCCTCAACCACTTTATGCAATGTATAATCCTCTTCTTTGAGCTGCTCTATACTTATTCCTTCCTTGAAGTATTTTTGTACCTCATCCCATCTGGCCACCAATGAAGCTCTTTGGACTTGGAAGTCTGTTTTGTAAGCTCATCATCATTTTTTTAGTTGATCTTTAACATAATAAAGTTGCTTATGGAATTTAAACATTGTTGTCCTATATGTCGGGCATCCCTCTTCCCACCATTGTGTGATTTTATTTCGAAGTTCTTTTTTATAACCAAAAGTTCTCAAATTTGAATGGTTTGTGATGTTACCTTGTCTTAACCCCCCTTCCAACATAATGGGGAAGTTATGTAAAATTGGACCTTGCAAAATATAAAATTTTAGATTCCATTTCACAAGCACCTCCTTTTAAACCAAAAAATAGTCTAACTTCATCTTCTTGCTATGTGGCTCCCTCCTCTTATTAGTCCAAGTATAGTTTGTTCTAGGACATTTAATATCCACCAAGTGTAATGCATGGACTTGGGAAATCATAAGTCAATCCCTTGGGTCCAAAATTGGGGTTCCCTCTTCCTAATATTTGGATGATAATTTAGCATTAAAATCCCCAATAACAATCCAATATAACTCCTCCCTCAAGACTCTTATATTATGTATTGCTTTCCATTGACAAACCTAACCATCTAGGTTTTGAGCCTAATAAAATTTGTGATTAAAACATGTTTAACTGTCACATTGTTCCTAAAATGTAATGTGAGGACACCTATTCAAGCTATATGTTCTATTGTTGTCTATTCAAGAGAGTTCCAAAATTTAACTATCCCCCTTAAGGCCCCTTGGGTAGCCACTTCGATATGACCAACACCCCCCAAAGTCTATTTATTGTTTTACACATAAGATCCAATAACATTTTTGTCTTCTAGATAATAAATAAAATTATTTTAACTTTTCCAAGAGTCTTTAAATAACAAATTAATGTATTCTACTATTTAAACTCTTAATATTCTATGATTGTATAATCATTGGTTACCTTGAGACCAGTAAGAGTCTATTGGTCTCACTAATCTCTCAATGATCAGTTTGTCTCCTTGAGATGTTATCAATTCCTTATTTGTTTTTCTACCCACTCCTTAAAAGCTTATATTATTTAATTTCTCCTCCATCTGACTTATCCTTAGAGTTGGATCTTGTCTATTATGTTCTACCACGCCCATGATGACATCCTTATTATCGTCTGATCTTGGTTATGCACTATTAATGCCCCTACAATCCTTGATTGTGGTAACTCACTACACTCTATTACCTAGTCTAAGATAGGAGCCAAAAGAGGGGCTTGAACATGGTTGTTATTTTTTTCAATATTTTCATCCACTCCTTTCATGAGTTGTTCTTCTTCCTACTTGACTAGTGTCTAGAAGATCTCATACCTATTTGAGGGTTTGATATAGGTTTACTCTTTACCATATTTTTTACTTTGCCTTCTCCTTATTTTGGGTCATTTAAAACCATCTTCCCATGTGCCGTGAGAAATTTTGGTTGCTTCTTTGGTGACTGTTGACTTACCCTCCTTAGGAAGATTTGGCATTCCCAAATGAGACTCCATTTTTGTGTTCATATTGTTTGGGTAGGACCAGGCCAAATACCCATTTTTGTGGTAAACTCTACACATGAAGGGCAACACCTCATAATCTAGTTATTGAATCCAAGATAGTCCTTCAAGTTCGGGTTCCACCTCTGCTAGCAAAGGTTGGTTGAGATTCATTTCCAAGCATAATATAGCATAAATGATTGTATTTTCTTCCATTATCTCTCTAGAAACATCTAATTATCTTCCAAAAAAATTATCGATGATTTCTAATACCTGCTCACTCTAGAACTCCATTGGGAGTGCATACAAATAGATCCAAATACTAGACAATAGTGGGTTCAATTTAGGGATCAAATCCCACTCTCCAGGGCTGAAAAAATAATCCTACCGGGCCATGATTCATCTTTTCTAATTTGAAAGCCCTATTTTTATCTGTGAGGAAAAAGTAACAATAAAATATCCATTACTAATAAACCACAAAGAATATTCACCAAGAGGTTCCTAGTTTTATTGAACCCATGAATACAAAAAAATTAGGGTAGGGCGAATACCCACAAATTTATAGACTAGGTCATGATTGGTTCTATATAAGACCATTTCTTCTACTATCCTCTACTCAATGACAATATTTGGCCTTGATTTCGACTATGGAAAGCATCCATTGACTCTTTGAGATGTTGATCTTTTTCCAGTAGCCAAAGAGCATTTTTAGTGTAGTCTTTTATGCTTTTTCAATCTTTGTTAGAGATTTTTCCTTCAACAAATTTTTAAATGAACTCTGACTATCTAAAAGAGGATCTAGAGGCATCTCCATTGGGCTCTCTTGGGATAATAATCTTGTCTTTGATTTTGTAACAACTGGAAAGCACTTCGTCTACCTAGTTGATGCCTTAGTTTTCCCTTCTAGAGCTTTGAAATGCTAAAAATCAACCATTTATTGATTTATTGTTGTGTTATGAGTTTTGAGTTAATGTGATGTGAAATTTTGTATGAATTGAATGAATGAATAGATAGATAGTATGATGTATTGATGATGTTCTATGATAGATATGGTTGATATATGTGAATACAAATTTGACTTTAGGTTTGATTTAGAATTTTTGATAAATTAAATTGATATGAAAAATTCAAAGTATCAAAGGTTAATGAGAAATTGGTATAATTTCAAAGTGAATTTCTATCAAGTAATAATGTGAAAGATAGGTGTTATTATATGATTGTAGATTAATAAATAGGTTTGCAGTTGATTTGGAAGATGGTAGTAATGTTAAAAGTGCCTTATTTTTTTATTTGTCGCATTAATGCTTAAAGTTGAAGCTCAAAATAAATTGATTAAAATTTTAAAATGACTTGATTTTTGTGATTTAAGGCATGTGTCATGTTAGGAGATGTTTATGAATACCCTTAGGACGATTTTCCTAGGGTAAGTAAGAAGAGAAGTGTTTTTCACAAATTTATTTGGTTTGCAAAAAAAAAAAGGGTTAGTGCCAACATCCAAATATGTTTAAAGTTAGGGCCCCTTTTAAACAAGGTATTTAAAAAGTGCCACATTGTGCTTGTTAAAAGGTATCAGGTTGAAGGAAATGTAATAGTTTCTATCAAATTGATATTTTATTTATATGTTGCATCATTAGTGTTAGATTTTGATGCTAAATGCTTAATGTTAAATAACCACAAGATCTAAATAAGAATGCTATATCAAATATAAGATAATGTCAATATTCTAAACATATAAAAGTCATGAATAACTTTTGCAACTACTCGGGAAATTGCCATTAAAAAATGGTCATGAAAATAGTATTTTGGTATAGAACGAAGATCTCAAATACTCCATACTTCATACATGTGCAATCTACATTGTGTCTCTTCATTATACTGGTTCACACTCACATATAGACCTATATATAGAATGAAATGTGACTCTTTATATGGAGTATTCTTGGCCCTCACTCTTCTTGAGACTCTTCACTTTCCTATTCTATGGACTCATGTGCACATGAACTATTATGCACATTTACATCATTAAATACTTTGCACACTCTAATAATACTTGTGCATTTATTACATTACATAAAGTAAATACTCACACTCTAATATAAGACACTCTTCTAATCTAAAGATGTACCCAAGGTGGTACATTAGCATGTACCAAATAATGTAATATATTCCAACACCCCTGTATTATATTATTTGGTTATTAAAAACTTTAGTCTTTAATATGGATCATCTTCAATCTGGAACTTGTGCTCTTCTTTTGGTTCAGTCTTCATCTTGTTCCTAGAACTCGTACTGTCTTTCCTTGTTTTCTTCATTATGCTTGTAACCAAATAACTGAACACAAATAATAACAAAGATAGAGATAGAAATAGATTATCAAAATACCCCTTTTGTATTGATATTGATACAACTTTTACAAAAGATTTTGAATTGCCCCAAGTGTGTTGGGAGCAATGTTACAATGTTCTTCGTCTCTCTAAAATACAATGCTTGTTATGGGAGAGGGAGATCTTCCAAATCCTCCATAGGATGTGGTGTTCTTAGTTCTCTCGTCATAGCTTCAAAGGGTGAGTGGACTTTGGTATCCAGCAAGGGACCACTCCAGCTTCAACAGCTTATCCAAGATACCTATTACCTGCACATGCAAACCGGCAAAGAATATTAGTAGCACCTATATAGTCAAGCGATAAATCCAATGCTACACATAAACCTATCACTGATATGTATGAAAAATAGATAACATGAAACAATTAACAAATAAAGCCTTGCTCCATATTTTAAATCGCTTATCTCTATTGATGAAATTTCTCGAGATTACAGAAGCACGGTTGCGGGATAGAAACTGCAGACCTGCAATTGTAAAATCGTAGAGTCATGTTTTTGACTGTGGAACCATGGACAAGCGATTTCGGTTGAATGGCAAATCACCTCGGGATCTGAGCCAACAATCATAATAGAGCTCATGCTCTCAATTTCTTTCTGGGTCTAGATCTATTTCGATAGTGCATGTGCATGTGGAGTTAATTGACTCATGATGAGTAAATTGGATGGTACCTTTTATGGGTTTACCTATTAGCTAGCTTACCCGTATGTGCGGTTAGAGGTCTCCCTCTTAGGAGAGAGACATGTCGCCCTGCATGAGCTTACTCCACTGCCAGTCAAGCGTCTATAGCCCCGGTGGAGGTTCGCTCCATAGTCCAATGATTTTTATCTTTGAGCTTTGGGGATGACTACATAACTTTCTGAGGGGAATGTAGTACGATCCTTCTTGCTTTTGTGATCTATGGTGTGTGTATAGCATTTTTTTTATAGAGTTTGGGGAATCAGATTCTCAACCGAAGTGTGATGAGAATGTGATCCTATCCTTACTTGTCTACCTTTGTTTAAATCTATTTTGGATTGTTGTGATGGTGGTGAAAACCACCGTTTTGATTTTGGACTATGTTGCGTAATGGGACAAGCGGGGAATATTACCTTTTCGCTTCAAGGTTGTACCCAAGTTGGCATTATCTTTTCTTACTCAAAATGCTTTTAAGATTTGTAAAAGTGTTTTTGGTTCAAGATTGCTTTGGGGTCAATCTACCATACTCAAGATTTTCTTAATGTGACATAAGTGCTTTGGTCCTAAAGAAAATTGGACATATTATGAAATTTGGTTTTTTCACTAGACATGGTTGAGTGACTGAAAATTTGATTTATGATATATGAAAACATGATGTGGATATGACTTTTGTTGACTTGCGAAGAGTCTTAGTTGGGTATCCCCAATTCTTTGGAACTTGTTTTTACTTGGTCGTATCATCACCACTATGAAAGATCACTGAACATGGGATGGGATGGATGCAATTATGTGATTAGTCTAATGTTGCTATATGCTTGTGATATGCCTATTTAATGCACAAATTTTAGTTTTTTTTTGTTTTTTTGTAATATGCAAATGCAATATGCTAAGTGCTAGTAATGACATTTCTATTTACAATGTAACTAATATTGGAAATAAAAATTATTTTCTTTTTATTTTTATTTTTTTTTTTAGCCATGTACATATATATACATATATTGCAAGTCGTTTCATGCATAAAATGCCTTTAGGTGTATTATGTTTAGTGGTTCTGGCTCCAATTCTCCTTCGAAGTTGGAAAGTCTATAAGTTCCTGGTCCCAACTTATGCTTTACAATGTATGGGCCTAACCAATTAGCCATAAATTTATCTCTCAAGTGTGGCAATGCATTGGTATTTTGTTGATTTTCTTTGAGCACTAGGTCCCCCACTTGAAATTCGTGAGGATGGACTTTTGCGTTGTAAGCACGTTTGACTCTGTCTTGATATACTCGTAAGTGCTCTAGAGCATTGATACGTTTTTCATCAATAAGTGTCAATTGGTCAAGACGTGCTTGTCTAGCTGTTTCATCGTCCATGAATTCCTGTAATGCGATTCACAAGGAAGGTATCTCGAGCTCTAAAGGTAATATAGCTTCAACACCGTAAACTAGTGAAAATGGTGTCGCTCCCGTTGGCATTCTGATGCTTGTTCTGTAAGCCCATAATGCCAAAGGAAGTTGAGTATGCCAATCTCGATGATTTTCTTTGACCATTTTCTTGAGAATGGATACCATTGTTTTGTTGGTTGCTTCAGCTTGCCCATTTGCTTGTGGGTAATAAGGTGTGGAGAAACTATGTTGAATTTTGAATTTGTTGCACAATGCTCTAACATCCTTATTCTTAAATGACTTCCCATTATCAAAAATTATTTTTGAGGGTATTCCAAAATGATAGATAATATGTTGAAGTATAAACTCCGCTATTCGAGGTCCAGTCGTAGTGGTCATTGGAATTGCTTCCACCCATTTTGTGAAGTATTCTATCACAGTTATGATGAATTTATGTTGTCCTGATGAAGCAGGTGATATTTTACCAATCAAATCGAGACCCCATTGTGAAAAGGGCCAAAGACTTTGAATGGGTTGTAATGCGTGCGATGGTACATGAGTCAAATTTGCATGATATTGGCACTTTTGACACTTTTTGACATATTTGCAACAATCATTTTCCATGGTCGGCCAATAGTATCCCATGCACAGTATTCTCTTTGCAATGGCCATTCCACTGAAGTGGCCACCACAAGTACCATCGTGGGCTTCTATTATTGCTCGTTCTGCTTCAATCGGATCTAAACATCGTAATAATATTCCATCATACCCATGTTTGTATAACACATCTCCTAGGAGAGTAAAACGAATTGCTTTTTGTTTGAATGTTCTTTTTGTAGTTCGTGTCATTTCTACTGGGAGTATTCCAGACTTGAGAAAGTCTCTTATCTCATCAAGGTAAGAATTGTAAGGTTCAACATGTATCAAACAAACGTTCTTCTCACCTGTAGGTTCTGCTTTTTGAATTGATGATTTTGACATTGTTGTTATGATTAGCGGTTGTACTTCTCCATGCTCATTCTTAGGGATGAGAGATCCCAAAGAAGCCATTGCATCCACGAATCTATTTGTGGAATGAGGTAAGTTACTAATTTCATACCAGTCAAACTTTTCTAGCAACTTTGTTGCTACTTCATGGTATTGCTTTAAGACTGGTTCTTTACATTGGTATTCTCCTTTTACTTGGTATACAACTAGTTGAGAATCACCAAAAATGCTTAGTCTTTTTATGCCCATTGCTATAGCTGATTGAAGACCTAAGATTAAGGCTTCATACTCTACATTATTATTGGTGCATGTGAAGTCGAGTTTGAATGATAAAGGAATTGGCATTCCTTCAGGTGTATAAAACATGACTCCCGCACCTTGTCCTTTGTCGCATTTAGACCCATCAAAGAACATGGTCATGTCTGCTTCTTCCTCAAGAGAAACTAATTCTTCTTGTTCTGTGATAGAGAATACTGAATCATCTGGAAGCTCAATGATTAGTGGTTTGTCATTATGTAGCGGAGCTTCAGCTAGTTGATCAGCTATCACCTGACCTTTTATGGATTTTTGACTTACGAATTCGAGATCAAATTCGGTTAAAAGCATTATCCATTTAGCAGTGCGGGTGTTGTTGTATGTGCGAGTCATCATGTATCGCAGAGGATTTTCTCTAGCTATGACATAGGTAGTATTGCTTAGCATGTAATGTCTAAGTTTCTTAGTGGCGAAAACCACTGCTAAACACAACTTTTTGACATAAGCATATCTTGTTTCGTAACTTACCAATGTTCGGCTAATATAGTAAATTGCTTGCTCCTTATGTTTTTCGTTCTTTTGTGCAAGCATAGTCCCTAGTGCAAAATCTATTGCAGAAATGTATAGGTGAAAAGGGACTCTTGTGCGAGGCGGCGTAAGAACCGGTGGTGAAGCCAAGTACTTCTTTATGTCATCAAATGCCTCTTGACATTCAGTTGTCCAAGAGAATATCACCCCCTTTTGTAGCAAGCGATTGAAAGGCCTGCATTTATCTGAGAGTTGTGCGATGAATCATCGGATAGATTGGATCTTTCCTTGTAAACTACGCAACTCTTTCAATTTTTTGGGAGGTGGCATTTCTAATATTGCTTTTACCTTACCTGGATCCACTTCAATGCCTCGCTTGGAGACAATGAATCCTAGAAGTTTTCTAGATGTGACTCCAAATACACACTTCTTAGGATTTAACCTTACTTTGTGTTCTATCAATCGATCAAACGCTTTTTCTAGTACATCAATGTGCTCAAGACGTGTCTTAGATTTAGCAATCAAGTCATCTACATAATCCTCGATGATCTTATGCATATAATCATGAAATATGTACGTCATAGCTCGTTGGTATGTAGCTCCTACATTTTTGAGTCCAAAAGGCATCACTCTATAACAGAATGTCCCCCAGGGTGTTGTAAATGTTATCTTGTGTTGATCTTCGGGATTAATTCAAATTTGGTTGTATCCCGAGAAACCGTCCATTAAGGAAAGCATTTCATGACCAGCGCAGGAATCTACTAGTTGATCGATATTAGGCAAAGGAAAATCATCTTTGGGACACGCTTTGTTTAAGTCTCAAAAATCAGTGCATACACGTATCCCTCCGTTCGGTTTGCGAATGGGTACCATATTTGAAAGCCATTCTGGGTAATCAATTGGTACTATGAAGTGTACATCCAATAACTTTTGTAGCTCTTCTTTTACAATTAATGCGACTGTTGGATGGACTTTCCTAAGCTTTTGCTTGAAAGGCTTTGCATCATGTGCCAGTGTAAGGTTGTGGACTACCAGGTCTGGATCTAAACCAGGCATGTCTTTGTATGACCATGCGAACACTTCTTTATTTTTCATTAGCATGTTTATTATGCGTTCTTTCTCTTCTATGGATAAATATTTTGCAATTTTGACAATTTGGGGATTGTCCGCGTCTTGACTAAGGTTCACATCTATAGATTCTTCAATTAGCATGTGAGAACCTTCTTCTAGTTGATGTGGAGTTGGGATGAGGTGAATATCATCCGCCACATTTTCAAATGTCTCTAGGATTTCCCCCTCTATTTTAGTTTGAAAAATTGAATTATTTGATGATGAAGGTTGCTGTGAAATATACGCGTTTGAAGCACGCAATAACTCTTCGAATAGGACAAATTCAGCAATGGATGGTGGGGATGAGATCCTGTCCATGGCAATGAGGCTAGTGTCGATATGGATCGGCTTTGCCTCATCATACGGATTGTGGAGTGGGGTGAGAAAATCAATAGAAATCATGTTGACTTGATGGAGATGATGTGGCTGCGATTTGAGAGGCAATGACTCATCCTCTCTAGGTTGCAACTGACCTAATGTGTGTGATTGGCGGTGTTGCAGGAGCGGCCAAGGTGGTGGAGGAGGTTCTGGTTCAGGACTTTCATGCTTTTTGCTTAGCTGAAAGAGAGTTCGGTTTATTGGGAACTTCTTTTGGTACCAGTCATTCCTCCGAATAGATTCTGCATGTACTAACTCCTCTCTAGGTTCTTCTACCTCTTGATTATGTTGTTCGTGATGCGCCTCTGCTTGTAGTATTCTTCTAGCTTGCATTTCATGCTCATGATTTAGAAATATCATTTTTGTCTCATCTTCATAATCATCATCACTTATCCAGAAGCCGTTAGCATTTGTATGAGGTCCCAGAACAAGTTGTGTGTAATCTGGCCTAAGGTCGGCCATTTTTGGTGGATCTTCGTATCCTGGTTCTTGCTGCAAGGCTTGTTCTGAGAAAGTTCCAAACACATGAGGGTAAAAATTGTTGATTAGGTATTCACCATTTATATCATCATCCTCATCATTAGGTTCATCCTCCTTGTCACTTTCTCCTTCTCCGTCTTCGCACTCAATATCCAACTCTTGGAATGTTTGACTTAGCGAAGAGCTTGCGATGGAAGGTTTGTAACCTAGACCTGAGCGGTCATTTGGCTCTCTATATTCTGGCTCAATAATGCGGTGAGGACCTTGTTCATGTCTTCCAAGTCCATATCCTTGCCAATTAACCCTCTAAAAATATCTCACTGGAAATGATGGGTTAGATAAAAAATCAATGTTCTCATTAAACTCTTTTACATGGTCCTCCTCCGGAGGAGATGGACTTGATGAAGATTCGACTCCCCCATATATGAAATTTATTGCTTTTGATGGGGAACCCATTTTGTATATTTCACCTATGGCTAAAGGTGGGTCGCGGGGCGACCGTAATCCTTGACTGATTCAATAGGTGGTGTAACCATGACACTTTCAATAATGTACTCACCAATACCTGGATTGGCGAGGTGTACTGCAACTCGGGAAGGTTGAGAGGCTAATGGTTCGATGGATGAAGAGGGTTCTTCTGAGTTAGTTTGTGGTTCTAATGGTGGTGGTGGACTTTCTCTAATAGGTGGCCCTATTTGTGAGACTACGGGCTATGATGATTGTGGTTTATTGATGGATGGATTGGGTTGTGCTATGAATATGAATGGTTGTGTTGGATCTGGAAGTGTGCTAGATGGAGTTGGTTGTTGGTTGGTAGGATGGTTTGGTGTGATTGGAAAGTGATATGCAGTGTTCGAAGGCTGAATTGAGTTGACACTTTTGGATGCAAAAGTTGGGTCAACTATAGGCAATTCCTCTTGAATGGGTGCTTTTGATGAAGTGTTACTAGATGGAATGGTCCTAATGGTGAGTGGTTGGATAGTTAGATGTGTTGATGGAAGCAAGGGCTCATACGGGTTTGAAATCAAGTTGCAGTATTTGAAAGGTTCTGTGTCAGTTGGTATACAATGTACTTTTCCTTCATGTACATATTTTAAGCATTGATGTAATGTTGAAGGCACACACTTCATTTCCCTAATCCAAGGGCATCCAAGAAGTATATTATATTGCATTTCTCCTTCCAAGATGTGGAAGAGGACATGTATTGTTTTCACCCCCACGGTGACGGGAAGAACAACATTCCCTACAGTTGAGCATAAAGCATCATTAAAAGCCCTAAGGGTGAAGGTGGAAGTTGTGATGTGAGATGATGGGATGTTGAGCTTTTTCATTGCAGGTGTGGTGATGAGATTGATGGATGAACCGGTGTCAATAAGCACTCTCTTGAATGGCTTCCTATCAATGTGAGCTACTATGTGCAATGGTGGATCAGGTGAATCTACCAAAATTTGCTTTTCCTCGAAGTCATAAAATACTATCGAGGGTTCCATACACTTTTGCACACTCCCTACAAAGGAATTGAATGCATTAGGGTCTTCTGATTGTACTTGTATAGACTTTAAGATTTCCATCAATGCTTCCCTATGGGGTGTTGATTGTTGTATTAGCTCATAAATTGATAATTTTGTTGAAGCCATTTTTAAACTTTGCGTTAACCGGCTATTTAAGGTGACCACTGGGCGATTATGGAAAGGTGGTGGTGGAATGCTTGGTCCAAGTTGTATGGGCACATTTGTTGGTTGTGTTGTTGGAGCCTGTGTTGTGCGATTAGCTTACCTCTATCCATGGGTAACTATACTGATAGCTCCTACAAAACCTTGCGGTAGTTGAGACACATAATTAACCTGGTTGGGAGGAACTGTAGAAGTTGATGCTCTCGTCGGTTGTTGATTTACCTCTCGATGTGGCAAAGGTGTCTGATAGATGCCTAGGTTTTGGTTGTTTTGGGCTAGTGGATTGTCAACTTTGATTGTACCCACTTCTAATAAATCTTGCACAATTCCTTTGAAACCATGACAACCTTCGATATCATGTCCTCTTTGTCTATGATAGATGCAAAAGAGGTGTTCTTTGTAACCTTTTGTTTTTGGTTTGTTAGGATCTTCAAGTTTCATTTCTGGCAATGTAAAGAGTTTTGCCGTATACAACTTTTGGAAAACTAATGAATATGGCTCTTGTACTGGTGTGTAATTTCTTTTTGGCTTAAAATGATGTTGTTGCCTTTCTATAGGTTGTGTCTGATTTTGTGCCTATTGTGGGGGTGGAACCACTTGATGATTCAATTGTTGTGGTTGTTGTTGTTGGGGTTGTTGGATTTGTGCTTGGGTTGGTTGATTTAACTATGGTTGGCCCAAAACTATCTGGTTAACCTGTGCGGTCTTAGATTGACCATGGTTATTCCCCTTTTGATTCTTATTGTGCCACTCTTTCTTTTTAGGCTTTATCTCACCTTCATGAATTTTGATCTCTTCTATTAGCTTTGCTTGGGTGAGTGCCTCATCGAATGTCCTATACTATTGTAGCTATAATAATGAAGAGATGGGTCTACCAAAACTCTTCGTGAACATTCATATTATCTCTGGCATAGGGAGGGAAAATGGTAACTTGATCATGACTGATCTCCACCTATTGCCAAAGTCATAGACTGATTCATCGTCATATTGTTTTAGATAAATCAAATCAGTCAATGTGGTTTATTTTCTGACATTCAGGGCGAATCTTTCCAAGAACTGGTCCGCTAGTTGTTCAAAGGTAAAAACACTTTGATGTGGCAGGTGGTTGTACCAGTCTTGGGCTTCTCCCCCTAGTGTCTGAGGAAATGTATGTAATAGTAATGCATCATTGCTTTTGATTCTGAAGCATGCATTTACAAATCTAGTTATATGTTCACGAGGGTCCTCTTCCCCCTTAAATTCAAGCTTAGGTATTTGAAAATCTGTTGGATATGGTGGCTCAGGTACCGAAGCATGAATAGGATGATTGAGTAGTTGCCTTAAAGTTGGTTTTTGGTATTGCAAACCTGGAGTTTGCATGGCAAGACTATCAATCTGACTCTATAAAAATTGGTATCTAGGGTCATCCATAGGACTGACACTTGAATGTACTTGATGTTGCTGGTAATGGGGTGGATTGTATGTAGGCTGTGGGTGATAAGGTATGGTTGGCTGAAATGTGTTATGATATGAATGATGATGGAGATTATGATATGGATGGGGTGATGGGGGTATGATGGTATGCTGACCTACTGTATTAGCATATGGATGTGGAGGTTGGTTTTGAGCTATAGTGGTGGATGGGGGTGCATTGTCCAAGATGGATCTTGGATAAAGGTATTTGTTTGGTGAGATGGAGGTGGGAAGTTGTGCTCAATCCCTTGCAAATGTTGGTTGGGGTCAGGATTTACGCTACGGTTAGCGTTATCTAAAATCATTTGTTGCAGCTGTAAGAAATCTTGTTGCATAGCAATTGCATTTGAAGTAGGGACCGCCACTTGTGATGTGGTAGGTTGGGTTGGTTGTGGAACAACCATGGTAGTGGAAGTGAGTGGGGGGTAAGTAGCAAAGGGTATTGCCACTGACTGTGGTATGATATGAGATGTAGAACCTATGAGGGTAGTGGGTTGAGTGGATGTTAGGGTTTGTGAAACAACAGGAATTGTTTCATACAAGGGATTAGTGGAAATGGTGAGTTGTTGAGGTAATGTGTGGGGTGGTTGGTTGGATGATGATGGTTGGTTAGCCAGTGCTACAATAGCCAACTCAAAAAGAGGATTTGTAAAAACTTATTCCGACTACTATGGGTAAGTATATGCGGGCTCTTGTTGTAATGATGGTACAACACGGGATGGGATGGAGAGTGGTGGTAATGATGGGAAGACCATTCCAACTGCATTCAAGTACATTCTAATAGTATCCATGTCGAACATGGTGACATGATTATCTACCACTACAGGAGGTTCACTCCTAGGTGTCTCGGTATGGCTGTGTGAGTAGCCCTATGCATAATGTCTATGTCCATATTAGGGGCATTACTAGAAGGCCCTACATTAAGACTTTGGGACATAGAAGAAGGCATGCCTACTTGTCCTACCACCGAAGTGTGAGGGACATTTCCAGACTGAGAGGCCATGGGGGAAGACCACTAACTTTGGTTTGACACTAGTTTCTTAGCTTGACTACGAGTCACTACCATACGCTATTATGTGGTACAATGCCAAGTACAACTATCTATGTAAATAAAATGATAGTACTATGCAATACAACATGCAAAGCAAACAAACACACAAAGTTTTTGGTGCTAGATTTTCGTTAGTTTTTGAAATATTTTTTTTAAATTTGCTTGAGAAATGAAAAAAATACTTGTGCTCAATGTTTTGCCCTAAATGAATCTAGGATTTCACCTGTATACTCATAGCTCGACAACCTGGCTTTGAACTCCAGGTCACGTAATCCCACCTATGATGTGTGGTAATGAAGTCCACACACGGCCAGGGAGCACAGGTCCTACCAATTCCTCACCCAGTTCACCCGTAGTCTGCGATACACCTCTCCGAGGAGAAATGCGTGCTATAACCCATGGGCTATGATGGATCTTGGAATCGGCCTTGGAAAAGAATGGGGTATGATGTTGGTGGTTCGGTGATGAAATCCAAACCCGACGGTGATGAAATCCAACCATTTTCCAATGTTTAAGTGCAAGTGTGTGGTGGTTTTGTTTAATTATTGTTTTATGCAAAACTATTATGAATTTATATTTGAATGCCTAAATGCAGAAGATAGAAAGTAGAAACACAATAGATAGTAGGTCAGGGGTAAAATGCCACCTTCAGGTAAGCTTTTAGGCCAAATCCTACTTAACAGGGCCACCATGGGTGGGCGGTTAGTTTTGGTAAACCGTGGATGCACGGTTTGCCAACCGCACGTGTACGTTTGGGAAATCCCAACCATGGATGCATGGGTCCTTTCTGTCAGTAGGACAGGGAAATAGACCTGAACCTAAAAATATAATGTCTAGGTTATTCCTAACCCGACACGTGCAATATGATTTTTTTATGGATGCAAGACTTAAGCTAATTGATCTTATCCTAAAACCTATATGCAGACAAGGGCAAACAGGACTAGACCTTTCAATGCTAATAATAGAATGCAGATAAAGGAGAAAAAGAAAGAATAGAAATCAAAAGGTATAGACCTGTGATCCCATCGTTGCTCCTTCCATCTGTCAACCATCGGTCTACATTTCTGAGACAACAACCGCACGTCTATGTTTCCTCAAAAAAGGAACTGCGCATCTGCGTTTTCTCCAAATAGGAACCGCGCGTCTGCGTTTCCTCAAATAGAAACCACGTTTCCATGTTTCCACAGTAAACAATTTGGGCGCAAGGTTTTCCAAGTATATCGATCCAAAGTTGAATCTATGCGCATCTCGAATTCTCGAAACCTGTAGGTGCAAACAGAGATTAGTAAACAAATTTAAAAGCAAGGCAAAACAAAATAGGACCTTTAGGGGGTCCCACCGTGATCGCCATTTCTGTAACCAAAGAACTGAACACAAAATAATAACAAAGATAGAGATAGAAGTAGATTATCAAAATGCCCCTTTTGTATTGATATTGATACAACTTTTACAAAATATTTTGAATTGCCCCAAGTGTGTTGGGAGCAATGTTACAATGTTCTTCGTCTCTCTGAAATACAATGCTTGTTATGGGAGAGGGAGATCTTCCAACTCCTCCATAGGATGTGGTGTTCTTCGTTCTCTCATCACAGCTTCAAAGGGTGAGTGGGCTTTGGTATCCAGCAAGGGACCACTCCAGCTTCAACAGCTTATCCAAGATACCTGTTACCTGCACACATGCAAACCAACAAAGAAGATTAGTAGCACCTGTATAGTCAAGCGGTAAACCCAATGCTACACATAAACCTATCACTGATATGTATGAAAAGCAGATAGCATGAAACAGTTAACAAATAAAGCCTTGCTTCATATTTTAAATCGCTTATCTCTGTTGATGAAATTTCTCGGGACTGTGGAACCATAGAAGCGCGGTTGTGGGCTAGAAACCGTGGACCTACGGTTGTAAAACCGTAGAGTCACATTTTTGACTATGGAACCATGGACAAGCGATTTCGGTTGAATGGCAGATTGCCTCGGGATCCGAGCCAACGGTCAGAATCGAGCTCGCACTCTCAATTTCTCGTTGGGTCCAGATCTATTTTGGTAGCCTGTCGGTATGCAAGTTCAGCTCCCTTTTCTTGGTGGACTAATGGTGTTTTTATAGGCTTGTTGGGGTTTTGGAGGGAAATGAGAGGTGGTAAGCTTGATTTACCAAGTGGCAGATCTGGGCTGTTAGGTAGGAGGGGCAGTTACAGTGAG
This sequence comes from Wollemia nobilis, assembly GCA_028583015.1. Taxonomy (NCBI): domain Eukaryota; kingdom Viridiplantae; phylum Streptophyta; class Pinopsida; order Araucariales; family Araucariaceae; genus Wollemia; species Wollemia nobilis. The sequence goes on along the minus strand of JAQPPZ010016833.1, from coordinate 1,825,062 downwards.
TCACCCAGTGTGCCTCACTTAACTGGGGTGATGTGGCTGCAAGTGGAGTGCAATGTGGGATCTTGTCCTATGTGAAGGGACAAAGGAGACAAGGTGGATGAGATGTGGCATGGGTGTTGGGAATATGTCCCATGTGCAAAGACAGGGGGACAAGAGTGGGTAAGATGTGGCAGAGATGTTGGGTGAAGTGTCCAGGACACATGTCCAATGGGTGGACAAGGTATCCTAGGGTGATTTTCCCAATTAAGTAAATTAGAAAAATAGGATGATGTGTAGGATTTTATATCCCTAAGTTAGAACTTAGGCATATATTTTTATCATGCAGGATTTGATGGTGGGGTAGTAAATGTGATTTAGAGGGTGTCGGATTTTGGTGTCTACACTGCTGCTTTTTTGTATTTTAAAGTCTTCTATATGATCTTCATCCTTAATTTTTTCCAAGTAGCCTTGATGAACAAAATATCTCATTATCTTACAAGTCATAAGTGGATCAAAATTAATCCATTTTCTTTCCTTTGGTTCTTTGGATGACCTTTCTCCTTGTTCTTCAAAAAATTTCAAACTTGAATTCATTGTCAATAGATGCTTCATAAATAAGAACTTGAAAGAGACAATCTAATATGAATATATATTTTTTAAAGAAAATATTTATTTACTTAACAAAAAAGTATAAACTCTTTAATCAAAGATCAAAGTGAACAAAGCATTCTAAAAAACAAAACATGAAGACAAAAAAGAACCTAATTATTGGAGTCTTTGTCATCCTCACATACCACCCTTGCCCTTTTGCTTCTTGATTATTTTGTGGCAATAACCAAGGGCTATATTTATTTCCTAATTTGCTAGTGTGTCGACCTCTTTGTTGAATTCTTGCCTTATGTATTGATAGGATATTTTTCCAATGATCTTGCCTAGTTGTCTAATCCTATCTTGAATAATATTCAATTGTAAAGATCTAAAATATTTATTTTTGGCAAGAGCTATTATTATTAGTTTAGAATCCCCATAAACTATGACCTGAGTGATTCCTTGCTTTACCACCAATTTTAAGCCAATTTCACATCCAATAGCCTCTGCCACATTGTTAGATATTGTTCCCAAGTTTATCATGTATTTGACCAGGATCTCATAGGGTCCTATAAGAATCAGTTTCCCTGTCGTTGCTTAACTAAGATTGGCTTGGAGGCACCATCAAAGAAGAGTGCTAGAAAACATATATCAGACAAAGAATTGTTTGCTCTGCATCCTCCCTGTGTCAGGAAATATTGGAGATTAAGTTGGTAGATCATTCTTCTTTCTGTGGGTGTTAGATCTTCTTCATATTGTTGTTGATACAAACTAGATTTTACATTTAGGATAAATTCTTCTTTTATCCTTCGTATTAGAGTTTTATTATACTTACCTTTTCCTTCAAAAATCTTCTGGTTTCTATCCAACCAGATGTGCCAGATGATAAAATATGGTATAGAGTTCCACATATTTTTAGGAGGGGCTTACCTGTCAGTTTACCTTTATATTCTTTGTTCCAATATAATCTAAATATTAATATCTTTGCAAATATTCTATAGTACTTGTGTTTATAGTAGCAGAAAAAAGATGAGTGAGATTTTCCTCCACAATATTTACATGGATGGAAATTCCAACAGTTTGCTTTCTCATGACCAATCTTATTGCAATAAGTACATCTTGAAGATATCTCCACTTCTTTGTTACTTCTCTTTGAAATTTCAAGTTCATCTATTTCCTTGATAAAATAGTAAAACCACTTGTGTACAATTGAAGCTATTCTATATTTACTTCTTTCATAAGTTTGTAAGAAATATTTTTGACCAACATTCTTTGCTACATTTTGAGAATGATTTTTGAGTTTATCTTCAATATTTCCATTAATATAATTATCATCAATTTCTTCTATCATATTGTTAGGATATGTCTTTATAGAATCTACTCTTGCCAAACTATTAGTTTGTGATTTCCCAAAAATCTTTCTAAGCCATATTGGTTCTTCTCTTCTAATCACACTTTTCATATTATCATCCCTTGAATCAAGTATATCTCTAAACCATTTTGATTCCTTGAATCCTATATACTTAATAAGTTCTTCCATAGTTCTTTTAAAGTAATATTTCTTGTAACTCCTTAGTTTTAAAAACAACTTTGATAAAATACTTAGCTTTCTAAGTTTTTCTTTGAGTTGAATCCCTTTTGTCTCCCTAATTATGATTAGAAAGCTAAAGATAATTTTGATGCAATTTCAATTTTGTTAAAATTCTCTACTTTCAAGAACTCTAAGTTGGATTCCTTATGTCTCGTTAATTTGAACAAGAGACTAATAACAATGTAAATTTAACTTTCCAACAACTTTATGTTGTATTTCTTATATCTCTCAATTTTCAATAATATGGTTTCTAAATTTCAAAAACCTATGTTGGTATTGAATTCCTTATAACTCCAAAATTATAAATTTAGAAAACATAGATATTTGCAAATTCAATATTCCTATTTCGATGTAGAAATCCTTATTCCTTCAAGTCAAATTATTTGCAAATATTTCTATGCTTGAATTTCAAATAAAGTAATTTTAGAAACTTTCAAATTAAATTCTCTTCACTTTAAAGGTCTTCCAAATCATTCAATAAATCTTCTAAGTTTATAATTTATCAATCCATTACCTTAATCCTCCATTCATTTAATTAATCTCAAGATCAATAGATTAATTAATCTTAACCTTAGTATTTATATTCCTTATACCTCCTTAATATTAACCTTAGATTAATTTAAATGTTTTATGTACCTACTTGAATATGGTGCGCTACGTTTTTGGCTTGCTCCTTGTGAGATTTTTCAACTCTGCAACCTCTGCTCTATTTCAAGTGTTGTTCTCCAAAAATGAACTTCCAAACATTTTCTCTCTCTTCAATGTATTTAATGCTCCTCCTTATGCATGACACTCATTAAATTTAGCCTTCAAGACTTTGACCTTCCTTTGCATGCTTACTGGCTTCTCTGACCATTAATGTGCAGTGCTCCACTAACTTACACCACTCTCTGCTCTCATGAATGCACTTGTATGACTTGTCCCTCATGCACTAATGGATACAAAGAGATGTTTCACTTCCTTGGCATTGGTTGGAGCTACCTTCTGCACTGTGACACTTGGTAAATGTATTTTGTTCTCCCAAGCGATAATTAGGTCAAATGGTTGGAGCTTCTCCTCCACGTAACATATTGACATAACCAAAAAGCATGCACCTATCTACTGTATTAGTCTATAATCATCATAAAAAGCATAAAAGCTTAACACATTGCATAAATTCAACAAAATGATATTTCTTGTATTGATTATGAATGAATCTCTATTACAAATATGCCCCTCTTAGGGTCACTTGAATGATGATACAGTCTATATAATTGCCAATGCCCTCAATAGGGTAGGCAAATTAATATTGCCCTTTGACTAGTCACAAACTGCCTTGGGGTGGAGTTGACCCCCTTCTTCGCAATGTGGAAGGATTATGATATAGACTTCTCTTGTACTTGTCTTCCTACGATCAAGAAACAATAGCACATGATCAAAAATATAGATAACATTTCATGATGAGGCCCTTTAAGGAAACATACATGATAATGCCATTAAACTAATGATCAAGAAAACATAAAGAAAAACCTTTAGACTATGCTAATTGAATAAAGATTTATAATATAGCATAAAGGATATCATTAGACAAATAATGCATGGATCAGATAACAAAATAGAAGCATAAAGGTGCATAAAAGATCCACAATTTTCCTAATTAATGCAAAGAATAAACTATCTATTCTAAGCTAATTCCCATGATCAGAATTCTTCTAAACTGCAATTAAACCTAAGAAATGATTAATCTAACCTATTTAACCGGACAAAAATGAAAAGAGTAAGGTGATATGTAACCTGTTGCAAACCGTAGCTCTGGTGAGCGGTCTGCACTGTGAACCATGGCTGATAGCCGCGGTTTGACCTCTGATAGATTTACCCTTAAAATTAGGGGTAGTGGGTTTGATCTCCTTGTCCAAATTGATGTTAAAGGGTCACCTTCATTGTCTTCAAACTGATTTTATGGTCAATTCGATGTGAATGGCCTTCGTTTGATCGGATTTGTGCTTCTTGACTCTCCTAAGAACCTAGGGCATCCATAATGCAATTCATCATGAATGTTGGCAAAAGGGTCGGGGATTAAGTGCAATAGCTCTATCTCTTATTATACTCAGTTTGAGTGTACAATTCTGCCAAGGCTTCACTGCTCAAATCTCCAATGCTTGCTTCTCTTATTCTCCCCATTTGGAGGGGGTATTTATAGCATGCCCCTAGGGCTAGGTGTGGCTTCATGGAGAAGCCAAGACCAAGAAGGGTGGTTAGGACAGTTGGGATGGAAGCCTTTGGAATCTTTCGTCCTTCAACTGCCTTCTTCTAGATCTTTTGGTCGTTCCAACCAATTTGGCTCGGATGGAAGGCCTAACTGAACTTTAGTTAAGATCGCAGGTCACAGTTGCGGTCCAAACTACAGACCGCAAGTGTCAACTATGATTTAGACTGGAGACCACAGGTCTGGGCTGCGGTTCAGACTGATTAGGCCAAAATTCCTAAATTGAGTGGTTAGAACCACTACTCTATCTTGGAGTCTATCCAAAATCCTCCATATGGTCTTGTAGCATGTCCATATGAGTAGTCGCCCTCAACATGACATGTTTTAGGTGTCTATAGATGCCCCTTTTGAGATGCATTGTGAGATCGAACAACACTGAGCAAAAATATACATCCTAAAATGATGCCTAAGGTTCTATGATGATCATTAGTTGGATCAACATTAGATGCCCCAGGTCTAGCAAAAGGACACACATCTTGGAATCATTGCTTCCAACTCGTGAAAGGCTTACATTTTGACAAGTTTGCACTCGTCATCAGACATTCGGATAGCATCAATGCCAAGTATGGGTATCTTCTGGCCCATAAATCTGAACGATGAGAGTTACAAACCAATTATCATATTTGTTGTTTACCCCAAGCAAAGGGGGAAGCTTATGATAGCTGTTGATAATGATTTGTAAGAATGAACGCAATTTTGACAAGATCAAGGGATCTATGATCTCAGGGATCTTCTGTTGACTTTGATTATGATTATGAAATTATGACTACCCCCTCAAGTGACGAGTCGATGAGGGTAATGACAATGTATGAAACAATGAAATCGCTTGACCAAAATGAATGATCCTGAACAAATTTAGATTCAAGCCTTTTAATGCCTTGGCTAGGCCTAGTCCAGCTTATGATTGCAACTCTTAGTAGTATTTGCACATTTCTATCCCATGGAGCAGTTAGGCTACAATAGCCGTCCTAAGGAATCAAAATGATACAAATGCAATTAGACTTATGTTGAATCATATTTGTCGATGATTTGCTGAAAGATGTCATAAAAGAAATGACAATTTTGCCCCAAATGTCCTTATGGTGATTTACTCATCTTGCCGGATTGCATGGATCACAACTCGCTACAACCACCAAGTGTATAGGATAAATCATTGAATACGAGGTGCATTTGGTTTTTAATTATTTGATTTTTTTGTTTTAATTTTGCATTTATTTGATTGATCTCGGTGCTTTTAACATCACCGAATTTACAATTTTGATCATTTATTTTGATTTTTTATCTAATGAGAGTCATTAATTTGTTTTTTTAGACCTTCCCACGGTGGGTTTTGAGTGTATTTAATGCTAGTTGCAGATCGCGGGTACGGTCTGCGGTTTAATTTTTCAAATTTTAGGAATTACGGGTCATACCTGTGGGCAAAAAACCCTAGTTCTAAAACTGCAGGTGTTAGCTGCGGTTCACTAAGACAAGGAGAACCTATACATTGAATTCTCATTTGAATTTTTTCATTCTTTTCTTGCAAGCACTAGCAACTTGAGAGCTCTGAGAGTGAGAGAACATTCCCTGACCCGAAATGCTACCACACTCTACCATAATTACACTTGTCTACCTCGATGATAGATCCTGATCAACCATCTACTAGCCGAGGTCGGGATATGGGTAAGGTAACTCAAAATCGAGACCTCGCACTCAATACCAGTAAAATGAACCACATTAAGTAATGCAGATAATGAACCTCACTAAACTGCTGGTAATGAACCCCACTAGTCTAGGTTAGCTTAGGTTTTTAATTTTTTGATTTAGTGGACTAGGAGGGTACTCGAAATGGGTGCCTCACCTAAACCGCAGTTGGTAGTTGTGGTTAGGATTAAAAAATCCCAATGATAAAAATTTACCGCATGCGAATCACAGGGTTGACCCACGGTTCGACAACTTTAGAAAATTTGACTAATTTTGCTATTTTTTTTAGATGTTTTTATTTTTTTTAGCATTGTTTTTAGCTTTGTTTAGCTAGATTTTGTCTTACATTATGCTTTTTATTTTAGAAATTGACTTTTAGAGCTCGAGAGCCTAACATTCTGAAGACTCTCTGCAAGGCTCTTTCTGATGACGACCGAGATTGGTTCTGAGCTATCAGGTTTGACTATGTCATGGATATGCCCACTATTAGGGTAGATCAAGCCTACTTGACTGCATTGGCCCAACACTAGAATGCATGGACCAACACATTTCACCCACCTACAGGTGAAATGACTGTTATCCTAGAGGACGTCTACAGGATCTTCAGGATCCCCATCGATGGCAAGGCCATTGTCTCCTCTACCTCTAGGGTAAAGGAGGTTATTTTTGATGCTATCTTCGGTGATCGAAGTGAGGATGCTCAAGAGGTGATTGACCATGGAGGGGTCCACATCGATGACTGGTATTGCAAGGATGTCTTCTCTACACGAGAAGCCCTCTTCATGCACCTGATAGTACATATTGTACTTCCAGACTCTTCATGCACCTGATAGCCCTGCATGGCCTGAGGAGGACGAGTGGCTTCGACGGGCTTGTCGAGACAGGTGGCTTATCGATCGAAATTTTGAGATTAGAGAGTATCAGTTCTACTCTCATGTCCTACGATAGTTTTGCATGGTGCAGGACATTCCAGAGATCCCTTACAAATATCGGTGCTTGGTCACGAAGACTGATCTACAATGGATCGTTCCTGAGCCTCTAGGAGATGCTCCTGATGACTACCAGGAGACTAGAGTTGAGACTGTTGGGACCAATCCTGAGTATGATGGATGGTGGTCCATGTTCAGATGGTACAAGCAAGGGCCTCTAGGTCGAGAGCCAGATCAGGTAGAGGTAGAGGTGGATCCCGACAGGCGTAGGGTGCGCTAGTGGACAGAGGGTGGCTGGGGTGCAGAGGTCATCGTCGAGGAGACTCCTAAGATTTACCTAGATGAGGAGGCTCCATAGGAGGGTGAGGTCCCTACCAACATCGTAGAGAGGCTACTCTTAGCTCAAGTGGTTGACTTATAGAGTCAGCTTGGATGATTCCATACATAGTAACTGGAGCGAGATACTACTATCGACACTCTGGAGGTGAAGGTAGCTGACAGGGATAGGCACCTGACTGAGGCATAATATTAGATACAAGATCTCACTATGTGGGCCACATATGTAGAGACCCAAGTTTAGAGACTACAAACTACACTAGAGTTAGCATAGGCACAACGAACTACAACAAAGGCAGAGAGGAATCTCCTTCGAACATCGAGGGGGCTATGCTACCTCCTCAGGTTACTATGTGGTCTCTGGCAGTACCAACGATAGCTTCAACAGGTGGTCAGGATCTGATGGTCAAGGTAGAGTGACTGCGCAGCATGGTCATGAGGACCAATAAGATGCATGCAGCCCAACTTGCTCGCATTGATCAACTAGTTGGCTACATTGAGATGCACGAGCTATAGGTTCTTGAGGATCCTTTCACTTTAGAGTCTCAACGGACCAGGTCTAGGACCTCCAAATAGTTTATGGTGAGCTCGAGTCATAGGACTCATAGGACTGAGAGGACACATAGGTCCTCTAGCACACATGGTGCAACATCATGTGCCAAGACTAGAGATGTAGGGCAGACTTCAGGAGCCATCGATTAGAGGACTAGCCTACTTCAGTTACCATTTTCTCATGTGATGGGTGCCTTAGGATTTGGAGGCAGGCAGGATCCATAGTAGGACCCACCACGGGTGTCAGAGAAGACAAGAAATCAGGCTCTAGAGCAAAGTGTTGAGGGAGGCAACGAGAGCTCCAGTATAGGGGGAGCAGACTAGATCTGGGCTCTACTAGATGCAGACTACATTTTTGATATGCCATATTTATTTTGGGTGTAAGGTCGAGGACCTACACACTTTGTAGCCTGTGGGAATTTTGATACACTCCCTATGTACTCTTTTGGACACATATATATATGACTTGATCATTTATGGCTCATTATGTGTATCGATATTTATTTTTGATTTTATGTTTATTTGATGCACATGGATGCAATGCTTATGTTGATGCTATGTTTATATGATGTGATGTATGGATGACATGCACTAGATAGCTATCTTATTTATGATGATGTTGATGAGATGCAGTGATCTAGATGATTAGATGTGCCATATATGATGTATGCATATGGATGCACTATTTATTTTTAACGCATATTTATTTTTGCTTTGTGGGCATGCATTTATTTTTATGAAGTTATGGTATGCTATGCAATGTATGGTAATGCATTATGTACATAATCGTAATCTAATGGGAATGAACTTGTATGCTTTAATCACTTAAAACATAAGGAATGAATGTAAACTGTGTATATCAATTTTAAAATACGACACCACAGAATGTATAACAATCATGCAAAATAATTGATAATTCTCATTACAAGAACTTAATCAATTAATCACCCATATATGAAATGCAGTAAAATGGATTGGTATAATGCTAATGAATGAATATGTCATTATGTATATTTTTCTTTTTTGCACTATATAGTCAGTGGCCGTCTAAACATCATTTCTGATATTCATGCGGTATCTATCCTATATGTTTGATTGTGCTTTGTAAAATGCATTCTGATAAATGGATGACTCTTTTACTTTTCTTTTTCTTGATATTTTCACTTTTTGTCTAGTGGTATTTGATATTTTGTTGCTATGAGAGAACTTTTTGAGGTTTTCCATGAGACTCAAACACCCTAGTAGACTTCTCCAAAAATTACATACTAACTGTACAAGGCTTTTATTGGACAAGGCTTTTGCCATGATAGACCCAACTATTCATTATCCCTGTGTGTGCATGTGAGTATTTTAAGATAGACCATAAGCATACCCCGTATGTCAATCGGGACTCTTTCAACCCATATGTGAGATAGGGTTCCTCATACGATCGTACCATCCTTGTTTCAGCTTTGATTAGACTTATACAACTAGACAAACCTAGGCACCTAGAGCTAGCTCATCTTGCAAATTGATCAGGGCTACCCCTCTAAAAGCATGCGGGACTCTTTCAACCCATTGGTGTGATTAGGGATCACCCAACAGAACTACTACTCCGGAAGCAGGCGAGACTCTTTCAACCCATTGCTGCGATCGAGGTTCACTCTATGGTTTTCGAGATGGTGAACAATCCAGGGATTCAAGTTCTCACCCCATTTTTTTTTTGATACTTGCTCATATGTAGTGATTCTTGTCACTATTTTTTTTTTTTACGTTTCATTTACGCTTTACTTTGAGCAAGGGATTTTTATAGTGCTTTTGATTCACTATATTACTTGGGATTTTGAACTTTGACTTGTAAACTTTGAACTTTGACCTTTGAGATTTGAAATTTTTCCACTTTTGAACTTGAAATTTAACTTTGTATCTATGTACGAGTAGGGGAAATTCTTGTCCTTTTTCCAAGGTTCACCACTCTAGACCGAACTATTTGCAAGATAAGCAGGTCGTGAAACCCATATCTCTAGATACCTAAGACCACTTTCGCAACTTTCATCATCTCTTGTCTTAGCAGGATTTTATATTGTTTTGCTTAGTGATGGGATCCTGATATGTTGAAGCACTATCCCAACTAATGACCTCGTCTATAAAAGCAAAGCAAGCTTTCTACAATATCTGAAGAACCCACTAGGTATGTTTGAGTGACTGGAAAACTTAATATACATACATATTTCTCCGCAATAGGTATCGTGTATGAATGCAATGAATTATGATAAATGCAAGGGTGCATGATTGAAACACAAACGTGCAATCGTTTGTAAGATTTTGATAGACACATTACACTCTACTATGGAATGCAACGGATGACAAATGCCTAAATGCAATATGATGAGGTGAATGCATGTATGAAAATGCAAACTGCAAAAGCAAATGTTTTTGGATTTTATGCTTTACCAATTTTTTTTGGAATTTTATATATTTTCAAATTTTTATGAATTTTGGAGCTTTCATATTTGACCAAACGATGAGTATATATGCCTTTGGAGCTTTTTGGGGTTGACCAAGTGATTTTTAGAAATCCTTGGAGCTTTTTGGATTGACCAAAGGGCTTACAGATGCCTTTGGAACCTTTTAGTTGACCAAACTCTCAGCAAGAGAGCTTGGAGTCCTTTTAGGATGACCGAGAAGCTATAGGAACTCTCGGAGCCTTTGGGTTGACCAAGCAATTTTTTAGAAATCCTTGGTGCCTTTTTGGGATGACCGAGTGGCTTTAAGTAACCCTCGGAGCCTTTGGGTTGACCAAGCAATTTTTAGAAATCCTTGGTGCCTTTTTGATTGACCAAAGGGCTTATAGATGCCTTTGGAGCTTTTTATGACATGACCAAATCACTCGAATGAGAGCTTGGAGCCTTTTGGGATGATCGAGTAGTTTGGAAAAACTCTCGGAGCCTTTGGGTTGACCAAGCAATTTTTTAGAAATCCTTGGTGCCTTTTTGATTGACCAAAGGGCTTACAGATGCCTTTGGAGCTTTTTTTGACATGACCAAATCACTCGAATGAGAGCTTGGAGCCTTTTGGGATGACCGAGTAGTTTGGAAAAACTCTTGAAGCCTTTGGGTTGACCAAGCAATTTTTAGAAATCCTTGGTGCCTTTTTGACTGACCAAAGGGCTTACAGATGCCTTTGGAGCCTTTTTCTACACTCTCTAAGCATAGAACGCCTTAAGATGGATGATGTTGAGAGGTTCAGGCTCTTCAACACCCCCTAGCGACGTCAGGCGATAGGTACCCAGACCAATATTTTTAGATATGATATAGGGTCCTAGCCAATTAGCCACAAATTTGTCTCGCATATCGGGCGACAAATTCGAGTTCTGTTGGTTTTCTTTCAGCACAAGATCCCCAACTTCAAAGTCTCTCTGGTGGACTTTGATATTGTAAGCTCGTTTTAATCACTCTTGATAGACGTGAAGATGCTCCAGGGCATTCACGTGATGTTCATCCAGTAGCGTCAATTGATCTAGTCGAGCTTGCTGCACGGTGTCATCATCGATGAACTCTTTCAATGCGACGCGCAGCATTGGAATTTCCAACTCTAAGGGCATAATGGCCTCAGTGCCATATACTAGTGAAAATGGAGTTGCCCCAGTGGGAGTCCAAATGCTAGTCCTATAAGCCCATAATGCAAGGGGCAGTTGTATATGCCAATCCTTGTGGTGTTCTTGCACTATCTTTTTCAATATGGCTACCATAGTCTTGTTTGAGGCCTCAGCTTGCCCATTTTCCTACGGATAATATGGAGTTGCAAAACTATGTTTGATGCGGTACTTAGATGTTAAAGCTCGCACATTTTTGTTCTTAAAAGAAGTTCCATTATCCAAAACTATTTTGGATGGTATCCCAAAATGACTTATGATATGCTCCATTATGAACTCTGCTATGCGAGCTCTAGTGGTCATTGTTAAGGGAATGGCTTCCACCCACTTTGTAAAATACTCAGTAGCCGTAATAATGAATGTATGTCAGCCTGATGATGGAGGAGAGATCTTGCCAATTAGATCAAACCCCCACTGAGCAAATGGCCAAGCCGCTTGGATGGGTTGTAGGGCCTATGATGGCAAGTGCGTAAGATTAGCATGATGTTGACATTTGATGCATTTCTTGACATACACATTGCAATCCTTCTCCATAGTGGGCCAATAATAACCCATTCAAAGGATGTGCTTGACGATGGCCATGCCGCTGAAATGGCCACCGCACGTACCGTCATGAGCCTCTAAAATTGCCCAAGATGACTCTTGGGGCTCAAGACAACGAAGGAGAACTCCATCGTAACTTTGATGGTACAAAATATCTCCTATCAAGACATATTTAGTCACTTTATGTTTAAATGTGCGTCTTGCGGCATGCGACAGTCCCTCCGGGGACAAAACCAAGTCTTAGGAAGTCTTGAATCTGTGACATCCAATTCTGATGAGCCTCAGCTTTGACTGCTAAGACAACTTGTACCCCTTGTGTATTTACCTTTGTAAATGCAGACTGGGAAACAACCTTGTGGTGAATGGTGGTGCCACTCCCTACAGGACTCTGGGAGGTTAAAGACCCCCAAGGTGCCTTCTTGAGAAAGTCTTCAGCTTTGCAAAACCAATCAGCTTTTGGCTCCACACTAATCATGTTGACTGATTCTTTGTTATCAAAGGCTGCACGCTCTATTGCAGGATGCGAGAGCATCTTGACATGGATGGTAGTGAAGTCGGCAGATAGATTCTGAGGGATTAAGGATCCCAAAGATGCCATGGTGTCTACAAACCTATTTGATGAATGAGGGATTGCCTCGATGTCGTACCATTCCAATTTAGCTAGATATGTGGCAACAAGATCTTTGTAGGCTTTCAGTACTAGACATCGACACTAAAATAGTCCCTTCACTTGGTTAATTATGAGCAGGGAATCACCAAAGATGTTTAGTCTCTTGATATTCATGGCGACGGTTGTATGGAGGCCCAAAAGTAGGGCTTCATATTCAACATTATTGTTGGTGCATGGGAAGTCTAGTTTGAATGACAATGGCATTGGAGCTCCTTGCAGCGTGAAAAACACTATCCCTATGCCAACTCCTTGCTCACATTTTGAACCATCAAAGAATAGAGTCATATCAGCATTGTTCTCTGGTTCTTTGGGTTCGGGAGCTTCGGATACTACAAACACTGCATCATCCGAAAGCTTGATTGTTAGAGGCCTACTGTTGGACAATGGCACCTCAGCTAACTGATCTGCTATGACCTGTCCCTTAATGGACTTCTGGCTTATGAATTCCAGATCGAATTCTATCAATAGCATGATCCACTTTGTAGTACGTGTATTATGATATGTCTTGCTCATCATATACTGCAAAGGATTTTGTTTTGATATCACATATGTCGTATGACTCAACATGTAGTGTCATAATTTCTTGGTAGCGAACACTACTGCTAAACATAGTTTTTCCACATATGCATATCCTAGCTCGTAACTCACCAAGGTTCGACTAATGTAATATATGGCTTGCTCTTTGCCTTGTACGTTCTTTTGGGCCAACATGGTCCCTAATGCAAAGTCTATTGCCGATATATATAGCAGAAAAGGCTCTTCTGGCCTTGGTGGAGCTAATACTGGCGGCATCGCCAGGTAATGCTTAATCTCAGTGAAAGCTGCTTGGCAGTCCTCATCCCAATTGAATGGGACCCCCTTGTGTAGCAATCGATTCATGGGTCGACATTTATCCGATAGTTGAGCGATAAATCACTTTATGGATGCTACTTTGCCCTGAAGGCTTCTTAGTTCCTTAATATTTGTGGGAGGACGCATCTCTAAAATAGCCTTGACCTTTGTTGGGTCGACTTCGATGCCTTGCTTTGAAATAATGAATCCTAAAAGCTTTCCTGAAGTTACGCCAAATACGCACTTCTTAGGATTCAATCTTACATTATGCTCGATAAGGCGATCGAAAACTTTCCTCAAGACCTCCGCATGCTCGAAACACAGTAATGACTTGGCTAGCAAATCATCAATGTAGTCCTCTAAGATCTTATGCATATAGTCATGAAAGATGTATGTCATAGCCCACTGATATGTGGCACCAACATTTTTAAGACCAAATGGCATAACTTTGTAGCAAAATGTTCCCCATGGCGTTATAAATGCGGTTTTGTGTTGGTCTTCGGGCTTAATCTGAATTTGATTGTAACCAAAAAAACCATCCATTAAGGAGAGCATTTCATGACCTACAGTAGCGTCTACTAGAGCATCGATATTGGGCAATGAAAATGAATCTTTGGGTGTTGCCTTGTTGAGATCTCTAAAATCCATACAAATATGGATCCTTCCATCTGGTTTTCCTACAGGCACCATATTGGATACCCATTCTGGATAGTCGATGGAAATGACAAATTCTACATCCAACAACTTTTGCAATTCATCTTTCACCATTAAGGCTACTATTGGATGCATCTTTCTGAGCTTCTGCTTGACAAGCTTCTTGGACGGGTCTAGCGAAAGGTTATGAGTAACCAATTTTGGGTCTAGACCAGGCATATCTTTGTATGTCCAAGCAAAAAGTTTAGGTCTCTCTTTCAATAGAGGGATGATGCTAGTGCACGCTCATCTGGAGTGAGACTCATTCCAAATTTAACCTTCATTGGATTGGTGGGGTCGTTACTAATATCCACTTCGAAGGTTTCCTCTACTGACATATGGGATCCCTCCTCAAGCTGATGAGGCGTAGGGATCAAATGGATGTCATCAACTGGATTTATATGTTCTTCATTGGAAGCATGTTCAACATGATAGACATCATAAGCATAACCTGGTCCAAAATGAAATGGTTGCAACATCTCTTCATTCGGGAAGAAGTCTTCAGGCTCTACTGGCGAATCAGCGTGATCCCAATCGATAGCATCCATGTTTAGATGCAATGGTTTGGATGGATCTACTGGATTGCAGAGTGGAATGGTCAAATCAATGGAGACCATGTTGATGGAATGGAATTGATCTCCAGGACCACATGGACTGAACTCTACATCATCTATGTAGCTTTCGTACCCAAGATCTGGCTCAGATGGTACGGGGACGAATGGGTCCTCCCTATGGGATGCTCGGACAACTGGATCCTCCCTGTGCACTAACTACAAAATGGGATCTCTCGGCTCAAGTAGCTCAACATAAGTAGGTGGATGGGAAAAGAGTCTTTGATATTCCTCTTCCAGATTTATTCTTTCCCTAAGGCGATGCTGGAGATTAATCTCTCGATGCAAACCTACAACTGTGATAGGTGGCGGACCTCGAGGTGGATTCCAATTACGTAGGTGATGAGGCCCTAAATAGGCCATCTCCAATGAATCCTCATCATCACTATACAAATACAATCCTTCACTTCCCCCCATATGCAAGGGGTGATCTACCAGATGTGGCCCCATGTATCTGATTCTACGGTCACTATCATCACTATCCGGATAAATCGGATAGAATGATCGTATATATGACACCGATACAAAAATTGGCTCTGCTTCCTCTTCAGAGCGATCAGTGTTAAGAGGCACTTCTTCTATAACATACTTCGACTCCGTAGACAATAGATGTAGCGGATATACAAGCCTCGGATCGGTCATCTCATCTTCATCGCTATGATTGCTATTATGAGCAGACCACTCTATCGTGTCCACAAATATTGGGAGATTAGCTGGATGAGGCCTTAAGTAGGCCTACTCTGTCTCATCTTCATAATCACTATCGACTATGAAATGCTCTTGTATCTCATCTAATTGCTCTCTAGGTAGTAAATGGCATAGAAATACCGAAACCATGAAGGCTCGTTCAATTTCCTCCTTAGATTGATCATTATTTGAGGACTCACCATCTGCATCATAGCTCGGTCCACTTATTTTGGAGGTGGACTCCTCTCCATATTCACTACAAAGATCTCTTGAATCGAGATCGCCTAGAATGGTGGGGTTGTGCCCCTGCATACCTGTATCATCGGTTGTGATATGGTTTTGATGACCCAGGTTGCCTCTAGGGTTCTGCTCCGAGAACTCTTCATGTTCAAGCTTCGGTATCTCAATGGTGATGACTGACACCATTGGGTTGTTACCCCAAAGACTAGACATGTTAGGATGATATGGATTAAAATCCACGTCATCCCCCAGACTCAGGTATAAATGATCCAATGATGCAACGAGTAAATCATCATGTCCCTGAATCTGCAATCCCAATCCGAACCTATCAGTTGCCAACTGATAACGTAGTTCAAGAGGGGTTCTTCGTCCTTGTTCAAAAATACCAAGGTCGTATCCATGCCAATGATAGAGCTCAAAAATGTGCATGGCGTACTTTGGGTTGGACAAGTACCGAACGTTCACCGTGAACTGTTCCTCATCATCCACCTCCATGGGTGCTCATGTTGGAACTTGATCCAACCCAACATAGATGAAGTTTGTTTGGTTGGGTGGCTCACCCAATGGTACTATGGATCCAACTGGATATCGATGGGCCTTCGATCGGCCCATGTCTCGTGCAGTCTCTAAAATAGGACCAAAGGTCACATTTTGCACAAGATACTCACCTAGACCTATACTGGCTAGGTGAACAGTCACCCACGGTGCGGATGACCCTATTGATGATGCAGGAGAAGCAGGCTGAGGTGCCTCCTCGACTTGATCTTGGGCTTCCTCCACCTCCATGGGAGTGGCAGCCTCAGTGGTGACTGGTTCGGGCACGTTCTTTGCTTCTTTCCTGCCCAATTTTACCTTTAATTTCTCGTCATCTCGATGCATTGCTGATGCACTCGATCTCAGAGAAGTTGTAGTGGTATGTTCAGATCTGTTTGATACAGATATCGATGGTTGAACATGCACCACCTATTTACCTCTTGGAACCCTTATCGACGATGTGGGTCGTATGTCCAAGTGCGTTGATGGGAGTACGAAGCCCCCTGGAAAATCTGCTAAGTTCACGAACTTGAATGGTTCTTCATCTGATGAAACCATGTGAACTTGTCCCTCATGTATATACTTGACACACTGATGCAATATCGAGGGAACACAATGCATTTCATGAATCCAAGGCCTCCCTAGTAGGATGTTATACTACAAAGCGCCCTCTATCATGTGACACATTACGGGAATGGTCTTCAGTCCCACCTGAATAGGTAGGACAATCATGCCAACCATAGAGCATAGTGCATCGTTAAACGCTCTCAATGTAAAGGTGGTTGGTACGATGAGTGATTTAGGCAATTTCAAATGGTACAGTGCCTTAGTCATGATTATATTGATCGACGAACCAGTGTCAATCAAGACCCTTTTGAATGACACATGGTTAACACATGCAATGATATGTAGTGGCGGGTCAGCCATGCTTGCAGAAACCATTTTCACTTCATGATCATAGAATTGGATCATTGGTTCTTGGCACTATTGTACGTGCCCCACAAAGTTTATGAATGCTTGTGCATCCTAGGACTGTACCTCAATGGACCTCAGAATGTCCATAAGAGTCTCCCTGTGCCTAGGGGACTACTGTATAAGCTCATATATCGACAACTTCATAGGAGTCATCTACAGGTTTTGAACCAACCTGCTCCTAATGGTCACCACCGGTCTCGTTGGTGGGCCTAGAATATTTTGTGCCTGTCGCTGCTGGGGCATGGCCTGTATTTGAATGGGAGCATGAGGTTGATTCGGTTGTTCGTACCTCCCATGTCTGGTAACAACATTGACCATGCCGATGAACCCCTGGGTAGGTGGTTCGACTCGCACTTGATTGACGTGGCCAGTGTGGTTATGGGGCGCCTCATGGTTTGGTAATGAATTTTTAAAAATCCCCATGTTTTGGTTGTCCGATGCCTAGGGATTGCCTGGTACCACAAGCTCTCCCTTTTCTATCATATTTTGCACAATATGTTTGAAAGACCAACATACCTCGATGTCATGGCCTTTCACTCTATGAAATATGTAAAATAGATCTTCCTGATAGTCTTTGGGCTTGGGCTGATTAGGATCAACCATCTTGACTTCGGGTAATCTTATTGCCTTGGCCTCGTAGAGCTGACAAAAAATTGATGTCAATGATTCCATCAATGGCGTAAATATGCGAGGTGGGCGTTGCTCTTTGTTCTTGCCCTTGTAGTTATTCTTGCATTGGTCGTATTGCGCAGGAGGAGGATGGGCTTGATAATTCTATTTCTTTTGCCCCTTATCCTCATTTTGGAGATTTAGTACCACCTGATTCACATGGGCCTGCTTGCCCTGTTGCTTTGAGGTACTCTTCTTATATCCCTCTTTCCTGGTTTTGAGCTTCAAGTTGCCTTCCTGCACCTTGATGTCCTCAATTACCTTGGCTTGCACCAAAGCTTCTTCGAATGTAGCATACTGCTGTAGCTGCAATAGTAGCGAGATGTGCTTGGCACAACTCTTTGTAAACATTCGGGTTAATTCTATGGTAGGAATCGAGAATGACAACTTTACCATTAATCTCCTCCATCTCTTCTCGTACTGTTCTATTGGCTCGTCATCGCATTGAGCTAGCACAGCCAAATCGAAAAGGTTGGCCTATTTCTTGATGCCAAAGGAATAGCATTCAAGAAAGGCATCAGCTAATTGCTCAAAATTTGTTATGCTATGTTTCTTTAGCTGATTGAACCACTCTCGGGCTGGACCAGAGAGTGTCATGACAAACGTATGCAATAACAGTGCATCATTGTTCTCTATCTAGAAGCAAGCATCCAGAAAGCTCGTGACATGTTCTTGCACCTCTTCATCACCCTTGAATTTGTCCAACCTGGGCATCTCAAAATGCTCAGGGTATGGGGGCGTAGGCACCGAGGGATCTAAAGGTTCATTGTGAATTTTCCTCAGTGTCAACTTTTGGACAGCCGTGCCTTGTTTCTCAATTGCTTTGACCTTCTCGACCAAAGCTTTGTAAGCCTCAGAAGAGAGAAAGTCCTCCTCCCTAAGTCAGCATGGAGGTGGTCTGGGAGGTACAATCTTCTTCTATCGAGGTGGAGGGTATTGCTCTTCCTCCTCCTCAGCTCGAGAACTCTTAGGATATTCTTGGTTGTATCTGTTCCCCTCTTGTTCCTCATAATGTTGCTACCTCTGATTGTCGATCGAAGGTGGTCACTCTCTCTGATGGGTAGTGATATGAGTGTGAATGCTTACGCGCTCATGGTGCATGTCGGCTTGCGAAAGAGCCTTCCTATGCACCTACTCTCTATGCTCATCCTGAGAATATAGGCCGGCCCTAGCCAACCTATCTTCCTACTCTACATGCTCCTTCTGGATGAGGATGCGCTCCTCATGCAAGCGCTGCTCATACAACCTCTATCTAGTAAGCCTCAATGCCTGAAGATCTTCATCTTCAATGCACTGCCTCTCTAGGTGAGCATCCTCCAATTGATCTTGGAGGAGTTGGCATTTCTGTTCAGAGGCCAGTCGATATGATCTTTCGACCTGGTCAGCCGTAGGAGGCCTTTGGTATGCTTGCTCTGTACGAGCGACCTTGTGGGTTCTGTACCCATCGAACTGATGTGTTGTGCCTTTGCCTCTATCTATGAAGATGACATCGACATCATGTTGTGTCCTGTGCTATGTGCCACCATGCATGGATGGTGGACGTGAGACATGAGGGCACTTAGAAGCCTCTCCATGCTCTCTAGTAGTTCTAATGGTGCTCCCGCTATGCTCACTTGGAGCATGAGTGGGCGGAGCCGAAGGCTTGCAGCCTAGCTGCTCTAACACACTACCTAGACCATCTAGCTGTCTAGACCTCCACCTCTCATGGGGTGGTGTTCCATTAGCTCCCACCTTCGATATATCGATGGTGATCTTGCATGCTATAGTACGTGTGGGAGTATGGGTAGACTTGCGCTCAATAGGGAGCCCATCTACTTGCCCTTGAATGGGTGGATCTCTATTCCTTCTATACTCAGAAGGTGGGGGTATAGTACACCCTATAGACTTAGTGCGAATGGGTACCAATCTGGTCCCCTGCATGACATACTCTTCGATCGATCCCATGGATGCACGTGCAATGCGGTCTCGATAATGGCTTTCGAGTGGAGCACCCTCAAGCTGAGAAGCTCCATGCTCTAATCTACGTCTAGCAGAATGCACTGATGCTAGTCTATCAGGGGTACGCTCAATGGGATCCCCTCATGTCGAGTTGTCTCCTCTAATGCTCATCGAACGACGTTCGGTTTGCTCATGTGGTTGAGGACTAGACACGTGTATTTGTGAATCGGTTGGGGCTTGGTCATTGGCTTCAGGCTTGCGCCTTTGCCGACCACCCCGTGTATCCACCATAGTGTACCTAACGTCTAGATGTATCTTTTATTATCAAACAAGGTATACAATGATGCTTATCTTATTTTTAAATTTTAAAATGAGCCCTAAACTATTTGATGTTGTTTCAAAATGTGTTGTATCAGTATGAGAAACTCTCGCATGTTTTGCAAAATCGTTGGATTTTATTCTCAGTTTAATTGGCTTTCACCTATACACTCGCAGCTCGATAACTTGGCGATGAACTCCAAGTCACGTAATCCAACCTATAATGTGTGGTAATGAAGCCCACACACGGTCAGGGAGCATAGGTCCTCCCAGATCCTCACCCATTTTCCCCTAGTCAGCGTTATACCTTTCGAAGAAAGTACATGCAAATTTTCTAGGGTACGAAAGGTTCTCGGATCCGGTATGGTCTAGTAACAAAGGGTACGTAGGATTTGGGCCAATGGATGGAAATGATGCCCACCATCGTTGAACCCTACTAGTGGTTGGATATGAGGCCCAACTCACTAGCGTTTAGTTGCATGTGGTGTGTGTGGTTCCTTTTACTTTGCATAAAGACAAATGCATAAAAGAGCATTCATATGATCATTCCTACATGATATGCATAAAAAGAAAAGGAACATTTCAAATTCAGAAAGGTATGCATGCTATGTCCTACATGATGTTATGACAATGCGATTACGATGACATGGCCTCTAATTGGGCCTCAAGCATGCAAACGACCACTCAATTTTTATCAAGGTCACTGTATTCTAGGGCGGACTACAATCAGAGGTCCGTTGTTCCTAGCAGCGCCTTTCTAATGGAAGGAATGCGAAAGCAAACTAGGACTATTCATTCACCCTTTTTCTTTAGTGTACCTAATTTGCAATCGATTTAACGCTTACTATAAAAACATAGAGAAGAAAATACAGAACAGAGAATAAAAATAGAGCCTACCTCAGCTCCTGATCTGATGCCAAGTGGTTTCTCTGTTGTCTATTGCTTCTGTTGTAAACCGTAGCTCTAGTCTACGGGCTGCAGTGTGAACCATGGGTGAAAGCCACGGGCCAACAAATAACCATAGTTGTTAGCTGCGGTTAGCACCTGAGATAAGAAAAATTCAAGAATGTCAACACTCAGGGGCTACAAATGCGGAGTTCCACCATGATCACCTTCTGACATAACCAAAAAGCATGCACCTATCTACTGTATTAGTCTATAGTCATCATAAAAGCGTAAAAGCTTGACACATTGCATAAATTCAACAAAATGATATTTCTTGTATTGATTATGAATGAATCTCTATTACAAATATGCCCCTCTTAGGGTCACTTGAATGATGATACAGTCTATACAATTGCCAATGCCCTCAATAGGGTAGGCACATTAATATTGCCCTTTGACTAGTCACAAACTGCCTTGGGGTGGAGTTGACCCCCTTCTTCATGATGTGGAAGGATTATGATATAGACTCCTCTTGTACCTATCTTCCTACGATCAAGAAACAACAACACACGATCAAAAATATAGATAGCCTCTCATGATGAGGCCCTTTAAGGAAACATACATGATAATGCCATTAAACTAATGATCAAGAAAACATAAAGAAAAACCTTTAAACTATGCTAATTGAATCAAGATTTGTAATATAGCATAAAGGAGATCATTAGACAAATAATGCATGGATCAGATAACAAAATAGAAGCATAAAGGTGCATAAAAGATCCACAAATGTCCTAATTAATGCAAAGCATAAACTATCTATTCTAAGCTAATTCCCACGGTCAGAATTCTTCTAAACTACAATTAAACCTAAGAAATGATTAATCTAACCTATTTAACCGGACATAAATGAAAAGAGTAAGGTGATCTATCACCTGTTGCAAACCGCAGCTCTGGTGAGCGGTCTGCACTGTGAACCATGGCTGACAGCCATGGTTTGACCTTTGATAGATTTACCCTCAAAATCAGGGGTAGTGGGTTTGATCTCCTTGTCCAAATTGATGTTCAAGGGTCACCTTCATTGTCCTCAGACTGATTTGGTGGTCAATTCGATGTGAAGGGCCTTCGTTTGCCCGGATTTGTGCTTCTTGACTCTCCTAAGCACCTAGGGCATCCATAATGCAATTCATCATGAATGTTGGCAAAAGGGTCAGGGATTAAGTGCAATAGCTCTATCTCTTAGTATACTCAGTTTGAGTGTACAATTCACTAGGGCTTCATTGCTCAAATATCCAATGCTTGCTTCTCTTATTCTCCCCATTTGGAGGGGGTATTTATAGCATGCCCCTAGGGCTAGGGGTGGCTTCATGGAGAAGCCAAGACCAAGAAGGGTGGTTAGGATAGTTGGGATGGAAGCCTCTGGAATCTTCCATCCTTCAACTGCCTTCTTCTAGATCTTTTGGTCGTTCCAACCAATTTGGCTCGGATGGAAGGCCTAACTGAACTTCAGTTAAGACCGTAGGTCACAGTTGCGGTCCAGACTATAGACCGTAGGTGTCAACCATGGTTTAGACTGGAGACCGTAGGTCTGGGCTACGGTTCAGACTGATTAGGCCAAAATGCCTAAATTGAGTGGTTAGAACCACTGCTCTATCTTGGAGTCTATCCAAGATCCTCCATATGGTCTTGTAGCATGTCCATATGAGTAGTCACCCTCGACATGACGCGTTTTAGGTGTCTACACATATTTTTCTCCTCTTGGTAACACTCATCTTCTTATATATGCTTGGTAATGCACTGCTTCTCTTGTACACTCGATAACAACTTCAATTCTTTACCTCCAACGCTTCTACTTTTAGTTCCTCAATAATCAACGTATTTTTTCCAATGTATATTCAATGAAGTAAAAAAAAAGACTATTTGAATTCCTTCTAATGGTGTTTTGCTTTCTTCCAATTATTCACTCCAAACGATCCATGGTTTTGATGCTCAAAAATTCTTAGTAATGATGGTTGCCCTCTACTTTGGTGGCTTCTCAATTTCTGGTGCTCAAGCACTACTCAACGACATCTTAACTTCTTTTGAATAACGTTACCTCCTATGGTGCTTAAAATATCTTTCCAATGATATTCTATATTCCTCTTTTGTGTTGCTTCCTCCATCCAATGCGGTGGCTCTTCTTCACTACGGTGGCTCCTCCTTCAATATGATGGTTCTACCACTCCTTTGGTATGATGTCTTTGGAAACTCTACCTTGTTCTTGTGCACTATTTGGTATCTTTCTTTTATTCAATAAGACTTAAAAATTAACTTCCTTGGATTATAAGAATAACATATATATGATAATTTTCCTTCTCCTTATTACTCCCTTTCAAGCAATCTTCATCTTTACTTTTGTTGTTGTATTTTGTAGATTTTAGGATGATAATGATGCCTCCTTCCTTGGCTTGGAGACACTCAGCTTAAACTATATTTTGCTGACTTTAATAAATCTAATATGGTGCTTTCAAAAAATTTATAATAAATTATTTTGAATGCTTAAATAATGAAATTTTATAGCACCAATAATACAAACCTATTTGTCCTCCTTTTTGAAGCTAGTGTCCTTGGTGATTTGATTCACCTTTCGCTATATTGAATTTATGATTGCAACTTCGCTACCTTTTACTTTGTTGCTAAAAAATAAACTTCTATCCTCTTCGAAGTATGCTATTCGAATCTTCTCTTTCTCCTTACCAGACAACTATTATAGAATGCTAAATTTTTCAACCTTTCTTCCTCTTCAAATGCTATTTGAAATCAATATTTTTATCTTCAACTTCTCTAATTTTTGCAGCTCCAAATGCTACCTTCTTATTGTCCAAAATCTTTGCAATTTTTAGCTTCAATTGCTGCAAAATATTCCTTCACTTTTGATGTCCAAAGCTCTCTCAAATATGCACTAAAATTATTCAAATCATAGCTCTACTATCTCCCTTTAATGTTGCTTAATTTTACAATCAAATTCTCTTAAATTGCTACTCCAAAAATCTATTTTCTTCTCCTATATCTTACTGTTAAAAAATAGTCTCTAACTCCTCCAATCCACTACCTTAGTTTGTTTTCAATCCTTCCTTCAATTGGCTATTCAAGGACACTTTAAAATATGCCCAAATATTCTTCAATTTGTAGCTCTATGTCACCTTCATTTTTTTATCTTGTGATCCTTCAAATTCTATCACGAAAATAAGCAATCTTCTCCTCTACAAATCAACCTTCAAATTCTTAATGGCTATCTTCAAATTTCTCAAGTCGGTGGCCTCTTATCTTCTTTATCTTTCTTAGCTCTCACTGAGTTCTATCTTCAAATATGACCTCTTTTGCTGGCCTCTTCCTCAAGAATCTTAATGTCTTGAGGTCTTCAAAAATCCTTTTCAAAATTTGGTAAAATTTTGCCAAATCCTTCTTCCTTTTGGGCTTGGTTTCCAAAGGTGATAATTGTCCCAAATTATTCTTTTAGGAGTTTATTTTTCTTGCAACATTCTACATCAAGCTTTCTTCAAATCTCCTCCAATGTCCACTTCTTCAACTTCTTCAATAGGACTTCTCTAACCTTATTATGTCTCCTTCCAAGTTTACTTGAGACCTCTTCTCTTGGGTCTTCAAATTCTCAATCTTCTTTCTCAAATTTGCAATGGGGACCTCTTCTCTCGGGTCTCCTCTTTCTCAATATTCAACAGGATTTTTTTGGCTTCTTTCTCATTCCTTCTATCTTCATTATGGAGTCTTCAATATTCTATGTGGACCTCTTTCTCGGGTCTCCTCAATCTACAATATTTAATATTCTATGGGTACCTATTTCTTAGGTCTCCTCAATATTCAATCTTCAATACTTGGGACCTCTTTCTTGGACCTCCTTAATCTTAAAGATCTACTATTTTGTTGCAGTTCAAAAACTAATCCCTGCGCGAGGAAAGCACATATATTTTCATGCAATCAAAAATGAAATTCTTCTTTATCCATTGGAGGAATCTTCTCAACTTCTGAGAACTAATTTTCTATAATAAAAATTAGACAACAACAATCATATACATCCAAATCTCTAGATCTCTAAAATTATTAAACTTCACTAGTTATCCTTCAATCTAGTGGAAAAGCAATCTTTGTTGAGTCCTAGTCTTCACAAGTTTTCTTGCAACCCTCTAGAAAGAATCTATCCAAAAAGTAATATTTAAAATTCTAAAAATGAAATCTCCCTATATCCTCTCAATATCTCTTGTGGCTCTCCCTATCTCCTATCAATCTCCCTTGTGGCTCTGATACCATTGTTAGATTTTGATACTAAATGCTTAATGTAAAATAACCACAAGATCTAAAATAAGAATGCTATATCAAATATAATATAATGGTGATATTTTAAATATATAAAACTCTTGAATAAATTCTGCAATAGTTGATAGTAGCTCGACCCCACCGCAAAGCCCTATGGATAGGAGGGGGTAGGGCTAGCCATTAACAAATGCTCACAAAAATAGTGTTTTGATATAGAATGGAGATCTCAAATACTCCATACTTCATACATGTTCAATCTACATTGTGTCTCTTCATTATACTAGTTCACGCTCACATATATACCTATATATAGAATGGAATGTGACTATTCATATGGAGTATTCTTGGCCTTAACTCTTCTTGAGACTCTTCACTTTCCTATTCTATGGACTCATGTATACATGGACTGTTATGCACATTTACATCATTAAATACTTTGCACACTCTAATAATACTTGTGCATTTGTTACATTGCATAAAGTAAATACTCACACTCTAATTTAAGACACATTCTTAATCTAAAGATGTATCCAAGGTGGTACATTAGCATGTACCAAATAATATAATATATTCCAACAAATAGACGCTAAGCAATAGCCTCTTAGCATGATCAATTGATAAGTGCTTAGGCAATTATGACATTGTATTTTTAGGTAAACCATGTCGTGGGACAATTTATGTCCATAAGACATTTTGCTTTATCCTAAGTGGTGGCTCTTCTAGCCTGATTAATTCACAAGCACTTAGATAAGTTATGACTTTATAGATAGTTAATACATTTTTATTTTTTTGATAGTCTATGTTTGTATATAATTTAATGCTAGGGATAATCAATATTCACATAATACAATGATTTTGGATAGTCTATGTTCATATATAATATAATGTTAGGGACAACCAATATCCACATGATACAATGATTTTGGATAATCTATTTCCATATATAATACAATAATTTTTTACAATATATGTCCATATATGATACAATGCTAAGGATAATAAATGTCCAAATGATACAATAATTTTTGATAATCTATGTTCATATATAATACAATGATTTTGGATAGTCTATATTCGTATATAATACAATGCTAAGGATAGTCAATGTTCAAATTTAATTGTTCTTTTGGATAGTCTATGTCCATATTGTTGAGTTGGATAGTTTATGTCCACATTGCTAATGTTGGACAATTTCTGTCCTTTTTGCTAATGTTGGAAAGTTTGTCCTTTTTACTGATGTTGGACAATTTATGTTCGTATTGTGAGTTGGAAAATTTATGTCTGTATTGTTGAGTTTGACAATTTATGTCCATTATTGTCGAGTTTGACAATTTATGTCCATTATTGTTGATGTTGGACAATTTATTTCATTTTTGCTTATGCTGGACATTTTATGTCCTTGTTGCTGAGTTGGACAGTTTATGTTCGTATTATTGAGTTGGATAGTTTATGTTTGTAATTGCTAATGTTTAATGTCCCTGGTTGTGAGACTTATTGAGATAATGTTTATGAGTAATAGCTTTATGGGAGACCTTGCCATTAGTGATATCAATGTTGCAATATATTTGTCATTTAGCATGTTTGCAAAATTGGAGATGCTATGTCAATCCTTAAGAAACTGGAACTATCTTGTCCATATGCTTATGAATCAACATAGTAGATGAGATGAATTTATCTAAGATGTCTTGGTTTGATATCTTTATTAGATCCTATAAAGAAATAATATGTGCATAATCCATCACCTACAAGGTGCTAATAAGAGGCCTCAAATGAAAGGAGTTAGGATAAGTGATGATATATAAAGTGTTATAGCTATCCGTCCATATGACAAAAATGAATTAACATCATTTGAAAAGTAAATGATATATTTTAGACTAATAAGATTTATTAGTCCTTTTAGGAATCATGTGTGAGAAGTGATAGCATGCACATTTATTACTTTTGAATACTATAGACTAATGTTGATTGATGATAGGCGTATGTGTCCCATATGCTAGTCAATGGTTAAAAAGAGTTATAGTTCTCTTTTGTGTTAATGCATACATGAACTAATTCATAGAGCAAACAACTAATGCAAGTATGCAAACATGGAAATCAATATGTATTACTTCATATTGATGACTATCTCTATGATTTTCAACCATGGTAGCTCTTTTTTGTTAGCTTTTGAAGCTATAAATTTAAAGGAAATCGAAAATGGAAACTTGTTACAATATATGGATCTCTCTCACTAGTGCATGCTATGGTTGCATGCTTCCCTTATTGTTCACTCTATAAATCAAGGAATATATAATATAAGTTCCTTAGGCTATACTCTACCTATTCCTATGACTCGTGCACATGTGAACTACATGCACATTTACATCATTGCATATTCTAATACTTGTGCATTTATTACTTCTTCCCCAAGTATTCACTTAACATAAGATAAACTCCTAATCTAATAATGTACCAAAGGTGGTACATTGACATGTACCAAATAATATAATATACTCTAACACCCCCTATATTACATTATTTTGGTTATTGAAGACTTTAGTCTTCAATATGGATCTTTGTATTTGTCTTCATTCTTCAAGTGACATTGGATTTGATCTTCTACTTAAGCTTGATATTTTTTCTTGACTCTATATTCAGAATTTGGTCCTGAAACCGTATTCCTTCTGATTTTTTTGTCGAAGATGTTCATACCTTTCATGTGTCCATATTTGTATCTTGAGGAGTATACTTGAGAAAAATTACTAGTGAAGTTTCTGGTCATGGTATATATCCAATCAAAGAAATGATTTTCTTTGTACCAATAATATTTTTAAGAATGATTGGTTCCTCCAAAAATTTTATAGCTATGGAGATTCCAACATCTCTCTACCTTGTACCCATATCTGTTACAATGACTACACCTATTTTCTGTAGCCAAATCCCTTTGACCATTCTGTCCTTCATAGCAACTATTCCTGTCAATCTCTGTTACTGATTTGATGTCACTATGTTCTGCTACAAATTCAATCCTTTGCTTATTGCTACTGATATGAATTGTATATGCAAAACCTTTATACTTTGATAATATTTTTGATGCTATTGGTTATTTCATTTCTTGTTCATGTTTTCTTGATATTGTATCCTCATATCTTATCAACTTTGAACAAAAACCATTAGTATGACCAATACAATCATTGAAATGATCTTTGTCAACATCAATATGTTCCTGTGCATCACTGTATCTAGATCACTTATAATTCACATAGCATCTATTTTTGTAACATGATCTTCTACCTTAGTCAAGAATTCTAAATCACTAGTGTCAATGCTTTCATTGCAATATTCCCTTTTATTTTGACAAGAATCATGATTTGCATATTTATTCATTTGAAGAAGATCACTAGTATCATAGAATGCATCAATCATCAATGGTTTTGATTCTATGGTATTGCAACATGAATCTACCATCATAGGTCTTAAATCATTTGTATCACTAGAAGCATCTTTCATCTCTATTTTGTTCTTTACCTTTTTATTGTTCTCTATCTTAGAAACATTAAGAGTGACAATTCCTTTGTAGATTATTCTCCATAGATTGATAGGTATAGTAACAAAATCTTCATAGCAATCATCAACATTATTAAGAATACTTTGCATGTATTTTTAAAGTATAGAATAATCCTCTTTTTTTGATTCACTAGTAATATCAACAAGTCCATTGTTCAAAGTATTTGCTTTAGCAATATACTTGTTCTTCAAGTCTTCTATCATGTCCTCTTGTCTTCTATTCTTATCCTTAAGGATTTCATGAGAAAGGAATACCATATACATCAATTGTCCTATATCACTAGGTAATGTAAAATCTCTTTTAGAATCTTCATATACCTCTTGAAGCTTTGCATTTAGATAACCACTAAGTGTTAAGAAATTTTCATTTTTGATGTCCTTTAACATTGATTGTAAGACACTCTTTGATGAATCCTTTTTAGTGTCTTCTATCAGATGTTGTGTATGACATTTTAATATTTCCAATATTTATGAAATTTTTTGAATGTCTAATTGTTCTCCTTGGATTCGTGGATGTATACTTATTCTTATTGAAAGACTAAGTCTTCTCCAATGTAAATTAGTTTTTCTTGTAGACATAGGTTTTCTTCTTCAAATAATTCTTTTCTTCTTCAAATAATTCTGACAACTCATGAAGTTATAGATTTTGAGGTTCTAGTTTTAGACTACTGGGTTTATTTTTCATTTGCTTTTTCTTTGCCATATTTCTTTGATGTAGACTTCCTAATGAATCCCTAATTAAGATATTTAGAGTTTTGTAAAGAACTTGGATCTACCAAATTATTTTGGGTGCAATATGATTTGATAATATGTTTAGCTTTCTTAGTTTCCTTAAGTTGAATTCCTTTTATCTCCCTAATGTTTAACTTTAAATTTTCATCTTATTTCTCCTATTAATGAATAAATAGAAAGCTAAAGATAAGTTATGATGATGCACCTTCAAGTTTTGATCAGGTTTTATATTTCAAAACCTTTAAGTTGGATACTCTATGTCTCTTTGTTTTGTGTGTGAGACTAATATCAATAATTTTTCAACTCTCTAGCAATTCTCAGTTTTGCTTCCTTTAATTGTATAAGAAACTAGAGTAAGCGATAGTTCAATTTTATAAATTCTAATATTCTATATTTTGATGTAGTATTACTTATGTCTCCCTAATTTAAAACTTTAGAAAATGATAATATTTGCAAAAACAATACTTTAATTCTTCAATGTAGAAACCCTTATATCTCCTAATTGATTATTTGCAAATATTATAATAGTCGAGTCTAATAATATCCTTGTTGTAAATTACAAACTTTAGCATAGGGTAGATAAACTCAAATTTCCTCTTTAATATTTCACTTTTCCACCTTATAACTCCTACTTTAAGTATTTGCAAAAGATATACCTTGAAATAATTTTTACTCGTTTATATTTCTTGCTTTAATAACTTTATATCTCCCCTATTCTTTTAATCACCCTTAAAAAAACTTTGTAATAGAATTTACCTCCTACGTGTAAGACTTGGACTCTATCCGACGGTCTTCTTTGCTACAAATGTTTTTGCCAACGTGAGACCAGTGCTTGCGTGGTGTTTTACCTTAATTTTTCTATCAATTGTTGGCTGTTAACAGGATATCTTGACGTTCAATATTTGTCCTCCTCCTTCAAAAACATGAACCACCAAGTTGCTTCCTCCTGAAGATGTGCTTCCTCTTGAATATGTGCTTGTCATGTATCTACCATATGCGAATTATAGCAACAACTCCTTAGAGTGCAAAGTTTTGATAACCGTTAGTTTTCCTAGATCTACTGTCTAGTAAAAATCATAAAAATAATAGCTCCTCTAACTAAAGTCTAATGAACATGCTTCCAATTTGACTGTTGTAATATGATTTATTTTTATCCTTTAAGCATTGTTGTAGATTGTAGTATGCTATGTAGTTTCTTAAAATGGTTGACTCGATTTGACCTCCACTGCAACTATTTCTTCTAACGACGGTTTAATGTTGGTCAAAATTCCTTCAGCTTGTTGTGTGCATGGTCTTCAATGGTGCCTCCTTCTCGTAGTTGCTTATACACATGGACAGTTATTGATAAAACTAATGCTTGGTGGTTGCTTCATTTTTGCTTTCAATGTGTGCTTTCATACAATCAGTGCTTGACTCCCAATGATATTCAATACGCGATCAAAATGCTCTTCCCTTATGTGGTTCTCCTTGGAGCAGTCTAACATCCAGAAGAGACCTAGGTTCAAACCTTGGTGGTGTCTGTTAGCAAAGGAAGTAGTTTGATCTAAATTCTTTGAGTGCGCACTCAATCCACGATGATGGTACATACCTCGAACGACCGACGATCACCATCTCACGCGAGGTTAATGTTAACGAGATGTCGTAGGGGTTATAGGGAGCAACCCAAGATTCGAACCCTACTTGATAGTATAAAATAACTATGAATGTAATAAATTCCCTTGTGCTAACACATCCTTTAACGATTCTTCCACTGTGCTTATTACCCTCAATTACTATGAATGAAGAGAGCTCCTTTCAACCAATGATATTGTTCCTTAATTAATGTTATTTCATGTGATCTCCAATAGATAACATCCTACCTTGTGCCATTTGCATGGGTTGGCTACTATAACGCTTAAGAATAGATAGTAACACCTATTTTATGCACTCGCCAAGTAGATATGCATCTTGTGGAAGCACCAAAAATTTATACTTTGAATATTGTGCAATCAAGAAATCCTTTGAATGTCTTCTTCAACTTGGGTAATGGTTGTGCACTATTATAACAACTCAAAGATGACTATTTATGCTCAATGAAGGTTTTGATATTGCTTGCTATTAGCAAACCTCTTCCAAGTGAATGGCGATGTCTTACTATGCGTTCTCCAACATCAACATTTTTTCCAAAATGCTATCCATTTCATCTTTCTTCTCTGCACACTCATGCAACGACTATGTGGGCTCTAACTCAACAATGTTTCTACCTTAATCATGTCTCATAATGGCTATAATGTGTGTGTTCTTCTATACCTCTCAAGTTAGTGTTGATCCATATGATCAATTCCCCAATGCTCCAACCTTTCTCACTATGCTCTCGATATGCATAATATCCTAACTATTCTCAAGCTATGATAGTATCCCAACAAAACCTTTGGTAGTTGTCTTGTTGCAGTCTGTTGTATTCTTAAGGCTGCTATGGTTAGATCTAATTAATCAGTTGAATAACAAGTGTTGGTGGTTACTTTTGAAGCTCTTTATGATCAATATTGTGGCACACAATATCCTTCATTGAAACTCTACTATGAATACCCCCCTACGCTTCAATATTCACCTAAGATGGTGATTGCTTCTCTCTGTTTTTCAAGTCAAGATTTTAGCTCTATAGACTGATGTGTCTTCTCTTCTCGTTGATGGAGTAAACTTGCTGGATTGAGAAGTATAAAGTAATATTTTACTTTCTCCCATTTTTTATGACTTATTCTCTAGGTAATGTATGATTGTTATGCAGTTTTGAATCTTGTAGAAACTAAACTATCTTCTACACTACCTTGAAGACCTTCAATTTGAAATTTATGCAACTTCTAAAACCTCAAAATTTATGCTCAATAAAATTGATAAAGAACCAAATATAAAAGTTCAACTAATGAAAATTTTACATCTTTAGTTTCATACTTTTTGAACTTTGTTTGATGACATATTTATTGGTGATTTGGATCACCTTAAACTGTTGCCATGTGATTGATGAATTTGCAGCTTTGATCCTGATTACTTTGCTGCCCAAAACTGCAATTTGGTGGCTTCAACTCTCCTCTAAGTAGTCTTCTTGAATTCTAAAAGTTTACAGCTATTAATGTTACCTAAATGCTACCCTTGAATATGCACTTTCCCACTTATGATACAACCAATTCCTCCTTCGATTTTCTGACCTGAATTCTGCTTGGAAACTCCTCCAAGTTTTGGCAAACTTCTTGCCAAATATTTCTTCTTTTTGGGCTTGTTGTTGGATGGCAACAATTATCCCAAATTATTCTTTCAAGTAACTTGAGTCCTTCTCGTTAGTCCTTCAAATCTTGTAGCTTCTCTAGTCTCTTCAAACCTTCAATGAGACCTTCCTTGATCTATTCAATGGAGATCTCCTTCTTGAGTCTTATTTCAATATCTCTTGTGTCTCTTCTCTATTAGAGACCATGTGCTCTAATACCACGGTTAGCTTTCGATGCTATAAAATTAA
Organism: Wollemia nobilis; assembly: GCA_028583015.1. Taxonomy (NCBI): domain Eukaryota; kingdom Viridiplantae; phylum Streptophyta; class Pinopsida; order Araucariales; family Araucariaceae; genus Wollemia; species Wollemia nobilis. The sequence goes on along the minus strand of JAQPPZ010016833.1, from coordinate 1,791,855 downwards.
AGGAAATAAAAAATAGAAACTTGTTATAATATATGGAGCTCTCTCACTAGTGCATGATATGGATCCATTATTCCTTCCTTTTTCCACTCTATAGCTCAAGGTATATATAAGATAAGTTCCTTGGGATATACTCTACCTATTCCTATGACTCATGTGCATTGCACATTCTAACACTTGTGCATTTATTACTTCTTCCCCAAGTAACCACTTAACCTAAGATAAAATCCTAATCTAATAATGTACCAAAGGTGGTACATTGACATGTACCAAATAATGTAATATACTCTAACATTTTTGTGAATATGACAAGGTTGCACTATCTCAGCAAACATGCTATTATAACAAAAAAGAGTACCTAGGAAAAATGGGCAGAATAGAAGTGATTTAAATCATGATTTTTTCTAATGACAACCTGATAAATAGTGTTCCTTTAGGATACACGCTAAATTTTATGCTAGTCTTATCAAAGTTGTTGCAGGGGATGAAGAATGGAGTAAATTGATATGTATTATGTGATCGTGCAAGAGTACAAGCAAATACATCATGCTTAAAAAATATATATGAAATATGCATATGATCCTAAGGGCAAGGAGTTGATAGCATAAAAGACCTAGTGTGAATGCAATGCAAGTGTAAGATATATTAACTAGTAGTCATCGTTGCCTCATCACAAAATCCCTTGATTTCTACATGCATAAGAAATAATGCAATTGTATAAGCATGCAATCATGATAGAAATAATTATGAAAAGATAATATACAATCAATAGCTCAATGTTTATGAGTGAAGAAGGACAAGAATTATTCCTCGTAAATATTTTTAGTGTTGTGTGTTTATGCATGAAAACTATCAAAGCAAAAAATAATTCTCATTCTTCAACCCTCAAAAGCTGTGAGTTTATGTCATTTTCAAAAAGGAAGATGATAAGGAGGTTACTCCTTGTAAATATTGTTTGCAAATGAGTGAAAGACATTAATAAAGGAATAACCTTCACCATCCCCTCCTCAAAATATAGGCTAAAGATATGTAATTCAAGTAAGCGATCCAAAATAAAGAAAAAATTTGCTAGCACATGATTCCTAGTATAATGAAAAAAGGTAAGTGTTGCATCCCGATGGAGTAAGACAAATAATACATAAAATCAAGCCAAATTCTTGAGGGTGGAGACCCGCTTAACATTAGTAACCTAGTGTAAGTGCAATGCATATGAGCTAATCTAACTAGTTGTCATCATCGCTTCATTATGAAGTCTGCTAATTCTAAATGCTCAAGCAACCATGCTAAATGCAATTGTGATAGCAAGAGTGAAATGATGCATATAAATATCTCAAGGATTTTACAAGAGGGAACATGGGAATTATTCCTTATAAATGTTTTCAATAAAAACTATTTATTCAAAGAATAACTCTAATATTTTGACCCACAAAAAGTATGATATGTGAATAGGTAAATTATACACATATGCTACATATAATTGTGCATAATCATATAAGAATACATCTTGCAGTTAAGATCATAAATGATTAGAAAGATTCATAACAAGTTTGTTTGATTCTTGTGATTGAAAATTGATGGTATAGGTCTATCAATGATTACACTTTATCATATTGCCTTAATTTAGTAGAATAGGGTTATGTGATAATATTTATAGTTGCTTATACTAGGGTGTTGTACAGAGATCCGAAACCCGCGCAGGCCTATGCCAACATCAAACGACTATCGCACCAAGGGGGAGGTAGGATGGTCAGTCTTCGAAGAAGGTCGGTTCCTTAAGGAGGGTCATAGCTACTTATTCCTAAAACAAGGGGGGAAAAAGGAGTGAGAAAGATATAAAAAGGATGTCATAGCCAAAACTCAAAAGAACAGGTTATGGTCGCATCAAGACACACACATGCTCAACACCACTAGCGAAAACACATGCATCCTACCTAATAGATAAACCAATATACCTAGCCCTCACTTATCATTTGGTGCAGCGGGTCAAAAGGTGAATTCCAAAACTGGCAGACAAGTGCATGAAATCCAAGATGCAAAATTAAAGCACTCCTACCAAACCAGCTTTAGCAAAAATAAACCCCAACCTAGTAACAATGTGAATTCCAGAACCACCAAGCAAAACTCACAAAATCTAAACAACATAATTAAATGAGATTCACTTAGTTAGCCAAATAAAAAATAAGCATTTTAAGTCAAACACAAAGAAGTGAAGGTCAGATTGGAGATGACCATGTAGTATACTTGTATTCATTAAATGGTGAGGAATATTACAAATGAATTATAATGGCCAAAGAGTCACACTTGGAATTTATAATATCCTAGTATTTATAGAGATATTAAAATAAATTCAAATTACAGGTAATAGTGGTGTTAGGTGGGAAGAGATTATTGAAGCAGACAAGTGCTTAGTTAGTACACTGCTCCTTAGAGGAATGGTGATTGTTCAGAAGGAAGTGTAGGTACTTCTACATGAATCTAGATCTTTAATAATTCTGACATTCTTACCAGAAATTCAATTCTCATCTACTTTACCCCTTCATTCAAATGGTGGGTCAAGGTTGATTGCTTTTGGTACTATGTATTTTGAATCGTCACCTTTGTGCCCATTGTTCCTTCGTATCCTAGTAGTTGCGATCATTAATGCTCTTGGTGGGATATCCCAATGTTTATTTTTTGGTGGGCAATAATTTTGACATGGAGGGAATGAACCATACTTTGTTTGGTGTATAATTTATGTTTGGGTGGAGTTTTAGGGAAAGGTTCACCCCGCTATCTTACCAAAGTTCTACCTTCCATAGTTCTACCCAACTGAGTACCCCAAAGTTTCACCCGCTGACTGCCCCAAAGTTCCACCTACCTAATGGATGGGTTTTTACAATAATTATACCCTCTTGGCTTATGAAAGTTCTGCCCACTAACTAGCAAGGTTTCAGGATGGTTATGCCTTGTGACAGCTCCTAGTTTTCTGCTCAACTTATTCTTTGCCCGTCCATAGAAGACTTGTCTTTTGTGGCTAACCTTTTGGATTGCTTTGGGAAGCTACCCTTGGATCCTCCACCCGCTTATCAATTGTTAATGCCCACCATCCTTCATCTTTCACCCTACCTCTAATGCCTTAAAATTTGGCCAATATTCAAGAGACATCATATTTTATATACCAAGAAGAAGAGTGGGTGAATGGGTACAAAATATCACCCACACTCTTGACGACTCATAGGGGTTTTTCACTTTGTAGAAAAAAAAACCCAGGAAAAAATATTAGAGCATATAAAACTTTGAATTGAGAATGAAGGAAGAGGAGAAGGACAAGAAAGGAGACAAACAACTGCAGCCACATAAGACTGCAAGAAAATGGAGGAGGATGGGTGAGATGGAACATTTAACAAGATGAAATACTACGGGGGGAAGGAAAGGAGGAAGACCAACAGAGGAAAGAATAAGCAAAATGGGGAGGCAAGGAGAAGATGACACAAGAGGAGAATGGGAGGAACAAGAATCAATAGAAGCACAGGGAAGAATATCATCAACCGAAAGAGTTGAAGACAAGAAACATCAAGAGAGAGCAAAGGAAGGAAAATAAAATAGATAGGAGAGATGAAAGGAAAAGCAATCCAGGAACTATTGTATGGAGTTGATAGGGAGAATACCAAGTTCCATGAAATAACCTCATGAGTTGCAATCTCCTAAACATACCCAACCAAGCACCAAAATAATTCCAAGAGTAGACAGATTGCCAGGGGCATTTTCCTTTATTGCCACAACTCTTCTTCTTGACATAGTCCAGCAAAGACTCTCTTTTACTAGCTTATATCCACCATGAGGCCATTCTATTTCATCTTCTCATGACCTATACTTCTTGACCATATCTTTCGCTATGGATGAGCTCTTATTTATAGCACATTTGTCCTTCTTCAAGCAGGCATAACATGCACCAGATCATGCAGATATCTTCCATGTAATTTTAAAAATTTGAGGGCATGATGTGAGGCCTTGTTATCTGCTAGTTGTATCCATTGGGATATGGGATCACAACAACAAACTTCAAAGAAGAGAAAATAAAACAAGGAAGAAATAGGAGAGTTAGAATGAAAGTGTTACTTTTCCAAGGCATGACCTACGAAATATCCTATGCTCCTTTCTTCACAATTTTTGGTGCCCTGGTCAGTTGGCAATTAATTAATGGAGAACTTTCCATGCAAGCTAAGAATAAAATGATGACACCTTATGAGCATGCCTACCGCATGGTTTATTTACTTACCACAAAATTTTGATATGCCAGACATGCCTGAGCCAAGGATGCTTGTGCAAATAATCTTGTAAACCTACAATGATCAGACTAGATTTCATTGAACATGAGTCATTGCTTGTATTGCATTTGGCACTATTCGATATGGCTCATAAATACGATTATATCACAATTAAATTTCTCATTTTTCTTGAGCACTTCAGTACTCAAGCCTTCAAAAAATAAAGTGGCAACTAATTTTACCACATCATTCCACCTGGATGGTGGTGGGATGTTAGGGGACTAACTCCAATGCTACTCCATATCAAAACTGACTTGCTGTGTCAGTCCCATTATTTGCTCCTCCATCATTATCGGGTCCTGGGATCGGTTGCACCTTCCAATATTATCATCCCATGAATCCAATTGGATATGGGGTTGATATTTTGAGGTATCCTCGAGCACATAGATGCCATGGCATTTTTCTTCCCAAAGTGGCCCTAATGCTTGATCATTTGAGGCTCTAGGAGAGTGTTCTTACTACTGCTACATGACCATGTGGGAAGTGTCATCCAAAACATACTGCATCATTTGGTCTGACAGATATTTTGCAAGGACGGTGACTATAAAGGATGATAGTAACCACAAGTCCTCCTTAGGAAGCATCTTCCCACTTAGAATTTGTTTGACCCTAGTAGCCTCCTAAAATATGTGAAAATTTTGAATTTCCCCAGATTGATGTAATAGGAGACCAAGATCAGGGCTAAAGGCTCAAACATAATAATGGTATCCTTGAGCAGTAGCCGAGCAGATTTCATAAAGAATTCTTCTCCAGCTCATCTCAAATCGAACATTAAAGTCCACAATATTTTTAAGAGGGTTCCTCTTGATAAGTGAGAACTATGTTAGCAGGGAAAAGGAATCTTGGTAGCCATTAAATGCATCAATCAGATCCTTTGCCAAGTCATTCCATGTATAAATTCTTCCCTTTTGTAGCGATCTGTACCACAACAATGCCATTCCTTCTAGGGAGAGTATAAGCAACAAAACCATCATGTCCTCATGTGTGATGTTGAATATGATAGTGAGAGGAGTGATGTCTTCTAGGTGCTTGAGTACAGCTTTGCTTGTGCCATCATATTTCAACAAGATCTTGAAGGCACCCTTAGGGATATCATGATAGCATTGGATATTGAGTGGGCCTGGATCATCCCATTGGGGATATCACTATTGGGGTATTGTGGCACTGATCCTTAGGAGCATCGATCCTTGCATTGGAGTTGAAGTCTCTAAATGAGCATACTATCTTTGCCAATGAGGCAAGACTACTCATCAAATATTAAATTCTTTGGGGTCTTAGGATCTTTCAAAGTATTAAAGAGGTAACTGATCTTCAGATCTGGATATTTTGCTCAAAGGAGTTTCTAGGTGATTTGACCATATTTGGATAAACTAGAGTATCACCAAACTTTGATTTCCTTAAATAGGGAAGACCTTATGAGTCCCCAACAGAGTTGCCAAAAACTATTTTTCTTGAAGGCAATCGGTGACTAGGAACCTGGTTTGTTATGTAGTAGACTCACTAGGTGATCAGATGGATATTGCATATTAGAGCTTTACTAGACTCTATGAGTATGAGATATTTTGAGTCCCATCGGGTGTACTAAAAACTATTGTGCAGAGATCTGACACTCGCATGGGCCTACACCAACATCGAATGGTCATCGCACTAAGGGGAGGTCGATCTCCGAAGAAGATCGATTTCTCAAAGAGGGTCCTAGCTACTTATGCCTAAAATAAGGGGGGGGGAAGAGAGAGAAAGAGACAAAAAGGATGCCATAGCCATAACTCACAAGAATAGGTTATGGCCACATCAAGAAAAACACATGCTCAACACCATCGATGGAAACACAAGCATCCTTCCTAAAAAATTAGCTGATCTAGCCCTCACTTATCATTCGATGCAATGGGTCAAAAGGTGAATTCTAGATTGATGGATGAGTGCACAAAATCCAAGATGTAAAATTAAAGCACTCCCACCCAACCAGATTTAGCAGAAATAAACTCCAACCCAGTAACAATGTGAATTTCATAACCACCAATCAAAACCCATGAAATTCAGACAACATAATTAAATGAGTTTCACTTAGTTAGCCAAAGCAAAAATAAGCATTTTAAGTCAAACACAAATATGTGAAGGTCAGATTGGAGATCAAACAATAGTATACTTGTATTCATTATACGATGAGGAATATTACATATGAATTATAATGGCCAAAGAGCCACCCCTAGGATGTCTAATAGCCCAATATTTATAGAGAAATTACAATAAATTCAAATTACAGGTAATAGTGGCATTAGGCGGTAAGAGATTGTTGAAGCAAATATGCGTTTAGTTAGTACACTGCTCCTTGGAGGAATGGTGGCTATCCGAAATGGGGGTAGGTCCTTCTACATGAATCTAGACCTTTGATAATTCTGATATTCCTACCAAGCATTTAATTCTCATCTACTTTATTCCTTCATTCAGATGGTGGGTCAGGATTGATTGCTTCTAGGACTACGTATTTTGAATCACCATCTTTGCACCCATTTTTCCTTTGTGCCCTAACAACTACGGTCATTAATGCTCTTGGTGGGAGATCCTAATTGTATTTTTTTGGTAGATGGTAATTTTGACATGAAGGGAATAAATCATACTTTGTTTGGTGTATCGTTTATGACTAGTCATAGTTTTAGGGAAAGGTATACCCTGTTGTCTTCCCAAAGTTCCACCTTCCATAGTTTCACCCAACTGACTACCCCAAAGTTCCACCCGTTGAATACCCCAAAGTTTCACCCTGCTGGCTTGTCAAAGTTCCACCCACCAAATGGTGAGGTTTCAGGATGGTTCTACCCTACGACAACTCCCAATTTTCCACCCAAATTATTATTCGCCCATCTATAGAAGACTTGTATTTTGTGGTTGACATTTGGGATTTCTTTGGGAAGCTACCCTTGGATCCTCTTCTTGCTTGTCAACTACTACCGCCCACCATCCTTCACCTTTCACCCTACATCTAATGCTTTAAAAATAGGCCAATCTTCAAGAGACATATACCAAGAAGAAAAGTGGGTGAATGGGTACAAAATCTCACCCACACGGAGTAGGATATCTGACCTAATTATCCAATATCATTAGGTGTGTTGAACACTTGTCAGGTATTGGGTAATCCTATTATTCATCCATTTTAGGTATAATGGTGAATTCAACAAATGATGATATTATGTTTATCACTTAGAAAATTTGTGATAGACCCTTATACCAAGGAAGAAGGTTTGATAGAATCATTCCTCACTTGTTGGGTGTATAGGTATGCTAACACTTGCCAAGCATTGAATGATTCTATCCTACCTTTTGATTATAAGAATGAATCACAAATTGATCAAATTTTTGGATATAATGTTTAGAGATAATTTTAAGAAAAATATTGAAATATTGATGATGCTAAAATTTTTGATAGATCCCTACATAGAGGAAAAATGTTTGATAGAATAATCCAATGTTGATGAATACCTCATGGTTTTTAAGCACTCATTAGTCATTGAATGATTTTATCACCCACTTTTCCTAGGTGTAGAGATGAATCATATGATATAAGAAAATGTTATAATAAAATATATTGTGTGATAGAAGAGATAAAGAGAGAGTTTTGCTTAGGGTAAAACTTGCTAGCTCAGACTGCCCTTTTATATGCCATACTTAAATTGGATTTGTAGTATCAAAGTCATCATGGAGTGCTAGCAAGTTGTAGGAAAGAGATGATGCAAATGAGATAGTAGAGATATGTTGAAGAAGTGATGAGATGTGCACTTAGAAAGAGTCACTAGAGAGATTCGCTACCTCATCTACCTAGCTAAAATGTAATCTATAATGTGATCTATCCTAACTAGGATCATCATGGGTCATGATGAATCATCTTGACTCCATATGCAAACAACAAGCATATAGTGAATTAGCATTTGGTTATGCAAAAAGCAAGTACATGATCAAGCAAGGAATACATGCAATCCTCCAGGCATTTCAACATCTTAAAGAAGCTAAGTCATTGAAGCGTAACAATACTATAACATAATTGCTCTTGTATTATAACATCAAGATCTCAACTTCCTTCAAAATTTTAAAATATCAAGAGGATCAAGAAGGATTTTGGGGAGTCATCAAGGAGGTCTACTAGCTCAATGACCTACTACAAATGCAATGCAAGTGACTCTATTTGCTAGCTAGGATCATCATCACTTCATTGTGGGATGCCTCCTCATGACTTTATGGGATGAATAGGTAGACTTAAGCAAACATGCAGTTAGGCACATGAAAGCAAGCAAAATGATTTACATGTAATCATGCATGCAATCAACCATGCAATCAAGCACATGAGTAGGAAAACATGTAAATTCAAGCATAGTATATTTTTAGGTGCATTATGTTTATAGGTTCCTTATGTTCCTTACCATCTAATATGGCCAAGTGATATGCACTTGACCCATATTTAGTTGTTACTATGAATGGGCCTAACCAATTAGGTTCAAATTTTCCCTTAAGGTCTTCTTTTGCATTAGTATTTTTCTGGTTTTCTTTAAGAACTAAGTCACCTACTTCGAAGGAATGAGGTTGCACCCTCTTCCCATAGGCTTTCTTAAGTCTTTGATGATAAACATGTAAGTTCTCTAAGGTATGGATCCACTTTTTATCAAGCAACTCTAGTTGGCTAAGGCATGCATGGCAATACTCATCACCAATAGATGTATCCTTTAGAAGAATTCTAAGGGATAGGACTTCTAATTCAAAGGGAAATATAGCCTCAGTCCCATAGACCAAGGCATAGGGTGTAGCACCAATTGGAGTTCTAACACTAGTGCAATATGCCCATAAGGCGAGATATAGTTGTAAATGCCAATCCCTACCAATTTTGCTAACAAGTTTCTTTAATATTTTTATTAAAGTTTTATTTGAAGCTTTGGCCTGACCATTACCTTGTGGGTAATATGGAGTCGACCACTTATGTTGGATTTTAAATTTAGCATAGAGCTTGGCAACATCCTTATTTTTAAAGGGAGTGCCATTATTTGAGATAAGCATGTTAGGAATACCATACCATGATAGGATTTGGTTCAAGATGAACTTAGAAACCTGAAATCTAGTGCAAGAGGATAAGGGCATAGCCTCTACCCACTTTGTGAAGTATTCTATTATGGTAATTATGAACTTATGTCCATCAAATGATATTGGATTTATTTTCTCGATGATATCCATCCCCCAAGTAGAGAAGGGCCAAGGAGATGTGATGGACTGAAGCTCTTGAGAAGGTGCATGGATGAGGTTATCATGCTTTTGGCACTTGTCCCATTTTTGCACGTGATTACAAGTATCCCTTTCCATAGTTATCTAATAATACCCCATGCGAATGAGCTTCTTAGCAATGGCACTTCCATTGAAGTGTCCACCACATGCTCCCTCATGGGCATCTTGAACTACTATCTTAGCTTCATTTAAATTTAGGCATCTTAAAAGAATACCATCAAAAGTCTACCTATATAGGATATCTTTGATTATCATATATCTACAAGCTCGTTGCCTTAGGTTATTTCACTCATTGTGATTTAGACCTTTAAGCAAAGCATCACTCTTAAGAAAATCATATAATTCCTTGTACCAAGGGTCAAGGATAGGTGCTTGTTTGATGGTAAAGATAGCTAATGGTTCTTGACTAGATTGCAAGGTTATAGGTTGTCTTATCTAATGGATGATAATTGTTGCTTGCTCATCCTCCAACTCTAGAGGCATGAGCGAGGTAACTACTATCCATTGCATCCACTTGGTGATTTCTAGAATGTGGAATAGTATCAATGGTTACTTTCTCAAAGGAAGCCATCAATTTATCCATAATGTCTTTATATGACTTGAGTTTATCATCTTTGGTTTGATAAACTCTATTAATTTGATTAATAATTAACTATGAATCTCCAAATATGGAGAGGATTGTTACTTTTAGGGCTAGGGTTGCTCAAAGCCCAAGGATGAGTGCTTCATATTTGGCCATGTTATTAGTACACGAGAATTGAAGCTTGAAAGATAAAGGGGATGACAATCTATTATGGTGATACTAGGACAATTCCTGCCCCTACACCTTTGATGCATCTTGCACCATCAAAGAAAAGAGTCCAGGAATCCTATTGTGATGCTTCAAGAGTGCACATTATCTCATCAGGATATTTAATTACTAGGGGATGGCTAGCTGGTAAAGGAGTTATTACTAGCTGATCAACTATCACTTGTCCCTTTATCAACTTTTGACTAATGAATTCAAGGTCGAATTCATTAAGGGCCATAACCCATTTAGCTATCCTACCTAAAAGGTAGGGTTTAGACATAAGGTATCTCAATAGATCAACCTTAGCTATAATATAAGTTTTATGGCTTAACATGTAATATCTCAACTTTTGAGAAGCAAAGACCACTACTAGGCACATATTTTCCAAAGGGGTATATCTAGTCTCATAACTGATAAGGGTTCTACTAATATAGTAGACAACCCTTTCCCTATGTTGATCATCATATTATGCCAACATGGCACCTAAGGCATGAATTATTGCTATAATGTATAACAACAATGGCTTGAGGGGATCTGGTGGGATAAGAACTGGTGGAGATAGAAGATATGTTTTCAAAGCATCAAAGAATTTTTGACATTCTTCATCCCAATTAAACTTGATCCCTTTCCTTAAGAGTCTAGAAAAGGGTTGATATTTATCTACCAATTGGGATATAAATCTCCTAATGGCTTGTAATCTACCTTGTAGACTTTGAAGCTTAGTTAGGTTTCTAGGTGGTGGCATTTTAGTGATGGAAGATATTTTATTGAGATCTACCTCAATGCCATGTCTAGACACTATGAAGCCTAATAGTTTGTTAGATGTTACTCCAAATATACATTTGGAGGGTTTTAGGTAAACCTTATATTCTCTAAGTCATTCAAAAATTTACCTTAAGTCTTTGACATGATCTTCTTATTTCATGGATCATCTAAGAAGATCATCAACATAGTCTTCGACAATGTCATGCATCATATCATGGAATATGTATGTCATTGCATATTGGTAGGTTGTGCTAATATTATTCAAATTAAAGGGTATGACCTCATAGCAAAAGGTACCCCAAGGAGTAATGAATATTATTTTAGCTTGGTCTTCTAGTGCTATCCAAATTTGATTATAACTAAAAAATCCATCCATCAAGGATAGCATTCCATATTCGATAGTGAAGTCTACTATCATGTCTATGTTGGGTAGAGGAAAATTATCCTTAGGATAGGCTTTGTTGATGTCTTAAAATTTTGTGCATACTCGCACAACACCTTCCTTCTTGGCTATAGGAACTATGTTTGAGATCCAATCAGAATAGTCAATAGCCTTAATAAATTTGACCTCCAAAATTTTTTGGAGTTCCTCTTTAACTAGTAAAGAAACCTTAGGATGCATCTTTCTTAAATTTTGCTTTATCGACTTAGCATCAGGCTTGACTACCAAGTGGTGAACTACTAAGGATGGGTCTAGTCCAAGCATGTCTACATAGGACCATGCAAAAATGTCATAAAATTTGATTAAGAGTTTTATATACTCTTCTCGTTCTTCTAAAGTTAGAACCTTTCCTAACTTTATTATTCTTGGATTATCCTTTGATCCTATGTTAATGTCAATGGTTTCTTCTATTAAGATATGAGACTCATCTTCATATTATGGAGGGGTAGGTAAGACCCCTAGACTTTCAAGCTCATCGACATCTAAAGTCCATTGCTCAATGTTGGATGACTATGAGGGATGTGTGACTAAAGAAAGAGGCCCTTCAATAGGGATATTTTCTTGATGAGGAAAATCATTGTGATTATCCCTAGGAGGGTTGTGGGGTAAAACTTTCACCTCATAGTCATTTATGTGTAATGTTGATACAAGGTTTTCTATTGATTGAGATGTCATACTATTGTCTTCTTGAGGTAGAACTAATGTATCCCTATTATCAAGGCTATTATTGGAGCTTTTCCTAGTCTCCTTAATGGGATCAATGCTTAGGGTGTTGATTTGTGCATATTATGAAAATAGGTCAAAAAGGGAGAAGGGAGAAGGTTCATTGTCCTCCTCTTCATCCCAATCTAAACCTTCTATTAAGGTGACTTCTTTTGGGGTTCACATGAGAAAAGGTACACCTCTTCATCATCACTACTTTCTAAAGAGGAGCAAGATGTCCTTTCATTAGGGTTGGGGAAGTATCCTAATCCCCAATGCTCAGGCCAAGCTTCAAATTCTAGAGGCTCCTTAATACCTTGTTCTCGAAGTCCCAAGCCTTTTCCCTTGTATCCAAAGTTACAAAGAATTTGCTTAGGGATAGGGTAAATATTGGAGAGATAACATGAGGTATACCTTCATTCTATTGGTCATGGATTGGTTCCATGTATTCTCTCCTCATTAGTTGTTCCTATAGAAATAAAGGTGCAAGTTCCTATTTGCACAATCATTCCTTTTCTAGAAGGCAACCCTAAAGCATGAGGTGATGGGGGTAACCTGACCAAGTCTAAGGCTAATAGCTCATGATGTTGGTTGTTGAGGTTTATATTGTTAATATCCTCAACTTTTTCCTTACCCTTTGTCATGGCTTGACTATTGGTTTCTTCTCCTTGGTTGATACTTATTCCCTTAGGTGGTATAGACCTTAAGGTATCATCTATAAAAGGATGAGAAGCATTCAATGAAGGGCACAATCAAGCCTTTGGGTTTTTTGATTGGATGGTTTGACAATAAGCAAAAGGATCTCTATCAGCCACTATGCTATACAACTTACCTTGATATTCAAATTTTACACATTGATGGTAAGTTGAGGGGACAACCTACATCGCATGGATCCAAGGTCACCCTAAAAGGATATTATAGTTCAGATCATAGGGCAACACATAAAACAAAGTGTTTAATATGTGAGGCCCCACTTTTATTGGAAGAACTATAGTTCTAGTAACTTCTCGCTCTTCATTGTCATAAGCTTTTATGACAATGTCTAGATTTCTCTAGATCTTCCTTATTAAGCCCTATTCTATGGATGAACTTAAGGCTACAAACATTGATTGTTGAACCATTATCGATGAGAACCCTTTTAATGCATTGCTCATCGATGTTACAAGTGATATACAAAGGGATCTCTCCAAGCATAGAGGTAGGTGGAATGTCATCCTTAAAGAAGGATATGGTGGCATGGTTCATGCTAAGGGACCCTACCACATTAGCTAGATCATCAAGGCTAACATTTTTGGGTATTATTTGCTCACTTAGAAGCTTAAACAAGTTTTCTCTATGGCTTGGAGAAGTTTGCAACAACTCAAGTATAGAGATTTTGGTTGGTGTGTCCTCTAGTTGTTGTTGGAGGTTAAAGGCCCTCCTACCTTTATCTTGGGGTTTTAGAACCAAAGGTGGTTCTTTAGGAGTAGAAGCATGTCTAGGCCACAAGACCAAGGGAGGCTCAAGAGGATGGTTCCAGAGGGTTGACCTTTTTCTCTGGCTTGTTGTCTAGTCATGGTGCTAACTTGAATCATCCCTACCAGGTTCTGATCTAGTGGGGGGATATTCCTATATTGAATATGATTAGTAGCATTTTACCCATGTTTGGGTAAGGGGTCCTAAAATATCCCCAGATCTTGGTTAGAGGATGTTGCTTGTTCAGGACCATTGACCACTAGATGACCTTCATCGATGAGGTCTTGTACCACATTCTTAAGAGTGATACATTTATTTGTGTGGTGACCATTTGTGCGATGGAAAGCGCATTGTTGGTCAGCCTTGAACCAAGGAAGCTTTTCCCTATCAAGGTCATGTTGCCTTATAGGAGGTAACTCTATCATCTTAGCATCTAACAATTGCGTCAGCATAGAATATAGAGATTGGTTTAACTTGGTAAATTTTCTTGGAGGCTTTTCTTGAGTCTTAGCTAAAACTAATTTTTGTAATGTTGTAGTGGTATTAACATTACCTATTTTAGGATTGTTACTAGGGTGAGAGTCAGTTACACCATCACCCACAACATGTTTGTTTTTATACTATCCTTTAGTGTTAGAAGAAGAAGGCTTCTCATCTTCCTTTTTAGTTTTTAATTGCCCCCTACATTGGAGGGCAACTTCTATTTGCTTAGCAAGGTCCACCACATCATCAAAGGAAGAGACATGGGTCATCTCTAGTGGGTATGAAAGGTGTTCTTGTAAGTTGCATATAAAAATATGCAAGAGGTCTCTAGATGGTAGAGCAAAAGGTAGTTTCCTAACCAATGCTCACCATCAAGGTAGGAACTCATTGAGGGATTCATTTTTACCTTGTTTTAGTTGATATAAGTCATCAACTATGCATTTTTCTACAATATAGATGAAAAAATGTTGGATGAACATTTCCACCAAATTAAAAAATCTTGACTGAGTGATGAGGCAACTAGTAGAACCATTCTAGAGCCTCACCACCAAGGCTTGTAGGGAAAAGTTTTAATAACAATGCCTCATCATAGGCGATGTCATGGCATGCAACTTGAAAGATTCAAAGGTGATCTATTGGGTCACCTTCTCCCCTATACATCCAAAACTTTGGTAACACAAAGTTTAGAGGATAGGGTTTGTTAATCAGAGTAAGGATCTACAGGTTGGTTACAATAGTCTTTATAGGAATACTTTTTGTTGTGCCTCCTTGGATAGAGGCCAATTATTGTTTAAACTTAGAATTTTCTTTTACTAGTTGTTCTAGCTTAGAGTTTATATCCTAGAATCTAGGATAAGGAATTGGTGGTGTTATGGACTGAGGTTGAGAATTGACCAAAGGATAATATTGAGCATTTGGATGGGATGATCCAAAAGGGATCATCATGTTATTAATTCTAGGATTATTTGGAAAAGGAAGGTTAGTAGAGGGAATGTTAGCAGGAATAGGCATGCTAAAGAATGGATTGGAAGAAATCACATTCGAAGCATTAGGCATACTAGGAAAGATATCCACATTCTGGACTTGTGGAAGACTTATAGGCTGAGATACAGGGGGATTTAGCCTAAATGGCTCTATGTTGGGAGGTATTTTTGGAGAAAAATTCTAGGTCCCTCAAATATTGTCACATCATAATTTTGTTTTAATCTAATCAGCACTATGGACTCTGGTGGATCCACCTCTTTTACTTGGAAAATAATTATCCTAAGACTTCTGATAGACCAAGTAAGGTAAGGAAACCCTGAACTAAGCTTATATTATGACATTGATGCTTATGTTAAACCAAATTACAAATAAATGTAAAATATTAAATATTTTGACCAATATTTACAAAAAACCTTTAATTATACCCTATTAGTAGATTGATGCCTTCTCCATCAAGAAATTGTAGCAAAGATATCAACGATTTAATGAAAAATAAAGAAGGGGAAAGAAAGAACAGGGTCAATTAAGTTTTTTCAAATAATGTAACAACCATAATTGATATTCACAAACGAAGAAATACGCCATTCACACATTCAAATATTGTAACATGTAAAAGTGCAACAAACACATAATTGAACACAAAAATGCACAAAGGAGGAAGATGGATTTGTATTAATATCAAAATATTCTTACAATTTCAATATGGTAAAATATTCTAGATCTCATTGTTAGAGAATATTACATTATTTGGTACATGTTTAGATTAGGAGTTTGTCTTAGATTAGGATTTAAGTGTTTACTTTATGCAATGGAATAAATGCACAAGAATTTATAATGATGTAAATGTGCATGTTGTCCACATGTACATGAGTCCTTTAGAATAGGAAGAACAAGTGTCTTTAGTTAGGTGTACATGAGAACAAGTGTCTATCATGCAGAGTGCACATGAGTTCATAGAATAGGAAGATGAAGTCATAGGAAGAGTGAAGACCAAGAATGCTCCATATGAAGAGTCACATTCCATTATATATGTGTGTATATGTGGGTGTGAAATATATAGAGTGATTCATAGAGTGAGATAGAGAGTGGCATATACAATTGTAATGGAGAGTGAAGAAGTATGATGTATTTGAGGTTTTTATTCAATAAAGATAATATTTTTGTGAACATTTATTAGTGGCATTTATATGAGTCATTTTGAAGTTATTTATGAATTTTATATGCTTAGTAGTTTTCCATTACCATATATTTCATATTGCAACTTTATCTTGGATCTTGTGGTTACTTTATCTTAAGTATTTAGCTTCAAAAGCTAACACTCATTAAATAGATACAAAGAGATTTATCCATTCAAATAATGTAACAAAGAACCTCAACTCTTCATTCTAAAAGTAGTAACAAAGAGTCTCCTAGCTTTCGATCCAACCATTGGAAATAATCTCAACTAACTGGATGCTTCCTCAACAAGACCTACACAATGATGGAGAAGAATAGGGGATGGCTATGAGAGATAAGAAAAAATGAAATACAACTGAAAAGGACAAGGATGCTCAGCTATACATTTGGAAAATTTTGGCTTTGCAAAAATTCATCCTCTGGGGTTGATGCAAGCCGTATTTATAATTTGAATCTGCCCTATTCGGTTGCAACTAGATCCATGTAAATCCCTCCATCTGGATGCATCTACGCAGTTGATTTTGTTATGTTTTACAACTAAATTATAATTATCTTGAATTATTTTTTCTAGAATTTTACAACTTGGTTGCCTTCTAATTGTTAGATTTTCTAGCAGGCTACAATTATGCTAAATATGGACCATAGATCTTATCCCTCTATTGTTGTGTCTTTTTGTGTAGTAGGTTACTAGCTTAGATTTTGGTCCCTTGATATCTCAGGGGTTTAATGATCTTTGATAAATTTTATAATTTTAAAAGATCTATTTCTCATATTTAGAGCATGATCAAAACTTGACCTTCATGTTTGACGTCTCTATGATAGCCTTTTATCTAAATTTAACATTTTAAAAGAGGAGAGATAATGAAGTGTGGAGTGAGGGGAAAATGAGAATCATAGAAAGTGAAAGATAGTTATTTATGAAGAGATATACACACTAAAAGAGGGTAAAATTATGGCGAGGAAAAGAGTGGAAGAAGAGGAAAAGAACAAAATGTTACATGGGAAAAACAACGGGTGGATAGTAGAAGCGGTGATACGATGATAGGGAAAAACTAAATAAAATAAGGGGGGCATAGTGGAAAGGGGGGTCTAGATCATGGGAAACCTCAAGAAAATGATACTACCATGATATACTTCACTACAATTAACAATTGCTTTAGATCCAAACAAGGTACCTTGAACAAATATTCTAGGTGCTTGTAGGCCAATGTTCACCGTTCCTGTGTTGCTTTCTTTTCTTCATACAATCTAGCATAAATATTTTATGTTGATCACTTGTCATCATAGGAGTCTTTAATTTCACTCTTAGACTCATATCAATATAGTGGGATGTTATCTTTTGATTTTCAAGGAATGCACTTCTTTATTTAATACAAGGTTTTGAGTGGTCCTGCTAGTTGGCACTTCCACAATTATTACAAAATCATACTTTTCTGGTTTTATGTGAACTGTTTAGTCACCTTCTTCTTCATGCTAATTGAGCCTATTCTTTTTTAATTGCTCTTTGTGTAGCTGATAGTATACCAAACACAACATGATGTGTGATCTCACTCATAAAAATTTTGTTAGTTTGGTTTGATCATCTCTGAATTGTTTTTAATTTTACTTATAGAAATACAAAATTAGTGAAATGGAGGTGGTAGTGATATGAAAATGTTGAAGGTAACTTTATCTGTTCTGCCAACCTTTTACTACATTTATCCATCTTGACTATGTTGCAAGTTGTTTGTTGATTATATACAAAAAGATATACAAGACAATTGTTCATTGATTATCTATAATACGATTGTACTAAGCTTTTATTGCTTGTTTTTTACTTACGTATAGATGTGGTGTATCTGTCTATGCTTTTATCTACTATGCCTATATGTGGTTGTTCATGTTTTAATCCTTGTTGTTGAAGGTCTTCTAAATCATATTCCAACTATAGTCATGTATCTTTACTTTTTTTCAAATCCTTATCATCCACTATAATTTCACACTCTATAATCAACCTTCAATTATATCTTAACCCTTGATTATTCTTACTCCTATCAACAATATTGTTTGAATTCTATTTGTTAATAAAAATATTTGAATAAATGCAAACCGTCCATGTCAATTAATGTGAGTTGTAGATCTATCTTAAAAAATCTTTGATCAATGTGATCTTTTGATTTGGTCTTTGATTGACTCTAAAGCCTTTATCTTTTTTTGGGGTGCAATCTAGACTATTGATCTTTACCTGCATGGAGCACTGCAGTTCATTAGATATTTTTTGACTTTTCTAAGTCTGTCAAGCCAATCAAATTTCCCCATAAATATCATTTGGAAGAATAGTGACCATCCACTTGAACCATATGAAACAATGCACACTGTGGATTTCTTATCGACAATGTAGACCATTAGATTTACTCTAGTAGTCTTAAGTCAAAGAGCATTGTCCTTATTCGAAACTAAACACAAATTGTTGATCCTCGTGCTTAGATGATTATGAATCATAGATCTTAATGTGACTCTTAGTGAAGCTTAGTGGAACATGGTTGTTTTGTAATTATAAGATCTAATATGTCTGGATGAATGCGGGCCATAGATTCTTCTGATATGATGAGTGCAGGCCATTCATTTTTTCAATTTAAATAATTTGACTTATTAGATGGGATAGATTAGTGACATGGATTAACTAGTGAATGAGAGTGAATGCGGACCATAAATCCTTCTAAGGAATAAGAAAAAGTGTTGGGCTTATATGGTGGATGAGACAAAATGAAGACTTTTGATTGTATGTGGGTCGTTCATTTTTTCTACCGAGATTTTATCGTCACTTATCGGTATTCATATATTGTATGTGGGTAGTTCATTTTTTCTAATGGGATCTTAGCTTTTTGAATGATCATGGATCTTCGATCTTGCAGGGGTCAATCTTTGACTTTCCTTGATCTTAATGAAGACTTTTAATGGTGTGGATCTTTTTCGAGGGTCTTGGGATGATGGTGGGCCATGGATCATTGGGTAATATGGATGATCTTTATCAATGATGTTATAGGGGATAAAAAGAGAAATTTAGACATAGAAAATCTAGCCAACTATGAAAGACAATAAAAGGGGGCGAAAGACTTATATCTATATTAGACTCATGATATTTCAAAGGACAAGTGCATTAAGAGGGATGGGGGTCAAAATTAATGTTTAACATGTTTAGGAACCTTTGAACCTTAGGAATTATGATGTGTTTCCATGGTGGGAATATTATGAATGGAAAAAAAATATTGTAACAAAAAAAATTAAACTAATGGGCTAATGGAATTATGTAATGACTTAATATCAAATGGATTAAACTCTAAAACATGGATTAAAGGACTGATGAAGGTATAAAAAGAGAATTAAGACTAACATATAATATCTAAGAGAATAATCTTATTAATGACTAATGATCCCATGGAATATTTTGAAGTTTAAAACTAGGGGTATCTTACGTTGGATTTTGAGAATCCAATAGGCATAAATCCCAAATTTCCTAAGGAAGATGAGATATTTGATGGCCTTCCTACTATGTTTGTGGTAATTATTGAGTCTTGTTGTTGAGAACACATGGGATTAGATCTAGGTGGTTGCAGAAGTTCTTCAATAACAAAAGTGGGCATCTCATCCATCCTTAAGATGGATTACATAGTTTCTTTGTTTCCACATAGGAAAGCAACCAAATGGTCCATAGACATAAAAAATACCTCCCCTTGTTTTTTATGGATAGGGGAAAGGATTTTGGAAGGAGGATTTTATTCCTCTTCTTCTTCTTCAAAGGTTAAATTTTTAATCATAGGTTACTTCTATGGAAGTTTAGATGAAGCACTTGTATTCTATACTAATGCTCATGGAATATTTTGAGTAAGATAAGGAGTTTGGACATGGTCACAAGGGAGTTCAATTTATTTAAGTTTTATTTTAAGAGTTTTTATAACAAATAAGAGAAGATGTTTGATATCCTTACGTCACCTTAAAAAAGTAGCCCACCTTATGACTCCTGTTAGCCCACCATAATATACTAGCCAAGGGAGATAACCCCAAAGGTTCATACATCAATTTACTCAAGGGGTCGTTAACCTTCCTCCAATAGGACTAACAATTTGGTTATGTTCTTGTTATCTTGATTTAATGTGATTTATGCTAAACAAACAAGATTAAATGATCTTGATTAAAGTGTAATAAAATTTTATATTGATTAAGGATAAAGTCCTAAGTCAAAAGGATTTTTGATAGGGACCCGTGTGATGTATTTGTGTTGGATTCACCAAATATATGGGATGCCAAAAGGTGCATGAGGTTGTTGGCCCTGAATGAGTTTCCTCAAGGGTCATCCACACTTAGACAAGAGAGCCTTGTTGCTAACTGAATATTTAGTGGAGTATTCAGGTTCACTAAGGGTTAATAGATTTTCTTGATCTAGTTTTTGATGTGTTCAATTAGCAAACATGTAATGGCCCACCCTGGTAGGACTTTTATTTGATGCTTGATTGATGTACTGATATGTTGATATTTAATGCATGATCATATTTTATACGATCAAGATGAGTTGATAAGCTGTACTTTATGCTTTCTAAAGTTTTATTATGCTATTTTTAGAATATGGTACTGCTAATGAATTTTGTGGTTGTAGGACCAGGTGCTCTCATGGGTGGATTGGTATGGGACAACCATCAAAGTTGAGAGAAAAGAGAAATGGTGAATGAATTCTCATCAATAGCCACAAGGGTAAAAACCCTCATATAGATACATTAGCATATATGTATGTTTGACTAAATATGCATCATTGGGAAAGGAGGTTGTTATAAAGCAAAAGAGCCCTTACCCTATGCTTAGGGGATCCTTAGTAGGCAGGTGATAACGTTGTAGTATCATAAAGCCTCTTGCTTAAGAAAAATTATTGTTTTTGCATATTTTGATTGCTCTTAGTTTGGACAAGAATGACTTAGCAAGAGCCCTTGTGTTGTATGTATTTTGAAATGTGGAATTTGTTTGGTTAATGATTTATCAAATAAAGTATTAATAATAATGTTAGTATTATTAATACTTAAAAATATTAAATATCGATGTTAATAGTTAATATTAACATTTAGTTTTAATTAAATTAATTATGTGAGTAATTAATTTAATTATTATTTTTTTGTTATAAGGTAGAGGTGGTTATAAGGTCCACAAACCTTTTACATAGTCAAAATGGGCTGGTTCTAGCATCAAGCCCGTATAATCAAAATACAAAATGGATCTTTATAAGACCCACATTAAGCCATACTTAGAGTCCATAGTCCTATACTTGTCGCTTGACTATTCAGGATAAAACAAAAACTAAACAACACCTAGCACTTACTAATACCACTAGGTTGTCGACTCGTACACTTGTCACCTCCCAGGCCCCAGCAAATGGGATGCCTTTTCTGCCTAATTCCATCTGTCGGATTACTCATCATCAACCCCTTTGATCTCCTGATTCTCTAGCAGGTTTGATCTTAGCTCTTCTTTAGAAGCCAACACCAATAGTTCTTGAGGGAAGTTATCCTTCCAAATTTGCATCTCCCCAACAAAAACTTCAATATTTTCCATTAGATCCGCCGCCTGGTTCCCTTATCTGAAGGTGTGTTGGATTCGGGCATTAACCAAATGAGATTTATGAATATTTGCTTCTAGGATAAGCTCCAAGATGGTCCAGCTGGGGTCTTTATCCTCCTTAATTGCCTTGATTATATTAAGCGAATCCCATTCAAATATAACTTCCTTATAACCCTCAATTCTGGAAATTCTCATTGCCTGCATGCAAGCTCAGGCTTCTGCAAAATGATTTGTTTGAGTTCCCAAAGGCTTCGCAAAGGCAAGGATCACTTTTCCTTCCTCGTTTCTCGAACTCCTCTCCGCTCCCTGCAGCCCCCGAATTTCCTTTAGTCGCCCCATAAAAATTAAACTTAACCCACTTTTGTGTGGGGGGTATCCACTTGACACCATCTCGTGGGTTGGTTATAATGTCTAGGTCTAGAAGTTCCTCTCCCCAGTTTCGCAAAATCCTCCTTTCCCTTAGAGACATGGTCTCATTTTTTAAGAAGAAAGTTTTCCAGTTTTCTTTCAAATCTCTGATTATTTTATTACCACATAACCTGGGATCTTTATTACATCCTTTAAATACTCTCTTATTTCTCTCATTCCATATCCCCCATAAAAAATGGGGTAAACTAAGCTTCCAGAGCCAAGTCAAAAGTTTCTCCCGAAAGGGGGAAGCCCACTGTATGCAGAAGTCAGACATGCTATTTGGACAGAACCAATCTATATGAAATTTGGAAAGGATCATTTGGAAGAATGTACAAGAAAATTCATAAGTTATAAATATATGACTTACAGATTCTATTGCTTTCTCACACAAGATACATCGATTGATGAATTGGAAACCTCTCCTTTGCAGATTATCTGTTGTCAGAATCTTATTTTGAACTACCAACCAAAAGAAGAAAGCTATTTTTGGGGTTAAATTATTTAACCAAATAATAGAAGTCAGAGTCCAGCCATTGAATCCTGAGTGGATTAACTTATAGACAATTTTTACTGAATAGATCCCACTTGTAGTTTTGCCCCAAATCGCCTTGTCTCTTCCTTCACCAGGAATGATCGGGAACACCCTTAAAGCATCATTGAGTTTGGTTAGGGCCACCTTATCTTGCTCTAACAGATTATGAACCGTGATTTTATTCCAAGAGGAATTTTCCTGTGCTACAGCAATAAAATCCCTTACTTTTCCTTCGATTTCCTCCAAAATTTTATGTTGGAGGACCTGAAGGTCTAAGTTATCTTTCAGAGGGGCCTCTTCCAACCACGGGTCTTGCCAAAAGCCCACTTGTATTCCATTACCAATTCTCCATCTGATGCCTTTCCTGACTACCTCCCAACATTTGAGCAAACAATTCCATAAATAGGATCCTCTAGGGAGATTATCAGCTTTCAAAAAGTCTTGATTATTTTTGATATATTTTGCCTTAAGAAGTTTTACCCATCCCAATTGATCATTATTGATAAATCTCCATACCTATTTTCCAATCAGAGCTTGATTCATTCCTTTCATTCTCTTTAGCCCCAGGCCCCCCTGATCCTTGCTTGCAACACCTGATTCCATGCTACCAATGAAATTCTCTTTCTCTCCTTTGAACCTGACCACAAGAAGTTGCGTTGAATTTGCTCCAATGTAGCTCGGACATTTGTAGGCATTATAAATAGAGACATGTAGTAAATTGGAATGCTCTATAAAGTAGTTTGAACTAATAAGGCTTTTCCTACAGAGCTGAGAAGGTTGCCCTTCCACCCTGCTAACTTTTTGGAGATCCTGTCAATGACTGAGTTCCACAATATAGCCTTCATTCTTCCTTCGAACATAGGTATGCCTAGATAAGTTGATGGTAGAAGCTCCTTTCCACAACCGAAGAGGTTAGCTATTCTTTCCCCCCTCCCACCAGGTGTGTTAAAGAAATAGATGCTACTCTTCTTATAGTTTATGTACTGTCCTGCTTCTGTCTCATACTTGGTTAGAATTCTCTTCAGCTTCCTAGCCTAAGGCACCGAGGCTTTGGACACAATGATTGTATCATCCACATACTGTTGGTGAGACACTGGCTCTGTTGTTGAGGTTGGTTTGAAACCTTCCAATCGACCATCTGCCATCGCTACTGAAATGTTCCTACCCAATGATTCCGCTAAAATAATAAACAAGTATGGAGACAAAGGATCTCCTTGTCGCAACCCCCTTTCACTCTTAAAGTAACCGGAGGGTGACCCATCCACCATGATAGAAAATCTTATAGTAGAGATACAACTAAAAATCAACTTAATCCACTAAGGACAGAAACCAAACTTACCCAAAATCTTGGTGAGGAACCGCCATGAGACCCGGTCATAGGCTTTATTCATATCAAGCTTTAGTAACATACCTGCTTCCTTACTAGCCACCATTGAATGAATAACCTCATGAATTGTGATGATACCATCCAGTATTTTTTGCCCTTTCACAAAGCCTCCTTGGTTCATATCAATTAAAAAAGGAAGGATAACCTTCAACCTATTGGCGATTGTTTTTGTGAGAATCTTCATCAGAGTGTTACATAAACTGATAGGGCAAAAACTGAAAAATTCCATTGCTCCCACTAGTTTAGGGATGAGGACTAAAAATGTAGCATTAACTCCTTCTAGGATTTCCATGTCCTTTTGAGCCTCAATTATAGCTTCCACTACATCATTGCCTAGGATATCCCAAAAATTTTGGAAGAAAGCTGCGGGGAATCCATCCGGTCCTGGGGAGTTGTTACCATCCATGTCAAAAACCACCTTCTTGATTTCTTCCTTTGTGAAAGGACTAAGTAAGAATCCATTAAGATTCTCAATTACGAGGGGTGGAATGGCTGCCAACAGAGAGTCATCTTCTTCAATAGTCGAATTTACATCTTCTAGCAACGATTTAAAGTACTCAATCGCTTCCCTCCTTATGTCTTCCATATCTTTGGTGTTAGACCCATCGGCCATCTTGATCTCCTTAATTTTGTTAGTACTCCTATGGCGAAGAGTAGAGACATGGAAGAAATTTGTATTTCTGTCACCCTCATTTAACCAACGTAGTCTGGATTTCTGCCTCCAAAAGGTTTCTTCAAATCCTAGCATCATGTGGTATTCGACTAATAGCTCCCTCTCCTGGTTTCTCGGATCCTCTCGTAAGTCGCTCCGACTTTAGCTTCTCCCCGTAGTTCATTGATCTTGTCTTTTAGTTCCGCCTTTTTAACAAAACTATTGCCAAAGGAAGATTTGTTCCACTCTCTAATGTTAGCCTTCACATTCCTTAGTTTACATGCCACTTGGGCCGCTTTCGAACCATTATACTTTTTGTCCCACCATTGGGCAACCAGATCCTTGAGATCCTGATGTTGGAACCACATAAGTTCGAATCGAAAGGGTCTGATGTATCTTTTCTTAGAGTCCTCCCCTGTTTCCCATAGAATTGGGTTGTGATTAGACACAATTCTTGGGAGTGTCGTTAATGAAGAGTCCCCAAACCTCTCCAGGCATTCTTGAGAAAGAAGAAACCTATATAATCTGATCTGAATTTTGTTTTCCTTCAATCTTTTGTTAGACCATGTATAGGAGAATCTATGCAGGTCCACATCCATCAGCTCATGTTGCTCAACAAAATCTCTAAACTCATAGATATCAATAGTTATTCTTTGAGAGCCCCCCAATTTATCTGCAGGATTAAGGTAGCAATTGAAATCCCTCGCCACAATCCAAGGGTAGTTGGGGACCGTCTCCCTCAATTCAGCTAGCTAACTTCAAATAACCCTTCTCAGTCCCTATCTAACTGAAGCATATACATTCGTTAAGATCCACTCTTCCTGCGTGGTGTTATCCACACATAAGAGACAAATAAACAAACTAGACATCAAAATCACTCTACTATCAATCACATTCTTGTTCCACATAACCAGCAACCCTCCTTCTGTTCCAGTGGCCTCTTGGCCTTCTACTTTAGCTTCTCGCCAAGTCCTATTCTTAAAAGGAATAACTCTACTCTCCTCCATTTTAGTTTCTTACAGTAAAATCATATCCGGTTTGTTTTCTTGTCTAAAAGCATACAAAGCTATTATTTTTGTAGGATTACTCCCACAAATATTCCATGAAATAATATTCATTTATGGGCTTTGGATCCTCGAGCCTTCATCCCAAAGAGCAATATTGCTTGAGTGCCATCAGCCACTCCTCGCTCTGCTTCTTTCTGCCTTAAGGTAGCATTGCTAGGTTTCCCTATTCCTACCAAACCATATCCCATACATCCGCTCTAGGCTGGGGTTCCTTGGGATTCACTTGGCTTCTAGTAACCATCTTGGATAGGTCAGTCTTGGTCTTTGGGGTAACAATCTGGCTTTCCAGGTTAACTGGTCTTTCTGACAATGGAGATGATTTCGTGCTCTTAGCTTCTTGATTAGTAGATTCTTTTTCCTTGCTTTGGGGTTACACCGATCTTGGTGGTTCACCTCTTCCTCCCGAGTATCCTTGCCTCGTATTATTAGTTTCCTGCTCCTTCCTCCGATTTTTCTCCTCTAAATTCTTCTCTTGAGACTCCTCTACCTCAGATTCCACTTCTTGGCTATCCATCTGATCTCCCTTCAGATTATTTAATGCATCAAAACTGTTCTCCACTGGGATGTTGATCTCCTTGGAATTTCTTCCCATAAATTCCTCTATAGTACATGGGACCACTTCCATCGAGCCTCCATAGGCCTCTCGTATTACCCAATCAAACTTACTTGCCCCAGGGCGTTGATCTATGGGGTTCTTTCCTTTGTGATTTGGCTTTGAGGCTTGTTGTATCATCTTAGAAGCAGGTTGAGCTTGAGGGTTCCCATAAAAGGGACCAAATCCCCTGTGAGAGGGTTTCGGGGCATAGGTATTTTTGGGAGGAGGGTTATAATGTTACCTCTTGCTTACAATAGGGCGAACAGGGTCTCTGATATTTAGATTTCGAGCTCCACGTCCTTGAGGCCCATGTTGGGTAGGAATGGAGATCTGCGGGGGAGGGATATTATTTTGGGTTTGAGGAGCAGTATTTTGGAGTGGGGTCTAGTTCTTGGAAATGCAGTGGATACCCTGGTTCCCTACCTTCCCGCAAACACTACACTTAAAAGACATATTTTCATATTCAAAGACCTGAGTATGAAGGCCAAACATAGATGACAATATAATGGATTTAGGGAGCTCTTTACTCAGGTCTGCCAACACACACATGCGAGTAGAAAGGAGTCTTGTTTTGCTCAAGGTTGCAGGATCAATAGCTATTAGTTCTCCAATCTCTGTAGCTATCCCAGCCAAGATTTGTTCATTCTAGAAAAGCAGAGGTAATCCCGACATCTTAACCCAAATAGGAGCCAAATCTAGCACCTGATTCTGGGGGTTGAAATCAGGGGACCAAAACTTCAGATACAAGCCCCTTTTCCCAAAAAACCAAGGACCTCCTTGGAGAGTCCTTTCCATGTCCTGTTCACATTGAAATTTCACCAAAAGAAAACTCTTGGGTAAAGCCTTAATCATCATACCGGCCCTTGGCTGCCATTTTTGGACAGCCCATCTCCTTATGACTTCCAATTCCAGCCTCACCCCCATAAATTTAGCCACTAGAGATGTTATGCCCTCCATAGCCACATGCTGAGCTAAGGTATCTAGGACGTGCAACCTATCATTGACAGATTTTAGATTAAAACAAGAGTCGGATAATTTTTGCTTACCACGAAGAGCATTAAGATATGAAAGTCTCCATTTGCCAGGTTTCTCTTTGTCTCCTTCCTGGGTCTTCCTTTGATCCTGATGCATAGAGTCCTGGTCCCCCTTAGAGATATCTTCAACCGCATTCGCCCAACGCCCTTGGACCGGTTCCAATAGAACTTCCTTGTCCACATCCTCCGCCTGGAGGCTTGCTACCTCACCAGAGCCCCCACCTGCCACATCTACTGATCTGCCCTTCGAAGCCCCACACCTAGGGTTTGTTGCCCCTAGACCTCCCGCTCCTCCTCCTTGCTGCTCCATCCATCACAACTTGCTGCCTCCAAAATCTACCATTTTTTTTTCTAGGGCCAAAATTTTTGCGGCCGCTACAGTGCACGAGCTACTACAGTGGTGGATGCTACAGTTTGCAGGCTTCTATAGTGTCCAAGTATCACTAGGGTACATTAAAATTAATTTAATTATTATTATATTATCCTAATGTTAGTAATGAACACTAGCATTAGAAAAAACAATAATATTGAATTAATGAAATGAATAAGTGATTTAATTATTAAGGCTAGGCTTAAGAGAATTAGTAAAACGAATGAAAGCATTTTAGTTTTACCTTGAAAAAGGGGGTACATTTAACAAATATGAATAAAGTTCATATTTTAATAATGTTTTTTTTTTGTTTGTGGAAAACACCCCTTTTGGGGTGCCACTTTTGGGTAAGTCCCAAGGAGGCAAGGGTATCTATTCCACCAAAATCACCCAGGGCTCACACTTGGCCTACCCCTTTCACACACTCAAAGAGCATGCCTAGCCCAAAGTAAATCAGCCAACAAGTCATGCATGTACCAACCAAAAAGGATGACAAAAAACCAATTACTCAAGGCTCATGCAGATTGCAGCAGTCATAAGGCTTTCTCCATCCTGCTTTCACCATGACTAGCGCTAGCAACACCCTCATTATCTTTATTGATTAGAGAAATAATTCTATGCTTGATGCCCTCAAGAGCATCCATGTCAACAAATTGGTTGATCTAGGTGATCTCTCTCAGACCTCTATCCACTCCCCAATTAGCAATAGCATCAACCACCTTGTTTGCAGATCTTCACACATGAAAGTACTCCAAGGACTAAAATAAGTGATGAAAGTTCTTTTATAGTCTAAATAATATCCCCCAACCTCTAGTTAGAGAGTGAGGAAGATCATTTCTGGTCTTTTAATTGGTTGATGATCACCTGGGAATCCCCTTCAACATAAATATTCTACTAATTTTGTTTAAGGGCCCACAACAACCCTTCAAGGAGGGCTTGTGCCTCAACATGATTGTTAGTGGTATCTTCAAGGCTAAAGAAAAAATAACCTCTCATATTCCCTTGGTCATCATAAAAGATGCCACCCTCACCAACTTTACTCGGGTTCCCCCAGGATGCACCATCAAAGTTGAACTTGACAAACCCTTTATGGGGAGGTTGCTAGTTGATTTTTGTATGATTCTTAGAGGTTTTATTTTTCTTGATTGGGCACCAAATGCTTTTGTCATCTAAATGTTGGCCCAACCATTGAATCTTGATATCTCTAAGATTGCTATCTAGGGGTTTATCCCAATCCTCCCACTGCTTGACCAAAATGGATTCAACCACCACCCTTTGAACAGAAAGCCAAGTTTGGAATTTGGGGATTCTTTCCTCCCTAAAAATTATTTTATTTCTCCGTAACCAAATTGACCAAATAATGTAAGTGGGGGTCCATTCCCAGATGGCTCTAATATAGTCAAGATCAGAGTTTTGGCCAACCCACTCCAAAATCAGATCCCTTATAGTCTAAAAATTGTGGAGGGGCTCTCTCCAAGAGTTTGCAAAGTCTCACTAGAGGGATTGAGAAAAGGGGCAAGAGATGAAGAGATGGTTGATGGTTTCAGTATCAACTTCACAATTTGGGCATCTAAAAGGGCCATAGTAGCCTCTCTTCATCAAGTTATTACCAGTTAATATTTTGTCTTGCACCACCAGCCAAACAAAAATTGAGATCTTGGGCCAAACACCTTTCCTCCATATTCTCTACCAAATTTGATTCCTATCCCCATTGAAGTTTACCTCCATAAGAAAATTGTAAGCTTTCTTGGTAGTAAAGTTCCCATCTCCACTTCTCCCCTAGCTTAACAAGTTTGGGCCCTTGTAGTATGAAAGCTTCCTACTAGAGATGATTCCCCAAAGTTTTCATTTATCAACTTCCCTGATTTGACTAGGCTAGGACCAAGGTTCTTTCTAAAAATGAAGCACCACCCTACTAGTCTCATGGGGAATGGGATGGCCTTGAATGTAGTCCTTGACTTGGCTCCAACCCTCCTCTTTGAATACCTCCTTCAACTCAATCAAGGAATTATCTTCTCTTAAAGGTTCATACTGGTTCCATGCATCCTCCCAGAAGAGAGCATGGCTACCATCCTTGATCTTCTAGAAGGTTGTAGAATGCACCCACACACTATGGGATGTCATGCTTGTCTAGAGAGAAGAACCTAGGGGAAAGTGTTCAAGCCTGATCAACTCCTTCCAGTCCACCTCAGGGATATATTTTTTCTTAAGAATTCTGGCCCAAAAAAGGTTCTCTCCATTGCAAAATCTCCAAAACAGTTTCCCATTAAGGGCTTTGTTGAAGATTTGAAGATCTTTGATTCCAAGGCCCCCTCCTGGAGAGGTTTGCAAATATATTTCCAAGCAACAAGAGGCCATTTCCTTTCTAGAGAGGGACCACCCCAAAAAATTCCTTTTGAAGTTTTTGGAGTTGTTTTAAAACCTTTATAGGTGCTAATAAAGTAGAGAAGAAGTAGATTAGAAGAGCTTGGAGAATAGACTTGAGAAGGGTTAATCTACCAATCGAGGAAAGCCATTTGAAAGTCCATCCCTACAACCTCTCTCTAAATTTAGAAATAATTTCACTCCAATCTAATATTTTTGGATTAGAGTTAGTCAAAGGAAAGCCCAAGTACTTGAGAGGAAGAGAGGACCTCTCAAAGCTGAGAAACCTAGAAATATTCTCTTGGACATGAATAGGAGTGTTGAAGAAAAAAACTTTGACTTCATCACATTAATTGCCCCTCCAAAGGTAGCCAGATAATCCTCCAAATTCTCCTTAAATATTCATGCCTCCTTGAGAGTGGCTTCACCCATAAGCAAAGTGTCATCCATGAACTAGAGGTGGGAAATATTTTGCTCATCCTTGGCCACATAAACACCCTTTAAGTGACCATAGCTCTTATATTTTTGGAGCAATATCCCTAGACCTTCTACCAAAATAATAAAGAGGTAAGGAGAAAGAGGGTCCCCCTGTCTCAGGCCTCTAGATAGAGCAAAGGACCTAGTAGGAGAACCATTCACCAAGACTACCACTGTGATCGAGGAGATGCATGCTTTCACCCACTCAATCCACTCATGACAAAAGCCAAAGCTTTCCAAGATTTTTAAAAGGAAGGTTTGATTAACCCGATCATAAGCTTTAGCCATGTCTAACTTAATAAGCATCCCCCTAGATCTGCTATTCTTCATGGAGTGGATAGTTTCTTGAGCGATGAGGATGTTGTCCAGGATTTGTCTGCCATGCACAAATCCTCCCTACTCCCAAGAAATGATTGAGTCTAGAGTCTTCTTGAGTCTATTAGCCATCACTTTAGCGATAATTTTGTAAGCAGTATTACACAAGGAGATGGGTCTAAAGTTCTCCATATGAGTAGCTTGATGGGTCTTAGGGATTAGAGTCAAGAAAGTGGAGTTTAGGGTTCTCAAAATTTGCTTAGAGTTATGAGCCTCCTCCACCACCTAATGGATATCATTCTTAATGATATCCTAGTAGCACTAGTAGAAATCGATGGGAAAGCCATCAGGCCCAGGATATTTCCCTTTCTTTAGGCTAAAAACAACATCTTCCACCTCTTCTAGACTAACAATCTTAGTAAGACTTTCATTTTGCTCTTGGGTGACCATCGAGGGAATGGCAGATAAGACTCTTTCTCTTGCTTGAACTCTTTCTATCAGTGGTTCAGTTAGGAGGCATTTGAAATAGTTCTCTACCAAAAGGCCAATCTCTTGAGAGTCCTCAGTGATCTCTCCCTCAGGGTTAGTCAATCTGGAAATTTTGTTCAAATTCTTGTGTTGGATAGTGGTTCGATGGAAGAAGGTAGAGTTTCTATCTCCTTCCTTCAACCAGTTAATTCTTGACTTTTATTTCCAAAAAAGTTCTTCCTTCAACTCTTGTTCATCCACTCATCTACTGAGGTCATTCTCATAGCTAAGAAGGGCCTCAGTAAGCCCTTGGGACTCCATCTATCATTGAAGAAGAGTGACATCCTTATCCAGGGCTTCCCTTTGTTTGAAAATATCCCCAAAGACTTCCTTGTTCTAGATCCTTATTTTCCTCTTGATAAAACTAAGTCTTTTTGCTAGAAGATACATATTAGTGCCCCAATTTGGCTTTCCTTCTCTCCACTAGATCCTAACTTTCTCTTCTAGATCAGGGTGAAGAAGCCACATGCTTTCAAATTTAAAGGGAGACTGTCTTGGGTGGGTTGAAATATTCAAACTTATGGAAATGGGCCAATGGTTTGAGAGAGATCTGGTAAGATAAAGGACTCAGTGATAAAAGATACCTCAAGGCAACTCTTAGTAACAAGGAATCTATCCAATCTCTTAGCCATAAAGGCCTTCCCAACTCTTCTATTATTCCAAGTATGTTGCCCCTCTTTTGGGACCACATCAATTAAGTTGAGGCTAGAGATGAAAGCAGTCAAAGTCTTCACTACTTTTATCCAGTTTCCTTACCCCCCTTCTTCTCATTGAGGTTTTGAATAGCATTGAAATCTCCTCCAATGATCCAATTATCATTTCTAGACTAGTCATGAGAAAAGAGAATATTATTCCAACACTCCAATTTGCGATGGGCATCAATAGGACCATAAATGTTCATGACCCAAACCTGGAGGGGGAAGAGACCAATCTAAACTTAATAGAAATCCACCAATTACCTACAAGGGATTCCACCAACATACACTTTCTAGGATTCCATAGAATCACCAAACCCCCTGCCTGTCCCTTAGCTACATTTGCCATACCTTCTACTCCTTTCCAAATTTGATCAGTTTTATGAGCCATCTCTTCTAGAGTCAACTTGGTTTCTTGAAGAAGAATTATGTCAGGGCCCTCCAAGCCTATCCTTCTCTTAAGGACTCTACATTTTCTTAGAGAGTGTAACCCATGTATATTCTAAGAGAGGATCTTCATTGCAAACCACTTGTGAAGGGTTTTCCTACCAAAAATTTGTACTCAAGGGAACCACTAGTCTAGAGTCCATGAGGGTCTTCCCTGTATCTTCTAGGAGCTCTATCAAAGATTTCCTTCCTCTCCTTAATTGAATTAATTTGTCTGTCTTTCTTTTGGTATATGAGGTAGACTTTAGTCCCAAACGTAGAGCACTAGGGGAGAGGTTCCCAAAGTCTTTTGATTTTTTCCTCCTCTTCACTTCTTTAGTGTCCTCTTTTTTATTTCCTTCAATATTCAAGGTCTTCGAGATGCTATAATTGAAAGGGATAATAGAAATATCATGTACATTAGGAATTAAGGAGGGGTTTGAGGTAGAGGTTACCACATTTTTAGGAATAGGTCTTTGTTGTAGGAGGGTTTGGCCAATCTCCTCCTTTTCTAGTTGACAAGGCCCCTTCAAGGGAGGGTCCAAGGATCTTCCACCCAAAATATCTTCATGTTGAATAGGCTCATTAGCATCCATCGAAGTATCTTCGTGGCTCAACCTTAGCTAGGGATTCCTTTGGATTAAATCACCTTCCTCTAGGTTTTTAAGATCTTTCATTGATTACTCGACAAGAATTTCCATTGCATTTTCCCCCTTACTCCCTTCCTTGTTTGTCTGTTCATGTTCCTCTCGAGGGATATGCATGGATTCCTCCATCTCTTGGTTTATCTCTTGTAGAACCACAAATTTATTTGTTTGTTGATTTTTTTGTTCCCCTTTCTTCTGCCACACCTATTTATCCTTTTTGTTTGCCAATTTTGGAGATTGCCACTCTTCCTTCTTCCCTAATGGATCCTTCTTTTTCTCTATCTCCTCCACTTTTTGCTTAAGGGTAGGATAGTTTCATAGGATATGGCCATGAGCATGGCAAAATCTACATCAAAAGGGCACATTCTCATAATCTAGGTCTTGGATCCACTCATAATCCCCTACACTTAGAATAATTACCTTTGAAAGAGGGCTTGATAGGTCTACATGGAGATAAATCTAGGCAAAGGTAGTTACATGAGCCTCTTTAGTTACTTTGGACATTCCTATATATTCTCCAATAGTATTTCCAATTCCTTTCAAGGTTTCCTCATTCCAAAATTCTAGAGGGAGAGCATACAACCACACCTAGATTGGGGCTTTGGTTGGATTTTCTTTGTTGGGATCAAAACCTATGGTCCAATTTCACATAAAAAGACCTACCCTTGCCATGAAGTAAGGGCCCCCATCTTGAATCCTCTCCTTATCCTCCAAGCAAGTGAAAATGACTATGAAGAAGCCTTTAGGACAGAGTTTAAGTTCTACATCTCCCTTCGGTTTCTAGACTTCCCTTATCCAATTTTGTAGATCTTGCTCCATCGACCAAAAACCTGTGAAGTGATAAATTAATGCCCACTCAGATAAATAAGAAATTCCTTGTTTAAAGGATTCTGGTTTTACATTGAATCATGGTAACTCTATAGTTTTTTCTAGGCATTTATTGAGGGCTAAGGGTTGTGTGATCTCTTGTCTTTTTCCCTCTTTAATAACTGCATGCTTAATACCTCTCGAAGAGCTCCCACTTTCTCCTTTAGTACCTTTGTTCTACACCACATCTCAAAAAGAGGGAGGTGGTAGGCCCCCTGAAGAGGCTACCATCAAAAAGAGAGAAAGCCACACACAAAAAAAAAAGGGGATAACTCTGAATAGTACCTTCCTTTGCAACTAGAAACCTTTACACCACAATGAAATGTTTGACCAAAAGCTCATAGTGCATGCATGGAAGAAGCCTTGAAACTAGACAATCTGGGCTCTTGAGCCTACATGCAGGGGTAAAGAACTACATCTAGGGTAAAGAACTACATCCAAGTTGCATGCACCCACCAATTCTCACTACATCTAGGTTGCATCAACTACTCTAGGTTATTATGATATGCAACAATGAAATCAAATTTTCAAACCCACAAGCTCAAAACCCTAAAATTAGCATAACTTCTGGCATAGCTCAAAGGATGGGCCAAAACCCTAAAATTTGCATAGCTTCCTACAAATCTTCAAGGATGGGCAAAAACCCTAAAATTTATTAGCATGGATGCAATGCAATAGATATTATTGAATATGCCAAATATTTTATACAATGTGATAGGCTATAGTTAGCCCATAAAATCACTAACTAATAGCTAACCTACTAACAAATAGATGTTATAGGAATATCACTAACAATATAATATCTGTCGACATAAAAGAAATGTTGGTAAGATGCTAACCTAGGATAGTAGAATAATTAACCTACCTAGGGGTATTACCAAATAAGGTAATATACTCTAACATCCCCCCTTATTACATTATTTGGGTAATACATATACATCCCCCTATACAACAATATTTGGGTAAAGTATATAACTGCCCCAATACAGTGAAGAAGAAGAGAAATGAAAGAATGTTGGCTCATGCTTTATCTTTGGCTCTAGCTCATGGCTCTGGCTTTAGCTCTAAGCGTACCTCTAGATGTGTACCTCTGGGTCTATCTCAGGATTTTCTTGTGAATCTACCTCTGGATCATTGCCTCTGGATCTGCTTGTAGATCTGCCTCTAGAACTTTGTCTTTGGGTCTATATTTAGGTCTATCTCTAGGTCATTGCCTCTGGGACTGCCACTCGGTCTGTCACTGGATTTGCCTCGGGGTCTACCATAGGTTTTACCTTTTCGATAGAAGCCATACAACATTTCTTTCATCATGGTCCATTGTGTGTGATCTGTCCATCCATAATCTATATGAACCTTGTTGGCCATTTTCACTTTGTACCAACAACTGGAAGAAGAGTGATTCATACATCCACATGAGTCACAAGGATGTAATTTCCAACATCTAGCTGCAACATGTCCTATCTTTCCACAATGATTGCAACAATGCTTTTTAGGAGTTGTAGGAGATTTAGGTTTTACAAACATGGTATTACTGGTACTTGCATGTCCAATATAGCCAAGGCCTTCATTATTTGCCCTGACATTTAGCATTATAGGAGTTTTAATGCCTTGTTCCTGTTTACCTAATCTCTCACCATTGAATCCCATTTTCTTCATTAGTTTGGAACCAAATCCTTTGGTGTGTTTTTCAAAACACCCAATTTCATCATCTTCATCAATACTTTTAACAATATGGCATTTGTCATTATTGATGAGATTATGGAGCTCTTTTTGAGGAGTTTCAGTTTTTAAGTCACTAGTGTCGCAAGCAAAGTCTGCTTTTGAAATGAGATCACCTGTGCTACAACTGATATCTACCATTGAAGGTATGAGGTCACTTGTATCACAACAAGCATTTGCCACAATGGGCTGAAGGTCACTCGTGTCACAACAAGCATTCACCACAATGGGTTGAAGGTCACTTGTGTCACTACAAGCATCGACCATTAGGACCTCTTTTTCCTCATTTATTTCCATTTTCACTTTGCGTTGGGCAAGGTCAAGAGCAACCAATGACATGTATATACCCCTTATAACGCCAATAGGAAATCTAGCACCATTTATCTGAAGGTCTGTAGAAGACTCAAAATATTCGAGTAGGGCTACTAAACCATTGTTTAGTGTGAGAAATGTGCCCTTCTCATAAAAATCAGGTCCATCCATCTCAGGTGGAAAATAAGGACCTTTAACTGATTTAACAACATCATCAGTTGGTTTAGGGGCTTGCTTTTTCTTTGATCTACCCATTTTTGAAGGTGTCGGTCTCTACCAAAAATGCACCTTTTACAAGGAAATTTTGCAAAATAATTGTCTAAGGTGTTGGTCGCTACCGAAAATAGATGCTATAGGAATATCACTAACTAAAATACACCTTATACAACTTGTTCCCCCATTTTTGCAAAATTTGCATTTGACAGAATGTTGCAAGAAGTGTGACTAAGGTGTTGATCGCTACCGAAAATGCACCCTTTTTAAGTCTTCCTCTCTTTTTAGCAAAATATTCTATGAGGTAGGAAAATAATGGGTATCCCCCTTTTAGTTGCAAAAAATATCCCCCTTTTGTTTGCAAAATTATAATGGATCCCCCCTTAATACAAAAAATTATGGGATGGAGAAAATGTGGTATCCCCCCCTTAGTGCAAAATATGCAACGAGAAAGCCTATTGGACTTTTACAACAGTTGGCCTGTGAAGCAATGTTTTCAAATGCACTCAAATGGAGTGATTACAATGTTTGTTGCAAAATTGCAAAAATAATGCAAAATAAAGTTTACCAAAATAATCCCCCCTTTGATGACAAGGACTTCAAACTAATAAAATGTTTGTTGTTTATGAAGCCTAAAGGGTTGCAAGGGAATTTCTAATGGTGTCCTTAGCAACTTTAAACAAATTTGGATGGCAAAGCTTTTCATTTTGATGAATTGCTACCTTTGCTTGAATTTTAAATTGCAAAAATAAAGTTATTATCAAAAAATTTAATTAATAATAAAATTTATTTAATTAAAAAATCATGAATTCAAAAAATTAATGATTTTTAATTAAATGAAAATTAAATTATTTAAAAAAATGATAAAACTTTTAATAAATTTCCAAAAAAAAATCGTTTACTTTTGTTTTTCTGAGGGGATTTGAACACCCGACCTTGTTTAGGGCAGCGTCTTAGCACGCGTTGGCCAACCAACCGAGCTGCCTTCTTTGGCGGGATCAAAAAGGACAAAACCCCTATTTTACTCCTCATGGCTCTTCTCCAAGGAGATGGCGGCCTTATGCGGCAACGCAACCTTACCCTCAACTCCGGGTGGCTCCGTCACTCCAGTGGTCCTCCATCGTCGGTGGCATACTCCACTTCTCTGCACAGTGGCGATGTTGCTGCAGTCCTCCACAAACTCAGCAGATGGTCTTCGCGTTCAATGCTATGGGTCTGGTGTTCATCCATGCAGATCTTTTGGAAATATCCACCGTCAAGCTAGGAGGGATTCAGATGTGTTCGAATTTGGCTGCGATTACAACCAACAATGGCACAAAAATATCCTGGTTTCTTGGCCGACAAACAACCTATCTCATAACCAACGAAAAAAAAATTCACAGCAAATCGATGAAATCGAACCAGCGCCCTCCTTGTCTCTTGTCTATCTTACGAACGACGGCTGATCACAGTGTGGAAACAACACTGTTCAAAATAGAATGTGTAGGCTCCTTCATCCATCTCGAGGAAAATGATGTGCAACAGTGGCACACTGAACCATTCCTCTGAAATCTATGATAATTCATGCAAAGATCTCCATTTTGACGTCGTCCTTCTCACCTTTGAATTAGACCACTCTACAAATTCGACTGCGTCGATGGTTGAAAATTTTTTGGGATCAATTCCAACGATTCAAGAGTTGTAGTACACATTGTTCTCGTAGTTATGGCCATCTGGGATCCTCCGTGATGGATCGTTCTCCTCGACATTGGCTGGATGTAAACAAAATTATCTGCACTGATTCAGAAATCATTGTCGAAACAAGGGCTTTCCAATGAAAACATCAGATCCAACGATGCGGAGAGAAATCACTGTTGTTGATTATGGCTGGGTTTTGCTTCGGCTACAAATGTTGCGTTCATTCGGTGCCTCCTAGATCTGGTCGGCACAAATCCACAATCTAAAAATATCTACGAGAGCACAAATTCGATCTAGACCGTCTGCTACCAAATTAGGTGAGATTCCATTAAGATTTGTCTACAATCGTCCCTTGGTGCTTTGGCAAAACAGATCGACAAGCCAAAAAATTGAATGGTTGACTGTGTTGCCACTGCAACTCGTAAATCACCGTCAACAGGTTGTCATGGGCAGAAGTGATCACATATTGGAGGTTTGCTAGCTATCCATGGGATATTATCCCACATCAGGGATACAATATGCAAATAGTGGTTTAATAATAAAATAACTCATATAGACATTTGATTGCCTTTGGGTAATCTCTCCTTCGATCAAGGTTTTGCCATGCACTTCGATTCTATCAGCCGTTTGTCATGATTAGAGTTCGTACGAGTTTTTTCCAAACCTATCCGCCACGTTTTCTTGCTTTTGTCAGGTTGTAGAGTTTTGATCGTCATCCTACTATCGTCACAGGCTTTTGTCAGGTTGTAGAGTTTTGATCGTCATCCTACTATCGTCACAGACGCGTCCCTTAGGTCCGTGTTGCTAGACCAGGTTGTAGAGTTTTGATCGTCATCCTACTATCGTCACAGACGCGTCCCTTAGGTCCGTGTTGTTAGACCACGTCTGTCTCTTTGATCATAGTCATGCATCCGCCTTAAGGGTTGCCCTAGGGTTCCAGTCCCAATCAGCTTAGTCTCGGTCCACCCGTCTGGTAGTCTGTTAGGATCTCATCTTAATGTTATTTTGTAATTCTCATTATTATGTATTGACCCACTTCCAACATGGGGATCCCATATATAATGTTATTTTATAATGTACATGGCATATTATGCTCTTAGGCAAGTGGGGCTACTTGATGTTAGGATCCCATCCTAACGTTATTTTGTAATTCTCATTATTATGTAATGACCCACTTCCAACGTGGGGGATCCCATATATAATGTTATTTTGTAATGTACGTGGCATGTTATGCTCCTAGGCAAGTGGGGCCATTTGATGTAACCGTTATAAATATTGTAACCGACATTTGGTAGAAGATTCTAGCTCGAGTGGCATTTTGCATGTAAGCCAACTCTTGAGCCTAGGGTTAGGGTTTGCATGAAGTCTTTCTTTAAAAAGCTATGAAGCCATGTACGAATCATCCTTTTGCAAGTTAATGAAATATTGAAGGAGGTTGCCCCCTCGAAGAGGCCTACGATTCTGAGTTCTTTTGTGAGATTGTTCAATTCTGCAATTACTTTCTGCATAGTATTATTCTGTTATTGCATGTATTTCAGTTATCTTTCAGTATTTTGTGTGTGAGCTTTATTTCAATAGTAGGTTCCTAACAAGTGGTATCAAAGCGCTTTCCAGGGCCGAGTTCTACTGCAACTGCGATGATTCTTGCCATCCATTCTACCTGTTAGGTATAATTTTCCATGTGTTTTTCGTTCTATTTTTCCTTTATTAAAAAAATCAAAAAAATACAGTTCATTTTTTTACTAGCAAATCCAAAAAATACAAAAAAAATACAGTTTCTGTTTCAGTAGTTGTGTAGGTTAGAAACCCTATGCCGAGGGTTTTAAAATATCATGAAGGAGCTGTCGTTATTGGCTAAGCTAGATAGCCCATAAAGCGTCTAGTGAAGTGAGGGGCGATCAGGCTCCAATACCCAGGCCTTAGACAACACTCACGCACGAAATCGAGCTCCCACGCATCTTCGGGTGTATCGGGAGACCATTCTAGGGTTAACAAAATTTTATCCAGTAGGAAGCTTTTCGGCCTTGTATCATCCATAGTCCACGGGACACAACATCCCGGACGATTACCCTCCCGTACTGTCAGAGAGGCAGATAGTGTGCTCAAGGGTATGTGTGGAATCCTCCTTGGGTAGTGGCCTAAAATATTGGTCCGAGCACTATTGTTCATCACTACGGTATAACAGAGGGCCTATGGGTGTTACATACTCCTTTACCTAGCATACCCTGGTTCTGTTAAACACTTCCTCCTGCAAAAACACACATCTTCCTGTTCTGCTAAACCTGCATTCACAATCCCAAAAAGTGAGCATACGAAGGACTTCCCTATCATAGAAGAATACACCTTGCATGCACCAGTAGTTAGGATAGAGTTCGCAAGTGTCTCTAATAGTCTACAATATTCTAGTAATAGTCAAGTCAATGGCAATAATAGTCTGGTTAGTGATAGTAACAATAATAGTCAACTGTAATAGTCAAAAAATATAGGTGGTCAGGGTCAAAAACAAAATCAGTGTCTGTAACTAGTACAGGTGACAGGACAGTGACAGGGTGATCAGTTGATAGATCCGAGACAGTTGATTCAGTTTTCCCACTTGTGACCTAGAGCCCAAAAAAAAATTATTAAAATAGGGATATCTCTTCACACAGATCTCAGATTGACTCAAAAATTTAGCAGATAATTCTACACTCTATTCCAGACAAAATTGTCCTTGGCAGCCCCTGGTCAAATTTTGCACCCATTTTCCAAAAATAGCAATTTTTTATTTTTCTTGCTAAGGCCATAACTTTTCAACGGTCAATCAGATTGATCCAAATTTTTGGGAATAGAATCTACTTGTTATTCTACACCAAAGACCCTCAAGGACTCACTGGTGAAATTTTAAGTCCAAGTGGAGGAAATTACCTTGACATCGCCTTGCAACCAACCGGAGCTCACAAAAAGTCAAGAAATTCAGTATATCTCCTCATTGAGTGCTCAGATCAAACAACCACCGAAGTGGACCCTAGCCTAAAATCAGTGTTGCAATCCATTTCCCAAATTAAATTTTGGACCCTTACTAAAAATAGTAACTCCTGAAATCCCACATCTATTTTTAGTAACTGAGTAAAAAAGTTCAAGGCTATCTCAAATGGCAAGTGGCACTCGTGGACATCAAAAAGAGGTAGAACAAAACACTGCTTCAATGTTGGATACCCTAGTAAGTGTTGTTACTAGCTTGCAAAAAACAACTGAACACTTGACAACAGAATTTCAAACTTTCAGAGTTGCCCAAGATACCTCCAGAATTCGCATAGAAGAACACCTAGCAGATGTTGAGTCTAAAATACAAGGTGGTCCAAGCAAGTCTGAGTATCATCATGGAATGGGAACAGATGACTCTCACCTTCGCTTTGATCATGATACTCCCTTCAAGATGCCAAAACTAGACTTTCCTAAGTTCAATGGGAAGGATGTTGATGGATGGTTATGTCATGTTGCTCAATTCTTTAGACTCCATGATGTCCCCATTTATCACCGAGTTCAAATGGCTTCTTTCAATTTGGAATCTGAAGCCTTACAGTGGTACCAATGGTTGCAAAAAACTATCCTTGATCCTTCTTGGGCAGAATTTGAGTCCTAGTTACTCACTCGCTTTGGCTCTAGTGAGTATGATGATTTTACAAGACAATTGACAAAGCTGAAACAAACTTCGATAGTTCGAGATTACCAAATACAATTTGAGAGATTGGCCAACAAAACTATAGGAATGAATGAAGGGTTCTTTATGAGTTGTTTTGTTAGTGGTTTACGGGAAGATCTCCAAGCCGAGGTCACAATGTTTAGACCACAATCCATGATGCAGGCTATCCAGTTGGCTCATTTGGTCGAGTCCAAATTTTTAGCTCAGAGGCGGTTCTCTAAATTTCCATAGGCTAAACCCTCTTTTCCTCCTAGATTCCACAATCAACATGAACAAAAACCTGTTGCACCCACTGCTGCACCCAAATGTTTGACCACTGTTGAAATGGATGCGCGACGCGCCCAAGGGTTGTGCTACAATTGTGATGAAAAGTTTTCTCGTGGGCATAGGTGCACCCAAAAGAAATTATTCCTCATCGATGTTGATGAGCCTGACACCAGTGACCATAGTGATGATGACACTGAATCAGCAGAAGAACCACCTAAACCAGAGGATGAAAACCCAGATGAATCATAGGCTAAAATTTTTGTTCATGCTCTTGTTGGCATTACTACGCCCCAAACCATGAAAGTTGTGGGTTATTTCAAAGGCCTGCGACTTACCATCTTGATTGATTCTGGTAGTACACATAATTTTATTGATCCTCGCATCACCAAGCAGGAAAATTGTTATGTACACACATGTAATTCCTTTGAGGTTATGGTAGCAAATGGTGGGACTTTACCTTGCAAGGGAAAATGTCGTAATGTTAAGGTCAAGATTGGGGACTATGAGCTCAAACAAGATATGTTTGCACTTCAATTAGGGGGATGTGATATTGTGTTGGGATCTCAATGGTTGGGCACATTGGGAGTCATCTCTTGGCACTTTGGTGAGCTTTGGATGCAATTCTCATAGAATGGACAATCCTACACTCTCCATGGCTTAAAAGCAGGGTCATCACAGATTATCAGTTCCAACCGAATGGAGAAGTTGTTAAAAAAATCATCTCGAGGTGTCATAGCTCAGATTTTTGCGATCCAACCACATTCTTCAGAGGAGGATTCTGTTCCTAAAGATTTGCAACTTATTTTGACCAAGCACAACTCTATTTTTGCTGAGCCAACAGAATTACCACCTCGTCACTCTCATGACCATGTTATTCCCTTGTTACCTGGTAATGCACCACCCAACATTAGACCATACAGGTATCCTCATGCTCTTAAGTCAAAAATTGAGAAGTTAGTACAGGAATTGTTAAAATTCGATGTCATTCGACCAAGCAACAATCCTTACTCTTCTCCAGTTTTATTGGTACGTAAGAAAGATGGGTCTTGGCGGTTGTGTATCGATTATCGAGAGCTCAATAAACTCACCATCAAGGATAAGTTTCCTATTCCTGTGGTGGATGAATTACTGGATGAACTTCATGGGACTATGTATTTTTCCAAACTTGACCTTCGCTCGGGGTACCATCAAATCCGGCTCAAAGAGGAGGATATTCCCAAGACTGCCTTTCGTACTCATGAAGGTCACTATGAGTTTTTGGTAATGCCATTCGGCTTGACTAATGCCCCTTCCACCTTCCAGAGCCTCATGAACAACATTTTTCATCCATTCCTTCGAAATTTCATTCTAGTCTTCTTTGATGACATTCTAGTGTATAGTCGCTCATGGGAAGAGCATCTTACTCATGTGAATCAGACTCTCCAGCTGTTGGCACAACATCAACTCTATGCTAAGCATTCCAAGTGTTCTTTTGGGTTGACATAAGTAGAATATTTGGGACACATTGTCACTAAGGAGGGCGTTAAAGTTGATCCCAAGAAAATCCAAGTTGTTCAAGAATGGCCAAAACCTCACACTCTCAAAGGTCTTCGAGGATTTTTAGGGCTTACAGGTTATTACCATAAATTTATTCGTAACTATGGTAAAATTGTAGCTCCCCTCACTTCCATGC
This sequence comes from Wollemia nobilis, assembly GCA_028583015.1. Taxonomy (NCBI): domain Eukaryota; kingdom Viridiplantae; phylum Streptophyta; class Pinopsida; order Araucariales; family Araucariaceae; genus Wollemia; species Wollemia nobilis. The sequence goes on along the minus strand of JAQPPZ010016833.1, from coordinate 1,748,003 downwards.
TAAAGAAGGACTCTTTTACTTGGACAGGACCCACTGAATAGGCTTTCCAAGAATTGAAGCATGCCATGACCACGACACCTGTCTTAGCCATGCCAAATTTCTCCAAATCATTTGTTATTGAAAGTGATGCTTCAGGTCGTGGTATTGGGGCAGTGTTGATGCAAGAAGGGCGACCCTTGGCCTTCACTAGTAAAGCTCTCTCTAGCCGTAATTTGGGAAAATCAACTTATGCCAAGGAGATGATGGCAATTCTGCATGTCGTAACCCATTGGCGACCGTATCTCATTGGGCATCATTTCTCCATTAAAATAGATCATCAGAGTCTCAAATACTTTTTGGAGCAATGGGTTGCCACCCCTGAACAACAAAAATGGGTCTCTAAACTCATGGGCTATGATTATGATATCACCTATAAGAAGGGTAAGGAGAATGTTGTGGTCGATGCTCTCTCTCACCAATTTGAAGCTCTCAGTATGTTGTGTGCCATTTCATTGTCGATCCCCCAATGGATCGATTCTTTACGCCAGGAGGTACTTCAGGATTCTGAATTGTAGACTTTGGTTGCTTCCCTAACCACTGAGCCTACTTCATGTCCAGGATACACTTGGGATGGCCAGGATTTGCGTTACCACCAATGCCTTGTTGTTCCCCACAAGTCCTCACTACGGGAACTTCTCATGATAGAACTGCATGCTACTCCATCTGCTGGCCATTCAGGATTTCTCAAAACATATGAACGACTCAAACACACTTTTTTTGGAAGGGTATGAAAAAGGATATTCATGAATTTGTGGCAGCTTGTGATACCTGTCAGCGGATGAAAGGTGAAACAGTGCGTTCTCCAGGCACTCTTCAACCCTTGCCCATTCTAGACCAGGTCTGGACAGATATTTCTATGGATTTTATTGAAGGCTTACCTAAGTCGGGTGACAAATCTGTTATCTTCATGGTAGTGGATCATCTTTCGAAGTATGCTCACTTTTGTCCCCTCTCCCATCCTTACATAACCTCCACTATTGCCCAAATTTTCCTTGATTCTATCTTTCACCTTCATGGTCTACCCTCCTCCATCGTGTCCGATCGTGACCCAACCTTCACTAGTCACTTCTGGCAAGAATTGTTTAAGTTGCAGGGGACTCAGCTCAAGATGAGTTCAGCGTATCATCCACAAATGGATGGCCAGATAGATATTGTCAATAAATGTTTGGAAACCTACCTTCATTGCTTTTCCTCAGATCATCCTACGCACTGGGCGAGATGGCTTCCTTTGGCCGAGTGGTGGTACAACACTTCCTATCACACAACCACCAAGGTTACCCCTTTTGAGGTGGTTTATGGGTGCCCTCCATCGACGTCTTCCTCCTACATTCTAGGTAGCTCCAAGGTCCATGCAGTCGACACTACTCTCAGTCAGCATGTTGATATCCTCCATCAACTGAAGCTAAATTTGGAGGCAGCCCAGAATCGGATGCATCAACAGGCTGATCAACACCGTTCTGAGCATAGTTTTGATGTGGGTGATATGGTTTTCCTTCGCTTGCAATCATACAAATAGTTGTCCCTCTAGCTTCGTAGATGCTAGAAGCTTGTTGCAAAGTACTATGGGCCCTATCAAGTGTTACAACGGATTGGTGCCACAACCTACAAATTGGCCCTTCCACCTACATCCAAGCTCCATCCTATTTTTCATGTTTCTGCTCTCAAAAAGGTGGTGGGAAATCAGGTACAGGTTCAATCTGCACTCCCAGAGTTAGATGAAGAAGGTTCTATCTTGCTTGAACCTGAACAACTGTTGGATCGTCGGACTCGCACTCTTCGCAATCGCACCATTACTGAAGTTCTTGTGCAGTGGCGTGGACTCCAGCTGGAAGATGCTACATGGGAATCTCTCCATCAGCTCCAACACCAGTTTCCTCACCTTCAGCTTTGAGGACAAAGCTTTTTGAAGGGGAAGGACATGTTAGGATCCCATCCTAACGTTATTTTGTAATTCTCATTATTATGTAATGACCCACTTCCAACGTGGGGGATCCCATATATAATGTTATTTTGTAATGTACGTGGCATGTTATGCTCCTAGGCAAGTGGGGCCATTTGATGTAACCGTTATCAAGATTGTAACCGACATTTGGTAGAAGATTCTAGCTCGAGTGGCATTTTGCATGTAAGCCAACTCTTGAGCCTAGGGTTAGGGTTTGCATGAAGTCTTTCTTTAAAAAGCTATGAAGCCATGTACGAATCATCCTTTTGCAAGTTAATGAAATATTGAAGGAGGTTGCCCCCTCGAAGAGGCCTGCGATTCTGAGTTCTTTTGTGAGATTGTTCAATTCTGCAATTACTTTCTGCATAGTATTATTCTGTTATTGCATGTATTTCAGTTATCTTTCAGTATTTTGTGTGTGTGAGCTTTATTTCAATAGTAGGTTCCTAACATAGTCCTCCAGTCACTTGGTCAGGTCCCATATGGTAGTCCTCCAGTCACTCAGTCAAGTCCCATCAGCCTGTTGGTTGTTCACGGGGTTTGGTGTTGTGTTCGTCAGCATCTTGGTTGTTCATGTCACAGCTTCACCTGACTTGCCAAGGGGCCAGGATCTAGGTTGAGAAACGAGCTTGGCTCTCAGGCTACAAACGAGCCCCGAGCATTAGGTAGATCTGATACCATATTAGCGTGGATGCAATGCAATAGATATTATTGAATATGCCAAATATTATATACAATGTGATAGGCTATAGTTAGCCCATAAAATCACTAACTCATAGCTAACCTATTAACAAATAGATGCTATAGGAATATCACTAACAATATAATATTTGTCGACATAAAAGAAATATCGGTAAGATGCTAACCTAGGATAGTAGAATAATTAACCTACCTAGGGGTATTACCAAATAAGGTAATATACTCTAACAAAATTATCATAACTTCTAGCATAGCTTGAAGGATGGGCCAAAACCCTAAAAGTTTCTCAGCTTTTGGCAAAGCTCCAAGGATGGGTAAAAAACCCTATAATTAGCATAGCAAATCTTCAAATGTCATTTTTTGTTTTTTTCCACCACAAATATTTGAAATGTTGTGGTCTAGATTTTAATCTTCAAAGGTGATTTTACTCACATTGCCACATTTCTTGTCTACAAAACCCTCATCCTCATTTCTCGACCTCGAGAAATATTGATGGATGTAAGATGAAATGGATTACTAAAAGTAAATAGCTACTCAATGGGTGGCCTTTATGAAAGGACACATCCATTCATGTGTTACAATTAAATATAGGTAAAGTAAGAGGTAAGTATGTGTTAAGGGATAAACCTTAACATGCCACCCCTCTTAAAATAAAGCTTTGTCCTCAAAGCTGGAGATGTGGAAATTGTTGTTGGATATGGTGAAGTAATTCCCACGTGGCGTCTTCTAATGGAAGATCCTTCCATTGAATCAAGACTTCCGTGATATCTCTATTATGAAGGTGGCGCGTGCGACGATCCAATATGGCTTCTGGTTCCACCAAGAGTACTCCATCTTCAAAAAATTTGGGAAGTTGAGTTTGGATAGTGATGTGGTTCCCAAGGACAGGTTTTAGGCAAGAAACATGAAAAACGGGATGAATCTTGGAGGAGGGTGGTAACTCGAGTTTGTACATGACGATCCCGATGCGTTGGAGGACTTTATAAGGTCCATAAAATTTTGGTGCTAACTTCTGGGAACCTTTAATTTTGAGGGAAGATTGGCGGTAAGGTTGGAGGCAAAGGAAAACCATATCGCCTACTTGGAAATTTATCTCTATTCTGTGTTGGTCGGCTTTTTGCTTCATGCAATGTTGTGTGATGTGCAAATTTTCCTTCAAAATTCGGAGAATATTATATCGAGTCAAGAGTTTCATCTCCACAACTTGGACTTTTGTACTTCTCAGAATATAAGATGTTAGGGAAGGTGGTGTCTGGCCATATAATGCTTCATATGGAGTCATTTTGATGGCGGTATGGTAGGATGTGTTATACCACCATTCGGCTAAGGGCAACCATTTTACCCAATGTAGGGGTTGAGTTGAGATGAAACAACGAAGGTAAGTTTCTAAACATTTATTTACAACTTCGGTTTGGCCATCAGATTGTGGATGGTATGCTGAACTCATACAAAGTTTAGTGCCTTGTAATTTAAATAATTCTTTCCAAAAATTGCTAGTGAAGGTAGGGTCACGGTCACTAACAATTGTTGATGGCATACCATGTAATTTAAAAATGTTATCCATAAAGATGTGTGCTATGGTACTTGTCGTGTATGGGTGAGCTAAAGAGCAAAAATGGGCATATTTGGATAAACGATCTACGACCACAAAAATGGTTGTTTTTCCTAATGATTTGGGTAGTCCTTCAATAAAATCCATAGAAATATCCATCCATGTATTTTTTGGTATAGGAAGGGGTTGGAGTAGTCCTGGGGCACCAATGGTTTCTCATTTATTTCTTTGGCATGTTTCACATTCCTTGACAAACTTCTTGATATCGTTTTTCATTCCTACCCAATAAAATGATCGAATTACTCTTTTGTATGTTTTTAAAAATCCTGAGTGCCCGGCTATGGGTGAGGTATGTAATTCGTGGAGGAGCTTCCCTTGATGAGAGGAAGTAGGAGAGAGGACAATTCTTCCTTTATACCTTAGGATGCTATCCTTCCAAGTGTAAGGAGGTTTGCTATTAGGGTCTTGTTGGAGTTGTTGAATGATTGAGTGAGTTGTAGGGTCACTAATCCATTCCTCCTTTATCTTGTCTACTCATTTTGGAATTTGAGAGGAAAGAGCATGTAATTGAGGCATATCTTCAAATTTTCTAGAAAGTGCATCAGCCACCATGTTGTCTTTCCCTTTTTGTATGTAATTTCATAATCATAGCCAAGTAATTTAGTAACCCACTTTTGTTGTTCTGGGGTATTTGTGCGTTACTCCAAAAAGTATTTTAGGCTATGATGGTCAGTGCGGATAATGAAATGTTGGCCAATAAGGTAGGGTCTCCAATGTTGAATAGCATGAACAATGGCCAACATCTCCTTTTCATAGGTAGAATGGGCTAAATTCTTTTGAGAAAATGCCTTGCTTGTAAAAGCTAAAGGTCTTTCATCTTGCATGAGTACGGCTCCAATTTCTACCCCCGATGCGTCACTTTCAATGATAAATGGTTTAGAAAAATTGGGCATAGCTAAAACAGGCGTGGTACACATTGCATTTTTTAGTGTGATGAAAGCTTCCTCTGCTTGAGATGACCAATGGAAGGCATTTTTATTTAGTAGTGCGGTTAAAGGAGCTGCTATTTTTCCATAATTTTTAACAAATTTTTGATAATATCCTGTTAGCCCAAGGAATCCATGTAGACCTTTTAGTGTTTTTGGAATAGGCCAACTTTTTACGTCCTCAATTTTGTGAGGATCTACCCGAACTCCTTCCTTAGAGACAATATGTCCTAAGTATTCAATTTCTTGTTTTCCAAAGGAACATTTTGATTTTTTTGCATATAGTTGATTTTCCTTCAAGATTCTCAATGCGTGGCTAATATGGTTCAAATGGTCTTCCCATGTTTTGTTGTAGATCAAAATGTCATCAAAGAAAACTAGGATAAATTTATGAAGGAAAGGGTGAAATACCTTATTCATTAGACTTTGAAAAGTGGATGGAGCGTTGGTAAGGCCAAATGGCATTACCAAGAATTCATAGTGTCCTTCGTGTGTATGAAAAGTTGTCTTTGGAATGTCCTTTTCATTGATCCGAATTTTGTGGTTCCCTAATCGTAAGTCTGATTTAGAGAAATAGGTGGCTCCATGTAATTCATCCAATAGTTCGTCTATGATCGGAATAGGGAATTTATCCTTAATGGTCATTTTATTGAGTGCTCTAAAATCGACACATAAGCGCCATGAGCCATCCTTTTTTCTTACTAATATGACTGGGGAGGAGTAAGGGCTTACGCTAGGTCTAATGACCCCTGCCTTCAAAAGCTCTTGTACTAGCTTTTCTATTTCAGTATTTTGGAGATATGGGTATCGATATGGCCTAATGTTAGGTGGTTGATGTCCTGGTAGAAGCTGAATAGTATGATCGTGATCCCGTTGTGGAGGTAGTCCTTTTGGTTCTTTGAAAACTTTGTTATGGTGTTCCAAAATCTCTTGTAACTCTGGTGCTTCTTGTTCTTTGTGAGTGGATTGAATGGAAAATAATTGGGCTACCATTCCTTTGCTTCCTTTATGTATAAGTTTCTCCATCCTATGGGAACTTATGATTTGTGATGGACCCGATTTTAATCCTTTAATAGTATAGGTTTGGTTCTTTTCTGTAAATTTCATCCATAATTCATCAAATTCCCATTGAATTACGCCTAATGTTCTTAACCATTGTACTCCCAACACGATATCACAACCTCCTAGGGGCAGCACATACATGTCTCCCTTCATGTTATAGTCTCCCATAGTTAATTTGATATTCTTGCATTTTCCTTTACATGCGATTTTGCCACCATTCCCAATCATAACTTCAAAATTATTACATGGGTGTATAAAACAATCCGCTTGTTTGGCCACTCTTGGGTCTATGAAGTTATGAGTGCTTCCTGAATCTAGAAGTACAATGAGATTTTATTTCTTAAAGTAACCTTTGACCTTCATTGTTTGAGGAGTAGGAAATCCTGCAAGTGCATTGAGGGAGACTTCTGAGTTGTCTTCGTTAATTTCTTCTAGAGGTTTCGTTACCACCTCTACTTCTAAATTGTCATTATCTTCATTTTGAGGTTCTTCCATCATGGTATCCATTATATATAGTTTAGATATGACACACTTGTGATTTATGGTAAATTTTTCATCACAGTGGTAACATAGTCCTTTTGCTCTTCTCTCCTTCATTTCTTTAGGACTAATTCTTTTAATTGGCATGACTTTATTGATTTTCTGGCCATTGTACGGGTTTTGTGGTTTACCTGTTGGAATTCTTCCCCATTTGCGTTGGTTATTGATCTTTTCTTCTATCATTTGTGCTAATGCCACTGCATGCATCAAATCGCTAGGATTGAGTATTTGTACTTCCAATCTAATCTCCTCTTTTAAGCCACTAATGAAACAACTTTGAAAGAATGCCGCATCGAGTCCTGATGTGAGATTTGCCAATTTTTCAAATTGAGTTTGGTATTCTCTCACTGTTGATGTTTGTCGAAGTTTGGTAAGGGCCCCAGTGAAATCTTCAAATTTGGTTGGGCCGAATCTGAGCATTAAGTTCTTTGTAAAATCGGTCCAAGTGGGTGTACCGTTTGTCTTTTCATACCATTGGTACCATTGTGTTGCAATTTGTTCCAGGTGAAACGATGCTATGCGAACCTTCTGGCCTTCCGGAATTTGGTATAGGGAAAAGTATTGTTCTGCCCTATATATCCAATTTGTAGGGTCACCTCCATCAAATTTCGGAAAATCTAATTTTGTTGTTCGTGGCAAAATTGATGTCAGCGGTCCTCCTAGTAATGGTTGTTGAAATGGTCTTGGATTTTGCTGATTATTTTGCATTAGTGCTAGATTTTGCTGCATGATGTCTATAGAGTGGTCCATTTTGTTGGACATTTCTATTTTGGTGATTTCCATATTTTTCGTTAGCTCTATCATTTTCGCTGCAAATTTTTCGTCAATTGTGTCCTTCCATGCGGTTATTTCTTGTACTTGCTCTTTTAAGTCCTTTATGTCCTTCGCTTGGTCTTGGGAGCGCCTTTCGTCGGTCATTTTACTTTCTAGGTGAGTGGCTAGTAATCCTTTTTAGCAACACTTTGGACTCAAGGTAGGTAAAAAAATCCTCCTTTTTAGCAACACTTTGGACTCAAGGTAGGTAAAAAAATCCTTTCTTGCAAAATTTGGTTTAGTAGCAAATTATTGCTAGCACCTTGTTATGCAAAAAAAAAAATTGTTTTTATATCCCTAAAAAAATTGTTTTTCCACTTTATAGGGCTTACTTCCCTATTACTGTTAATTATTTCTAATTTTTATTTATAATGACAGGCAGGTTTAGGCAAGGTACAGTAGGGCTCAGCAGGGAACACAACAAGGGCACAACTCGAACAACGTCAATCGAGCGGAGGGTGGTACAAGGGAGGAGGCAAAGCAGTCGAGTGGCAGAGCAGAGGGCGGCTCAAAGGCAATCAAGCGGAGGGCGGTACAAGGGAGGAGGTGGAGTAGTCAAAATGAAATGAAATGAAAGATTTTAATTACGTCCGTGAGACGCAAATATGGTCTATGGGACCTCAAATATGGAAGTACAACTGCTCAAATCATATCATATGATATTTAATATCTTTAAGAAGGTTGTTCCTTCTCCTGCTGATTTGGGTTAGCAATTCCCCAACCTTTTTTATTTTACTGTCTTCAAATAATTTTGTCATAGACCCGTTTCCAAGTGTTTCTTTGTATTTGCCATGGATGTCTGAAAAACTCGGGCACTTATGGATGAAGTGTTCCTCTGTATCTCATCGCCCTTGTGCTGCATAAAGTACATATCCTTTCTTCCCATTGTTCTTTGGGTGTTGTCCATCTCCTTGTTTCACATCTAAGCCTATGAGAGCTAGTCCTTATCTGAGCAATGAGGATTTTTTCCTTCCACTTGATTTTAGCACCTATATATGCTTTTTCCTTGTGATCATATGTTGGGTTAAACTTTGCAATATAATATTGTCTTTTCCTGCTTGCATTTTTCCACATTCCACTTCTAAACTTTTGATTCACATAGCTTTTGATGTCTTTGTTGAATTTTGGCATTAATTTATGTTGATTTCCTAATGTTTTATCCATTTCTGATTTTGTTTCATCCATGTGTTATTCCGCCTATGCAACTCTTCATCCTTAGCTGCCCTTGGCCATCTGTTGTTTTTCATGTTTTCTATTTTTTTCAAGTAACATAACAACTTGGTCATAGCAATTGCTTCTAAAGGAAACATAACTTTTGATTCACATAGCTTTTGATGTCTTTGTTGAAATTTGGGCATTAATTTATGTTGATTTCCCAACGTTTTATCCATTTATGATTTTGTTTCATCCATGTGTTCTTCCACCTATGCAACTCTTCGTCCTTAGCTGCCCTTGGCCATCTGTCGTTTTTCATGTTTTCTATTTTTTTCAAGTAACATAACAACTTGGTCATAGCAATTGCTTCTAAAGGAAACATTCCAGTTTCAGCTAGAATAATTTCATAAGGGGTTGTGGCCTTAATTTTGAGAAATTTGTGATTAGATATTTTTGAATCCTTTCTATTTGCCTCCATTTTGCCTTTGTTGTGCCACTAGCCCACACCTCGCAACCATACAACAAAACCGGTGTAACAAGTAGGCCAAATAAAACCCTAGTGGTCTTCTAGTCCCACAACTCGGCATTCCTACACCTATTTTGAAGTGCATACAGTGCTCTCCAACCGCTTTGATTTCTTTTCATCCTACATGTATTCGAGCGGCAGAGTGGAGAGTAGATCAGGGGCGGAGCAGCAGGTCAGTGGTGAGTCAACGATGGTCCAAAATGTGACAAGTGTCGTATAGCGAGTGGGGTTCCTATCACGTGAGGGAAGAAATAACACGTGACCGAAGTCACGATCACTTGTGTGTGATGTTGCTCTTTTAAACTTGGATTCGCCCAATGTTTGCTTCGATGTGGGATAAAGATTTATGAATTTTTTAAAACCTTTTCACATGCCTTGTCGTCGATCAAAAATTTTGCGACGATGTTGGAAATTTTTTTATAAATACCTTAGGTTAAGGTAAATTTTTTATAATGTTAGTCGTCGGACTTTTAACCCACCTGCCAGAAAAACATCACAGGCGTGAAAAAAATTGATTTTGCTTCGTTTTTCAATTCTTTTGTAGTTCGAAACATTTTTAGACTTCGAGTAATGCTTGATATTTAATTTCATGTCGTAATTGCAGGTATTTGGACATCATTTTTTTTTATATATATAACTCGTTGTTTCACAGAGTGCCCGTACCAAGTCGTTCGCAGTCTTTGTTTTATGGACGTCAACGAGTGAAAGTGTAAGGGGTCGAATTCTTCTGTAATCGGTTTGGGATGGCAGTGCAATTACAAATGGCAGCTTCGGCTTTATGACAACAAGGTGTATTTGTTTTTGGGAAAAATAAATTTATAACAATGGCGATGGATTGTAATGGCTCTAATCCAAATGGAGGAACACCAATGGATGTAATATGAAATGGATTGTTGAAAGTAAATGGATAATCGTTTTTAAAGAAGAAATAAGAATCGCAATGTATTGAGTTGGAAACCAATTCAATGAATGAATATATTAAAATGTTCGATGATGCTTTGTGTGATAAACATGGATGTCCTATTTATGCTACTCAATGGGTGGCCTTTATGAAAGGACACATCCATTCATGTGTTACAATTAAATATAGGTAATTAATAGTTAAGTAAGAGGTAAGTATGTGTTAAGTGATAAACCTTAACACGACCATTTGAGTGATCATAAATCGTATTTTTTTAACAGTGCCATAGGTAAATCTTCTATATACTTGATCAAACTAGCAGGTTTGTGACACTCACTCGATTCAAAATCTAGCCTAAACACTTTTAGTCTACCACATTACTAGAAACTGCAGTTGCCATTGATATCAAATATCATGGTGGAATTTTTTAGTGGTGGTGACATAGCAAGTTATATTTTAATAATGTTGGAAAGATGTTTTGGAAAAATGGAAAGTAGGCAATTTTGGAATATTTTCAATGTAAATTATGAAGCATTACCATTTGTCATAATGGGCTGGAATTTCATGGAGGAAGAGAATGGGTGGAAAGCCTACATGTGAAGGAACCAAGAAGTTGCTCCTAACCTTTGATCTTCCTTTGAAATTCTACTTGTTTTCTCTAGGCTACCAACTTTTGGTATCTCTAGTGGGAGGAAATGTGGAGATTCAAGATCTAAAGGTTGTGCTTATATTAGGTTAAAATTATTCTCTTTCAAGGGATAAAAGGTAACCCATTTGCAGGGGCCTGGGAAGTGACAAGTATATGGTACATCAGCCTAGTGTTATGTTTAGTAAGTGCTAGGTGTTGTCTGGTTTTTGTTTTATCCTGAATAGTCCAGCGACAAGTATAGGACTACGGACTCTAAGTATGGCTTAATGTGGGTCTTGGGAAGATCCATTTTGTATTTTTATTATACGGGCTTGGAGCTAGAACCAGCCCATTTTGACTATGTAAAAGGTTTGTGGACCTTATAACCACCTCTACCTAATACCAAAAAAAAAATATTCTCTTTCATTATTATTGATTTTGATTCTAGTATGCTCTGGTTTTAAGAGGGGTGATCTAGATTAAACTTCTAAATCATATTTTGAAGCCTTATTTTGTTAGAGTTTTTTTTGAGGAGGATTTTCCCTTAAACTCGAATGCCTATTTTGAATGTGGCTTGGATGAGAGGTGTATGAGTGAAATTTTCTCTCCCTCTATAAGAATACACATTATTTTTTGAATTATTCTCATTCTTAATGTTATTTTGTTGTATCTTTGATTGCTTTGTTGAGTGTCTAAAAGCGTATTTTGTGAAATGCATTATATCGGTTTTCTAACAGAGAATATATTATTTTATTACCGATTGTGGTATTGTTTAGATACTTCAAACTATATATTTATGTTTGATGATAATTTTTCTTATAGGTTTGTTCCTTAGTTCTATTCATGCATTGATAATAGAATATGCAAGGTTGCATTTCTTAGAAAAGAGTGAAACTCTACTGCTCGTAATTGCAATTAGTTTTCCTAATCAGGTATACCACCCCTATATGATATGGGTATTCTAAGGCTCTTTTCTCTTTAGGGCTTCTATGGAATTATAACAACTATATGTCAGTTGAGTAACCTTTAGTGGGGAATCCTTTGTAAAAAGAATCCTTTGAAATTGTAAAGATAATGATGTTGTGTTTATCGTTGTTACGACAAAGATAAAAGAAGATAGTTGAAAATGAGTGATTCTTAGGAAACCCTTTGAGTATTAAGTTGTATGTGGTTTTAATTTGGTTGTGATGTGCTGAATGGATTTATTATTTGTTGTAGTTATTTTTATATTGCAAGCCTTTTTGTAGAATGTATGATTCTGTTGAGTTGTAACTTGCATTCATAGTAAACATAATAAAGATAACCCAAATCTCATAAGGCAAATCTTTGCCAAAATACCTTATAAAAAATGATGGTATAGTAGGGTTTGCGTGCTACGTATATTTCAACCTTTTTAGTGACAATGTGCTTATAGGGTTGAGATGTTTTATTTCAGTTAGGCTATAACCTTTAGATAATAAATTAATGATTTTGTTTGATTTTGTTGAATTGAAAAGAATGTGAACTGTTGACATTTAGTATGGAAAAAAATATTATATGAATGCTTGGTGCTACATTACCAAAAGAGTCTCATTGATTTCTTTATGACCAGTTAAGAAAGTAATAATAGGTCAACAAAGTAGATATATTTATGTAATTAATTGATAGTGGCCATAGGAATGAAGTTATTAAATAGTTTTGGGGGACCTATGTTCTTTTTAATTATTGAATAAATAATGTGTTGTTTTATTAATTATATAATCAACTAATGGTTATAGGTATTGGAACTATAAATGTTTAAGACTTCTTTGATCTTGATTAATCAATGTGTTACTTATTAGTCAATATGAATTAATGGAAAATATGGATATAATTGGGTTATCAATATTCCAAGATATAAGGATTGGTTTTCTTTTCTTTAAAATGGAACAATGTATGGAATGATAAAAGAAGAAAGGTTTGGATTGAACATTATATTTCTAAGAAATGGATGAGGCTTGAGTAGCTAAGGAATCCATATTCAAGAGAAGTATGGAATTCTCTCAATGTTTTTGCATGGTATTGCTTTGCATATTGTATGCTCTTGCATTGTGGTATGTTTTTATTGCATAGTGCATGTTAAGCTTGCATATGCATTCAAGAGTTGTTCTAATCTCTAAAATTCTATCCAAGTTCATGGAAGAAGACCTATCAAAAGGAAGGCCTTGAAAAATAATGTGAAACTAAGGATCACTTATTTTGAAATATGACATCATAATAAAAGGTGAGAAATACTTTGAAATTATCTTGTATAGAAAATTGTGTATATCCAAAGATTATGATGAGAGAAAATATCATGTAAATATTCTTGTTATATCATTGAGATTTGTTCAATAATGAAAGATTTAATTAAGTTATTATTTTATGTTAAGTTCATGGAAATAGTTAATTATTTACAAAATGGAAATGATGTATTATTAAAGCAAATTATAGAATCTATTTGATGGAATATGGTTATAATTTATTTAGATGTTGATTTCTTCCTTTCTTGTAAATAAATGAAATGTTATATTCTAGTGTTGTGGTTGAAGAAGCACTTAAATTATTAATCTAACAATGTGTTATTTAATTACGATTTAGCATTTCTATTTCCTTTTGGAGAGACATTTTTAAATGTTAAGACTCTTGGGTTGGAAGGGGGGGGGTTGGGTATGAATTTAGATCCATATTAGTACTACCCTTAAGTCAAGATGTACCCAATCCTGGTTGAGTTGTAGTGAGGCAATAACTAGGTATTTGTGAATGATACACCCTAAACAATGAGGCTTGGGTGGTCTAAAGTGGTGAGGCTTGGGTAGTCCTAGCAATGAGGCTTGGACAAGTTCTAATCAATGGGGATTGGATGTATTCCTAGTGGCGAGGCTTAGAAATACTAATGATAGATTGGTATGGGATAATCCATCAGATCATTCATGTGATAATGTAGTGGTGGCACCTTATGGTGAGGCAATAGTGACCATGATCATTACCAGGTGAGTGGTAATGGTCTTAGTTAGCTCATGGTGAGTTGAAGCCAACTAATCACTAAGGCATCACACTAGATTAAACCTACATAGATGGACTTTTATAGTATTAGAGAATAGGCATCCCTTTAAATATTATGGGTCTAAAAGGATAATATCTACACTATGATCAAGTTGTCCTATATAGGTGAGTGTATAGGAAAAGTGGGGGCACCATTGATGATATCTTTTCTAAATGGTAAGGTTTAGAAAAGTGAACCCCAAAAGTACAAGAAGTTGGTCATTCCTATCCACTTGAGTGTTTTTTGCAATGACAATAAACTCAAAAGTGGCTATGCATTATACTGATGAAAATATTGGGTCTTCTTTACGAGTTAATCCCTATGGAAAAAAAAAACTCACTCTTGGGTCGAGTTGGTGGGTTGTTACAGTTGGTATCAGAGCCTAGGTTGTAGGCTATAAATATTCAATGGAAAGAACCTAGGTTGAACATTGACTTGATGTGCTACTTTTGAGAAGGCTTACTCTTTTAGTAATCTTAAGTTGATTTGGGACAATGTGGGTATTGCATGTCATCTTGACCGATTAGACCAAGGAGTAAAAATCCTAGAAAGTACTTATTGGGGATGGCACCTTGCGGGTAGGCAAGTATGACCATGATCATTATCAGATGAGTGATAATGGTATTATAAGAGATGGTATATTATGAGTAGGTAAATGTGACCATGATCATTATTAGGTGAGTGATTATGGTCGTAGTTAGTTTATGGGGAGATGAAAGTAACTAATCTTAGAAAGTACAATTTTGGAGAAATTGTAACTTATCCGACTTATTTTTGTAGATAAGAGATGACACCTATTTTGAGAGGAGGATATTCCAAGAAGTTGGAGTTAGCTATGCACGAGGAAGCAACAACTTATCCTCAAAAGAAATTAGGAAGATCAAGGGACTCTGATATAAGGATTGGAAACCTTACTTGAGTAGTTAAGTTGCTTCAAGAGCAGATGGAGCAACAATATAAAATGTTGGAAATACGTTAATCGAGAACCCAATTGTAACCAAAAGAACTGAACATGAAATAAAAAATGCACACAAAGAAAGAAGATTGCCAAAATTGCTCTTTGTATTGATAGTGTGATACAATATTACAAATAAATTTTTGAATTGCCCCAAATGTGTTGGGGGTAATGTTACAATGCTCTTTCTTCTATATGATACAATGCTTTGATAGATGGAACCGGGGTCTTCCAAGTCTTCTACAAAAATGTGTTGTTCTTCGTTCTTCAGTTATAGCTCCAAGGGGTGAGTGGGCTTATGGTATCCAATGTAGGGACCACTCCAGCTTCAGACTTCTCCAAAGTACCTGTTATCTACACACATGAAAACCAAAGAGGGTTTAGTAGCACCTGCAAATCAAGACATAAAATATTACCATAAAAACCCTAACTAGAAAAAGCATATGATGCAAAAAATAGAGAAATAAAGTAAATTAGATGCCTTGCTATAAATATTAATCTCTTACCGATTTGATCTACCGTGTACTATCGTATCTAAGAAACCGCGGGCGTGCAGTGGCAACTGGTAAACTACGCATAGGTGGTGGATAAATTGCACAAGTGCAGTTTCGACTGTGAAACTACAAACGTATGGTTTGGTCTGAATGGTAGATTGCTTCAAATGAGACCTTCGATCTTCAGATCTTGGTCCTCCTAATGATGCATGCAGATATTTGATCCTATTATGGTAGCTTGATAGTACTAATGTTTAGCCTCCTCTTGGTGGATGGGGTGAAGGTACCTTTATAGGCCCCTTAGGGTTTTAGAGGAAAGTGAGAGGTGGAAAGCCAGGATTACCAAGTGGTAATTTTGGGTTGCCAAATGGAGGGGGCAGTTAGAGTGAGTCACCTAGAGTGCCTCACTTAACTAGGGTGATGTGGTTGCAAGTGGAGTGTTATGTGGAGGGTTGCCCCATGTGAAGGGACAAGGGGGACAAAGGTGTATGATATGTGGTAAGGTGGGGTAGTGAGGTGGCTAGGACACATGTCTAGTGGGTAGGCAGGGTATCCTAGGTTGATTTTCTAGATTTAATAAATCTAGAAAATAGGATAATGTGTAGGATTTTATATGCCTAAGTCTAAACTTAGGCATATAATCTTATTATGCAATATTTGATGTGGGGTGGCAAATGATGACTTTGTGGATGACCAGTTTTTGGTGTCTACATCATTCACCTCACCTCATCATCCGCATTTGGTCAATTGGATTGTGGGTATCATCCTTTACCCATTCACCAATTGAAGGGATAAGAAAACTGGATATAGACATCGAAGTAGAACTCCATCATAACCATGTCTATACAACACATCCCCCAAGAGAGTAAAATGAGCTAATTTTTATTTGAAAATTATTTTTGTAGTTCATGTCATTTCTATTGGGAGGGTCTCATACTTGAGAAAGTCTCTTATCTCATCAAGGTAAGATTTGTATGGTTTCCTATGGACCAAACAAACACTCTTCTCATCTTCAGACTCTGCTCGTTTGATTGCTGATTTGGACATTATTGTTATGATAAGCAGTTAAACTTATCCATGTTCATTCTTAGGGATAAATGAACCCAAAGAAGCCATTGCATCTGTAAATCTATTAGTCGAACGAAGCAAATTACTAATCTCATACCAGTCAAATTTCTCTAGTAATTTCATTGCTACTGCATGATACAATTTCAATACTATTTCTTTGCATTAGTATTCTCCCTTCACTTGAAAAACAACAAGTTGAGAATACCCAAATATGCTTATTCATTTAATGCCCATAGCTATAGCTGATTGAAGCCCCAATATTAGGGCTTCGTACTCTGCATTGTTATTTGTGCATGGGAAGTCAAGTTTGAATGATAAAGGAATTGAAATTCCTTCGGGTGTGTAAAACATGACTCCCACACCTTGTCCCTTTTTGCACTTTGATCCATCAAAGAAAAGTATCATGTCAACATCATCCTCAAGAGGGACTAGTTCTTCTTGTTTAGTGACAAAAAAGATCGAATCATATGGAAGCTCTATAAGAAGTGGTTGATCATTTGGTAATGGAGCTTCTGCAAGATGATCGACTATCACTTGACCTTTGATGGATTTTTGACTAATGAATTTGAGATCAAATTCTGTTAAAAGCATTATTCATTTTACAGTACAGGTGTTATTATAGGTGTGAGTCATCATGTATTGCAGAGGATTCTATCTAGCTATGACATAGGTATTGTTGCTTAGCATGTAATATCTGAGTTTCTTAGTGGTAAAAACCACTACTAAACATAATTTTTTGGCATAAGCATATCTTGTATCGTAACTTACCAATGTCCGACTAATGTAATAAATTGCTTGCTCCTTGTGATTTTTGTTTTTCTGAGCAAGCATTGTCCCTAGTGCAAAATCTATTGCAAAGACATAAAGGTGAAATGGGACTCCTAAACGAGGTGATGTAAGAACTGGTGGTGAAGCCAAATACTTCTTTATGTCATCAAAAGCCTCTTGACATTTAGTTGTCAAAGAGAATTTCACCCCCTTAAATATCAAATGATTTAAAGGCCTACATTTTTTTGAGAGTTGTGCAATGAATCGTCGGATAGATTGAATATTTCCTTGTAAACTATGCAACTCTCTCATATTTTTTGGAGGTGGCATCTCGATGATGGCATTGACCTTATCAAGGTCCACTTCAATGCCTTCCTTGAAGACAATGAATCCTAGAAGTTTTCTAGATGTGATGTCAAATACGCACTTCTTATGAATCAGCGTTACCTTATGTTCAGGCAATCGATCAAAGACTTTTTCTAGAACCTCAATATGCTCAAGACGTGTTTTATATTTGGCAATCAGATCATCCACATAATCCTCAATGATTTTATGCATATAGTTGTGGAAGATGTATGTCATGGCACGTTGATAAGTAGCTCCTACATTATTAAGGTTGAAAGGTATCACCCTATAACAAAATGTTCCCCAAGGTGTGGTAAATGTCATCTTGTGTTGGTCCTTAGGATTAATTCGAATATGATTGTATCTCGAGAAACCGTCCATTAATGAAAGCATTTCATGGTCTGTGCAAGAGTCTACCAATTAATCGATATTGGGTAGAGAAAAATCATCCTTGGGGAATGCTTTGTTTAGATCTCAAAAGTTAGTGCATACGCGTACCCCCCCATTCAACTAACGAACAGGTACCATGTTAAAAAGTTACTCTTGATAATCAATTGGGACTATGAAATATACGTCTAGTAGTTTTTGTAGCTCTTCTTTAACAATTAATGCTATGGTTGGATGAAGTTTCCTTAGTTTCTACTTGAAAGGCTTAGCGTCTGGCGCTAAGGTAAGGTTATGGACCACTAAATTGGGGTCAAGGCCAAGCATGTCCTTGTATGTATGTCCTTATTGTGGCACGAGAGTTAGGTGGAGCAATAGAAAAATGTAAAGTATTATTAATTCACCAAAATGTAGTGTTTATAATGCTTAAATAATAGGAGAATTAACTGCCTTAGAAAACTTAGGGAATATATAGGGAAGAAGAAAAATAGGGAGGAAAGGAGGAAAGGAAATAGGAGTCGAACTCCCTGTAGTCCATGTCGTTCAATCTGCCCAGTCAGCTGTCGTCCAAGCCATCCAATCTGCCCAATCAACTATCGTCCAAGGAGGTAAAAGGGTAAGGTCCAAAGCTTACTGTTGTCAAACAAAATTTTTACCTTTTACCACTTTAACTTCCAACATTCTCCCCTTAAAGTTGAGAGGACTGACTATATAGTCTCTCAGCTTTATATATTGAGCTTTAGCTATACCTTTGGTGAAGATGTCTGCAATGTTATCCAAAGTGTTGCAATATTGAAGCTCAACTATCTGTTGTTCCACCATGTCTCGAATGAAGTGATACTTCATATCGAAATGCTTTGATCTGCTATGGTGGATTGGATTTTATGCCAACTAAATAGCACTTATATTATCACAATACAATCGAGTTGGACCACTTTGACTTTCTCCAATCTCTTCAAGGACTTTTCTCAACCATAGGGCTTGAGTACTAGCATGTGTGATGGCTATATACTCAACCTCAGTAGATGACAATGCTACAACAATTTGTTTCTTGGAACTCCATGTAATTAGTCCTAACCCTAGAATAAAATAATTTCCTGATGTAGATTTCCTATCATCTATATTGCTGCCCCAATCACTGTCACTGAAGCCAACTAATTTCACATAATTACATTTTTGGTAATGGATTCCAAAATCCAATGTACCTTTTACATATCTTAAGATTATTTTAGTTGCTTGTAGATGCAGCTCAGATGGACTTGCCATAAACCTTGAAACTAGAGAAATAGCATATTGAATATCGGGCCTTGTGTTGGTGAGAAACATTAGACTCCCAACCATGCTTTTGTAAGTGGTCATGTCAACCTTTGATGCTCCGTCATCCTTGCTCAATTGGATCCCATGTCCAGTTGGATTTGCAACTGATTTGCACTGCTCCATGGAAAATTTCTTGATCATGTCTCGAGCATACTTGTGTTGACAT
This sequence comes from Wollemia nobilis, assembly GCA_028583015.1. Lineage (NCBI taxonomy): Eukaryota > Viridiplantae > Streptophyta > Pinopsida > Araucariales > Araucariaceae > Wollemia > Wollemia nobilis. The sequence goes on along the minus strand of JAQPPZ010016833.1, from coordinate 1,728,620 downwards.
ATGAAGATCCCTTTGTTTGATTGATGCACTTCCATGCCTAGGAAGTATCGCATTAGACCAAGATATTTCATCTCAAATTGTTTCATCATGGAGTTTTTGAACTCCATATTCATTTTAGTGTTACTACCCATAAATATTAGATCATCCACATACAAACAAACTATGAGAATGTCTACTCCATGCTTTAGGTAGTACAAATTTGGTTCACTTTTACTTCTTGTGAATCCATACTTGTTGAAATAGCCATCAATGCGTGAGTACCAATCTCTTGGTGCTTGCTTGAGGCCATAAAGTGATTTTTTCAATTTATAAACAAGGTTCTCCTTTCCCTATTCTTGAAAGCCTTGAGGTTGTTGAACATAAACCTCCTCTGTCAAGTATCCATTCAGAAAAGCACTTTTCACATCCATGTGTTGAACATTCCATCCTTGATGGGCTGCTAAGGAAAGAACAGATCTAATTGTCTCTTGTCATGCAATTGGAGCAAAGGTTTCCTCATAGTCAATGCCAAATTTTTGAGTAAAACCTTTTGCTACTAGTCTCGCCTTATGCCTCTCAATGCTTCCATCAGCATTGTATTTGGTCTTGTAGACCCATTTACATCCAACACATTTTTTTCCTTTGGGTAGCTTTACTAGCTCCCATGTATCATTATTTTTTATAGAGGTTATTTCCTCTTTCATGCCTTCTTGCCATACATTTTGAGTACAAGCATTCTCATAGCTAGTTGGTTCTAGCTGAGCATTAGCCAATAAAGCATAATTGACTAAATCTCCCCTAGGATCATGGGAGTCATCATCCCCATACAATTGCAAATTTTCAAGTTGTTGCAAAACTGTATTCATTTCACTAGCTTAGCTTCTAGTGAATCTTCTCTGGAAATTCTGATCCAACATTTGAAAATATGGATGATGTTGTAATGTTATTTTGCCTCTTTATGGAGAGTCTTTGTCAATGTCCATCGATGAAGAACTTACTGATCTCTGTGGAGAAGGACTTGGAGTGGCGGTTGAAGTACTTGATGTAGTACTCTTGTATGGGCTTGGAGGGGGTGGTGTGCCTTTGTTTTTCTTGGGAGACACCTATTGTACCTGTGAAGAACTTACATTTTGGGACTCATCATAAACAAAAATTCTTTGATGACCCCATTCTCCCCCTTCATAAAAAATTACATCCCTGGAGAGTACAATTTTATGAGTCTTGGGGTTGTAGAGTCTATATGCTTTTGTAGACTCACAATACCCTACAAATATACAAGCTTGAATTTTGGGATCAAGCTTCTTCCTTTTCTCATCAGGAATGTGTGCATATGCTAAAGAACCAAAAACTTTGAAGTGCTTTACATTTGGTTTCTTTCCGTACCACCCCTCATAAGGAGTGACACCATCTAAACTAGAAGTTGGACTTCTATTTAGAATGTATACACTGGTTCTTACAACATCAACCCAGTACATATTAGTTAGATGCTTAGTCTGAAGCATCTTTCTCACTATCTCAACTATGGTGCGGTTCTTTCTCTCTGCCACACCATTCTGTTGTGGGGTATAGGCAATGGTGAATTGCCTTTTTATCCCACTTGCTTTATAATATTTCAAGAATGCTTTTGAGGAGTACTCACCTCCTCGATATTTCCTAAGATATTTTACATAATTCCCACTTTGATTCTCTACATTGTTTCTGAAATCTATGAAGTAATCAAAAGCTTCATCTTTATGTTTCAAGAAATAAATCCAACACATTCTAGAGAAATCATCTATGAAAGTGAGAAAATAAAAATTGTTTCTGAGACTTTGTGTTTGCATTGGACCACAAATGTCCGAATGCACTAACTGAAGTGGATAGTTGGCTCTCCACGCTTGTCCTTTCAAAAACTTTGACCTTGAGTGCTTTCCCAAAGCACATCCTTCATAGACCTCCTTATGTTCATTGATTTTGGGAAGTCTTGTCACCATAGCTTGAGAAGTGAGCAGTTTCAAGCTAGTAGAATTAAGGTGACCATATCGCAAGTGCCAAAGCACACTTGGATTTGTTATAGCTACATTTGCAAGTTGAGCTCCTCCTGGCTCACCAAATTTGAGAGGGAATAATCGATTCTTGGTCATGGGGACCTGTGTGATGACACGATTACAATTATTTTTATAAAAAATGATACATTGTCCTTCATCAAATACAAGTTTGTAATTGTTCTCCATCATTTACCCAATGCTTAACAGATTATGTTGGAGATTTGGAGTGTAATAGATGTCATTCACTTTCTTTAGTCCTTCTTTGGTTGGAACCTCCATGGCTCCAATTCCCTCTATTTGCAATGCTTTATCATCCCCTAATTTGATTTGGGATTTATAAGTGGAATCTAGAGTTGCAAATAAATTTTCTTTGCCACTCATATGATTTGAGCAACCAGTATCGAGAATCCATGTGTCATTTAGATTATGTTCTGATTGTCCATATGAAAGAAAAATATTAGAGGTATCATCTTCTTCTCCATAATTTCCATATTGACTATTGTTGTCTTGTGAAGATTTTGACCAACAGTCACGAGCAAAGTGACCTGGCTTACCACAGTTGAAACAAGTTGTTTTGGACTTATCACTTCCTCGTCCTTGATTTCCACTTTGTCTTGGATTTCCTCCTCGATTTTGATTTCCACCTCTATGTTGATTGCCTCCTCTGTTGGAGTTGCATTCTTTGTTCTGGTTGCCTCCTCTATTTTGGTTACCTCCTCTATAGTTGCCTCTACCTCTACCTCTTTATTTTCCTTTGCCTTGACCTCTTCCATGTCCTCTTCCATTGTTTTCATTGGAAGTGAAGGCCTTCTCGTCACCTCCATAGTTGGTTGAAGGAGATTCTAAAAATCTCTCTTCATGTGACATTAACGATATGATTAATGCATCGAATGTTAAAGTGGAAAGATCTTTGGATTCTTCTATAATTATGGAAATATGATTCCATCTCTGTGGAAGTGTTCACAACACTTTTGTTACAATTGTCTCGGGCTTGATTTCCTCGCCAAGTGTAACCATTTTATCAATAATTGCTTTTACTTTAACACAATAATCATCGACTTTTTCATCATCTTTAATTCTGAGATTTTCAAAATCTCTTTTTAGTGTTTGAAGCCTCACCTGCTTCACTTGATTACTACCCTGGAATCCATCACTCAAAGCTTTCCATGCAGCTTGTGCAGTCGTAAAAGCGGCGATTCTAGGGAATATACTTTTCTCCAATGCTGCTTGGAGATGAGAAAGAGCAGAAGAGTTGCTCTTTTGTCCTTCTTTTCATGTTTTCTTGTCTACGGCACTTAGTGTTGTCTAGTATGAGGGTTATGTGTAACCCTCTTCTATTATGTCCCACAAACCTCTTCCTATGAGCAGGGTCTTCATTTTTATAGACCAATACTCGTAGTCATAACCGTTGAACTCTGGTATAGGTAAACTGTTGTGTGAGGCCATAGTTACTAAAAAACTCTTTTTATTTCATGGTTACAATAAAGCACTCTGCTTTTTCAAAGAAGGAAGGAAGAAGAAAGAAGAAAGAAGAGATTACAAATTTAAGTCAAATCTGACTTGATTTACTCTATCATTGATTGCTTGTTCCTCTTGCTATGGGGATGCTATCTCTTGATTCATGAAATTTTCTGCTACTTCTTCTTGTCGTCACTTATCAATATTATTTATGGTGATTCTGGTTCTAAAATTTCCATTGAAATATTGTAGTGTGTATATTTTGATTCTTGTGGTGCAGCTTGTACGGATTTTGATTGTTCAAATTAACTCCTGAAAGAGTTATCTTCAAATTCTGCCTCGTACCCTGAGTCAGGATGTCTTTTATGTGCAATTATTACATTCTAAAGTTGGCTAAACACAATGTTGAGCCCATAACCTCTTACTTTTTCATCGAATCTCTCTGCACCTTCTCTTCCTAAAATTGCACATAAGGCAGATAACAACCATTTGGTATTATCATCAATGCCTCTTTATAATTTTACAATTTTGATCCTTTATCTCTTTTACAAAAAAAAACTAAGCCTATTAGGCTTATTACACAAGTTTTCTATAGTTTGTGATTCCTTGAATCAAGTGAAAAATGAACCCTTCTATTACAATGAATTGCCTCTTAGGCGATATTCTCCTTCTTTTATAGTATTAAAAAAAATCTATATTGCTATTTAATAAAAAAAAAATTGCCCTTTAAAAAACAATTTAAATTATTCTACGGAGCCTTGGAATAACTGTAACAGAGAAACAACTTAAGGATGGGTACACAGGTGTGATCCCCTTGAATAACATAGAGTGGAGGCCACCTCCTAAAGAGTGGGTGAAGGCAAACACAGATGGGGCTTCTACTAAAAATCTTGGGAAAGTTGGTTTTGGTATTATCATGCGAAATTGGAAAGGAGAACAGGTGTATTGGAGAGCAGAAGGCATGGAGGAGGCAACTAATAATGAAGCGGAAGGACAGGCGATCTTGTCAACATCAGTGATAGCTGCAAATCTATAGTTACATAAGTTGTGGATAGAGACATACTCTCAGGTATGGGCTAGAATATTAGATCCGATAAGGCCCTTTCAGGTGCTAGGAATTGGAGAGAGAAGGAAGGTGGAAGCAGTCCAGAAGATCTGGCAAGTTTTTCAAGATGCTTTTATTACACATATAAAGCGAGAGGGAAATAGGGTGGCAGACTATTTAGCAAAATGGGGAAAAGATCTGGAGAAAGGGCAATATGTGGACTCTCATATGGAAAATCAGATAAGCTTGTGCCAAAGAATCCAAGGGATGCAGGAGGTGATACAAGCAGATAGTAGAACAAGAAGAGTAGACAGTGAGTCTAATGAATCTATCACAGTTAGGCCACAGAGCAACACAACATGAAGATAAATGGATAGTTTACGGAATTCAAATAAATTGGATAAACTGGAATTCAACTATGGTAGTGCTGAGGGTATGGATATCTGCATTATGTAAGGTAATGTTTTATGGGTAATTTTTGAGCTAGGAGGGATTGGAGGAGGATTTTCTGTCTCCCTTGATGCCTGTCCAGTTCATTTTACCTTGTAATACAGCTTCTATAAATATAACATATTTTTCATTTTTTTCAAAAAAAAATAATAATTTAAAAAAAAAACTATATTTAATTTATTAAATATAATATAAATAATTAATTTAATAATATAAAGAAAATTTTCAAAAAAAACTTAAAAAAAAAAATTTAAACCCTTGTAGGAATCGAACCCGCAACCTATCTCCTTCAACAAATCGTGCTTACCAACTCGGCCACCACCGTCGATGAGAACCAAAGGCAAAGAACATCAATTTCAAGACTTTCGACTTTTTCTTTCATAAAAAAATAATGAAAAACGTTACCGTCGGGTTTCGAACCTACGATCTGCAAAGGGCGGGCGCCTTAAGGCTTACTTCTCGAGCCAGTCGAGTTGCGTGGCCCGACGGGAAGGCAAACGAGGCTTGCCTCCTTTATCTTGTCGCAGTCACGCACAAGACAAAAAAAAAATTAAAGGGGCTTTAGTCCCACATCCACTGTGCGATGTTGTTTGAGGTGTTTAAAACCCTCAACGCGCACAATGTCACTCGATTGCCTTCGGGCAATCAGTGATTGCCCTTTTACCTCCTTCTCGAGCCTGTATCTCATCGCCATGTTGTCTGTCGCCTTTGCTCACCACGTAGCCAATATTATGGTCTACCATGTCGCTTGTTGTCTGGTCTCTGGTCTGGTTCGGCCTTGCTCTCTCCTCGCCACATGTCGATGTCCGGTTGGCTTCTCCTATGGTTTGCTCCTCCTCCTTGCATGCTTTCTATGTGGGCCTTCTCCCGACCTCGCCTTAGTTCACGTGTTGCTAGTCTCCTTTGACCTTGATCTGTGGGCCCTCTTCGACCTCGCTCTGATACCAGATGTGGCATGGTAGTTAGGTGGAGCAATAGAAAAAATGTAAACTATTATTAATTCACCAAAATGCAGTGTTTACAATGCTTAAATAATAGGAGAATTAACTGCCTTAGAAAACTTAGGGAATAGATAGGGAAGAAGAAAAATAGGGAGGAAAGGAGGAAAGGAAATAGGAGTCAAACTCCCTGTCGTCCATGTCGTCCAATCTGCCCAGTCAGCTGTCATCCAAGCCATCCAATCTGCCCAGTCAGCTGCCATCCAAGGAGGTAAAAGGGTAAGGTCCAAAGCTTATCGTTGTCAATTTTTTTTTTACCTTTTATCGCTTTAACTTCCAACACTTATTCCTTATCAAGACGTCTATCATATGCTCTTTCTCCTCTATTAATAAATATTTTGTGATTTTGATGATTTGTGGATTGTTCGCATCTTGGCTAAGTTTCACATCGATAGATTCTTTGATAAGCATATGGGAACCTTCCTCTAGATGATGTGGAGTCAATATGAGATGGATATCATCCTCCACATGCTCAAATGACTCAGAGGACTCTCCCTCTACTTCGGTTTGAAAAACTGAAGTAGAGGGGGATGAAGGTCGTTGTGGAATGTAAGCATTTGAAGCTTGCAATAACTCTTCGAATAGGATAAATTCGATGATAGATGGTGGGGATGAAATCCTATCCATGGTGATAAGGCTAGCATCGATCAAAATCGGCTTCACCAAATCGTACGGGTTACAGAGTGGGGCAAACAAGCCAACATAAACCATATTGACTTGATAGAAATGAGGTGGTTGTGATTCAAGGAGTGATGGCTCACTCTCTAGGTTGCAACTGACCTAGGGTGGATGAATGGCTATACTGCAGAAGCGGCCAAGGTGGCGGTGGTAGATCTGGCTCAGGGTGCTCATGCTCCTTGTTGAAGTGAAAGATGATGCAATCTATGCGAAACATTTTGGTATAACCATCAAAGATTTGAATGATACAATCTAATTTTACTTCCATCTATTGAAATTCCCCAAAATATTCATCGGAGATATAATCCCCAAAATCTTCATCAAAGATTTAATCATCTGGGATATGATCAATCGTGAATGTATGTAATACAATATCTAAAAAGGCCTCATGTAATGTGGTGCAAAGTTAGGGTCCAAGTATTCATCATCAGTATCATCACAATCATAGCTCTCCTCATCCTCTTCTTCATACTCAAGAGTGAGTCATTGAAAGGTATGGTTGAAGGAAGAGTCTGAGGTAGAAGGTTTGTATCCTCGACCAGAGCGATCATGCACTTCTCGATATTCAGGCTCAACAATGTGATGCGGACCCTGCTCATGTTGTCCAAGTCTGTATCCCTTCCAGTTGACCCTGCGAAAATATCGCAAAGGGAAATCCAGGTTGGATAGATATTCTAAAATTTCATTAAACTCTTGCAAGGGTTCCAAGGATGATGCTCAAAGGAATCATTGATATCATGCCTTGCGAAAATCTGAGCAACACTTGATCTACTCAAATTAGTCCAACCCATATTACCCCTAAACTAATGAACAAGCAAAGGTGACAAACAAAATACAAGCCTTTATCATTCACAAGTGATGTCACATAAAGAATGTAGACTAGGAGGAAGGTTGTCACTGGTCCTATGGACATATAGGATTTTCTATAAACCAAAAACTAGACACACCCCATTCTAACTAATGTACAAGCATGAGGTTGTTGTTCCAATGGATTATTAATATTAATTTTGAGAATAATTACGTAGAACCAACTCAAGGATCAAGAGAGTTGGAAGAAAGGTTATTTTCACTAAATCAACTGGAGGAGAAGAGGATAATGGAACAATGGGCCTTTAAGGTATCTAAATGATAAAAGAAGCACCAACATGATAAGCACCTACATTGCATGTAATTCAAAAAGGGAGATCTTGCATTGCAGTACAAAGAGAAGTAAGCGTTGAAGCTAGGAAAGTTGAAGAATTTATGGGTAGACCCCTTCCAAGTTGATGAGGTGATGGAGAATGGGTCAGTTTAGTTGCTGAAATTGAATAAGATACTATGTACAAACCTTGTTAATGGCTTCTAACTTAAACCTTATAGGTTGCATCCATAAGTGAACTTCCTTGGTTATGAGACAAATACAAAGGTTTGAAAATGCCACTTGAATTTTTGGTTCAATCCAAGGACTCATTCAATGGATTAACAATCTTAGAAATTGGGAAATGTAATCAGTTAGAAGATAGGACATCACCAACCAACAATAGTGTAGGGGTTGACAATCTTGAAGAAGTGAATGAGATTGAGGCAACGAATGAAGAGCAAACAAAAGCAATAATTCTTTAGGAAGTACAAAGACTATGGAAAATGTTAGATTACTTCAAGGAATGGAGTCCTATAAAAGGATGTGAGGCAATGAGTACAAGAAAGTAGTGAGTGAAGACACAAAACATATTGTAGAATGAAGTAATACTAGGGTGGATGAATCCAATATACTTATAAAAATTGGACATGCACAACTCAAGATACCATGTGAGATGGAGCAACTATAACAAGAGAGTAAACTACACTACCACATTTATGCCCTAACTGCATAGTGATAGATGAGTATAGTGGAACTACACAAAAGTATAATGGAATTGTGTTTGATTTGCACAAGGACAATTAACATACCATGGTTCATAGAATAGTACAAAGCACATTTAAAATTTGCAAGAACTAGTAGCTAAGTGTTTGGGAGAATGATTATTTCTTTGCGTACAACATTGTCAACAAATTAGCTACCTTCTTTGCCAATGATCAACATTATCCTAGCATGTCATTGACAAGAAGTCATTAATTCTCCCTACCATTATTAAGGACCTTGCCATTATCATGGGAACCTTGGAAGTAATTGCAAACAACTCTAGAAATTTTCCTTGTAAAAAATAATTGTTTCAGTCATTCCCTATATCATCAATAACCCCTTAAAAAATACAATCAATGAATTCCTTAGTGCTATAGTCATTGACACTTGTTCAATTGTTGTTGGTCAACATTTTCTATTTTGTCTAATTCCAAACTCTTGTTGGTGGCTAATATATCTTTATCATTGGTTCATTCGAGCACCTACCATCATTAGCACTAGCCATAAAATAATTGTTCAAGCCCTAAGATTCTTCACCATCAATAAGTCTCATGTTGTCAATATTAGTTAGTTTATCTTTGTCATCATTATCAAGTCTGCCTCTATTATCATTGTCAATCAGTCTTTGTCATTAGTGATCCCCTTATATCCCTGTTGAAAAATTCTCATTCCATACCATTTTGGTAGTCACCCTTCTCATTGTCATCAATTGGTTTAGTATCCTTCATCAACAAGATTTTTTCCGAAGATGTGAGGCCTTGAGCACAGGGAATGGAGTCCTATTTTTTACGAGATTCTTCACACAAGTCAAAAGATTATTCTCGAAGTCATAGGAGGACTTCCCGAAGAATCACCAATTGAGTGGAAATTATGCAAAGAGCATTTGGAGTGGGTGGTGTCAAGAGCAACTTGACAAGACTGCTAATCTACAACAATGGAAGAAACAAACAAGTGGATTATTGTTGTGAGAGTTATTGGTGGGCATGGTAATTCTCTATACGGACCCACCTACAGTATATTTAACACCTATGCATGGAACACATTTTTTCAAAGATCATAAGATTTCAAATGCTCAATTATTTGGATGTATCCTTTTGCCAATTGAATTACTTAGACATGATAATTCAATGTCATGTGTAACCATCTTCTTCATGAGTCTGCAAAAAATGCAAGATTATTTCTCAAATCAAAAAAGGAAAATGTACAATGTTTTAAGTAGTTGAGGCACATACAACTACAAGTACAAGTGAGAGCAACAACAACTCAACACAAAAAAGAATTGGAAGGAATTCATTGAAAACATCAAGAGAAAATCTAAAAGTGTAACTAATGCATTGTTGATCTTGAAGGTAAGCTTACTGCAACTAAATCCAAGCTTAACCTGATAGAAGCAAAACTAAATATACATAGGAGATATTGCACACCATAGAACAAAAGTTGCTTGCTACATTTCATCATTTAAAGAGTTTTAGCTTTAATTGGACAAGGCCAAGCATCAATGGGTGCAACATAGTGACTTTGGGAAGAGCATGCATTAGAAGTACCAAGAGTCGTGTCAAGAGGTTCAATGGTTGCAAACTTTGCTTGTCCAACATCAAATACCATTGCATGATGCTCATCTTGTACACACTGCCCACACGAAGGATCCAATAGCATAGTCGACGATGATATCGACTAATTTAGAAAAGGCAGTAAATGTAGGCGGCCAAACACATCAGACCAAACAGGTGAACGTGGCACCATCTTAGGCGCCAATCAAGAGAGTTAATGATGTTTATTATTGTTGATACATAAGTATTGTCATTTTGTACACGTAAGGGGAAGTTGCAAGTTGCATGTGTACAACACCCAAACATAATAAGATATAGGTTATTTTTAGGCTGGGTCAACAATAACCAAGCGAAATAGGTTTGGTGGAAGCAGCTCCTGTGGTTTGAACCCAAACACTTATAAGTGACCAAAAATATATTGTCAGTTACTAAAAATAGTACAGTTGTGACCAATATATATATAGTGTGATTAATTTGCAATTCGATACGTAGTTAGGTACAAGGGTGCGATGCTTAGGAGTTGAATGGTATTATTGAGTCGTCATAGTGTCATTGTGTTGTGACATGGAGAATATGCTGCTTTGAGTAATGTCATTTGCACATAATGAAATGGTTTTATTGTTCATATATTTGCTGTTCATTCTTCGTTGCATGCTCTTTTGATGTGTTCGCTTTGATTTTTGTGGGAATAAATAATATATACTGCAAGATCTTCTGATGTTAGATCATATTGTCCAAAGTTTAATGTAGTGTCCTATCATCTGAACCATGGACACTTTGGCAGATTTGTCATATTCCTTTGTAGCAACAACGACAATGAAATACCCTCAATGAGGAGTCATAATTTTTTCCCCTTTCCTCACATTTCTTTCCAGTTTTGCACACTCCAATTTCTTAGATATTTTGAGAATGGAAAGTCACGTAAATCTGCAGATTTAAGTTTGTCCTTTGGGCTTCCTCTTTTTGATGTCATTTATTTTCAGTCTTTGACCTTTCGTTTATCTTTTATTTGTTTAAGATTCAAGATCTGTTGGGGTTCCCTCCAATCAATCTTTTTGCTGCATGGCGTGGATCGAGAGAAGGACAAAACCCCTAGATTCTGTCATGGAGGATTTTAGGGTGAAGGATTTACCACTTTCAAAACTGAGGAATTAACGTTCTTAGGCTGACATAACAACTATTCACTAGTTCTACCCTTTGAACTGTCTTAGCAAGTCAGGTTTCCTTGTAGTAGAGCGGTCTTATTCAGTGTTACAAGAGACCTTTTCTTCAAGTAACAAAGTGGATTGCAAGCAAACCCTTGAGATACAGAGGCATTACAGTTTGCCTTGATTCGATCATATATACCTATGTACAACATCAGTTTATGTTAAAAAAATTATTTACTAAATTCACCTAATTTTATGTGCATATTCACTTCAGTGTGTATATGTGTATAAAGTATTACAATGCTAATATCTGCTTGCAAAAGGCAACTGCAACTACCTTCTGCAACATCCTACATGGCGAGTCCAGATATATTATCTCACTATAATTGTCTCCAAATACATCACCTACAGTACTAAAACGGCTCACATAGGCCATCCACAAGGCCACACCGTATAGACACTCTGGCAAAAATGGATACTTGAAATAGTCTTTTTCATTACTATCCAGAATCAGGCCACTGACAGCCTTACAGTCTTACCACACAAACAAACTGCAAAACAAAATTGATTTTTTTTGAAAGGCAAGTTCTTAAGAGGAAAAAAAAAATACTGATCATTTGCAACAAGAAAATTACAAAAACAATTCAAGATAAAACTTAACATTATACTACAAATATATCTTATATTTGATGTAAATTGTAGTGTATATCAAACTAATTAAAGTATGCCCTTCAGTAATTCCTTATAACAATTTTATCTTCTCAGCACCACAAAGTACATATACAATTAATTGCAAAGCACATATACAATTTAGTTGGAAACAATCCAATACTCTCATGGATTGGCAAAATTCATTAATCAAGATAATAAACCCATTGATTGAGGTAATTATAAATATGCAAGACTCCCATATTTTTTAAAAATTTGCGCCACCTAATAATATTTGCAGATCCACATTCCTTGTAGCAGTTGTAAGGATGCAAACAGTGGTTCCCATGTGAGCTTCTTATATTTTGATGCCTTTTGTACGGTTAGAAAATAGTTGCACACTTTCTACAGTTCTATGATTTTTGAGGGACTTTCCAAAAAGATCTTCACCACAATTCCTTGGGCCTTGCCAAGGAACACAATTTGAGCTATAAGTGGATGGTTCATTTAAAAACCAGAAAACATGTAATGGATTGTCAAATAAAGTCAACATAGAAGCAATGGCACACCAAAGTATGCATATGAAAACATAAGAGATGTCATTTTTTGAAAATTGGCTGTAACTAGACACAATGAGCAAAGTGGTTTTGGGACAAGAGAGAAGCAGTGACTTGGAAATAAGCCTTTTTAGGCATTTTAGACATGGTCACGAGACTAATTTGCAAGAAACCATTTTGTAACAAAGAAACACATAAATGGTATTATCATCTAGTCATCACTTAACAAAACCCCACCAAAAAACTCAGCTGTAACACCCCTGAGAAATTTTAGTCACAACTTCATTGGACCTTGTCATAGGATAAAATGTAGGTTATATGAAGAAAACTCACATAGGAAGACAGAAAGTAATAGAATGTCAAAAGGAGCCCTAATCCAGGAGCAATGACACAAAATTTTGCATATGAAAACATAAGAAATGCCATAGTAGAGTTCTTACTTTTTAATTTTTTTTTTTTAATTTAATGCAAGTATTTTAAGTATTAAAAGATTTCATGAATTTGGTTGCATTATTATGTGTCATTTCTTCAAATTACTCTTTACTGAGTGATTATTTCCCCAAATGATTTTTTCAATCTCATTTAGTTCAGTAACAATCATAAGGTATGGAGACCTATAAAGCATACTAATGAAACACAAAACTAGGATGTTTCATGGCACTGCACAGGCATATATATATATAGAATTACATTCAACTTGCACCAACATTCAAGACAGGTCTGTCAGCAACCCATGGTCGGTGCATAGCTCCAAGGGCTAGGTGGATTGGTAAGTGCTAGTCTGGCTGGGCACTTGCCAAGAGGAGACCTAGGTTCAAACCTTGGTGGTGTCAGTTAGCAAAGGTAGTAGTCTGTTCTGAATCCTCTGAGTGCGCGTCAGACCGACGACGACGGTACGAAACCCGAGCGACCGACGGTCCCCATCTCACGACGGGTTAACAATAACAAGACAGATAGGTTTGTTGTGTGCAGTCCCTATGGTTTGAACCCTGCGTTACTAAAAATAGTGGTGTACCAGCTCTCCTATGAAAAAAAAAAAAAAAACCTATGGTCGGTGCATTAATTCACTGACAAGATTAATTTATCTTTCTTCCAACACCCCCATAAATTAATTTTATTTAAGACTTGCAGAACCCCCATAAACATAGGGAATATGGGTCCCACCTACCTCTATGGGTTCTATGGTTGATTAGATACTCATTTACAACTAGGGTCTTTATCAAATCTATCATCATACCATTGTACTCTAAATATCTCCATCCTACACCTAAGGTGTTTTTGTATAAAATCATGGGTGACTAACCCAAAAACATCTCAAAAAAAGTTTTTCTTATTTATTTATTTTTATTTTTATGGTTGACCCCCAACCAACTTATACAAGAGTTTTCGTGTGGATAACTTGTAACCATTATTGTGGTCTCTCTTAACCACCTAACCTAGAGCATACGTAAAGGCTTGATAGCCATCCACAATCAACATTAGTACAATGTCATCTTTTACACTTTATCTTGCTCCTTTGAGAAGAAAGTATAAACCTATAGAATCTTGTCAAGATACCTTTATCTTTGTACCACTCTATCACATCCATCTATCCACAATCAACATGTATTTTGTTGGCCATTTTATCTTTGTGCCAACAATATTTCTTACAACAATTGTTTCTACCACAAATATCACATGAATGTAGATCCCAATACTTAGTTTTCACATGTCCTAATTAGCCACAATGACTACAACGATTTATTATAAAAGTTTCATCCATTGCACAGGTTTCTTCTTTCACAAACTTTGTGTCCCCACATCTTGTTTGTTCAAAATACCCAAGGCCTTCATTTTTTGACCTTACCTTTGGTTCTATGGTATTTCTTATGCCTTGCCCATTTCTTCCCAATCCTTTGCCATCATATCCCATTATTTTCGTTAATATAGAATCAATACCTTTGGTGTGCTTTTCAAAGCACACAATCTCTTCATCATCACTAAGGTCATCAATATCATGGCCTTTGCCATGGCCGACACAATATCAACATGATTACAATGAACATCCATTACTTTGCCATCATCATGATCTTCAAAATGAACACCACTATCACCGACAATATTCAAGTTGCGAGTATCACAAGAAAAATTTATCAATTGGATAAGGTCACTTAGTCACAAAGAAATGTCTTCCACCATTGCCTTGACCTTCAACCTTTAATTTGTCTCCTTTAACCTTTTGTACTCCTCCTTAAGCATATCAAGAGTGGTTAGTACCTTGTGTATTGTCTTCACAACATCAATGGGGAACACAATACCAATTTCAAAGCGTTCTTCATAGACATTAGCTTCTTTGAGAATCATCTAAAAGCTGCCCCTAAGTGTTATTAGTTCTTTACCTTAACTTACTTTTAGGAAATAAAAAAATTTAGAACTTAATTTAGTGTTGTACACTTTTGAGCTTTAGCTTGATTTGGGGTTTGTTTCCTCTTTGCCTTTGCCATTTTGTTGAGTAGTGTAAATCCTCCTTCTTCAAACTTGTTTTTATCAACACAACAATGTGGAGTGTTTGGTACCATCGGTCATGCACCCCAAGTACAACACCTCTTTAAGTGACAAGTGATTGAGTAAAACATTTCCTCATGAAACCTTTTTATTTAACACTTAAGAGTGTCGATGTCCATACTTAAAAACACAATATACTCACCAACAAAACTCTAGACACCAAAACTTTATAATTATAAGACTTTTTCTCATGACTTTTTATAAGAGACTAGAATATACCCTCGCATATGTGACCAGGCAACAAGTCCACTTAACAATTTTATTTACTAATGAAATGCACATGGAAATCACCCAAAGTTTTAACTCTAAACCTCTATTACAAAACTCGTCAAGTTTTTTAAAAACTCGCTGAGTCCGAGTTTGAGTCGGACTCACTGAGTCACTCGAGCTCAATTCGATGAATTTTTTTGACTTGGGCGATTTGTTTTAACTCATCGAGCAAGTCCACTTAATTTTTTTTACTAATGAAATAAACATGGTAATCACTCAAACCAACTCTAAACCTCTGCTACAAAACTCAACGAGTTTTGATATACTCGTCGAGTTCGCCTCACTTAGTCACTCGTGCTCTACTAAAGTTTTTTTTACTCAACCGATTTTTTTTTAACTTGTTGAGTACTTGGGACTCACAAGTAAAAATAAAAACTTGCACAGTCCTATGAAAAAACTCAGCCATCCATGCATGCGTAAAAGGAAACGACATAAAAAGTTTTTTTTTTTTCAAATGGACATCATTTTTGTTGTTCTAAGTTACAGAGTAGAGACAAGCTGAAACCAGCCCAACAAAAACACAATATTACATCCTAAATCCAAAAAAAAATCACTTTTAAAGAATCTAACCACCAACAACCACCCATTTGTTTCATCTGAGGTAAAAAAAAACTTTGTTTTAGCTATCAATTTTTTTTTCTTTTTTAAGTTTCTAACTAATTGCAACAACCACCCAATTGTTCCATCTGAGGTAGAAAAACTCGGTTTCAGTTGTCAATGCTTAAACCCTAGGTCTTTTCTTTTTCATTTTTAAGTTTCTAAGTAACTTTTTGTTGTTTGCATGTGCAACCACATCAAAATGATAGGGAAAAGAGATGCAACATGGAAGTATGTAAGGGATGGTGAAAAGAAAGGAGAATTTTACTACAATTTTTGTGGGAAAAAAAATCATGGAGGCATGAGTAGCCTCAAATACCACTTGGTGAGGAAACAAGACCATAATGCCAGACTATGTTCAAAGGTGTTTGTTGAGGTTGAGAGGGAATGCAATGGCCCCCTCTCAGACTACACTGAGAGAAAAGAACTAAAAAGAAGAACAAGCAGGGCCATGGCTACCCTCCCTTCTTGACCTCATACAAAGGGTGTCGACAACACCTTTAGCCAGTTTCACCACGAGAGTGGGTCCAATCCATCAATTACACACTTGGGGAATGGGACGGAAGAGTCTTATTTTGTGGAACGTTCCACGCTAGGGTCAGAACCCACGTTTGAGGGTATGACTGCATGAATGAGGATAGGCATAAGACGACAAGGAAGACTTATGCAAGTTTCTAATATTTTTTCAACATTCCTTTGTTAGGATAAATTTATTAAATTATTTTAGTATTATAGTAATTAAGTCTTGCATTCTAGATGGAGCATCATTTTTAACTATCACCTGGATCTTATTGAATTTTCTTGCATGTAACAATCTCCTCGTGAGTATCGATCTTCTTGTTTATAATGCCAAGGCATGTAATAAATAAGCTTCAATGCCCATCAATGAAATTTATTTGCTTATGATTCAAACTGGTAATGAGAACCCTTCTGCTAGTACAAATTCGAGTTGCTATCGAGAGAACGTGTGAGCAAAGGGACAATTGTCGCTATCCCACGCAAGCCTGAAATTTGATAGGCATATGGCCGTATTTTGCATTTCAAACCGTAAATTATGGTTTTAATTTTATACCAACCGTAGATTTTTACTTATTTTTTTTATAAACCATAAATTTTAAAGGCAAATATATTTAAAAATTGTAGATTTTACTTATGATACACATATACATTATATGTGCTGACTAAGGATAAATATGCGGAGTAAGGGTAAATTCTTAATAAATAGACTAAAAATAAACTAAGTCGGCAACTTGGCGTCGGGCGAGTGGTGAATCTGGTGATCGGTGAAATATTTATTGCATCAATATTGCAAACATTAAATTCTAGGCCTGGATGGCAGTATGGCTCCCCTGCACCCTTGCACGTTCCACCGTCCATCCATTATGGCACCCCTCCACCTTTGCACAGTCCAATGTGGCACGTCCATCCATCGATTCTACAAGCTTTACCTCCATCTAGTTCACCAAGTTTGGTAGTAACAAACAAAATTGAAGATTAGCTCTTATGCGGAGCTAGGTTTTTGTTTTCACGCAGCTTTAAAGGTAAGTTTTTTCACTTTCACGTCGTTCTCCCTTCATTTTCCCGGTGCAAAACGTGTCACAATTGATGAACAAGCAATTCCAATATGTGAACTTCCACAATTTGTTTTGTCCCTTTCGATTTGGTCAAGGGGAAAAGATTGATTAATGGATGTCCTCTCATGCATTGACTGATTAGTTGTAGTTACTGAGTAGTCTTGCCAATGGTCATCAGGACTCGGGCCTTTTAACCGAAGTAACATCATGAGAAGAAGTCTCCATGCTTTCCACAAAATTGAATTCTTAAAGCTTTTTGGTACTTTATGTAACCAGATGTTCATTAGCAGCCACATGATTTGTAATCTTGTGTAGTTGATTAACTCTTGCTCTCATATTAGGAAAATGCTTGACAACAAGTTCCCCTTGTGAATCCAAGGGCAAACCTATGTATCCATAATTAGAGCTTTGTCTAGCCATGCAAAATTCTAAATGCACCTTCATCTCTAAATGCAATGAACCATGTAAAATTTTGCATGCCTAGACAAAGCTCTAATTATGGGTACATAGGTTTACCCTTGGATTCATAGGGGGAACTTGTCAAGCATTTTCCTAATATGAGAGCAGGAGTTAATCAACTACACAAGATTACAAATCATGTGACTGCTAATGAACATCTGGTTACAGAAAGTACCAAAAAGCTTCAAGAATTCAATTTTGTGGAAAGCATGGAGACTTCTTCTCATGATGTTACTTCGATTAAAAGGCCTGACCATTGGCAAGACTACTCAGTAACTACAACTAATCAATCAATGCATGAGAGGACATCCATTAATCAATCTTTTCCCCTTGACCAAATCGAAAGGGACAGAGTAAATTGTGGAAGTTCACATATTGGAATTGCTTGTTCATCAATTGTGACACTAAACATAAGCGCTCAGATCCTAGGCTTTGCATTCGACTAGCTGCTCAATCTGGATACCTTGGGGATCAAAACCAAAATCGTTCAACATTGGAGAAATCTCACCCAGAACTAAAAACACACAACACAAAGAAAGAACATTCTACTGCTCAACAAGTAAAATTTTTTTAAACAAGGAAAAATAATAGTTGACACTTCAAAACAAAATAATTATTTTGAAAGAGGTTATTATATTATATTCTTCTGCTTCCAAATGCAAATACAGTATCTACAAACAATCATTTAAAAATACATTTAAAGACGACGATAAACATGCTTTCCGAAAATTTTCTGGAATAAATCAAAACATGGTTTGAATGCCAAATCAAGAGCATTGTTAAGGTTACGACTTGGCTTGTGAATTTGTCGAATTTTATGTGTACATGTTTTGTATCTGGAAAGTAAAAGAGAACGACGTGAAAGTGAAAAAACTTACCTTTCAAGTTGTGTGAAAACTGGAATGTAGGGCCGCAGCGGAACTAATTTTCAATTTTGTTTGTTACTGCCAAAACTAGGTGACCCAGATAAAAGCAAAGCTTGTAGAATCGATGATGAATGACGTGTCACAATAGACCGTGCCATAATTGATGGACGGTAGACAGTGGAAAGGTGGAGGGGTACATAATTGATGTACGGTAGACAGTGCAAAGGTGCAAGGGAGCCATACTGTCATCCATACCTGGAATTTAATGTTTGCAATATTGATGTAATAAATATTTCACCCATCAACAGATTCACCACTCGCGGGACACCAAGTTGCCGACTTAATTTATTTTTAGTTTAGTTATTAAGACTCTACCCTACATTCATTTTATATATATATATATACATATCTCTCTCCAATTGGCCGACTTCATTTTATATATATATATATATACATATCTCTCTCCAATTGGCCGACTTCAGCAACGATAGCGATGAGTAACCCGACTCTCCCGAACTCGTGACCTTGCACTGTATACTCAGCCCCCTTCCTGTCCTCATGGTTCCCCTACCCGATCTGGCAATACATGGAACGCACGAAAGCACAGATCGAATACGGCATTTAACGGTGGAGTGATGAAGACGGTGCTTGACCTGTCATTTGCCAGTGAAGCACCCCCCAACAACCCACAACCACATCACGTTCACCAAGGCGGAGTAACGGACAACTGACACATGTCCGCACAAGAGGCAGCTCACCGAGCAACATTTAAGAAGGTGGAGCGCCGTCTCCATACTTGACGAGCGAGTCTGCCAAGCCAAGCTAGCGTGCGGTGATTAAGCACTTTCGTCGATAAGACCCAAGTTTGAATTCCATCGGCTTTCTAATTTATCCCATATATTGAATTTTATTATGCATTATATATATATATATATATATATTAAAGGATTTAGGAGCTATAATGGTGTATGAGTGGATTTTTTCTTTGCAATCTGTATTGATACCGGTGATTTCATTTTTAAAAAAAAATTAAGATATGTGATTGTAAAAGGTTTATTTTTTATACTTATAAAAAAAAAAGTGTATTTTTGATGGAGTCTATACCTTTATTTATTTATTTTTTTGCATTTAGAGATTGGACGTCTCTTGCTTTATTGTATTAGAAGGGAATAAAAATTTATTTTTCAATTTTTGCATTCAGAGTTTGCACATCTCTTGCTTTATTGTATTAGAAGGAAAAAAAATTACAAAAACAATCACCCTTTCTCAAACCTTTAAGGTTTGAAGTAGTGTTTGGTATTTCAGTATCTATAATGCATTGACAATTATTTATAGGTAATGTTATTGTAACTTGTTACTGCACTTAACGCCTAACATAGCTGCAACAATATCGTTTGGGGTCCTGTCTCTATTGTAAATTGTTTATTTTCACTCTGTAATTCACTTTATTTGCCACTCACTTGACATAAACCTTGAAATTGAGACTCTCCTAGGTTTTTCTAAGCAAATGTCAAGATAATATGAATCCCTTTTCGTACTGCCTAGTTACCATTTATTGTACTCTTTCATGTACCTAAGGTCTCTCTTACGTTCATCTACATATATCGAGAGGACTAGCTTCTTCCACGTACCGATGGGTATCTCGAAAGGGCAAGTATATCAAAAGGTATGGTATATCAGACTGGTGGCATATTGAAGGGGGAACCATTTTGGAGAGCTAAGGAACCCTCATAATGTCCACTCTTAAATATTTTCTCACAAATTCCCAGTTCCTGAAAGGTTCCAACTTCGGGCCATGGAAAACAAAGATGCATACTATCTTGACAGTGGAAAATCTATGGGATATCATGACAGGAAAAATAACGCGACCTCAAGATGTCGACAAAGCAAAAAAATATGATGAAGTCGATCAAAGAGCATTGATGCTCATCACTCTTGCTATAGCTAATGTGATCCAACCACACATTTGTGAAGTAGAGACCTCTAAGCAAGCATGAGACATTTTTACTACCATCTATGAAGGGAAATCCACCATTCTTAGCCTTCAATCACAACTCCATACATTGAGAGTGGCAAATGGAGAAAGTATAGAGGTATTTCTTTGTAGAGTCATAAAAATGAAGGCCAAATTGAATACTATGGATGAACAAGTGGATGGCGAGCTCTTAGTTCGAATCATTCTTCAAGCTTCACCAAATTCCTTTCGAGTGTTTATCACCTCCTTACAAGTCTCTAATAGGATGGTTTCCTTCGAAGAGTTGGTCAATTTGCTGCAACAAGAAGAAGCCACCAAAAAATTAAGAGATCACTTGTCGAATAGGAAATTTCTTTGCAAAATTGAAATCCATATTGAATACTATGGATGAACAAATGGATAACAAGCTCTTAGTTCCAATCATTCTTCAAGCTTTACCAAATTTCTTTCGAGCTCTTATCACCTCACAAGTCTCCAATAGGATTTTTTTCTTCGAAGATTTGGTCAATTTACTGCAACAAGAAGAAGCCACCAACAAATTAAGAGATCAGTTGTCCAATAGGGCACTCATCAGTCAAAAATATAGGAAACAAAAACCAACAAAAGGTTCTTCATAGAAAGGTCCTTCCTCCTCATCCTCATCATCGTAGAAGCAACCTCAAAAGCAAAATAGGTACTACCATATCTTTGAAAGAGGACATGATACCAAACATTGTTGGTATAATTCATCCACTCAAGGTGATAAAGTTCACAAACCTTTGCAAAACAAGCCACATCCCAAACGGAAGCAACAAAAGTGCATATTATGATTGAAGAATTTGATTCAGATTATGAGCAGGCATACAAGGTGCTCATGACCAAAGCTACCACCAAATCCAAGGATGATGTCTAGTACATGTATTATGGTTCTAGCAAGCACATGACAGGGGATAAAGAGTGGTTTTATTCTTTTGAAGCCAAAGAAACGAAACTAGTGACCATTGTCGACGATAAAACTTACAAGGTCAAAGGAGTAGGCGATGTTTTAATTCATCTTCCAGATGGAAAATGCACCATAAAAAACGTACTCTATGTACCAAGGCTGGAAAATAACTTGTTGTATGTGCCCCAACTATTGTATCACAACATGGTGGTTGATTACAAAGTTGAGAATGGCCACAAGAAGTGCAACATCACCAAACATGGTGAGAATGTTACCACTGATTCCTACAAAAATAGCTTGTTTGCCCTAGATGTCCAATCTGCTCCAAATGTAGCACTATCAACAACCACAACATATGCCACCTTCCTCTGACATAAAAGATATGGGCATCTCAATTATGGCTACTTACTTCAATTGAGTAAGCATCATATGGTAATCGGTTTTTCCAACCTTTCACCCACATTGTCAGTTTGCTCGGGTTGTTTAACAGGGAAGCAACACTGAGTACCATTTGAGTTGAGCTCTCACAGAGCCAATATCCATTGGATGTGATACACATTGATCTTTGCTGACCCATAAAAGTTGGTATTGGTGGTACAAGATACTTCCAGTTGTTTGATGACAACTAGTCTACAAAAAGGTGGGTATCCTTCTTGCAACTAAAGTTTGACGTGTTCCAACATTTTCAATATTTCAAGCAGCATGTTGAAAAAGAAACTGGATATTCCATTAAAATCCCCTACTTAAATCGAGGGGGGGAATTATCACAGTCCAAAATTCCATTCTAATAGTGAGTTTGTTTTAACTTATTAAGGATTGATCTTATTTTTTTCAAGAAGTAGTCCTAAATTTTAATAGCATACTTTAAGAACTCCTAACTACGATGTAAGCTCATCCTATGTTGATTTCCTACTTAGTCTCTTCTTTGAGGTACACCCATCCCTACATCTTACATATGTTCAACTATGTAAGTTTACTAGAAGTATATACTCAGTAAACAAGCTATCTTTCTCATTATCCCCAATGAGCTAGCTTACCCCCTTTCATCCTGTCGAAAGGAGCACACTATCCATCACACACTACATAAGTCCATCTATGTAGGTGTTATGAGCATATAGGATTCAACTATCCTTCTCATCTCCACGATGAGCTAGCCATCCCATTAGTAAGCCTCTTTCTAAAACTTAATTCATGGAAACAATAAGTTAGTTCCCTTCTCCCTCTAATGAGATCCAATATGAATAAGGTACTTCACATTCAAAATTACTTAAGGATTCTCTATCCAAAGTTAATTAATATAATAAGTAAGGTTTGCTTGATCACAAGCTCACTTTAACAAGGTATCACAAATGAAGTTACCATTTTCTCATTTGTTTGTGCCTTCATAAACCTCAATGCATCTAGTAGCTACATTCATCAAGATCCTTTATAATGTATGGGAGTAACATTCTAACATTTACTCCAATAAGAAGGTTTCACTTATTTATTACTTAAACCTTATGAAATCTAATCAACTCATCATAATATAAACCTTTCTTGTTTTCAAATGAATACTTCCATTCCTAAGTATTAAATTCAATTATCATGGATTCTTTCCCTTTTTATAGCCACAATGACTATAATATTGACAACTCTTCTACAACAAAGCAAATGGACCAATTCATAAATACATTGGGTCAAATTTACTTTTCTCCTTCCATAAACAATAGAGCTTAGAAATTACATTATCATTCAACCTATTATTTAACAACTTCTTTTTAACAATCAAATTCAAGTTTTCATCTTACTCTCACCTCCATTCAGTAAAAGGATATCACTATTGTGTTACCAATCATGATACAGAGTCATTTCCAAAATGAAACCTTAAAATGTTTAAGCTTATCTATGATAATCCATGGTCTATTACTTACTCGTCAAACCACAAATTGACATAACAAAGAATAAACAACTCTATGTTCATCATGGATGTAAATTACAATTATTACAAAGATTTTAGAGATTCCATCTCTTTTGAGTTTGATTTACATCTTGGTTTACATGTGGATGATCTTCAAATAATAGTAAAGCCATAACACACTGATATCTCCATATCATGTATGTTAGTACAAGCAACTTATTTTTCACTATCCGATTGCACTTACTTGGCCGCTTTAGATCTCAGTAGTCTCCTCATATCCTTGATAATAGATGCTAATAAGGATCAAGATAGCTCCCCTAGTAATGAAATGCAACTCTAGATGCATGTCATAATCTCTTATTGCATATAGCTAGTCAAGAATTTCTAAAAAAGTAAACTTAATCAATTTTCTTTGGTAAAACTCTACATGCAAACAACCTCCACATGTGCTAATTTAATATCATTTGTATTTAATTTACTTCATCTAAAGAAAACCAAACAAAGATTTTTGAAGCTTAGTCAATCAAGCCCTTTTCTATTTGATATCCATACATCAGAATGTATAACTGTACATTATCCAAAACAAGAAGTTTCATTCACAAGTCATCCATATTTACTTACGAAACAATTCCACATTCATAACCGAGCCTTTGGTTAGAACCTTGCACATATCCACACGCTTTACAACTTTCAAGACATTTCTATATATTTCACTCAAGCATGCAAAACTTCAGATCGAACCAAAATTAATGAGTTCATATCCTATTTATTATAAGCCATAAGTTTTCTAGAGTATCCCCTAAATTACTCAATAGCAATTTATTTCATTCGGTATTCTTTCACCAAAACGCTCCAATTCTATTTCAACACAGAAGCATGCAATCATTTCACAATTTATACCATAAGTGTAAGCAAGAAACTCTCAAGCCATTCAATATTCACTTCTTGGTATCCTAACGTATCTAAGGATAGCCATACATTTGCTGAAAATTTAGATTTGGCAATAGAAATAGTTGTCATGTAGTTATAGCACTATCCTCCTCAAAGTTGACACATACATAACTCGTATAAAAATTAATTAAGCAATAATTTGATTGTTGTAGACCTCATATTCTATCTTAGTGGACTGGCGTAAAGTTCATATTTTTGTTTTACTCTCATCAAACTTTGCTTTGGTTACACTAGAGTTTGTGTTGTAATATTATATTACAGGCAGGCTCATATCCAGAGAAAGCTTTGAATGCAAGCCCCCATAAACATCATTTGACAGGATCGCGAGCCCAGGCTAACAAGTATTATAAAGGGATAATATATAAACCACCCTAGCCAAAAACTTAATAAATTTCTTTTTGAGCATAGTAACACATCAACCCGATACTCATACAATGTAACTACAGTGGGTTTGTTGTGGGGTCTTTATTTAAACAAAATAGGTCACACTAAGTTTCAATTACAAAATATACGTGAATCTCAGCCACATATTAACCCAAAAATCAATATGTAAATTAAGGAAGAAAATACGACATGTCCTCCTATGCGCTCATGAAGTAATCTTGTAAGCTTTGGCATGTTTCAGGAATAGCACTACGTGAGGAGTTCGACATAACACTCAACTCTCCAAGGACCAGCAATCTCTACATTCTTCCACGAGCTTAAAAAATGGTATGGAAATTTTCCTGATGGTTTTTAGAGTATGTTTTCATAGATTACCAGGTAAATCCACTCAACCAAAAACCATCTAACATTCAATGAGTTTACACAAGGATGTAAGATAACAAACAAAAGACGAGGGGGTTTCAAACAATCATCGCACACATATTCATCCATGCAAATATGCTATCATAGGCTATACGCATTTAGAATTTCATCATGTAAAGTGAGTCCAACAGGTCTACTTGTAACTCCTCCAACCTTGTGATGATTCTCATATGTGCTCTTTTGTTTCTCTTTCTTTTTTTTTATGGCCCCCTCCATCACTTCCAAGTACTCAAGTGTCCACATTCCTTCTCCGAGACTCACCTCCCCATCACGTTCGTGAAGTAAGGCAACAAACCAAATCACATATAATGCATCATGAACAATCACCATGGCACACCAAAGAAATTACATAGATTATTATTGTTTGCTTAAGAGATATTTTCTTAGCTATAGTAACATTCTTCAAAAAGTAATGAGTTCATTCATTAAATTCTATTTTGCATAAGAGTAAATAATTTTGAAGAATTCTTTCATAAAGACTTTTTCATCGAAAAGGAAAAGTTATCACAAGAAGTACCTTTTCTTCTCCTTTAAAAAGAACATTAAAAAATGAAAGCAAGGAAGCAAATGCAAACAAACAAGTATATGTCAACCAAAAATATACAAGATCTTTTTCAAGATGGTATTTTCAAGCATCAAACCACATCCCATCAACTTTGTTGCCTCCTTTTTGGCAACCTCACTGTCGATGGTTCATTTCACATGCAAAAAAAATATGCAACTATATGGGAGGAAAAATCATCTTCCTCGGAGTTGTTGCCTTTAAGAGCTATCTTCATTTCTCTTTTTAAACATCTCATTCTCAGTGGTTGATCCTTTCTTCCATCTACAAGAGTGACTGTTCCTGTAAACACACAAATCTATTAGCAGCAACGTATCCTTACATAAAAATAGGTGTTTACAAGAACTAAACATGAAATAACCAATCATTCCACTGATAAGATACATTATATTTTTTCATAAAATATATATCCTGCATAAACTAATTATGAAATAGTCAATCATTTCATCAACAAGATAACATAGTCAATCATGAATCCACCCATCGAAAAGTTTTCCAAGGGAGGGTCATGACATCCTACCCCCTTAGGCTTAACATAGTCCTCTGTGTTTTAAATAATTCAAATAAAAAAATAACAATTACATAACATTCTCAAACAAGAACAAAAAGTGTCTTTGCATATCTGCCACTTTCTCCCAAGTAGCATTTCTCTCGAAGTAGTGGTCCCATTGGACCTTGCATTGTTCCAGAGTCCCTTTCCTCATCGATTTGGAATGAAACTCAAGGATATTTACTGGATGCACCTCTATAGCTTCTAGGTCTACCATCTACAAATTAGAAAAGTCCCACACATGATCAGGATTAGAAATGTATTTTCTAAGCAAGTATATATGAAAGGTGTCGTGAATCTTCGACAAACTGGGTGGCAGGATGAGTTGATACGTCACAAGACTAATATTTTCTATGATTTCAAAAGCTCCAAAAAATTGAGAATCTAGTTTTGTAGACTTAATATCTGAAAGCACGAGGATACGAAAGCAAAAAGGAAACTCCAAGTACGATGCAAACGGAACTAATCTTAACGCTAAATCCTATGAATTGAAAGTGCATGAAAGGAGGGAAAGCATGAATGAATCAAAACGAAACAAAAAGCCAATAAGGAAGACAACCCTTTTTATTGATATGTTTCAGAACTCGGTTACAATTCGCCTCCTCCCCTTTCTAAGGGCTAGGAGCGTTAAATATGTGTTCTTGTTACACCCATGGATGCTATTCCTTCTTCCGCGTGCCCACATGTAAAATGAGCGGACCAAACATCGTCGCCGCTTGCATTGATGAGTCTTGACTCTTTGCTGCTCCTCTAATGTCCAGACCCTACATTCAAGGAAACAAGAAACATTCAGTAGCACCTGTAGATGAAATAAAACATGCAATCCCCATGCCTTCGATTAGTGCATGCAAGATATAAATAAAACGATAACTAAAATAGATCCCAATGAACTAAAAATTTTATAGGGGCATCAAAATATCACAAGGAAAACACTGCAAATGGAACAGTCAAAAAATTCACCACAGATTTGTATTCGCTCCGAGGCGGGATGAATAGACCTGCAACAAAATGTCAAAAGGCACTGTCCCAAATGTCACATCCGAGAAGCTCCAAATCACCTACAAAGTTGGGGATTAGCTAATTGGGGGTATTTTGGGAAGACCCAGATGGTCATATTTTCCTAATTTGGCCTCTATCAATAGGAATTTGATGATGCTACCTGCATGTTAGCAAAAGCGAGAAATAATAGAAACATGATCAAAAATGCTCAGAACGATGTGAAATTTGAATGAAAACCTATCTAAGCAGCATAGAATTAAATGCAAAAATAACAGAAAGGAAATATACCATAGATTTCCAATCGCTCCGGGGTGGGGCGATTAGGACTGTAGTAGTGTGGGGGGGCGCCGGGGGCAGGCCGCCCGTCATTTGGGGCCCGATTTCAGCACCAATCCACTTGGGATGGGTCCAAAACCTCTTGTGGGGTATTGTAAAAAAATTTGATGGGATATTGTGGCCAAATGTCGGGTTTTGGTTCCAGATTTGCGCTTCCAATAACCACCCTATGACCTCCTTTTCAAAAGAGATCAAGGATGTGAAAGGCACAACTCAAAAGGGTGTGGGTGTGAAAGTAAAACGACAACACTTCATTGCTCCAAAATGCTCCTTCTCTATATCTTTTGGGGTGAGAAGACTCACCATTTTATAGACCTGATGGTCTCTTTGGATGAGCATGCAGAGGCGCCACTTGGCAATCATGCCTTCCCAGGGGAGGGAAGATTCCTCCCTGATTAGGGGCTTCATGGCTGCCCCTGTAACTACCTCTAACGCTTGAAAACGCTCACTCACACTCCCATGCAATGAAGGAAGAATTAAGTGGCGGATCTGAGCTGCCATTTTTCAAGATTTGACTTTTTTCCCGTCAAACCTGCTATTCGCCCCACCCTGGAGCGAATACTGCTATTCGTCCCTGGGTGGGGTGAATACCAGTTTGTAGTCGTCCTTGGGTGGAACGAGTATGGAGCAGAGTGCCTGAAGGTGCCAAATTGACTCCTAACCTTCCAAAATTGTTGTGTGAGTGGTTAGGACCACCGTTTAACCTCTGGGGGTTGCCCTTGGGGCTGTGTGCGTCAATGCGATCAGTGTTTGCAGTCACATAATCGGATAGGTGTTATTTTGGTATCTACAGATGCCCCTTTTTGGGAAGCGTTGTGCGTGGCATAGTGCTGAGCAAAAATAGATAACCAAAGCACTAATTATTAGGGTTTCTCAGTAACCTAACCAACTTTTGATGCCCCAAGTATGGAAAGGGCATGCATTCTTGAATCCTTGCTTCTGATGAGCGAAGTAACTCAATTCAAGTGTTAACCTTTTTTGGTGAGGTGTTACTTGATCTTGGACATTGATCAGTCATGAATAGGCAAAGGGCGCAACCTTTTGTTTGTGGGAACCTTGAGTTCATGATTCATGATTGCCAAGTGTTTGATCAGCTTGTGATTGTTGCTTGTTTGCTGCCCCAAGCAGGGGTGTGATTGTCTTTGTCAATGATCCTTTGAATGCGTGTCATTTCCTTGATTGGGTGTGTATTTGTTGATTGGTGACTAAGTGTGACTACCCCCTCAAGCGACAAATCGATGCGAGAATGATCGACATGAGAAAAGTGACGATTCACTTGACCCAAGATGACTTGTGTAAGGGTGCCTTCAGATGTGTATCATTGAATGTGTGTGCAGTTTTTTGACATTTAGACCTATTTTTGGTGGGTGCTAACCCTTTTTGTGATGCGCTTTGGAGCTGAAATTGGCAAAAATCTGTCTTCTCGTGGAGTGGTTCGGCTATGGTAGCCTTCTTAGGGAGTAGGATAGTGCCAATTTGTGACTCCAACGTCGGTTGTGCATGCCCGGAATGTCAAGTGCGAAAGCACTCTCCTCAGACAAGTTTATTGCTTTTTTTGGTGCATTTTTTATGATATATATACAGATGACTTTATTTTGTTTATACACATGTCAACATTTGATGTTATGCACAATGATTGTTGAACGTGTATGTATGCATGTTAATTTATGTTGATGGATGCATATGTTATGATGAATGCAAATGTTTCTAATTTTTAGGATATGCAAATGTAATGGATGAATTGATTTTGTGTTGTTTTGGTGAGGGCACCATAGACTGTTTAGAACTTATGGCTTTTTGTCCTAGGCGATTGCTGTGGTAAATGACTTTTTATGTATACATGTTTTTTGTATTTTCTGATGGCGATGCAAGGATGAAAGATATTAGTTGGTTTAAAATGGATGTTTTAACTAATTAGCCAAGACTGTACTTTATTTTATAAGACTTTTGAACAAGGTATGAATCGAACTTATCTTTGACCAAGTTATTTCACATCCCTGTGTGTGCAATTGAGTTCGTTTATGTGGTGTTTGTCAGGATACCACCAGTGCTAGATAGGCTGTCAACCAAACCCGTACTGAGGATCACCTAATTAGCTCAACTAACTTCCTTTGTTGTATTTAGTCAGATTAATCTGCGGTGCTATCTAGGATACCATAAGCTAGCTCATCCACATGCAAACATTGATCTGTACACGAGTTAATTGATAGATATATCATCATGCGGGAGGTTTACCACCAGTGACCGATAGGCTATCCACCAAACCGGTACTGAGGTTTACTTCATGACTCCTAAATGCTGAGAGTTCCAGGGATTCAAGTTCGACTCCTTTCTTTTCTTCAATTATATTGGGATACTTGCTCTTATATAGTGATAAAAATCACTGTTTATTTTTGTTTTGTGTAGATTAAAGATACAACGCCAAACAGAAATAAAGAAATCACAATAAAGGAATGCAGAACAGTTGTACAAAATGAATGATTTTTATTAATCAATGGAGTTTAGAAACTCCTTTTAAGTACAACAGGGCCCGTAACCCTTTTCGTGATACAAAGTTACAATTTGTGCTAGGGTTCTCCGAAACCCTAGCTGGCACAATGTGGTGGCGTCTCCGAAGAATGTATCCTTAACCTCAACAGAATGAGTGGGCTTCGTTGTATCCTTTGGCTCGGAC
Source organism: Wollemia nobilis (assembly GCA_028583015.1). NCBI lineage: Eukaryota > Viridiplantae > Streptophyta > Pinopsida > Araucariales > Araucariaceae > Wollemia > Wollemia nobilis. The sequence goes on along the minus strand of JAQPPZ010016833.1, from coordinate 1,698,217 downwards.
CACTCCAGCTTAAGCAATTGCTATCAACAAATCAGATCTACCACTAGAATCCCGCACACATTAAAATTATCAAAGAGTTAGAAACTAATAAGAGGGCTCCACCGTGTGAGCCCTCGGAAACAGATCTAAAACCCTAGATTTATGAAATAAAAATAAACAGAATGCAGAATTCAACAGCAGATTAATACATAAAGAAAGATTACTTGCTTTAGACGAATCTATACCTTTTCCTGTTAACGCGGCGAGACCAAGCGACGGCGATGGATGCGGCGAAAGGGTTTAGTTCAGACTTAGGGCCGTAGAAGACTCATAAGACTCAGGATTAACAACAATAGCCAACTCCAGACTTAGATAGGAAAGATAGGTAGGTTTAGCCGAAGAGATAGATAGGGTTTGAGCCATCAAGGTGACTCAATTTATAATCTACTCTTAGGGCACACTTTAGGGTTTTAACGACACTTTGAACGTGTGGCTAAGATTAAAGTGGATCCAAGGGTAGAGAATAAATCTAGGTTGTGAAACGGATTAAGATGGATGGACGGATGAGATTAAATGAAGGATGGACGGCTCAGATTAAATCACTTAAACTTTATTTATATATATATATTAAAATATTAAAATATATATATAAATATTAATTTAAATAAATTTGGGGATGAAAAATGGCGGGAAAAGTGAAATTGGGCCAAATAATGGTGGGAAAGTGTGGATTTGGGCCAAATAATGGCGGGAAGGATGGATGACCGACACGTGGCTGGCAGGAAGGTATAGATGACTTACAAGTGGCTGGATTTTGGTGTCTACAGATGCCCCTTTTTGAGCCGCTTTGTGTGAAGACACAATGCAGCACAAAAACTTAAGACACCCGAAAAGTCGGATCAGACGCAACTCTCTCTCAAGACTAAAGCACAACTTTGAAGACCAAAGAATAAAAGAATATTTAAAAATTTTCAGCTTACCCCCTCAATTGGCGAGCGAGAATGGTTCTCACAAGCCAATTGGAAGAAATTCAGAAGATAATGAACCGTTTTTGCCCCAACGGTGAAAAAAAGGGTTGGTGTATGCACCATCTGTTTATGTCCCAATAGAAAAGGGGTTGGTGTACAAACCGGAAAAGAATATGATTGAAGACGATATGAGTGATGTGAAAGATGGACCGTTTTCTCGCCCCAACGGTTATAAAGGGATTTTTGCCAAACTCGTAAATTCCATGATCATGTAAGATGAATTCCACTATAGGAAAATTAGAAATTGATAACGGATGCCCCAACTCCCGTGTGTGAATCCATACTCGTTGATGAAATTGCCTTGTTGGCGCCATTGATATGCAGAGATGAAAGATGCATGAAAGAGTCCGGAACTCGTAGATGCTCCTAGTGACTCGTATGGATAATTCCTCGGGTCGGAACCAATCAACCTAGGTAGCCACAATCTCTAGCAAGACTTAAAATAATGACGATATGAAAGATTGTCCATGTTTAAGGCCCCATGAACTAGGCCATCAATGACAACTGTTTAGCAAATTAATCTTGGTATGAGGTCACTTGAAAAGTAGAATACCCAAAATTGATTTCCAATTTTCAAACAATGAAATAATTGATGATGATAAATGGTAAGTGTCCTTATGGTGGTTTAATCCTCTTACCGAATTGCATGGATTCAAATCGCCGCAATCGCCAAGGTGATAGAATATACCACTAGATACGAGGTTTACTTTAATTTGATTTGGCAAAAATATGCATGATGAAAGAAGAATGAAATTGACGATAGATCCGAAGAATTGATGAATGTGGTTAATTTTGTGAAGGTTTTGAATATTTTTAACCCAATTTGTAAAACAATGATGAATGATGCGCTTTTTGAGCGAAATGACAAAATTTGTGTCCAAAACTCGTTGTAACCTTCACAAAATGTTTTATTATGATAAGAAGAATGGATGAATGCAATTTGATGAAATTTGGAGGAGGTAAGCTTCAATTTTGTAGGTTTTGTTCCTTTATTCAATACTGACACCAAACGCCGGTCTGCGTTTGTGGTTGGCATAGACGCCCGCCGGTGTTTAGGCGCTCTGCAGACGCAGGACTGCGTCTGAATCCGCCATGAAATGCCCAACTGCGTTTCAGGGCGCCAAAATCAGCTATTTAAATAGTTTCAGCGAGAATTTCGCTCATTTGTGCGTTCGAGCTTGAGAGAAGTGCGTCTGAGGGAGTGGAGTGAAGTGGAGTGAAAGGTTGTGTGGGAGAGTGAAGCACGCGGGAGCTATGGCGGAGATGGGAGCGGACGCGCCAATGCAGCCAGCTGAGGTATTTGTTCATTTAAGCAAGTACTTATTATGTGTTTTTTTTTTTTTTCGAAAAAATTTGTAACAAATTTTTGTTTTGTTGTTTTGCAACTTAGGGTGTTAGAGGCACGACACCGATTCTCCCCTATCATTCCGGGGATGAGGAGGTCGTTGTCCCGGTAGACTGGGAGATATTGGATGCAGTGGGGCTAGCGGAGGCAGCCCGGTTGGAGGTAGTTCGGGCGGATGAGGGGTACCTCTCGGCTTTGGCCGAGAGGTGGGATCCGGATCGGGGGACGTTCCAGCTCCCGACCGGAGAGATGACGGTGACGCTTGAGGATGTATACCGCATCCTCAAGGTGCCCGTGGAGGGGGCACGGGTGGAGGTTGGACGAGATAGGGCCACGGAGATGGCCAAGGTGTTTGGGGATGACTGGAGGGAGATCCGGACGGAGAGCGGGGGATCCCATACTTGGCCATGTATACGGCCAAGGAGTTGGGAGCGGTGGAGGCTCTGACGATGTTCGTGTTGGCCAACATTGTGGCCCCGAAAAGCATCGGGTGCAGGTTCCCATGGAACCTGATGGGTGTAGTGAGCGAGATGCTCACTAATAGGGTAGTGTATGCCTGGGCGCCCGCTTTATTGGCGCAGGTGTACCGGGAGTTGTATGAGGTTCGAAGACGGGGCCGGAAGGGCCTGGGTTGCAGTGTGGTGCTCCAGTGCTGGGGCTGGGAGCACTTCAGAGTGGCCCGACCGGAGGGGTTGCCATGGGCTCACTGGGACGTGAGCCAGGCTTATGGTAGGAGATGGCCAGTGGCGGAGGAGAGACAGCCGAGCCGCCCCGTGAGATCGGGGCAATGGTATAGGAGACTATGGGCAGACTTGACAGATGTCCAAGTCATTTGGAGGCCCTGGCGGGAGGCGAGGTGGATCGGGGATGGAGAGCACCTGAGACGGGTGCGACAGGCCAGATGGGTAGTGGGGCGGAGCCACGGTGAGGCGGAGTACATACAGATGTCTCGAGTACTCCGCCAGGTCGGATTGAGGCAGGATGTCCCCGGTGAGCCAGTGCGCTACCGGAGGCACAGATCAGAGGGGGATTTGTCGTGTGCCGAGCCATGGAGGGAGGCGGCAGAGGACGATGAGGACATGGAGATCCCCGACGTGGACGACGTCGGGGTGACAGTTGAGTATGCAGCATGGATGGCCGCAGAGCCGAGGTGGGAGCCACCATTGGTGGCTGGTGGAGCAGGAGAGCCCGAGGCTGGGTTGGAGAGGGCGAGGGAACCGCGGAGGTTCCCAAGCGTAGGGAGGGTCCCCGCCTTCGATCTGACAGTCGAAGGCGAAAGGGGAAGATGGCACGGTAGGCTCCGGGGAGCGGAGATGACGGGGAGGATGGCGGAGAGGGCCTAGGAGAGGCCGCAGGAGAGGCTAGGGAGGTACCCCCTAGCGGGCACGAGAACGAGCTGGCGCAGCTGCAGCAGCAGATAGCAGAGCGCGATGCTATGCTAGCTACCCGGGATGAGAGGATAGCTCGACTGGAGCAGCAGGCGGCAGAGCGGGATGCCCTGTTAGCTGCTCAGGAGGAGAGGATGGCCCAGCTACAGGCGGACTTGGATGGAGCGACCAGGGTGCCCCAGGATGACAGGGTGACGAGACTCCAGGCAGAGCTAGCGGAGCGGGAGCGACGGCACGGGATAGACATAGCTAGGCTTAGGTCTAGGAGGACACATTATTTAGGCATCACATTGTGTTGCCTGATCCTCCATCCTCCTCTTGTCTCTAGGCGTAGTGAGTCTAGGCACACCACTAGGTCTAGGGCTCCTACTAGGTCTCAGGGGTCCTCTTTTGATGGTTAGCTTAGTGCTTAGATGCACTCTTTATGAGCCTTGGTGCTCTATTGTATATTGTAGCCTTTTGGCATTCATTGTACAGTTTGACCTTTATACATATATATATACATGGCTTTTATTTATTTGGTGTTTTACTCTCTTTTGTGTGAATGCCTATGTTTTTGTGATGCATGTTTTTATATGTTTTAATGTTTTTGATGCATATGTGATGGAATGGAATGCAAACTTATAGATGATTAATGCGAGACTAAGTATATAACATACAAATCTATGGATGATTAATGCAAGACTAAGTAAATGATATGTAAATCTATGGATGATTAATGCAAGACTAAGTAAATGAAATATGCACTAAGAAGCACTCATACTTTTAGATAGTTAGATTTAGCCAACTGTTATCATAATTGTTTAATCAGGGGCACCGAACTTGGTGGCTTGTGAATGGATGACGTATGGAATGACATGAATATGGAAGAAGATATGGAGGGTGATATGGAAGAAGATATGGAGGAAGATATGGAGGTTGATATGGAAGACTGTTTTACAAAGACTCAAACATGCTAGTGGTATCAAACAAACTTACTAATACCGCCTAATTCAACTAGGAGCAAATGTGTGTGCATGCGAGTTCATTAACCAAATCCGAAGCATGGTAGTGACTCTAGGCAATCAAAAACCTGTGTGTGTGCAAGTGTGTTCATTAACCTCATCTTGCATAAATTAGGTAACCCTATTATGGAGAAGACCCCGAAGCTAGTTTGTCCGTATGAGCATTCAGAGGTCTCTTTTTGAGGAGAGACATGTCGCCACGCAATGAGTATACTCCACTCGCCAGTCAAGCGTCTATAGCCCCGGTGAAGGTTAACTCCATAGTCCATGTTGTTTTTGACCTTTGTAAGCCTTGGGGATGACTACCTATCCGTCCGATCTGGACAAGTAGTACGATCCTTACAACTTATTTGGGATCGGTGGTGTGTGAAAAATGTTCATTTCCTTAGAGCTTTGGGGAATCGGATTCTCAACCGAAGTATGATGAGAATTTTACCCTATCCTTACTACTCTGTTTATATTTATATTTTGTGATTGCTTGTGATAGTGGTAAGAACCACTGTTTTATGGACTATGTTTGCATGATAGGACAAACGAGGATTACCCTTTTCACTTCAAGGCACAACCCAAGGATGGTGTTATCTCTCTTTGACACAAGATGTTTTTAAGATGTGAAAATGTGATAGGTTCAAGACCGCTTTTGAAATCATTTCCCAATACTCAAGATTTTATTTAGTGTAATTTGTGATATGGCCCTAGAGAACTTTGACATGCATTTCGAAGTTTGCTTAAAACACTAGGAATGGCTGAGTGACTCGAAAACATTTTGGCAATGTAAATATGTGCAAATGGAAAATGGGTGTACGAATGACAATTCGGTTTGATGGATTTTATGAAGGTGCCCCCGATTAAGGCAACATGACTTTTGCTTGACCAAATTTTATATCCAAAAGATAGAATGGTCTCTAACATGATATGCAACTATGGCTGAAAATGAAATGTTATGGTTTTCAATGAGATGTATGCACATGAAATGCAATGTTTTTGAATGAGATGTATGCAACTAACAATGAAATGCAAATTCTTTTTATTTTATTTGTTTTTTTTTTTTTTGTTGTACAAGCCATGTATATATGTACATATAAAATTCAAACTATGCGTAGAATGCCCTCAAGTGTATAACATTAAGTGGTTCGGGTTCTTCCTCTCCCTCTAAACTGGCAAGTCTATAAGTTCCATTACCCACTCTTTCAGTGACCATATATGGACCTAACCAATTAGCCGCGAATTTATCTCGAAGATGCGGCAATGCATTGGTGTTTTGTTGATTCTCTTTAAGGACAAGATCCCCTACTTGAAATTCTCTTAGATGAACTTTGGCATTGTAAGCACGTTTCAATCGGTCTTGATAAACTCGCAAATGCTCTAAAGCATTGATTCGTTTTTCATCTATGAGTGTGAGTTGATCAAGACGTGCTTGTCTAGAAGTATCATCATCGATAAATTCCTGCAAAGAAATTCGCAAGGAAGGGATCTCGAGCTCAAGAGGCATGATTGCTTCAGCTCCATAGACCAAAGAAAATGGCGTTGCCCCAATGGGAGTTCCGATGCTTGTTCCGTAAGCCCATAATGCCAAGGGGATTTGTGTATGCCAATCTTTATGATTTTCTTTAACAAGTTTCTTAAGAATAGCAATTATGGTCTTATTGGAAGCTTCAGCTTGTCCATTGGCTTGTGGGTAGTAAGGAGTTGAGAAACTATGTTGGATATTATACTTTTCGCAAAGAGCTCGAACATCCTTATTCTTAAAAGACTTGCCGTTATCAGAAATGATTTTAGAGGGAATACCAAAACGACAAATGATATGGTGAAGTATAAACTCCACAATTCTAGGACCTGTCAGATCTGGTTAGAGGAATAGCTTCAACCCACTTTGTGAAGTATTCAAGTGGTCGTAATGATGAAAGTATGTTGTCCCGAAGAGGCGGTGAAATCTTGCCAATTAAATCGAGACCCCATTGTGAGAAGGGCCAAAGGCTTTGGATGGGTCAGTAAAGCTTGTGATGGTATATGGGTTAAATTAGCGTGTTCTTGACACTTTTTACATTGTTTAACATATTTGCAACAATCTTGTTCCATAGTGGGCCAATAATACCCCATACGTAAAATACGCTTCGCAATGGCCATTCCACTAAAATGACCACCACAAGTACCATCATGGGCTTCAACAATAGCTCTATGTGTTTCACCCGCTTCTAGACAAGTGAGGAGTACTCCATCATATCCACGTTTATACAACACATCCCCCAAAAGAACAAAACGAGCTGCCTTTTGCTTAAAACAACGACGGGCGCTTCGAGACAAATCAGATGGGAGTGTTCCAAACTTGAGGAAGGCTACTATCTCACTAGACCAAGGCTCATATGGATCCGAATGGATAAAGCAAACATCTTTTTCATCCTTAGACTAAGCACGGACAATTGCAGACTTAGAGATTGTGGAAATGATTAGGGGTTGTACCTCTCCAAGGGAGTCCTTTGGAATCAATGATCCAAGAGAGGCCATGGCATCCGCAAATCTATTAGTCGAACGAGGCAAACTAGTGATCTCATACCAATCAAACTTAGAGAGCAACTTCATTGCTACATCATGATAAAGCTTAATGGTAGGTTCTTTGGCTTGGTATTCTCCCGTAATTTGTTTAACCACGAGTTGAGAATCCCCAAATATCCGAATACGCTTAATGCTCATAGCTATGGCTGATTGAAGACCTAAAATTAAGGCTTCATACTCGTTGTATTATTGGTGCATTGGAAGTCTAGTTTGAATGATAAAGGGATGGGAATCCCTTGAGGTGTATGAAACACAACTCAAGCACCTTGACCTTTCGCGCACTTAGAGCCATCAAAGAATAGCGTGATGTCAACATCTTCCTCCGAAATGATGTCCTCTTCTTGTTCAGTGATAGCAAATACCGAATCATCTCGGGAGCTCAATAATCAAAGGATGATCACTAGGTAGTGGAGCTTCCGCAAGTTGATCGGCTATAACTTGACCTTTAACAGATTTTTGGCTAATGAATTCAAGATCGAATTCGGTAAGCAACATTATCCATTTAGCGGTACGAGTGTTATTATAAGTGCGAGACATCATATAACGCAGAGGGTTTTCTCTAGCTATGACATATGTTGTATGGCTAAGCATATAATGACGAAGTTTCTTAGTGGCAAAAACCACCGCTAAGCACAACTTTTCCACATAAGCATATCGGGTTTCATAGCTTACCAATGTTCGACTAATATAATAGACAGCTTGCTCACGATTTTGTTCATTCTTTTGTGCAAGCATTGTCCCTAAGGCAAAGTCCGTTGCTGAGATATAAATATTGAAAGGGACCCCTGGACGAGGCGGAGCTAAGATTGGCGGAGACGCTAAGTACTGCTTGATGTCATCAAAGGCTTTCTGACACTCATCTGTCCATGAAAATTGTACCCCCTTTTGTAGTAGGTGGCAAAATGGCCTACATTTATCCGAAAGTTGTGCAATAAAGCGACGGATTGAATTAATCTTTCCTTGTAAACTACGCAACTCCTTCAAATTAGTTGGGGGACACATTTCCATAATGGCTTTGACCTTGTTTGGGTCCACCTCAATACCTCGTTTAGAGATAATAAAACCTAGGAGTTTGCCTGAGGTAACACCAAAGACACATTTCTTAGGGTTCAACCTTACTTTATGCTCTAGAAGTCTATCAAAAACTTTTTCCAATACATCAAAATGCTCTTGTCGAGTTTTAGATTTTGCCAATAAATCATCCACATAATCTTCGATAATCTTATGCATATAATCATGGAAAATATAAGTCATGGCTCGTTGATAGGTTGCACCTGCGTTCTTAAGGCCAAAGGGCATCACCCTGTAACAAAAAGTTCCCCAAGGTGTGGTAAATGTTGTTTTGTGTTGATCTTCATGGTTTATTCGAATCTGGTTGTATCCTGAAAATCCATCCATGAACGAAAGCATTTCATGACCAAGCAGTATCGAAAGAGTATCAATGTTTGGAAGAGGAAAGTCATCCTTAGGACACGTTTATTTAGATCTCAAAATCGGTGCAAACACGTATCCCCGTTAGGTTCGAACGGGTACCATGTTAGAAAGCCACTCAGGATAATCAATCGGGATGACAAATTTAACATCCAAAGTTTTGAATCTCGATTTAACTATGAGGGCCACGTGATATTTTAGATTAAAGTTAAAGAAAGAATAAAGAAATCACAATAAAGGAATGCAAGTTGTACAAAATGAATGATTTTTATTAATCAATGGAGTTTAGAAACTCATTTTAAGTACAATAGGGCTTAACCTTTGTGATACAAAGACAATTTGGCTAGGGTTCTAAACCCTAGTGGAAATGTGGTGGCGTCTCAAGAATGTATCCTTAACCTCAACTATGAGTGGGCTTCGTTGTATCCTTTGGCTTGGACCACTCCCTTAGCATGCTATCAACAAACAGATCTACCATTAGAATCCTGCACACATTAAAATTATCAAAGAGTTAGAAACTAATAAGAGGGCTCCACTGTGTGAGCCCTCGAAACGATCTAAAACCCTAGATTTATGAAATAAAAATAAACGAAATGCAGAATTCAACAGCATATTAATACATAAAGAAAGATTACTTGCTTTAGACGAATCTATACCTTTTCCTGTTAACGCGGCGAGACCAAGCGGCGGCGATGGATGCGACGAAAGGGTTTAGTTCAGACTTAGGGCCGTAGAAGACTCAGAAGACTCAGGATTAACAGCAATAGCCAACTCCAGACTTAGATAGGAAAGATAGGTAGGTTTAGCCGAAGAGATAGATAGGGTTTGAGCCATCAAGGTGACTCAATTTATAATCTACTCTTAGGGCACACTTTAGGGTTTTAACGACACTTTGAACGTGTGGCTAAGATTAAAGTGGATCCAAGGGTAGAGAATAAATCTAGGTTGTGAAACGGATTAAGATGGATGGACGGATGAGATTAAATGAAGGATGGACGGCTCAGATTAAATCACTTAAACTATATTTATATATATATTAAAATATATTAAAATATTAAAAATATAATATATAAATATTAATTTAAATAAATTTGGGGATGAAAAATGGCGGGAAAAGTGAAATTGGGCCAAATAATGGTGGGAAAGTGTGGATTTGGGCCAAATAATGGCGGGAAGGATGGATGACTGACACGTGGCTGGCAGGAAGGTATAGATGACTTACAAGTGGCTGGATTTTGGTGTCTACAGATGCCCCTTTTTGAGCTGCTTTGTGTGAAGACACAATGTAGCACAAAAACTTAAGACACCTGAAAAGCTGGATCAGACGCAACTCTCTCTCAAGACTAAAGCACAACTTTGAAGACCAAAGAATAAAAGAATATTTAAAATTTTTCAGCTTACCCCCTCAATTGGCGAGCGAGAATGGTTCTCACAAGCCAATTGGAAGAAATTCGGAAGAAAATGAACCGTTTTTGCCCCAACGGTGAAAAAAAGGGGTTGGTGTATGAACCATCTGTTTATGTCCCAACAGAAAAGGGGTTGGTGTACAAACCGAGAAAAGAATATGATTGAAGACGATATGAGTGATGTGAAAGATGGACCGTTTTCTGCCCCAACGGTTATAAAGGGATTTTTGCCAAACTGTAAATTCCATGATCATGTAAGATGAATTCCACTATAGGAAAATTAGAAATTGATAACGGATGCCCCAACTCCTGTGTGTGAATCCATACTATTGATGAAATTGCCTTGTTGGCGCCATTGATATGCAGAGATGAAAGATGCATGAAAGAGTCCAGAACTCAGAGATGCTCCTAGTGATTGTATGGATAATTCCTCGGGTCGGAACCAATCAACCTAGGTAGCCACAATCTCTAGCAAGACTTAAAATAATGACGATATGAAAGATTGTCCATGTTTAAGGCCCCATGAACTAGGCCATCAATGACAACTGTTGAGCAAATTAATCTTGGTATGAGGTCACTTGAAAAGTAGAATACCCAAAATTGATTTCCAATTTTCAAACAATAAAATAATTGATGATGATAAATGGTAAGTGTCCTTATGGTGGTTTAATCCTCTTACCGAATTGCATGGATTCAAATCGCTGCAATCGCCAAGGTGATAGAATATACCACTAGATACGAGGTTTACTTTAATTTGATTTGGCAAAAATATGCATGATGAAAGAAGAATGAAATTGACGATAGATCAGAAGAATTGATGAATGTGGTTAATTTTGTGAAGGTTTTGAATATTTTTAACCCAATTTGTAAAACAATGATGAATGATGCGCTTTTTGAGCGAAATGACAAAATTTGTGTCCAAAACTGTTGTAACCTTCACAAAATGTTTTATTATGATAAGAAGAATGGATGAATGCAATTTGATGAAATTTGGAGGAGGTAAGCTTCAATTTTGCAGGTTTTGTTCCTTTATTCAATACTGACACCAAACGTCGGTCTGCATTTGTGGTTGGCATAGATGCCCGCCGGTGTTTAGGCGCTCTGCAGACGCAGGACTGCATCTGAATCCGCCCTGAAATGCCCAACTGCGTTTCAAGGCACCAAAATCAGCTATTTAAATAGTTTCAACGAGAATTTCGCTCATTTGTGCGTTCGAGCTTGAGAGAAGTGCGTCTGAGGGAGTGGAGTGAAAGGTTGTGTGGGAGATTGAAGCACGCGGGAGCTATGGCGGAGATGGGAGCGGACGCGCCAGTGCAGCCAGCTGAGGTAGTTGTTCATTTAAGCAAGTACTTATTATGTGTTTTTTTTTTTTTTTGGAAAAATTTGTAACAAATTTTTGTTTTATTGTTTTGCAGCTTAGGGTGTTAGAGGCACGACACCGATTCTCCCCTATCATTCCGGGGATGAGGAGATCGTTGTCCCAGGAAAAATGGGAGGTATTGGAGGCAGTGGGACTAGCGGAGGCAGCCTGGTTAGAGGTAGTTCGGGAAGAGCCACGGCGAGGCGGAGTACATACAGATGTCTCGAGTACTCCGCCAGGTCGGATTGAGGCAGGATGTCCCCGGTGAGCCAGTGCGCTATCAGAGGCATAGATCAGAGGGGGATTTACCGTGTGTCGAGCCGTGGAGGGAGGTGGCAGAGGATGATGAGGACATGGAGATCCCCGACGTGGACGACGTCGGGGTGACAGCTGAGTATGCAGCATGGATGGCCGCAGAGCCGAGGTGGGAGCCACCATTGGTGGCTGGTGGAGCCGGAGAGCCCGAGGATGGGGCTGGAGAGGGCGAGGGAACCGCGGAGGTTCCCTCGCGCAGGGAGGGTCCCCGCCTTCGATATGACAGTCGAAGGCGAAAGGGGAAGATGGCACGGCAGGCTCCGGGGAGCGAAGATAACGGGGAAGATGGCGGAGAGGGCCTAGGAGAGGCCGTAGGAGAGGCTAGGGAGGTACCCCCTTGCAGGCACGAGAACGAGCTGGCGTAGCTGCAGTAGCAGATAGCAGAGCGCGATGCTATGCCAGCTGCCCAGGACGAGAGGATAGCTCGGCTGGAGCAGCAGGCGATAGAGCGGGATGCCCTATTAGCTGCTCAGGATGAGAGGATGGCCCAGCTGCAGGAAGACTTGGATGGAGCGACCAGGGTGCCCCAGGATGACAGGGTGACGAGACTCCAGGCAGAGCTAGCGGAGCGGGAGCGACGGCACGGGATAGACATAGCTAGGCTTAGGTCTAGGACTCGTTACATTGAGGCTCTAGAGGACACATTGTTTAGGCATCACATTGTGTTTCCTGATCCTCCATCCTCCTCTGTCTCTAGGCGTAGTGAGTCTAGGCACACCACTAGGTCTAGGGCTCCTACTAGGTCTCAGGGGTCCTCTTTTGATGGTTAGCTTAGTGCTTAGATGCACTCTTTATGAGCCTTGGTTCTCTATTGTATATTGTAGCCTTTTGGCATTCATTGTACAGTTTGTATTTTATACATATATATATACATGGCTTTTATTTATTTGGTGTTTTACTCTCTTTTGTGTGAATGCCTATGTTTTTGTGATGCATGTTTTTATATGTTTTAATGTTTTTGATGCATATGTGATGGAATGGTATGCAAACTTATAGATGATTAATGCGAGACTAAGTATATAACATACAAATCTATGGATGATTAATGCAAGACTAAGTAAATGATATGTAAATCGATGGATGATTAATGCAAGACTAAGTAAATGAAATATGCACTAAGAAGCACTCATACTTTTAGATAGTTAGATTTAGCCAATTGTTATCATAATTGTTTAATTAGGGGCACCGAACTTGGTGGCTTGTGAATGGATGACATATGGAATGACATGAATATGGAAGAAGATATGGAGGGTGATATGGAAGAAGATATGGAAGACTATTTTACAAAGACTCAAACATGCTAGTGGTATCAAACAAACTTACTAACACTGCCTAATTCAACTAGGACCAAATGTGTGTGCATGCGAGTTCATTAACCAAATCAGAAGCATGGTAGTGACTCTAGGCAATCAAAAACTTGTGTGTGTGCAAGTGTGTTCATTAACCTCATCTTGCATAAATTAGGTAACCCTGTTATGGAGAAGACCCCGAAGCTAGTTTGTCCGTATGAGCATTCAGAGGTCTCTTTTTGAGGAGAGACATGTTGCCACGCAATGAGTATACTCCACTGCCAGTCAAGCGTCTATAGCCCCGGTGAAGGTTAACTCCATAGTCCATGTTGTTTTTGACCTTTTTAAGCCTTGGGGATGACTACCTATCCGTCTAACTGGACAAGTAGTACGATCCTTACAACTTATTTGGGATCAGTGGTGTGTGAAAAATGTTCATTTCCTTAGAGCTTTGGGGAATCGGATTCTCAACCGAAGTATGATGAGAATTTTACCCTATCCTTACTACTCTGTTTATATTTATATTTTGTGATTGCTTGTGATAGTGGTAAGAACCACTGTTTTATGGACTATGTTTGCATGATAGGAGAAACGAGGATTACCCTTTTCACTTCAAGGCACAACCCAAGGATGGTGTTATCTCTCTTTGACACAAGATGTTTTTAAGATGTGAAAATGTGATAGGTTCAAGACCGCTTTTGAAATCATTTCCCAATACTCAAGATTTTATTTAGTGTAATTTGTGATATGGCCCTAGAGAACTTTGACATGCATTTCGAAGTTTGCTTAAAACACTACGAATGGCTGAGTGACTGAAAACATTTTGGAAATGTAAATATGTGCAAATGGAAAATGGGTGTACGAATGACAATTCGGTTTGATGGATTTTATGACGGTGCCCCTGATTAAGGCAACATGACTTTTGCTTGACCAAATTTTATATCCAAAAGATAGAATGGTCTCTAACATGATATGCAACTATGGCTGAAAATGAAATGTTATGGTTTTCAATGAGATGTATGCACATGAAATGCAATGTTTTTGAATGAGATGTATGCAACTAACAATGAAATGCAAATTCTTTTTATTATATTTGTTTTTTTTTTTTTTTGTTGTACAAGCCATGTATATATGTACATATAAAATTCAAACTATGCGTAGAATGCCCTCAAGTGTATAACATTAAGTGGTTCGGGTTCTTCCTCTCCCTCTAAACTGGCAAGTCTATAAGTTCCGTTACCCACTCTTTCAGTGACCATATATGGACCTAACCAATTAGCCGCGAATTTATCTCGAAGATGCGGCAATGCATTGGTGTTTTGTTGATTCTCTTTAAGGACAAGATCCCCTACTTGAAATTCTCTTAGATGAACTTTGGCATTGTAAGCATGTTTCAATCGGTCTTGATAAACTCGCAAATGCTCTAAAGCATTGATTCGTTTTTCATCTATGAGTGTGAGTTGATCAAGACGTGCTTGTCTAGCAGTATCATCATCGATAAATTCCTACAAAGAAATTCGCAAGGAAGGGATCTCGAGCTCAAGAGGCATGATTGCTTCAACTCCATAGACCAAAGAAAATGGCGTTGCCCCAATGGGAGTTCTGATGCTTGTTCTGTAAGCCCATAATGCTAAGGGGATTTGTGTATGCCAATCTTTATGATTTTCTTTAACAAGTTTCTTAAGAATAGCAATTATGGTCTTATTGGAAGCTTCAGCTTGTCCATTGGCTTGTGGGTAGTAAGGAGTTGAGAAACTATGTTGGATATTATACTTTTCGCAAAGAGCTCGAACATACTTATTCTTAAAAGACTTGCCGTTATCAAAAATAATTTTAGAGGGAATACCAAAACGACAAATGATATGGTGAAGTATAAACTCCACAATTCTAGGACCTGTCGTACTGGCTAGAGGAACAGCTTCAACCCACTTTGTGAAGTATTCAGTGGTTGTAATGATGAAAGTATGCTGTCTCGAAGAGGCGAGTGAAATCTTGCCAATTAAATTGAGACCCCATTGTGAGAAGGGCCAAAGGCTTTGGATGGGTCTGTAAAGCTTGTGATGGTATATGGATTAAATTAGCGTGTTCTTGACACTTTTTACATTGTTTAACATATTTGCAACAATCTTGTTCCATAGTGGGCCAATAATACCCCATACATAAAATACGCTTCACAATGGCCATTCCACTAAAATGACCACCATAAGTACCATCATGGGCTTCAGCAATAGCTCTATGTGTTTCACCTACTTCTAGACAGCGGAGGAGTACTCCATCATATCCACGTTTATACAACACATCCCCCAAAAGAACAAAACGAGCTACCTTTTGCTTAAAGCAGTGGCGGGCAGTTCAAGACAAATTAGATGGGAGTGTTCCAAACTTGAGGAAGGCTACTATCTCACTAGACCAAGGCTCATATGGATCCGAATGGATAAAGCAAACATCTTTTTCATCCTTAGACTCAGCACGAACAATTGCAGACGTAGAGATTATGGAAATGATTGGGGTTGTACCTCTCCAAGGGAGTCCTTTGGAATCAATGATCCAAGAGAGGCCATGGCATCCGCAAATCTATTAGTCGAACGAGGCAAACTAGTGATCTCATACCAATCAAACTTAGAGAGCAACTTCATTGCTACATCATGATAAAGCTTAATGGTAGGTTCTTTGGCTTGGTATTCTCCTGAGGGGCTACCCATCATATCGCAACCATCTTCCTCTTCCGCTATTCCATCTCATTCACCACTTTCTTCATCTCCTAATCTTCCTTCTTCTTCATCAGTGACCACATGCACATGTGGCCATGACCAATCATCTCTTTCCATGTCATTACCCCCTTCTACACCTTCTTCAACATCACCTATTATTCCTCCATCTTCCCAACCATCACCAGCTGATGTTTCACAAGTCAGTGAAGCATCAACCCAACCAGATCCTTCCAATTATTCTATCCCACATTCTTCTATTCCATCATCTAGTCCATCTCTCTCCCAAGTCAAGGTCCATATCATCGATGCAAGTATTGGTGAGTATGCCATCCAAGATGTCCACATCACACCGTTCAATGTGCAAACAGTTAAAGATTTTGGTCGTCCACATGACCAACATTTATCCATTGGATCGGTTTATAACATGGGTTCTATGCCAAATTCCATTAATTTTGTATATGGGGGAATAGAGTCATCTTCTAGTCCTACGACCATACTAGAACCCAAGCATCCAGTCCTTGCCAATATCGAAAGGATGGAGGGTTTTCCCTCTCGCTATTTCCACAGACATAATTGGCAGCAATTTGGCCTAGGTCGATACGAGCAAGGGGTAACTGAACACATCGATATGCCATACCAGAGACCCATTGAGCGTTTTGGTCTGGGCTACCAACCACTTCCATCCCTTTCTTCCTTTGAACAAGCTTTTCAAAGCATTAATCTTAATTCAGAAGAAGAAATCCTCCACCTCAACAAATTCGAAGATGAAGCCTATGAATAATTTGACGTCATGTCAAATGGTGACGAATCTGAAGAAGAGTCGGCGCCCATTGTTCCCCTCACTGAACAAAACGAGTTTTATCTCCAATTGTTCCCTCTCCAAGAAGCCATCTTTCGCTTGTTTCTTCCACAAGAACGAGGTGAACCACCCCCTCCGCCACATCCATAAGCCATAATCCAAACCTATATTATATGTATATACTAAAATAGTGGTTTTCACCACTACCAAAAAAAAAAAAAAAAAATCAGAAAATCCCCCCAAAAAAAAAAAATCAAAATATATAAAAATACTTTATTGATTTATGTATGTGTGTAATAGTGGTTTTCACCACTGCAAAAAAAAAAAAAAAAAAAACTCAAACTTAAAAAAAAAAAAAAAAAACTCCTAGCTGGCACAATGTGGTGGCGTCTCCGAAGAATGTATCCTTAACCTCAACAGAATGAGTGGGCTTCGTTGTATCCTTTGGCTCGGACCACTCCAGCTTAAGCAGCTGCTATCAACAAATCAGATCTACCACTAGAATCCTGCACACATTTAAAATTATCAAAGAGTTAGAAACTAATAAGAGGGCTCCACTGTGTGAGCCCTCAGAAACAGTCTAAAACCCTAGATTTATGAAATAAAAATAAACGAAATGTAGAATTCAACAACAAATTAATACATAAAGAAAGATTACTTGCTTTAGACGAATCTATACCTTTTCCTGTTAACGCGGCGAGACCAGGCGGCGGCGATGGATGCGACGAAAGGGATTAGTTCAGACTTAGGGCCGTAGAAGACTCAGAAGACTCAGGATTAACAACAATAGCCAACTCCAGAATTAGATTGGAAAGATAGGTAGGTTTAGCCGAAGAGATAGATAGGGTTTGAGCCATCAAGGTGACTCAATTTATAATCTACTCTTAGGGCACACTTTAGGGTTTTAACGACACTTTGAACGTGTGGCTAAGATTAAAGTGGATCCAAGGGTAGAGAATAAATCTAGGTTGTGAAACGGATTAAGATGGATGGACGGATGAGATTAAATGAAGGATGGACGGCTCAGATTAAATCACTTAAACTTTATTTATATATATATTAAAATATTAATATATATATATATATATATATATATATATAAATATTAATTTAAATAAATTTGGGGATGAAAAATGGCGAGAAAAGTGAAATTGGGCCAAATAATGGTGGGAAAGTGTGGATTTGGGCCAAATAATTGCGGGAAGGATGGATGACTGACACGTGGATGGCAGGAAGGTATAGATGACTTACAAGTGGCTGGATTTTGGTGTCTACATTTTGTTATTTTTTTTTTTTTTTTTTTGAGCAAGGGATTTGAATTTCGAGTGATGAGAATCACTATTGTATGTGCCTTTTGATGTATGCACTTTGGTGGTGATGTCAAATTTTTGGAGTTTTGACTTTTGCAAAATTTTATGATGTTTGCAACTTTTTGAGAACTTGGGATTCTTGGGGAATTGGGTAGGGAAGATGCTTGTCCTTTTGCCAACTCTCAGCATTCTTGGGGTCATTCGCATAGGGGGATGAGCAAGATAACCATTTCGCTTATGGTGACCTGGATTGCTTTGCAGGTTTCATCTTTCATTCACACAACTTGGGAATTTTTATGTGTTTTAATTTGTGTTGGGATGCTACGTAACAAGGTGTGATCCAAGTAGAACTCTACCTTTGTAAAATCTGTCTGACTTTGTACAGTATTTGGCTAGAAAGCTAATGATAGTTGAATGACAAAAACTCTAGATACATTAGAAGACAACTGACTATGATATGGTGAAATGATGTGAATGGCATTTATTTTTGATGGACTATTTACAAAAATGGAGAAATGTGGAACAAGATGGATTGGCGGAGTAATTACAGTCTATGGTGCCTTTGACCTGTATGACCACAAATATGCAATGTATGGATGTGATGCCTAATGCAACTATATATTATTGTGTTTTTGAGGGATTGATTTTTTTTTTTGTGGGTATGGAGGTGAGATGCAAAAAGAGCTCTTTATTGTTGTGATGATTTTGAGCATGCATGGAAATGAGATGCAAATTTTTGTTATTTTTGATGATTTTATTGTTTTTGAATTTTCTTATTTTTGACCAAGCGATTGTGGGAATCCTTGGAGCTTTTTGGTTTGACCAAAGGGGTAATGGGCACCTTTGGGGCATTTTGGGATTGACCAAGCGATTGTGGGAATCCTTGGAGCTTTTTGGTTTGACCAAAGGGGTAATGGGAACCTTGGGTTGACAGTTGCCTTGAGTTGGAGAGTGGGATGACCAAGTGATTGGGAATACCTTGGAGCATTTTGGGATTGACCAAAGTGATTATGGGAATCCTTGGAGCATTTTGGGATTGACCAAGTGATTATGGGAATCCTTGGAGCATTTTGGGATTGACCAAGCGATTATGGGAATCCTTGGAGCATTTTGGGATTGACCAAGCGATTATGGGAATCCTTGGAGCATTTTGGGATTGACCAAGCGATTATGGGAATCCTTGGAGCATTTTGGGATTGACCAAGCGATTATGGGAATCCTTGGAGCATTTTGGGATTGACCAAGCGATTATGGGAATCCTTGGAGCATTTTGTTTGGGCTATGGCTCTTTTAGATATGGAATGGCCGTAAATGACTGATGTTCAAGGGTTCTAGTTCCTTGATTCCATCAAGAGAGGCTAGCCGGTATGTTCCAGGTCCTATTTTACTATCAATTACATAGGGACCTAACCAGTTTGCCATGAACTTGTCCCTTAGATGGGGCGGCAAGTTAGAGTTCTGTTGGTTCTCTTTTAAGACCAAGTCACCAACCTGAAAGTCCCTCAGGTGAACTTTCATGTTGTATGCTTTCTTCAATCGCTCTTGATAGATACGTAAATGCTCGAGAGCATTAACGCGTCGTTCATCGAGCAACGTAAGCTGGTCTAACCGGGCCTGCCGTGCAGTGTCATCATCGATGAACTCTTGCATTGATATGCGCAGGGAAGGAATTTCCAACTCGAGAGGCATGACTTCCTCGGAGCCATACACGAGCGAAAATGGAGTTGCCCCAGTGGGCGTCCGAATGCTAGTGCGATAAGCCCATAGGGCAAGTGGGATCTGAATGTGCCAATCCTTATGACTATCTGCTATTTTTGAGGATGGCAACTAGCATTTTGTTTGACGCCTCTGCTTGCCCATTTGCCTGCGGATAATAGGGTGTCAAAAAACTATGCTGAATTTTGTACTTTGTGGTCAAAGCACGCACGTCTTTGTTCTTGAATGACGTCCCATTATCCGAGATTATCTTGGATGGAATACCAAAATGACATATGATGTTATGTAAAATGAACTCCACAATGCGGGGTCCAATCGTAGAGGTAAGCGGAATTGCTTCCACCCATTTGGTGAAGTACTCTGTGGCCGTTATGATAAACGTGTGACGACCTGACGACGCAGGGGAGATCTTTCCGATTAGATCTAAGCCCCACTACAAAAATGGCCAAGCCGATTGGATCGGTTGCAAGGCCTGGGAAGGTACGTGTGTCAAATTAGCATGGTGTTGACATTTCATGCACTTCCTTACATATGCGCAACAATCTCGCTCTAAAGATGGCCAATAATAGCCCATGCGGAGAATGCGCTTTGCGATGGCCATACCAATGAAGTGGCCACCGCACGTACCATCGTGCGCTTGGGCGATCGCCCAAGTGGACTCCTGTTGGTCCAAGCAACGAAGGAGGATTCCTTCATAGCTGCGATGGTACAAAATGTCTCCTAACAAGACATGTTTAGCCGCTTTCTATTTGAATGATCATTTTGCGGCATGCGTCAATCCAAGTGGGAGGTTACCTAACTTGAGGTAGTCCCTTATGGGTGAATACCAATCCTGCTAATCAGAAACCTCGATGGTATGAATAGCCACTCCCTCTTGAAGTTCATCCCTAGCAAAATCTGAGTGGGAGAGAACTTGTAAGAATAGCGTTGTGTTGCTATTAAGGGGAGTAGGGGAGAACAAGGACCCCCAGTTGGCATGATTCAGACAATCATGGATTCGAGAGAACTTGTCTGGGGATGGTTCAATCTGGATCAAGTGGATTCCTGGCGTCAAGTCAAAGCTTGCACGCTCCATCATGGATTGCGATAGTGTTTTGACTTGAATGGTTGTCATATCACCAGAAATGTCTTGCGGGATTAATGACCCCAAGGAGGCCATAGTGTCCGCAAAATGATTCGATGACCGAGGGAGTGCCTCGATGTCGTACCATTCAAGATTTGCTAGGAATTTGTCCACAAGGGCTTTGTAGGCCTGCAGAACTGGGCATTTACATTGGAATACCCCTTTGACTTGGTTGACAATTAACAACGAATCACCAAAGATGTTCAATCGTTTGATGTTCATGGTGATTGTTGTCTGAAGACCTATGAGCAAGGCTTCATATTCGGCATTGTTGTTGGTGCACGAGAAGTTTAATTTAAATGACAGAGGCATTGGAGCCCCTTGCGGTGTAAAGAATATGATTCTCGTGCCACCACCTTGCTCACATTTAGAACCATCAAAAAATAGGGTTATGTCAGCCTGTGACTCAGGCTCATCAGAATCTGGTGATTCTGAGACATGGAAGACCCCATCATCGGGTAGTTCTATGGTCAGAGGCTGATCATCTTCGAGAGGAGCCTCTGCTAGTTGATCGGCTATGACTTGACCTTTGATGGATTTCTATCCAATAAACTCTATGTCAAATTCCATCAACAACATGATCCATTTCATCGTGCGGCTACTATGATAAGTATGACTCATCATGTACCGCAATGGATTCTCCTTAGACACAACATACGTAGTGTTGCTCGACATGTAGTGGCATAGCTTTTTGGTAGCAAACACCACTGCCAAGCAGAGTTTCTCAACATATGCATAGTTAAGTTCATAACTCGACCGGGGTGCGGCTAAGATATTAAGTAGCCTGTTCTTTGTGAAGTTCATTTTTTTGGGCTAGCATGGCGCCCAGTGCCACCTCGATGGCTGAGATGTATAAGTAGAATGACACTCCTGGTCTAGGTGGTGCCAATACGGCGGTGAAGCCAAGTATTGTTTAATGTCATCAAAGGCTGATCGGCACTCGTCATCCCAGTGAAATGCTACCCCTTTATGCAATAATTTGTTCATGGGTCGGCACTTGTCAGATAGCTGCGCTATGAAGCGCTTGATTGACGTGACCTTTCCCTGCAGGCTTCTGAGCTGCTTAATGGTAGTTGGGGGGAGCATTTCAAGGATTGCCTTGACTTTGTTTGGGTCCACCTCGATGCCTCGCTTTGAGACTATGAAACCCAAGAGTTTTCTAGATGTGACGCCAAATACGCACTTCTTGGGATTCAGTTCGACTTTATGTTCCATGAGGCGATCGAGGATCTTGCTTAAGTCATCGAGATGATCCGGGCGCAAAAGAGATTTGGCCAACAAATCATCCATGTAATCTTCCAAAGTTTTATGCATGTAATCATGGAAGATGTATGTCATGGCACGTTGGTAGGTGGCGCCAACATTTTTAAGGCCAAAGGGCATGACCTTATAACAAAATGTCCCCCAAGGCGTTGTGAACGCCATTTTTAGTTGGTCCTCGGGATTGATACGAATCTGATTGTATCCCGAGAAACCATCCATGAGGGAAAGCATTTCGTGGCCCGCTGTAGCGTCTACCAATGCGTCGATGCTTGGCAAGGGGAAATCATCCTTAGGACTCGCTTTGTTTAGATCTCAAAAATTAGTGCATATGCGAATCCTCCCATCGGGCTTTTTGATGGGCACCATGTTGGACAGCCATGGTGGGTAATCCATGCAGATGACAAACTGTGCATCCAACAGCTTTTGTAATTCATCTTTGACCATTAAGGCCACTGTTGGGTGCATCTTACGTAGTTTTTGCTTAACTGGCTTGACTGTCGGATCAAGCGTTAGATTATGCATGACTAGCTACGGATCTAGCCCCGACATGTCTCTGTAGGACCATGCAAAAACCTCCTTCTTCTCTTTGAGAAGGGTAATGTAGTCGGCTTGCTCTTCGGGGGATAAGCTTACCCCTAGCTTGATAATCTGTGGATTCATTGGATCAGAGCCGATGTCTACGTCAATCGTCTCCTCGACCGACATGTGGGATCCATCCTCCAACTGGTGTGGAGTTGGGATCAAATGGATATCATTTGCTGAGTTTAAATCTGCGTTGGGAACCTCGGGTTCCTCTTCAGCATGGAAGATATCCTGAGTTGGCCCTGGGGTAAAATGAAGCATTTTACCGAAAGGCCAATACTACGATGGGGATGGAGGTGAATTGACGCGATCCCGGTCTATGGCATCTATGTCTAGATACAACGACTATGCTGGATCGGTCGGGTTATGGATGGGGGTGGTTAAGTCAATGGAGATCATGTTGATGAAATGATTTTGGTCTCCATTACCATGGGTGTGGTGACTCGAACATTCTAGATGTTCTCTGTGCTCCGGGTCTGGCTCTGGAGGTATTGGCACGAATGGATCGGCCCTATGTGTGGATAGGAAGACAGGGTCTGCCCTCGACACTGATGTCGCTATAGGGTCTCTGGGCGGAAGGTATTCTCCATATGCCCAAAGTGGCGGATTCAACACTTGTTCCCACTACGCTGGGTCTACGTACCACTCATGCCCTGGCACTATGTTTAGTTGTTCAAATATGTCATTAATCTCCAAGGGGTATTGTTGCTGTCGCATATGATTGAGATAGGCCATCTCAGTTTCATCTTCATAATCATTGTCGGAGATCCAAAGGCCTTCGTTGGCTCCAACAACTGTTTGCGACATTAGAGGCTCATCTTGCTCGAGCAAATTGATCTGGCCCCATTGGGGTTGTTCCACTCTCTGCGGTGGGGCCTGATTTTCTTGTGGTGGCACTTGCTCGATGGGAGCCACCAAAGGGAACATTGCCAAGAGGCTTTCTTGATAATCATCCATGGGGGTCACTTGTGAGTGATTGCTATCCGATTCGAAGGGATCCCATGGTGCTACCTCATATTCTGACTCATCTTCTGAAGATCCTTCCTGACCTTGTCTATATCCCCTTTGTAGGTGAGCTCTCAAACTTTCTCCTCTCTCGAGCGAAGGGAAAGGGTTGTTGAGGCCAACAAGGTTGGTTGTCAATAATGGGAGATAATCTCCCAATGTATATGTTGTGTTAGGGTTGGCATACGGATCTAATGCCAATCCACCCTTGTTGCCTATCCCTAGGCCTTGCATGTTCTCTACCAAGATGTCCAAGGGTAGGGGGTGGTTGAACCCTACTCCTGATTTGTCATATGGCATCTGATATCTTGGTTGGCAAAGGACCCGCACTCCTTGCTCATATCTGCCTAACCCATATCCATGCCAATTGCATTGGCCAAGATATCTCAAAGCGAAATCTGGGTTGGACAAATAATTGACATCTTCTGCAAAGGGCTCTTCATCTTCGTCCTCTTGCATGCATGGCTCAGTACCATGATCAAGGCCCCCATACACAAAGTTTGTCTGGTTCGACGGGTAGCCTAGAGGAACAATAGTACCGATGGGGAGGCGAGGTCTCCCCATGTCCTGCATGGACTCTAGTGCGGGTGTTGCTACAATATTCCACACCAGATACTCCCCTAGGCCCGTATTGGCCATTTCAATGGTGATTGTTGGCGATTGAGGGGGAGGGAACGGAAGTTCTTCCGGAGTCCACTCCATGTCGGGTGGACTAGGAGCCTCGACTTCCATTCTGCTAGGCATCTCCTCAGTAGAGATAGTTGATACTGATGGTGGTGCCTCTTCCAGGGGTTTCTTCCCTTTGTCCTTCTGTGTGGCCACCGTAGGTGGCATCGTCGGTGAAGGATCAGACGATGAAGATGGACCCGACTATGGTTTTGATGGACTTGTCAATGGGGATGCCTGTGGAATCGGACCCTGTCTAGATGGATTCAACTAAAAATCCAAATGCGTTGATGGAAGGGTCGATTGCGGCATCAGTTGCACCGCATTGCAATACTTGAAGGGTTCTAAGTCCGTCGGGACTACATGCACCTCCCCTTCAAATGTATACTTTAAACACTGATGAGCTATCGAAGGGACACACTTCATGTCCCTGATCCATGGCCGACCCAACAAGATGTTATAGGCCATCTCACCTTCCAAAATATGGCACAATGTAGGTATAGTCTTTTGTCCCACTTGGATGGGTAGGACAATTGTGCCAACTGTCGAGCATATCGCATCATTGAATGCTCGTAGAGTGTATGTGGAAGCCGTGATGTGAGATGCTGGCAACTTCAGATGTTTCAATGCCATTGTTGTGATGATATTACTAGATGAGCCAGTGTCTACCAACACCCTCTTATATGGAATCTCGTTGACCCACGCGATAACGTGCAGGGGTGGATCCGCCATGTCATCAGCCACTGATTTCACTTCGTCTTCTCGAAAGGTGATGACTGGCTCAGTGCATCATTTGACATGTCCCACAAAGTTGTTGAAGGAATTTGCTTCATGGGGCTGCAACTCGATGGCTTTCAATATCTCCATTAGAGCCTCCCGATGGGGCGTTGATTGTTGTATGAGCTCGTATATGGAGAGCCTAGCCGACATGGTCCTCAAGCTCTGAGTGAGTTTGGTCTGAATTGTGGCCATGGGTCTAGGTGGAGGAGGTTGTGTAAGGTGTTGTTGTGGTTGTGACATTGTTGGCACCTCACCTGTAGTTGCCACGGGGGCAGCTACACTCGGATACCTCCTATTCCGAGTCACTATACTGATCATCCCTACATACCCCTGCATGGGGCAGTTCTGTGTGACCTCATTGACTTGTAGGGTCTTTGCCTGTGCATCATGGGCAGGCAAGGGGTCCTTAAAGACCTCCATTTGTTGGTTGCTTGGTGCCACGAGATTATCCACCGCTAATGTCTTGTTATCTATTAGGTCTTGCACCAAGCCCTTAAACTTCCAACATGCATTAAGGTCATGTCCCTTCCGCCTATGGAACCTACAGTACAAATCTTCCCTGTAGCCCTTAGGTTTTGGCACGTTGGGATCTATGGGTTGAATCTCGGGCAGGTTGATCAAGTTTGCCGCTGACAAGCGGTCAAACAGGGAGTCTCTGGACTCTGTGTAAGGTGTGAATTGTCGCCTAGGGTGACGCGGCTGATTTTGTTCTTGCCTCTAATTTTCTCGGTCATAGCTGTTAAGAGGCACCGCCTGATAGTTAGCCTTTTGGGGTTGTGTTGCTTGTGCAGGCTTAGGGACGTTGATAGCAACCTGATTGACCGCAGTGGGTTTCTGTTGCGTGGTCCCTATTTTGGTGTTCTTAGACCATTCTTTCTTCTTTGGCTTGGCTATCTCGCCATCCTGAATCTTGATCTCTTCAATGATTCTGGCTTGTGCCAGAGCTTCCTCTAAGGTGGCATATTGCTGCAGCTGCAATAGCACAGAGATCGATCTCAAACAGCTCTTTGAGAACATTTGTGTGAGGTCGGACATAGGAGGGAGGTAGGGTAGCTTAGAAAGCAGAGTCCTCCATCGATTCCCATAGGCCGCCATGGTTTCTTCCTCATACTGCCTGAGGTTGGCTAGGTCGCTTAGTGACGCCTTCTTCTTGGTGTTGAAGGCGAAGCGTTCGAGGAACGCATCCACTAGCTGATCTAAGTTGCTAATGTTGTGCTTTGGCAATTGAGTAAACCAATCCGAGGTAGGGCCTACGAACGTGGTGATGAATGTTCTTAACAACAAAGCATCATTATCCTGAATGCCAAAGCATTGGCTCAGGAATCTAGTCACATGCTCTTGGGCATCCTCCTCACCTCTAAAGATTGCCAACTGAGGCAGCTTAAAGTGTTCAGGGTAAGGGGGTGCAAGCACTGACGGATGCACAGGATGACTACGGAGTTGGCGTAACATGGGCTTTTGGGGCCCAAAGGTCTTGGTTTCCATAGACTCCAAATGCTCTAGCAGCGCTTTATATGCATCGAAAGATTTAATCTCTTCCTCTTTAGTTTGCTCCCATTGTGGGTTGTGGGAAACTTGAGGCCTATGGAGGGGTGGCCGGATAGCAGCCCCTCCGCCTTGGTAGGGCATCTCGGCCCACTCTTCTTCTTGCTCATACTCCTCATAGGCCTCTTGAGGAGTTTCTGGATGAGACCTATGACCATGGGTGGGTCCCCACGGAGGGAGCCCATCGTTGTTCCTGGGAGTGGTCTCCCGCTCAGGTCTAGGAGGTCTCGGAGGCAGCACTTGGTAAGGTCATGGGGACCTGTCTCGCACCAAGGGGTTGCGCCTCTCATATGGTTCTGCTCTTTGGGTGCGAGGGGTTGGAACCCTCTCAGGCACCGTGTTATGGAGCAGCTCATCTGTTTGGCACCGAATGCGCTCTTTGCTAAGGCGATATAGATGCTCTAGCTATTGTTGGTCTTGCTCAAGCTGCGTGATCTACGCTTGGCGGGCGGCATGTCTGGCGACTGCCAGGTCGATTTGTTCCACCATCTTGAGTCTGGGAGGCCTAGATGCCTCTCCTACACATTTATCTCGGTCGTGATGATCCGAGATCTCTATAGGTCGCTTCCCTCTGTCGAGGTTGGCGGCATTCACTCGAGGCTCTGGCCTCGGTAGGTGATTCTGGTAGATAGCAGGTGCGGAGGCGCATTGCTCTCGCGTTGTGTATTGCTCTTGAGGAATGTAATGGTCTTCCTCGTGCTCCCTTTCGTATATGTGAAAGGGGCGGGCAGAGTTGGCTCGCCCTGCTTGAAGAGCCTTGTGCTCTGGATTTGGCTTTTTATTCCTAATAATGATGGGGGGTAAAGGAGGGATGACATAATCATGTGGCCTCTCCTCATGGACCCTATGCTGCTCTAGCACTTCATCGCACGGTGGCCACTCATACCGAGCTTCTAAGGGAGCCTTCTTGTTTATGTTGAGTGCCACGTGTAAGGACTCCTCCTGAAAGGGGCTATGATGGATGGGCGTGTCCCTCAAAGGGGTGCCTCTATAGTCCCATTCTGAAATGGCACGATGTGGACTCTCTTGTGGGCTAGGCCACCAAGGCGGTATGACCAAGTCCTTGGGGCTATAGCGGAGGTGACTTGTGCCCCCTTGTACACTCTCTCGTAGCTTTCGCCCTTGATTGGGCTTGGCTACGGGTGTACACCATGGTGGTGCTTTCCTACAAGATGCGTAGATTTTTATTTCTTTTTATGATTTTTATGCTACACTAAATAGAAAATATCACACACGCAAAGCAATGATTATCTCGTTTAAAGATTAAAGGTGTGCCCTAAACCTGGTTTAGTGTGTTTTGATTTTGTTTTGAAAGCTTTTGTAAAGGACGTTTAAATGCAATATGATGGCTCTTATGACTCCCAAAAATGGTCGCCCCTTCGATATACCATTGCCAGGCCGATATACCAACCTCTCTATATACCCGCCCTTACGTGAGGGAAACTGTTGGTACGTGAGAGCAGATGGTACGTGGAACGTAGGCGGTACGAAAGGGGAATCACCCTATTTTTGACACCTACCATAGAAGACTTATCCTCATGCACTAGGAATCACCCCAGCTACACTCGGTCAGCTTTCATCAGGATTTACGTCTAGCAACAGTAGCGATCGGGGTTATGAATGCAAAATTCAAGCCAAGGTGGTGATGAAATCCACCGTTGGTCTTGATCAAGGGCTGGGGTTTTACGACCAGCTCCTTGGTGTTTATGTTGCCACGTGATGTGTGGGGTTCTTTTTATTTTGCATGAAAGAAAATAAACATGCAGTACAACTTTTCTTAAGCAAGCAAAGAACCAAAAAAATAGAAAACAGAAAACAAAAAATGACAGAAAGAGTTCAGGACCCTTACCTCTTCTCTGCCCAAATCTGTTGGTTCTGAGTTTCTATCCTGAAACTGCATAGACAGCTATTCATCCTAGGGAGGAATGAATTACAGGACTGTATTCATCACAGGGTGGGGCAAATGCCCATTCGTCCCTGGGTAAGATGAATTCCAGCTCTGTATTCGCCACAGGCTGGAACGAACAACAGTCCAACGTTTGAAAACTCGGTACCTGCAAGCAAAAACAATCAAGTTTTGATCAGATTTCTGATCTTAAAAATAGAGGACAAGGGTCCCACCGTGATCGCCACTGAAAGCACGAGGATACGGAAGCAAAAAGGAAACTCCAAGTGCGATGCAAACGGAACTAAACTTAACGCTAAATCCTATGAATTGAAAGTGCATGAAAGGAGGGAAAGCATGAACGAATCAAAATGAAACAAAAAGCCAATAAGGAAGACAACCCTTTTTATTGATATGTTTCAGAACTCGGTTACAATTCGCCTCCTCCCCTTCTAAGGGCTAGGAGCGTTAAATATGTGTTCTTGTTACACCCATGGATGCTATTCCTTCTTTCGCGTGCCCACATGTAAAATGGGCGGACCAAACATCGCCGCCACTTGCGTTGATGAGTCTTGACTCCTTGCTGCTCCTCTAATGTCCAGATCCTACGTTCAAGGAAACAAGAAACAGTCAGTAGCACCTGTAGATGAAATAAAACATGCAATCCCCACGCCTTCGATTAGTGCATGCAAGATATAAATAAAATGATAACTAAAATAGATCCAAATGAACTAAAAATTTGATAGGGGCATCAAAACATCACAAGGAAAACACTGCAAATGGAACAGTCAAAAAATTCACCACATATTTGTATTCGCTCCGGGGCGGGACGAATAGACCTGCAACAAAATGTCAAAAGGCATTGTCCCAAATGTCACATCCGGGAAGCTCCAAATCACCTACAAAGTTGGGGATTAGCTAATTGGGGGTATTTTGGGAAGACCCAGATGGTCATATTTTCCCAATTTGGCCTCTATCAATGGGAATTTGATGATGCTACCTGCATGTTAGCAAAAGCGAGAAATAATAGAAACATGATCAAAAATGCTCAGAACGATGTGAAATTTGAATGACAACCTATCTAAGCAGCATAGAATTAAATGCAAAAATAATAGAAAGGAAATCTACCATAGATTTCCAATCACTCCGAGGCGGGGCGATTAGGACTATAGTAGTGTGGGGGGCACCGGGGCAGGCCGCCCATCGTTTGGGGCCCGATTTCGGCACCAATCCACTTGGGATGGGTCCAAAACCTCTTGTGGGGTATTGTCGACAAATTTTGTGGGATATTGTGGCCAAATGTCGGGTTTTGGTTTCGGATTTGCGCTTCCAATAACCACCCTATGACCTCCTTTCCAAAAGAGATCAAGGATGTGAAAGGCACAACTCAAAAGGGTGTGGGTGTGAAAGTAAAATGACAGCACTTCATTGCTCCAAAATGCTCCTTCTCTGTATATTTTGGGGTGAGAAGACTCACCATTTTATAGACCTGATGGTCTCTTTGGATGAGCATGCAGAGGCGCCACTTGGCAATCATGCCTTCCCAGGGGAGGGAAGATTCCTCCCTGATTAGGGGCTTCATGACTGCCCTTGTAACTGCCTCTAATGCTCAAAAATGCTCACTCACACTCCCATGCAATGAAGGAAGAGTTAAGTGGTGGATCTGAGCTGCCATTTGTCAAGATTTGACTTTTTGCCCGTCAAACCTGCTATTCGCCCCACCCTGGAGCGAATACTGCTAATCGTCCCTGGGTGGGGCGAGTACCAGTTTGTAATCATCCCTGGGTGGAACGAGTATGGAGCAGAGTGCCTGAAGGTGCCAAATTGACTCCTGACCTTCCAAAACTATTGTGTGAGTGGTTAGGACCACTGTTTAACCTCTGGGGGCTGCCCTTGGGGCTGTGTGTGTCAATGCGATCAGTGTTTGCAGTCACATAATCGGATTGGTGTTGTTTTGGTGTCTACAATATTACTCTTCCTTGGTCTCACCCTTAGAAACACTTTATCACCAAATGAAAACTCTCTCAACGCTATTTTAAGATCAACATAACTTTTTTGACAATCTACAACTTCTTTAAGCCTTTCTCTAATCATTCTCTATTGTTGCTCCATCTCCCTAACCATGTCTAGCCCAAGCACAACTCGGTCTTATGGATTATCCCATGACAATGGTGTCCTACACCTTCTTCCATATAAAGCTTTGAATGGAGGCATGCCTAAGGTCATGTGGTGACCATTATTGTAGGTAAATTCCACCAGGTGTAAATAGTACTCCCATAAATTTTTTTGATCCATACAATACATGTGAAGCATGTCTTCTAACACCTAGTTCACCCTTTCAGTTGTAAATTGGTTTTTGGGTGATATGAAAAACTAATATTTAACCTGGTTCCTATGGTATAGTGCAAATCTTGCCAAAAATCAAATGTGAACCTAAGGTCTCTATTTGAAACGATCATCGCAGGAAAACCATGAAGCCTGAATATTTCCTTGGTAAATCTGTTAGCCACAATCACGATATCATATTTGGTATTTTTGGGTATAAAATACGCAACCTTGGTCAATCTATCGACCACAACAAAGATTATGTCATGCTAGAATCTGGTTTTAGGTAAACCAATAATGAAATCCATAGAAATCACCTACCATTTTTGCATGGGTACTTCATGTAGATATAATAGTCCTGCAAGATGTCTATGTTCAGCCTTAACCTTTTGGTATTCAAGACATTGGGTAACATATTCAGTGATGTCTCTCTTCATTCCTAACTAGAAGAAATTTTTCTTCATGTTCTATCTCATATTTTCTTCCCCTGGATGAGAAAAATAAGGGTACCTATGTGCTTTTTTCATGATCATTTTATTTAGATCACCTATCTTAGGTATTATTACCCAATCCTTAAAGCATAGGAAACCATCCTTGATGCCAAAATATTTGTTTTCCTTAGGTTTTCTTTCCATATTTGCCCAAATTTTACTGTAGTATACATCCTAATATTGCATTTCTTTGACTTGATCCATCAAGTCCACATGAATGCGGGTCAAGGCAACAATATGCCTTCTCCTACTCAAAGCATCGAAAATCTTATTTTCCTTCTTTTTTATGTATTCAATCCCAAAATAATATTCGGAAAGGAACCCCATCCATATTCTTTTTCTGTCATTGAGTAAGGGTTGAGTAAATACATACTTCAAACTCTAATGGTTGATTCTCAATTTGAAAGGTCTTCCCACCAAATAGTATCGCCCAACTTTGAGAGTGTATACAACTGTTGCTAATTGTAGGTCATGAGTAGCATAGTTGACCTCGTGTCTCTTGAGTTTTCTTGAGCCATAAGCTACAACTGCTTCATCCTGCAATAGCACTCCACCCAAACCTTCCAAAGATACATCTGTGCACATAGGAAAACTACCCTAAGGGTCTGGAGTCTTTAGTATGGGAGTTATAATGAGATTTTGTTTGAGTAGATTAAAATTTGCTTCACATTTATCTATCCACTTGAACTCCTTTCCCTTCCTTTGAAGGCTAGTTATTTTAGATGCTATATTGGAGTAATCTTTCACATAGCGCTTGTAATATCCAGTAAAACCCATGAATCTTCGCACTTCAATCACATTTGTAGGTGTTGGACAATTCAGTATAGCCTCAATCATCTTGGGATCCACTATTATCCCTTTAGATGATAATATATATCCTAAGTATTGTACTTTTAACACATAAAAGTCGCACTTAGATAGATTCCTATATAGCTAATTGTTCCTTAATAACTCTAGCATGATTATAAGATGTCTGTCATGTTTTGAATTATTTCAGGAATCCACCAAAATATCATCTAAAAATATAACGACAAAGCGATCTAGATGCTTTCTAAAAACACTATTCATCAATTTCATAAATATTATTGGAGCATTTGTTAGTCCAGAAGGCAAAACTGTAAACTCGTAATGTCCATACCGAGTCCTAAATGTTATCTTATGGGTGTCCTCTTCGTGGATTCTCAGTTGATGATATCCATATTTCAGATTGACCTTCAAGAAAATGGTGGCATCCCTTAATTGATCGAAAAGATCCTCAATTATAGGTAGAGGATATTTATTTTTAATGGTTGTCTTGTTGAGCATCCTATAATCTATGCATAGTCGTAAGGAACCATATTTTTTCTTAACAAACAATATAGGTGCACCCCAAAGTGACACACTCAGTCTAATTAATCCCTTCTCCAGCAACCCTTGTAGCTGCACTTTTAGCTCTTGCATATCAATGGGATCAATTCTATAAGGAGCCCTATGCATAGGCTTTATCTTGGGTTGAAGATCAATTGTGAAATCAAATTCATGTTTAGGAGGTAGTCCAGGTAAATCTTATGGAAATACATCTCTAAACGCTTGAATTACTAGGTGTTTCCCAAACACCTATTCCTTATTTTCCTTTTCAATTTCATTTATCTTAACTACAAAAATTGTTCCTCCCCTTTTAATGGCTTTCTTAAGTTGCATTGCAAAGAGAATCTGGGGCTGAAAAGTCCTTTGCAAACTACATAATCTCTATGTTTTCCTCTCATATTTTGTATATTCAACCCATCTATCCTGGAAATTGATTACAAACTTATGTCCTTGTAACCAATTCATTCCTAAGACAACATCAAAATCATGTAGCGATGCTACATAAATATATCCAATGATTGTACCACTATGTAGGGTAATTTCAGTCATAGGATAACACTAATCTACGAAGTGGGTTTATACTGAACCATACTCAACCTTCCACCCATATGCCAAGATTCATGGCCTTTCCAATATATCCTTGATCAAATTAGTAGAAATAAAGCTATCTATAGCTCCACTATCTATCAAAAATTTGACTCCAAAAATCTTACCCTTGATAAGCAAAGGAGTGGCTTGCCATTATAGATTTTAACTCCATGTCACTGCATAGATCTTATGAGCAGGTTCCTTGTGTACGGATTCTTTGTAAGTAGATTATTTCCCTTTTAAACTTGATCCTACTCTAAGCAAGTACTGGTTGGCATAATGAGGACCTCCATAATCAAAGCATCCCCCCTTAGGACCTGGATGTGTTTTCTACTTCTATCCCTCTGCTTTCACTACTAGTGGAGGGGTATGTATCCTAACACACACCACCATATGATCTTACACAAGGAAGCTTATATCCCTATCAACCAAATGCTCTTATACCAAATATCACAACCCAAAATTCCATTCCAATAGTGAGTTTTTTTTTTAACTTATTAAGGATTGATCTTAATATTTTTTTCAAGGAGTGGTTCTAAGTTTTAACAACATACCTTAGGAACTCCTAGCTACAATGTATGCTCATCCTATATTGATTTTCCACTTAGACTCTTCTTTGAGGCACACCCATCCCTACATCTTACATATGTTCGGCTATGTAAGTGTACTAGGTGTAAATACTTAGTTTACAAGCTATCTTTCTCATTATCCCCAATGAGCTAGCTTACCCCCTATAATCCTGTTAAAAGGAGCACACTATACATAACACACTACATAAGTCCATCTACATAGGTGCTATGAGCGTATATGATTCAGCTATCCTTCTCATCTCTAAAATGACCTAGCCATCCCATTAGTGAGCCTCTTTCCAAAACTTACTTCGTGGAAACAATAATTTAGTTCCCTTCTCCCTCTAATGAGATCCAATATGAATAAGATACTTTGTATTCAAAATTACTTAAGGATTTCGTATCCAAAGTTAATTAATATAACAAGTAAGGTTCTATCACAATCTCACTTTAACAAGGTAGCACAAATGAAGTTGTCATTTTCTCATTTTTTTTTGCCTTCATAAACCTCAAGGTATCTACTAGCTACATTCATCAAGATCCTTTATGATGTATGGAAGTGACATTCTAACATTTAATCCAATAAGAAGGTTTCATTTTTTTATTACTTAAACCTTATGAAATCTAATCAACTCATCATAATATAAACCTTTCTTGTTTTCAAATAAATACTTCCATTCCTAAGTATTAAATTCAATTATCATGGATTCTTTCCCTTTTTATAGCCACAATGACTATAATATTGGCAACTCTTCTACAACAAAGTGAATGGACCAATTCATAAATAAGCGCCAAATTTACTTTTCTCCTTCCATAAAAAATAGATCTTAGAAATTACATAATCATTCAACCTATAATTTAATAACTTTTTAATAATAAAATTCAAGATTTCGTCTTACTCTTACCTCCATTCAGTAAAATGATATCATTATTCTGTTAACAATCATGATACGAAGTCATTTCCAATATGAAACCTTAAAACGCTTAAGCTTATCTATGATAATCCATGGTCTATTACTTAGTCGTCAAACCACAAATTGACATAACAAAGAATTAACAACTCTATATTCATCATGGACATAAATTACAATTATTACAAAGGTTTCATAAATTCCATCTCTTTCAATTTTATTTACGTCTTGGTTTACATGTGAATATTTTTAAAATAATAGTAAATCAATAACACATCGATATCTCCATATTAGGTACGTTAGTACAAGCAACTTATTTGCACTATCTGGCTGCTCTTACTTGGCTGCTCCAGATCTTAGTAGTCTCCTCATACCATTGAGACTAGATGCTAATAGGAATCAAGACAAATCCCCTAGTGATGAAATGCAACTATAAATGCGTGTCATAATATCTTAATGCACACAGCTAGTCAAGAATTTCTAAAAAACTAAACTTAGTCAATCAAGTTCCTTTGGCAAAACTCTACATGCAAACAACCTCCACATGTGCTAATGTAATATCATTTGCATGTAATTTACTTCATCTAAAGCAAACCAAACAAATATTTTTGAAGCTTAGTCAATAAAGCCCTTTTCTATTTGATATCCATACAAGATAATGTATAATTGTACATTATCCAAAACAAGAAGTTTTGTTCACAAGTCTTCCATATTTACTTATGAAACAATTTTACTTTCATAATCGATCCTTTGGTTAAAACCTTGCACATATCCACACACGCTTTCCAGCTTTCAAGACATTTCTATCTATTTCACTTAGGCGTGCAAAATTTTATATTAAACCAAAATTAACAAGTTCATATCATATTTATTATAAGCCAGAGGTTTTCTAGAGTATCCCCTAAATTACTTAACAACAATTCATTTCATCCAGCATTGTTTCACCAAAACGCTCCAATTCTAGCTCAACACAAAAGCATGCAATCATTTCACAATTTATACCATAAGAGTAAGCAAGCAAATCTCAATCCATTCAATATTCACTTCTTGGTATCCTAACGTATCTAAGGATAACCATACATTCGCTGAAGGTTTGGTAATAGAAACAAGTGTCGCGCAGTTACAACACTATCATTTTCCACTTGAAATAGATTTTTGAAACCTCCTCAAAGTTGACACATACATAATATAAAAATTAATTAAGCAATAATTTGGTTGTTGTAGGTCTCAAATTCTATCTTAGTGGGTCGGCGTAAAGTTCATATTTTTGTTTTACTCTCTTCAGACTTTGCTTTGGTTACACTGGAGTTTGTGTTGCTGTAATATTATATTATAGGTAAGCTTATATCTAGAGAAAGCTTTGAATGCAAGACCCCATAAACATCATTTGACGAGATAGCGAGCCAAGGCTAGAAATTATTATAAAGAGATAATATATAAACCACCCCGGCCAAAAACTTAATAATTTTCTCTTTGAGCATAGTAACACATCAACCTGATACTCATACAATGTAACAATAGTGGGGTTTTCATGCGGTCTTTATTTAAACAAAATAGGACACATAGTTGGAAAATATGGATATTACATCATTTGGTTATTTCCTAATGTACATTCATGGGTACATATTTAGGTTAGGATTATATTAGGAGATAAATAGTTTATTAGATTTATTTAATAAATGCACAAGTGTTAGAATGTGCAATGATGTAAATGTGCATGTAGTCCACATGTACATGAGTCTTAGGATTGAGTGAGAGACAAGGAATCTATCTTTCTATATAAAGGCCTCATTGTGAGTGATTGTGAAGAGTTTTAAGTAGTGCAAAGGTGAGAGTAGTAGTAGTCACAATGTAGCTCCATTTTGCTATCATGGAGGAGTTGCAAACTCCATGAGAGGAGCATTGTAATTTTCGTAAGCTTTCTTATATGAGTATTTCTAGAGCATTGTATCAAGTTTTCTATCATATTTTCATGCATGTTAAGTTTCCTTTATCATAGTTATAATATTGTATGTTTATTTCAATACTTATGAATGCATTTCTTTTAAGTTTAATTTCCAAAAGCTAACATGCACTAAGTTTCAATTATAGAATATAGGTGAATCTCGACCACATATTAACCCAATAATCAATATGTAAATTAAGAAATAAAATACGACATATCCTCCTATGCGCTCATGAAGCAATCTTGTAAGATTTAGCATGTTTCAAGTACAACATTGCGCGAGAAGTTTGACATAACACTCAACTCTCCAAGGAACAACATTCTCTACATTCTTCCACGAGCAGTTTTCAGAGTACATTTTCATAGATTACCAGGTAAATCAACTTGACCAAAAACTGTATAACATTCAGCAAGTTTACACAAGGTTGTAAGATAACAAACAAAAGACAAGGGGTTTCGAACAACCATTGCACACATATTCACCCATGCAAATATGCTATCATAGGCTATACACATTTAGAATTTCATCATGCAAAGTGAGTCCAACAGGCCTACCTGTAACTCCTACAACCCTGTAATAATTCCCGTAGGTGCTCTTATGTTCCTCTTTTTTTTATTTAGAAAAACTCCTTCATTTTTTCTAAACAACCCCCTCCACCACTTATGTTGTCATCTCTCCACCACTTCCAAGTACTCAAGTGTCCACGTTCCTTCTTCAAGACTTACCTCCCATCATGTCCGTGAAATAAGGAAACAAACTAAATCACATATGCATCATGAACAATCACCATGGAACACCAAATAAATCACACAGATTATTATTTTTTGGTTAAGAGATATTTTCTTAGGCTATTCTAACGCTCTTCAAAGAGTAACGAGTTCCTTCATTAAATTATATTTTGCATAAGAGCAAATCATTTTGAAGAATTCTTTCATTAAGACTTTTTTCATTGAAAAGGAAAATTTATCACAGGAAGTACCTTTTCTTCTCCTTTAAAAAGAACATTAAAAATAAAAGTGAGGAAGCAAATACAAACAAGCAAGTATATGCCAACCAAAAACATACAAGGTCTTTTTCAAGATAGCATTTTCAAGCTTCAAACCACATCCCATCAACTCCATTACCTCCTTTTTGGAAACCTCATTGTCAATGGTTCATTTCACATGCAGAACACATAATGCAACTATCTGAGAGGAAATTTTGTCTTCCTCAGAGTTGTCGCCTTTAAGAGCTATCTTCATTTCCATTTTTAAACATCTCGTTCTTAGTGGTTGATCCTTTCTTCCAACTACAAGAGTGATTGTTCCTATAAACACACAAAAATATTAGCATCAACGTATCCTTACATAAAAATAGGTGTTTACAAGAACTAAATATGAAATAACCAATCATTCCACTAATAAGATACATTATATTTTTTCATAAAATATATGTCCTACATAAACTAATCATGAATAGTAAGTCATTTCATCAACAAGAAAACATAGTCAATTATGAATCCATCCATTGAAAATTCTGCCAAGGGAGGGTC
This sequence comes from Wollemia nobilis, assembly GCA_028583015.1. NCBI lineage: Eukaryota > Viridiplantae > Streptophyta > Pinopsida > Araucariales > Araucariaceae > Wollemia > Wollemia nobilis. The sequence continues at coordinate 1,660,026 of JAQPPZ010016833.1, read as the reverse complement.
ATGACAGGAATATACATCCAATGAATTCTCAAGGTTTCTTGCATAGAATGGGACAAGGTGACATCTCACTACAACCTATCCTCCATAATAGAATGGGGTTGTTGAACGAAGAAACTGTTCCATCATGGAAATGGTTCGTTGCATGCTCATAAGAGCCAATCTAGAGCAGGAGTATTGGATTGAAGCTATCACCACTACAATGTATCTTTTGGACATAGCGCCTACAAAGGTACTGCAAGGAGTATACCTAAAGAATCCTGGTCTGGGAGGAAGGCTTCAAAGTCTTCACCAGTAAGTCATACATCCATATACCAAAGAAAAAGAGGACCAAGTTGGATGTGAAATCCTTTTCATGCATATTTCTTAGGTATGGTGATGAATCCAAAGGGCATCGATTAATAGATCTAAATACCAAGAAATTACATATAAGCTGAGATGTAGTATTTGGTGAAACAATTAATCCTAAGTAATATATTGATGCCCCTCAAGATGTCACATCTCCCACTGTAAGCATAGAGCTTAATGAGGAAGTCCAAGAAGGAATTCTAGTTGTGGATGATAAATCTAAAGTAGTTGCTCTTGCACAACAGTGAAAGACTTCAAAATGGATCAAGAGTACCATCAAAGATGCTAAGTTTTATGCACCTCTTGATCTTACTTCCACTTGACCTTGTACTCATAGTATGGCTCATTATGAAGTAAATCTAGGATTGATGTCTTCAGTGATGGATAATTCATAACCAAAAGTAGTGAAGGATGCACTTAGCTCACCCAAGTGGAAGGTTACAATGTAAGTTGAATATAACTCTCTAATAAAAAATAAAACGTGGGAGCTTGTTGATCTACCTAAAGGAAAGAAGCTTATAGGTTGTAAGTGGGTCTTCAAAGCCAAGTACAAGTCAGATGGATCACTTGACAAGTATAAGGTATGGCTTGTTGCAAAGGGCTATGCACAAAAGGAATATACTATGAAGAAACTTTTAAACCCACAACAAAGATGACCACCATCCATATTCTCTATGCCATGGTAGCGCAGTTTGGTTGGAAGCTACATCAAATGGATGTCAAAAGTACCTTCCTGAAAGGTGATCTCCAATAAGAGGTGTATATAATTCAACTTGAAGGCTTTGTTGACAATGGGAAATAACGGAAGGTACGTAGACTTGTTAAGTCCCTATATGGGTTGAAGCAGGTTCCTAGAGCCTGGTACATCAAAATGGACAAGCACGTATTGCAGCATAGGCTCAAAAGAAGTCTCTCAGATGCAAATATCTATTTCAAGAAATTTGGATCTAAGATAGTGATACTTGTGTTGTATGTTGATGATTTGATCATCATTGGCAATTCAGATGAATTGGTGGATGTCGTAAAGAATGACTTCAAAAAATATTTTGATATAACAGGTCTAGGACTTCTACGCTATTGTCTTGACTTGGAAGTTTGGTAGAGAAAAAATCACATTAGAATATCACAGACTAAATATGGCAAACCTAAGGCAATATCAATGGAGCCCGACTTACAACTGTCCCGATATGATAAGCCTCCTCAGGTATTTGGTGTTAGCTTTTGATGCCACATACAATAAGAGATAACAATCACAATATGCATAAAGAAATAAAGTAAATCTGCGATATGACTGATATATGCTATAAATAGAAATGACAAAAATATTACAATAGTAGATATGGAGGAAATGGACACTCCATGATATAAGCTATTACTCCATGAATGAGCTTTAAGATTATAGATCAGACTCACACTACCCTATTGCCTATCTACCACACACTAAATTTGATACAATGACTTTGATATCTATCTTCTACATTTATGGCCTTTCTATAGGAAGACAAGTCCCTTGTCCAACACTCTACCTAGTTGTACAAGTGCACACCTTGCACATTACAACTTGCACATTGACACTTGTACATTTATTACATTGCATGAAGTAACTAGATAAATTCCCCCTAAAGTAACGTAATGTCCTAAGTATGTACTAAGGAAGGTACATTTACATGACCCAAATAATGTAAAATACTCTATTTCTAACATCCCTCTGTATTACAATATTTGGGTATTGAAGACTTTAGTCTTCAATGTGGATCTTCTTCTTGGGAATGATCTTTGGATTATTCAATAGTTGCTTCAATCTTCATGTGATGCAAAAATAGGTTGAAGTTGTAGACCCTTCTTTTACTTGACCTTGCACTGTATTCCTCCTTCATTGGGTTCATCTTGTTCTTCCTTAGCTTTGCCTTTGAACTCAGTTTTTGCCTTTTCATAGGTGGTTGTGCTGCTACTTGGTTCTTGCATGGATGATTCTCCTTTCTTGTATTTAGTCTGTACAGATGCTTTTGAACAACCACTTAGGGCATCATGATAAGATTTTGAGTTAGTAGAACTTGAAGTATCAATTTTGTATGAGGATTGAAAAAACTTTTCTAAATATGACTCACTTAGTTCTGCCTTCTTTTTGAGTAGTTATATCAATCCATTTTGTTCTACATTTTCATTCTTGAAGTGCTTATATGTAAGTAAAGCCATATATAATATGCTCACAAGATCTAAGGAAGATGTAACAACATTCTCTCCATTGCCAATAGCTTCATTAAGATGAGTTTGAAGATAACATTCCATAGTGTCAAAGTTATCTTCTAAGGCTTCACTATGGATTATTTTAGAAGTTAGATCTATCATTATTTCCAATTTCAAGAGTAGATTCAAGATCCCAAGTTTTATGGCACTAAATTTTTCCTTATTGATGTTTGTAGTATTTTGGAAGGTAGACATCCTTATGGCTCCCTATTAGGATATATGATCTCTGATAGAAGTATATAAGCTTGATTTGATAAAACCTATATTAATCCTTGATTCTTGTAGGCTTCCTTATGTCTCCCTAGTAATGAGAATGAGTACTCTTAAGGATTTTTAGGTTTTGTAGATAGCTTATATATTGCTAATGGATTTGCACCTTGATAAACAACATATTCTGATATTACCAAGTTTTGTAGAATACCTTATGACTCCCTAGTATATTTTGGACAAGATATAAAGTGCTTTTGTAAGTTAAGTTCAATCTTGGTTGATTTTGTATAGTTTTGTAAATGCTAAAATAAACTTATGTTGTCCTTATTGCTCCTATTGAACTAAGCACCTTTTCTAGATTTCAAGATGTTTTAACGTTGGATCTTTTGTCTCGATTTGAGAAGATTTGAGACATGTAAATATTATAATTTCCAACCTTTAAATGTTTTGATAAACCTCTTATAATGGCCCTTTGAGATTTGATTTTAATTTTTCTAATTTCCAATAAATCAATTTGTAGTAGTAAACCTTATGACTCCCAAATTTGGAAAATTAGAAAATATAATAATATTTGCAAAGTATTAAATAGTTCAACCTAAGTAGAAGGCCTTATATCTCCTAGGTTAGTTTACAAATAGTATTTTTATTTTTGGTAAGTTATCTCCTATATCTTTTGCTTTCTCAACCTTAAAGTTTATCCTTGAATTATAACCTTATATCTCCTATGTTTGAAAGCAATATTAATGAGATAGTTCTCTTACCTTAGCCCCTTGACTTCACACTTGAATGGCGCTATTTTTGATTGCAATATAACAATCCTTTACGTACCCTTTCTGCAACTCTTGACTTGACGAATCTGAATGGCCAAGTGTGGTATGGTTGTGTGAGAAACAACCGGGCTTACTCTTCGATGCTTTAAGAGTATATGTTGACCTTCTTCTATGGAGCCTTAAATGCTCCTTGCTCTCCTTCTTCCAGGTTGCGCTTAGAAAAGGATTTACTGTGCTATTCCTCCTATCCTTTGACTGCACTTTACTCTCCACTTTATACTGTGGATGTTGGACGTAAATTCTATCCTTTTGCTCTCTACGTTGCATTTAATGGTAGTAAATGATGGACAAGTGGCACCTGCATTTCTTGAGACCACTGCCACTTCTTCTTGTAACACTGCTATATTGATCGTTACTCCTTTGTAACGTATTAAACTTGCTTTGAGCACTTGTAACTCCTCAACGTTCGTCTCTTGAGCATTAGATATATGACAATCGTTAGGGATTATTATGTCAAGTGGCATTCAGTCCTCTTGCATGGTATTTTTGATGTAACACATCCAAGAAGAAGATTATAACTCCTTATATTATCTTCCTCCTTAGCTAGCTTTGATTTCTTGAGCAACAAGCAACACATTCTCTTCTGCAGGTAATTCATAAGCTGCCTTGGAGCTTTGAACAAGGATGAGGTAGCTCTTTTGCTACCCTTTGTTGATGCTATTCCCAACGTAGCATTTACTCTTCTTATTTGTGCTTATACCTTTATTGTGCTCCCTGTTTACATTGATAGAAGTGAAGCTTGACGCGTTTGAACGCTAGATGTGCTATATATTTTTTTACGTAAATAACTTCTTATCCTTGCTATGTTTTACGTAAATGTTTGTGATAGATTTCCTTTGGCTTACGTAAATAACCTTGGTAGGCTTGTTGTCATTTATGTAAAAGCTTCCTTTGTCTTGTAGATCCGTTCTTGGAGAGAATGCCCTTTCATTGTTGGAGAACGCTCGATCCTTTGGCCCTTCTTTTGGCTGCCTTTTTCCTGTACTTGTTGTGCCTATTGTGGCACCTTTAAATCTGCTCCTTTCCCTGCATTTGATGTATTGTAGAAGTGCAATACCATGTAACCTTTACATGTATATAGAATATTTTTATTGCACCTTTTCTTGCACTCTTTTGCAGGTTTGAGATTCTTATTTTTGTAGCAGATTAATGAGTGCATTTTGAGGGTTTTAAGGATGTCTCTTTGGCTAGACTCCTTATCCTTCTTGCTTGGATGATTGATGGTGAATCCAAGCCTTGTAAATGCTATAGATCAGAAGCTTTCTTTTAGTTGCACTAACCCTAAGTGTTTTAGATTTGAGACTCACCAAATCTCAATCTTTGAAGCTTATTTTTGGTTAGCTTTTCTTTGCTTGTACTAACCAATTTTGGTGGCTTCTATTGGCCACTATGAGTTGCAGGTTTTTGTGCTTTAAGGATGTCTTTAGACACTTGATCCAAACTAGATTGTGTAGCCTTTATTTCAAAGCACAAAACTAATTTCTTTTGAGAGTAATAATAGTGCAAATGAATCTAACAAATTCTACTTTTAATGCACTAACAAATTATACCTAATCACTCTAATCTACTCTCAAGAAAATGCACTTAATCAATTCACTGCAACTAATCAAGAATAGTCTGAAATGAACCTTCAAGAATTATTTTGTAAATTTCTTACAAGCAATATATTAGGAGATAATCCTTGTTTGCTTTCCAAAGTAGATAATAGGCTAGTTGATAGATTATTGGAATTATGAAATCTAATCAACTCCTAATGTGCAAATGAACCTAAAAAAGAATCTTTCTTTTTGCACACTTGAATACTGTAATACAAATCTCCTTTTTGCAACTTTTTTTTTGTTAAGTAGCGTTTGTATTTACAACGGGTTTTAACTAGGATCCCAAAACCTGATTACATAAGAGTTGGTAATAACATTCCGAGAATAAACCATTACAACAAAATTCTGGGCCCAAGGCACCAATACCCTAAAAATGAAAAACAAACAAAAATCCCACCCAACGGGAACAGGTAAATTTGAACAATCCCACCCAGTGGGAAACCACCAAAGAGTTGGTAATAACATGCCGAGAATAAGCCATTACAACAAAATTCTGGGCCCAAGGCACCAATACCCTGAAAATGAAAAACAAATAGAAATCCCGCCCAGCGGGAAACCACCAATTTCTAAGGAAGGTAAGTTTGAAGATCCCGCCCAGTGGGGAGCAGCTGAAAACCGCCATCATGTAAATCTCGCCTAGTAGGAAGCAACAAAAAACCATTATAATATAAATCCCGCCTAGCGGGAAGTAGTCAAAAAACCATCAAAGAGTGAATCCCGCCCAGCGGGAAGCAGCAAAAATCCATCCCAGTGTAGATCCCGCCCAACAAAAAGTAGCAAAAACCTCTACCAAGTGAATCCCGCCTCCCGATAAAACCAGCAGGAAATGAGAAAAACCCACCCAACGGGAAACCCAGCGATTTTGGAGAATCCCGCCCCGCGGGAAACCATCCTGCCTAGAAAAAAGGGGGAATCCCGCCCAGTAGGAAGCAGCTGAAAACCAGCAAAGAGGAGATCTCGCCCATCGAGAAGCAACCAGAAAGCACCACCAAGAGAATCCCGCCCCCAGGACAACCAGCAGGAAAGGACAATAGGTTAAGGGACCAGGGATACAGGGACTGGGTATCCTAGGCGGGAAGAGGTAACAGCCACAAAGATTGGATCCCTGGGAGCCTAGCCTAGGGGATCCAGGGTCTGCATGCATAGATAAGATCCCCCCAAGATTTGAAAAATACAACAAAACCCAGAGAACCCCAACAGCAGGGACCAAGAATCTCATCCTTGCACAGGAGAAACTTTAGGGAACTGGGACTGAGTCTGGGAACAGCCCAGGCAGAGAAAAGCCCCCCCCAAGGCCAAAAAAATGCCCAGGGTGTCCACCAAGGAGCAGAACCGACACGAAGAAGCCTCCAAGCGGGAAATCGAAGAGGGCCCTCCCCACAGGGACAGGACCAACAACAACCACAGGATCCCAGAGAAGAATCACTAGAAAAAGGGGAAAGAGGCCCCCCCAGACCACCCCCAAAGCAGTAATGACCTCAAAGGAAACCCCAAGAAGCCATCAAAAACCCAACCAATCACCCCCACCACCCAGAGAACCGCAGGGAACCAGATCCATGCCAAAAACCTACATAAAACCCTAGGGGGAAGCCTGAGGGAAAAAAAGGGAAGGGATCCCAAAAATAGCAAGGAACCCTGGGAAGCACCAGGCCAAAAACTCAAACAAGGGAACCCTGACCGACTGGGAGAGGTGTAGAAAGAGGAGAAGGATCTCCCTCAAGGAGATCATCTGCAACAAACAATCACAGGGAGGGATGACCTGGGAAGAGCCAGAGACTGGGCAGGAACCAGGGGAGGGGGAGCAGGGAAGGGATCGGGACCCTCCCTCTCTACTTTTTTCCCTCCGCCCAAAAAGGGAATTTCCTCCTTTTTGCAACTTTAATCAAGATTAAGGTTCTTTAATAAATTTGATAAGTAATCAAACTATTGAATCTACTTGCATCGATAGTTGCTTACATTTTTCTGAACGCTTTTGTAGCTCCATTTCTGCTTCTGTAGAGGATGTAGATCTTGGTGCCTAAGATCACCAAGTTGTTGCCTTGAGTAGGATCTTGCAGCTCTTTGTAAACTGTTTTGAACAACTCCTTCACCAAATTAATAGTCTCAAACTTTTTTTCATGAGCCTAGGATTTGGTGACTTTGATCTCCTCTTGTAATCTCCTCCTGCTGTAGATTTGGAGAAGTTTGTATCTCTGAAGCAGTGACCTCTTGATGTAGGAGGTAATCTTCAAATCTCCTGGATTTGATAAGCTTCTTCTGCCTTCAAGCCTTCTTGTCAAATTTTGACTTCAAGAAGGATCTTCTTCTCAAGATTTTGAATATCTTGAGGTCTTCATTGGATTCTTCTTCGGCTCAAATTTTGCACTCCTTGCCAAATTCGCCTCCTCTTGGGATTGTTGTCGATTGGCAACAATTGTCCCAAGTCCTTCACTATCAGGGGCTTCTCCTTGGTAGTGGATTTATCTAGTGAGTTCTCCTTTGATGATTTCTTCAGCAAGGCTCTCCTAGCCTTTTACTAGATGCTTGTTCAGACCTTGTCAAGGTCTTAGATCTTGCAGCTTCTTTTGGTCTTCCTTGAGACCTTATCTTCAACCTTCTGCTTCTGAAAGTGTTGGCGTTGAGATCTTCTCTTGGATATCTAATTTTGTTGCTTCTGAATTCGAGGACTCTCCTAGTCCTTCTTATTCTTCCTATTTTGGAAGTTCTTCAATGAGATCTCCTCCTGATATATTTTTCTTCAGGTACTGGATTGATTATGAAGAGGTTTTTCTTCCTAACTTTCTTGTAAGAAGCTTTCCTGACTTACTGGATCTCCTTTACTTGCAACAATAATATTAGTACTGAAATCTGCTTCTGAATTAGATACTCTCTTCTAGAATCTTCTTCAAGATAAAGGCATCTGTGGCTTGTTTTAGTATCAAGGCTTTTGTGGCTTGTTCTTCAATATCAAGGCTTCTATGGCCTTTTTTCTGGATTAAGGCTTTTATGGCCTTTTCTTCTGGATCAAGGCTTCTATGGATTTTTTCTTCTTGTAAAGTTCTTCAATCTATCAATGGAGATCTCTTATATTCAAAATTCACCACAATTCTTTTTCAAAAGTTTCTTCTAAAGTATTCTCCTCTCTACAACAATTAATATCTACACTATGAAGGCACTCCGACCTTCGGGCAACAAAGTTGAGGTCTCCTAGCTTTTTGGTTGTAGGAGGTGTCCCAATCATCTAAGTATTAATTCCCTGCAATAAAAAAACTTTCAAGTAAGTATTTCCAAATCTCTGAGCTTCACTAGTTGATTCATCAACCTAGTGGATAAAATATTGAGTTTTCTTTCAACTCTATGGAAAGACTCTAGCCCTATGCAATCTCAGTATTTATGAAATTGATATTTCAGTCCTCACTTGTAAATATCCCTAATTCTACCACCTAGACTCTTATGAGAAATATTGATAATGATTGGTCCAATGGCACGTTAGGTTCTCAAAAAACTTTGGGTCAATAATAATGGTGGTTTCCCTATAGACCTACTGTAGCTCTGATACCACTATTAGATTTTGATGCCACATACAATGGTAGATAGCAATCACAAGATGCATAAAGAAATAAAGTAACTTTGCGATATGACTAAAATATGTTATAAATAGAAATGACAAAAATATTACAATAGTAGCTATGGAGGAAATGGACACTCCATGATATAAGCTACTGCTCTATGAATGAGCTCTGAGCTTATAGCTCATATACACACTACCCTACTGCCTATCTACCACACACTGACTTTAATACAATGACTTCGATATCTATCTTCTATATCTATGGCCTTTATATAGGAAGATAAGTTCCTTGGCCAACACTCTACCTAGTTGTACAAGTGGACACCTTGCACATTACATCTTGCACATTGACACTTGTGCATTTATTACATTGCATGAAGTAACTAGATAACTTCTCCCTAAAGTAACCTAATGTCCTAAGTATGTACCAAGGAAGGTACATTTACATGACCCAAATAATGTAATATACTCTTTCTAACATTTGGCACTCTCTATTGTCAGTTGATTGGGAGTCTCATTTACTAGACTAACACCAAGCTTGACATCAGTTTTGTTGTAGGATATCTTTCAAGATTCATGCAAGATCCTAAAGAAAGTCATTGGAAAAAAACAAAGAGGGTATTGCATTATGTTTGTGGTATAGCAAAATATGGCCTAAAATATAAGAATGATCAATCTTTACAAGGATGCACAAACTCTGATTATGCCAGATCATTAGATGATAGAAAATCAATGTCTGGATGTGTTTCATATAGGATCTGGACCTGTCTCATGGTATAACAAGAAACATTTAGTAGCATTATCATCCACAGAGGCAGAATATTGCGTTGCACGAGGAGCTGCATGTGAGGCAATTTGGTTATGTTGCATTCTATCAAATATGGGAATTCAGAAAAAACATCCAACACTACTGAAATGCAACAACTAAGGTGTTCTGAAATTGGTTACGAATCCAATGTTTCATGAAAGAACGAAGCACATTGAATCATTATGCCATTTCATTTGAGACCATGTTTAGAATCGAGAGATCTAGCTCTAATACATTCCCACCGACAAATAGGTTGTGAATATCTTTACAAAGGCACTTGCACATGTCAAGTTTGAATTGTTTCGCATTTATCTTTGTTTATGAAATAAGGTAATAAGGGGGATGTTAGAATAAATTTATTACATTATTTTAGTATTATAATAATTAAGTCATGCATTCTAAATGGAGCATCGTTACAACCTCCTCGATTGTATCGACTTTATTGCATGTAACGATCTTCTTGTTTTTAACGCAAAGGCATGTAATAAATAGGTTTGTATGGCCATCACTTAATAGGATTTTCTTTGCCATCATTCCTTCAATGTGGCAAAGCCTCCACATTGGCAGGGAATGGTAAATGCCCTAACATTTTGTGGCACAAGATTTAAGCCGCCAACTTACGATGATTATAGCTTTGTGAATCTATGGAGGATATTCAGGTTTTGGTTGAAGAGCAGCGCAAGGTATGGAGGAAGAGAGGTCGCACAATCATGTCCAATGGGTGGACTGATGAAAGAATCAAACATTGATAATTTTTTTGGTTGCTTCTATAGGAGGAATTGTATTACTCAAGTCAATGGATGCATCGTCACAAGTTAAGAGTGTTGATATTCTTGCACAATTGTTGAAGGTTGTGTTAAATGTGGGCCAGGAGAATGTTGTCCAAGTTATCATGGACAATGCAACGACATATGTAGTAGTTGGTAGGATGTTGGAGAAGAGATTCCCCAATATTTTTTGGACACCATGTGCAACCCATTGTCTCAATTTGCTACTCAAAGACATTGAGAAATTAGCTTGGATGTCGAAGGTTGTACAAAAGACCATATGTATTACAAAATTTATCTACAACCATACGTGGATCCTCCAACTGATAAAGCAAATTACTTGTGGGAGGGAGCTAGTGCATCCTAGAGTTGCACACTTTGCCACAAACTTTGTTACATTACAGAGCCTCTTAGATGCAAAGGGGGCATTGAAGAGGATGTTTGTGAGCAAAATTTATCTACAACCATACGTGGATCCTCCAACTGATAAGGCAAATTACTTGTGGGAGGGAGCCAGTGCAGCCTAGAGTTGCACACTTCGCCACAAACTTCGTTACATTACAGAGCCTCTTAGATTCACAGTGGGCATTCAAGAGGATGTTTGTGAGCAAGGAGTAGAATGTCGAAGACGATGCTAAATACCAACTCTCCAATGAGATCCATAAGGTGTATGACTATGTCTTTGAGGAGGCCTTTTGGATAGCCATGGATGAGGCAATCAAGGTACAAAACTAAGTTTTTTATTTTATTTTTATTTTTTATTTAAATATTTTTCCATTTGTAAATTTTAATTTGTCTGTTTTTTATTGCAATTTTTTTTTTTAATTTAAATTTTCCATTTTTCTATTCAGGTGTCAGAGCCTTTGGTGAGGGTTCTTCGTCTTGTTGATGGAGAAAAATCACCAAAGGGATATGTATATGACTCTATGGATAGGGCGAAAGAGGCAATTGCCTCCGTTTATAATTATTCCAAGCCCAATTCAAGCCCATTTGGGAAATTATTGACCAAGGATGGACTTCTTAGCTCCATAGCCCACTTCATGGAACGGGATACTACCTCAACCCCAAATTATTTTATGATGATTCATTCGAGGTTGACTCTGAGGTGATGTCGGGCCTTTGACAATACCTTGACTACATGGTGCTAGATGAGAAAACCCACAATAAGATACAAGATAAGCTACAAGATTATAGGAGATGTGAGGGCATCTTTTTCACATCCACGGAGTGCATTCGAGTAAGGTCAACTTTGAGGGAAGGCAACCCTCATTGAACTATTATTGATTTTATCTTTTGATTTTGCTTTAAAAAATAATCTCAATTTACAATTTTATATGAATTTCAAAAATTTCTTTTTTCTTGGCTTTTTCTAGATTTATGGTGGGAGAACTTTGGTGCATATACGCCCAATCTACAATGTTATGCCATCAAAGTTTTATGTTAACCATGGAGTGCTTTAGGTTGTGAGAGCAATTGGAGTATATTTAAGCACATATACTCCAAAAAGCGCAACAAAAGTTGAATGATCTTGTTTTTGTTCATTACAACATTCACCTCTACCATAAAAGAATTGCAGGCAGAAACAAGTTACGATGTCATTGACCTAGACAAGATTGACCCATTATCTAAATGGATCGTAGAGCCAAAAAAGGAGCAACAAGAACCTCTCTTTTCCATGGATGATTTTGAAAACCTAGCAGAAGAGTTAGCAACAAAGGCATATGAAGCGGTACGGGCACAACCATAAAGAGAGACTTAAGCTACTACTAGGGCAAAGGGCAAAGGCATTGCAAGGTATGGATAGTAGGCCTATTGAGGCATTGTCATGACACATTTTGTAATTTGTGCGTTTTATATTATAATTTATAAACAATACAAGAATGTTTGAACTTTGGATGCAATAAAATTTTCTTAATTGAAGTGTGTTTTTTCATTTTGATGTGTAGTTTAAGCTTATACCACTTTCAATATTAATTTTAGATTTGTATAATGCTAATTAATTGTGATATGCATGAAAAAAAAAAATTCAATAAAAAATTACATTTTCTTTGGTTTTTTTATGCAAGTCTTGAGTTGGCCTTGCTGAGTTTTTGTGAGTCCGAGTTTCTCCACTATGTTTTAAACCACCTTTATACATAATAATGTCACATTGTCATGACTCATCAAATAGTTATGTTATATTAAAACATACTTGTCAAAATAATCTTATGCATCTAGTTCTCTACATTCAAGTGTGCTTAATACATAATGTGGACATTTCTCATTAATTGTGATATGCATGAAAAAAAAAATTCAATAAAAAATTACATTTTCTTTGGTTTTTTATGCAAGTCTTGAGTTGGCCTTGCTGAGTTTTTGTGAGTCCGAGTTTCTCCACTATGCTTTAAACCACCTTTCTACATAATAATGTCACATTGTCATGACTCATCAAATAGTTATGTTATATTAAAACATACTTGTCAAAATAATCTTATGCATCTAGTTCTCTACATTCAAGTGTGCTTAATACATAATGTGGACATTTGTTAAGAAGAAACTTAGATTTGAAATTTGGGGCATGCCTAATATAAGGCAAAGTAGTAGTCTGACTTGAGATCACTGAGTGTGCGCCAACTTGACGACGGTAGTACCAACCCTAAGCCACCGGGGGTCTCCCTCACTCCAAGCAGGGTTTACTGAGGAGAAGCAGGGGTTATAGAAGCAGCTTCAATGATTTGACCTGTGTACAGAGGCTGAAACCTAAAGAGAATGTCTGACCCAGTACCCAGTTTTAAAAGATGAGAGGATGTTTCGGATTCCCGATATAAACCAAAAAAAAAAAAAAAATACACAATGACACAAATACAACTCATTGAAGTGTGCATAATACGCCGTGAGACAACTGACCAGACTTTGACCTTTGACTCACTTAAATGACACACCAATAATTCTGTGAAATGTACCTTCACAGAAAGTAACCGCTCTACACCCTCACTTAAAGATTTGGGCTGCAAGAGCAACAACTATACTAGATGATGAATCTAGAAATCATGACATCCAACGACGACTCCATGGCATGTGCAATGTCAAGCCCAGCGGCGCTCGTCAGGCACCCAGGATCCACCCTGAAACCCAACTTAGCCAGCATAAACATACCATCAAAGAAACTATAACTGATTTAATGAGCCATCCGCAGTTTCACAGTCTGAAATCATGCTGTGTGCACAAACATTACTAAGGGTTTTCAAGTGTTTAACAATAAAAATATCTCAACAAAAGGTTTTTCTTATATCTGAACCCCAACCAACTCATACAAGGGTTAAGGATTAATGTGTTGTAAGCTGGGATTTGTCCAATAAGTATGGCCCCCTCTATGCACAACAGGCGGAAGGTGTGGATTAATGGCAACAGACCAGAAGTTGCAAGAGCAGTCTCAGCAGGGTCTGCATCAGTCCTTTTGCTGTTGAGCGCAGGAAATTGCAAGCGGGACCGTCATATTTTTGTGTGCAATGGGTCACCCAATTTCAGAGCCTTTGGAGTGCCAAGTCACTGCCGAAGGCGAGTATTGTAGAGCAGAATTCGAAGCAACTTGGAAGGACCTTATTTCTGAGGGAATTGTGATGGTCAAGATGAGAGATGGTTTCAATCTGCCATGGTATTTTCCAAATGCAGAAGAAATGAGGGCGGCTGTCGAAGCATCGGGTGAAAGATTGGAAATGTGGATGATGAAACATAGAACTAGGATGTCTCATAGCATTGCACAGGCATGTATATATAGGATTACATTCAGCTTGCACCAACATTCGAGACAGGTCCCTCGGCTAGCCGGTGGTCAGTGCTCTAGTCGGTGCATTAATTCACCAACAAGATTAATTTGTCTTCCAACGCATACAAGTACCTTTAAGAGATGAGCATACCAAAGAGAAGGAAGATGCTAATAGAAAATGGTGTTTAGAGACAATCAACCTTTGGACATGGTAGCCAAAGTGGTCTCTATGCCAAGACAAAAGTAGCGACCTAAGACACAAGACTTTTTTGACATTTTATATGCATTTACAAAGTCACTTTGTGAATATACCACTTTGTTGCAGAGATAGACAGCAATGGCACTATCCTCTAGGGCATGACTAAGCAGGAAAACAATTGTCTCAACATATCCAAGGAAAACCTTCTCAACAACTTTGTTGGGACATGACAAGGGGTTAAATTCAGTGTACAAATAGACAACTTGTTCAGGAGCATACAAAAGTTGATGGAATATCAAAAAGAGGCCCCCAACTTGGGAGCAATTCCATGGTAAGTTCACATATAAATATTTAGGTAATGTCATCATGGACAATCAACACTAAACCCAACATGGAAGCTGCAGTGGCTTTCGTCACTAGAAAGAAGAAAAGGCCTAGGGCATGAGTCTTTTAGGTATTTTGGACATGTCCATAAAGTTAGATTGTGGAAAAACACCTTCTTGCAGACAACACCCACAATAATACATAATCTAGCAAATTGTCAAAGAGACCCCTGCTAGAAGATGAAAGGCATGACTAAAACTGCGTATGGAAACATAGGAAATATCGTTTATAAATTGAACATCTAGTGTTGCATTCATGAATATTCATCCCTAACCAAAAGACCTAAACCAGGCATGATGGCCAAAGAGATTTTTGTAGAAAGATAGGAGCGACAGTCTGGAGCACACAACCTTTAAACATTTTAGATGTGTGCATGAGGTTGGTTTGTGTTGAAGACACCATGTTGCAGATATATATATATATATATATATATATATATATATATATATATATTGATGGCACTGCCCTTTAGACATCATTGGACAGTAAGTATCTCTGAGAAAAGACCCTGACATGGCTCTTTAAGCCTCACCAAGGGATCAAATCTGGGTGAAAAAAGTGTAAACCTTGTATAGAAATACACAAGACCTGATGCATCGTCTAAAGGGACATCTGTGTGGAAGCCATGACATGACAAAGATTGCATAGGAAAACATAGGAAATATTATTTAGAGAAAATCGGCCCTGATTTATGTGATGGCTAAACTTCTATGGCAAGATAGGCACAATGGCCTCAGTCCTAATCCACATGTGGTGACCAGAGTGGCTTCCAAGACAAGATAGGAGCACATGTCATTTTAGGCTTTTTAAGCATGTTGGCAAAATTTGCTTCTTGAGAACCACCAAGTTGCTGACATAAACAAATGATGCAACTGTCCTCTAAGCATCACTCTAGGAAAAAATCAATTAACACATCAGATAAAAACTTTTGCCACAAAGGGCGAAATCTGATGTATGAGCAGACTAGTATAATACCATAGGATCTTTCACACCATCACAAGGGCACCAATGGAAGAAAAGGCTAAACCTAAGAAAATGATCTTGAGATTTATCTATAAAACTACTGAAAAATTCAGGTTCTCAGATGGATCATTTTTTTCAAAAGAAACAACATTTTCCTGAATGCTCAATACATAATAAGCCTTCAATAACCCCTTTCTTTAAATGATCAGAAGATTCAACTTTTTTCGTAAGTACTCATATAGACCTTAAAATAGTTTTTGTTGTCGTCTCCGAATGCCATGGTCACCTTTTGCAGTAGCTGGGTGCAACCGACACTCACGCCTTGCATGGAGGACAACAGTCCGAAAGTTCCAAGATAGCAAGTTGCGGCTCAAAGGACAACCTTCGTTTTTTTGTACAAGGCCGGCTCCTTGTTAAAATGTGATCTTGAAGCTCACCTTAATAAACTAGCCTAATCTGATTGCATTTCATAGGGAAAAATGGAAAGAGACGGGCAGAGAGCAAATAACAGAAAAGTAAAAACCTACAATATGGGAGATGATGTGCCAAGATCCTAGGGCTATTCTGCACAAAAGTGGGATTAGTGAATGCATGCATCATTCATCAACAGCGCAAAGTGAACACGATCTCATCCAGCTTGAAGATTCGCACACAACATATACACATAAGAACCGGGACAGAACGTTGAATAGCCACAGCTTCTCATATATATATATATATCACAGTCCGCTTACAGTCATGCTAGAAAAAAAGGCTTGAAAACTAATTGACAAAATGACTCAAGGCTTGAGCCAGACTGTTACACAGAAAAGAAATGAAAGAAATATTACATACAAGGCCAGATATTAGGCAGAAATAAGCAACTTTCGATCTTTTACAATGAAAAAAAAATTACTATTTATAAACAAATTCGGGCAACTTTTCCCTCCTAAAATTCAAAAATGCCCTTTTCAAAATTCTACCCCAGATCCATTGCAATAATTGTAGGCAATCTCGAGGTCTCTAGATCTGGAGCCATTAATGTTTTAGGGTACTAGTTCTTCTAGAAGTGAAGCATTCTACAATAATCTGACCATGCCAGAAATCTTCGAAGATTTGACGTGGAGATCTCCTGCAATTAAGGCCGTTAGGCTTGAGGTCACTTCTCGACAGCCTCCATGCTGGTGTCTTTAATGCACCAACCACGTGCTTGGGAGACCGTGCCTGTGTGGTGAAGGTAGCCTGCTTGGGATTCCGACTACCACCCTTTTGCGTGCAATCCTTTTTCAAACTTTAGTCAGAGTCCCAGTTTCTGCCCTTACGCACATTTCACAGTCCAGTTGGTGCTTCTTTACATTTGACTTCACCTTAGCCCCTTCTCAGAATTCCAGTTAAATGTTACCAGATTGCGATTGCTGGACACTTCAAAATCATGGGCATAACTAGCTTCCTTCCCTTCCAGTCTTAGCTGTTTTGTGCTTGAGCTTCCTTGCACTTTGCAAGTTTTTGCGGAGGGTACTTACTTCCACATGTAGTGAGAATTCACTACAGTATTATTTTTTACAAGACAAAATCCTTCACATTGTTTAGTGACCAAAATACACTTCCGTAAGAGCAGGTTAAATACATAATATGCTTGCTGAAGGGAATCATTGTGTGTCTTTTTGGCAGAGCCCTTTTGTTAAAGTCTGTAGGATGAGTCTATCCTTTGTCTACCTATATCCAGCTTTGAGAATTTAGCTGCCCACCTTCTGTTAAGGAATAAGCTCAATTGTTTGGAACTTCCAAGAACAGGCGACAGTCTTGCCTTGAATTGCATTTCATAATTATGGAAGTAAATATAACACTTGTATCTTTTAGAAGAAAAAATGACCCTGTAAAATGACTGGCTAAATGTGCCCCTCCATGATGTCCCGGTAGTCCCTGTACATCAAAAGTTAAGACATGAATGCTTTAACAAATTGCTAGAGCAATCTTACCACTGAATGTTGTTCTATAGACCATAGAAGACTATGCAAAATCAAGCTGGCCTCAACTACAAACAAGCAGGTCAAGAGTTTCATATAGCATACCTTCAGCCAGAAAATTAGATAGCAAAAACCATTGGGTTGTAATACCTCTTACTGTGTTTAGGCATCTTTCCAAGTTTCCAACAGAAACAAGGATTTGGCTCCATGTATTTAAAAAAGAATAGGATAGAGTGGCCCTCAACCAAAACATGATGCAAATCCCTTCAGACATAAAATTTGCAAGCTCCAAACCAATTAATTTATCATTTTTATGCTGCGCGGGACTTTAGAGGCCTATCCTTCCCATAAACATCAATGCTTTACCTTGATTTTTTTCTTAGGTAGTCCACTAAGAGTCAAATAGTTTCACCAAAATGAGCTTGTCTTTCATAACACTGTAGCACACCTTAGAAGGTCATAGATCTACATTCATGTCCATAAATTATAATTTATATTCAAAGTTTCAGACTTAAATATGCCACCTTTTTTAATTCCAACCTAGTAAATCATATTTTCAACAATTAACAAGATTACTTGCTCATGATCCTCATGCAATCAAAACAGAAAACACAGAAAAATCATTGTGTGTCTTTTTGGCAGAGCCCTTTCATTAAATTCTGCTGGATGAGTCTATCCTTTCTCTACCTATATCCAAATTTGAGAACTTAGCTGCCCACCTTCTGTTAAGGAATAAGCTCCATTGTTTGGAACTTCCAAGAAGAGGGGACAGTCTTGCCTCGAATTACATTTCATAATTATGAAAATAAACAAAACAATTTTATGTTTTAGAGAAAAAAATAACCCTGTTAAATGACTAGCTAAATGTGCCCCTCCATGATGTCCCGGTAGTCGATGTACATCAATTGTTAAGACATGAATGCTTTAACAAATTGCTAGAGCGAGCTTACCACTGATGTTGTTCTATATACCATAGAAGACAATGCAAAAGCAAGCTGGCCTCAACTACAATCAAGCAGGTTGGATAGTTTCACACAGAATACCTTCAGCCAGAAAATTAGATAGCAAATACCATTGGGTTGTAAGGCATCTTATCGTGTTTAGGCATCTTTCCAACAGAAACAAGTATTTGGCTCCATTATGTAAAAAAGAATAGGATAGAAAAGACCTCAAAATGATGCAAACCCCTTTGGGCATTAAATTTGCGAGCTCCAAACCAATTAATTTTTCATGATTATGTTGCGCTGGAATTTAGAAGCCTATCCTTCCCATAAACATCAATGATTTAGTTGCATTTTTTCTTAGGCAGTCAACTAAGAAGTCAGATAGTTTTGCTAAAATGAGCTTGTCTTTCATAACAGTGTAGCACACCTTAGAAGATCATAGATCTACATTCATGTCCATAAATTATAATTTATATTCAAAGTTTCAGATTTCAATATGCCACCTTTTTTAATTACAACCTAGTAAATCATCTTTTCAACAATTAACAAGATTACTTGCTCATGGAATACAAAACCTTGCTTATCATCCTCATGCAATCAAAACAGACAACACAGAAAAATCAACAAAGCGCAACAAGAAAATTAAGCCTTCTTTTCCTAGGTAGACACAATTTTATTTGTATTACAATATAGACAATTTTACGCCACTAAGAATACAGTTCTCATAAATGAGCTCTAAAAGAACAAAGATCTCAAACCCCAACAGCTAAAGCCTACTTGGTGATACTGAAAGTACCTGGGGATTCTATAATTCCATGTGTTAAAAGGATCCATCCTCTTCATATTTCAATACTATTCACCCTGAACACGAGTAAAATGCATGTACAAAACAGGCATTGACAAGATAGCCAAGTAACAGCTACACAAAATACAGAGTTAACTTTTTGTTCTGTTGCTAAAAATACAACATTATAATACATAATACATTTTTATAGATTAAAACACTGGGTAAATACATGCTCTCTATTTTTCAAGATAGATATCTTGTTCTCCTTCCTCGGTTCCATTGGCATTTTATCCAAAGAGGGAGTCGTTTAACAGTCCACAATCTTCACTAAACAGTCCAAAGAAATGGCTTCCTTGCAAAGCTGCTTCTCTTTACCCTATGCAAAATTCATCACCATCAAATAAAATGAGGGAGTCGTTTAACAGTCCACAATCTTTCACTAAACAGTCCAAAGAAATGGCTTCCTTGCAAAGCTGTTCTCTTTACCCTATGCAAAATTCATCACCATCAAATGCAAAGAGATTTCTTCTTTAACAGCTGTTTCTTCTTCAGTTCCTGGTTCACAGATTATTAAATTACGGGGTTGCACCATTAGCAGTGCTCAATGAAGTGGCATAGTACCTTTTCTTATTGAAGCCACTAATTTTACTAGCCAAAATTCCTTTTACATGCATCTGCTTCAAAAGCTGCTTCCGATAAGGTATAAGCATTGTCTTAAGACCTGCTTCAAGATCCAAATAACATTTCTAGCTGGTCAAGAAATTACAGTGTTTGTTTATATATGTATAATTTTAAGCTTAAAGAAAAAGGAACTTATGCGAGAACAGAGAGCAAAGAAAAGCTCTACCTTTTATACACATTAATCTGTATGCCTCAGCTATATGGGAATTCCCATTATTCATTGTCTGATTCTTCTCCAAGCATTCAAGAAAAGCAAGATCTGCCTTCAACATCTCTGCTTGATCATGTGTGTCATAACCAACATCATGACAGTAACAGCAATAGTCTAGCCAATCAATTGGTTTTTTGTCCCAGATAAGAGCACCGCCTTGCTTTCCACTGGACCAATTTGGTCCACAATAGTTACCATACCGAGGAAACATCTGGGAAAGAAAAGCTCTAGGACCTGTATGCCAAGGTATCTTGGCCATGTAAGGTTTGAATTTAGGAATAACACATCCAGATCCCACTATTTCAAACTCTTCTGTTTCTGCATTTTTGAATGGGTTCCATGGAAGATTCATCTGTTGAACACGACCCCAAATTCCGAACCTATCCAGTGGAGACTCATGGTTCTCTATTTTTTTATTACTGTTTTTTTCTAGTCCAGAGATGCTTGCTGCTTCAATTTGATTTTTGCGCCAGAAAACTTTCCAAACACCAAAATTGTCTTGCGAAGACCTGTCTTGTAACAGCTTGATTTTCTCTATTTTTCCGTTACTGTTGTTCTTTTCTTGTTTATGGATTCTTGTTATTTCAGTATGATTCACTCGCCCGAAAAGTTCCCAAACACCAAGCCCGTCCTGTAAAGACATAACTTGCAGTGACTTCCTGCCCTCAATTTTTCTATTATAAGCATTTGTTTTAGGGTTGCTTGTTGTTTCAGTCTGATTTCTCTGCTGGAAAAGTTCCCAAAAAGCAAACCTGTCTTGCGGAGAACTGTCTTGTAGCGGCTTGTTTTTCTCTATTTTTCCGCTGCTGCTCTTTTCTTGCTTAGATATTCTTGCTATTTCACTGCGATTCATTCGCCAGAAAAGTTCCCAAACACCAAGCCTGCCATTTGGTTCAGTGATGCTTGCTGTTTCAACCTGATTTGTCTGCTGGAAAAGTTCCCAAATAGCAAACCTGTCTTGCAAAGACTTTTCCTTTTGAGGCTTCTTGTTTGCCATTTTTCCACTGTTGCTCTTATTTACTAGTCTAGGGATGCTTGCTGTTTCAGTCTGATTTATCCACAAGAAAACTTTCCAAGGAGACCTGTCCTGTTGGCATTTGTTCTCTACTTTTCCCTTATTCTTATTATCTTTTGATCCAAGGATGCTTCCTCTTTCAGTTTGATTTATTGACCAGAAAAGATTCCAAATGCCAAACCTATCACCCTGAGAACTTTTCTGCGGAGAATTGGTGATCTCCATTTTTCCACTATTCCTCTTATTTTGTGGTCTAAGAATTCTTGCTGGTTCAAATTGATTTGCCTGCAAGGAAAGGTACCCAACAGCAAATATCTGTTGGAGTTGCCTACTACTCTCAAGCTTTTTCAAACTGCTATTCTGTTCTGCCCTTGCAACAAATGTTGTTTCAATTCCAAGCCTCTGCCAGATTTTTTCCCACATGCCAAACCATAATACTAGAGACTTACTCATATCTTCTTTTTCACAATAGGTATGCTTTGATGGTCTCTGGCCTCTTCTTGTTTCAATCTTGACATCCTCCTTAGGGTTCGGTAACAAGATTGGTAGTGTAAGATGCTGAAATAAGTCGAGATTCATTGGATTGGTACAAGACTCTCGTTGCAGTGAGGTGCTATTGCGTAATGGCACAACAACTGCAATTAATTATATGGTCCTGGGTCCTTGCTCTCGAATTTTCTTTATGTCAATGCCCAAGGACTGGGAAATTCATCAAGCAACTGAAAATTGTAATCTTTCATGCAGAGACTATTTGAATTTCAAGAAGAAAATTCACTCACAGAAAATGTTCTAGCATATTCTTGAATCCAAGTGTATATTCATCACATAAATTCTGCTAACCCTTAGGGATTTGATTCGATTCCTCAACTTAAAAATTCATGGCTCCTATACAGCACAGCAAAGAGTACCAGATCTTCAGAACCACATAATAAGGACTAAATTCCAAAAATTGCACTGTGTTTTATGCAAATTAAAAAAAGTGTAAACTAAATGACTAGTTCACTGTCATCAAATTACAACAAAAATAAGACTATTGACGCGGGTACAAATAAAAAATAACGATGTTCGCAAAATACCAAACCAAATTTAAACGAAATTCCACCCATCTAACACTGTTCCCTTCATCGGAATGCAATTCTAGCCCAGACATTGAACAATACAATGACACTCCCGTCATTTGACACGAAATTCCTCGAAATCAAGACTACAGATACCCAACTTACCCACCATCCCCAACTCCAAATTTAGACTTACACTAAACCGAAACTTCCAGAAATTCAACACAACATCCACAATTGCACAAATTTCAGACAAAAGATTTGCACAACTCTCGTAATTTCTGACCAAAACACAGATATAGGCTTACCTGAAAATCTACGTGAAACGTCAGTGGCGCCAAAATGACGCAGAAAACCTCATTCTTCCCCTTTTTATCCAAATTCACCCAAATTTTCACCTCTGCAATCATTCCCAGTCCCAGGGTTTTAACACAACAGGAAAGAAACGTCCGAGTAACGTCACTCGACCTAAACAAACACATGAAATATGCTTCCGCATATTCCTTTTGCTGTTCCATGCAATCCCATCCACAAAACTCTGATTGTTGATTTGTGAATCGTTATTGCAGATTTCTTCAGAAAACTGTCCTCCACATGTCCATCCACGTCATGTCGTGTAAGAAGAATGATAAAATTTTATCTGACATTAATATCTCTTCTTTTATTCCATTTTATGTATATGATTTTTCCAATTTTAACCTCTTACATTTTTCCACGTTGCACCACTCTGGATTGTTTTGGATGTCTGTGGTCCGTCGCGGATCTCTTTTCTGCTGGAATTTAACAAACTGTTTTAACAGTGGGCTTCCAAACCTTGTTAAATTAACTACCGTAATTAACGACCTCTAGTTTAAGGCCGCGGTCCACACGCTTGAAATTTGACTGACAACCTTTTTTTTGTCAGGGAAAGTTGAATTGAAATGAAATGGAATGGAAGATTTTAATTGCGTCCGGGAGACCCAAATATGGTGTATGGGACCTCAAGTACAACTGCTCAAATCATATCATATGATCTTTAATATTTTTGAGAAGGTTGTTCCTTCTCCTATGATTTGAGTTAGCAATTCCCCAACTTTTTTTATTTCACTCTTCAAATAACTCTGTTATAGACCCGTTTCCAAGTGTTTTTTTTGTATTCGCCACGGATGTCTGAAAAACTCGGACACTTATAGATGAAGTGTTCCTCTGTCTCTACTGCCCCTGTGCTGCATTACATATCATTTCTTCCCATTGTTCTTTGGGTGTTGTCCATCTCCCTGTTTCACATCTAAGCCTATGAGAGCTAGTCCTTATCTGAGCAATGAGGATTTTTTCCTTCCACGTGATTTCAGCGCTTATATATGTTTTTTTCCTTGTGATCATATGTTGGGTTAAACTTTGCAATATAATATTGTCTTTTCCTGCTTGCATTTTTCCACATTCCACTTCTAAACTTTTCATTCACATAGCTTTTGATGTCTTCGTTGAAATTTGGGCATTCATTTATGTTGATTTCCCAACGTTTCATCCATTTCTGATTTTGTTTCATCCATGTGTTCTTCCGTCTATGCAACTCTTCGTCCTTAGTTGCCCTTGGCCATCTGTCGTTTTTCATGTTTTCTATTTTTTTCAAGTAACATAACAACTTGGTCATAGCAATTGCTTCTAAAGGAAACATTCCAGTTTTAGCTAGAATAATTTCATAAGGGGTTGTGGCTTTAATTTTGAGAAAATTTGTGATTAGATATTTTTGAATCTTTTCTATTTGCCTCCATTTTGCCTTTGTTGTGCCACTAGCCCACACCTCGCAACCATACAACAAAATCGGTGTAACAAGTAGGCCAAATAAAACCTTGGTGGTCTTCCAGTCCCACAGCTCGACATTCCTACACCTATTTTGAAGTGCATACAGTGCTCTCCAACCGCTTTGATTTCTTTTCATCCTACATGTATTCCAATTGAGTTTGTCATGAAAGTCTATGCCCAGGTATTTGTATTCTACTACTACCTCAAGTGGTTCTCCTGCAAACTGAAATTTGAGCTGTTACTTCTTCTTTTTTGCTAAAAAAATCATGATTTTTGTTTTGCTTGTGTTTACCTGCATCCCAACTTCCTTACAAAAGAGTTCTAGAACTCGAAGGTGATCTCCTAGATCTTTGGTTGTTTTGGCCACAAGAATTACATCGTCTGCATACATGAGGAGTTTTACCATATATTTGGCTAAGTGCACACCCTCTCCCCCAAATTTGTTTATCCATTCTTCTAACTTGTCAATGTACAACCCAAATGAGGTAGTAGATAGAGGGCAACCTTGTTTGACACCTATGTCACTACCAAAACATTCAGATAACCCTTCATGTGTTCTGATTCTAGCTTTTACATGCTCATATATTTTGTGAACTGCTGCCCTGTAGTGAATTAGAACCTCTAGCTCTTCCATTCTGCTCCATAATTAAGATTGTATGTCTGTTTACGTAGTAGATAACTCGAATAGATAAAGGTCATTGGTAGTTGAAGAGTTTGTCAATAGATAGATAAGTATTAATACGAAGGGAATTTCAATCATAAAATATAAAGAATTATGATTTATAATATATTAAACAATATTAATATTAAAATGGTTATTCTCGACCTTTGTTGTGTGTGGGGAAGAAGGCTAGCCTAGCCCGTTGAATGGGAGGTCCACGGTTCGAACCTTTGCGATGCAAAGGCGAGCTTAGCCCCATTGAATGGGAGGTTCACGGTTCGAACTTTTACGATGCGAAGGGGATACAAAAAAATCTCTTATGGCTTCCCTCTCGGATGGGACGACATTACTAGCCACCTAAGAGCGGCTCTCAAGGTTTCTTTCTAACTTAAAAGTTCTTCTTCGAGAAGTTTAAGGTTCAAACCATAACATAACCTAAAATTTCTTCTTTGAAAGGTCCAAGGTTCAAACCTGGACAAGTGTGTGAGGGAGTGGGTGTGTGTATGACTGGTTGTTTGACCCCTATTGAAAAGCTCAGCACTCACCCATGTCAAAAGTCATAATTAGGTAGAATTGTAAGGTTTCTCGCATTAACCTCAATCGAAAAAATAAAAATAAAACTATTACAATGATAAATTGGATTTTTAGTTCATTAATGCAATCTTCTATTTCACAACAACCACCACTCAATCAAAAAATAAAAATAAAACTATTACAATGATAAATTGAATTTTTAGTTCATTAATGCAATCTTCTATTTCACAACAACCACCACCAAAAAATGTGGTCCCCTGTTTTTTTAAGTAATATTTCTTATACACATCCACCATGGGGATTGAACCCGGGTCACATCATTGATAATGCAAGTGGTGTCCTTGCTAGTAGACCACAACAAAAATATGCAACTCCTATTGAAAAAATATATTATTGATATTTTTAATATTAAATAAATTTAAAAAAATTTAGTTTTTTTTATTTGGTTATTGTGAGAAACCCTTATGACCAACGTACAGGGCAGTCTCCTCCCAACCATGACCCTTCGTAAAGCCGAAAGCTATACTTATCAATAGGGAATTTAACACAAAGCCACCACACACCCAGCCCCTCACACTCGCCCACGTCACGATTTGAATTAAAAACAAAATTAATTTAGTAATTGAAACTTGGACTCTTATTTTCTATTATAATTGTAAGTAAAATATATATTAAAGAATTTGAAAGAACTCCTTTGTTAGCAAGAAAGAAAAAGCAGTTTTTTTTTTGTTTTACATTAGCAACATCGAAAAAAATTTAATCTTCGATTGTGTAGTAACTACAACAAAAAATGTAGTATCGTGTTTCATAATAGCAACAAAAAAAAAAAAAATGCAATCCTTTGTTTTATAATAGCAACAAAAAAAACATTAACTAAAACTAACAACCAATTTTAAGACATCAATGTCCATCTTTGTAGTGCAGTTGGTTTCCGAAACATGGCCCCGAGATGTATATGAGGTCCGATGTTCGAACCACTCCCTGTGTTGTCTTTGTGGACATGTAAAAAATCCACTATGTAGGCCTTAAGGGTATATCCAGATGGAATTGGTGACAAGTCCCACGGTTGAAGTAGTGGGATTCCTTTCTAACACAGGTTTTTGGGCGTAGGTAGTAGACCGGCCGGTTTCCATTGAGTGTTTGCCAGCTTGAGGTCGGCGGTTCCAATTTTGAGCCCTTCCGGGGTCCTCCTCACTTGGAGTAAAAGTTTACCTGAGGAGAGCCCTTCCGGGGTCCTCCTCACTTGGAGTAAAAGTTTACCTGAGGTGGGACGAGGGTATAGTGATAGCTTTTCGGATTCGAACCGCACCCATAGAGATAATATGATGGAGCTATTGTTGATTTTCTGTATAACAAAAAAAGTAAAAAAACATTAAGACATCCATGACAACAATATTTTTTATAACATCTCTCATAAAACTTCTATAAATGCTTCTCTTGTTGGTAAACTTAAAAAAATGCAGCAATACATCCAATTTATGCTTTTCAAACAATGGGAACGAAGGTAGGATATGGAAGGCTAAAAGTCATACCCCTTCTTCAGTATTTTTTGTATTTTTTTTTTTTTTGTTTTTTTTTCTTGACAATTGGAAAGATCAACATCAAATACCAACATTCTTCCCCTTGATGCTAAGCAGATAAACAATCTTGTCTCTGAGCTTCAAGAACTGAAATTTTGCTACTCCTTTAGTAAAAATATCAGTCAGTTGTTCATGAGTATTCACATACCTCAATTTGATTTCTTTCTTCTGAACCATGTCTCTAATGAAGTGGTACTTCAAGTCAAAATGCTTAGATTTGTTATGATGAACTGGATTCTTTGCCAATTTGATGGTGCTCATATTATCACAAAATATTATTGTTGGTTGGCATTGCTTCTCCCCAATTTCTTCTAAAAATTTCTTGAGCCATAGTGCTTATGTACCAGCTAAAGTGACAACAATATATTCTGCTTCTATAGAAGAGAGTGCAACTGATCCTTGCTTCTTCAAACTCCAAGTGATCAGCCCCAAACCAAGTGTGAAACAATTGTTGGATGTTGACTTCTAGTCATCCAAACTACCACCCCAATCAACATCACTATAACCAACCAACTCAATCTTGTTAGATGCATGATAATGTATGCCAAAATCAATTGTACCCTTCACATACCTTAATATCCTCTTGGATGCCTTCAAATGTATCTCTGATGGCTCACTCATATACCTAGAAATAAGGGACACAACATATGCAATGTCTGGTCTAGTATGAGTAAGAAACATCAAGCTTCCAACTATGTTTCTATAGGCTGTCATGTTCACTTTATCAGCTCCATCTTCTTTGCATAAAACTACTCCATGAGCAATTGGAGTTGGGACTGGTTTGCATTCTTCCATGCTAAACTTTTTTAACATATCCTTGGCATACTTGGCTTGACAAACAAAAATCTGATTTTTACTTTGATGTACTTCCATTCCTAGGAAATATTGCATCAGCCCTAAGTCCATCTCAAATTCTTTCATCATAGCACTCTTAAACTCATCTTTCATCTTAGAACAACTACCCATGTATATCAAATCATCAACATATAAACAAACAAGGAGAATGTCATTACCTTGCTTTTTGTAGTAGAGAGTGGGTTCACTCTTACTTCTCATGAAACCTCTTTCCTGAAAATAGCCATCAATTTGGGCATACCATGCCCTTGGAGCTTGCTTGAGGCCATACAAGGCCTTCTTCAACTTGTAGACATGGTCTTCTTTACCTTGGACTTCAAATCCTTGTGGTTGTTGTACATAAATTTCCTCCTCTAAGTACCCATTTAAGAAGGCACTCTTCACATCCAAATGATGTATGCTCCATCTCCTTTGGGCTGCCAATGAAATCACCATTCTAATGGTCTCTTGTCTTGCCATCGGTGCAAATATCTCTTCATAATCTATGCCATATCTTTGAGTGAAGCCTTTTGCAACTAGCCTTGCCTTGTGTCTTTCAACACTACCATCACTCTTGTACTTAGTCTTGTAGACCCATTTAGTACCAATACATTTCTTATCATTTGGAAGTTGTACAAGCTCCCAAGTGTCATTCTTATGAATTGAATTCATTTCTTCTTCCATTGCTTGCACCCAAACATCATTAGTACAAGCATCCTCAAAACATGATGGTTCAAAATCAGCTTGTGATAACAATGCATAGTTTACTGCCTCACCTTTTGGTTCTTCTTCATCATCACCATAAGTTTGCAGCCTTTGCAATCTTGAGACCTCATGATCAGCTTCATGTGCTTGGCTTCTTGTAAGTCTTCTTTCAAAATTTGTATCCAACATTTGGCTTGGAGGATGAGATGTAAGAATCCTCTTACCCTTCTTGCTTGTAGAACTTGATGAGGGGTTGCTTGGCTAATTTGCATGAGGAATTGACTCACAAGTGGGCTACTCATTAGCTATACCTTCATTAACAATTTGTTGGACTTATCAACATGTTTTTTCTACTGATAAAAAACTCCCCCTTCATAAAAATTACATCTCTTGACACAACTTTGTTAGTGATGGGATTGTAAAGCCTATAGGCTTTGCTTTCTTCACTATAACCAACAAATATGCATGCCTCACTCTTTGCATCTAATTTCTTTCTATGCTGATCAACAATATGTACATAAGCTAAACAACCAAAAACTTTGAAATGATTGACATTGGGCTTTTTATCATACCATGCTTCGTATGGAGTCATCTTCTCAAGTGCACTAGTGGGACTCCAATTGAGAATATACATTGTTGCAACAACCACTTCAGCCCAAAAAGTGTTGCTTAATCCCTTTGCTTGTAACATGCTCCTTGTGTAATTATTTCTCTTTTCTATCTCATTTTGTTGAGGTGTATAAGTTGTAGTAAGTTGCCTTTTAATGCCAAACTTGTCACAATAACTCATAAACTGATTTGAGCAAAATTCTCCTCCACGGTCAGTCCTTAAACATTTTATTCTACATCCACTCTCATTCTCAACGAGGGCTTTAAACCTCTTAAATGCATCAAATGCTTCATCTTTATGTTTCAAAAAATAAACCCAACATTTCCTTGAGAAATCATCAATAAAAGTGATGAAATATGATGACTTACCCAAACTCTTTGTTTGCATCGGACCACATATATTGGAGTGAATCAGCTAAAGTGGATAATGGGCCCTCCATGTTCTACCTTTTAGAAACTTCTCTCTTGCATGTTTGCCTTTAGCACAACCTTCACAAACCTCCTTGTGCTCTTCAACTTTTGGCAAACCATAAACTAATTCTTGTGAAGTTAATAACTTCAGGCTTTGGAAATTCAAGTGGCCATACCTTAGATGCCACAACCAGCTCTTGTCTTCAAATGCTACATTTGCGAGGCTACTACTATTGTCTCTAAACTTCAATGGGAACATCCTATTCTTTGACATTGGGATAATTGTAACAACTCTATTGCCTAGATTTTTGTCATAAATAATGCATTGTTTATTATCAAACACAACCCTATAATTCTTCTCATAGAGTTGTCCAACACTCAACAAATTATGTTTTAAATTTGGAGTGTAATAGATATCATTGATATGTTTCTTACCTTCTTTTGTGTTCACCTCCACAACTCCTTTTGCAGCAACATCCAAGGATTTATTGTCACCAAGCTTGATCTTGGTCTTGAAGCTTTCATCCATTATAGAGAACAAGTCATTGTTGCTGGACATATGGTTGGAGCAACTAGAATCTAAGTACCAGGCTTCTTGAGGACTATTTTCAGCTTTATCACATGATAAGAATAAGTGGCTTGGTGGAGCATCCTCATTCTCATTAGCATAATTGGCTCTTCTACCTTCATTCCTTTTCTACATTCTTTCTCAAAATGCCCATACCTCTTGCAATGATAACATTGGACATTTCTTTTATCAAACCTGCCTCTTCCTCTTATAGTTGAACCTCCTCTTCCTCTTGGGAAATTCTAATTTTGGCCTCTTCCTTGGCCCTACCAATGACCTTGACTACTAGTGTTGGCACCTTCACTTTTGAAAATTCTCAACTTTGATGCAAATGCTTTCTCTTCACTCTCTCCAAATGTATCTCTTAGTCTCTCCTCATGAGACATAAGAGACCCAACCAAATGATCAAATTCAAGTGTAGCCAAATTTTTGCTTTCTTCAATTATAATTGCTACATGATTCCACCTTGGTGTTAGTGTTCTCAACACCTTCTTCACCACAATCTCTTCTTCAATAGTTTCACCAAGTGTGGTCATTTTGTTTACCACATCTTTCACTCTAACACAATAATCACTTACTCTTGCTTCCTGCATTCTTAGATTTTCAAATTCTCTTTTAAGGGTCTATAATTTCACAACTTTAACTTGGTCACTTCCTTGGTAAGCCTCCTGTAGAGCCTTCCAAGCATCTCTTGCTGACTTTTCACCTGATATTCTAGGGAATAGGATCTTAACTAGAGCAGACTGGATATGGTACAAAGCCAGTGAGTTCTTCTTCTTGGCTTCTTTCATAGCCTACCTATCATTATTTGGCACAATGGTCCAATCTTCTGGCTCTTCATAACCAACTTCAACTATTTCCCATAAGTCCTTTCCTATCAACAAAGTTCTCATTTTTATACTCTAATAATCATAATCTTGTCCATTGAATTTTGGAATTGGAAGAGAATTAGTGTTGGCCATGATCAATTGTAAGAAAGATATGCAACAAAACTTCTTTCAACCCAAATATTGATCAACCTATTTTTTTTAATGGGTTATATGGGATTGAAACGGGCCCCACCCGTATTACATCATCACCACATAGTGGTATTACAACAAAGCTTGGATATTATCTATGTATCGTTTGGCAAGATTTGAACCTGGGTCTCCTCCTTGAAATGTTGAGGAATCTAATTGGTTGATCTAATGCCACTTGTTATTATTGATCAACCTATTGGTCTAATACCAAATGAAGAATTTGGAAAAACACCCTTGTTAACAAAAAAAATGCAATCCTCTGTTTAAAACAATAACAACAAAAAATACAGTCCCCTATTTTATAGTAGCAACAACAAAAAATGATGTCCATGTTTTACAACAACAATAAAAATTAGATTTCTCTATTTTACATTAACAACAATAAAAAACAACACAAACTAAAAATCGACAGTAACCAACATTAAGACATTCATGATAGCTTAATTTTTTATAACAACTCTCATAAAGCTTCTATAATGCTTCTCTTGCTAATAAAATTTAAAAAATGTAGAAATACATCAAGTTTATGCTTTTTAAACAATAAGAACGAAGGTAGGGTATAAAAGGCTAAAAGTCATGGTCCTTCTTCTTTAGCAACATTTTAGGCTTTTTTGTGTGATTTTTTATTTTCTTCTTTTTTTCTTTTCTGGTAACTCGAAAGATCAACATCAAATATTAACACATTCAAGATTAAAAAAAATTAAAAATTTGAAGAGGATTATTGAACATGATTATTATTAATGTTTTTTATACTAAATAAACTTAAAAATTTTAAGAGGTTATTCATAAAAAAATATTAACTTGTCCCTATCGAGACACCCAGGTTGGTATGTCATTAGGCTTTCATCAAGGAGACCCAAGTTCAAATCACAGGAAGGGTGGCCTCCATTGTGCCCTTACTTGTACTTCACATCCTACTTCAACCAAAAAAATATTAATTTGGTTTGAAAAACTTAGATGAACTTGATACATAGATTTGATATTGTTTTATTAAAGCTATTGAACTTTTTTTACTATAGTTCTCTATTCAATTTTGTATTGAGAGAGATTTACTACTTTGTAATCTAGATGACACATATGTTTATAAGTTAAATAATAATAATTGATCTAAAAATTAAAATACATGAGATTCAAAAATATTGAAGGGAAAAACTAAAGTTTAGAATAAAAACTAGAACACAATTTAATAATGAGTTGTAACTAGTTAAAATTCACTTATCTTTTGATTTTAAAAATCACTTCAATAAATACAATGATCTCTATATATATTCAATGGTTAGTTTGAAAATATAAACTTCAGTTTGACTTGTACTTGAAAAATATAAACTCTAGTTTGACATGCATATAAAAAATAATATATTGTCTAATAAAAAAACATGCTAAATGCATATAAAAGAACGTCAAATTTCAGGCTTGGTCATGGTATTAAATTTTGGAGATGTGGTCTCTAATTCATGACTTCTATTATTGAATGAAAAAATCAATCTTAAATATATGTTTTAAGCATTTGCTTTGTTTTCATTTAGTAATTTCTTCTTAAAAAAATATTGTTCATGAATCTTCTATGTACTAGAAAATATCTTTTATGTTGATTTTAGCTCCTATACATGTAACATCCAAAATAAAAAGATAATTGTTATATGAGTTTTTAATAAGCATATGTTTTTGTTGAAATATAGAAATGTCTAATTTCTTATGCGTCTGTATTCATGTTTTAACAATCTTGGAAGGAAGGGCCAATGCCCCTTTCAACCTTTGGATTTAGGTCAATAAATTTGGAAGTTTAGGGTACAAGAGATTGAAAGTAAATATGACTATAAGTGTAGCAAGGAGAGTTCGTGATCAATTAGCTCATAAGAAAATTGAATAATAATAATGGAATCTCATGCGTATAAAATAAAATCTAAAATGAGCAATTCACTTTAAAAAGGGAAATGTCATAATATTCATGCATTCCATAATCCATGAGGGCAAATACCATAATTATCAAGTATTCCATATTCCAAAAGGGTAGTGTCAATGGAAAGCAAACAGTCTCATCAATTTCTTATTAACTTCAAGAAGGAGCAAGTACAATGTAGGTCTCACAAAGTGTAGCTCTAATTTCCTCAAGATCAAATTATGTTTGCAATGGAGCCCATGGCTCATATTTATAGGAAGGATTCATTGTTAAGTTGTGTTGGGTGATAAATTCTTATTCCCTAGTAAAAATAAATATTTGGAAACATCTTTAGTAAAATGATGCATCTCCAAATGTTATATGCCTCTAAATGTTTTTCGATCTCTACTACTCCTATTGTGCAAAAGACACATATATGTGTTCTGACCATGTCCCTTGAAGTGTTATCCATATCTAATTTCACATCTAAGATGGTATGAATCAGATTTTAGATGGATGATAAGCATTTTCCTTCTATTTGACCTTTACATTTATGTACTTTTAGCTATGTTCATAGTTTGAATTGAACTCTTATGTAAAAATATTTAATTTATTGAATACAAAAGAAATGATATCTAAGAATGGATGATTATATATAATAAAAAAATATTTTTATTTTTTATTGTGTTAAGATATTTAAATAATTTATATGTTGTACAAGTCCATAAAATTAAAAAAATAAAATAAAAGTATTCAAAAATATAACATTAAAAAAAGACATGGTTTGATATTTTAAGGTTGAAAACAAATATTATAAGAAATATTAAACAAAACAAATACCTAATATAGAAGTGAGATGAAGATTTATAAAGAGATCTAAAATTAGCAAGATTATATAAAAATATTTAATAAAACATGATGAAGATGAGATAAAAGAAAACATCTATAAAGCATAAGCTAACTTATTTTTCACCACCAAGATATAAACTAAGTTTCATAATTCCTTAAGTGCAAGGAACCTAGTTACTTCATTTACCTTATTTATTATATTTTGTAGAAGTTTTTTTTTTTGTGTGTACACAAATTTTAGGACTATATTGTTTTATACAATGTTTATCTTAACCTTTTGATAGTGTTAATTAAACAAGGTCATGTAGTGATAATGTTTATTCTATAAAGCAAAAGTTATAGATGTTGTTGCTAAATTGTACACTTAAAAATGATAACCGATATATTAAGTTTATGCATTATATAGAAACACTTAAAATTAGTTTTTGTTGCTTCTAATAAAATTTACTTTGATTTTCTTTAAATTAGTTTCATGGGATTAGACCCGGTCCCAATCGTATTACATCATGACCACATAGTGGTATTACAACAACTTGGTAATTATATATGTATCACTTAATAAGATTAAAACTTTGGTCTCCTCCTTGAAATTCAAGTATCTTAATTGATTGAGCTCATGTTCCTTGATAATTTGTTTGGTTTTCCCTTTTTACTTGGCTATATGGAATTGATTAATTAGTTATATGGGATTGAAATGGGCACCATCCATATTACATTATGACCACATAGTTGTATTACTAACAAATTGCCTATATATTTATTGCTTGGCAATATTTGAACCTAAGTCTCCTCATAGAAAGTTGAGGAATTTAACTAATGGAGCTAATGCCATTTGATAATTTATTTTGTTTCTTACTCCTAAGATAATTTTCATTCAAAAAGAGTTTAGAATGTTTCCACTAGATACAAGTAGTTTTTTTTTATTATTATTAAATGGTAGGGGGTTTTGAAAGGAACCCCAAACCTTTTACAAAAAGAGGTCGGCTAACCTTCCCAAAGAACCTAGGAAGGTAAAAGCAATATCACATCCAACAACAAACCTGTCATCTTGGAGCCTAGCACACCCCAAGGATGAGCCATAATAATGACCCGAAACATAATATTTAAGGAAATAAAACAAATATACAAAAAGAAACAAGCCTTACACGTAGGGGAGGGACAACCCACTAAACATGCCAAAGCAGAGAAGACATCAAGAAAAACCACAAGTAGGGAAGCCATAAATCAATATTTCAGCTCGCTAGGCCCAACACCCTTGTTAGCATTCTGGTTTTTCATTTCCCACTATTCCCAGCCCATAAGGACTAGAATCTCTTTCGCATAAGAAATTATTGCTTGCATGGAGTCTATGAGGGACTTTTGAAGCTTTAGGAGCATCCTCTTGATAGACTTGGAAGCAACACCTAAATCTTGGGCTTGAAGGTCTACCTCCATTTTGGTGCTTACCGACCCAAAAATCAACTTAACTTTCTTGGATAGTTGGGTAAAGTCATCAGAATCGAAGTCCTCAATGCACAAAGGGGCTTTCCTTGGGTTTGCTAGCTTTGCCATCAGGTGCTTAGAGCATCTGGTCCTTTCTTCATTTCCACCCATCCTTTTCGGGGGAGAATCCGCCACCTTGGTTCCAAACCCTGACACAGGGGTTATGTTGACAACTTCTCAACTTATAGACTCACTTTGCTCCGAATTGAATGACTTCGAGTAGTCCATAATAGGAGGTAACACTCTTGCAAGGGAATTCAAGATCTCCTCGCCCAATAGACCTCTAGACTTGACCATGTGATCAACAACATTTTTGCCAATCCTTGGTGGATTGGGTCAAGAAAAAATCCCTTTTCACTCTACTTATAGACCTGAACATAAATTGAAATAAGAAAGAGAGGATGTTCATGAGCCTCTTATGTTGTAGATGATTCAAAAACATAAAATGGAAGCTCCTGAGAATATCTTGATTCTCATTGAGCATAAAATATTACATTATTACTAATGCAACTCTATCCCAGGGTGCTTTCAATGAGGATCTCTTGAACCCATTTTGAATTCTCACCAACTCCTCATCCTCACCCCATTTTTTTTGGAATTCCTTGTCAAAAGAATGCTTTTCTCTAATATGCATGAAGCCATCCGCGATCAGGCCCATCACCTCAGTAATTAGGGGGATATTAACTTCAAACTCAAGGGTTCCAATCTTGACTACCCCGTTATGCCATGAATAGGCCATATGCTTGGCCATTTCTTTATGATGTCTATTGAATTTTGTTAGGTATTGGAGATAATACCTTTTTTGAGAATTTTCCTTACATCTTCATCCACGACCAGTGCACTCAGTTCTAGAATCAAGGATGCTTCTAACATTGGTCTTAACATGTAGAGACAAGCAACCAACACCAACCAAAGTGCCACCACCCACACTAGACACCCCCATAGATACTTTAAAGGTGATTGCACCCATAAGGAATTAAATATTCTTGACAAATATTAAAGGAGCAAACATTCTTGACAACCCGTGGCCTCGAATACCCATGAAAAGCCTTGAGAAGTGAAGAAAGTGGGTCACTTTCCCAACCACACAGACAATTGGAATAGTAATGTCTTCTACAATAAAAACCAACCAACTGCCTACTCACCACCACTACGCCAACTCTCGCACTAGGATATGGACTAAGGAACAAATACCAAGGTGATATTTTCAAAGATCAACATAATATTCATAAAAGGGGTATAGATAGTTCTAGAGTCTTGGTACCTTGTTATAAGTAGAGGGGTGGTGATACTCATGGTCTAGGGATACGACTCCTTGCATGTGCTCATGGATTTCTAGCTAACATCGAACGTTGCCCAAATGTTAAACAACCAACTCAACCCACACATAAACAACGTGGAAGAAAACCTTCACTCAAGCCCAATCAAGTCAAAACATGTCTTACAAAGAAGGTGACATTTCCTTAGCTTCTCCATCTTCCAAGGTGACCTCATGTCACAAGGTAAGCTTGAACCAAGAGAATAAAAGACCCCCTTCGAAGGCCACTCTAGAAAATTATTACTAACATATCTTACTCCAGTTACCCTAAAATTTTGACATGTAACTCAGACAAAAAGGCACTCAGATAAACAACCCACATGTGGTGATGAAGACTCCCTCTTGCCCACTCCCTAGGAGCATCAATGAACTTACTGCCAATAATTGTCTACTACATATTCTTCCTCCATGTCAGGCTTGAACACTTCCCCTTAAAATCATAAAACAAGGCACAATTTAAAGATAAAAGTAGGCAACACGACTGAAGGTCTTGGACTTCCTCCCATTCGATGTCCTGCTCCTTGATGATAATTAAATTTTACCACTAGTTCCTTTGCCACACTCACCCCCAGCCCCCCCTAAGGGCATGAATCAATACCAAATTAAAATTCAAATTATGAAGGCACTTTAACCATAAGCCTTGGTCGTGATCCCTTTTAATGACCAAGCATATAGAGGCCCAATTCCTTCTTTATATGGAGGGGCTACATACAAGATTACTAATGTATGGTTTCATTGTTAAACTGATTCAACCCAACCAAAAAATATTCACACCAAATAGTGATGTCTTCTTGAGACAAACCCAGGTTGACCAAAAAATAGTCAATGTGTTTCCCTTTCTAAACAAATACTTGATTTGGACTACTTCAAGGCCTTGGGAAATTCTTTGAGCTTCTGATAAATAATTTGTGATGGTCCAAGTGGGAGTCTAAGAACCATTAAACATATTGATAATATTGAGAGAATCACCTTCGATGATAACCTTCTTGCAATCCAATGACTCCAGTTGTGAAACACCTTGGAAGAACGCTCTAGGTTCTAAAAAATGGCTAGTTTGGCATCCCAACTTTTTAGTATAGGCTAGTAATATTTCCCCATTTGAGTTTTTAATAACACCACTAGCTCCTGGATTGCCTTTAGAAGCACCATCAAGATTTAACTTTATCCATCCATGGGGGGTCCCACACTGTCCTATATCTCACATTTGGCCTTGGTTGAGGTAAGGAATTTGATTGAGCTTTAAATCCAAGGACTAATTCCATCTCTCTTTCCTTGTTTAGAATCACAACCTTTTCAATGGGAAGGGTCGAAACGTTCTCAACCATGGTAGTGATGGCACAAAGACTCACAAATTTTGTTGTGTGCTTTGATTTTTTGAAGGCTTGAGAGTTTCTCTCCTTCCAAATACACCAAAGTAGATGGGACAAACCAAAGGACCAAAAGATGCAAAGGTGAGGAGAGGAAAATGGGATACTCTATTCCACCAAGTTAGTCAAAATGCTTGGAAACACCCAGTCAAATCCCATCGAGCGTAGAAAGGAGAAAGCTTCATAGGTGAAAGGGCAACTGGTCAACAAATGAGACGGAGATTCCTCCATGTGACCACATAGGTAGCACCTATTTTGAAGAACCATGCCTCTATTTTGAAGAGTATCTAAAGTGAGGACTTTACTCTGAACCTCCAGCCAAAAGAAGATGTTAATTTTAGGAGAGAGACCTTTGAACTAAATATTGTGGATCAGGAACCAAGGATCACTGGCCACATCCAAAAGAACATAAGCCAACCTAACCGAGAAATCACCATCACTCTCCAAGCCACACACTAATTTATTTGGAGCATCCCTACTTAAAATAACATGAAGTTTAAGGATATCGGATAGAAGCTTGAAATCTTCCTTCTCAACCTATGACAAACTAGAGAGGACAAAGGCTTTCCAATGCTTTTGACCATTTATGATCTTAATAAAATCACACACCTTTGAGCCAAAGACTTGGTGAGTAATAGGTTCCACTAAAACCATTCTTAGAAAGGACTCCAAAGGGTGGTCAACAAGCCAAGTGTCCCTCCAAAAATTGATTCTTTACCCATTACCCATGATCCATCTTCATCCCTTTAGGATATTTGAGTAACTTTTGACAATACTTAACCAAAAAGAAAAGCCATGGGAAGGGGTAGGGTCAAAGAGAAATTGCCTAGCATTGCCTCAATATTTAGATTTCAAAATTTTCACCCAACTTACATTATTGTTATAGACTAGTCTCTAACCTAGCTTAGCGATGAGCACTTTGTTCATAATTTTTAGTCTTCTCAAACCCAGAAACCTAAATCATTTTTGCTGCAAACTTGATCCCAAACCACTAACAAGAATTATTTCTTCTTCTCCAAGCCAGACTAGAGGAAGGAACGCTGGATTTGCTCATTTTTTTGTAAAATATTTCTTGGTAGCTTAAATAGA
Organism: Wollemia nobilis; assembly: GCA_028583015.1. Lineage (NCBI taxonomy): Eukaryota > Viridiplantae > Streptophyta > Pinopsida > Araucariales > Araucariaceae > Wollemia > Wollemia nobilis. The sequence goes on along the minus strand of JAQPPZ010016833.1, from coordinate 1,621,048 downwards.
GATTAGAAATACACTGATATGCTCTAAAGAGTGGACTTGAGTGGCATGGCTTTCCCTACTTGACTCAAGAGAGAACCTTTCCATCTGACTAGCTTCCTCTAGACTCTTTCCACCATTGGATCCCAAAGAGATGCCTTGATACCTCCTTTGAAGTGAAGCATTCCCAAATACATTGAGGGAAGGGAGGCAATCTCGTAGTCCAAAATATTAGCTATTATTCTCTACCTAGTAGGAGGGATATTGAAGAAAAAAATCTTACTTTTCAAGAAGTTAACTTTCTAACCTACCGCTTTCTCAAATGCCAAAAGGATATCTTTGACTGCTCGGGCTTAGAGAATCAATGCCAAGAAAGACAAAAGGGTATCATCAGTGAATTAGTAATGAGAGATCAGGTCAAGAGCAAGAGCTAGTTTAATCCCTTCGACTTTCGGATTTGCTTTAAGAGCTTTTCCTAGGGATTTCACCAATAGAATGAACAAATAAGGGGAAAGAGGATCACCTTGTCGAATTCCCCTAAAACTTCAAAAGTATCCTACTGGAGAACCATTGATGATGACTGAGAATTTTTCTAAGGAAATACAGACCTTTATCGGTCTTAACTAGCTTGAACTAAAACCAAATTTGCCCATGACCTTCAATAGGAAATCCCATGAGACTCTATCGTAGGATTTATTCATGTCAATCTTAAGAAATATCCTTGCTCCCACTCTTATCCATAAAATGAATGAGCTCATGCACCGTAATGATACCATAAAGGATCTGCCTACCTGCCACAAAGCCATTTTGGGCTTGATCTATAATTCTAGGGAGGAATACTTTAATTTTGTTGGCCAATGATTTAGTTAGGATTTTGAAAATAGTATTTCAGAGGCTAATGGGCTTGAAATATTTGAATTTTTTGGCTCCCACGAACTTAGGGATGAAAACCAAGAAGGTGGAATTAACATCAAATGGGATGACCTTCGACCTTTGGATCTCTCTCATCACCACATAAATATTATTTCCAATGATGTGCCAAAACTTTTGAAATAAAATTGGAGGAAATCCATCCAGACCGGGGGCCTTTAGCCTACCGATAGAGAAGACCACATCCCTGATTTCATCATCTTTTAAGGGCTTACACAAAGTTTCATTCATTTCTTCTAAAACTAAGGGAGGGATTTTGAGGAGGATACTATCCTTGATCGCCTGGTCCCCACCTTCTCTAATGTAGAGGAGATATTTAAAAAAAAATGCTTCTTTAGCTCTAATAGCTTCAATATTTTGAGTATCAACTCCATTAGATTTGACAATTTTCATGATTCTATTGTTACTTCTATGTCTCAAAGTGGAAGTGTGCAAGAATTTGGTGTTTCTATCTCCCTCTTTGAGCCAGAAAGCTCTTGATTTTTTCCACCACCTCTTTGTTAGCAAGGATATTATGCAAATCTGCCAACACTTTTCTTTCCCTGAATCTAACATCTGTAGCAAGGTCCCCCACTCCTAGGGCAAAGTCTAGATCCTTTAATTGGGTAGATAATTCTTTCTCAAGTTCACATTCCAAAAAATGTATTTGTTTCATATCTCTTGAGATTAACTTTAACGAATATGAGCTTGGAGGCCACTTGAGAAATAGGAGAACCTAAAAAATTACACGACCATCATTCCTTGATTCTAGCTTCTAAATTAGGATGCTGCAACCACATTGCCTCAGATCTGAAAGGTCTAGGAAAAAAGTTGGTATTTTAAAAAATTTCAAAAAAAAGTGAGTTATGGTCAAAACCCACCTTAGGCAGATAACATAGAGACACATCTCTAAAGAAAGGTAGGCCTTCCTTGAAAATCAACACTTTGTTAAGCCTTATTTGAATGTGTTGGCTGTCCAACCACTTGTTACTCTTGGTATACTTTGATCCTTTCAGGTCTACATCCATAAGCTCCTAACTGTTTATGAAGTTGTAAAATATTCCATACTTCTAGAAACTAAGTCGCTACCCCAATTTTTATTAGAAGGATAAAGGAGAGTGTTAAAATATTTGGCTAGCACCTAGGCCTCGCCCTTGAAAACCTCCCTCATGGAACTCAAGGAGTCCCAAAGAAGGCTTCTATTAGGACCGATATTGGGAGCATAGATATTGTATATAATCCATTTACACCCTATCTCTTTACAAAAAAAGAATATTTATTACTCTATCAGAGACCAGGAGAGTTGAACTGCTTAGCTTCTCAGGGTCCCACATGCAAAGCAGGTCCCTGGATGCCCCATTGGCGGAATTCTCTACGAAGCTTACCTCTTTCCAAACTATTATTTTAACTACCTTTGCATTGTTCTTGTCCATATTAGTTTCTTGGATAAGAATAATATTGGTCTGAACTTCTTTCCTAAGCGAAGCCAAAATTCTCTACTTGAAAGACCCATTAAGACCTCTAATATGCCATGATAAGAGTTTCATTTATGGGATTTGGAGAGTTTTCCTCCATTTGGAGAATGAGGGGAGTGACAAAATATGTCAAGCTTTAGTTTTTTACCTTTGGTATCCTTATCCTTCTCAAACTTCAATTGGGTTTGGAGTCCATTAGCAATTTTAGTCTTTGCCTCATGGTTTCTCAATGAGTTGCTATAAGGCTTTCTTGCCTTGTAAGGCACCCCAACATCGACCTACCTTTTTTGATGGCTTCTTTTTTAGGTCCAAGGAGCTCTTTAGCCCTACTCGAAAATCCCTTAATTAATAAAGGGATGGGGGATCCTTTAGTAGTAGCCTGCTTTGAGGATGCCTTTGCTAAATAAACTAAAGATTCCTTAATCAGCTCTAGGGAACAAAGCTCTTCAATAAAAGCCTCCTGGGATCCCAAACATTGAAATGAATTTTGGAGGAACTCCTGAGGAATAAGGGTCTTAGTAATAATATCATCGAGACTAATTTGAGAAACACCCCTGTAGATGCTTGAGCTAGTGAGGTTCATTGTTTGAAATATTGTCATTTATGTATTATTGACATCCACCTTAGCATTGGCTACCTGTTCCACTAGCTCCTCCCCTTGATCCAATTGGTTTGTCATAGCCCTAGACTGGTCCAAGTGGGAAATTGCAAACTCTAGTTGGTCATCCTTAGTAGCCATGGGTTGCTCTTGAGCCTTACTTGTTTATTTCTTAGTCTTTTTCTTTTTTAAAACACTGTCCCTTGGGGCTTTGCAGGGATAGAGACCCGACATGTCAATCTTCTTATAGGTAGAACACCAGATGGGTATGCTCTCATAAATAATAGGTTGACTCCATGGCCCCTATCTGGATATGAGTTCAATATATCCTAGAAGGTTAGCTTTGGGGTTTTCCATTACACACATCCTAGCAAAAATTATCCTTGTTTTAGCTTTTATTGCCAAGTCGATTAGGATGAGATCCCCTATTGCCTTAGAAATGCCTATCTGAATATCTTCATGCCACATATGAAATGGCAAACCTAGAAGCCTCACCCATAGTGGGTCTATGTTCATTTTTTGGGTATTTAGATTGAAGTTAGGGCCTCATTTGCACAAAAATAGACCCCTCTTACCATAGAACCAGGGCCCACCACCCAAGATGCACTTTGAATCCTCTTCATAGTTCAACTTGATAAGGAAGAAGGTATTTGAAACTGTAATAATCTCTAGAGAACCTAAAGGTTTCCATTTAGCTAGAGCCCATATCCTAATGGAGTCTAGGTCTAGCTTGTCATCCTCAAATTTATCAATCAAATTCTAGGATCCCTCCTCCATAGTAGCATCCAAGAGATCATCTAGGATGATCAATTTATTATAGATATGAGATAGGTCAAAAATAACTTTAGAATTACGTAGACCCAAACCTCTAGTAGTGATCGCAACATAAGAATTATCACTGGGTCAAACAGGTATCCCAGACTCGGGGATCCATCCTTAGGATCTCCAAGAGGTGACCTATGAACATCGAAAGAGAGTGCCACCACTCCCTTTTTTGCTTCCTCAAAGATTGACCCCTAAAAAACTACACCATCTTGTAGACCACTAGACTCCACACCATCCTGCAATCCACCAAAGCCCCCACCATCCTGTAAACTGCAAGCCATCTTGCTTACATACACCTTATCGCCCTGACCCTATGCCTTCCCGGTTCACACATTTTCAAGCATGTTAGCAAAATTATATGTTTATTACATTATTAAGGTAAAAGAGAATCTAGGAAAAAAACATTTAACCATGTTAGCAAAGTCAAGATGAACTTGTTAAAATTGAAATAAAATATAAAGATTATGATATTCATGTGCAATTGAAATAGTAGTAGCATATCCAACTAATATTGATTGATTTTGACCCTTCAAAAGGCTTTGCAAGCACCTATCAAGATTATATTGACTAATTTTTATCCTTCAAATGCTTTGTAAAAACCTATAAAGCTCATATTTATTTATTACTTATGACAACAATAAATTTACCATGAGAATATTTCATCAAAATTTAGTTCTTGCTTTGAATATTGGAACCTAAATCCTTGTACATGCATGTAGAAAAAGAGGAGGCTTGGATAATAACCTAGGAGAAAGGAAGAACCAAAGATTTTTTTTCACAATCCTATTACTCATGTTGTTCCAAAAATACAATGTTTTTTTATCATAATAAGACAACTCATATGTGACACACCACCTAGCAAAGTCTAGTAAAGAACATTGAAAATCTTAATCATATGTCAAAAAATCAATTGATACCAATCCTTTGATCAATCATCCATTATTCCCTTTTACCTATATATATAGTCCTCCAAACTATGAGATCATGCTAGTATTTAAGCGTCTAATTATGAATAGCTCTGTAATATTCATCCAGGTCCAAATGGAGAGTCATCACTATCGTTTCCCAAGGACTAGCAACCGTGCTTCTAAATGAAGTTGAGTTGGAACTCTCTTACAAATTATATTGATTAGTAATAAGAAAGATATTCTTGCTCACATCTCCTAGGATTACTTCTATTTAGGATGGGCATCTATAGTAACTTGGTTGCTACCTTGAACCTCTAACATTTTGAAGGCTTGTAAAACTAGGGATTGAACAATTTGACCCTAAAGAGATAATTTTGGAAATTTAGGTGTAGAGGTGCTACCCATTCTAAGCGATACGATTGATTTAATTGGATAAATTTCTCAATAGACAAGAGCAAATCATTCCCCTTCTAGGAGTGAATCACTTAATGATAGGTAAAAGCAAATAAGGAGTGCATGAATCCTAAATAAAATCTTTGGAAAGTAATATTTTGTCATGTAATGGCACTACTAACCATTTTGGAAGGATTTTAGGCCATTTAGGAGTATATTTAGAGGCATGTAACATTTGGAGGTGCATCATTTTTCTAAATATGCCCCTTAAAGAGCAAAAGGCCTCGATAAACTAAATCTAGAAAAACAATAAATACAAAATCAAAGAAAAGAAGAAGAAGAAAATAACAAATACACACATAACACAATATTTCACCTGGGAAACCCTTATAGGAAAAACCCAATATAATAATATCTTCTTATCGTATAAACTTAACCATCTCCAATACAATAATGGTCATCTCTCTTCTCTCATCAAACCCTGATGCAAGTGCAATCAAATAACAACACAATAATGAATTTTACAATACCATGGGATAAAATCTATAGGTTCAAATATCTAACCCTAAACAACCCATATGGGTCTAAAAATAGGTTAAGAAAACCTAAAAATTCCCTAATAGCATGGAGTGTCCAGTACCTTTTAGAGTTAACCCCACTAGAATAACATGTAAGATATTCAACATATTTCCAACATTCTCCCACTTGTTGAATACTTTCCATATAGGCCAAAAACTACCATTGTCAATTGTCAAGGTAAACCATGCCTATAGATCTTCTTCACCAACAAATTTTTTGAACATGTATAGCCTTTGTTAATGAATCAACAATATTATTCTTTGTATCAACTTTCTCCAACATCACCCGATTTATTTCAACCATCTCTCTCACAAAATGGTACTTGATATTAATATGTTTTGATCGATCATGAAAACTAGGATTGTTGGCCAAAAATATTACACTCTGAATGTCATTGTTAATTCTCAAGCCTTCTACTTAATACCAAATTTTAAACACAAACTCTGTATCCACACTGCTTCTTTACAAGCATGAGTTACTACAATCAACCCAGTCTCTATTGTGGATAAAGTAAACATTGATTATTTTTTACTAATCCAATTTATTGCCCCTTCAAATAGTTTGAACACATAAGCACTCATGGATCTTCTCTTGTCTAGATCTCCAACCTAGTTAGCATCCACAAAACCTTGTAGATTTACAATATTACTACATCTAAATTTTCCTTGGTAACAAATAACATAGTCTGAAGTTCCATGCAAGTATCTAAAGATCCTCTTCATAGCAGTCCAATATTTCTTTCCTGGATTGGACATATATCTACTAACTACTCCCACTACATGTGCAATATTAGGTCTAGTACATACCATTACATACATCAGACTACCAACAACACTAGCATAAGGAACATGATGTATTTATTCAATTTCCTCATCTATTTTAGGACATTGTTTAGCATATAAATTTTGACCAACAAGATATGGAGTACATATTGGTTTACAATCATGCATCCTATGAAGAACACAAGCTTATACTGAGAGGGGGGTGAACAGTATAAGACCACTTTTTAATTTCTTTCCAAACCAATATCAATTAATGTCCTTAATTGCAATAACCAAATATAGCAATGTGCATTAATAACTCAAATAACAATAGTAAGCAAGAGCACAAGTCACCATACACAATTGAGACACAAGATTTAATGTGGTTCCCCCAATGTGGGGTACTCCACAAGATAATATCCTTATAATATTTCACACAGAAATAAGGATCCTTATCCAATACAATGATTTCTTTGATCTGCTCAAAGCTAGGCAATAACAAGCTCACACAAAACTTGTCCAAATCTGCATAACAAGCTCACACAAAACTTGTCCAAAATTGCTCAACAAGCTCACACAGAACTTGTCCAAATTTCTTTGATCTGCTCAAAGCTAGGAAATAACAAGCTCACACAGAACTTGTCCAAATATGCATAACAAGCTCACATAGAACTTGTCCAAAACTACATAACAAGCTCACACATAACTTGTCCAAAATTGCTCAACAAGCTCACACAAAACTTGTCCAAATTTCTTTGATTTGCTCAAAGCTAGGCAATAACAAGCTCACATAGAACTTGTCCAAATTTGTATAATAAGCTCACACAGAACTTGTCCAAAACTATTCAACAAGCTCACATAAAACTTGCTCAAATCTGCTCCAACAAGCTCACTAAGAACTTGTCCAAATTTGCTCTAGCAAGCTCACCAAGAACTTGCTCAAATCTGCTCCAACAAGCTCACTAAGAACTTGTCCAAATCTACTCTAGAAAGCTCACCAAGAACTTGCTCAAATATGCTCCAACAAGCTCACTAAGAACTTGTCCAAATATGCTCTAGAAAGCTCACCAAGAACTTGCTCAAATCTGCTCCAACAAGCTCACTAAGAACTTGTCCAAATCTGCTCAACAAGCTCACAAAGAACTTGCTCAACTCTGCTCAATAGGCTCACTCAGAACCTCATCAAAATCTCTCCCAAATTTGTCTACAAATTTGTCTAAAACTGTCCACAAATCTATCCTAAAAACTGTCCACAAAGCCTCTTAAAGGCTCAATCAATCATACACAAACTGCCACAAATCTGTCCAAAAATCTATCCCAAAGGCCTTCTCAAAGGATCAATCAATCATGCTCAAGTAGTACTCAAATATCATCCACAAATCAAAGGCAAGGCTTAAAGATGAACTCAACAATGAATGATAATACACTCTTCAAAGGATGACAACTATGATCCACAATGATCTTAACTCAAATCAATATCATAGAAGCATAAAGAGAATTGTTAAAGACTCAATATGTTCTATACTCAAATCCAATATCTTTCTCAACTCAAGGAAATCTCATAGAAGCATAAGGAGAATTGTTAGAGACCCAATATGTTCTAATCTCAATTTCTTTCTCAACTTAAACTCAACTCAAATCAGAATATAGAATATTTTCTTTTATGGAACTTGAACAATCACTTCTACCAATAACTTGACTAGGCTCAATCAACTCAACTCAACCAATCACCATAAGGGACAACTCTTTCTCACAAAACCCTAGTCCAAGTATGTATCAACCAACTCAAATGTTTCCAACAATGCTCAACCACAAATCTCACATAACAATGATACTCATGTTCTTTTCAAGTTCTTTACATAACCAATGGGCTTCAACAACTATGCTTATAAAACAAGGTTTAAACACAACTCTCAAACCAGAAAACCTTGAAGAATTCAACCAACCACTTTCGAAAAGGAAACAACAATCAATCCTTTTCACTCCAATGATATTTCAGAAATCAACCACCATAAACAATCAATAGGAGAATGTGCCCATACCATTTTGATTGCAAGAAGTTGTCTACAAAATCTGCCACACTAAACACAACTTTCCTTTCCAATCTCAATAAGGGTTAGTGGACTTCAAATAATAATCACAAGATAAAGCATAACTCAATTTACACCTTTTTACTCCAACTTAATAAACACATCCACCAAAGTCATTTTTTAATAAAAACCCTTATAAAAATAATAATCAATAAACATCTCAAAAATTATTTTATAACAACTCCTTATTTCTCCTAAATATTAATTCTCAATTTCATGAACATCAAATTAAATCAACAACTCATCCACCTTTGAAATAATAATCACAACCCTTATAAAAACAAAGTTTAATTAAAACTTTAATTATTCCTAACCACCTTATAACTCCAACTTAGGGCTTAACAGAATTAATTAGAGAAAAAACGTATTTACCTCCTTAAGGGAATTCGAACCCTCGACTTGCCCACACTGCAAGCGCTTTAGCCACGGCTAATGTTGCCACATGAGCTAGCCGCTCGTTCGAAAGGGAAAGGCACAAAGTGCCTTAAAACCTTTCCTCCCTTTTCGCAAATCAAAAGCGCTTTGAGCGCTTTTCTTCCAATACCTTCTAAATGTAGTCAAGGGGATTCGAAACCTTGACGTTTGTGTTGCCACACACCTTAGCCAAAATTCAACTGCCAATGCGCCACTCTGCCCATGATGACTTTGGACTTCGACCAACCTTCGTTTATTCGTTGCTTCTGCTTTCTAAAAGATTTTCGCATGAGCTCAATTCGGATGCTTAGCCAACGATTATTAACCATGATCTAGGTTAGTTTATGAACCTTAGGTATCCCCTTTATATAGCTTCCTTATTATTTTCGATGACGTCGACGAAAATCTTGCATATTTAATTTTAAATTTAAATTTAAATTTTAAATAATTAGAATTTTAACTAAATATTAAAAATTAAATATCTCCATCACCGGGGCACCTTTTTCGATGAAACGAAAGGCCAACTTGGGTTTTAATAAAAACCCAGTTCAAATCTACCATCCATAGTTTTAAATAAAATATTTTATTTTGCCTGCCTTGGTTTTCACAAAAACCCTGTATTTATCCATGCTTTCCAAAATATCATTTGGCCACCAAAACTCAATGTGATCCATGTGACATCAATGACAACATAAAATAACTCAAATTGCCAACATCCTAAACTTCTATAGTATCAAATCAACATATTTCCTTTGATTTAAACATAAATTTCTATTTGCACGTTCTCTTATTATTTCCATATCAAAAATAAATTTTGTAGCACCCAAACCCTTCATGTCAAATTTAAAATATAATTGAGATTTTAGTAACTTTATCATCTCCTTGTTCTTACCAATTAACAACATGTCATCCACATACAAAACAATGATAATAAAATTTTCACCTTCTTATTTAAAATATACATATGGATTTGCTTTGCTTTTTACAAGCCCAAGTGTCAATAAAACCTATCAAATTTTTGGTTCCACGTTCTTGGAGATTGCTTCAAGCTGTAAAGAGACTTTTTAAAACTTGCATGCCAAGTCTTCATTACCTTTTACCCTAAAGCATTCTGGTTGTGACATATATATATCTTCATCAAGTTCACCATGTAGAAATGTTGTCTTTACATCCATATGTTCTATTTCAAGATCAAAAGCAACAAAAATAGCCAACATAAATTTAATTGAAGTTAGTTTAGCCACAAGAGAAAAAATCTCACCAAGGTCAATTCCCTCAATTAGAGAAAATCATTTTTCTACCAGGCAAGCCTTGTACTTCTCCAACTTTCCTTCTACTTAATACTTTTTCTTGAGTACCCACTTACAACCAACTAATTTTATTCTAGGGGGTAATTTCACAAAGTCCCACATCTTATTTTTATCTAGGGACTCCATTTCTTCCTCCACAACCCTTTTCCAAGACTTATTCTCACTTGGTTGAAGTACCTCCTTTATAGTCTTGGGTTCTTCATCAATGACTAATATATTAAATGCAGAAAAAATATTTTAAGGGCTATACCTTTCTAGGAGTCTTCTCACTCGATCTGATCTCCTCAAACTTGGAGTTCTAGGTTTTACATCTTTAGCTTCCTCCTCACATTCTTCCTTTGAATTTTCCTCTTTAGACTCTCTTTGTAGTTCATCTTCTTCTATAGCACCAGGTTCTACCACTGGTTCTTCCTCCTATTCCAATATGACGTGAACTATTTCAGGTTCTTTGCTAGGTTGCATTTCCTATTTGAAAACCCTTTTTGTTTATCTAAAGATCACATTATGACTATAAATGATATTTCGTGTTTGTAGATTCCCCAAATTATATCCTTTAACACCAATACTTTAACCTACAAATATACATTTTTTAAATTTATAGTCTAGCTTAGTCATTTTCTCTTTTAGGATATACATATAAGCATCACAACCAAAACCTTTATACGATTGAGAGAGGGTTTCTTACGAGTCTACACTTCTTGTGGAGTCGTATCCACTAAAGCTGAGGTAAGAGATCTATTGATGAGGTAACAAGCATTTAACATGACTTTTTCCAAAATTTTATTTCTAACCCTGCACCACTTAGCATGCTTCTGGCCCTATCCATCAATATTTTGTTCATCAATTATGCAACTCCATTATGTTGTGGAGTATACGGAGTTGTTTTCTGCCTTTATATTCCACAATCCTTGCAAAAATAATCAAATTCATTAAAGCAATAATCACCACCATTATCACTTCTCAAAACTTTATCTTTTCTCTATATGATTTTCTACAAGAGCCTTAAACTCTTTAAATTTATTGAAAACATCATATTTGTTCCGTAAAAAATATACCCAGGTATTTCTTGAAAAGTCATCTATAAATGTAACAAAATAGATAGATTTACCTAATAATGGTACTTTTGTAGATCCAAACACAACATTGTGAACTAGATGCAAAATTCCTTCAGATATTATAGCACTACTAGGAAACTTGACTCGAGTTTGCTTTGCAAAAATACAATGCTCACAAAAATCAAAATTTAATAGGAAACCAAAAATTCCTTCAATCATACCTTTCATTTTAATGTTCGAAGACCTTTCTCACCAGTATAACCCATGTGTTGATGCCATAACATTATCTTTGCTACAGGAATACTCATAGCCACTTCTACTATATTATTCTCCTCTACAACTGAAGAGTTATTGTAATCAATACTTACAGTGCTAGCCTCAAGTCTTAATAGAATTCCTATAAAAACTCCCCTTTCCAACACCAAGAATCCATGAAACATCTTACAACTATCCTTATTAAATACCACAGTCACACATGCGTCATTCATCATACTCATAGATACCAAATTCCTTGTCAAACCCAAAATATGCAACACACTAGGAAGGATTTTAATTCTTCCATCTTTTAACCTCAACTTGACTCTTTCTCAACCTATTATTTTATATGTTGAATTGTCTCCCAATAAGACTTCACCTCCATTTATATTTTCATATTCACTGAACCCCTCCCTATGAGGAGTCATATGAAATAAAGCACCTAAGTCAATAAGCCATGAGTCATGGCATTCACTTGAGTATGCTACAACTTAGAATAAATTCCTTGAATCTTCATTTGTGGTCTTCATTTCTATAGAAGTTCCTTCATTAGATGATTGGTTATTACCACCATTTTTATATTTGCAGTCTCTTTTATAATGCCCTATTTTATCATACTTTCAACATTTCCTCTTTTTTAGAGCAACAAATTTACCCCTAGCTATCGATTTTATTTCTCTTGATTTCTTTTTGCTTCTTTCCTGAGAATGACCTCTCTCAACCAAGGCATCCTTCTAATGATAATCCTTAGAATTTTTTCATCTCATTTTCTTATATGACAATGTTCCTACTATATCCTCTATTTTCAATGTAGAAGTAGTATTGGTGATAGCCATAACTAGGTTATCCCACGAATCAAGTAATGAATAAAGTAAAGTAATACACTTTTCATCTTTATCCATTTTTACTTCAACAAATTTTAATTGACTTATCATAGTGTTAAAAGCATTTAGATGTTTAACCACAAAGTCACCATCATTCATCTAAAGCGAATACAACTTCCAAATAAAGAGTTTATTTACCAACAACTTTGTCTGATACAAAGTTCCCAACTTATCCCATAATAAATTTATCATGGTCTTTGTTAATACATTCAACAATACCAAATCAGATAAGCACAATATGACAGAGCTTCTTACCTTCCTATTGATTTTTAGCCAGTCTGTATTTGTCATCGATGTTGGTTTTATTCCTGAGACCATAATCCATTGGTCTCTATAAACCAACAGATCCTCCATCTTGAGTTTCCATAACTCAAAATTTTATCCATTAAAATTTTCAATCTCTACCCGTGTGCTTCTCGTTATTTTCCTTTGTCTAGATTCTTTCGCGTACGGCTCCTACTCAAGAATTAATTTATCATAGGGTTGAAATCCTTACTCCTCAAACAAAGCTAAAAAACCTAGCTCTAATACCAAATGAAGAGCAAAAAGCCTCGATAAACTAAATCTAGAAAAACAATAAATATAAAATCAAAGGAAAGAAGAAGAAGATAATAGATACACATATAACATAGTATTTCACCTGGAAAACCCTTACAAAAAAAATCTAGCACAGTAATATCTCCTTATTGTATAAACTTAACCCTATCCAATACAATAATGCTTATCTCTCTTCTCTCATCAAACCTTGATGCAAGTGCAATTAAATAACAATAACACAAGAAATTTTTTTACAATACCATGGGTTCAAATATTTAACCCTAACCAACACACATGGGTCTAAAAATAACTTAAGAAACCCTAAAACTTTTGAACCCCAGTGAGGATACATGGAGAGTGTCTAGAACCTTTTAGAGTTAACCTCGTCATAATAACATGGAAAATATTCAACATATTTCTAACAATATTTACTTTTACTAAAAGTAGAAATTTCTCACCCAAGGTAACTCAAGGGTAGATTTTTTTATATAAATAGGAGCCATAAGCTCCATTGTAAATATCTTTTGGCCTTGAGGAAATTAGATTTATGCTTTGTGAGACCATATTATAATTGCTCATTTTGGATTTAATAAGAGATTGTGCAAGAATTTTAATTTCCATCAATGACATTACCCTCTATGATTGTGGAATGCATGATAATTGTGACATTACCCTTTTGTCTTCTTGGCATTCCTTGTTATTTCTATTTTTTTATTATACTAGAGGAATCGATAACTCATTATAATTTTCTATGCCTCTTTGTGGGTTTGAATCTCACTCCTTGTCACCACTCTAACCTCCAAATGCATCGGGTAAACCTTTTACGTAGATGGCTATGTTGATGCGACATGCCCGAGAACTTATTATTTCTATTTCAAACACATGGGAATACTTAATTGTTACTCAATTTTCTCATGTGTTGATTGATCATACACTCTCCTTACTTTTTCAATGAGTTTATACAAGTTTTTATGAGGGGTCTTGGTCCCCTCATACTGAGTGGGATTTGAACCTTGGACCTCTCAAAGAGAGGCCAAAGCCCTTACCATTGCAGTAAGCTTACAACTCACACACTCTCATTAGTACGATTATAGTCATATTTTATTTTTAATCTCTCTCTCACCCTAAACTTCTAAAGTTTACTTTTATGAATTTATTTTCTATGTTTAGTTTTCATATTTTGCTTAGATTAGGTTAGATTTAGTAAGGATAGTGGGGAGTTGGCCTAAATCTAGAGGTTGAAAGGAGCACACTCTAACATGTTGATTTATTGCTATGGTTACAATCATATTTTACTTTTAATTACTCTTACCCTAAACTTCTAAATTTTACTTTTATGCATTTAGTTTTCATATTTAGCTTAGATTAGATTAGATTTAGCAAGGATAGTGGAAAGCCATCCTAAATCTAGAGGTTGAAAGGAACACACTTTGCTTTATTTAATTTTTTTGAAACGAAATTGTGAGTGCACAAGAAGTTGGATCTCTTAATTATTCAACATATTTTTTACATAGTTGGTGGGACCAAAGGATCGATTCCATGATGAAATCATGCCTAGCCCCTTTTTGAAATCTAACATTTTATATGTTTCATTTTTTTGTTTGTTTTGCAGGTGCTTTGAGAATGATGAATATGTTTTAAACCTCATCAATATTTAAAAAAAATGTGGTGGCAACAAAAAGTACTAAAAGATATTAGAAATCATTGATTTTTCATCGATTTTGGCACTAAATTCCATTTGTCATTGACAAAAAATAAATTTTCAAAATTTGGACTTTTTTACAAAGTCTTCATCTAAGGAGCAATTCACCCTATTTTTGGAGTTATTTGCCTTGTTTGAAGCAAATCACTTGAAAATTAAAAATTCTTACAAGTCCAATTCAAGGAGTAATTCACATTTTAAGTGAAGAGTGATTCACTTGGACATTTTTTTTCTTAAGTTCCTTTTTTTGAAGCGATTCACTCCACCTAGTGGAGTGATTTGCTCCCCTACTAATTTTTAATTTTTGATCCTAAAACTTTATCCATGTAGGTATGTATGTGGGATGATCTAGGCTTATGAATACATGCTCAAAGATGTAGTAGTTGGGCAAAGTATCCCATGTAGTCGAGTTGATATGGAACCAATTAAAGAAATGAGGGAGAAAAAGAAGGGACACATTACCATATGGATATGCCAAGAAAACAAGCCTAAAATTGATCTAATGCCTAATATTGGTCTATCAAAAGGAAAATCTCTAATGGATGGTCAAATTAGTCAAAACAAAAAACCAGTGTTTGAGAAGTTAAATTCCCTTAGATTCCCACTAGTTTTTTACTATGCATTTGCTCTCCCAATTCAAACATGGACATACATTGGACCTAGTGTTACTCATACCAATACTTTATATGGAATTCCCCAAGTATTACAAACTTTATTTGAATTCCTAAATCAAATAAGGCCTTCAATTGATATGACCAATCCTATAAAAAATAAATTATAGTTTCTTTCAATACCTAAGTTAGAGTGAGTCAAACCCTAGTATCTAATATCTAAAATAACCCTCTATTGAGTGTTATGCCAACTCAAACCTTACTTGGATCTAGTCAATAACCTAACACTTTCAAAGTGGTGACCACCTCAGAATCAATCCACTTCATCTAATACTAGTATTGGTAAGACTTTTAGATATATTTACATCCCTATCTCAAGCCAAGGCATGGCTCATATTGTGTAAGTACTAGTTGGTCAAATGGAAATGCAAGAATTTTAGAGAAATTTCTCAAACCAAATATCATGTCTAGCCAGCCATCCAAGAAAAAATTTATAGTGGCATATACCCCCTCTTAATATATATATATATACCACAACAAGGTTTGTAAAATCCTCTACCTATTCAAAATTTATAAGCCCCACCTAATCAAAATCTATCTTATCAAAATTTGCCTCCTATGCAAAATTTAAGACTTCCTTTTCCACCATAGTATTATACCATGCAACAAAATCCTTAGGTTTTCTAGCAACAAATAATTCCACACATGTCCCCATATCAATCATATTGTAACTTTGCCTCAATGGTACATGACATATCCTTACCTAATGCAATTTTGCCAACTACTACAATATAATCAAGCTCCTATGCCACCTGAACCTTAAAATCAATATCATGATTGGACCTACCAAGGACCCTTAAATCTAGGGTTTATTCTCCCATTTTGATGACTTCCATGAAATCCTTGCCAACCTTTGATGCAAGTGGGATCAAAATGACAATGGACTATTTGGATGAACTCTCCATTTTGAAGTCAATGCACTACATCCATGAAGTAGAAATTATGGTATATTTTCATATTTATTCATTAAGAGATGAATCTTATTTATAATCTAGAGAGTTAACTCACAATTCTATTACTAACTAGGCATCAATTGTAGAAAATTTTATGCAAATATTTGATAATATGGGTAATAAGCATTTTATACTCTTTCAATTAAATATCATGCAAATACATCCTCAAGAAAATATCCATGACTATAACACTAGATTTATAAGGACTTTATATTTTATTTCACCAAATACATTCCATAACAAAGAATAGCATTTGCCATTTTACATAAAGGATCTGTAGTCGAATTTAGCACTAATGGTTTTCAATGCTAATCATGTTAGTTTAGATATAAATTTTGAAGAGGTAGCCCATATAGAAGATGTTCTTATTAGAGTATAAAAATTACTCCTTGCCTCGCCTATGACCTATACTTCTCATCTTACCCAAAGTCCTCAAATTCTAGGATCCACTCCTACCATTTTTCCAAGCCCAAAAACCCAATCATCTACCAATACCGCTCCTTACCCATAAATCATGAAGTTCTTAGGTCAAAATACACTTTATTCATTTCCTTTAAATCTCAATTAAACACTCTACCCACTTCTTCATAGAGTAATAACAATTTACAGTCTTGATTAATGTAAACTCTATGAAATTGTGGATATAGTGAGAATAATGGTGAATTAGAACAACATGAAAAGGGTAGTGGTAACTAAACAATGAATGAAAATGACTAAATTAGTCGTAAAAAATAAACCTATCTCATGAAATATCAAGTCCCTTGAGAGAATGCTAGACAACCTAACAAATAGTTGCAAAACAACATGGTGAATGCAAATTTAGAGATTAACATTCTATTGTGCTTCTCTTGCAATGTTGGACATGTTTCTACCAATTGTGTTATGTTTATTAGGTATTTTCAAATCAATCAGTATGACTAGAAATGTTAAGCTCAATAGGCCATAACTATGAGACAAGTGGTACTTGTAATGAACCTATTGCCTATAATGAATTAAGCAATATATCAGTCTCCTATGATGGATTAGCCAATTTACCATTCTCTAGCCCTAGTATAACAAGTGGTTCTAGTTTTATTGAATCCAAATAATGTAGTCTTTGTAAACTATGGTATCATCAAATAAGATGAGGATTCTTCTTTGGAATATAGCGGTGTATATGCTAACCAACAAGGAGTTGAGACTAGAAGCAAAAGGAAGGTAATTTAAGAGCAAGGGCCATCTAAGAAGCAAGCTAAGGCTAATATATGGACTATGGTGTTGAAAATAGGGAGATCACCATTACATGTTAAGGATAAGGGACTGATAGCAAATGTAAAACAAGAAACATAGAAAGAATATGTTGAGAAGACTCTAGTTGCAATACCTCAAAATAAAATTATGACTAAGAAATATAAACTAGTAGAAAAGGTTAAATAGCCCAAAAAATAAAATGAAGTCTAGGAAGGAATAGTGGTAGGAAAACAAAGGGATAACAAAGGTGATAAAGAAAAGGATAAGCTATAGAGGGAGACTAAAAATTGCTTAAAATGTCCTTCCTTGACCATTGAAGGTCACATAAATGCTACAAGGTAGTATAGAAAATTGATAGGACCCTATTTTAACATAACCATTATTATGTACTTATCTAGTGTTGGTGTCTGTTTGCACCTTGGGTTACTAGCGTGTATGGTCCCATTATGATGTAACCTTTACTTTTATTATAAGTAGGGGTTAATAGCTTGGGTCCACTCTTTCATGTGGCCCAATCCTTGAGCATTAGGGTTAGGGTAAATAAAATTTTATATCAGGACATAGGCTTGGAGTAGAATGTATCTCATATTTTTCTCAAATTGTATTAGAGCTTTACTTATAAGGATATTTCTCCCTTGAAGAGGCCTATGATTTGTTTTGCTTGATTAATATAAGTTTATAGTATTTCTAACTAGTTATTTTTCTAAGCACTTCTTTTATTCTATTTTCACGGTCATTTAGTTTATAAGCATTTCCATTAATTCCTTCATTGCTATTGTAGTTATGTTTATTTTTGTATGAAGGTTCCTAAAAAGTGGTATTCGAGCTCTTTCTAGGGTCATGTTCCATAGCAACAACAACAATTCTTACCCTTCCATCCATTTTTTATTCTATAGTTCTTTTTCATTCTGTTCATTTTCCATTAGTGTCTTTCTAACAAAACACATTTTTTTTTTTTTTTAGAGGATTAGGTCAGAAACCCTATGCTGAGGGTTTTAAAATATCACTAAGGAGCTAACAAATTTTGGCTAAGGTAAATTGCCCATAAAGAGTCTAGTGAAGTGAGGTGTGCTCAAACTCTAATACCCTAGCCTTAGACAACACTCGTATATGGCTACGAGCTCCCACGTAACCTTGGGTATATAGGGAGAACCCCTAGGAATAGAATATTTCATCCATAGGAAGATATAGAGCATTTGAGTTTTGTTGTGTATTATTAAGTGATTAGCCCCAAGAAGTTACTGTCATAATACCCTTAAAAAAAGTATAGTGTAGCTATAGGTACAAAATAATATTTTGTAGTTAGAGCTCTAAAATATTGGGCCAACCACTATTTATGAATGAGATTGTATATCAAGGAGCCCATGAAATCAAACACACCTTGACTTAATCTATCCATATTGAAACCTTGTTTTAAGTCCTTTCCCATTCAAAACCAAAACTAGATTTGAGCATACTATAGAAGAGACTAATTTGGTCACAATATGACAGTGTAGAAAATATTTGGTGTGGTAGTATAGATAATATATATTCTAATAGTACAAAGAATATCCATTCTAATAGTGCAAAGAATAACTAGTTTGATTGTCAAAGCAATCAGTTATCAATAATATACCAATACAATAATTAGTTGTTAGGAATCAACAAAAAAATGCAAAAGCCAAAATTTACCATTTTGTGATAAAGCCGATTGTGATATCCTTTTTGAGTTGATTATTTTGATATCTAACTTTGAAACCCATTTTCAAAACCCTACCTTCCAAAAATCATCATTTTGTGGTATAGTCCATTCTGATCCTCTCTTTGAGGTAATCATTTTGACATATAACTTTGATAAACCTTTTTGGAGATCCTAAAGTGACTTTAAAATGATTGGTGGTACTAGAGCTACCCAAGAGCTAGAGCGATTAGGAAAATAGGTGAAACAAATTAAAAAATATTTGTCACAAATATGTTATGTTAGCTTTTTAGCTAGATTAGCTCACAAGAGTCTTATCCAGGATCAAGAGTAAATAATATAAATACCACTCACAATACAACAATGAATTACATAACTGGAATAACAAAAATATATCACAAATATATTCAATATCAAAAAATTACAAGATTGATATAGAAAGATTACATTGCACGGAGCTTTATCTCTAATATATCACTTTACATGACTTTTCAATACTCTAGCTATTGCTCTCCTCAAAAATCCTAGAGATGCATCCTTTCATATTCCTATCATTAATAAAAAACTCTCATGTTACCACATCATGTGACTCTTCATTCTCTCTCTTGATACCTTGCACTTTCTCGCATATTAACACACACATTAGATAAAATATAAATCATTCCACCAAACAAATATTTACAAGGGATCAAATATTGTATACTTTCAACACTTTAGTCATTATCCATATTATCCAAATTCGATAAAATTGATGACCTCAAGAGTCATTTAATAGGCCTAAATGTAAAATATGATGTTTTGGTAAGACAATCACCAAGGTGTTAATATGGTAGTTCCAAGGGAAGAGCACAAAATGCCTTACCCTTAAATACAATTCAAAGAGTGCCCAAGCTGGACTTTCTAAAATTTGATGGTGATAATCCAACTAGTTGGTTGTATTAAGCCAAAAAATATTTTTCTCTTCATGCCACTCCCCATAACCAAAGGCTTGCAGTTGTATCTTCCAATCTAGAATAGGAAACACTTCAATGGTACCAATGGTTAGAGAAAATACATCCCCAACTCACTTGGGTTGGATTTGATACAAAATTACTCACCCTTTTTGAACCCAATGAGTATGAAGATTCACTCGATCCCTCACCAAGTTAAGATAAATGACATCTATCTATGATTACCAAATAGTATGAAAGTCTAGAAAATCACACTAGGGGATTTAGTGTCGAGTTTTTCAAAAGTTGTTTCATTAGTGGATTAAAGGAAGATATCCATGCTAAAGTGTGTAGAGGGGAAAAATCGTTCACCAACATATGATTCTCTAGGATGGATTCACAAGGAAGCCTTGAGGTGACCGCAGTGGCTGTTGTAACTCTACACTTGGTGTGGGGGAGGAAGGGTTCACCAAGAACGATTTTAGGACTCAATTTTAGTCCAAGGGTGAAATGTGTTTGATGTGTTTAGTTTAAGATAATCACCTATGTTTGTCCTTTCTAGAGCTAAGCTATGAAATGAAAGAATAATGTAGGATATAAGATATAAGAAGACAAGATATAATCTTAGAATAATTATTTGTTTTGAATGCTTTCTAACCCTAGGGTTGCAAAATAAAATCCTTTGAGTAAGGGTTTAAGAGAAGATACATAAACAATATTAAACCCTAGATGCACACTATATGTTGTTTGTCTTTTCAAATTCCTAGAAATCAATTAAATATCTTTCTTTTAAATCATATCTAGGGTTTTAACACTAATAGAAAACACCCATAAAAAAACTTGGAGATTAATTAGGGCACTTATATCATCTGATGGTTGATCCAAGCTTTATATTTTATCCAACGATATCCAATGATTATTATTCCTGTAAAATAACTTAGCAAACACTTGAAAAATATGATCAGCGTTAGGGTACCTGCTTAGACTACTGTATAGCAATGCTTGGAGGTACAACATTCAAGCCCCCTAGGTCCTTTTAGTTGACCTTTGAAATACAAAAGTGAAAGTTGACCTTTAGAAGATGGAAAAACAGAATAAAATGCAACAAAATAGTATGATAAACAAAACATAGAATATGCTATTATGATCAAAATGCAACATGAAACATCAACCTAGGATTTGGAGGCAACATATTTCCTCCAATATTTGCTTGAGAAAAATCACACTTTGTACAGAGCGATCACGATTTCATAGAACAACGAAATCACACCCCAAAATTACCAGGTGTGATTTCACAATAGGAGAAGAAAACCCTAACAAAAAGTAAATGAACAAATGCAAAATTTAATCTAACTGATATGTAAAATGTAGATGAGCAAAAATAACCTGGTGATAGCAAAAAAGCAGACAAAAGAATGGAGACCTCAAAGTGGTAGATTCCTCCTTAGGGCTTCAACACTTGTCCACCAAGGGTAGCAACATACAATAAAATGCAACAATATATCATTCCAAAATAGAGCTTCAATAGACTATATCAATCACTTGAACAATGAGCACTTCAGCCTTGGATGAGCACTTGTCAATTCTCGTGTTAGCTTGCTTGCCTTGAGATTGAGATATTTGTTAGAATCTTGGGAACTTGTTACTTATTAACTGGTTGAAAAGAAGATTTCAAACCCTCTATTTATAAGGGATTTGAAAGAGGAATGGACAAGGAAAACCAAGGAAATCAAATCTTAGAAGATGTCAACTTAGAAATTAGGGTTTCCTAAGAGAACCCTAGAAATGCAAAATTGTACCCCATCAGGGTTGATTGCGATTTCGCATGATGGGGTGTGATTTTGAATAAAGAGGAAAAAGGGAGAAATGGAGGCCCCAACTTGCTTAGGGCAAGTTAGAGGGTTTCTCACTCAAGTATGTCAATTTTTTGTGTCTACGTTTTGCTCCCTCTTTGATGCATTTATGGCCTGATAAATGCATCAAAGAAAGGTGTAGATGCCTATGGGTAGAGGATGACAAGTGAAAAAGGGGTGGCTAGGTTAGAAGAAAGGAGTATAATTCTGAACACTTTCTTATTTTACATGCAAATCGAGACATTAGGGATATTAATGCCTCTCATGCCAGGGTGCCCCCTTGAATTTTATAAAGAATATTACAATTCCTTCTGAAACTCAAAAAGGCAAACTCAGAAGAAAAGACGAGAGAGAGAAGCAAAAAAACATGCACAAAAAGAGAAAAATGGTGAAAACTCTAATTCATTTTCACCGTGCAAAATAGGAGAAAGGGAGCATTGGAGAAAATGCAAGAATGATGCTTCCTGTACACCATTTAGTCGTGGTGAGGGGTGAGGCCAACACCACAACAGAGTGAGCATAGGTAAGGACTAAAACCTACCTTTTAGATTAGGATTAGGGTAGATTTGTCTTGCATTTTGCATTTTATTTTGAATTTTTCTCTAGTGCTACCAAAAATGTTGTGCATGATCCAGATGTGATTTCATGGCCCAATCGTGATTTTGTCCTGGTTTGTGATGGTCAATGAAATCGCACCCTGGAAGCATGAATTGTGATTTTGTGAAAAAACACCCTAGAAGAAGGGGTGCGATTTTGTAGAAAGAGAAAAAATGATGAAATTGTTCTCGAGGCTAGGTGAACACAATTTCGATGTAGAGAGAGAAAACAAGGACAAGAAAGCAAGTAGAGATAAGAAAAGCACTTTAATTTATTTATTTTTTAATTTTTTAAATTTTTAGAATTTTAATGAGCACAAAGACTAATGCAAATTTTTATTATGTTTGTGGATGCAGCATAATGTAAAGAACACATGCTTATACTGAGAGGGGGGTGAACAGTATAAGACCAACTTTTACTTTTCTTTCCCAAACAATATTATCCAATATTATCAATGGCAATATCAATAGCAGTAATCAAAGCAATGCACAAATCATCACACACAAGAGAGACACAAATTTAACGTGGTTCACCCAATGTGGGCTACTCCATGGAGAAAATATTTCTTCTAAATTTTCTCAACAAATCTCTTGGGAATCAATTCCCTATTACAATGTTTATGGACCTCTGTCCAAAGGAGACACCAATCCCCTATGCTCGATTTGTGGATCTCTCTCCACAGGAGAACTCTTTCCCCTTTTCTCTGGTTCATGGAACTTGATCCAGGAGAACTCTATCTCCTCAACTGGTTTGTGGATCTCTCTCCATAGAAGAACTCTATCTCCCCAGATGGTTCACGGATCTCACTCCACAGGAGAACTCTTTCCCCTTGCTCTGGTTTGTGGATCTCTCTCCATAGGAGAACTCTTTCCCCTTGCTCTGGTTCGTGGATCTCTCTCCATAGGAGAACTCTTTCCCCTTGCTCTGGTTCATGGATCTCTCTCCATAGGAGAACTCTATCCCCTCTGCTCTGGTTGGTGATCTTCTAGAAGACTTCTACCCCCACTGCTCTGGCTTGTGGATCTCTCTCCACAGGAGACCTCTATCCCCACTACACTGGCTGATGGATCTCTATCCATTGGAGACTACTATCCTCTTTACTCTGTCACCTCCAAAGCCTGCTCTCAACTCTGTCTCAAATCTGCACCAAATTCTTATCCCAAGTCTAGCACAAATTTGCTCTCAACCGTGTTTCTTTCACAAATTCCTAAATCTCCCTCAAGCCTTCAAATCTTTCTCAAATCTACCCTCAAGTCTTCTCAAAATACTTGCTCAAATATGCCCTCAAGCCTTCTCAAAAGACTTGCTCAAATCTACCTTCAACCTGCTCATAAACTATACCAATATTCCAAACCTTACACAATCTCAATTTCCCTCAAATCTCATTCAACCTTCTCAAAGCTTTCTCAAATCTACCCTCAAGCCTTCTCAAAATACTTGCTCAAATATGCCCTCAAGCCTTCTCAAAAGACTTGCTCAAATCTACCTTCAACTTCTATTCTTTCAAGTCTTCACAAGACTTGCTCAAATCTGCCTTCAAGCCTTCTCAAAAGACTTGCTCAAATCTACCTTCAAGCCTTCTCAAAAGACTTGCTCAAATCTACCTTCAAGCCTTCTCAAAAGACTTGCTCAAATCTACCTTCAATGCTGCTCACAAAACTATACCAAATATTTCCAAACCTTGCACACAAACAAAGCTTATATCTTTTTTAGAAATACTTTCTTCAAACAGATATATTCTACTCAAAATTCATTTAACCTCTGGAACATATAGAGAATGATATGCACTTGCAAATAGCTCAATATGTTCTACTCAATCATTAAGTCTATCGCTTTCACATGTCTCACATTTATTGCTCTTTTTAAAGATAGATCTAGTCTAGCATATGACACCTATCTTCCTGATGCACACACTTGCTTTCACAAATCTGATTTCTAATATTTGCACATTCACTTTCAATATCACTCAAAACCAATGCTCAAAAGCTTCACACAATCATTCAAACAATGAAGCACAACTTGCTCACAAACCCTAACACAGGTGTTTCCACTTTCTTTCAACAAAGATGCACAATGTAGGTCTCAAAACCTAACTCAAATATTTCCAACAATGCTTATCAAACAATCCTTTTCTCTCCACCTTATGTTCCAAAACATTCACTTCAACAAAACACTTTAAACAAGGAATGATGTGCCCATACCTCTTAATTTGCTCTTATGGAGATATGTCTTCAAAACTTGTCTCACAAACAACCAATTCTCCTTGTGCCACTTCAAAGGTTAAATAGCAAGATTCTATTTCAAAATATCCACATGAATTTTCCCTCAATAAGGTGCTCAATGAATTCTGAAAATAATGTTCTAGGACTCTTCTTTTGTTCTCAAGGATAATGCATTAAATCTCAACAAAACTCTCTCAAAATTTCCTTTTCATAAAGCAAGAATTACAAACAATAAAATCATCTTTTACACCTTTTATCTCCCACTTTCTTAAAATAATTTCCAATCCACTTTAATGTCCAAGAACAAAGATTTACAATTTAAAATAAACTATTTACACCTTATCACTCCAACCTTTGCATATATAAAATAAATAATAACAATACCCTTAAAATATTATGTAAAATTAATTTCCCCTTATACCTCCTATATGCCAAAGTCATACACCAAATCACATCCACCAAACATCAACCATAGCCAATATTAATCACTTTGGAGCATACCTTATAAAAATAAATTCCTTGCTAGCGTGGATGGGAATCGACCCTCCGACCTCAAACTTCTAAGCGTAGTGCTTGACCGCTTGCGCTAGCCAAGCGGTTGAGACCTAACCTTTGGCCTCCACCTTTTATTTCTTGCTACCTCCATCGAAAATGAAATAAAACACTTCAAACCGGTGCTAGGGAGAATCAAACCATGAACCTCTTCTCTGCCACACCTTACGTAGGACCCACCTACCACTTGGGCTACTAGCCCTCGCTGAAACACAATGTGCACCTCCTTGTCCTTATTCGCTGCCACTTGCTCGATGAATGATATTTCAAACACTTTTCTCTGCACTCCTCGATCGATTAATACTTGCGCATATACCTTGGTAACCTTTGAAAATGATTTAGCTCCTCCCTTTTATATGCATTCGAAGCATTGCTATGACGTCGATGAAAACCTTTATTTGCCTTCATTTAAATTTGAAATTTGGTACCTTTTGACAATTTCAAATTTAATTTTATATTTAATATAATATTTAACTTTGTGTTAAATATTATATTATTTAACTTTAGTATTAAACAATACTTTTGCATGGAGTCCTTCATCAACTTGATTTCTTTTAAGACCTTTGTCCAAGAACTTTTTCATTTTCCTTTTAATAAGCCCTTTTGGCCTAATTATTATAATATTAAAATATTATAATATTTTCTCTTTTCTTTTAAAAACATGGGCATAAAATTTTGCCTTCAACCTTTTAACCAACCTCTTTGGCTTATAATATAAAATATTATAACCATTTCTTTTTACCAATTTTCTTGTATCATAATGAAATTTACCTTGCACCAAATACTTGACATCAATGACAACATAATTACTCAAAATTTCCAACAATCTCCCCCTTTGTCATTGATGGCAACCCTTTTCTAAAAATTCCTTTTTCCCTTTTTTTCAAATTTGCTCTCCCTGAGAAACTGCTCCCCTGATTGAATGCTCTCCCCCTTACTCAAATATCTCCCCCTTTGACATCAATGGCAAAGGGACTCCTTTGGGGCTAAAGATAAGACTCTTAGCTCAACCCCCTCCCCACCTCCTCTCCTTGAGGTGATTAATTTTGGGGTGGGAGTATTTCTACTCCCAGCATACAATGCTCTTTTTCTTTGTCAACCTTCTTTCTCAACATACCCTTTTGATCCTTTTGAGTGTCCCTATTCTTGCTTGTCTCTGGAAGCTCTGGAAACTCTGTTCTACACCACTTGGCCTTATGCCCTAGATTATTGCACTTGTAACACTTAATGTTGTAGTTCTTAGAAGGTGCAAATATCTTGAAGTTCCTCCTGGTGAAGCCATACTCATTTCTATCATGAACCTTGCAGTGGATTGCTTTATGACCAAATCGATTACAAGAGTAGCAATACCCTTGAAAGAGATGTCCATATTTGAAGTTCCTCTTAGTAAAACCATACTCCTTTCCATGAGTCCTGCAATGCATAGCCTTGTGACCAAACCTGTTACATGAAAAACAACATCCTTTGAAGAAATCTTACCTTGAACCCACTGGTCTCTTAGTCCTTTCTTCTTTGTGATGATCCCTGTTCCTTGTTTGTGCATTGTTTCCTTTCTTAGTGAAGCTTCTATTCTTCAACTTATCCTCATAAGTCTCAATTTCTCCTTCACTCTCTTCTTCTGAAACTTCCTCTTCTTTTGAGCTTGAGCTTGACCCTTCTTCTTGTTTCCCTTGTCCTTCTTCAAAACCAAGTCCTATTTTGATAGATGAAGATCTTTGTGCATTGATAATCTTATCCAAATTCTTTGAACTTTTCCCAAACTTGTGTAGCTTGTCCTTAGAATATTTCACTTCCATCCTTAGTGAAATTACCTCATGTTCTAATCTTTCACATTCTAACTCTTTTACTTCTAACTTTTCACTCATGACCTCTTTAAATCTCCTTGCCTTAGCTATTGAGTTTGTCAGGTCTTGTATAAGCTTTTCTTTTTCTTCCTCACATTCTTGAACTTGAGCCTTTAATCTTGAATTCTACTTTCTAACCTTTTTCAATTCTTTAAGAGCAACAATAAGTTCTACTTCTAGATCTACTGTGCCTTCCTCTTCATTTTTTGAATCTTTTTCTACTTCTTGGTCTTCAAGAGCATCTTCATACTTTTCAACTTTACCTTCAATAGGAGCATTTTCTTCCTCTCCTATTGCCAAAAATAGAATCTCTTCTTCTTCACTATCTGAGGGTCTTTCATCACTATCACTTGAAGCCTTGCTTCCCTTATTAACATAGAAACTCTTCTTGTGCCTTTGAAAGAACTTCTTTTCATGCTTGCCTTGACCATACCTATTTTTCTTTTCATACCTAGATTTTCCTCCTTCCTTTTTCTTATGATCCTGTTTCTCTTCACTGCTACTGCTTCCAACTTCTGGACAATTAGATGCATAGTGACCAAAATTTCCACAATTAAAACATTTCACTATTTTCATACCTTTGTGCTTTCTTGAGTCCTTGTTTCTTCTACCATAGTTAGCTTCTTCATCACTGCTTGACTCACCACTTGATTCTGGTTTCTTATCCTTTGTCTTCTTTGATGCTTTGAAAGTTACCTCTTTCTTGGAGTTGGGATCCTTTACTATTCTCATCTCATAAGTTGTGATAATTCCATGTAACTCATCCATAGTCAACTTATCAATATCTTTCATCTCTTCTATAGCTGAAACTTTTCCATCATACCTCGTAGGAAGTGACCTTAAAACTTTCTGAGCAACATTGGATTCTTCAATTTCAAATCCAAGTCCATGCATGGTATTAACAATCTCATCCACATGAAGTAAGTATGTAGCAATGTCTTCCTCATCTTCCATATTCAAATCTTCAAACCTTTTCTTGTGGTTTTGTAGTTTTGCCATCTTGACCTTTTTATTTCCCTCATATGTTTGCTTCAATTTTTCCCAAATATCTTTTGTTGATTTGCAATGCATAACTTTCACAAATTTTGCTTCACGTAATCCACTTAATATTCCATTCATAGCCTTGGCATTATTCACATGTAAGATCTTACCATATTTATCTATGGGAGGATTAGTTGTAGGTGTGAACCCATCCTCAACTACTTGCCATGTCTCATATCCTTGTGCCATCAAGTAAGTCCTCATTCTTATGCTCTAGAAAGCATAATTGTTCCCATCGAACAATGGTGCCTTATTTGATGAAGATCCATTCTGAGATGCCATCTGTGTTCCTATACTATCTTCCTTCAAGTTGTTAGACTCTTTCGAAGGAACCTGCTCTGATACCAATTGAAGAACACAGGCTTATACTGAGAGGGGGGTGAACAATATAAGACCAAATTTTACTTTTCTTTCCCAAATAATATTATCCAATATTATCAATGGCAATATCAATAGTAGTAATCAAAGCAATGCACAAATCATCACACACAAGAGAGACATAAATTTAACGTGGTTCACCCAATGTGGGCTACTCCATGGAGAAAATATTTCTTCTAAATTTTCTCAACAAATATCTTGGGAATCAATTCCCTATTACAATGTTTATGGACCTCTATCCAAAGGAGACACCAATCCCCTATGCTCTGATTTGTGGATCTCTCTCCATAGGAGAACTCTTTCCCCTTTTCTCTAGTTTATGGAACTTGATCTAGGAGAACTCTATCTCCTCAACTGGTTTGTGGATCTCTCTCCATAGAAGAACTCTATCTCCCCAACTGGTTCATGGATCTCACTCCATAGGAGAACTCTTTCCCCTTGCTCTGGTTCGTGGATCTCTCTCCATAGGAGAACTCTATCCCCTTGCTCTAGTTTGTGGATCTCTCTCCATAGGAGAACTCTTTCCTCTTGTTTGTGGATCTCTCTCCATAGGAGAACTCTTTCCCCTCTGCTCTAGTTGGTGATCTTCTAGAAGACTTCTACCCCCATTGCTCTAGCTTGTGGATCTCTCTCCACAAGAGACCTCTATCCCCACTACACTAGCTGATGGATCTCTATCCACTGGAGATTATTATCCTCTTTGCTCTATCACCTCCAAAGCCTGCTCTCAACTCTATCTCAAATTTACACCAAACTCTATCCCAAGTCTAGCACAAATCTACTCTAACTCTTCTCAATTTGCTCTCAAGTCTTCTCAAAGACTTACTCAAATATGCCTTCAAGCCTTCTCAAAAGACTTGCTCAAATCTATCCTCAAGCCTTCTCAAAATACTTGCTCAAATATATCCTCAAGCCTTCTCAAAATACTTGCTCAAATCTGCCTTCAATGCTGCTCACAAAACTGTACCAAATATTTCCAAACCTTGCACACAAACAAAGCTTATATCTTTTCAAAAATGCTTTCTTCAAATAAATATATTCTACTCAGAATTCATTTAACCTCTGGAACATATAGAGAATGATATGCACTTGCAAATAGCTCAATATGTTCTACTCAATCATTAAGTCTATCGCTTTCACATGTCTCACATTTATTGCTCTTTTAAAGGTAGATCTAGTCTAGCATATGACACCTATCTTCTTGATGCACACACTTGCTTTCACAAATCTGATTTCTAATGTTTGCACATTCACTTTCAATATCACTCAAAACCAATGCTCAAAATCTTCACACAATCATTCAAACAATGAAGCACAACTTGCTCACAAACCCTAACACAGGTGTTTCCACTTTCTTTCAACAAGGATGCACAATGTAGATCTCAAAACCTAACTCAAATATTTCCAACAATGCTTATCAAACAATCCTTTTCTCTCCACCTTATGTTCCAAAACATTCACTTCAACAAAACACTTTAAACAAGGAATGATGTGCCCATACCTCTTAATTTGCTCTTATGGAGATATGTCTTCAAAACCTGTCTCACAAACAACCAATTCTCCTTGTGCCACTTCAAAGGTTAGATAACAAGATTCTATTTCAAAATATCCACATGAATTTTCCCTCAATAAGGTGCTCAATGAATTCTGAAAATAATGTTCTAGGACTCTTCTTTTGTTCTCAAGGATAATGCATTAAAGCTCAACAAAACTCTCTCAAAAATTCCTTTTTATAAAGCAAGAATTACAAACAATAAAATCATCTTTTACACCTTTTATCTCCCACTTTCTTAAAATAATTTCCAATCCACTTTAATGTCAAAGAACAAATATTTACAATTTAAAATAAACTATTTACACCTTATCACTCCAACCTTTGCATATATAAAATAATTAATAACAAAATACCCTTAAAATATTATGCAAAATTAATTTCCCCTTATACCTCCTATATGCCAAAACCATACACCAAATCACATCCACCAAACACCAAACATAGCCAACATTAATCAATTTGGAGCATACCTTATAAAAATTAAATTCCTTGCTGGTACGGATGGGAATCGACCCTCCGACCTCAAACTCCTAAGCATAGCGCTCGACCGCTTGCGCTAGCCAAGCGGTTGAGACCTAACACTTGGCCTCCACCTTTTATTTCTTGCTACCTTCATCGAAAAAGAATAAAACACTTCAAACCGGTGCTAGGGAGAATCGAACCATGAACCTCTTCTCTGCCACACCTTACGTAGGACCCGCCTGCCACTTGGGCTACCAACCCTTGCTGAAACACAATGTGCACCTCCTTGTCCTTATTCTCTACCACTTGCTCGATGAATGATATTTCAAATACTTTGCTCTGCACTCCTCGATCGATTAAGACTTGCACATTCACCTTGGTAACCTTTGAAAATGATTTAGCTCCTCCCTTTTATATGCATTCGAAGCATTGCTATGACGTCGACGAAAACCTTTATTTACCTTCATTTAAATTTGAAATTTGGCACCTTTTGACAATTTCAAATTTAATTTTATATTTAATATAATATTTAACTTTGTGTTAATATTATATTATTTAACTTTAGTATTAAACAATACTTTTGCATGGAGTCCTTCGTCAACTTGATTCCTTTTAAGACCTTTGTCCAAAGCACTTTTTCATTTTCCTTTTAATAAGCCCTTTTGGCCTAATTATTATAATATTAAAATATTATAATATTTTCTCTTTTCTTTTAAAAACATGGGCATAAAATTTTGCCTTCAACCTTTTAACCAACCTCTTTGGCTTATAATATAAAATATTATAACCATTTCTTTTTACCAATTTTCTTGTATCATAATGAACTTTACCTTGCACCAAATACTTGACATCAATGACAACATAATTACTCAAAATTTCCAACAATCTCCCCCTTTGTCATTGATGGCAACCCTTTTCTAAAAATTCCTTTTTCCTTTTTTTAAATTTGCTCTCCGAAACTGCTCCCCTGATGAATGCTCTCCCCCTTACTCAAATCTCTCCCCCTTTGACATCAATGGCAAAGGGACTCCTTTGGGGCTAAAGATAAGACTCTTAGCTCAGCCCCCTCCCCACCTCCTCTCCTTGAGGTGATTAATTTTGGGGTGGGAGTATTTCTACTCCCAACATACAATGCTCTTTTTCTTTGTCAACCTTCTTTCTCAACATACCCTTTTGATCCTTTTGAGTGTCCCTGTTCTTGCTTGTCTCTGGAAGCTCTGGAAACTCTGTTCTACACCACTTGGCCTTATGCCCTAGATTATTGCACTTGTAACACTTAATGTTGTAGTTCTTAGAAGGTGCAAATATCTTGAAGTTCCTCCTGGTGAAGCCATACTCATTTTTGTCATGAACCTTGTAGTGGATTGCTTTATGACCAAATCGATTACAAGAGTAGCAATACCCTTGAAAGAGATGTCCATATTTGAAGTTCCTCTTAGTAAAACCATACTCCTTCTTTCCATGAGTCCTGTAATGCATAGCCTTGTGACCAAACCTGTTACATGAAAAACAATGTCCTTTGAAGAAATCTTGCCTTGAACCCACTGGTCTCTTAGTCCTTTCTTCTTTGTGATGATCCCTGTTCCTTGTTTGTGCATTGTTTCCTTTCTTAGTGAAGCTTCTATTCTTCAACTTATCCTCATAAGTCTCAATTTCTCCTTCACTCTCTTCCTTTGAAACTTCTTCTTCTTTTGAGCTTGAGCTTGACCCTTCTTCTTGTTTCCCTTGTCCTTCTTCAAAACCAAGTCCTGTTTTGATAGATGAAGATCTTTGTGCATTGATAATCTTATCCAAAGTCTTTGAACTTTTCCCAAACTTGTGTAGCTTGTCCTTAGAATCTTTCACTTCCATCCTTAGTGAAATTACCTCATGTTCTAATCTTTCACATTCTAACTCTTTTTCTTCTAACTTTTCACTCATGACATCTTTAAGTCTCCTTGCCTTAGCTATTGAGTTTGTCAGGTCTTGTATAAGCTTTTATTTTTCTTCCTCACATTCTTGAACTTGAGCCTTTAATCTTGAATTCTTCTTTCTAACCTTTTTCAATTCTTTAAGAGCAGCAATAAGTTTTGCTTCTAGATCTACTGTGCCTTCCTCTTCATTTTCTGAATATTTTTCTACTTCTTGGTCTTCAAGAGCATCTTCATACTTTTCAACTTTACCTTCAATAAGAGCATTTTCTTCCTCTCCTATTGCCAAAAATAGAATCTCTTCTTCTTCACTATCTGAGGGTCTTTCATCACTGTCACTTGAAGCCTTGCTTCTCTTATTAACATAGAAACTCTTCTTGTGCCTTTGAAAGAACTTCTTTTCATGCTTGTCTTGACCATACCTATTTTTCTTTTCATACCTGGATTTTCCTCCTTCCTTTTTCTTATGATCCTATTTCTCTTCATTGCTACTGCTTCCAACTTCTAGACAATTAGATGCATAGTGACCAAAATTTCCATAATTAAAACATTTCACTATTTTCATACCTTTGTGCTTTCTTGAGTCCTTGTTTCTTCTACCATAGTTAGCTTCTTCATCACTGCTTGACTCACCACTTGATTCTGGTTTCTTATCCTTTATCTTCTTTGATGCTTTGAAAGTTGCCTCTTTCTTGGAGTTGGGATCCTTTACTATTCTCATCTCATAAGCTGTGAGAATTCCATGTAACTCATCCATAGTCAACTGCTCAATATCTTTCATCTCTTCTATAGTTAAAACTTTTCCATCATACCTCGTAGGAAGTGACCTTAAAACTTTCTGAGCAACATTGGAGTCTTCAATTTCAAATCCAAGTCCACGCATGGTATTAACAATCTCATCCACATGAAGTAAGTATGTAGCAATGTCTTCCTCATCTTCCATCTTCAAATATTCAAACCTTTTCTTGTGGTTTTGTAGTTTTGCCATCTTGACCTTTTTATTTCCCTCATAGGTTTACTTCAATTTTTCCCAAATCTCTTTTGTTGATTTGCAATGCATAACTTTCACAAATTTTGCTTCATGTAATCCACTTAATATTGTATTTATAGCCTTGGCATTATTCACATGTAAGATCTTACCATATTTATCTATGGGAGGATTAGTTGTAGGTGTGAACCCATCCTCAATGGCTTGCCATGTCTCATATCCTTGTGCCATCAAGTAAGTCCTCATTCTTATGCTCTAGAAAGCATAATTGTTCCCATCAAACAATGGTGCCTTATTTGATGAAGATCCATTCTGAGATGCCATCTGTGTTCCTATAACTATCTTCCTTCAAGTTGTTAGACTCTTTTGAAGGAACCCACTCTGATACCAATTGAAGAACACATAGGCTTATACTGAGAGGGGGGTGAAAAGTATAAGATCAAATTTTACTTTTCTTTCCAAAATAATATTATCCAATATTATCAATGGTAATATCAATAGCAATAATCAAAGCAATGCACAAATCATCACACACAAGAGAGACACAAATTTAACATGGTTCACCCAATGTGGGCTACTCCATGGAGAAAATATTTCTACTAAATTTTCTCAACAAATCTCTTGGGAATCAATTCCCTATTACAATGTTTATGGACCTCTATCCAAAGGAGACACCAATCCCCTATGCTCTGATTTGTGGATCTCTCTCCATAGGAGAACTCTTTCCCCTTTTCTCTGGTTCGTGGAACTTGATCCAGGAGAACTCTATCTCCTCAACTGGTTTATGGATCTCTCTCCATAGAAGAACTCTATCTCTCCATATGGTTCACAGATTCATAGGAGAAATATTTCTCCTTGCTCTGGTTTATGGATCTCTCTCCATAGGAGAACTCTTTCCCCTTGCTCTAGTTCATGGATCTCTCTCCACATGAGAACTCTTTCCCCTTGCTTTGGTTCATGGATCTCTCTCCATAGGAGAACTCTTTCCCCTCTACTCTGGTTGGTGATCTTCTAGAAGACTTCTACCCCTACTACTCTAGCTTGTGGATCTCTCTCCATAGGAGACCTCTGTCCCCACTACATTGGCTAATGGATCTCTATCCACTGGAGACTACTATCCTCTTTACTCTATCACCTCCAAAGCCTGCTCTCAATTCTATCTCAAATCTATCCCAAGCCTTAACACAAATCTTGAAAAAATCTAAACCTGCTCTCAATGTATGTTTCAAGTATTCACAAGACTTTCTCAAATATACCTTCAAGCCTTCTTAAAAGACTTGCTCAAATATACCTTCAAGTCTTCTCAAAATACTTGCTCAAATCTACCTTCAAGCCTTCTCAAAAGACTTGCTCAAATCTACCTTCAATACTGCTCACAAAACTATACCAAATATTTCCAAACCTTGCACACAAACAAAGCTTATATCTTTTTCAGAAATACTTTCTTCAAATAAAATATATTCTACTCAGAATTCATTTAACCTCTGGAACATATAGAGAATGATATGCACTTGCAAATAGCTCAATATGTTCTACTCAATCATTAAGTCTATCGCTTTCACATGTCTCACATTTATTGCTCTTTTAAAGATAGATCTAGTCTAGCATATGACACCTATCTTCTTGATGCACACACTTGCTTTCACAAATATGATTTCTAATGTTTGCACATTCACTTTCAATATCACTCAAAACCAATGCTCAAATGCTTCACACAATCATTCAACCAATGAAGCACAACTTGCTCACAAACCCTAACACAATGTGTTCCAACTTCTTTCAACAAGGATGCACAATGTAGATCTCAAAACCTAACTCAAATATTTCCAACAATGCTTATCAAACAATCCTTTTCTCTCCACCTTATGTTCCAAAACATTCACTTCAACAAAACACTTTAAACAAGGAATGATGTGCCCATACCTCTTAATTTTCTTTTATGGAGATATGTCTTCAAAACCTATCTCACAAACAACCAATTCTCCTTGTGCCACTTCAAAGGTTAGATAGCAAGATTCTATTTCAAAATATCCACATGAATTTTCCCTCAAAAATGTGCTCAATGAATTCTGAAAATAATGTTCTAGGACTCTTCTTTTGTTCTCAAGGATAATGCATTAAAGCTCAACAAAACCCTCTCAAAAATTTCCTTTCTATAAAGCAAGAATTACAAACAATAAAATCATCTTTTACACCTTTTATCTCCCACTTTCTTAAAATAATTTCCAATCCACTTTAATGTCCAAGAACAAAGATTTACAATTTAAAATAAACCATTTACAAACTTATCACTCCAACCTTTGCATATATAAAATAATTAACAACAATACCCTTTAAAATATTATGCAAAAATTAATTTCCCCTTATACCTCCTATATGCCAAACTATACACCAAATCACATCCGCCAAACACCAACTGTAGCCAACATTTAATCAATTTGGAGCATACCTTATAAAAATTAAATTCCTTGCTGGCATGGACGGGAATCGACCCTCCGACCTCAACCTTCTAAGCGCAATTCTCGACCACTTGCGCTAGCCAAGCGGTTGAGACCTAACCCTTGGCCTCCACCTTTTATTTCTTGCTACCTCCATCGAAAATGAAATAAAACACTTCAAACCGATGCTAGGGAGAATCAAACCGCAAACCTCTTCTCTGCCAACACCTTACGTAGGACCCGCATACCACTTGGGCTACCATCCCTCATTGAAACACAATGTGCATCTCCTTGTCCTTATTCGTTATCACTTGCTCGATGAATGACATTTCAAACACTTGCTCTGCACTCCTCGATCGATTAATACTTGCACACATACCTTCGTAACCTTTGAAAATGATTTAGCTCCTCCCTTTTATATGCATTCAAAGCATTGCTATGATGTCGGTGAAAACCTTTATTTACCTTCATTTAAATTTGAAATTTGGCACCTTTTGACAATTTCAAATTTAATTTTATATTTAATATAATATTTAACTTTGTGTTAAATATTATATTATTTAACTTTAGTATTAAACAATACTTTTGCATGGAGTCCTTCGTCAACTTGATTTCTTTTAAGACCTTTGTCCAAAGCACTTTTTCATTTTCCTTTTAATAAGCCCTTTTGGCCTAATTATTATAAT
Source organism: Wollemia nobilis (assembly GCA_028583015.1). Classification (NCBI taxonomy): domain Eukaryota; kingdom Viridiplantae; phylum Streptophyta; class Pinopsida; order Araucariales; family Araucariaceae; genus Wollemia; species Wollemia nobilis. The sequence continues at coordinate 1,584,390 of JAQPPZ010016833.1, read as the reverse complement.
ATTAAAATATTATAATATTTTCTCTTTTCTTTTAAAAACATGGGCATAAACTTTTGCCTTCAACCTTTTAACCAACCTCTTTGGCTTATAATATAAAATATTATAACCATTTCTTTTTACCAATTTTCTTGTATCATAATGAACTTTGCCTTGCACCAAATACTTGACATCAATGACAACATAATTACTCAAAATTTCCAACATAATTAACTGGAGAGATGTGAGTGGAGACTAGCATCCTTATAAGTGGAGCTACGAGCACTTGGATAGGCTAAGAGAGATACCCTAGAGGTAGTGGGGTTACATCACTTGGTAGAGATACCTCTAGTTGAGGCAGACAAAGTGCTACTAATAGTGTTGACAGAGAGGTGGTATTCGGAGTCATCAACCTTTTAATTACCCACAAGGGAGATGACGATCACACTAGAGTATGTGTGGTGTATATTTCACATCCCCATAAGGGGAAGGATAGTTTATAGAGAATAAGGGTGGTCAACCACCTTGCAAATATTGTTAAGAGGTTGGACCTACCATGTTCGAGAGAGTGCCATATCGGTCGATGAGATGGTGGGATATTATGAGGCTGATCCATTGATGATTGTGCTCTATGGTATGGTGGTGGGATTGTTGATGTGCCACACAAGCATGTGATATCTACCATGGGTGATGGTGGGTGTAGTGGTAGACATACAAGATCAGTGAGTGTGATTTTCATGGGTCCCATATGTGCTAGCCCACTTGTACAGGACATTGTACAATATCATGTACACGAGGCATACAAGGATAGTATGCACGACTTTGCTCTAGGTGTGGTGTTAGAGGCACATAATGATCCAAAGACTTACATTATCAGATCCATTACCTTTTTTGGAGCGACCAACAATATATAAGTGGGCCAAATAACATGAGTGGATCCAAAGGACATATGTCAAGATCCTACCACTAGGAATATGGGTGATATATGAGCTGAGGGAGGTGAAGATCATTTGGTGACCATGGTATCTACACCTTAGATGGGATAAGGATGCAGAGGAGATAGCTCAGGTTATGAGGATTAGGTGGCTCTTTACAAAGAAGGTAGATCCAAAGCTGTATCGATTCGATAGGGTCTAATATAGTTCAAGATCTTGAAGGGGATCCCAGACTTAGGTGATTACTGGTACAAGAGAGTGCACCAGGACCCATCAGGAGTTAGAGGAGATCTCGATGTGGTGAGGTGGGTAGAAAAGGACCTGGATGATCCATCCTATGTGGATCCTAGGGTGGACGATGTCAGAGTGACCTTTGAATATTGAAGGTGGTATAAGGGTGTCATGCCCTAAAGGATATTCACTCCAGTACCGATATTAAGGTGCCAAGTGATGAGGCTAGGCATGTAATGGATATTTTGAGAGGTTGCTCAATGGACCAAAAAGGAGGTGTAGCATGGTCATACAACCCCATAATAGAGGTAGGCTAGGGTTTGGGTGGAGATACTGATGTTGACCACTATCTTAGTTGGGATCAAGGTAGGGGCAGTTGGAGTTACCCCCAAAATGATCGAGGCACTACTGAGTAGAGGGATAGGAGAGATATCCATATTAGTAGTGACTAGCTTGAGTAAGGCTATAGATAAGGGTGATTCGAGGAGGTAGATAGAGGTGCTAAAGGCACAGGTAGCTTCTCTACGAAGGGAGATGGACCTAATATAAGAGGATATGGTCAAGAGGACAGAGGGGTTGTAAAGTACCCTAGGCACTACAAAAGTAAAGAGAGATGCAACATGAGGAGAGGTCAATCATGTTTGGGGAGAGGTGAGCCAACTAGATGAGGAGCATCAACGGACTTGGGCAGAGGGGATGGATATGTTCAACAACAACAAATTGGGTTATGGGGTCTTCCTACTTCAGGTGAAACTACAGAGGATGGGGGAGAGGTTGGAGGTAGTCGTGCAAAGGGTGATCTACTACCATATGATGTACTACCATGTGGTTCCTATGAAGTAACGAGTGCCACCATATTCATCCTTGTAGACACCGATCCAGACTCGATCTAGATCACAGATGGTTTCACGGTCTATGAACATGCCTCCACCAAGACCACCTTCTATAGGTAGGGTTGATGATACGGGTTCCCAGAGTTAGGGGGATTAGGATGACATGCCAATTTTATAGCATGGCATGCATCCCTAGGGATGGTTGAGTGTATCAAGGCTAGAGTATGGTACATCATTTGGATGAACCTATGTATCTCTCTTTTGACTCGAGTAATATTATGTTGCTTTTATTTAGTGCAATGTGTGTGTTTTATGTGATTTTTATGCTTATAATGGTTTTATATTTTTATGATGATGATGCATGCAATGAATCTAACATGAACTAATTACGAATACACTAATCTACCTTAATGCAACTAAATAAAGTGCAAATGAGGCAGATGCAAAACATGAGAAGATACAAAAACAAGAGAAACAAAGGTAGAAAGAAAGAGGAAGAAAAAGAGAAACCAAAAAGGCAAAGAATGAATAACACAAGCTTATATTGAGAGGGGGTGAACAATATAAGATAAAATTTTGCTTTTATTTCAAAAATAATATTATCTAATGTTATCATTTGCAATATATTTTCGAAGCAGTTTTAACCAATATCATCAATAGCAGTAGCAAAGTAATGCACATATCATCACACACAATGAGAGACATATATTTAATGTGGTTCATCCAATGTGGGCTACGTCCATGGATAAAATATTTCTTATAAATTTTCTCAATAAATCTCTTGAAAACCAAATCCCTATTACAATGTTTATGGACCTATGTCCAAAGGAGACACCAATCCCTTATGTTCAAATTTATGGATCTTTATCCATAGGATAACTCTATCTCCTCAACTTTAGTTCATGGAAATATATCTATAGGAGAACTCTATCCCCTCAAATCTGGTTCATGGAACTCTATCCATAGGAAAACTCTATCCCCTCAACTCTAGTTCATGGAACTCTATCCATAGGAGAAATCTATCTCCTCAACTCTAGTTCATGGAACTCTATCCATAGGAGAACTCTATACCCTCAACTCTACTTTATGGACCTCTATCCATAGAAGAACTCTATACCCTCAACTCTAGTTCGTGGAACTCTATTCGCAGGATACACCTCCCCTCTCTACTCTGGTTCATGGAACTCTATCCACAAGAGACACCTCTCCTCTCAGTTTTGATATGCTCCAAAGCTAGCTCAATACTCTGCTCAAAAATTGCTCCAAGCCTTCACACTAGGCTTGCTTAAATTTGTAATAAAATATGCTCAACTCACTGCTCCAATATACACCAAGCCTACTCACAAGGCTTGCTCAAATTAGCAACAAAAAATGCTCACAAATTTACCCAAATATGCACCAAGCCTACTCACAAGGCTTGCTCAAATCAATAACAAAACATGCTCAAAAATTTACCTAAATTTGCACCAAGCCTACTCACAAGGCTTGCTCAAATCAGCAACAAAACCTGCTCATAAATCTACCCAAATCTGCACCAAGCCTACTCACAAGGCTTGCTCAAATCAGCAACAAAACCTACTCATAAATCTACCCAAATCTGCACCAAGCCTACTCACAAGGCTTGCTCAAATTAGCAACAAAACCTGCTCATAAATCTGCCCAAACTTGCTTCAAGTCTTCTTACAAGATTTACTCAAATCTATCTCAAACCTACTTCAAGTATTCTTACAATACTTACTCAAATCTACCTCAAACCTGCTTCAAGTCTTCTTACAAGACTTGCTCAAATCTGCCTCAAACATTCTTCAAGTATTCGTACAATACTTGCTCAAATCTACCTCAAATCTGCTTCAAGTATTCTCACAAGACTTGCTCAAATATGCCTTATAACACATACTCAAATTTGCTTATAACACATCCTCAAATCTAATCATAACACATGCTCAAATATGATCATAACACATACTCAAAACTTGCACACAAATGATATTCAAAATAATGCTTGTATCTCTTTCTATAATTTCATAAATATTCTTTCTATAATTTTTCAAGAACATATAAAGAATAATATGCAATGAAAATGCTCAATATGTTCTCTTCACATTCAATAAGTTTGTCGCTTTCACATGTCTCACATTCATCAAATCGAATCTCTACTTCTTACAAATTCCTTTCAAATAAAATCATGCTAGTGTATATGTTTGATTCACAAAACTGATTTATGTTCCTTGCAAATTTTCTCTCAAAGATCAAACACAATGATGAACAAATTTTCTTCACAAGATTGATCTCAAACACTTTTACAATTACTTTCAATGTCACTCAAACCAATACCCAAAATGCTTCACAATGATGCACACACTTGTTTCCAACCCTAGCACAAGTATTTCCAATTTCTTTCAAAGATAAAGTACAACTTGTTCTCAAACCATAACACATGTGTTTCCAAAATTATTAAACAATGAAGCTCAAATAAATCTCAAACTCTAGCACAAGTAGTTCTCAAAATCTAGCTCATATATTTCCAACAATGCACACAAGTATAATCCTTATTTCTCCACCTTATGACATAGAAATAATTTCCTCAAAGCACAACCACCTTAAGAAGCAAACAAATTACCATAACTCAAAATACCTTTAAGAAGATGCGCCCTCAAAACCTGTTTCAAAATAATTTCCTTTTTGTCACTTCAAGAGGTTAGCAAATCTTCTTTTCAAAACAATCACAAAAACCTTCCCTCAAATATGTGCTCAAAGATACTCTATAATTTCTCTTTAGTATTGCAAAGATAAAGCTTTGAATTTATGACTAAAATCTCAAACTTCTCTTTTCTAAGGTGTGCCAAATCACAAATATCAATAAACTTAAATTACACCTTATTTCTCCTTTCTTAAGCAAGCAAAAATTATAACTTCAATAAATCCCTAAGATACTTTATTTTCCCTTTCAAAATACAAGATATATGCCTTTTAAACCATACACAAATCTCTCTCTAAGAATTAAATTTATACACACATTACAATAAAAATTAATTTTTTATACTTCTTATTCCTCCACTACTTAATTAAAACCAAATTTCTGCCTTTTACAATATCAAATAACTAGCAAAATATTTTTCTCACTAAAGCATTGATTATTCAAAAAATTTGGTGCATACCTCACAACATAGGCTAGCGAAATATATTTCAAAATTTTTGGTGTGAACATCAACACCACATGCCTGTGAACCGCATGGGAATCAAACTTACAACCTCTGCCCATGCAGCGCCCTAGCCACGACTAGGCTACCGGTTGGGCTACCCCAGTAGGTGAGATACACAGTGCGTGCACCCAATAAAAACCCTCTTTGATGTGCCTACCAAATGAACCACATATTTTGCCCAACAAAAACCAACTCCAAGAGATTTGACCCTATGCACTCTGGTTTGATAGTGCCTTAGCTCCAGCTAGGCATCCAACTAGACCAGCCACTTGGTTGAGATTCAAAATAGTGGCACTTCCTCTTGTTCACAAATTGCTGTCCTAAAAACATGTTCTCTCTTCTCAATTAACTTCGCATAAACCAGTGCACGAGAGAAAACGATTTCACAGTGAAAGCATGGACATCACAATAATTTTTTGCATCATCAAAATATTGGCATAACATAAAATTTTTGCATCTTCAAAAATGTTAGCATCCAAATGAATTTTATAAGGTATTTATAAATGTTTACCTCCTTCTTTGAATGACATCGGCGCTTCAAAAAAAATTCTTTTAAACTCATAAACGTTTACCTCCTTCTTCGAATGATGTCGACACTCCATGAGAGAAATATTATATATACATATTTTTAAACCTTGCTTCATAACCGTTGGCACCAATGAAATATGTTGTATATTATAATATTTTAAAAATATTATAATATTTCCTTTTGAACCTTGGGCTTCTCTCCTTTTATGAAACTTTAAACCTTTGGGCCTCCTTTTAAATATTTGAACCTTGGCTTTGCAAATTAAACCTTTGTATAATATTTAAAAAATAAATATTATAAATCTTTTGTTTGCCTTTAAACCTTGCAAACCTTTTCTTTTTCCTTGCTTTGAGATAAACCTTGCCTTGCAATATTATCCAACTATAGAATAATTTTTCCTTGCTCTGAGGAAGAAGGCAAGGAGAAAAGAAAAAGTGTGTATGCAATGAAGTGAAGAAGGAAAGGAAAACAAATGAATGCATCTCCTCGTCTAGGCAAAAGGTAAAAGAAAAATTGAAGCAATAAGAGGACAAGGATATACTAACGAAAAACATGCCCCCTTGACCTAGCGAAGAATTATGGTCATTTAAAAATCCTTCAAGGTCAAGGAAGATATGCGAGTGAAAAGCGAAAGAAGATAAGAAGGCAAAACAGAGAGAAAAGGAAAGAAGGAAGATAAACCCTAGATTGGGGATGTTGCTAGTCATCATAACCCTAGTGAAAGTGCAATGCATGTGGGCTATGACCTAACTAGGTATCATCACATGTCAATATCATGAGATCCCTAAAAATCTATATGGACAAGTAGTCATGAGAAAATAGCAATGCAATTATGACAAGAAAAATGCTAGTGGGATAGAATGTCAGATAAATCATACATAGTATGATAGGCAACCATGCAATATGAACAAGTAGGTGGATGCAACAAAATGATAATGTAAATGCATGCCTAATTAATGATTAATTTTATTTTGTAAATGTGAACGGGCAGAGCTATAGTCAACACACATTCTGATTGTACCTTCTATCTTGATAAAAAGAATAGGTATACCTGCGATTGATTTGTCAAAGAAATTCTTGGAAGGTGGAACTTCTTGATGATTAGAATCACAAAGAGGCTTCTTCAAAGGATTTTCTCTGGAAGCCTCCATACAAAAATCCACACACTCGAAAAAAACCACTTTTCTTAATAAAAGGAAGAGCAATCCCTAATTTCACAATGTTCCTATAGGATAGCGAATCAGGGTCCTCCTTAGAAGAAAAATTACCTTCAGAGTGCACCAAACCTATCATATTTAAAAACAAGATGTTAGAAGAATAAGGGGGGTCCTCATTCTCATCACACCGCTCTAATTTTTGATGATCTAAATATTCAGCATAAGTCATAAGATGATCATCATTATTAAATGGTAAGGTTGGTTTTATTGGGTATGTAGCCTATGCCACATCACCCAGGCCAAATCTCAACATCCAAGGGCTCTTGAATTCCCTTTTGTTGTGGCCCTAAACATTTATTGGTATAGCCCATACTATATAGGATCTACTTAGGGAGTAGGTAATCATTGGATAAGTAGCAATGAGCAAAATAATGCTTAATGGGAGAGGGGTTGCTACCATGAACCTTTTATTCAAAGGCTATTCCTATGAAGACAAAGGTACACGTGCCAACGTGTACAACTTCACCCTTCTTACGAGGTAAACCCGTAGTCCTTGGTGAAGGTGGTAGCCCAGCTAGATCCATAAGAGGCTCTTGAATGAACTGATTATCGTGACCCCATGGTGAAATATTGATTAGGGGTTCCTCACTCACTTTTAAATTTTTAAGTTTCTTAGATATTTGAGATGAGGAACTTCGAGAAACAAATGATGAAACTAAAGGATAAACATTGATAATAAATTGAGCTTGTTCAACCATCAACCAATATTTGAATGGTCAAGGATCACCTAAAATGGTGATAATTTGATCTTTATACTCAAACTTCAAACACTAATGAAAATTAGAAGGGACCACCCCCATCACATGAATCCAAGGACATCCAAGAAGGATATTAAAATATGCAGGGCAAGGCACCACATAAAATAAGGTATCTAAGGTATTGGGTCCAACCTTAAGAGGGAGGGAGATAACACCACATGATTCTTCAGTCTCGTTGAAATCTTTGATGACAATGTCAAATTTAGTTAAGTCTTCCTCTTTTAATCTAAAATTTTAAAAAATTGATAAGTGCATAAATTAAGGGAAGAACCATTGTCAAGCAAGACATGTTTGACAAAAGTTTCCCCAATAAATGTTGTGATGTAAATGGAAGAATCCCCTTGCGGGTCTGAGGAAGACCTATCATCATCCAAGAATGAGATATGATGTATCCCAAGAGAACCTATAGCATTAACCATGACATTGGGAAAAATATCTAAAGGGACAAATTGTTGTATTAGAAGTTCCAGCAAGGCTTCTCTATGATTAGGAGAATTTTACAAGAGTTCTAAGATAGAAATCTTGGCCGAGGTACTAGCTAACTGTTGTTGAAGGTCAAAAGAGGCTTGAGGTTTTAAGACTAAGGGTGTATTCTCTATTTTGGCACTCTATCTCTGATTATTTCTCAAAACCAAAATGTGTTGTGACAAAGAAATCTTCTCATGTTGAGGGTGTTGTGCTAATTGAGCTTAGGACTATTTCCTTGTAGTCGCTCCAACCATGCCGACCATATTACCATAGGGAGGTGGCACATTCTAATAAGATACCTGATTAGCTACTGACTATCCATGCTTTGGTAGAAAATATTTAAAGATATCCATATCTTGATTAGTTGTACATGCTTTTTGAGTAGCAAGTTGATTATTTGATGGTTGAAATCTATCTACAACAAGTCACCCTGCATCGATCAAGTCCTGAATAACATGTTTTAACTTCTTGCAAGAATTTGTCCAATGTCCTTCCACTCTGTGATAAGCACACTACTGACCTGCTATATACCAATTGGTTGAAGTATCTGGTTGCATTATGGGAGGTAATTTAATTATATTAGTTTCTAAAAGCTACTTTAAAACTGCTTCCATGGGTATGTTAAGTTTCTTAAATTTCCTTTGTGGAGGTTTTTGAAATATCATTTTTTGTAGGTTGTTAACAATATTTTAAAAGGTCTACTATCAGCTACACCATCATATTCCAAAGGGTTAGTATGAACGCATCTAGGAGAGACTGTTGGAGGAGGAGGAGTCTCATCCTTTTCAAGTTGAGCTTCCTACATTATAGCTACAATAAAGTCCTCTTTATAGCATTTTATAAAACCCTGCATATGATCAAATGATTTAAAGAAGTAGCACCCATCAGGCCCTTCAAGGGGGTCATAGTTTGTTTCAGTTTCCTCATTTTCTTGCTCTTTTGTATCAAGGTTAGGGTTATCTCTATCAATATGATCATCTTCTTGGGGAACATGATCAGACTCTAGCTACTCTCATTGAATTCTAAGGAATGGAGCCATTAGAAGTGAAAGGATAGAAGAGAAGACTAACGAAAGACATACAAGAATATATTTTTAAAGATGTTTAGTAATGTTATTCTAACTCTAGGTAAACAAACTAGTGGTATTATTAAAAATATTTTCAAAAAAATGCACACTAGGAAGAAAGCTTCCTAATTTGGCCACTAAGATGCACGTTCATGTCAGGTTCACCAAAGATGTAGAAGGGGAAAACCATGCACTAGCATACGATTCTCAAGGTTGGATATGTAGGGAAGCCTTGAGGTGATCACGGTGGCCATTGTAACTCTACACTCGATGTGAGGGAGGAAGGGTTCACCAGGAATGGTTTTAGGACTCGCTCCAAGTTCGAGGGTGGAATGTGTTTGATGTGTTCAGTTTAAGACAATCACCTATGTTTGGCCTTTCTAGAGCTAAGCTATGAAATGAAATAACAATGCAGGATACAAGATGCAAGAAGACAAGATCTAACCCTAGAATTATTCTTTGCTTTGAATGCTTTCTAACCCTAGGGTTGCAAAATGAAATCCTTTGATCAAGGGTTTAAGAGAAGATACACAAACAATATTAAACCCTAAGTGCACACTATATGTTGTTTGTCTTTTCAAATACCTATAAATCAATTAAATATATTCCTTTTAAATTAGATCTAGGATTTAAACAAAAATAAAAAACACCCATCAAACAACCTAAATATTAATTAGGGAACTTATCTCATCCATTGGTTGATCCAAGCTTTATTTTGTATCCAACAATATTCAATGATTCCTATTCCTACAAAATAACTTAGCAAACACTTGAAAAATATGATCAGTGTTAGAGGGTCTACTTAGGCCACTATATAAAAATTCTTGGAGGTGCAACAATCAAGCCCCCTAGGTACTTTTAGCTAACCTTTGAAATACAAAAGTAAAATTTAACCTTTGGAAGATGGACAAACATAATAAGATGTAGTACAACAATATGATAAATAAAATGCAAAATATGCTATTATAATCAAAATACAATATGAAATGTCAGCCTAGGGTTTGGAGGTAGCAGATTAACCCCAATTTTTACCTGAGTGAATCATGATCCGTATGAAGAAATCACAATTTTGTAAAACAACGAAATCACACCTCAAAATGCTTCTGCAAAGAACTATCTCCTCATTTTTGTTTTAAGTGTGAAATCAGTCAGATTAAAAAAGGTCAAAATTTTTTACATCTTAATAGCCAAAATTACTACAACATATAGAATTCGAGTTGTATATGTGACTATACCAGGTTAAAGGGATCCATATCACCATGAGTGAGCTGAGGTTTAGCAGGTGTGGTGGGAGTGAGGGTTTGAATTTTATGGGTAGGAATCTCAGCCAATGCGGCAGAGGTAGAGCAAGTATGGAAGGGGTGGGTGGGAACCTCAAGCATGGATCAAGCGAGGATCTAGAGGAAGGTGATTAGGCTGCAATATATTTGGAGGTAAGCATCACGCGAGGGCCCGACCCTCCTCAGAAAGACCCCGACAAAAAATATACGAAGGACAATGCGGGGCCCAAGAAGTGGCTGCCTTTTGTTGAGACTCTTAGAGGAAAAAGAAAGGAGGTTCTCTCTCTCCCACCCCTAGTTCCAATAAATAATAAAATTTTGGCCCCGAAAAGTTCCATGAGCCCTTTTATTTCAATGGAATAATTCTCCCTGGTAGGCAAGTTTTTGGGAGGTAGGCCGAACATGGAGACTATTAGGGCTTGGGCGACGGGTAAATGACGAACGATAGGCAACTTGGAGTTGGTAGTTGTAACTCGAGGGTTCTTCATTATCCGTTTTAACAATATGGAGGATGCTAACCACTTTTTAACAGGAGGTCCATGGTTTCTAGGCAAAAGGAGCCTTTTTATCAGGTGATGGGGTGAAGATTTTGATCTTGAAAAGCAAAATATTAACATTACCCCTATTTGGGTTCATCTCCCGAGTCTACCTACCCAGTTATTCAATGAATATTGGCTGCAGGGCATAGCCAAAACTATAGGGGACCTGATCTCCATTGACCATGCGACCTTGGCCAGGACAAGGATGACTCATGCACAAATATGTGTAAATGCTAATTTGGATAATGAATTGCCAAGGTTTGTGGAGCTATAGTATGGAGAATACTATAGAAAAAAATCAGTAGAATATGAGAACAGACCGACATTCTATGTAGAATGTAAAAATCAAGGACATCTATGCAATCAGTGCCCTAACCTGGTAATGAATAGAGAAAAGCAGAAGCAGGGAATGCTAGACAAAGGAAATTTGAGGAGTTTCCCTGGTAGAGGCGATTTCAATTAGGCAAACTATGTCTACCAAAAAAAGAAAAGAGAGTGTGCAGGGTCCCAAAAAGACAGGAAAATAATAGGTTGTTGGCAACCAAAATACTTAGGTAAGTTCCAATCCTCTAGTTTCAAATAAATTTTTAATTTTATCCAATATGGGATTAGGAGGATTATCGAAAGACATGGAAGCCCAGAACCTTCAGGCTAACCTTTATGACTCTCTAGAATCCCCATCCAAGTCAGGATCCTCAAACCCTAATGCTGAAATTACTATAAGCCCCGTGGGCATCACAAAGCCAAACCCTAATGCCCGATATCTAGAATCCCCATCCAAGTCGGGATCCTTAAACCCCAATGCTGAAAATACTTCAAGCCCAGTGGGCATCCCAAAGCCAAACCCTAATGCTAAATAACTTAGGAATAAATTTGAGGCATTGGAAAATAAAAAAATCTCATCTCCCTAACATCATCACTAGGAGACAGGTGAATCCTACTAGGGGTCGTCCTGCAGACTCAGGGAATATAGGAAAAAAGGAGAAGATTTGGATTTAGGGGTGGAGATATGTGAAACTCTTCAGATTGAGTAATATGGCAGTCTGATTTTGCAACAAATTGCCTCCTCCTAATTTAGTCCTAAACAAACCAGGAGCACTATGAAGTCTCCTATATATTTTGGCAGTGAAAAAAGAAGAGGGAGAATATCAAATGCTGAGCATCAAAAAATTAAAACTGATAATGACATTGCCAATGGAAATTAGAGAACCTTGTTTCAACAGGTTTTTTTGGGTTCTAAAGACAACAAATTAGGAAAACCCCCTCAAGGGAGGGGGAGAGGAAGAAATCCCAAATAATCTAAATGAAGTTCCTCTCATGGAACGTGAGAGGCCTCAATGGCCTACCCAAACAGAGGGAAGTCAGTGCAATAAGAAATCAAGTGAATCCAACTATTATCATGTTACAAGAAACAAAAACTGATGAGATTCAATCAAAAAAAGTAGCAAAAAAAATTTGGAATCAAGGGGAGATGGTTTGCAAATCAGCCAAAGGAGAGTCTGGAGGCCTTATAACTTTGTGGGATCCCCGGATAGTAGAAGGCACCATTATTCAAAAAGATGACAGGGTTCTTAGTGTTTTATTTAAGGAAATAAACAACAACAGGTCATGGATCCTTTCAAATATTTATGCCCTGACTTCAATTCAAGGGAGAGCTCTACTATGGGAGTACTTAGGCAATCTGAGTGAAATCTTCCATAATGTCCCCTGGATTTTGGCTAGGGATTTTAACACTCTTCTTTACCATTCAGAAAAAATGGGTGGAAATGGACCACCTATTAGGAGCATGGATGAGTTCAATGAATTTGTGAACTCCAACATGTTGATGGATGTAAAACTTAGAGGAGCGAATTATACCTGGAGCAATCGACGGATAGGGTGTCATCTCATTCAAGAAAGGCTTGACAAGTTTTTCTATCAAAGGAGGCTATAACTCTATTCGGTGATTCTACCCTGCAAGCCCTTCCTAAAATTACCTCTGATCATAATCCCATTTTTTTGGATATCCCTAACTCTCTGTCCTTCAAGAAACCTTTTAGATTTCAATCTATGTGGATCAAACATTCCAGTTTCAGAGATAACTTAATTCAGTGGTGGCAAGCTTCTGTCAGGGGTAGTGCAACTTTTAAACTTGCTGGCAAATTAAAGTTTGTTAAGGAAAAGCTTTAAATTTTGAACAAAGAGGTCTTTGGGAACCTCTTTGAAAATAAAAAATAGGTTGTTGAAAGTTTGAAGATAACTGATCAAAGGATTCAACATGGTGATGCTGATGAAACTACTAGGCAGGAGGAACAAACAAAACTAGTAGAGTTTCATAACATTTTGGTCTGTGAGAAAATCTATTGGAGGCAAAAATCAAGGGCTCTTTGGTTGAAATGTGGAGATTCAAATTCCAAAATTTTTCACGTCACCACGCTTAGAAACAGAAGCAATAACAAGATATATTTTTTTTAAAAAGTAGATAGTTCTATTACTCATGAGAAAGGAGGTAGTAACTTATTTCAATTCTATCCTTGGTCAAGAATCGCAGTGCAATGAGGAGGCTAAAGATATTCTCTTGCAATCCATTACTAGCATAATAAATGAGGATATAAACCTTAAGCTCCTAGCTCCATTTTCTGATAAGGAAATTAAGGAAGCCTTGTTTAGCATGGAGACAGAAAAAGCCCCAGGACCCAACGACTTTCCCCCTCATTTCTATTAAGATTTTTGGGACATCGTAAGTGAGGATGTAATTTTTGTTGTCATAGAATTCCAATCAAGCAATCATATCCCAAAATGTCTCAACTCTACTTTTATTTCTCTAATTCCTAAGAAGCAAACCCCTGAATCTATGGTTGACTTCAGGCCAATCAGTCTGTGCAATGTTTCTTACAAGATTCTAACTAAATCCATTGCAAATAGAATGAGAGATGTTCTACCCCGCATCATAGATCCATGCCAGGGAAGCTCTATCCAGGGCAGGTCAATCTTGGATGGAGTTATCACAGTTCATGAAGCTCTACACTCTGCTCATAAGACTAACATGTCTGTTTTTGCCCTCAAGCTTGATATGAACAAAGCATTTGACAGACTAAATTGGGACTTTCTAATTGTTGTCCTCCTTAAGTTTGGTTTTCACCACCAATGGGTTAATTTGATCAAATAATGCATTTCTAAAGCATGGTTCTCGATTCTGGTTAATGGAACAACTGCTGGTTACTTTCAAATTCGTAGAGGAATTCGGTAGGGGGACCCTATCAGCCCCATGTTATTCATCATTGTGGTAGAAGCTTTAGGAAGAACCATAAAAAATGCTTGCAGTTCAAGGCTAATATTAGGAATCAAGGCAACATCTCTCACTAGGGTTGTTTCTCACCAACAATTCATCGATGATACCCTTCTATTGACTAAGGTGTCGGTGGTTGAGGCCAAAATAATTAAATACATCCTGCAACTCTATGAGGACGCTGCTGGTCAAAAAGTTAATTTTAGTAAAAGCAAGTTATATTTCTTGAACACCCCATTCAGAGGCAAGGAAGGATTGCAGAAATTTTAGGGTGTGATATAACAAACCTCCCCACTTTGTATCTTGGTCTCCCTCTTTTTATTGGTTCTCCGAGAGAGTCAATGTGGGATAGGGTTATTGAAAGAATTCAAAAAAAACTTGTTGGATGGAAAGGTCATCTTCTATCTCAATAAGGAAAGCTAACCCTGACTAAGGCCTCTCTTTAGAGCATTCTAGTCTATTTCCTCTCCATTTTCAAAGCCCCTGCAAAGGTTTTCCAAAAAATTGAGAAACTCCAAAAAGAATTTTTATGGACTGGATCAAAGGAGAAAAAAAGGATACACCTTGTAGGATGGACCAAAGTGTGCAGACCCAGGGAAAATGGGGGATTAGGTCTAAGGAGAATTTCTCATATGAATTTATATTTACTAGCTAAGCAGGTGTGGCGCCTCATTTCTGGTGAAGAAAATGAATGGAAAGCTATCATCAAATGAAAGTATCTTCAAAATATGGAATTTCTAAGTGTCTCAGTTCCAATCAGAGGTTCTTGCTTTTTGGAAAGCAATTCTCAATTGTAAGGAAATCATCAAAAAAGGTTTAAGATGGGTTTTAGGTAATGGTGAGAGGATAAATTGCTGGAATGACAGGTGGGCTAAGGATGAACCACTGACGCAATATCCTAACTTAGCCCGAATCAGAGATATCATGGAAGAACTCATTGGCAGAAAAGTCTTCGATTATATGGTTGAGGACAGAGGTATAATGAAGTGGAAACAAATAAGGATTCAAGGATTTCAAGCGAAATCAAATGATCTTTGTAATATTCTCGGGCAACAGTTTATCCCCATGAGACCCAAGGAATATCAAGTGATCAGGCTCCTACGAAAAACAGGCAGTTCACTGTTAAATCGGCTTACAAGCTTCTGCTTGATGACAAGGATTTTATCCTCCAAAAGGACTTAGTTTGGATAAAAAATTTAATTAAAAAAATTGTAGTCTTTTCATGGCTTGTTATCCAAGGAAGAATTCTAACCATTGATAATATGATGTGTAAAGGTATTTGTATCACTAATCGTTGTTATCTATGTAGGACTAATTGGGATACCATTTATCACATTTTCCTTGAGTGCCCTTGTTCCTTAACTGTCCTAAGTGGGATTTTTTAGGCCTTTAATATTTCCTGGGTTAAACCAACCATCGTACTTGATTTTTTCATCCAGTGGCCTTACCCCTTTTCAATCCAAATACTTAGATACATGTGGAAAATTTGTCTCAATCACTATCTTTGGTAGGTGTGGTTAGAAAGGAACCATAGAGTCTTTAATGAGTCTATCCATGATCATCAAACTATCATTGCCAGGATCCTATCCTTTGCCAATGATAATGTGAACCTTATCCTTTTTGATAGCCGTAAACCTCATCTGCAAGAGACCATGATTGCTCAATATTTAAGCTTAACCTTGTTATATGAGTCTGTGACTAGGGTAGTCAACCCCAGAGCCAATGTTAAGTGGTCCCCACCTTCTACAGGTTGGTTTAAGCTTAATTTTGATGGAGCAGCTTAGGATAATCCTGGCAGAGCAGGCGCTAGCGACATTGTGGGAGATCATAATGGGAATATGATGCTTGCATTTTTTGAATATTTGGGAACAAGGATGAACAATGAAGCTAAAGCTAGAGCTATGTGGAGAGGCCTTCAAATGAATCAAGACTTAGAAGGCAATTTGATTGTAGGAGACTCTATGCATGTTATAAATCTCCTCAATAATTGGAAAACACCTCCTTGGAGGATTAAAACAATTGTTGAAGAGGCTAGGATCCTTTTCCAGGGAAGATAGGACAGAAAAGCCCAACATGTCTTTCGAGAAACTAAAAAAATTGCTGATAAGCTAGCCAATTTGGGTGTCGATGGTGACGAACTTTTCAAATGGGAACACGGTGTCCCGAGCGAAGTAGAGGAGCTTATTCAACAAGAATGCCAAGAATGATAGTTGAATTTACCAACAGGGAAGGCACTGTAAGTTCGAAGGCTAGGAGTATTCCCACCTCTTTTTTGAAATGGACTCACAATAAAAATTATCCGAACTGTCAGTCTTCGTGGATGCTGCTTGGAAATACCACAAAGACTAATGGGGATAGTCACATGTTAGATAACATGGCTCCTAGTCATATTAGTAATTTGAGGTTGGTTGATAATAACAGGGCAGGAAAGAAATGACAATATAAGACTTGAACTAGAGCCACGTGGACCACCAGATAGCCACCACCATAAATATAGCCAGCAGGTTCACTTCTCCAAGGCTGATTGGCCAAGATGGGATGTGGTCCCAAAGCATGTCATATATGGAAGAAAGCAATTACCAAAGAATTATTAAGAGTAACTGTCAATACAGAGCTTGTGGGAGTTTTTTTTAGTACTCTGCTATGTGTGTTTGCAGCTTTTTGTTTCTCCACTGTTTCAAGGGATCCATGTTTGTTTCTTTTTTTGTAATTATGATGCAGGTGTGTTTTATCGAGGTATACCAAAATGTTGTATGGGAAGTTTCTTTTTTATAACAGGCTATGTGCCTTACCGGATGTAATGGCTTTGGCGACATGTAGATTTTACATATATAGGATTCTTAGTAAGGACATGTTCATCAACAACCTTGGGCTGATTTTTGTAAAAGGTTTTGGATCAACCTATAAAAACCGGTATTAATGCTATAGTATCTTATCTACACACCTCAAAATTTCTAGGTACGATTTCGTTATAGGAGAATAAAACCCTAACAAAAAGTAGATGAACAGATATGGAATTTAATCTAACTACTATGCAAAATGCAGATGAGCGAAAACAACCTGGTGGTAGCAAAATAAGTAGGCAAAAGGATGGAGACCTCAAAGTGGTAGATTCCTCCTTAGGGCTTCAACACTTGTCCACCAAGGAGAAACACACAATCAAATGCAACAATATATCATTCCAAAATAGAGCTTCAATAGACTATATCAATCACTTGAACAATGAGCACTTTAGCCTTGGATGAACACTTGTCAATTCTCATGTTAGCTTGCTTGACTTGAGATTGAGAGATTTGTTAGGAGCTTAGAAAATTGTTACTTAGTAATTGGTTAAAAAGAAGATTTCAAACCCTTTATTTCTAAGGGATTTGAAAGAGGAATAAGTAGTAAAAACCAAGGAAAGCCAACCTTAGAAGATGCCAACTTGGAAATTAAGGTTTCCTAAGAGAAAACCCTAGAAATATAAAATGGTGCCTCGTCAAGACCAACCATGATTTTGCATAAAGAGGGAAAAAAATGGAAAAAGGAGGAAATGGAGGCCCAAACTTTCTTAGGGAAATTTAGAGGATTTTCCTAAGGATCTAGGGAAAATTGCTCACTCAAGTAGGTCAATTTTCCATGTCTACAAAGTGAAAATGTTCAATTCAAATAACATGATGGCAATTATAGGACTGACTATGCTTTTTGAAGATAAATTCTTCACACAAAGATGTAATTTTAAAACTCCACAATTTCAAACCCCACTTCCATCCTAGGCATGATCAAACTCATGAAACAAACCATCCCAAGTCAAATGTATTATCCGAGAAGAAATGGAGGCACATAGGGCATATGGATTATGTTACAATTGTGATGATAAATATTCTCTAGGCCACAAGTGTGTATAATAGAAACTATAATTAGTTAATGTGGGTGAACCTTCCACTAGGGAACCACATGATGAAGGGGAGGAGTATAAAGAGGAAGATCAACCTAAAGAGTCTAAACCAATAGAATACCAACCACTTAAAATTTTAGTATAAGCATTAGCTAAGATATCTATTCCCTAGACCATAAAGTGGCAAGGCATTTCGAAGGCCAATGACTCATCCCATCATTGATTCTAATAATATTGATAATTTTGTTGATCCTCAGGTAGCTAAACAAACAACCTATTATATCTACTCTTGCAATTTATTTGGAGTTATGATTGCCAATGAGGGTGCTCTACCATGTAAAGGAAAATGTAAAAATATAAAGGTGATGATGGGTGACTACAACCTTAGGGAAGACATGTTTACCCTTCCTTTAGGGGGTTGTGAGATTGTGTTGGTAACTCAATGGATCCGTAGCCTAGGCCAATAGTTTGGGAATTTTTGAGTTATAGATGAAATTCACTAAAATTTGGATGTAATGTACTCTCTATGACATGATTGTGGGTCCTACCCAACTCATCAACTCATATCGAATGGAAAAAATTTGGAGAAATTGTCTAAGGGGTGGTGGCATAGTTTTTTACATTATAGGCCTTGAATACCAATGATATAGTTTAGCTAGTTGAATTATAATAAAATATGGATAATAATGCACTCATATTTGTAGAACCACAAGGGTCACCACCATGATGCACCCATGATCATACCATCAATCTTGTCCCAAGAAGCTTGCCATTGAATATTCATCCTTACTGATACACATATATGTAAAAGACTAAAATTTAGAAAATGGTATAAGAGGTATTAGTAGCAAGGGTCATTCAATCGAGTGTTAGCCCATATTCTTCCCTAATACTCTTGGTTGGTAAGAAAGATGGGTCTTGATGGTTATGTGTGGATCTTTGAGAACTCAACATAATTACCATCAAGAACAAATTTCTCATTCCTCTCATTGATGAGTAATGAGATGATCTCCATGGTACTTGCTTCTTCTCAAAGTTAGATATTTTTTCAAGTTATCATCAAATTAGATTACAAAAATAAGATATTCCAAAGACAACATTTCAAACTTACGAAGGCCATTATGAATTCCTTATCATACCATTCGGTCTTACCTACTCACCATTTACCTTTTAGAGTCACATGAGTGCAATATTTTAACCAATTATGTGTAAATTTATTTTGGTCTTTTTCAATGATATTCTAGTTTATAGTCATACAAGCGTGGAACATTTGCAACATTTAGACTAGACACTATAATTCTTGGCTAATAATCAATTATGTGTCAAATAATTAAAAATTTTCTTTTTGGGATGCATGAAGTGGAATACCTAGGCCATATAGTTTGAGGGGAAGGAGTCAAGGTGGATCCTAAAAATATTACCACTACACAAGAATGTCCCAAACCACACACTCTCAAAAGTCTTCGAGGTTTCTTAGGCCTTATTATCTATTATTAAAAAATTGCTCATGAGTATGGAAATATTGCATTCTCTTTGATGACTATGTTGCAAAAGAACTTGTTTCCATGGTCAAAACCCATCGAACATGCATTTTTGTGACTCAAATAAGCTCTAATTTCTACTCCCATGCACTAATTTCTCCCAACCATTTATGGTTGAAAGTTATGTCTCTAGAAGTGGAATTGTTGCAGTGCTTATGCAAGAAGAATGGTTATTTGTCTTCACTAGTAAGGCACTAATGGGAAAAAAACTAGGAAAATGAACGTATGAGAAGGAGATGATGGTGATATTACATGTTATGAACCATTGAAGGCCTTATCTTATTGGGTGATACTTTTCCATCAAAACAAACCACCATAGCCGTAAGTACTTTCATGAGTAACATGTATCTATGCCCAAATAATAAAAATGGGATACCAAATTGCTATGGTATGAATATAAAACCATTTATAATAAGAGAAAGGAAAATATAGTTGTTGATAATCTATCCTACCAATATGTGGATTAGAGTATGCTATGTGCCATCTCTACTTCAATTCCTCAATGGAACCACTAGTTTCAAGGAGAAGTGACCCAAGATTCCATATTCTAATCATTAATTCAATAACTTCAATCTAATCCTAAATCTTGTCCAAGATATACATAGATTGGATAATATCTATGATACTAGGGTTGCATTGTTATCCCTAAAAATTTACCAATCCACGAGTCCATACTACATGAAATGCATGCTTATTTGACTATAGGACATTCATTCTTCTTAAAAATTTATGAATGGGTTAAACACATATTGTTTTGGATAGGGATGGAAAAGGATATCAAGAAATTTGTTGTATAATGTGACACTTGTCACTGCATTAAGAGAAAAATTATTCATACACCAAATGCATTCCAACGTCTTCCAATTCCAAAAACTATTTGGATGGATATTTCTATGGATTTTATTAAAGGTCTCCTAAATTATAGAGTCAAAACAATCATTCTTGTTGTGGTGGATCATCTCTCTAAGTATACTTATTTTTTTCCTCTAGACCACCCTTACAAGGCCTCAACTGTTGTCCAAATATTCCTTGATTCCATTTTTTGCCTTCATGGCATACCCCAATCCATCATATCCAATAATGACCCCATATTCACTAGTCATTTATGGCAAGAAGTGTTCAAGCTACATGAGACACAACTCAAGATGAGATTGACATACCATCCCTAGATCAATGGGAAAACTAAAATTGTCAAAAAGTGCTTGGAAACTCATCTTTGTTACTTTGCATTTGAGCAACTGACTCATTGGGTCAAATTACTTCCTTTAGCTATGTGGTTGCATAATACTTTATCACTTCTCCACCAATATGACACCATATAAAGTAGTTTATGGACACCCTCCATTGCCACTTCTATCATATATTTTAGGTAGTTCTAAGGTTCAAGCAGTGGATCCCACTCGCATGGACCATGCATAACTACTCCAAAATATCAAAGATAATTTAGCCATGGTGCATAACTATATATGATAACAAGTAGATCAACATCATTATGAGTGTAGTTTTAACATCATGGACATGCTTTTTCTATTCCTACAACTCTACAAGCAATCATCACTAAAATTCTATGACAGTCAAAAGATAGCACCAAAATTCTATGGATAATATAAAGTGCTCTAGAAGGTTTGCCCTATGTCCTACAAGATAGAATTATCATCTTCTTCTATGGTACATACAATTTTCCACATATCATATTTGAAGAAGATCATTGGAAACTATATAAGGTCCAATCTACACTATCCTATTTGGATGAGAAAGGATCAATCATATTAGAACCATGAATAAAATGGACTGGTGTACACACACACTTTGTAACACCACTCTTACCAATGTTCTAGTATAGTGGTATCGATTGTAGCTAGAAGATGCCACTTAGGAGTTGCTTCATCAACTAAATAATCATTTTTCTCACATCAAGCATTAAGGACAAATCTTATTGAAGGGGAAGGGCATTTTAGCACCCTATCCTAACATAACTATTTTTATGTACTTGTCTAGTGTTGGTGTATATTTGCACCTTGGGCACCTAGTGTGTATGGGCCCATTATAATGTAACCTTTAATTTTATTATAAGTATGATTTAGTAGCTTAGGTTCCATCTTTCATGTGGTCTAACCCTTGAGCATGAGGGTTAGGGTAAATAAAATTCTATTAAGTACATGGGTTGTTAAAACAATGATAAAAAAAATAGAGTAATGCACAAAAAACACACACAAAAATAGAATGCACATATATTTATCTGAGATAAACCCTTACTTCAAGAAAAAACCCAGCCAAAATAATCCTTTTATTACTTTGGACTTCATGGACCCTCAATACAAATATCACCTTCTTCTAGGATTACATTACATCTTTACATGACCCTCATGGGTTTTTTATGGTCACACCAATACCAGAAACCAGACATAGTTTCTCATTACAATGGGCAAAAAACAACCCACAATTTTACAATACAACTCGGTATAAAAAAAGCATGAGCAACATAGATTTGTGTATACTTGAAGAACACAAGCTTATACTGAGAGGGGGGGTGAACAGTATAAGACCACTTTTAACTTTTTCTTTCAAAACAACTTTCAATTCAATATTATGCAGTATAAAGATAGCAAAAATAACAGCAGTAATCAAAGCAATGCACAAAACACCATCCACAAAGTGACACAACAAATTACGTGGTTCACCCAAAGTGGGCTACTCCACGGATAAAACTTTTCTCTAAAAGTTATATCGTAGTTCTCTGGGAAACCTTCCCAATTACAAAGTTTATGAGCCTCTGCTCAAAGGAGATACCTTCCCCTTAACTCTGCTCTGGCTGGTGATCCTCTAGAAGACCTCTACCTCTTCAGCCCTTAGCAAGTGGAACTCTATCCATAGAAGACACCTGTCTTCCCTGCTCTGGTTGGAGACCTCTGTTCTCAATCTATCACCTCAACGCTGGTCCTCGAATTTGCACCAAAACACAGTCCTTTGGTCTGGCACAAATGTCCTCTTCCTCTTTCTTAGGTCTGCACCAAAAACAGTCCTTCGATCTGGCACAAATCTGTTCTCAACACTGCATCAATCTCTGTCCTCAAATGGTCCTCAAATCTGGTTCACAAAATGGTTCACCGACTTGCATTAAGTCGGCTTGATCTTCACCCAAGTATTCAAGACTTGTTTCAGATCTCGCTTTGCAAGTTCTCACTTAGAACCTGCCCAAACTGCTCCAGAAGCTTCAACAAAAAGCTTGCTTAATGCTATCCAACAAGCCCTCTCAATGACTTGTCCCAAACCTGCTCATACATCCCCACCGAAACCTGTCCAAAACCTCAGCAAGCTCACAAAGACAACTTGCTTAGCATGAACTCACAAAGAGAATTGTTAGAGACCCAATGTGATTCATTAACATCATAGAAGCATAAAGAGAATTGTTAGAGACTCAATATGTTCTATACTTAACTCCAAATCTCAATCTCAAATCTCAGATGTAATATGCTTTTCTTAAGAACATGAAACACAAATCTGTCTATGCAAACACAGCCGCAATCACAGTCGCCCTTTGATTGAAATCCAACCTTTGCACTGTCTTCGTAAATACAGCAGCACTTCAACACTCTGCGATCGAACTCCTCATTCAGCGCATCAACTCGCCACTTTTGTGCTATCTACGCTGTTATGGCTGCATCTCGCACACCTCACTCGAATCGACTCGACTCGGTCTTTGCGCATTGTGGACTTCGCTTGCGCAAGTTCAATACTCACATTCGATCACTTAAAACTCGAAAATAGTCCTCCTTTTCTAGCATTAATTCATGATCAAAAACTTAATCTTTAGTCGATTGTTACCCTAAAGATCATCAACTGCAAAACCCTAATCTTCATCGGCCCAGATTTAACTTTGTCAGCTTCAACCGCCTCTGTGGCCTCTGTCGCTTTCCTGTAGCTTCTGCCGCGAAACGACAACATGTCACGATATTGCGACACCTTTGCTCACCGTACACCTTCTTTAGCCTACTGTCACGAAATCATGACACCTTGGCCTTTGTCGACTTCCTTTGTGCTTCTATCACAAAATCGCAACACTTTTGCCTCTTGCTGACATCATCTTCACTTCTGTCATGAAATCACGACCCTTCTGTCTTCATGGCCTTCTTCTCTGCTTTTGTTGCAAAATCATGACATTACTGACGCCGTACAGTCTCTCTCCTCTTAGAGTCATGAAACTGTGACATGTCATGAAATTGTGACATCTTCCTGCGCTGGAGTCTACACTTGCATTCTAGTCATGAAACTATGACATGTCGCGAAATCGCGACATCTTCATCCTGTTGGCTTCTTCACTTTTGCCTGTCGTGAAATCATGACACTTTCTACATTCGTACATTTTTATTTCATCCTGTCACAAAATCATGATGCTTTCAGCTTTTGAAAGCTTTTCTTGCAACCTGTCACGAAATCGTGACACTTCTGGCTTCCGTACGCTTTCTCCACTACCTGTCGTGAAATCGTGACACTTCTGGATTCCGTACGCTTTCTCCACTGCCTGTCACGAAATCGTGACGCTACTCCTTTCAGAATCTTCCCTTTGTTGCATGTTGTGAAATCATGGTAGTTCCCATTTCAAGCTTCTGCAGCATGTCACGAAATCGCGACAGTCCTCACTTTGTCTTTTTGTAACATGTCGTGAAAACACGACAGTCCTCACTTGGAACTTTGCATCATGTCGTGAAATCGCAACACTTCCTAAAACACTTTCTCTCTCTTCGATCTTGTCACAAAATCATGACAGTTCATACTGCGAACTCTTTCTTCTGCAACATGTCATGAAATCAGGACACTTTTTCGTCCGTACAGCCTCCTTTGCAGAATGTCGCGAAATCGCGACACTTTTCTTTCTCTGCCTTCCTGCACTGTCTGAGTCGCAAAAATGCGACATGTCACGAAATCGGGACAGTTTTGCCCAAACTTTCTCTCTCCTCAAACATGTCGCGAAATCGTGACAGTTTTGCCAGTGCTTTCTCTCTCCTAAAACATGTCACGAAATCGCGACAGTTTTTCCAGCCGCTTGCATACTTTTTCTTACTTGTATTTTTCTTGATCTTTTGCAACTGGGAAACTCTGATCTTCTTGGAAACTTACTGTCCATGCTGAAACCTTCATCAAAACAAAATCTTTGAAATCAAACCAAAATTCTTCAAGACCTTCTTGACATCAATGACAACATCTACACATGAGCAAAGGCAATGTACCCAAGGTACCCAAAATTGCCAACATATACATGGGTGCATTTTTTTTTGAGGTAAACCTAGACCTGCAAAATTAGGGTACGAGTGTAAATCCCATATTGGTGTAATACATGCAAAGTGTACAACACTTCCCAACAATCTCCCACTTGTTGTATACTTTGCAGAAGGTCTTCTTTAGGTTCCATCATTTGGCATAAAATGGGAAGCCATACCCATTACAGTTTTGTACCAATAAAACTTCTCAACAATAAATGGCTTTGTTAGTGCATCTACAACATTCTCTGTTGTATCAACTTTTTCCAACATCATCTTTCCTATTTCAATCATGGATCTTACAAAATGAAATTGAACGTCAATATGCTTTGATCTAGCATGATAAGTTGGGTTCTTTGCTAAGTAAATTGCACTCTGATTATCACACTCTATCTTTACCAATTTTTGTATGAAACCAATCTCTGAACCCAATCTCTGTAACCATACAACTTCCTTACAAGCCTGAGTAGTAGCAACATATTCAACTTCAATTGTTGAAAGAGCAATAATTGGTTGCCTTTTACTCATCCAACTTATAGCACCTCCAAAGATATTGAACACATATCCACTGGTAGATTTTTGCTTATCAATATCACCTACCCAATCAACATCAACATAACCATACAAACTATCTTCTTTATTACTATCTAGATTTCCTTGGTAACAAATGGCATAATATGATGTTCCATGTAGATATTTGAATATCCTCTTTACAACCATCCAATGTTCCTTTCTAGGATTAGATATGTACCTGCTAATGACTCCCACTACTTGTGCAATATTTAACCTTGTGCAAACCATGGCATACATCAAACTCCCAACAACACTCACATATGGAACTTGAGATATTTTATTTACCTCTTATTCTATCTTTGGAAATTGTTCTATAGATAACTTTATACCAATAAGAAGTGGAGTACTAGCAGGCTTACTCTGCTACATTCTAAATTTATGTAAAATTTTATCAGTATATAAATTCTAACTCAACCATACTTTCTTATTAATTTTATCCCTCCTAATCTCCATACCCAAAATATGACTCACTACACCAAGATCCTTCATCTCAAACTGAGAGGACAATTGAGACTTTACTTTGTTAATAATTTTCATATTATTTCCTGCCATCAATATACAATGACAGAATAACAAAGTTATCACCTTCTTGCTTGAAATAAATGCAATGGTCTACTTCAGACCTTGTAAAACCAAGCCTCAACATGTAAGTATCAAAATTTTTATACCACATCCTTGGTGACTGCTTTAGCCCGTATAAAGACTTTTTCAACTTGCATACCATGTTTTTTTCTCCTTTACCTGATAACCTTTAGGTTGCACCATATAAATTTCTTCTTCAAGGTCACCATGAAGAAAAGTAGTCTTAACATCCATTTGTTCAAGCTCCAAATTATAAGTAGCAACCAAAGCTAAAATAAATCTAATAGATGTTAACAACAATAGAAAAAATTTCACCATAATCAATACCTTCTACCTAAGAGTATCCTTTTGCAACAAGTCATGCTTTAAAATTTTCAACTTTACCTTCAGTATTTCATTTCTTTTTGAACACCCATTTGCATCCCATAGGCTTCCTTCTAGTTGGCAGCTCCACCAACTCCCAAGTTTTGTTCTTATGTAATGTTGTTATTTCCTCATCCATTACCCTTTTCTAAAACTTGTATTCTTTTTATTCACATTCATCTTTGAAAGTTCTTGGTTCTTCTTCATCAGTTAATAAAGCAAAGGCTAAAAAACATGGATGGACTATACCTCTTAGATGCTCTACTCACATGGCTAGATATTCTAAGGATTGGAGTTTGAGGTTCAATTCCATCTTTCTCAATACCCTCTTTTGTTTCCAAATCATAATTATGTTCCTTTGTAAGCTCAAAAGGAACAACTTCAAGAATTTCCTATTTGAAGGCTCTTCTTGTGTAGCCCTCATCATCTCTTTTAAAAAATCTTGACTATACACAATATTTTGAGAATTTGGATCCCATAGTTTATAGCCTTTTATTCCATTTCCATAGCCAAGAAAAATACATTTGTTTGACTTATAATCTAAATTTGATCTATTTTTCTTTGGGACATGCATAAATGCATCACAACCAAAAAAATTTAAGTGTTTTAGATGGAAACTTTTACCTGTCCAAACTTCTTCTAGAATATTTCCATCTAGAGTTGATGTAGGATATCGGTTTATCAAGTAACATGCTATCATTACTGCCTCTGCCTAGAAATTTTACTCTAACCCTGCACCAGTAAGCATACTCCTAGCCCGATACATCAATGTCCTGTTCATCCATTCTACAAATCCATTTTGTTGTGGTGTACTAAGAACAATTTTTGTCTTTGAATTCTATGTTGCTTGCAAAACACATCAAAATCATTTGAAAAATATTCTCCACCATTATCAGTTCTCAAAACTTTAATTATCTTCCCAGTTTGGTTCTCCACAAGTGATTTGAACTCTTTAAACTTAGAAAATACTTTAGACTTATGCTTTAGAAAATAGATCCATGTTTTCCTTGAAAAATCATCAATAAAAGATACATAGTACATAGATCCACCCAATGAAGTTACAAGAGTAGGTCCAAAAACATCATTGTGTACTAACTCTAACACTTCTTTGGCCCTTGAAGAACTACTTGAGAAATGTATGCATTTTTGCTTCCCATAGACACAATGCTCACAAAAATAAAAAGAGCAATCAGATAAACCTTTAAGCATACCTTTTTCATGAAGAGACTTCAA
Source organism: Wollemia nobilis (assembly GCA_028583015.1). Classification (NCBI taxonomy): domain Eukaryota; kingdom Viridiplantae; phylum Streptophyta; class Pinopsida; order Araucariales; family Araucariaceae; genus Wollemia; species Wollemia nobilis. The sequence goes on along the minus strand of JAQPPZ010016833.1, from coordinate 1,556,660 downwards.
ACCCTTCTCTCCAATATGTCTAATCCTTTAATGCTATAACACTGCCATTCTATCAGCGTTGTCTTGATCAACAATAGAAGTATCCAACCCATGCATTTTATTGTTGCCTACGACAAGTGTAAAGTGCTTATCTATTCTTATTTTTCCAAGACCAAAGCCCCTTGAGTCATTTTGCAACCATCATTATTGAAAGTCACTTGTACACCTGCTTCTACCATTTTACTCACAAATAACAAACTTCTTGCTAAATCAAGGATGTGCATGACACCAAGGAGGGTTTTAATCCTCCCATCTCCAAAATTTACCCTTACTTTTCCATGACCTATGATCTTGCATGATGCATTGTCTCCCAAAAAGACATCACCACCATTGTAGGGTTCATATTCACTAAACCATTCTCTATGAGATATCATATGGAAAGATGCACCTAAATCTATTATCTAGGTGTCTTGATTTGTCCTGGTATTTGAAGAGACCAGATACACATCTCCATCTTCACTTTCTACATTTTTTGACTCAAGGGGAGTATCATTGTTTTCTTTTTTCTATTTTGGAAATCTGCAATCTTTCTTCATATGGTCAGATTTCCTGCAATGCCAATATCTATATTTTTCTCGCTTGCCTGAGATTTTTTTTTCTCCTTGGGATTTTTTGCCTCGTGACTTGGATTTAGATTTTGACCTAATCTCTTGATTTATTTCATGAGAATACCCCCAAACAACTAGGGCATTGTTTGAGTCTTTTACAAAGGTTTTTATTCTCATCTCCTCAAACAACAAGGCTCCTACTATTTCCTCAAATTTTAACTCAAAAGAAGTGCTACTAATCACCATAACCAAATTATCCCAAGAGTCTAGAAGTGAGCATAACAAAGTAATACATTTTTATTTCTTAGATATTTTAATGTCTATAGAGGCTAGCTGACTTACCATGATGTTAAATGCATTTAAGTGATCTATCATAGGCATCCCATCACTCATCTATAATGAATATAGCTTCTTCTATAGAAATAACTTGTTTGTCAGGGATTTCATCTGATACAAAGTAGCCAAAATTTTCCATAATCCTTCAGTAGTTCCTTCATCCAAAAAACTCAACAACATCGATTCTAAAAGACAAATCCAAATATTACTTCTTATCTTTATGTCCATATTTGTCTAATCCTCTACAGACATGCCTAAAACCATTTTAGAAATCACTGCCCACTAATGTATTTCTATTAGAATGTCCTCCATTTTGAGTTTCCACAACTCAAAATTGTGTCCATTAAATTTTTGAACTCCAATCTGGTTGTATTCGCCATCTTACCTGCAAAACTCCCACTGGAACAAGGTATAGGAATAAACCCTTACAAGTTGAACCTAGCTCTAATACCAATTGTTAAAATAATAATAATAAATAAATAGAGTAATTTTCCAAACACACAAAAATAGAATACGCATAGATTTATCTTGGGGAAACCCTTACTTCGAGAAGAAACCCCATCCAAAATAATCCTTTTATTACTTTAGAATTTACGGACCCTCAATACAAATATCACCTTCTACTAGGATTACATTTTACATCTTTACATGACTCTTAGGGGTTTTTTATGGTTACACCAATACCATAAACCAAACAATTTTCTCATTACAATGGGAAAAAATAGCCCATAGCTTTACAAAACCACTTGGTACAAAAAAAACATGAGCAACACATGGATTTGTGTATACACGGGTGCATGTTTTCTTTTGAGGTAAATCTAGACCTGCAAAAATTGGGGTACAAGTGTAAATCCCATATTGGTGTAATACATGCAAAGTGTACAACATTTTCCAATAGGTCTGGAGAACACATCTCATATTTTTCTTAAATTGTATCAAAGTTTTTCTTCCAAGGAGGTTGCCCCCTTGAAGAGGCCTACAATATCTATTACACTTTATTAATATAACTTTGTTGTATTTACAACCAATTATTTTCTTGAGTAATTTTGTTATTTCATTTTCATTATCATTATATAAGCATTTCCATTCATTCCTACATTGCTATTGTGGTTATGCTTATTTTTATAGTGAATTAGAATAAGTTTCTCAAGTTTGTGGATGATGAGGTTGTTGAGGATGACCACATGTAAAAAAACAACATGATTATTGGTATTCTTCAGGAGGATGAAGAAGCATAGGTGGATTTTGAATAAACCATGCTTGGTAATTACCTAATATCTAAAGAACCCATCAATATTTTAACCTCAACTAGCCAATAAGCACAAGGATCTTATTTGACATGGACTATGTATTTTATGGAATAAAAACAAAAAATGGATTTGGTGTTGGTATTTAGTTCATTGAACCATAAGGTACATAGGTGAATTTTACTTACAAATTACTGTTTGGTTGCACTAATAATGTGGTTGAATATGGAACACTTTGCATGGGTCTAAGAAAAGCCAAAAATATGTGTATCAAGAACGTCAAAGTGTTTGGTGACTCCTAGTTAGACATAAACCAAATTAGTTTAGAATGTGCAACTATAAACACTTAACATCATATAAGCAAAAATTTTTGGATTAGCTACAGATTTTTAATACATATCAAATCAAGGCAATCCCTTTTGAGTCAAATACCAAGGTTGATGGATTACCTTAAAAGACAACAAAATTTTACCTTACTTTAGACATGTGGAACAAGCCAAAAGAGTTAGAGGTGGTCTTCAGGCCTATTTTTCTTGATAATTATAATGTCTTCCATAATTACAATAAAATCATAGAATTTCTCATTAATCTTACTCAACATGTTAAATATAGAAATGTGTATGGGGATGGTATAAAGGATGAAGTGATCCAATTAAAGACAAACCATTTTTCCAAGGGACTAATCACATTGGAACGTGTTTAATACTAATTATATTGCTAAGAAATCCAATATTAAAGTCAAAGCATCCTCTTATTGCTTGGTTGAAGTTGTCAAAAGAAAGAATTTATTAATGGGTAAGGAATACACTAAAGAAGAGGTGGGCCTATTAAAGAAACCCTATGGGAACTATGATAATATTATTGCTTGGTCTTATGAAGATTTAAAGTTTTATGACCTAAACATCATTGAACATACCATAGAGTTAGAATCTAGTATGAAACCCTTATAGTAGAAGCAAAGATATGTCAATTACAAAATTGAGCTAGTATTGAAGAAATATATTTTAAAGATTTTACAAGATCAAATTATATTTTAATTTAAGCATTCTATTGGGGTGGCCAATTTGGTTCCAATTCAAAATAAGAACAATAATATTAGGTTATATCGAGTTTAGGAACCTAAATAGGGCATCGTAAAAGGACCATTACCTGCTAACTATCATATATTAGGTCTTATAAAAAGTAGTTAAATCCCAAATATTATCACTATTGGATGGATTCTTACGGTAAAATTATATTGGGATTAAATATGATGACCATCATAAAATGAATTTTAAAACTAAATGGGGAACCTTTTCATACAAAATAATACCTTTTGGTTTGTCAAATGTTGGAGCTACATTCCAAAGATATATGGACATCACTTTTATGGGTTTGATAGATGAAAGCATACTCATATAACTAAATAACTTAACTTTTTTTAATGTTGGATTTTACAATAGTTTCTAGAAATGAATAGAATCAAAACATTACTTAGTTTTGCCAAAAATAAATACATAGAAGGTAATGCACACAATATAAAGGGATGTCCATGGACACCAAATAATCTCACCGAATAAAAATAGAATACACTCCAACCAATAATAAAATGGTTGGTATGAGTAGGTATTTATACCCAATTATAAGTTACATTTAGGTCAAGGTTAAGGAACTGACTTTTAGATCAAATAAAAAAATATTTAAAAAATACCTTTATAAGATTTACAAGGGCCCAAAAGAATTATACATAAAATATAATATAATCATGGCCTCAAGTGAAGGTTAACCACTGCATATTTTAACATCCCTCTTAAGCTAAATAAAATACATAAAGAGAGGCCCTCACTAGTCATCCCTTAGAAGGGACACTCTCCTATGTCAAGTAGCTCCCACATGCATATAAAAGTAACCTCGAGCATTACCTTGGTTAGGATATCCACTACCTAATTTGTTGGTGATAAAAAACTAGATCAAGCATCCCATGAGCATAGATCCATTACACATAGTGCATTGACATATCAATGTGCTTAGTTTACTAATGAAACACTAGATTATGGATAAGCTAGATGGTTCTCTGATTATCATACCAAATAATTACTATGTAGGAATGAGGAATACCCACCTACTCTATAGTCATAAGCATCCATCAAAGGTGTTTTTTTCCCTCATTGGTAGCATAATATTTAACTTTCATGGAAGATTGAGAAATAGTAATTACCAGAAATGGGACCAAAACTTAAATAGAAGATAAAACCTATGGTAGACATTACTTTTTCAAATCACCAACCTAATTTACATCTAAAAATTCTAACAAAATTAGAATTAAAACAACTAAATAATGAATACCCAACTATTATGTACCTCTAATATATATAAGTATCCTCTTTGTCACAATCCAATGACTCTCTTGCGGTGCCTACATGTACATATAACAATAGATGAGAATAATGGAAATATTAGGTCACATGTGAGTAAGGTAGAGGAATTATCTCACAAGTCACATGTGAGTAAGGTAGAGGAAGTATCTCACAAGATACCAATATGAAGTTACATCCATCAAAGAAGTTGTGCAATCCACTTGAAGCTTCAAACTTGAAGCAAAAGAAGTTTAGGTAGACTTAGAGTCCTCCATCCTAAAGCATTGAAGAAGATCTAAAACATACTTGGGTTATGAAATAGTGATCCCAAAAGAGGTTTGATTAATTTAAAAGCTAAATAATTAGTGCATGAGCCCCAAATCTATCATCTCAAAAGAAGCACGAAGCTATGACTTCATATCCCAAAGTATGGTAGAATACCTATCCATAATGAGAAGATTATCTATATAGAGTACAATCAATAAAGTCTTTTCGTTCTAATATTTGATGTAAAAATCATGTTTAGCCTCACATTGTTAAAACTCAAAACTATAAAAGAAAGGGTGGGTCTTATCATACCAAATTTAGGTGACCTTCTTATGTCTATACAAGGACTTAGTTAATTGATATACCAAATATTGGGACCCTCAATATCAAAACTAGGTAATTGTTATATGTAGATCTTCTCCTAAAGCTAACCATGAAAAAATCCACTCTTCACATCATTTGATGTACCTTACAGCCATAGGAAGCAACTATCTAGACAAAATTTATCCTAAAAAATTGGGGCAACTCTCTCTAAGTAGTCAATTCACTCTTTATGAGAGAATCCTTTAGTGACAAGGTGTACCTTGTGATTATCCATCTAGCCATATAAAGTGTACTTGGTATTGTATTCCCATTTGTACCCAACCATATTTGTTCCCTTTGGAAGAGAAAAAAGTTTCCATGTCTAAGTTTCATAAAGGGCTCATATTTTCAAGCACAATATCTTTCCACTCCAGTCAACCATTTGCCTAAGAATATGTGAGAGTATATATAGAATGATCAGAATTCAATAGCAAATCTCAAGAAGGGTCTTTCAATGTTACTTCATAGAAATAATGGGTTAAGCATCCTATAGAAGTGTCAAAACCCACTTGGGTGTTTAAAAAAATATGGAATATATAGATAAATCCTATGGAAAAGCAACACTAGAATCTAAACCTGAAGCATCCTATAGTGAATTCTCACTACACTTGGGAAGAGTAAGACCCCTTGGGCAATGTTGAAGGTTGGTTTTAGAGGAGGAGCAAGCCATCCAAATTTTAGGTGAAATCCAAGGCAATATTGGATGAACATGACTCCATAAAAAGATAGTGCGAATGAATATGAGTGCAAAAGTCTTGATTACCAGACCCTCAAGGTTGGGCCAATAGTAAAAATAGACCGAAAGTTTAGTAAGATCCAAAAATATTGTTGTACATTGAGCAGATAAAATCAAAATAAAATTTTGGCTTGAGGATGCTCATTCGATCCAAATTCCCAATGATTTCAAGATAAGTGGTGACAACTAGAACAATGAGTGAAGGAAAGAGTTAAAAATCACCATGAGGGGTGCTAACTAGATCAAGAAATGCATAAAGGGATGATAATCAAATTTTGGTCAAGCTACCTCCAACTATGCTCTAAAATTTTAGGAGCCACATATTGTGCAAAGGTGTATAGTACTCCTATAGAAGGTAGAACATATCCAGTGGGATTGTTAATGCATTTAAAATACCAACATAGAGACTAACAAAAAATGACCATAAACCTAATAGCATTAATTTAAACCAAGTAGGAATTCTAAATTTTGGGAGGGAAATTTATTTTGTTTTATCTATAAATAGCAGTCATTTCTTCATTGTAAGGAAGTTGAATATTTGTCATGTCTAGCATATGACCTCGAGCAATTATCCCTCCCTTTCATAGTTTGTATTCTAGTCTAGACTTGAGCCTTGGGATAATGTATGTATAGGTCGTTGAGCCTCTTCTAGTTGTATATGAACATAATGCACCATAACATAACTATAAGGAGTTGTGTGACTACTTAAGCACATTCTATCTTGGTTTGAGTTCTTTTGTATCTCTCTATTGGACGACTATGACTAATGCATTCTTTATCCTGGCCTTCATAGAAGATTAGTTGATTTATAATCTTATGCAATCAAGATAGTGTTTAATTTCATTGTCATGTTGGTTCATGTGTTCAATCATCCACTAGAACGTAGAATATGAATTTTAGTCTCTTGGTGCATTACCACCCATAGCTTAGGATAGCTAGGCTAGATTAGCCTTTACTACTTTCTTTTATTTGCTTTAAAGTTATTTTACTATTTTTTTCTCTATCCCTTTTCCCTAGCAAAAAACTCTATAGAGTAGGTTAGCTTAGGAGGAAAAGTGTCAAGGACTACATCTAAGCAAGGAGCCAACCTTGGTAAAAGACTCTATAGGTCATCTAAAGGAGTCATGTCCCATGCTCCCTGGACCTTCCAAATTAGAGCTCTACATGAGGTTTTGGGCACCAAATTCACCCACTTAGAGAGACACCACATTCATGGGAGTCACAACACTTGAAGCATAAGGACCTCCCCTAGTCCCCAACACATCCAAATCAAAATCACCATCTACCTCATCATCCAATATTGTAGCACAAGGAATTATTTTTTTAAGCTCATTATTTTTGAATCCATAACTAAAGGTGTTGAAGGTGATGCTACTTGATGAGGCATCAAATCTATAGCCATAGGGCCTTTACTAAAATTTGGATAAGAATATTCAATAAGAATAGATGCCATAAGAATCTTAAATAATCTATTGGAGCAATCAAATGCATAGGAGGATATTCTACCAAGATCTTAAGTGGTAGACTAGATGGAATCCCTAGAATAAATTAATCAAAAAATACCTCTAAATAAGAATCTCATATCTTAGAGGTATCTAAATACCCTACAAAAATGTATCTATGAATATTCTATACCTCCTTTTGGAATTCTATGGGTATGTGAGCCCATGCTAAAGAACCAAAGATAAGGAATCATGACACATTAGTATCATATTTTAACCTCTCAAGTGGTGTCATACCTTGAATTGCTCTAGTGGGAACCTTGAATATGATATATATTGCACAAGTGGCAACCTCACCCCAAAATATGTGCTCTATATCCTTAACATGAATTACATAGTGACCCATATTCATGATTACCCCATTCTTTCTCTTAGTTACCCCATTTTCTGTAGGATGTAGTTAATAGTCCTTTAAAATGTTATACCATGAATAGTCAAAAAATTATGAAAGGCATTACCTATGTAATCACCCCCTGTTGGGCTTAAAAAATCCCAACTCATATGGTACCCCTAATTTTCAAAAAAATATAAAATCAAGTGTCTAGGTGATTATAGGTTATGATAATAAAAGTCAAAGGTGAAAAGTTTCATAAAATCATGAAGGGTCCAAAAAGAGTCTCCATGGTCATGAAGGTAGCTCCGGGTCATCTTGTGCATAATTCATTCAAAACCATCCTTCATAAATTCATTCCTATCATATCCATTCTACCATAATATTATCATTTCACCATCCATTTTTATTAAAGTCTCCACTCCATCCATCTAAAGTAATAATTCATAAGTCTATTTTATTAGTCATCCACCCTCACCTATTCAGATTTAATTCATGCCCAGATCACCCGATGAATATAAATTTTACCACCTCAAGTTACATTTTACAAGTTTAACTCGCACAAATGTTTCCTTGAGTTTATATTTTCCCTAAGTCTAACAATGATTAATACCATGAATGAACCCTCCCCGATGTAACCATGTTTCCTAAGGTGTGAAGTGTGTCATATATGTCGAGTATTTTCCCCCTTCCTCAAGTTATCAAAATCCTAAGGTTCTCAAAGTCTAAATACCTTAAGTCATCGCGCTCGATAAACCCCCATCGACTATATCACATGACAAATAAGAAAAAGTGGTTATCCCAGCTTATACCCCCTTTTCATCTTACTTGACCACCCATAGGTCTATCGGCTATCACGTCTAATCAAAAGAGTCATCACTCATTATATCCACCCTAAGATTCTTTTCAGCTATATTACTCGATGCTTCTCCACCTTCACTCGATAGCCCATACACCCTTCCATATTGCATGCACCCATATCCGATCATGGCTAAGTAGTTCGAAGCTGCATTTCTTATCACACATCCTACCCGATAACTCTCCTCATTCACCCAGCCGATTAACCTCGTCGAATACCTTAGTTGATGTTCCATATTTGTATATGCACTAAGGTCAAGTGGTTCATTCGATGGAATCTGATTGGTGGAAATTAAAATGTTAACCATATTTTTGTGTCTAGGTCTTTAAGGGTTCCAACTACATAATTAAGGCATCCCATTTTTGGTACCATGATGAAGCATCTCATCCAAAATATTCCACAAAATAATGATTGGTCGACCTGCTCACCCAATGCCATCTCATTGGCTGAATGCCTTAACCAATGATCTACGATCGCTTAGAAGAATCGACGATGTGGATGAGATCAGATAAGGCAGGTGATAATCTCCCTTTAATCGACTCTTTCATTCGATGATCGATTCACTTGTGTCCCGAGTAGATGATTCATCTAATGACGTCTGATAAGCTAAAAACTAAGTCATAACGTAAGTCATGTTGTTTTTTGAAATGCCCAAAGTTATATGTTTCATCAGCCTTTTCATCCACCCAAGCACACGACTCATTCAACAGGGCTAATTCAGGCAGATATCTCCTCTGATCGAACAACAACAAAGATCATAGCGACAACGATGGGCCAAAGTGTGCAACAAGAAAAGTATGAACTGCATAACAAATTCTTGTATATCAATATTAAGAGATGTAAAAGGTGCAACAGAAGAAAGTAGATGTTGAAGATTCAACAATCTGCATGCTTTGAAAAGATACAAGTACCCCGACAGAGTATAGTTACAGAGGAAGCACCTTGACAATGTATATTTATGGAGGTACAATATTTTTCACTATTACATTCATATTTATACCTCCAGATCTTGTTTTCCATTCCATTTTCCTCCCATCCCCAACACTTTAGTGCTACTACTGTAAATATGTCACTGCCCTCTCTTTTCTAGGCATTCTCTCTTAATTTTTGTTCCATTTTGTTTCATAAAGCACCATATCACCACCATTCCATGTACAAAACTACATCCATTGTATTCTATAGTCTCCACACCCATCCATACTGTTCATATTCTATTTTATTTCATCATATTTTCTCTTCTCTCTCTTCATTGTCACGTCAGGTTCCCCTCTGTTTCACATAAAAAATATAATTGCGTCAAACCTAGTCCAGATCTAGCTAAAGATAAAATTGGATGACTAAGACAAATAGGAATAAAAAGATATATTCAATATTGTCTGTTTGCACAATCAAATATCTGGTCCACCAAAGAACCAAAAGCAAAATCCAGATGATCACTTGCCCAATAAAGTTCAAGATCTCTCTTCAAATCAAAGAGCAGTTAGAGTTGAAAAAGCTAAATCAGTGATACACAATATCAGGAAAATGGTAGTTTTACATAATTTTGATAGCTTACACCCACTAATATCTTGCTGTAAAATACCCTAGAAGATGAAGATACACAAATCTAAAGGATATACACGTGGTAAAACCAACACCAAGCAAATGTAACAAATTTTCAGCAATCTAGCTACATAAGCGAAAGCAGTGAAGAGTCATCATCAAGCATCCATTGTAAAAATTTACAAGCAAGGTATGTTGTGTGCCCTATTTTAGGTTGTCGTATTTCCCTATGTTAGTATTCCTTTATTCCACACTCATTCTTCCCATTTGTGTAGGAGTTTGTGAAGGTGTATCCGACTTTTGAGATCATTTTCCACGACTGGATTAGAGATTGGAGGCTCTCAATTACTTCATTAGAATTGGGAATTGTGTTCTTCTATTACATTATTTGAAGGGAAAGAACCATTGTATTGAGTTTCGTCGAATCCTTGGCACTCTGCTATATCCTTATTGTAACTTTGTTATGAAATCTAATACAAATGTAGGTCTCATTCTTCTTGTAAATTTTGTAGTGTAAATGTATGTGTTGTCTGTTAATGTGTTACATGATTTGAGCATATGAATAGTAATTTCTTTCACTGGTTAATGTTTATATCCATTACGTAATTTGAATATATGTAAATAAACCAATTATCTCTTTCTCTTTTCAATATTTTCATAAAGATATAAATTCTTGCTATGATTTCCCAATGGACAAGACATCTGTCTGCCTTCTTGAAGTGTTATATTAAGCTTGGTCATAATCGAAACCTAATTCATACCCATCTAATCTGGAAGTGCTAGAGGGTTAGAACATCCATGTTTAATTAGGCTCTTATTAGGGTGTCTAGACCTGACCTAGTATTCCCTGAATGTGCTTTAAATCCTGTATAGGTCGAAGTGGTAAGTCCACCAGAGCTTGTATATTGTTGTGATTCTAAAAATTTTGGTAGCGTGAACCATTATTGTAAGGATATCAAAAAATTTCATAACAATTTTTGGCATCGTTATCGGGGATCAAACCTTTGATGTTATTTACATATCATTTTTCAAAGTTTGTTTCCCAATGAAATTTTGTGTGCTTTTACCCGTTAAACTTATGCCAACAGTTTTTGGTGGCATTGTCGAGGATAGAATCTTCATGATTTTAAACCTAGGATTTCACGACATTACTATAATGTCCACCGTCAACTTACACCATAGTTTTTGGCATCGTTGTTGGGTATCGAACCTTTAAACTTTTGTATTATCTTGCTCCTCCCATGATATTTTTTTACTGGCTATTCATACTGGCTTGTCAAACTTATGCCAATAGTTTTTGACATCGTGGATACCTTTGTGTATACCTAAGAGATTGAGAGAATATAAAATCTAAGAAATCTTGTCCTGAGCGAGATTATGTTGTACTGAAGTACTGGTGACTCTAAATGAACCCAAAATAATAAGAAGAAGAATTTGACCTGGTGCATACAAGATGGAATGGTAAAGAAATCTTCCCAAAATTTGAAGACCCAGAGGTATTTACCCATATTCAGAAAGTCTTAGTTATTAATAAATCTATATATCAGAATAAATCTTGTGTTACTGGTAATAACTCTACTAAGAAGTATACTTTTGTAGTTAATTTTATTAACAATACACCTTCCATTAACACCCCTATGGTTAATACCCCAATCCATCCTTTAATAGTCAACATGGCATGACCAAACAATCAAAACATTTAGGCTTGGATAACCAGTAGGTATAGATATTTTTGATTACCCTAAAATTTTCATCCCTTGCCATCCAAAGCTCACAAGTATTTACCCAGATTTCAAGGGGATACTATAGTGACTAGAGAATATCATGTTAAAGTATTTCTATATGCGTTAGTCTAGAATTTGAACATGAAGATGTAGTTCTTAGACTGTTCCTGCAGATATTAGAAAAATATGCGAGAGATTGGTTTAATTCTCTTCCACCTGATCATATTCCCAATTTTTAGACTATGGAGGAAGTCTTTTTAAAGAAATATGGGGAAAGAAAAATGAACAATCGTTGTTAACCGAGCTCGCAACTGTAAAGAAAAAAGAAAATGAATCCGTAGAGGATTTTAATAGGCAATTTTTTCAAGAATAGAAACAAAATTCCCATGACTCTAAGGCCAGCCAATCATCAATCCATATATTTCTACAAAAATGCTTTTCCTGGTGAATTTAGCTATGAATTAAGTTAACACAACACTAATACCATTGATGAATGTATGGAAAAGGCCCTTGAAATAGAGAGAAACATGTTAGATAGTGGTAAAATGAAGCCATACTCATCCGAGTCAGGATCCAGTCAAGTGGATAAAAAGACTAAGAAATTTGGATTCTTTTTATTAAAGGGTAAAATTGACCCCATAGAAAAGCTATCTAACCATCTAGTCGAGATGTTTAGCAACATGAATAACAAGTTATCTAGGATAGAAAGGGAGAAAAATGAAAACACTAAATCATCCCATTATAACGATATAAGACAACCCTTTAAGAGGAAATTTAATAGAAACTGGATAAGAATAACACAAATGAGGGGAACCACATTAATAATAATGGTTGGAAGAAAAGAGATACACAAAAAGATGTAGATGTCCTTCCAAACCCTATACCCTCTGCCAATGTGATACCCAACTATCCTTTCTTCTTTCAAGCTTGTGATACTCCTTACAATCCAACAAGATATGCCATATACCATAACACGTATCCCAATGTTAACTTGATAGAAGAGTCTAATGAAGAAATAAGAATAAATGTGAGTTGGACACAAGACAATAAGGACAGGGAAATGCAATTCGAAAAAGAAATGAGTGAGTTACCCATATCAGGAGAGACACCTAAGGCTCTTGTATTACAAATTTGGAAATTCTAAAAAGGTCCCCATATAACAGGTATGAGAGGATGAAACAAGATAAGATATTACCTACAATTAAAGAGGTAGAATCGTTAGAAAGGATACATGTTGTTCACCTAAGAAACATGACCATTCCAAATAAAACTAACTGTAAGAAAAAAGGAAGCCACAAGACATGAACAAAGAAAAAATAACCAAGAAAACAAATAAACAACAAAAAAACCCTGGGGTTGAAGTAGAAAGTGATCCCCTGAAGCAATTAGATCCCAACAAAAATCCAAAAACCAAGAAAGTAGAATTCGATGTCGTCTAAGAGTTAGCCAAACAAAAGATCAACATTACTTTATATGGACTAATGACCATTCCTAAATATAGATATCAAGTATGTAAAGCCTTCGGTTTGGTGGACCAGCCCAATAACCAAATATATAATGCTTCAATAAGAGACAAGCCTTTACCAATACCCAAAAATCCATCTTTAGTTAGACCTTTTTACATATCCTTGAGATATACTTTAGAATTGGGAGATCAATATGTGATACATAATAGTATGTTATACAATGGTGCATCCCATTAAATTATGCCCAAACAAGTAGTATATCAGCTTGGTTTAATATGTACTAGAGACTTGCCTTCCATATCGGTCATGGATAGTAGACAAGTACCATGCGTAGACATAATCATGGGGTTACTTGTATTTTTGGATCAGTATCCTAAGAAAGTAATAGTGATGGATGTGGTTGTTGTTGATGTAGACCCTTTCTTTTCCCTATTGTTATCCAGAAACTGGGCTAAGCAATTAGGAGGGTCAATCTAGTTGGATTGGTCATACACCATAATTCCATTAAATACTAAAGAACAAGCCATGCTCAGAAGAGAACCATTCCACAAATACTCAGTAGAATTAAAAAATACTAATACTACAATAGTAAATTTAGTTCCTTCTCTTGAGGAGAAGGAAATGGGATTCTATTCTATTTGGCATACATCCTTCCTATATAGAGTCCCTAAAGCCATCAATATAGATCCACAAACAACCACTGAGATAGATGCTAAATTTGATAGAGTACTAACTACCGAAATGTGGACTATGATATTTGATGGTGCAAAATCATAAAATGGAGCAGGAGTTGGGATTAACCTAACTGATATAAAAGGAAATTATTTGGATATACCCTATAGACTAAAATTCCCCTCCACAAATAATGTAGTTGAATATGTAGCCTTACTGTTAGGGTTAAGGAAAGCTAAATAATTAGGAATAAACTATCTGACGGTATGTGGAGATACAGAGCTAATCGTACAATAAGTTAAATATAAGTATCAAACCAAACACCCTAGGCTAAAACAATACAAAAAGGTTATCCAAGATGAAATAGACAAGTTTCTAGCTTTTAACATAACATACATACCCCCAATTTATAAATTCTCCATCCTGGCTGCCCCACATTCTATCTGGAAAGAGCTTGACAAAATGGCCCGAAGCTTCTTATGGGAGGGTGCTAAAGGGAAGAAGAAATGGGCCTTGGTCGGTTGGGATAAGGTCACCCAACCCAAGGATAAAGGCGGGCTAGGACTGAGAAGCTCCAAGCTTAATAATCAAGCTTTGGCTGGAAAATTATACTGGAGGTGGATTTCACAGCCAACTTCCCTTTTTAGCAAAATTCTATATAGTAAATACCTGGACCATGCTCACCCCAATGATTTGGGACGTTTCCCTTTGGAAGGTAACGGATCCTTAGTGTGGCAGACTCTCAAGCTTGGAGCTCAAGTCATCAAAGATCAATTGTTTTGGAAAGTGGGGAGAGGGGAGAAGGCCCGCTTCTGGACTGATTCCTGGGATCAGCACCCTCCTATTATTACTGTGTTTCCTGAACTGCAACCCATTAAATCAGCCATAGAAGACAAGGGCTGGATTCTTATTGAGAGTTATTTCAATACCAGTCAAATTGGGGAATACAAGTTCAAAAAGTTCAAGAGGCTGGAAGAATGGCCAATTCCAATTCCCCCGAAGCTGGCACCCATCTTGGAAAAAATTTTGACAGCTAGGTTTCTTACTGGACGAGATGAGGAGTATGAAATTGCCTGGGGCTTTGGGAACCTTGGGGTTTATACTGTAAAATCAGGATTCAACCAGATTCTTCCAGAGCCTCCACCTCACTCTTTTTCGGTCCATGTCTGGAAGAAGATTTGGCACCCCAAAGGCTGCCCAAAGGTGAACTTCTTTGCATGGCAATTTATGCATAATGGAATCCTCACCTTTGACAATCTCAGACATAGAGGTATCATCGGTCCTTCTCAGTGTGTGTTATGTCGCAAGCAAGAGGAAACTGCTGATCATTTGTTGTTTGAATGCACTTTCACTCGACAGATTTGGATGCGCTGGTTCTCCACCTTTAAAATCCAAGCCAACAGTGATGTGACTCGGACCAATATTTGGAACAGATGGAAGAGAGGCAGATTTAAATCCAAGGCTCTTTGCATTGGCTGGGAGCTCGGCTTTCTTTTTATTTGGTGGCAGGTGTGGTTGGAGAGAAATTCTCGCATCTTCCGTGAAACTTTTTCTTCTCTTGAAGGAATCTGGCAGGTCATCTGGAGCAAAGTAGCGAAAACGGTTGCTATCTACGTGGAGGAGGAAAAACAGGTTGTCTCTGCGCCATCGACTGAGGGAGCTGTTGATCTTGAAAGACAGGCTTTTGATAGATGGCACCCTCCCCCTGCAGGCTGGATCAAAATTAACACTGATGGTGCTGCTAAGGGAAACCCGGGTAGTGCGAGAACTGGTGTTGTTTGTCGCGATCATCTTGGGTCTGTGCTCTATTGGGAGATGCAAGGTCTGGGTCATGCCACAAAAAATGAAGCGGAGGCCTTGGCCGTTAAATTTGCTTCTATATGGGCTGTAAAGCAGGGCCATAGAAAGATAATTCTTGAGTCCGACTCTCAAATTCTGGTGGGTGCTCTTGATAGCATGAGGAACTTCAATTTGCAGGCCTGGAGGCTGCGGTCCCTTGTCTCCCAAATAAAGGATCTCTGGAAATAATTGGATGATGTGGTTCCCATCTATGTGCGTAGAGACTTCAACAAGGCGGCTGATTTTCTTGCTAAGCTGGGTGCCGAGAAGGAAGTTGGAGTGCAGATGCATAGTGATATGCCTGTCGAGGACGTTGTGATTAGACAAGGCCTTGAATGCCATTTATGATCATGTGTAAAGATTTTTCTGCTAAGGATGGTTTTCGTAGCGATTTCATGACTTGTAACGACGCCGTGGCCTCTGGCGGGAAGTTGTCACGATATCGCGACAGGTTTTGCCTTCCCAGCCTCCGCAAAAAATAGGTCACAAAATCGTGACATGTCACGAATTCGTGACATGTCGCGATATCGCGACCTGGCGCGCTGCCGTTGTCTTTGATGCAAAGTTGTAGCGATTTCGCTACCTTTTTTGCTGATGAGGTCTTCTTTGAGAAATTGTCACGATTTCGCGACCTGCTGAGCTTTCGCGGTCTGGGGATGGAAGTCGTCGCGATTTCACGACGTTTTTGGCGTAGGGGAGTCAAGGTTGAAAATTGTCGCGATATCGCGACCTGTTTTGTTGCCGTTGCCTTCACTTGGAAATGGTCGCGATATCGCGACACTTTTGCTGGCTGGGAGCTTCGGAGGAATTTCATCGTGATTTCTCGACGTGCCGCGATTTCGTGACATGTCGTAAAATTGCGACGCTTTTGGCGTAGGGGAGTCGAGGTTGAGAACTGTCGCGATATCGCGACCGATTTTGCTGCTGCTGCCCTCACTCGAAACTGGTCGTGATTTCACGACATTTTAGCAGGTTGGGAGCTTTGTAGGAATCTCGTCGCGATGTCACGACCTTTTCGAATACTTGATGCTTCTTGGAGTTTTGGTCACGATTTCGTGACTTTCTTGACGATCGAGCGTGGAGGCCTTGGTTTGTCATGATATCGCGACATGTCATGATTTCGCAATATGTCGCGCTATCGCGGCTGAGGGCTCTGCTGCGGCCGTGACTGGGTTGTTGCCCGTGATTCCGTGACATGTCACGATTTTGTGACATGTCACGGTTTCGCTCCTTGCTGCCTTCTTTGCTTTGTGGGAGTTTCCTTTGTGCTCCTTGCTTGCTGTTCAGTTCTCTGCTATTTTTTTGGGATGAGTTATCTCCCTGTTGTATTTGCCCCTTGTTTTAATACAAGCTTTTCAATTTTTTCAAAAAAAACATAACATACATACCCAGAGAATAAAATCATGTAGCAAACTTATTAGCTATTAGTGAGTCGAGAGCCGATTGCCTAGAAATAGATACAAAATATCAAGAAATATTTCCTACTATTTATGTTTATCATCCTTATGTTCCAGATAAAATTATCTACTTACAAGTTTTTTAGGATGACGTCGATATTAAATATTTCATGACTCTACAGAACCATTATGCTGATATTTTGTGTGATGAGTCAGATGAAGAAAAGCTGAAGGAGATCATAGGAGAACCTATGGAGGTCATACAACTTAAAACCAACAAGCTCCCAAGAGGGTTAGTTTCTTTGGAAAGCCTTTTTGATGATTTTGATAGAGCATATAAACCTAGTATGATGGAGTTAGAAGTAGATGATGTTAATATAGGGACAAAACAAGAGCCCAAGATAGTGAAAATCAACAAGGCTTTGTCAGGAAAAGAAAGGAACCAATATATAAAGTTCCTCAAGAAAAATGTGGATTCCTTTGCTTGGAGTTATGAAGATCTCAAAACTTTCAATACTGATATAATGAGTCATATTATCCCATTGAAAGAAGGAACCAAGCCTCATAGGCAAAAGCAAAGAAATTTTAATCCTACTCTACACCTAGTGATGCAAAAGGAAGTTCAAAAATTGTTGGATGCCAAAATCATAAGGAAGGTTAGATTCTCATCCTGGATAGCTAATCTAGTTCTAGTCAGGAAAAAGAATGGAGATATAAGGCTGTGTGTTGATTTTAGAAATTTGAATAAAAATTCACTCAAAGATAATTACCCATTGCCAAACATGGAATAATTGTTACAATTTGTGGTAGGTTCAGCTAGGATGTCTCTGTTAGATGGATTCTCAAGGTATAACCAAATAGCAGTAAATCCTGAAGATAGATATAAAACTACTTTTACCACACCATGGGGCACATTTGAATACCTGAGGATGCCTTTTGGGCTGATGAATGTTGGAGAAACTTTCCAAAGGGCAATGGAATTTGCTTTTAAAGGCCTCATGTTCAAAATAGTGGTAGTTTACCTGGATGATATAACTATTTTCTCTCAAAACCCAGAAGATCATTTTGGGTATCTGGCTCAAATATTTGAAAGATGTAAAGAATTTGGTATCTCTTTAAATCCTAAAAAGTGTATTTTTGGAGCTACACAAGGCAAGTTACTCGACCACATTATTTCTAAATAAGGAATCAACATCGATCCAGAAAGAACTGAGGCTATTGCAAAAATCCCACCACCAAAGAACCTGAAAGGAGTCAGATCATTTTTTGGGAAGATCAACTTCGTCAGGAGGTTTATCCTGAATTTTGCCCAAATTGCTAAACCAATCAATAACATGATAAAGAAATATGGGATTATCAAGTGGACAAAAGAAAATCTAGAGGCTTTCCAAAAGATTAAAAATGCCATTACACAAGCCCCTGTGTTAACATACCCAGATTATTCAAGAGATTTTAATATCTATTCATTTGCCTTAGAAGATACCATTGTTGTCATTTTATCTCAAAGGGATCAGGAGAACAATGAGAGGCCCATTGCATTCATGAGTTCTAGGATGAAAGGAGGATAGTTGAACTACACAATGATAAAAAAATAAGCCTTTTCCTTAGTAAAAGCTCTAGAACATTTCAAAGGGATTATTGGGTCCAATAAAGTAATAGCATGCATACCATACATAGTTGTTAAAGAGGTATTTACTCATAATGAACCTGCAGGCAAGTCAGCTAGGTGGATGGTCAAGTTACAACAATATGAGCTCAAATTCAAGGCAGTCAAAACCATTAAAGGACAAGGCTTGGAAAAATACATAGCCACCAAAGGAGGAGAAGAATTCAATAATACCATCACAACAACAAATGCACAACCAGAAGATACTATAGATTACTTCAAAGATGAATGGTATAAAGAAATAGTCTTGTACTTAAAAACACTTTCTTTTCTAATAGGTATAACTCAAAATAAGATGAGAAGCATTAAATAATAGGCACAAAAGTATTACATTCAGAATAAAAAATTATATTGGAGGCATCTAAATGGAGTATTATTACTCTATCTTTTTCAAAAGGAAGTTCCTGGTATAATTGAAGAATTTCACAGGCTTCTATGGAGGGCATTTCACACCTAAAGCAACTGCTAACACCATAATGAGAGTCGGTTACTACTGGCCATCCATGTTTAGATATGTGCATCTATTTGTAAGAAAATGCCAGAACTACCAAATATTTGATGGTAAGAAAAAGCTACCTGCAATGCCCTTAAAACTTGTGGTAGTAGAAGCTCCTTTCACCCAATGGGGTTTGGACCTGATAGGAGAAATTAATCCAAATTATTTAGGTGGTCATAGATGGATAATCATGATAACTGACTATTTCACTAAGTGGGTGGAAGCTGCTCCATTGAATAAATCAACCACCAAAGTAATTGTCAGATTCCTAGAAGAAAATATCTTGACTAGATTTGGAGTACCCAGAAAGCTAGTAACTGATAATGGAAGCAATTTTATTTCATATGAGATGGTAGAATTTTGTAGTAGATATAGCATTGAGTTGGTACATTCAGCTAATTACTACCCTTAGGGTAATGGTCTAGAAGAATCCTCAAACAAAAACCTCATTACTAGGATAAAGAGATCCCTTGGCAAAAACAAAAGAGGTTGGGACAACGAATTGAAGTTTGCTTTATGGGCTGACAAGATTTCTATTAAAAGAGCAATAGGGAAAACCCCTTATGAATTGGTGTATGGAGAAAAGGCATTGCTCCCTCCACAGGTAGAAAGGCTTGCCTTGGCTTTATTACTTCAAGATCACAAGAAACCAGATAGCCTACAAAGAAGAATGGACCAAATTGTTAAACTTGAAGAGGATAGAAGAAATACCTTCAGGAGAATGATCCAAGAAACTAAAAAAATAGTTCAGGTATTTAACAAGAAAGCTAGAGGAAAGCTATTTGTTGAAGGAGACATAGTACTATACTAGGATCCAAAGAATGACAAGCCAGGAGACAAAGGCAAATTGGAACCAAAATGGTTGGGTCCTTATCAGATCATACAAAAGATAGGCCACCATACTTACAGGTTGCAAACCCTACAAGGAGAAGAAATGTAGTTTTTGATAAATGGCCAACATCTGAAAATGTACCATCCCCATGATGGGGATCAATTGATATGAACTATTTTTATCTACCAAAAAAAAATTGAGTTGTTATTTGTGTTTGCCTTTGCAAAATTTCATGTTTTAATACATTCTAGTCTGTGTCAAGGTTTAGTCAGTAAGTTCTATTTTCAATATTATTAGTTTGATGGCATTATTCAATCCTTTAGGTGACTAGGCTAAAAGCTTTAGGTGATTAGGCTAAATAGTTGTAGGTGATTAAGTTTTTTTTAGTCAAGTTTTAAGTCCTGAGTCAGTCTCTACATGCCCTTATGTGAGTCAGGAAAATAAGCATTGTTACAGACAACTTGGAAAGTTGTAGTATACCACATAAAAGAGGTCATCATGTATGGTCAAATCAATCAGAGATTCTAAGGTTCTCAAGAAAACTTTCACTCCCTCAAAGTCAATCAGTTCTCTTGTCCTAGATAGAGCTTGTGTTGGGCTTAAAAATCCCAACTTATATTGTACCCCTAATTTTCAAACAAGATTAAAATCAAGTGTCTAGGTGATTATAGGTTGTGATAGTAAAATTCAAAGGTGAAAATTTTCATAAAATCATGAAGGTCCAAAAGAGTCTCCATGGTCATGAAGGTATAGCTCTGGGTCATCTTGTGCATAATTCATTCAAAATTATCCTTCATAAATTCATTCCTATCATATCCATTTTACCATAATATTATCATTTCACCATCCATTTTTATTAAAGCCTCCACTCCATCCATCTAAGTTTACACTTCATAATTCCATTTGTTAGTCATTCATCATCATCCATTCATATTTTAATTCATGCCCATATCACCCAATGAATATAAAGTTTACCACCTCAAGTTACATGTTGCAAGTTCAATTCACACAAATGTTTCCCTAAGTTTACATTTTCCCTAAGTCTAATGATGATCAATATCATGAATGAACCTGCCCCGATGTATCCATGTTCCCTAAGGTGTGAAGTGTGTCATATACGTTGAGTATTTTTTCCTCTTCCCCGAGTTATCAAAATCCCAAGGTTCTCAAAGTCTAAATTCCTTAAGTCATCATGCCCGATAAACCCCCATCGGTTATCTCACCCAATAAATAATAAAAAGTAGTTATCCCAGTTGATTCCTACTTTCCATATCACCTGACCACCCATATTTTTGTCAGATGTCGCATCTAATTAAAAGAGTCATCGCCCGTTATGTCCACCCTAAGATTCCTAACGACTATGTTACCCGATTCCTCTCCATATTCACCTGATATCCTATATGGCCTTCCATATCACATGCACCCATATGTGATTGTGGCTAAGTCATTCGAAGTTGCATTTACTATCGCACATCCTACCCAATAACTTCCCTCATTCACATGATCAATTAAACTCATTGAATACCTTAGCCAATGGTCAATATTTATATATGCACTGAGGTCAAGTGGTTCATCCGATGGAATCTGATTGGTGGAAATTAAAATGTGAACCATTTTGTTTGCACCTAGGTATTTAAGGGTCATAACTACATAATTAAGGCATCCTATTTTTGGTACCATGATGAAGCATCTCATCCAAATTCTTCCACAAAATAATGATTGATCGGCACGCTCGTTCGATACCATATCATTGGCTGAATGCCTTAACCAATGATCTATGATCACTTGAAAGAATCAATGGTACGGATGAGATGAGATAAGCTAGATGATAATCTACCTTTAATCGGCTCTTTCATTTGATGATCACTTCACTTGTGTCCCAAGAAGATGATTTTTTTGACAATGCCTGATAAGCTAAAAACTAAATTGTAATGCAAGTCATGCCGTCGGCTGAAATACCCAAAGTTATATGTTTTGTCGGCCTTCTCAAATGCCCAAGCACATGACTCATTCAATAGGTCTAAGTCATGAGGATATCTCCTCTGATCGACCAACATTAAAATTAAAGTTTACTTGATTTTTTATCCTCGTCTTGTTGAATATCTCATTGCACATATCTTCAGCAATGACTGAAGTTTTACCTGATGACATAGCAAAAAAAGATAAAAATAATTTAGTGACTAGACCAAAGTCAACTAAATATTGGCCTGTTGATAGAAGCTTTTGAGAAGAGCACTTGAGAGAGCTTCTGATTTGCCTAATTAACATTGGTGTCACACTGCAATCACTCAAAATCGAAGAAGGTGATCAATCACTATTACTTGATAAGTAAACATTGCTGACATAAATTCACTATGACCATCAAAAATAGAAAGGAGTCAGTTCTCACAAATACTCCAGCACATAAAAGAAAGTATTGCCCTTCAGTACATCTGTGCCATCATACATTATCAACACAAGAATACTGGCGAAGGTATGCAAAATACAGAGACTATTAGAACTTGGGAGATGATCAAGGGGGAAAATAGTGAATCATGCGAATAAAATCTGCCACAAAAAATGAAAGATCATAGAATGTACCAAGAAAAGCATTCATAGAGTAAGCAATGCCAGTAATATATTTAATGATAATTCAAGCAAAATGAATTCTACTAGATCCTCAGAATATAATTATATCATCGTTAACTGATGAAATGCATCTTGTTAACATGACTCTATATGAAGGTGAGTACTTGAACAAGGATCATAGCAACAAAGATGGGCCAAAGTGTGCAACAAGCAGAGCATGAACAACATAACAAATTCTTGTATATCAATACTAAGAGACACAAAAGGTGCAATAGAAGAAAGTAGATGTCTAAGCTTCAGCAATCTGCCTGCTTTGAAAAGATACAAGTGCCTCGATGGAGTATAGTTACAGAGGAAACACCTCGATGGAGTATAGTTATGGAGGTACAATGTTTTTCACTATTGCATTCATTTTTGTACCTCTAGATCTTGTTTTCCATTCTATTTTTCCTCCCATTCCTAGCACTTTAGTGTTGCTTCCACCTTCTCACCTATAAATATATCACTACCCTCTCCTTTTTGGGCATTCTCTCTTAATTGTTGTTCCATTTTATTTCACAAAGCACCATCTCACCACCATTCCATGTACAACACTACATCCATTGTATTCAACTATCTCCACACCCATCCATACTGTTTCCCATTTTGTTTCATTTCATCGTATTTTCTCTTTTCTCTCTTCACCATCACGTTGGGTCCCCCTCTATTTCACATCAAAAATATAATTGCATCAAACCTAGTCCAGATCCAGCTAAAGATAAAAGTGGATGACTAGGACAAACAAGAATAAAAAGGTATATATACAATATTATATTTTTGCACAATCAAATGTTTGGCCCACCATAGAACCAAAAATAAAATCTAGATGATCACTTCCCAGAGAAATTTCAAGATCTCCCTTCAAATCAAAAAGCAGTTAGAGTCAGAATAAGCTGAATTGGTGATACACAATTTTAGGTAAATGGTAGTTTTACATAATTTTGATAGCCTGCATCCACTGATATCTAGCTGTAAGACACCCTATAATATTAAGAGACATAGTTCCAAAGGAGATACATGTGGCTAAACCAGTGCTAAGCAAATATAACAGATTTTGGGCAATTGGGTTGCATAAGAAGCGAAAGTAGTAAAGAGTCATCATAAAGCATCCATTGTAAAACTTTACAAGAAAGGTATATTGTGTGCCCTATTTTAGGTTGTTGTATTTCCCTGTGTTAGTCTTCCTCTGTTCCACTCTTATTCTTCCCATTTGTGCAGGAATTTTTGAAGGTGTATTCGGCTAGCTGAGATCATTTCCCATGATTGGATCAGAGATCGAAGGCTCTTAATTACTTCATTAGAATTGAGAGTTGTGTTCTTCTGTTACATTATTTGAATGGAAAGAACCATTGTATTGAGTTTCATCGGGTCCTTGGCACTCTATGGATCCTTACTGTAACTTTTCTATGAAATTTAATACAAATCTAGGTCTCATCCTTCTTGCAAATTTGTTGTGCAAATGTATGTGTTGTCTATTTATGTGTTACATGATTTGAACATATGAATAGTGCTTTATTTCATTGGTAAATGTTTATATCCATTACATAATTTGAATGTATGTAAACAAACTAGTTATCTCTTTCTCTTTTCAATATTTTCATAAAGATCTAAATTCTTGCTATGATTACCCAATGGACAAGGCACCGATCTGCATTCTTGAAGTGTTATATTAGCTTGGTCATGATTCAAAACCAATTCAAACCCATATGATCTGTAAGAGCTAAAGGGATAGAACATCCATGTTTAATTAGGCTCTTATTAGGGTGTCCAGACCTGACCTAGTATTTCATGAATTTGCTTTAAAACCCCATATAGGTCGAAGCGGCAAGTCCACCAGAGCTTGCATATTGTTATGATTATGAAAATTTTGGTAGCGTGACTGTAGCACCCTAAAATTGGCACAGTAAACCTTAGCAAATAATTAAAATTACTTTAGTAATAATTCAAATTCAAATTTCAATCCCGAACGCCCGTTAACCGCCTGTTAAACCGCTCCCCTTGTTTTTCATGCCATTTTTAGGATTTGTTGTGACCGTTGGACGATATCGTCGCCGATCAGACGATATCGCCTCAGATCGGACGAATTCATCTGGAGAAGAACGTCCAGACGATTTCGTCCCAAAACTAATTTTTCATAATTAGCTTATGTTTCAACGACGTCTCTAACCGGGGCAAAAGCGTGTCTGCGCGGTTAGAGACTTCCCCCGTTGGAGATCTCCCAAATTGGGATGATCTCCAACCTCCCAACCTCCTTCCTATGCCTATTTAATCTTAGGCCCTCCCCTTGACATTCCCCTGGCTGAAATTTTTTGTAACACGAGTTTTATTTGCATTAGAGTATCTTAAATTACTATTTGCCTTCGTATTTTTCCAAGTTTGTTTGCAGGAACTTCATTATTTTTAGCCGGAGCAAGCTCAGATCATCGTAGACGATCCTGTACGATCTCGGACGATCACGCCAAAATTCGAGACGATTTCGTATCCTGTAGATGATCTCGACTGCAGCCAACATTGGGGGCAATCAGTGCCCTGAGTTTGCATTCTCTGCCCATTATCTACTGTTTTGCTTTGCATTAGTTAGACTTATTACTATTCTGCATCTTGGAGTTCACCCATGTAGCTTAAATGCATAATAAAGTCATAATTGTCATTAAATCATTGTAATGCACTTATATTTTTATTTTGTAATTATCAGTTTAATATTATTATTATCATTCTACATCATTTTCCTCTGTTAGTATAGCTGCATTTTCTGTATTCTGTGTCTATTTCTCTGATTGCAGGTCTCTGACGAATTCGTCTGATGAATTCGCCAGATCTCAGATGATCTTGTCCGATATCAGACGATCCTGTCATATCAGAGGCGATCTGGACTGCTTCAAAAATTAGAACCTCCATCAGACATCCGAAATCAGGTATGGTTTTTCTCATCTAGCTTGTTCTCTGTATTTTCTGTTTAAATCTATTTTCTGTATTCATTTAAATTTGCATTTCATATAGAACAGTTTAGATTCATTTGGCCAAACCTAGGAATTGAATGATCAAGCATAAAAATGAACACATCAAACACACTATCAACCTAGGCATGGAAACTGCCATTCAAAAGTTTCTTGGTGAACCCACCATCCATCGAAAATTCACCCTTATACACCTCCCCCGAGAGGCGGGACCTTCAAAGGGCCTCTCAGTCCGAGGTATTGTCCCATCCTTTTCACATCCCCCTTCCGGGCATGGATCCTATAGCCTGAAGGTAAGGGTGCAAAAAATTTGGAGCGATACATTTTGGTGAACCCGACGTGAAAACTAAAAACCTTTTGAAAACAATTCAATTCAATCCAAAAAAAAAAAACAAAACATAAATGCATTTAGAATCAAAGATTGCATGTCATATTTAGATGGTAGATTATAATAAAAGACGAGTTGTCACCATTAATGTTGAAAACCAATTAGCAGCTATAGAGATTAATTCTGTGCTTAGAGTACCTCAAACAAATAGGGTTCAACCTTTGTGGGACGAACTTAATAGGAGATTAGATCTCATTTCATCTAGAGCAACTGAACTTAGGCAAATCAAGAGGTTTGTCCTAGATAGAATCTTGGATCCCGATCAAGTGACTTTGTATCATGAGCTTCAGAGAGCTTGCCATAGGTGGTTAGCAGATAAAAGAGCCCTTGTGTCTTCTGAGTTGTATACCTTTGAGGAATACCTCGATAACGCAGCTGTAGTACATAAATTTTTGTCTCGTGTAGAGGACCAAGAGGTCGTTCTTACAGATAGAAAAATATGGAATAGAGTTCCCAGAGTTGTGTTATATCGAGAATATTGCCATGAGATTTATTTTTACAAAACAGAAACTGAAACAAGATAATATCACTATAGCACACTTTATTAAGTTCCTGAAAAACAATTTCCAATTTGAAGAGGAGCACTTTATGACTCTTGATGAACTTGATCCTATCAATGACATCTATAAACTATTTATAGAAAACTAAGTTATTATTTTATTATTGTTGTTTCTTGTATTTAGTGTGTTGTTTATTGTCTTTATAAAAAAAAATATATATATATATATAATAACAAAAAACCAAAACATTTTCTTTTAAGTATTATAGTAGGTATATAATTAAAATATATACCTCCCAAGATCTGTTGCAAATATATTAATATATATTTGCTAAAACCTAAATTTAGACACAATGACTAGACTCAGGAATGGAAAACAAATTGAAGTAGAAGAAGATTGGTTAGGAAAAACCAATAGACCAGATGCCCTTCTTGAAGAACCAATTCAAGAAGAAGTAACCTTAAACCAACAAGAAGAAGAATTTGTGGACGCAAATGAACAAAAAGAAAATGATAGAGAGGAAGGATCCTCATCTCCTAAAATAACTCCAGACGGAGTTGTTACTTTTGAAAACATGGAACATTTTTGGAAATTTCTCAATAACAATATTGGCACCCTTAATAGAGCAGTTCGTATGGATAAAGATCAAATTAGTGATACTCAAGCAACCCTAGAAGATATATATCGCATACACACTAATCCTTTGTCCTTTGTTGATCAAGAGAGTGATCAAGCTGGACCGTCCAATTTGGACATGGCTGCTATAATCCAGAACATGCAACAACAACAGGTTACCCAACCACCTAGAGTGCCTGTTACCAAACCAAGGGTTATTCCTACACAAAAGAAACCTTCATTCACTGATCTATTTCGCCAAGCTATTGATCAATATACCTCAAATCAACAAAAGCCTAAAACAAAACCAAATGTTAATTTCCAACAATCTGGGATACAACATAATGCTACCACAAATCTTCTTCATAATACTCTTTCTACCAATCATTTGCATAATAGTAACATAGCATCGAATCCTTATGTTCCGCCTTCTTACGCTCACAAATCCCATGCTCATGTACCACCGAACCAATATGGTGGGCAAACTGGCAATCTGGAAGCCATGGTGAAATAGTTAACCTCCCGTATGGACCAAATAGATCCCTACCGTCCCTCGTACAATTATCGAGAGATGTGTAGTCAACCTCTAGATCCTATAGTTGTAGCACAACCATATCCCAAACACTTTCCTATGCCTGTCCTACCTATATATAAAGGAACCGAAGATCCCATAGAGCATCTTCGTATGTTTAGGATAGCATGTCATGACATATCACATGATGATTTGCTATTACTAAAAATGTTCCCGAAAAGCTTAGGGGGATGGCATTGGAGTGGTATTATCAACTACCCACTCATTCTTTGAGAAATTTTGAAGAGACCGCTGAGTCTTTTGTGCATCAATTTAGTGCCTATATTGAAAGGCATGTAACCATTAAAGATTTGTACAACCTAAAACAAGACAAAGATGAGTGTTTTGCTGACTTCTTAGCTCGATGGAGACAGTTGATAGGAAAACTACACTTTGTGTTACCTTATCGGGAGATGTTGGATATTTTTATCAATAATTTACAAGAACAACTATCTTATGAATTATCAATAGCTACCTTGACCACCTTCGATCAAGCTATAGACTTAGCTCGAAGGGTGGAAGATGCTCTCATTAGAAGAGGTCAGCTCAAAAAGAAAGATGATGAGAAAACATCCAGAAATCAGTATAAAAATAAACAAGTTGTGGGTGACGGAGTCACTGATAGTAGAAACATTGCTAATGTTAATACTACGAAAACAACGGAGAAGTTCATATTAAAACCTCTTGATAAACCACCCCGAGAATTTACTAGATTAAATCAACCTTTATCAACCATTCTCCCCCAATTACTAGCACGAGGCTTGATCCAATTACCAGCTATCCGGGAACCTGATCCAACTATACCCGGATACAGAGCTGATTTACATTGTGATTTTCATAGAGGACCTGGACACGCTACAAACTCTTGTAAAATATTAAAACATAAAATACAAGATCTGATTGATAATAATGAGATGGAGGTGCAAGCCTTCCAACCTAAACAAAATGCTTCTAATAACGCTCAAAAGAACATTCCCCAAAATCAGAATCAGAATGCCAATCAATCATTGGACATATTTCAACATCCTTTACCACAACATGGTAAAGAGGTGGCTAATCAAATCGAACATCATAATGTTCCCCCTCCTACCCGATATGTAGGGACTATTAGCGGACAATTATCCTATTCAGGATCCTCAAATATTTGGCACAACTTTCTCCATGGTTACGTCCAGACCCCTATATAATACTCAAACACCGGATCCTAGTGATGTAGAATCGGATACTGAAAGTGAAATAGACATCACCTCAAATCAATCGAATAGTTCTAAAAATGAATCAGATCCTATTCAACCTATCACAGATTCTATGGTTCCGAAAGAACCATTTCCTAGAAGAGTTACTACTCGACCCTCTTCTAATCAGTTCCTTCCTAATGAACAAGCCATAAACGCTAGACCGAGACCAATTCAGCGTCCTCAATATAACATTGTAGGTACCATCGGAGTCGTTACTAGACAACAGGCTCAAAATTCTCAACAGGATCAAACTCAGAATGATGGATCAGCTCCATTTGTTTTGAAAAATCCCAATAAAGGGAATCATATGTCTAATGTTCAACCTAAGCCTCCTTACAATATTAATGAACAATTATCCAATACTACAACCAGAATTTCCCTTTTGGACTTGTTAAGATCTTCTCCTACCCATAGGGATGAGTTAATGCTTACATTAAGCCAAATGATGGTACCTCAAAATATTCAACCTGAAGCCATGTCCAATACTATCATCACTCGAGAAGTCGATTGTATTGACTTTCGAGATAAAGATATCCCACAACATAGTTTACATAAGGATAATCCCTTATATATTACTGCCCTAATTGGAGATGTAGTTGTTAAACGAGTCTTGATTGATAATGGTTCATCTTTAAACATATGCACTTTTGACTTTTACCAACGATTTGGCTTTAGGAGTGACGAGATGAAAAGAACGGATATGATTATCAAAGCCTTCAATGACGAGACACAAGAAACGTGTGGAGTCATTACTATACCCTTGCAAGTTGGTCCTAGAACCCTAGATACGACCGTGTTTATTGTACATTGCCCTGCATCGTACAATATACTTTTGGGTCACCCTTGGATCAATGCGATGCGAGCGGTTCCCTCCACTTTACATCAGTGTGTTAAATTTGAATTTAAAAACCAGTTGGTTACCATTCATGGTGATCCTAGACCCTTTGATATGTGTGCTTTGGCAGAACCTGTTGGAGTGCAATTTTGCCCCGCCTTGTCATCCACACATCCTAGTTCTTATCATCCGTCCAAACGTGTGAAACACACACCCATAACATCATCTACTCTTTCAACTACACCTATACATTTAGCTCAACCATCTTCTGAACAAACCACATTAGGACCTCGAAAAGAGCCTAAACCCACACCCAATGCTTCTTGTTTTACCCCTATAACTTCCATACCGATAGACTCATCCATCGATATCCCTATAACATCATCATCCACTACAGGCATTCTTTCCACATCAGAAGATCAAGGAAATGTTCCTTCTACCTCTTATGCTCTCACTGATGAGCTCTTACCCGATTTATCTAAAATTCTTATATCAGAAGAGATCAACACTGCCATGCAGACTTCCCTCCTTTTAAATAAACTCCCACCTTCTCCTCGTACCTTGGGCCTCCCACAACCTATGGGAAGTATCTACCAAGTCGAAAGTTGTGCTTTTGTTTATAAAGGATATGATTGGGGAAGAATACCCCGAAACATCAAGACACATTGTGATGGATATGCTCGATGCTATTTTGCTAATGAATATATTAAAGCTAAGCCCATAATGCTTAAATTGGGATATAAAGGGAAAGGTTTGGGACCTTTCCAAAATGGTATGAAAGAACCTTTCGAGGTAGAACCGTGGCCTGCCCGCTGTGGTGTGGGCCTATTTTCTAGTAAAGGTCAGCCCTTTCCATTTGAGGATGATGACCATCTCATATGTTATCAAGATTATCTAGATAAACAAGATTCTTTATATCCAAAGAATAATTCTTTTACTTGCAATATGCTATCCATAGCCTACCCTGAGATGATTGCCGAATCCGACGATGAGTTGGAGGGAGATATCTTTCATGATATTTCCATTGAGGAATTGTTATATAATGAATTTTATTTTGATGGCTCTATACCTAGTATAGCCCAGCTTGAGGCCTCGACTCCTCAAAATGAATTATCCAAGCTAACCTTGGAAGAATTACAAGAATTGGGTGTTTCACCCGCCCCACCTAATTTTGAGAGAGATTTACATATGGAAGTTGAAAACGTTATAAAAATTAACATTGGAACCGAACATAACCCTCACATAATTAATATTGGATCAGAATTAAGTCAAGAAAAACAAGATAAATACATTTCATTTCTTAAAGACTATGAAGATGTCTTTGCTTGGACATATGAAGACATGCCAGGTCTGGACCCTTCTGTAGTCATGCATCATCTAGTAGTCCATCCAGATGCTAAACCTGTTAAACAAAAACTTAGAAAAATGCATCCCAAAGTGGCCTTACTAGTCAAAGGAGAACTAGAAAAACTGTTGAAAGTCATTTTTATACAAGCCATTGACTATGCCGAATGGATCTCAAATGTAGTTCCAGTAACTAAGAAAGAAGCCACTAAAGTTAGGGTTTGCACCGATTTCAGAGACATTAATGTTGCATGCCCTAAAGATGATTTTCCTCTTCCCAACATGGATCAGATCATTGACTTTACTATCGAAAGTGGAATGATATCCTTAATGGATGGATTTTCTGGTTATAAT
The DNA here is from genome assembly GCA_028583015.1 of Wollemia nobilis. Taxonomy (NCBI): domain Eukaryota; kingdom Viridiplantae; phylum Streptophyta; class Pinopsida; order Araucariales; family Araucariaceae; genus Wollemia; species Wollemia nobilis. The sequence goes on along the minus strand of JAQPPZ010016833.1, from coordinate 1,525,053 downwards.
CAGATCAGGATAGCTCCTGAAGATCAGGCCAAAACAACCTTTATTACCCCTTGGGGAACTTTTTGTTGGAAAGTGATGCCATTTGGCTTAAAGAACGCAGGTGCAACCTATCAACGAGCTATGACTTATATTTTTCATGACATGATGCATGATATCCTACATGATTATGTAGATGATATCATAGCTCGTTCCATCAAAGAAGATGATCATTTAAATGACTTAAGGAAAGTATTTGATCGGTTAAGGGAATATCTTATCCGACTAAATCTTGCTAAATGCATATTCGGAGTTAAGTCCGGTAAATTATTAGGGGTTATAGTTTCTTTACGTGGCATTGAAATTGACCCTCTCAAGATCGTGGCTATCACAGATATGCCCGCACCCACAAATATATCAGAATTACAAAGTTTACAAGGTAAGCTTCAAGCTATTCGTCGCTTCATCGACAAGTTGGCAGACAAAACTGGACCCTTTCTTAAGCTTCTTAAGAAAGATGTCTCTTTTCATTGGGACGATGAATGCCAAGAAGCATTTGAACTCCTTAAGCAATATCTCCTCAAACCTCCAGTGCTTTCCCCACCTAGATCTGATCATCCTTTTATCTTGTACATTTTTGCTTCTGATTCTGCCTTAGGAGCTATGTTAGCTCAGCTTGATGATGAGAAGAAAGAACGTGCTAATTATTACATTAGCAGAACCCTCATCAGTTATGAAACTCGTTATACCATATTAGAGAAATTATGTCTAGCAGTCGTATTTTCTACACAGAAACTATGACATTATATGCTCAATCAAAAAACGTATGTTATTGCCAAATTCGACCCTTTGCGATATCTCATGAGTCGACCGTATTTATCTGGTCGCACAGCCAAGTGGGTTCTTGCGCTAAGCGAATTTGAACTCACCTTCATAGGACAAAAGTCTGTTAAAGGTCAAATCATAGCAGATCAATTAGCTGCTGCACCCTTAGAATCTACTCATCCCCTCATCATTGAGTTTCTTGATGAATGCCTTAAACTTGAGGCAGACCATTCCGAGCAATGGTCCTTATACTTTGATGGAGCCCGATGCATGAGTGGGGCTGGTGCGGGTATTATTTTAATATCTCCGCAAAAACATCTTATTCCTCTGTCCTTCAAATTAACATTTGCTTGCACTAATAATACTGCTGAATATGAAGCTCTTATCCTTGGATTACGAGCTGCCTTGGCATTGAAAATCAAAATTTTATTGGTTTTCGGTGACTCCCAACTTGTCATAAATCAAATCAATGATGTTTATCAGACCAGAGATGATAAATTACGCCCATATAAAGCATATGTTTTGCAGTTGTTATCCTTGTTTGATAAAGTTACTTTGGAAGCTATTCCTCGAACTAGCAATCGTGCGGCTGACGCTATGGCTGCAACTGCATCTCTTTTACCCTTGGAGTTAGACGATGAATATGCTACCATCATTATTCATCGACTCCAGGAACCCACTTCAAGCAAATCATGTTTAGAACCTTTGGATGTGTTTCTCATCAACGAAACAACTCCTGAACCATGGTATATTGATATATTTAATTTTTTGCAAAAAGGAACCTTCCCTGATGGTTGCACTAGCAACCAGCGTAGGTTATTACGTAGACAAGCAAGTCACTTTGTGATTATTGGTAATACCTTGTATAGAAGATCTTTTGAAGGCATCTTATTGAGATGTTTGAATTTAGAAGAATCCAGATCAGCTTTGAATGAAGCCCACAATGGATCTTGTGGGGGACATTTTAGTGGTAGCGCCATTGCTAAGAAACTCCTTCGGATAGGATATTTTTGGCCTACCATGGAAACTGATGCACATAATTATGTGCGACATTGCGACAAGTGCCAGAAACATGCTGACCTTGTCCATGCGCCCGCACAAGAGCTACAAGCTATTTCATCTCCTTGGCCCTTTTCAAAATGGGGCCTAGACATCATTGGAAAAATAAACCTTGTGTCATCTGATGGACACAAATTCATCATAACTGCCACTTGAGTATTTCACGAAGTGGGTTGAAGCTATGCCATTAGCTTCTTGCATGGGAACACAAGTTTCCAAGTTTGTTTTTAATCAAATTATTTGTAGGTTTGGAATTCCTGCCAATCTCATTTCTGATAATGGAACTTGTTTCAAAAATAAAGATGTCAAGAAATTATGTCAAAAATATAAAATTCAACATCGCTGGTCCACTCCCTATTATCCTCAGGGTAATGGTCAAGCAGAAGCATCTAATAAAACCTTAATCAAAATTCTCAAAAAATTGGTCAATAAAACCGGTCGAGACTGGCACATTCAGTTATATCCTGCTTTGTGGGCTTATCGAACTAGTGTTCGAACCCCCACTAGAACTTCACCTTTTGTCTTGGTTTATGGTGCTGAAGCCATTTTTCCCTTTGAATTAGAAGTTCCTTCTTTAGCTCTACTACTTCAAGATACTAAAGTAGGGGATGAATATCGTCTTGGAGATTTAGTCGACTAGAACTTCTAGATGAAAAGTGCATCAATGCTTTGGAGCATCTTCGCGCCTACCAAAACAAGCTTAAGAGAGCATATCTTAAGAAAGTTCATCCTCGATCCTTTGAGATCGATGACCTTGTCTTAAAAGAAAATAAAAAAATACTAATGCAACTACAAACCTTAAAGGTAAATTTGAGCCCAACTGGCTTGGACCATATGTCATCACTGCTAAATTTGGATCAGGAGCATACAAATTATCTACCTTAGATGGTAAAGAACTTAAAGAACCTATGAACATCATGCATCTTAAACGTTACTATGCATAAAAATTGGTCATTTCATCATTGTATATATTTGTTTAAAACATTTCAAAAAACAACTATCTTGTATTTCTTTCAATTCATAAACTTAAAATATAAAAACACCAAAAACATCCAAATCATCAAAATCTTCAAAAACATCTTTTATTTTTATATCTATCAATTTGTGAAGTATTGCAGTTATATTTTTAGTTATTTTGGATAAATTAGTATTTATTTGGAATCCCGCACTTTCACATTCACATGAATAAATATCTTGATTTTATTTGTTATGATTATTCATCTCTCTTATATCAAAGTCCACATTTGAATTAAATAAAGTTTTGAGCATAGAGAACTGATCTTGTTATTTACTTGAACCAAGTATATCTTTTCACATTAAAATGATTTCATTGCAAATTCAATATGATGCTACATAGTAGAAATGGTTTCTTGAGCGAAAAGTTTCCCTTGCTATCCTATCATGCACATGGTCTAGAATCTTTGAGAATTGACAAAAGGACAAGCTCACCCCTACCTAGAATAAAAATCCCTTGCTCTACAGCTAATCCGAGCAAGTATCCCTAGCATAGGAAGAAAAGAAAAGTTCAAGAAAAAGAGAAAAAGAAAAAGGTTATTTTGAATCATCACAACAATATTTCAGCATTATCTCAAATATCAAGCAAAAATACAAAAGTACAAAAAAAAAAAAAAAGAAAAATGCAATAAACTCCTTTCCCTACCCCTTGAAAAGAAAAGAAGGGTGAATGAGCTTGAATCCCTGGAATTCTCAATTATTCGAAAACTGTGAGGTAAGCCCCATAACAGGTGGTTTGTGCCCAACCCGCTTGGCCTTGGGTAAATCCTAGCGTGGCGATATGTCTGTCACATTAGCGACCTTCTTTTGTACAGACCTCTGTCAGCTTATGGATTAGCTAGCTCTTGATAACCTAACTTACATAGTAGTTTGGTACGGTTACATGCATATAAATCATGGTCAACGAACATTTATTTGGTCAAGGCAAATTACTTGTATCAAATTATCTTGCTCAAAATTGGTAAATGAACAATACAATCGCACACACATTTGTATTTGAGAGATTTTGTATCATTATGATAAATCAAGATTGGTAATGAACTCACATTTGCACATGAGGATTCCTTATAAATCTACATTTCTCTTTGAGATAATTTAAAATATCTCTTGTAACTCTTTTCGGAATAATTTTATCCTTTTATTTCAGAATTTTTGTTTTGTATAAAAGCAATTACATACATCTTCTCATAAAATCTCAAAAATAATTTCAAACAAAATTTTCATATTATTATTTTTCTGTTTATCAAAAGTCAAAAATGCATCTTGCAATAAAACCAACAATCTATTTTCTTCTTTGGATTTCGCGATGATGGTATAAGTCTATACCTATAATTCTATGCCTAGCGCAAACCATCGTTCTAATTTTCTTTTCCATTTATTTTAAAACAAAATTCATCAAAACATGTGACTTGCATCATTATGTTACACAATTATGCTTTACAAACAAACAAACACTTATTCTATTTCATGACATTATGTTCAAATTCAGTTTTTGCAACCATGGTATAAATTCTAAGGAATTGTTCAAAATTTTATCACACTTAGGAATTTATGCCTAGCAACATCATATTTTACATGCATACTATTTTTATGAAAATCTGAAAACAAATCATCAAACCATCATTATCTCCATCATTACAACACCAAGTCTTAAGACAGTCTCTTAAGCACTCTTTTACTTTTAACAATATTTCTATACTGGGATTAGCTTGACGACCGAGTGAGCGGCGACTCCATGAAATGGTCTATAATAGTGACAATGTCCTTTGAAATTATTGTTAGAAGTCCCTTTTATTTTTATCAAATCACACCACAACCACCAATTGTTTACATCAGATTATTTCATTTAAAATCTTACAGCATGACATCAAAATTATAATATTTCAAAACGACATAATTATATGAATCCTCAATCCAATAAGCAAATAATTCAAACATTAAAGCATCATAAAAACATATGAACAAGTCATATCATCAGAAACAAGATCATATATATATCCAAAAATTATATACATCATATCAAAACTGGATTGGTATGCCACAATCTATACCCTGGCATACTCAATCCTCTCAACAAATCTCTATAAAATCTATAGTCCATAGACACCTAGCCTCGAGAAGCCCTCGAGCTCTCAGCCTCATCTCCTCCCCCACCTTGACGTGGAGGAGGTGGTCCCATAGAGGTCCGAGATGTATCTCGGGTCCTCGTCGTCGATCGGGAGGATGTCCTCATCGATCCCAGCCTGACTGGTTCTGCAATGTTGGTCGACAGTTGTACCCTCTGGCCCTCTGGAACCAGCTGGAAGTATACACCCTGGTAGAATGTGGTCTGCATCATCGACCACACTAGATCATCCCTGCTCGCTCCTCCACTCATGCCCTGAGCCGTGTCGTCTCATCCTACAGTGTCCGTACCTACGTCCTCAGCTGAGTGGCCTCGTCCTGTAGTGACTGCACCTGAGCTCGAAGGTGGGCAGCCTCAGCTCGGAGAGCCACTGTCTCACTGCTCTCCCCTGTGTCAACACCCTTGCCCTTATCAGGCGATGGTGGTCTCTCCCCCTACTATGAAGGGAGCCTCTCCTCCCTCTGCCCTGTCTCCCATGGCCTCTATGGAGCCCGTGCCATCCTCTGGCGTCTCTCCTATGAGATCCATCATTGCTCTCTCCCCCGTGACCCCGTGCTACCTCAATAGCAGCCTGTCATCGCCTCCCCATCTGGCGCACCATAGCGTGTACTGGACCCTATGCCCTCGTCATCCGAGGAGGGCGGATGCCTGCGTACCAAGCATCGTAGCCATCAACAACCTCGGCATCGTCACCATCCACTGGCTGGATGGGGGCATCGTCCGTGTCTTGACTCTAGAATCATTGCATATCTGGAGCCCCGCTCAGTGTAGTACTATCTCGAATAGTTCGGGAGTACTCGTAATCCTTGAGAGAAGGGATCCCCTACTGTAGACCGAACTGTCATAGTACTCGATCGTAGCGGTGGAGCTCTACCTCTCCTCGCTCCATCCTCAGCCAATAGACTCGCCTGATGCGAGCCAGCTCCTGCCCATCCTCTGCCCACCCGGGGTGCTCTCGCCATGGCCTCCAGGTGATCTAGTCTGGGATGAGGTCGTCTAGCAACCTCCGAGACATCGACAGATCTATCCACCATTGTGAACCCCTCTGTAACCACCAGTAGAAAACCCGGGGTCTCTCTCGGTCAACACCTATCAATGGGAGCCCTACCGGCCTCCGCACCGCAATGTGCTCCCAGCACCAAACCTGCAGCAATGATGTCAAGACCAGACATCGACCTCCCTTGTATACGACCCCATGCAGGATCCTATACAAGCGGTAGAGTACAAAGCTCCCCCATGCAAATCTATACCCGTGGTCTCTCATGTCATAGACTATGTCTGAGAGCACCCACGGTAGTCTGCACCCACTCTGGTGGCACAACAGTAAGCCACCGACAACTCCTACCAAAACCTGTGTCAGCCTAGATGCCCCAGGCATCTGCCGTAGCGACTCGATGTTCACTCCGCCCTTCTCCAGGGTGAAGCTCGGGTCTCCAGTGAGCCTCATCATCGCCTGGCCCTGATTGGCCGTAGGCATCATCAGCCGTCCCTGTATGGGGATCCTTAGGATCCTCCATACGTCCTCTAGAGTGGGAGCCATCTCCCCTGTCGGTAACCGAAAGCAGGACGACCCTGGATACCACCTCTCTGCTAGGGCTGTTAGTAGCCCTATGTCAGTCGGTACTTGTGGCATCTCTGCCACATGCTGTAGACCGACCTATCCTAGTCGGTCATGCTCTGCCTAGTCAAGAGCGGCCAAGTCATCTCTTAGTCCATCGTATTTCCATTCTCGGCTCTTTAGTAATCCCTTCTGCAAAACAAACAATAAAACAACAAAATCATTAATAACTCAAGCATGCAAATTAAACAACTTAAAATCAAGTTTAAAATGATATCGTCCACAATTGGATGATATCGTCCCACATTGGGCAAAATCATCCTTTGTGAGGACTAAATCATCTTCGATTTTGCAACTTGGGAATCGCCCCTTGTTGGATGAAATCGCCCCTAATTCATCGATTTCGCCGTCAGACGAAATCGACGATCTAGGGACGATTTCGACGAAATCGAGACGATTTTGTCCCGACGACGTCGACGGCCTAAAAATGGTCGTGATGCCCCAAACAATCAAATTTAAATCAAACAAATTGCATAAAGTTACATTAAACCTAATCTACTAGGATTAGATCCTTACCCGTAGCCCACGTCGGACCTCTGTCGATCGGTGTGTTGTCTCGACCATTTTTTTCTGCAGAGCTCTAGAAATCAGGAAAATGAACAGTAAAAATGAATTAGGGTTTTTCCCTATTTTTCTTAATTTTATTCAAAAACAATTAAAAATATTTTTAAAATTTTTTGCTTTTCCGCGTTTTTACCTCAAACGTTCGATTTGGGTAAAAACACGGAGGGGGCACCATAGTCAACATTCGTACGATTCGACCAAGAATCGTCGTCTAAAAAATTGAGTATATTTTTGCTTTCTCGTAAAACGGGAAAAACTCGTCTTTAACGCATTTTCTTCGAAAAATTCGCTAAAGAGGGGGCAAAATGTAGCACCCTAAAATTGGCACAGTAAACCTTAGCAAATAATTAAAATTACTTTAGTAATAATTCAAAATTTAAATTTCAACCCCAAACGCCCGTTAACCGCCTGTTAAACCGCTCCCCTTGTTTTTCATGCCATTTTTAGGATTTGTTGTGACCGTTGGACGATATCATCGTCGACGATATCGCCTCAGATCGGACGAATTCGTCTAGAGAAGAACGTCCAGACGATTTCGTCCCAAAACTAATTTTTCATAATTAGCTTCTGTTTCAACGACGTCTCTAATCGGGGCAAAAGCGTGTCTACGCGGTTAGAGACTTCCCCCATTGGAGATCTCCCAAATTGGGATGATCTCCAACCTCCCAACCTCCTTCCTATGCCTATTTAATCTTAGGCCCTCCCCTTGACATTCCCCTGGCTGAAATTTTCTGTAACACGAGTTTTATTTGCATTAGAGTATCTTAAATTACTATTTGCCTTCGTATTTTTCCAAGTTTGTTTGCAGGAACTTCATTATTTTCAGTCGGAGCAAGCTCAGATCGTCGTAGACGATCCTGTACGATCTCGGACGATCACGCCAAAATTCGAGACGATTTCGTATCCTGTAGATGATCTCGACTGCAGCCAACATTGGGGGCAATCAGTGCCCTGAGTTTGCATTCTCTACCCATTATCTACTGTTTTACTTTGCATTAGTTAGACTTATTACTATTTTGCATCTTGGAGTTCACCCATGTAGCTTAAATGCATAATAAAGTCATAATTGTCATTAAATCATTGTAATGCACTTATATTTTTATTTTGTAATTATCAGTTTAATATTATTATTATCATTCTACATCATTTTCCTCTGTTAGTATAGCTGCATTTTCTGTATTCTGTGTCTATTTCTCTGATTGCAGGTCTCTGACGAATTCGTCTGACGAATTCGCCAGATCTCAGACGATCTTGTCTGATATCAGACGATCCTGTCATATCGAGGCGATCTGGACTGCTTCAAAAATCAGAACCTCCATCAGACATCCGAAATCAGGTATGGTTTTTCTCATCTAGCTTGTTCTCTGTATTTTTTGTTTAAATCTATTTTTTGTATTCATTTAAATTTGCATTTCATATAGAACAGTTTAGATTCATTTGGCCAAACCTAGGAATTGAATGATCAAGCATAAAAATGAACACATCAAACACACTATCAACCTAGGCGTGGAAACTGCCATTCAAAAGTTTCCTGGTGAACCCACCATCCGTCGAAAATTCACCCTTATACACCTCCCCCGAGAGGCGGGACCTTCAAAGGGCCTCTCAGTCCGAGGTATTGTCCCATCCTTTTCACATCCCCCTTTCGGGCACGGATCCTATAGCCTGAAGGTAAGGGTGCGAAAAAATTGGAGCGATACAGTGACAACCATTATTTTAAGGATATCAATTTTTTTTTCCACAACACCCCCCTTGTTTGAACTGAGATACTTAATATTTCCCTCCAATTGGTTCTCTACTAATGCTTTGAATGCCTTGTTTTTTTCAAATGTTTCATCTTTTGTATAAAGAATATATAACCACATACATATAGAAAAATTGTTAATGAAAGGAGAAAGTACATAATCCTAAATATGGAAGATATACCCATAGGTCCACATATATCACTGTGTATTATCTCCAATGATTATGTAGCAGATCTCACTATCCCTTTTAGAAAGGACTCCTTGTAATGCTTCCTCAATATACATGACTTACATAAACCACTTAAAGGGAAAATATAAGGAAGTCTAATGGTCATATGATAATGACTCATATACATTAGTGATACATAACTAAGATACCTAAATATATGATGCTATCATTAACTCTCATCATCTACTTATGCCATCATGGCTATACAAAATTTCTTCTAATAAGAAGTAAAAGAAGTTGTTATATCCCCTAGTTTGTTCATTTTATCCAATTCATCACAATAACTAAAGACAATTATCTTGAATCCATAATCTATGTCCTTGATCACATAATGATTAGGCTAGAATTCTACCTCTATGTTCCTATGGGTGATGCAATAAATAAACAGAATATTGGGGTCAACACTAGGAAAATGAAGAACTTCATCAAAAGAAAAATATCCAATACTAACCTCTATATAACCTATCACCTACAAAGAAGTCATACCCAATACAACACACTCTCCTAAGTGCAATGTATTGTAACCCTATAGAATATGTTTGTACTTTATCATGTGCTTTATTGCCCCTAAATCTCTAATCCACTCATCAAAAGAGGTGGATGTCCATTTTTGAATGAACATCTACATGTACTTGTTAGGTTTCATCATCAAAATTATCACCACGTTGTGCATAGAAGAGAGCTACATCAACACCCCCTTTTGTTTCTTCAATATTCTTGATGCGAATCTAGAATACTTTTTCTTTGTGTTCTTCCTTCCTATAAAACTTACAGATTGACTTTTTGAATGGATTCTTGGACTTCTCATTCTTCTTGGTCTTCTTATTAGTTTGAACTTTGACCACTTATTTTGTATGAGCTCCATTGATGAAAGAATAACCCTTAGGCATTTATATTCAAGTCTAATGGTAAATAAATTTAGAACACTTCATTAATTCGATATAGAGGATAATTTGAAAATTACACACAAAATATATCAAACTAGCAATAACTATATGATATGTGTTCAACATAAAGTTGAAGTTCAATGTTTTTCTCCTTGTTCACAATATGTTCTCCCTCTTCTTTCCCCTTTAGAATTCCTTTAGTAATTTAGGTATCATCTTCCAACTTCTTGTATTGAGTGATATACTTATCAATGGTATCAAAAGATGCCACAAACAAAGTAGAATATTTGCATCAAATCTATTAATTGATGTGGAATAAATGCGATCACACAAATCCTAACATTTTCCAAGAAACTTCTTATGGTTTTTGTGCTGCTAACATGAGTGTGATAGATCTTGTAAACAAGAATAATTATCACACCAAGTATCTCATCCTTATTATCCTTATGCATCATTATCTTGAGGTTTCTCATTCACATTTTTGAGCAACCTCTTTCTCTAGACCAAAGATTCAATATTGATTTTCCAAGTGGTATAATTTGGACCATTCAATAAGGGCACATGTTGATCCATAACTTTAATGTAAAATATTAAATCTTGCATGATGTTGTGACTAGAAATAATATTACTAGTATAGCGATCTCAAAAAATCATATAGTTTAAGAAAATGGCTCAAACTACTTTCATATGCAAAAGTTACGGTCTCCAAAAGTTTGAACCAAAATAATGTCTATAAAACCTTTGAAAATTGAAAAGTTTTTTATACCTGCAACAAATGAGAGGCTATCATAAGTCACTACATGAGTGGCTATCAGGGTAAGAACTATGTGCTCACTAGATTATGTACAGGTGAATGCAATGATACCATTTGTTTGGAATAGAGGATGCTAACTAGGTGTTGGCTATGTAGGCCACTAGACAATATACTAGTGAACTAGACTATGCCATTTATCACACTTTTATTTTCTTTGCAACATATGAACCACACTGCATCGCTTATCATTTTATAATTTAATTTTAAATTTATGTCTTTTCAAATCTATCATTGATTATGTAGTTATATAGTCATTGGATTTGAAGCCCTTTCAATACCTTTCATGTGGCATATTTCCTACTATGTCAACCCCCAACATGTTAATATTGGAGAATATGGTATTATTTGGTACATGATAATGTACCCCCATGGTACCTAATGGTACAATTTGTAAAAATATAATATATTAGGGTATGAGTCTATATTTTAGAAGTGTGATTTACATTTTACTTTATGTATGTGTCTATGTGCAGGATGTGCACAAGTGTCATGTGATTATGTGTGCAAATGTGAGGAGTGATAAAGTGTGCAAGTGTCATGTAATAGAGTGTGCATGTGTATAGATGTAGGAGTGTGCAATATGTCATAGAGTAAAGTGTGCAAGAGTAAATAGAGAGTCAAGAGTCATGTATACAAGTGGCAAGATGAGAAGCCAAAAGACATGAGAGGTTTATCTTATGCATGGAATATGAAAGGTTGCATCTCTTGGATATGTGAGGAGTGTAATAGTCAAGTATTGAAGAGTCACCTTTCTAAGGTTATATTATGGAGATAAAGCTCCATGAAATGTATTTCAATTCAAGCATTGATAATATTGAAGCTTATATATAATTTTGAGCAATTCTACTATAAGTTTTCTTCATGTTATTGCATGAATGATTTTGGCCATTTTACTTCATATTATTGTTATTTTATATAAATGTTTGTTTAATTAATATTTTCCATATATATTGAATGCTCAAATATTTGATTAATATATTTGATCCTAAATATTGGGACCTATGATAACCTAGCTAAAAAACCAAAAATGGTATCAAAGATACCACACTCTATCCATAAATTTTGGAAGAGGTATATTCAAAAGCTAACATCGAAGAAGGAATCTAGTGTAAATTTAAATTTGAAAAAGGTTTAGGATAGAAGCTAGCATCAAGACTGATATTGGTGTGAGTTTTAAGTAAAAAGAATTATAGTTTAAATAGTGGCCAGAGCCACGTGAGATGAGTACTTGATAAAATCTAGGAGCAATGCCATAAGCAAGAAAGGATGTTTGAATATAAGAAGGATCTCAACATCATTTCTTAGGAGTAACATTTAGAGAAACATTCAGGCCAAATAAAAAGAGTAGAAGCAAGGGAGTGTCTTAAAGGAGTTTAAGACACTAGAGTTAGTGATGTCTGAGTATTGGGTACTGTCTAAGAAGATGTTGATGTAAGTAGCATTGAAGATCCAACTTTGAAAAAGTTGGATGTGAGGGGACATATTAAGTCACCCTGATTAAGAAGGATTATTTGCAAGAAAATAGAACCAACAAAGGAGTGGATTAAGCCACTAATAAGAAGAAATTATAAGAGGTAAAGCAGTAGAAGAGAGAGAGATTGAAGCTATACAAATAGAAGATATATCTAACTAAAAGGAAATATAATTAGTGCTAAGATAAGCAAAAAGTGCTTGAAATAGCTGAGCTATTTGGATGAGAATATCACATAATTAAAAGGAAATATATAGAGAGAAAAAAATCTTTGTTACTAAATATAGAGTTATAGAAGGCAATGTGAAGGTAGAACAATACCTCTATTAGGGATGGAGGAGAATAAATCTATGCAATAGTTCATCCTTGATCAATGGGGAAGGCATGGAGAAGAACTTTATGCAATAGTCCATCCCTAATTGCTAAAGAAGATGTTAAAGAAGAAATCTCTACGTAAAGAATAGTTCTTGACTATGTTATTAGAAGAGCCTCTGAGTATTGCAATTAGAAATCTATCAAAGGCTTGAGAAAAGAATTACATTACAAAGAAAGTGAAGCACCAACTTTAGAAAGTGAGCATAATTAAAACCCAAAATGCTTGCACCAAGGTAACGTTTGGTGCATGAAGGACATTAATGTCAAGTGGAAGGAATTGAAAGCATCGACATAACGTATGCAATATTGAATTACTTTTTTAAAATATAATTTAGGCACATGATTTACAAAAGAGTTATGAATTAGGCGCTCAAATTTAAAATTTTTAAATTAAGGTTTATTAAAATAAATTGGAGTGATAAGTTTTTTTTAAATTTGAATGACTTATACATCTTGATTTTTGAAATCAAAAATTGAAAGTTGAGAAATTTTGATTAAGGAGTAAAAAGGAATTCAACTCCAAAAAGAATTTGTATTTTTGATTATTGCAAATTTCTTGAAAAATTATTTTGAAGGATCAAGAGCTGAAGAATTCAAGTGACGGTGATCGAAGGTCCGCGTAGCAGCAAGCAAAGTCTGCCTCCTGGCGGCTTTCGGCCTTTTCTGCAGGGGTTTGGTGTTCGACCGTCCGTTTCCCTCCCTTCCGGTTTTCGATTCCGCATTTTTCCTTGGCGGATTGTTTCCTGCCCTCCGCCCATCCTCCCGTCGCTTCCTAGGGCTAGTCGGGCGCCTTCCCCGACTCCCAAAACTGGGTCATGCCAGCGAAATGATTCTCGTAGGCACTCCCCATGGCGACGCACTTAGATCCTGATCATTGCAGCAGAGACGTCGAGGGCTCCATCAGGCCTGGCACCATGGCCAAGCAAGGGCCCCATATCCTAGGTGAGGTTCCAACAGCAGGCGACAAGCCATCCTTTGCTGACTTGCTCCAAAAAAAATGAATTCCTATGTCGTCTACGACCAACGAATTCATCACGCAAGGGAATAATGTTCTATGCCCTAAATCCCTCATGGAAAACTATGAATCCCGGGATACCAACTCCTTGGTAGGCAAATTCATCGATGGGCGACCTGACTTAGATGCTATTCGTAGATGGGCGGCTTCAAAATGGAAAACCCTAGGCAACTTGGAGATCTCGGCAATGACAAGGGGTTTTTTCATGATTCAACTCAATTCCCATGAAGACGCAGAGCGCATCTTATCCGGAGGGCCCTGGTTCTATGGAAGGCGAAGTCTGTTCCTCAAAAAATGGCAACCAGACTTCAACCCCAGCTCCCAGAACATCAATTTCACCCCCATATGGGTTAGACTTCCAGATCTCCCAGCCCACTTCTTCTATGAAGATGCCTTGCTTGGTCTTTCTAAGGCGATCGACGAGCTCGTGGCTATCGACCCGGCCACCCGGGCAAGAACCCGGCTAACCCAGGCCCGCATTTGCGTGAATGTGAACCTAGAAAGTCAGCTTCCAGACCACCTGAACCTCATCTATGGTGACTTCAACTGGAAGCAACCACTCTTCTATGAAAACAAGCCAGCTTTTTGCCCTGAGTGCCAATCCCAGGGCCATCTTCAGTCGTAGTGCCCCAAACTCCGGATCCCGCCATAGTCAAAACCCACCAGGGACCAGTCAAAGAAGATGCAGCATCAACCCCCGCCTGTCTTTTCGATGGCCAACAAAGCTATTTCCAGACCCCCTCCGGGCCCGCTCAATCGTAAGGCAAGTACCTCTGTTCCTCTAATCAATAAATTCAATCCTTTGCATAGTTCTGTTATCAGTGAGGATTGTGAGGAAGGCGAGATCCCGACCACCTCTGAACCAATGACCATCCTCTCGCCCCCTCGACCTCCCCTGGTCTATCCCCCTACCACCCCCATCCATAATCCTCCCCCGTCCTCGGTGCCCCCACTTCCTCGAGAATCCCTCAAGGCCCGCCTCCCCTCTCTCCTCCTTCGTCCCCCCGCCCGAGTCCTGAAGATCCAGCCTCTCCTATGTACTCAAACTCTATCTCTGCTGATGACAAAGCCGAGGACCAGTCATCCCCTGAGCAAAGTAGTCCCAGGATAACTCGAAGCTCCCAAAAATCCATGATGGATGTAGGAGGGGAAAAAAAGAGAGGAAGACCCTCTGATTCGGACATAAGGAACAAAAATGCGGCTGAAGATATAGCCAATGGAACCCAGAGAATGCTATTTCAGGAAACAACAAACAATTCCAAAGATGAAAGTCGAAGATCCAAACCCCCTGCTCAGCAAGGAAAAGGGGGCAAGAGAATTTCCAAGAGTTTGAAATGAAAGTCCTCTCCTGGAATGTGAGAGGCCTAAATGGGGCAGCCAAACAGAGATTGGCTGCAGCCATGAGGAGAGAACATAATCCAACCATTTTTCTCATTCAGGAAATAAAATTGGGTGATCAATGGTCCCCTAACATTGCTAGAAATATTTGGCGAAACTACGATTTCATTCATTCCCCGACTTCTGGGACGTCGGGAGGGCTCCTGTGTCTCTGGAATCCTGCCAAGCTCCAGGGAAACCTTATTTCGGGCCATGATAGGGTAAGCAACATCCTGTTCCAGGATACTGAATCCCAGAATTCTTGGGTGATGTCAAATGTCTATGCCCCGAACACCTCTGTGGGCAGAGAAGCTCTGTGGAAAATGCTCACTTCAATGAGGCAGGTCTTCGAAGGAACTCCCTGGATCCTGGCAGGGGACTTCAATTCTCCTTTGCACCTCAAGGACAAAAAAGGAGGGAACAACATCACTCACAGAGATACTACAGACCTAAGAAACTTCATTAATTCCAACGCTCTCATGGATGTCCAGCTTCAGGGGTCCCTCTTCACTTGGAGCAACAGAAGGAAGGGCACCAATCTGATCCAAGAGCGCCTAGAGAGATTTTTGCTTTCCCAGGAAGCCCTCCCCTGCTTTGGGGATGCCAGTTTGTGAGCCCTCCCAAAGATAGGCTCTGATCACAGTCCCCTCATCCTGGAATCAGATTCTAGACCGTAGTTCAAGACCCCTTTCAGGTTTGAAGCAATGTGGATTCACCACAAGGATCTCAAGGGCTTGATACAGTCATGGTGGAGTCAAAAATTCTTGGGGTCTGCTATTAACCAGGTAACCCAGAAACTCAGGTTCATCAAAGGGAACTTGAAAAAGTGGAATAAGGAAACCTTTGGGAACATCTTCGAAGACAAACAACAGGTCAAATCCTGAATCAGCCAGATTGAGGAGTCCTTTCAGAAAGGCGAAGGCAGTGATAGTCTTAGGGATGAGGAGAGCGCCTTGTTGTCTGAGTACCACAACATCCTCACCAAGGAGGAAACTTTCTGGTGCCAGAAGTCAAGACAACTTTGGCTCAAGGAAGGTGATGCCAATACCAAGTTCTTCCACATCTCAACCTTGAGGCATAGGAGTGCCAATAAGATCAAAAGCCTTGTCTTGCAGGATGGGGCAGCCATTTCGGATATCCATGCAATCAGAGAAGAAGCCATCAATCATTTTAGAAGCCTCCTAGGTTCCAGCCCGCCCCAAGCCCCCGAGGCCATGGAATCCCTCCTGGCCATCATCCCCACCATCATCTCCCAGGAATCAAATGATTTTCTCCTCAGCCCCATCTCCCAGGATGAAGTTCACCAGGCCCTCTTTTCCATGAAGCCCGACAAAGCCCCTGGGCCGGACGGGTTCTCGCCCAGGTTTTTCCAGACCTTCTGGGACATCGTGGGGTAGGATATTTCTAACGCCATTAGGGAAATGCAAATCTCTAGGTCCATTCCTAGAGATGTGAATTCCACCTTCTTGGCTCTCATCCCCAAAGGGGCCAATTCTCGATCCCTCTCTGATTACCGGCCCATCAGCCTGTGCAATGTCATTTACAAAATCCTCACCAAAGCCCTGGCATCCAGGCTATCCAACATTCTTCCATCCATCATTGACCCATGTCAGGGGAGCATAGTCAAAGGATGCAATATTCTCGATGGGGTCATCACCATCCATGAATTGATCCATTCAGCCCAGGTTTCAGACACGGCTGCCTTCTTCCTCAAGCTGGACATGAACAAGGCCTTTGACAGAGTCAACAGGGAATTCCTCAGCCAAATCCTTCTCAAGTTCGGGTTCCATGAGTCCTGGGTAAACCTGATCTACAACTGCATTTCCTCTTCTTGGTTCTCTATCATGGTAAATGGTTCTGTTATGGGTTACTTCTCGAGTTCTCGGGGCTTGAGGCAGGGTGACCCTCTGTCCCCCATTCTGTTCATCATCTTGGCAGAGAGTTTGGGGAGAACTATCAAGGAGGCCTGCTCCTACAGTCAGCTTTTCGGGATCAGGGCAGCATCCGGGCTTCCCCCCACCACTCACCAACAGTTTGTAGATGACACGTTGATGGCTACTAAGGCTTCGGTAGCAGATGCCAAGGTGATCAAGGATATTCTCAACCGCTTCGAGGAAGCTGCTGGCCAGAAAATCAATTACACTAAAAGCAAGTTGTTCTTCATCCATACCCTAGCCAAAAGATAGTGCAAGATCACCAGAATCTTGGGATGTTCCATTTCTGAGTTCCCGACCACTTACCTCGGGCTCCCCATGTTCCATGGCAGGGCTCGACCAACCATGTGGGCAAACATGGTGGACAAGATCCGTAACAAGTTAGCTGGGTGGAAAGGGGCCCTGCTCACCAGTGCAGGGAAGGCAACTTTGGTCAAATCCATCTTGTAGAGCATCCCCACATATTTCATGTCTGTGTTCAAAATCCTAGCCTCGATGGGAGAAGCCATTGAAAAAATTCAAAAGCAGTTCCTTTGGTCTGGATCGGAGGCCTCAAGAAAGCTCCACCTAGTAGCTTGGGATAAAGTTTGCTCCCCCAAAGATCAGGGAGGTCTTGGTCTGCATCGAATCTCAGTTGCCAACCTAGCTCTCCTAGCCAAGCAGGCTTGGAGAGTAGTGACTAAGGCCAATATTGAATGGGTAAACATCATGAAAAGAAAGTACCTTCAACACCAGGCCTTCCTCCAAGCGCCTCCCCTGTGCAACGGTTCCCATTTCTAGAAATCCATCACTCATACCCAGAACATCATCCTCGAAGGGTCTTCCTGGAAGCTAGGGAATGGGGCCAACATCAACTTCTGGGAAGATACCTGGGTCAGGAATTCCCCCCTCATCAACAATCCAGTTTTGATCCCTGCCAGGCATTTGACTGACAATAGATTCGGGCTCAGGGTTGCAGACTTCATTTCCTCCAGCCCGAAAGCCTAGGAGTGGAAGAAGATCAATTTTAGAATAAGAAATGAACCCATCAGGGAAGCCGTGAAAGGGATTCAGGAGATCCAACGATCAACTTTCCTCCCCCATGTCAACAGGAGAGATGAGCGGTGTTGGAAAGGCACCAATGATGGGAATTTCTCTGTCAAGACCGTGGCCCAACTTATTGAGAAGATGGGTTCCCAGGGCACCCCTAGCTGCGAGAAGGTGGTCGCTAACAAGGTGTGGATCAAATCCCTCATTCCCAAAATCATGCACTTCTATTGGACGACCATCCACAACAAAATCCTTACTGGGGATAATCTCATGCGATGAGGGATCATGGTGCCGAATAGATGTTTCCTATGCCTCCAGGCCTAGGAATCTGTTCACCACATCTTGATGGATTGCCCCTACTCCATAAGTGTTTTCTCCCTAGCCACCCAAAGCTTTCAGGTTAGTTGGACCTGGCCAAACTCTGTCAAAGAGTTCATTTGCCAATGGCCTAAGCCCTTCAAGCATCCCAGGCTAAGATTTTTGTGGGAAGTCCTCATCCATCACATCTTCTGGCAGCTCTGGTTGGAGCGCAACAGGTGAGTTTTCAACAAAGGCCCCAGAACCCACGAAGTCGTAGCTGCCAGAGCCCTTGCTTACGCCACCAAAAATTTTGGACTCATCCCTTGTCAGGCCAGCCCTACTCTAGGGATTGAAGAATTGCTCTGTTCCACCCTCAAGATTCCCCAGGATCGTAGTAAGTCTCAGAAACCCAGAAAAGACAGATCTCAGGTCACTTGGGTCCCTCCCCCCAAGGTTGGCTCAAGGCTAACTTCGATGGTGCCTCCAAAGGGAACCCAGGCAAAGCGGGAGCAGGAGGGGTCTTCAGAGATCATAGTGGCAAAATCCTTAAGGCCTTTGTTGAAAATCTGGGGTCCCAGACCAACAACTTCGTGGAAGCCAGGGCCCTCTGGAGATGTATTGACATTTCCAAAAACCTGGCAGCCCCTGTCATCTACGAAGGGGACTCGAAGATCATTGTCAAACTCATCCAAAGAAATAGCAAGGGTGGGAAAAATATAGAGAACATTATCCAGGAATGCCAGCTAGGCCTTTGCAACAACGAGCAATCCCAGATCAAGCATGTGTTCAGGGAGGCCAATCAAGTGGCCGACACCTTGGCAAACAGAGCAATCAAAGAGAGCTCCCTCACCATTTGGGAAGACAACTTTCCCATGGAAGTCATCGAGAAAGTCAACCTGGATAATGACAAAAGATCAAACACTTAGCTCTGCCGAAGCAGGAGGGTGCCTCTTCTCTAACGCTGTTAGAATGTTCGCAAAGGCCAATCATCAGTGGCCAAATTTTACCGATGGTTCTAACCACCTAAAAGGTGTCTCTTCGACACCATCGGTCAGTTTGTTTTGGTTTAGCTCGGTTGTTAGTTTTTGTTGGTTTTCGACTGTGGTGCTAGGTGTTTTTGCCCTACATTACGAATGCAGATGAACTATTGTAAATTGGTGTTTTTGGCCTGCATTTCGAATGCAGATGATCTTCTTGTAAATAGGGGCGGGTCCCTTCAACCCGTAAGTAAATAAATTTTACTTTACCTACCAAAAAAAAATATTTTGAAGAATTTAATTGGTTGCAAATTGAGATTTGAAGAATTAAATTTTCAAAATTGAAAGTTTGGAGAGATAAGGTGTTCTACTCCAAAAAGAAAATTTTGATTTTGCTTGTTTGATTGAGAATTTCAAAATTGAAATTTATTTCAAAAACTTATTTTTTGAGAAATTTGAAATTTGATAAATTGAATTTAAGGATTTGGAGAGAGAAGGTTTTGTACTCCGAAAAAGTATTTTAAATTGAATTGTTGATTTGTATATTGCATATTGAATTTAACTTTGGAACAATAAGGAAGTCTACTCTAAAGGTATTAATTGAAGAACTTGCAAACTTGATAAAATTGATTAATTGAAATTTGGGAGATATAAGGTCTTCCACTCCAAAAAGAATTAAAAAAAGAATTGATTAAAGAATTTGCAAATTGTTTATTTATTTTTTGATTTGCAAAATTGATAAAATTGCTTATTTGAAATTTGGGAGACACAAGGTCTTCTACTCCAAAGGATTTAGAATAATTTTATTCTACAAAGTTGAAGAATTTGATTATTTGAGAAATTTAAACTTTGGAGTGATAAGGATTTCAACTTCAAAGGAATTATCATGGAAGAAAATAATTTGAAGGCTATAATAAGAAAGGAAATATTGGAATCCTTGAAAATTGGCTTACAACAATTAATTGATTAATCTAATGAAAAACAAGATATAACAATGAGATTTATTTATAGAGAAGCTTTATATGAAAATTTTAAAAAAATTAGTATTATTTGCACTCAAAACTTACATAAGCACTTGAAAATTCTAAATATGATATTATAATACCTATTGATATAGGTAGTGCAATGTATATGACATTAATTATACTTGAAATCTATAAAGACAAAAGTCAAAAGCAAGAAGAATTGTTTCTAAAATCAATGTTAAAAGACATTGGTTATGATACAAGTGAGTTATGTCATACATTTCAAGAAGCATATAAAGAATGTAATGAAATATTATTATATTCAACATATGATAGTAAAGTGACAATAAAAGCCCATCAAATTCAAAAATTTATTATGTTATTCTAAGTGAATGTTCAAAATTTGCAAGACAACAACAAATTCAAGATTGAAATGAAATCAAAGAAGAAAAAATAAAGGAAGTACATGAACTAAAATTTAAAGACAAATAAGAACCTCAATCAGTTCAAGATCCAAAGATGGAAGAATCAAAGAAAGAAGAATATTAAGAAGGATCTCAAACAAAAGATCAAGCGCAATGCAAGATTGCCTAATAGTGCTAGAGCCAAAACAAAAGAACATGAGCAAGAATCAAATATTGAAGACTAAAGTATTCTATAACCAAATAATGTAATATAGGGGGGTTTTGGAGAATATTACATTATTTGATACATGCTAATGTATTCCCATTGTACCTAATGGTACAATTGTAAATATGTAATAGATTAGGGTGTGAGTCTATAGTTTAAGAGTGTGATTTATATTTCTCTTTATGTATGTGTTTATGTGTAGGATGTGCACAAGTGTCATGTAATAGAGTGTGCATGTGTATAGATGTAGGAGTGTGCAATGTGTCATAGAGTAAAGTGTGCAAGAGAGTCAAGATTCATGGATATAAGTGGCAATATGAGAAGCCAAAAGACATGAGATGTTTGTCTTATGCATGAAATAAGAAAGGTTGCATCTCCTAAATATGTGAGGAGTGCAATAGTCAAGTATTGAAGAGTCACCTTTCTAAGGTTATAATATGGAGACAAAGCTTCATGACATGTAATTCAGTTCAAACATTGATAATATTGAAGCTTGTATACAAATTTGAGTAATTCTACCATAAGTTTTCTTCATGTTATTGCATGAATGATTTTGGCCATTTTACTTCATATTATTCTTATTTTATATGAATGTTTGTTTAATTAATGTTATCCATATATATTGGGTGCTTGAATATTTGATTAATATATTTGATCGTAAACATTGGGACCTATGATACCCTAGCTAAAAATTAAACAATGGTATCATAGCTACCACACTCTATCCATCAATTTTGGAAGAGGTATATTTGAAATCTAGCATCAAAGAAGGAATCCAGTGTGAATTAAAATTTGGAAATGGTTTAGGATAGAAGCTAGCATCACGACTGATCTTGGTGTAAATTTTGAAGTAAAAATATTTGCAGGTCAAATAATTTCTAGACCATGTGAGATGAGTACTTGACAAAATCTCAGAGTAATGCCACAAGCATATTTGAATCTGAGAAGGATATCAACATCATCATTGCTTAGGAGTAATGTTTGGAGAAACATTCAGGCTTGATAGCTTTTGAAGCCTAATACTTAATGGAAATCTTATAAGAAAATAACCACAAAATCAAATATAAAGTTGCAATATAATGAACTCAATAAATATAATAATAACACAAAAATAACTTAGAATAACTCATAGATAAATGCTCATGAAAATACTAAAAATGATATAGAATAAAGGTCTACTAATGCATGCAATAAGCAATGCACTTTTGATACCAATTACAATGCTTAGTCATAAATATATAATAGTATGTGACTCCTCATATGGTGCACTCTTGACCTTCACTCTTCTTTGTAACTTTTCACTTTCCTATTCTAAGGACACATGTGCACTCTTACATAATGGTCACTTGTGCACATTTACACTCACAACACTTGCACACTTACTTATATAACACTTGTATATTTCTTGCACATTATTATATTACATGAAATATAAACTCACACTCTAATCTAAGACACACACCTAATCTAATACTGTACCAAGGTGGTACATTCCAAATAATGTAATATTCTCCAACAAGGCTTGAGAAAAATAGAAGTAGGTAAGTGTCTTAAAGGAGATTAAGACGCAAAAGTTAGTGACATCTAAGTATTAGGAAACATCTAAGAAGACATTGATGATTGAAGATCCAGCTCTAAAGAAGTTGGATGTGAGGGGATAGATTAAGTCACCCTAATTAAGGAGGATTCTCTATGTGAAAAAAAAACTAGCAAAGGAGTGGGTTAAACCACCAAGAAGAAGAAATTATAAGAGGCAAAGTAGTAGAAGAGAGGGATCCATTGAAGCTACCCAAATAAAAGATATATCTAGAAAAAAGGAAAGATAAGAAGCAACTCTAAGCTAAGTAGAAAGTGCTTGAAATATGTTAAATAAAAATATATAGAGAGTAGAATGTCTCTATTACTAGAAATAGAGTTGCAAAAGGTAATTTGAAAGCAAACAATATCTCTATTAGGAATGGAGAATAGTTTTGTGTAATAGTTCATCCCTAATTATTGTGAAAGGCATGGAGAAAAACTCTATGTAATAGTCCATCCCTCATTGTTGAAGAATGCATGGAGGAATTAATCTCTGCATAAAAAATATATCCTAACTAGGTTGATAGAAGAGCCTCTAAGTATTGCATTATAAATAAATCAAAGGCTTGAGAAAATAATTACATTGCAAAGGAAAGCAAATTTCCAGCTTGAGAAAGTGAGCAAAACCAAAACTTGAAATGCTTGTGCCAATGTAACGTCTAGTGCATGAAGGAAATGATTGTCAAGTGGAAGGAATTGAAAGCCTTGACATAAGATATGCAGTACTAAATTTTTTGAAATATAATTTAGGCACATGATTTACAAAAGAGTTATGAATTAGGAGCTTAGATTTAAAATTTTTAAGTTGAAGTTTATTAAAGTAAATTGAAGTGATAATAATTTTAAAATTTTGAATTTGACTTCCACATTTTGATTTTTGAAATTTAAAATTGAAAGTTGAGAATTTTTAATTAGGGAATCAAAAGGAATTCAACTCCAAAAAGAATTTGAAATTTTTAGCATTTAAAATTACTTTGAGGAATTTAATTGGTTGCAAATTGAGATTTGAAGAATTTAATTTACGAAATTGAAAGTTTGGAGATATAAGTTTTTCTACTCCAAAAAGAAAAATTTGAATTTGCTTGTTTTATTGAGAATTTCAAAATTGAAATCTATTTAAAAAACGTGTTTTTTAAAATATTTAAAAATTGATAAACTAAATTTAAGGATTTGAAGAGATAAGGTTTTCTACTTTCAAAAGAAATTTTAAATTGAATTGCTGATTTACATATTGAATATTGAAATTGATAATTGATTGATTGAATTTAACTTTGGAGCAATAAGGAAGTCTACTCCAAAGGAACTGATTGAAGAATTTACAAATTGTTTATTTCTTGATTTGCAAAATTGATAAAATTGATTAACTAAAAGTTGGGATCCATAAGGTCTTCCACTCAAAAAAGAATTAAAAAAAAATGATTGAAGAATTTTCAAATTGTTCATTTGTTTTTTATCTACAAAATTGATAAAATTTCTTATTTGAAATTTGGAGACACAAAGCCTTTTGCTCCAAAATATTTGGAAGAATTTAATTTTACAAATTTGAAGAATTTTATTATTTTAGAAATTTAACTTTGGAGTGACAAGGATTTCAACTTCAAAGGAATTGTCATGGAAGAAAATAATTTGAAGGTACATATAAGAAAGGAAATATTGGTATCCTTGAAAATTGACACAACAATTAATTTAAAAATCTGAAGAAATACAAGACAAAAATGAGATTTATGTACATAGTAGCTTTACACGAAAACTTTGAAATATTTGTATATTATTTGCACTTAAAGCTTGTAGAATCACTTGAAAATTCTAAATATGATATTATAATACCTATTGATATAGGTAGTGTAATGTATATGGCATTACTTAAACTTGAAATCTATAAAGATAAAAGTAAAAAATAATAAGAGTTGTTTCTAAAATTAGTGTTAAAATATATTGGTTATGATACAAGTGAGTTATGTCATACATTTTATGAAGAAAATAAAGAATGTAATGAAATGTTATCATATTCAGCATATGGTAGTAAAAGTGACAATAAAAGCCCATCAAATTCAGAAATTTATTATGATACTCTAAGTGAATATTCAGAATTTGTAGAAGGGGGACGGATGTCCAAGGTTCAAATCTTGGCCCTCGTTGGATTGAACACTTGTCTATATTCTTGGTGCTTTTAACAATATAAAAGGTTTAGAATGATGTGACATGGTGATTATAGGGGAAGACAATGCGGATAACTGTGGTGGCTACCAATTCCATGTTTAAAAAAAAAAGAATTTGTAGTACAACATCAAATTTAAGATTGCAATGAAATCAAAGAAGCAAAAATAAAGAAAGTACATGAACCAAAAGCTAAAGATAAATAAGAACCTCAATCAATTCAAGATCCATAGATGGAAGAATCAAAGAAAGACAAAGATGAAGAAGTATCTCAAATAGAAGATCAAACACAATGCTAGATTGCCTAACAGTGCTAGAGCTAAAACAAAAGAACAAGAGCAAGAATCATAAATTGAAGACTAAAGTCTTCAATAACCAAATAATGTAATATAGAGAGGTGTTGGAGAATATTACATTATTTGTTACATGCTAATGTACCCCCATGGTACCTAATGGTATAATTATATATATGTAATAGATTAGGGTGTGAGTCTATAGTTTAGGAGTGATTTATATTTCTCTTTATGTATGTGTCTATGTGTAGGATGTGTTAGAGTTAAAGTGCACTATGCCTTCACCTTGACACTTGTCAGTTTCTCTTGACAAGTGTCATGTGTTGAATATAGGCTTATGCCTATATATTGTAACCATTTTTATCAATAATATTAATCCCTTCAGTTTCACTCCTAACATTTGGTATCAGAGCAGGCTTTCCCTCATGGAAATCCTCCCTCCCCCTGATATTTTTTTTCTCTTATTTTTTAAATTTTTTACCGAGGGAGTATGCTCTCCATCACTTGATGGATCAGAAACCAGATGGTAAAATTTTTTAAAAGTTTGAAAAAACTTTTCAGAATTTTTTTTTAAGTTTTTTTAAATCTGCAGAATAGTAAACCTTGTCGGAGCTCTCAGATCTGGTTTTGTTGAAGTTTTTAGTTCCAGAATGGTGGTGACAGTTTTTGATGCTATGACTGAGAGGGCGTGCTGGATAAAGTTTTTTTATGATGCACTTGGTCTACATTGAAGGAGGTAGAACCCTTGCAAGCAATGATCGTGTGTTTGAGACCACTGATGTAGCCAACTACCATATTGTTCTAGATGTTTTTTAATGGTGTAAAAGCATCCGTCCAAAGTGCCATTAGCAGTATTACCACTCGTGCTATCTGTTGTCTGGTCAGTAGCCATAGTGGCTAGTGCATCTCCATGCGGCAAAGGGGGAGTCAAAGGAGCATACTGAGCTCGGGTTGAGATATCAGTCGGTGTTCGTCATGACTGAACATGTTAACCACAAAATTCTTTACATGGAGTCGTAGTTAATGGTTTTTTGCACCAAATTGCTCCTCTGTTATGCTACTTTGTATGATGTCACGACAATATGTGAGTCGTCAAGGGAGAACTTGGCGGCGGAGATGGCAGCGCTGTGGCCCCTCAGGACCTCTACGACGAGCCCGTGGTGAAGGCCTGTGTGGAAGCGGGCATGGATTACCTCGACATCACTGGGGAGAAGGACGGCTACTAAGCAGCGAGGGGGCGACGGGTGAGCAACGCAGCGACGCTGCAAGGTTTCTCTACCTGTGCTCTCGTGTTAAATAATCGTAGGATATCTGGTGGTCTACATCACAGAATAGAATGGTCTGGTTGATGAGGAGTATTTTCACTCCCACTATAGTGAGATTGTACTGAGATGGATACTGTAGTGAGATTTTATTGAAATGGATACTGCAGATGATCTGAACGCAACAGAAACAAAAGAAGTGTGTCACGGACGTTCTCCTAGGCGGCGTCGTTGCTCGCAGATTACGACAAGGTCATGGAGGAGGCGCGCCGGCGGGACCATCGTAGAACGACAAAAATTTAGCGGGGAACAACTTTAGGCAGTACGAAAGGCTGAGGTATGTGCAGTCGATAATTTTTTCCAATGGCAAGATTGCTCTGCATTTGGCGCGCAGATGGTTTCTTCATTTGGTTATTTTGCACAGCAGATTGACGGAGAAGCAGTGATAGTTTAGCACAAATTGCGGTGGATGATTGTCTAATAATGACTAGATTTATTGGAGAAATTGACGAAGAAGAGCAACCGCATTGGATTCTATGGCTCCGGACGATGCTGGAACTGGCCGGATTTGGTGGCCCCGACGCACAGTTGAAAATTATGTGTGTTTACGTGAAAGAAGCTGGAGATGGAGTTAACTCACAGTTTTTTGAATAAAATGAAAAGATATTTTGTGACTGCTTTGTATTTGTTGTCATTGCTTTTGTAGTGTCTTAATTAAAATGATGATATCCTAAGATCCCATTTTATTAGTGGGGGAATCTTGAATTGTATGGTCATGGGATGGCCCTTTATTAAATGCTTTCATGGGCGCATTTCCCCTGTTTTGTTTGACCTCAGGGAGATGGTCAAAGGGCTTCCTGGGTAAGCCCGATGTTTTGATTTGTATGGGGATTTGAATCCCCTGGAAAATGGGGCATGATTGGCATTTTTTATTCATGTTATTTCCACATGGGTAGTGGAAGAGGAAGGCCCACATGGCCTTTATCGTATTTGCCCATGTATTTCCCCTATGAGGGAAAAATTGATGATGTTTTTTATTCCGCCAGAGAGCGATGCCGCCACAGTGCGAGGTTTTAGTTGCTGCCTTGGAGAGGCATGTTGTTTTTCATTATGATGAAGGCCCCTTTGATAATGGAATATAGGGGTATTTATAGTCGTTGGAAATGTTTTTCCACGACGGACACAATGGTGGTGTCAAATTGTAATTTTGAGGCTATTTCAATTCAGTTTTTTTAGCCTCAAATTTTTTACCTTGGAGTGCACTCTCGGTTGTACCCGACACTCCCAAGGTAATTTTATATGTGATCCTTGTACCTAGTGATATTTTCTATACACTTGGCGAATGCAGCAGCTGGTTACCCATGCATTTCGGTGGGATGACATGATCACCATAAGGACACTTATACTAGGGACTATAGACAAAGACACCCTAGACTCTATCTGAGGTTTTTTCGATCTACTTCTGAAGACTACAAACGAAGACACTTCAGAAGATTCTCTTCTTTTCTTCTTCTCTCCTCCTATTTGGATCTATGGCTCATTTTATTGTATTGAGTGCATTTTTGGCAGAGACCGACACTCTTATATGGCTTGTTTTTCCTTTGTATTAGGTGCATTTTCGGCAGAGACCGACACCTTCTAGATTGAGTTCACCATGAGGAGGGATTTCATACTCATGGTGAATCTAGTCAGTGACCTACGAGAGGCAACATCCTTTGAGGATGACCTGCAGAGGCAATAGACCCAGAAGTGGCTGACCCTGAGGCAACAAATCGAGATGTATACACAGTGAATCTAGCATTATTCACAGTTGGAGAGCCAAGCACAAAGAGCACGAGCCTAGACCAAATCAGCAATAAAAGAGGATGATAGGTAGTTTTAGAGAAGTCAACATTAAGGGGGAATGTTACCTAATGTTGACTTGTTTTGTTTCTTCTTTAGTTAGGATAGTGCACTTTAAGGGGGAATGTTAGAGTTAAAGTGCACTATGCCTTCACCTTGACACTTGTCAGTTTCTCTTGACAAGTGTCATGTGTTGAATATAGGCTTATGCCTATATATTGTAACCATTTTTATCAATAATATTAATCCCTTCAGTTTCTCCTCCTAATAGGATGTGCACAAGTATCATATAATTATGTGTGCAAGTGTGAGGAATGAGAAAGTGTGCAAGTGTCATGTAATAGAGTGTGCATGTGTATAGATGTAGGAGTGTGCAATGTGTCATAGAGTAAAGTGTGCAAGAGTAAATAGAGAATCAAGAGTCATGTATACAAGTGGCAATATGAGAAGCCAAAAGATATAAGAGGTTTGTCTTATGCATGGAATATGAAAGGGTGTATCTCCCATATATGTGAGGAGTGCAATAGTCAATTATTGAAGAGTCACCTTTCTAAGGTTATAATATGGAGGTAAAGCTCCATGAAATGTAATTGAGTTGAAGCATCAATAACATTGAAGCTTGTATATAATTTTGAGCAATTTTACTAGAAGTTTCCTTCATGTTATTGCATGAATGATTTTGGCCATTTTAATTCATATTATTTATATTTCATATGAATTTTTGTTTAATTAATGTTGGCCATATATATTGAATACTCAAATATTTGACTAATATATTTGATCCTAAATATTGGAACCTGTGATAACTTGGCTAAAAATCCAATAATCAAATCTTGCCATGTCATTTTACACCATGCCATCCTATGCCACATCAACATATGCCATATCATCACCTATCATGTTATCACTTATTATGTCATCTTGTGCCATGTCATCATGTTCCATATCATTAAATGCTATGTCATCATTACCTACACCATATCAAAAAGTGTCATGTCATCATGTACCACATAATTGGGTGTCACATCATCTCTAATAAGCAAAAACTGGGTGACATCATCAACTATTATTGGAGGCTATTACATTATTTGGTACATGCTAATGTACCCCCATGGTACCTTCATAGCACATTTATAAATAATATACTAGGGTTAAGTCATAGTTTATAATGTGAGTTATATTTCCCCTTTTATGTAAGTGTGAATGTGCAGGAAATGCACAAGTGTCATGTAAAGTTTTAATGTGCAAGAAATGCACAAGTGTCATGTGAGTTAGTGTGCAAGTGTAAGTTGAGTCTATGTGCACAAGTATCTTGTATGTATGAGAACAAATATATAATTTAAATATGTGCACAAGTGTATTAGGTTAGAGTGTGCAAGTTATAGAAGTGTAAGAGTCATGTTTAGGTGTGCAAGTATTATAGTGTCAAGTGTTCATCAAGTATACAAGTGGCAAGTAGATAAGCCAAGAGTCACGAGACTTGGCATATGGAAAGGAATAGTCAAGTATCCAAAGAGTCACACTACTATGGCTATATTATAGAGGCTATACTCCATAACAAGCATATCACAAGGATAAGAAGTATCACAAGCATCATGATCATTATCATTGTAAGAGAAAGTGAAGCAATAAAGCTTGTATACATTTTAAACAATTAATATTGTAAGTTATATTACATGCTTAGTACATGTTTGATTAAGGCTATTTACATTCATATTGTTGCATATTATTGAATGTTATTTGATTTATTATAAGCCTTATTTTACATATTAATTTGCTCATATTGTTCTACTCTTATCATTATCTTGTGGCTACATTATATTCGATCATGTGAGATATAATCGATGATATTTATGGTAGTATAAAGGCTTAAAAATCTATCAACTGCCATGTCATCTTTGTCTATTGTCAAGTCAGGTATGTTGACATCATCATTTTGAGTGCTAACATCATCAATTTTTTTTGAATAAAATAGGTTGATAGGATTTGGACTCATGACCTACTAGGCCCAATGTCTTAAGAGTAGATTCATTAACTACTAAGGCTTGGGCATCTTTTAAATATAAAAGGGCCATGAGACATTAACAAATAGGGTTTCTCCTTTTATCCTCCAATCATTGTCTTAATAAACATGCACTCATTTGCTAATGTGAATCTACATCACATTGACATAATTCCTTACTATCCATGTTATTTCCCTCCATTTTGGGAATATTCTATGAAATATTCCTATTTTTAAATTTTTTTTGGAAAATAGGGGGAAACAAGTATTTTTTTACAAAGAAAAATAGGTACCTAGAGGAAAAATGGAGAACAATGCTAAACAAGGACCCCTTAAATTATTTGAAATAATTCAAAAATGTTGAAGGTTTGTTATATCTATCATGGTTTTCTTTATGCAACTTTTTTGTGGAATATAACCAATCAAGACATCCTCTCATGCCAATACAACAAAAAAATTGTTGGGTTGTTTTTGTATATTTTTCAAGTGGGCCAGAGGTCCTTGCTATGCATAAAAGTTTACCATTCACTAGCATTTGGTGTTTGTAAAAAAAATTGAGCCTCTTATTTTCTTATTTTAGAATGACCATGCAAATTGTCCTCTTATATGTGTTGTTATTGGACATAAAAAGTTAAAAGAGAAAAAGAAATGGATTTTTTTGAAAACATGTAAAAGAAAATGATGTTTTCAAAGAACCTCAAAAAACTCAATCTTGAAACTAGGGCATCCATTTGGCTAGAAATTAAAAAAATTAAATGTATTGAATGCCAAAGGAGGAACAAAAGAACCTATCAATGAATTTTCTTGCTAGAGCAAATCTACTAAATCTAGTGAGATCCTTGCGGTCCTAGTCCTACGAGGGTTTTATCAAAAAATCCTTTTTACAAACCACTAATGACTTATAGTTACATGACATAGAAACTAATTTATCAAAGACAAGTAATTGATAAATGGAGATTCACATATACTCTGATACCATGTTGAAATTTATAATAGTTTCCATAAACAAATGGAATAAAAAACATTACCTAGTATTATTGAAACAAATATAGAAATCAATGCATATGATATAAGGGGATGTCCATGGATACCAAATAATCTCATTAAAGTAAAATAGTATACACTCTAACCAATTTTGAAATGGTTGGTATAAGGGGGTATTTTTAAGAACATGTGCTTATACTGAGAGGGGGGGTGAACAGTATAATATAAAACTTTTCTCCAAATAGTAGCATCAACATTAATA
The DNA here is from genome assembly GCA_028583015.1 of Wollemia nobilis. Classification (NCBI taxonomy): domain Eukaryota; kingdom Viridiplantae; phylum Streptophyta; class Pinopsida; order Araucariales; family Araucariaceae; genus Wollemia; species Wollemia nobilis. The sequence continues at coordinate 1,493,744 of JAQPPZ010016833.1, read as the reverse complement.
AAGCAATAAACATCACACAAAGCATCACACACATGAGAGATATCATTTTTAACGTGGTTCACCCAATGTGGGCTACCTCCACAGAAAATATTTCTCAAATAATCTCTTGGGAATCCTTCCCAATTACAATGTTTATGGATCTCTATCCAAAGGAGATGTTGATCCTCTAAATCTCAAGTTTGTGGATCTCTTCCACAGGAGAACTCTTTACCCTTATGCTCTAGCTAGTGATCTTCTAGAAGACTTTGTCTCTCTGTTGCACTGACTTGTGGATCTCTCTCCACTTGAAGACTCCTCACTCAGATTTATCTTCAATTGTCCCAGCTACTAGATCTCTATCCACTGAGACTCTATCCTCTGTACTCTGTCACCTCCAATGATCTATCAATAGGCTCACTTAGAACCTTCTCAAATCTTCTCAATAGGTCCACTCAGAACCTGCTCAAATTTGCTCAATAGGCTCACTCAGAACCTGCTCAAAACTGCTCAACAAGCTCACTCAAAACTTGTTCAAAGCTGCTCAACAAGCTCACTCAGAACTTGTCCAAATTTGTTCAATAAGTTCTCTCTAGGACTTGCTCAAATCTTCATAGCAAGCTTTCACAAAAGCTTACTTCAAAATCAGTCCACAAGCCTTCTCAAAGACTTGCCTCAAATCAGCTCAATAAAATCTCAACTCAATCTCATATAAGCATAAAGAGAATTGTTAGAGACTCAATATGTTCTATACTCAAATCCCAATCTCAACTCAAATAAATCTCAACTCAGCAATCTCATAGAAGCATAAAGAGAATTTTTAGAGACTCAATATGTTCTATACTCAAATCCCAATCTCAACTCAAATCAATCTCAACTCAACTCAAATCAGAATATAGAATAGTTTTTTTTATGGAACTTGAACAACCACTTCACACAATCACTTGACTAGGCTCAAAAAACTCTACTCAACCAATCACCACAAGGAGCAACTCTTTCTCACAAACCCTAGTCCAAACATGAATCAACCAACTCAAAATATTTCCAACAATGTTCAACAACAAATCTCACATAACAATGATACTCATGTTCTTCTCAAACCCTAACTCAGGTTTTTCATACAACTAATGGCTTCAACAACAATGCTTATAAAACAAGGTTTTAACCATAACTCTCAAACCAGAAATCCTTGAAGCATTCAACCAACAACTCTCAAAAGGAAACCACAATCAATCATTTTCACTCCAATGATATTTTTAGAAATCAACCACCCAATCAAATTAATGGAGAATATTGCCCATACCTTTTTGATGCCAAGAAGTTATCCATAAAATCTACCACACTCAACACAAATTTCCTTTCCAATCTCAATGAGGGTTAGTGGAATTCAAAATAATAATCACAAAATAAAGCGTAACCCAATTTACACCTTTTTTACTCCAACTCAATAATCACATCCACCAAAGATATATTCAATAACCCTTAAGCAAAATATTTTTCTCAAGAATCTTTCAATAATTAAAAGCACTCTCCAAATAACATCTCAACAATGTGCCAAATAAGTAATAATCCTTATTACTCCTCAAACCACTTATACCCTAAAGAAATTAAAATTTATGCCTACTTACATATCTCTCCAAAAACCACTTTTACTATAAAATTTATGCACGGATTTTAAACTAACTTTTAGCACCCAATAAAAAAAAATTGTTTTAATTTTCTTTTACAAATTTAATGCATACCTTGGCACGAATTTTGAAATATCAAACACGTCATATAAACCTTGGTAGAATGCGCACGAAAACCCACAACTAGTGCACTATTTCCATTTTACACAGCAAAAGGGAGTTCGTAGGATTCGAACCTGAGTCCTGCGGCTCCTACGTCCTAACAGACACTTGCGCACCATGTGAGCTAGCGCTCCACTTCGTAATTTCCAAAATGAATCTGCCAAAACTCAAACATACGACCTCATGCCTCCCAACGCCTTTGTGCTGCTCGAGTTGCCAACAGGCCACACTGCCCACATTGTCTTGGGATTCGACCACACCCTAATTTATTTGTTGCCTCTGCCTTTAAATGTTTTTCACACGAGCTCGATTCACATACACTAGCCAACAAAAATAGCACGAGCAAGGATAGATGTTAATAAACCTTAGGCACCCCTTTATATAGTCTTCTCCCTCATATTCGACGATGTCGGCGAGAATTTTCACTTTGGAAATTTAAATTTTAATTTTAATTTTAATTTTAAAATATTAAAATTTAAACTAAAAACTTCAAAGTTAAATAACTTTGTCACCAGGACTCCTTTTTCGATGAAACGAAAAGCCATCTTGGGTTTTAAGAAAAACCCATTTCAAATCTGCCATCCTTGGTTTAAAAAAAAAAAACCTTTGCTAAGCTTCCCTTGAAGCTCCTTTTTGGAACCAAATGCCATGCATCCTTTTGATCAGAACCTTTGCTTCTCATGAAGCTCTTTGTGGAGAAAATTATAGTGCTTACTTGCATAGGTCCTTTTGACATCAATGCCAACTTTTTAGCTTAGGGACTCAAAATGGCCAACATATTTATACCCAAATATAAGTTACTTTTAGGTAAAGGTTACCAATCTTTAGGTTAAATAATAAAATATTTCAAAAATACCTTTACAAGGTTTGAAAGGGCCTAAAGGGATTATACTTACAATACAATATAAATTTGATCATGTCATCAAGCAAATATTAACCACCACAAATTTCAACATATAAAAAAAAGCATATTGAACATTTAAAGCAAGTCTTTAAGAGGTGTAAAGAGTATGACATTTCAATAAACCCAAATAAATCTATCTTTATGTTATAATAAGGGAAGCTCATAAGGCATGTAATTTCTAAGAATGGCATAAAAATATACCCTAGTAGAATAAAAGCAGTCTAGTAGTTACATTTTTTTGCATTTATCAAGGGGATTAGGTTGTTCCTAGGTCGGATCAAGTTTGTAGCCAATTGTATAACCAATTTTCCATAACTAGCAAGACCAGTAACCAAGTTAAAGAAATATAATAACCTTGTATGGAGTGAATAAGGTACGAATGCATTCCAAGATATTAAGGATGCAATTATAAAATCCATAATTCTCATTAACCTATGCTTTTCAAAATAATTTCATGCTTTACATCTTTGGTATAGATGAAAATATTGTAATCATTTTGACTGAAAAGGATAATAAATAAGAGGAACATATGATCTCCTTTATCATTCAAGTGCTTGAGAAGTATAATTAAATGTATACTTTCATAGAAAAGTAGGTGCTTACCATGATGAAAACCCTAAGGAATTTTAGAAATTACTTGCCTTAAAGCAAAAGTATGATCTTTATAGTGCACCTTGATGTTAGATCCATCATATTACGTGGTGAATTGGGAGAAAAAAGAGTAGGTTGGATTCAAAAAAAAAATATTGCATTATACCTAGCTAGATAATGCACTTTTTAAAAAAAGTAAATGATGGAATTTTGCTACAATGTGTGGAAGAGGAAAAGAAGAAATTTATAATTAAGGAGTACCATGATGAGGGAGGCAATATTCTTCACAACTAGAACTCATAAAATCTTGCATAGGATATTACTAGCCTACCATATTTTTAACTACTTTTAGTGGGTTAAGGAATGCAAAGCTTGCTGCATTTTTATGGGTAGGAGAAGAAAAATGCTAATGCAAATAAAGCCTATAATAGTTACTAAACCTTTTCAACAATGGGATCTATATTTTATTGGCAATATTAATCCCTATCAAGTATAGAACATGAATGGATTGTAATGTTGAAAGTGTAAGTTGACTTATGGCCAAGGCCAACATTGTATGATGTAATAAGGTATAGGCCTAAGGAATATTTAATTTATTAAAATATTTTGTTATATAAGCCCTATGGGATGTAGTTGACCTTGTTATAGTTAAAACACCATATAACTTATAATTAACCTTAAATCCCTCTTGTTATGCTATATTATGTTAAATCTAATGATTTAATTTGGGATTAGGTATTAATATAAATACCCCCCATCACTCCATCCATTATGTCAAAGTGCTATGATTCTTATCTTCATATAATATAATTATTATTTATGGCACCTATGGATGACCATTATATGTTTCTCTCTTTCTTCCCTCTTTACACTTTTTGCATAAGATTTGAGTGGATGGATTGCTTTTGTTCATTTATGGAAATAAGTGTGAGTTAAAACGTGGTATTAGAGTGGGTATGAAGCAACATTACTTGGTCATGCAGAAATATTGTTTGGAACCTCTAATATTTCTTCCAAACTTTAGGATGGATTACTTCTCAAAGCTTCATAAATATATTTGGCATAGGAAGGAGAGATTAGATTGCATTTCCCTTTTACTCATTTATTTTTCTATTTTTTGGAGAATTTGTGCCTACTCGATGAATTGCTTTGTTATCATCAAATATTTTTGACCTCTTTAACATGAATCTAGATCTAACTTGGTCTCCATATGGAATCCATGAAATATTATTTGGAATCAGGAAGGAATTTTCATACCAAAATTTTGAATTCAAATATACTCTCATGTGTGCTTACTTCTCCAAATTTTTGGTAGAGCTTTTGATGCATTATGATGTTCTCTTTTATGAATTGGTTGCACTTTATGTTCAAAATGCTCACCAAGTTGGATAAATGCATGTGGATTTGTGTCATGCATGCTTTGTATAATAGGTTCAAACCCACATTGGCCAATTTTGTAGGCCATTTGTAAGCTTTTGTAGAGGACAAAACAACAATGTTCAAGATCCCCTACACCTTGCAAGTAGGGAATGCTGGTTAGAAGAATTGTGGCTTAGGTGTTGGCTGAATAATATTTCATGTTTGAAACCACTAAATTTCTTTTTTTTTTGTAAAATGTGCTCATAATTATAGTTATAAGAAGCATCACCTATGGGGACATTGATGGATGCATCATCACATTATGTTCTAGATGATTGTATATGCTAAGCATGCAAAGGTGTTCATAGATGATTGGGCAAAATTTTGATTATTGAGGTCTAACAAGTTTTTTGCAATGTCATTTGTTATGGTATAATCATTTTTCTTCATAAGTGGTAAATGGAGGAAGTGTTTCGATGAATACATTGCTATCTTGGTTAGTGCAAGGTATTTAGACTATGAGAGATTCAAGTTCAAATTCTACCTAGTGAAATTTTAGCATTTTTTGAATAAATAAATGCTTACTTGACTAACATGAAAGCCGACATGGCATCTTGAAGTGCCACATAATACATATTTTCACTATATATTTACCTTTGGCCAATCATGAGAGGGCAAGTGTCAAATTTGTAGCAGTATCATGGTGCATAGGTGACTAAAAATATGTGACATACACCTATGAATTAGGGAATGACACAAGGCACACCACAACTTGACACTATATTTCCAATGTTTGAGGCATTAATTACTTTCATTCTTAAGGGCTACTAGGGTAAAATTTTTGAAGGGCATATCTTTTACACATGAAAATGTTTTAAACCTTTTTTTTTCAAATTGCATAATTTTTTGTGCTCTACTCATTGGTGACATCAATTTACTGATGTATTCTAGTGTAAGGGGCTTAATTGTATATAATAATCCTCAATCTATATTATTGTATTTTGAAGGGGTAAATTTACCATAATCTATATAATAAGAATCTTTGGTCTACTTTTATGGAATATGTAATTGGATTTGTAATATTTATAGTAGATTTTGAGCCTTTTGGAGCCATAAAGGAAAAGGATATGACATGTACTTTAGCAAATCCTTCTTCCTTATTTGTATGATTGATTCAACTTATTCATAGAGATCTAAGCATTCATGATCTCTTTATTTTTCTATTTCTTGTCCAGGTTCTCTTGGAAATTTATTATAACTCTTCTTTTAAGTAAGTTCATGTAAATCCTTTTAATGATGGAATTAGGTGGCTCAAGAAAAGTGGAGCTCTCCAAACAAGGTGATGTATGTTGTAAGAGGAAAATCTATACCTTCAAGTTAAACCTTATATGACTAGGAAGATTGAAACAACTTATCTTTAGGGAAGGTAGTTATCTTGATTTTTCTTCTTCATTTGAAGCCTTAGCCTTAGTATTTTTTGGATATGTGTAGAAGTATCTAATAGTGGCAATTATGACTATGACCTAGCCTAAGGAGACTCTTATGCAAGAAGCAATTTTGTAGCAATATATTCTAGATGATGATGGGAATTCAAATGATTCTACCTCAAATACAGAGGCCCACTACAACATCTATTATGGGGGGAGATATTATTATCACTAATATCTTCTCCTTGGCCCCTTAATTTAGATTATGAGGGGGTGTTGAAAGTGTAATTTTACTTATGGCCAAGGCTAACATTGTATTATGTAATAATGTATAGGCCTAAGGGTAGTCATTATACAATGTATTTACTTTATTGTAATATTTTATTATGTAATCCCTATGGACTATAGTTAACCTTGTTATGTTTAGACCTACATTATAATTTGTAATTAACCTTAAATTATTCTTCTTTTATCAGATTAGGTTAAACTTTTTGATGTAATTTGGGGATTTCATATTGATATAAACACTTCCACCTCTCCATCCATTATATTTGAGTGTTGTGATTCTTACCTACAAATAATATAGTGATTATTTATGGTGCCTACGGGTACCCACTATAACTTTATCTCTTTCATCCCTTTTTATGCTTTCTATATAATATTTAAGTGGATGGATTAATTCTATTTGTTTTTAGAAATATGTGTGAATTCCAACATCTAACTTCCACTAATTACTTCACTAGGTAGATTGATGTAGTACTAGTCAATTCTATGAACTAGGAAGTTATTACCCAAATTTTGAAGATATTATAACTAGATTTGGAACTCCTTCCATGGTAATTATTGATAATGCTATAGCATTCATGGGGTTCAAAGTAATGAAGTTTGCACTAGAGTATAATTATATATTTAAAATGACATTGAATTACTACCCCAAAGGTAACGACTTGGTTGAATCTACAAATAATTTTTTTATAAGGATCTTGAAAGATACAATAATCAAGTCACAAAGGAATTTACAAACAAAACTAAAAAAGGAATGGTAGGTAGATAGGATGGCACCTAAAGCTTTCATGGGATCATCACCTTACAAACTTATATGTAAAAAGGAAATGATATTGCTTGTATAGTCCCTTCTCTCCAATGTCCCAATAATTAGAGCTTGACGTAAACATTGTGATTATGTAAGCATAGATAAATTCTTTGTTATCTCTAGAAGAGGAAAGGAAGAAGGAATTTAAGTGATTGATGTAGCATCAAACAATAGTAAAAATATGGTTAGAAAAAAGGCCACTTAAATGGATTACAAAAAAGTGACTTGGCATTCAAGTGGGACAATGATAGAGCAAATCTTGGAAGCCATGGGAAGTTTGATTCACTCTAGTATTGTTCATACCATATCCCCCAAATTCTATGGCAAAATGTATATAGACTTATGACTATGGATGAAAGACTCTTTTCAATTTTAGTTAATGGGTAACACTTAAGGTCCATTTTAAGGGTTTGAAAAGTAAAGGAATGTGTAGATAGGTATATAATACTTTTATAGTTTTCCCTAGCTATTATTTACTTCTATTTTTATTTTATAAGAGAGAAAGACAAAAAATGAAAAATTTATAAATACACATAAAATGAGAAAAGAAAAAGAAGAATACCTCTATGTTTGAGTGAAAAACATCAAAAGGACACTTGGACATTATCTTTTCTTCCTTCATTTTTTTCTTGTTCCATACAATTTTTCTTGAATAAATTTTAAAAAAATTTAACCCAATTTCAAACCAAGGAGTGAATCACCCCTCCTATTGGAGCAAATCACTCTAATTTATTGAGCTAACTACTCCAAAGAAAAAAATAGCTTAAAAAATTTGAAACCAAATAAGTTGATTTCTAGATTTGTGGGTAGAAGAGGGGTTAGAACCCTAGATTATAGCATTTTCATCATTTTTTACCTAACTACTACCATTAGGTCTTTTATTGCCTCAATACCATTTCAAAACCCTATTGTGTTGAGGTTAAGCAATCAATAACTCCTATGTTTTCTCCTAGGGTTTTTGGACAATGCCCGCTCCATTATTTGTTTGAGTTGAATTCACTTTGCTAACCACGTCAACATCATGCCCTATCTAACCTTCTACCACTTGTGGCTTAATCCCTCTTTACCATATTTTATGAACTAATTGATCCTCCTAAACCATCATTGTCTTTCTCACACCTTCGTCGAGTACAACACACGAATGACATTAGAAATAAATTTTTTTTGCAAAGTCATCATTTGGTTAGAAATTTTCTCTATGATGAACAATCCATATAATCCCTCAAGTATTGATTTACTCCTCTGATGCTAGGTAATTCTTCCAACTTGACCAAAAAAAAAAATTGAAAGTATTTCCCATCGAGTGGTTTGCTTGATCTTATCAAGAGATTCACTCCACCTCATTGAGTAAATCACTCTAATTATTAGGACTTGTTGATAGTTTTTAAATGTTACAAAAGGAGTCATAAATTCTACAATTATCATGGATACTAGTGCCACTTTTGCAAGTCCTTCCATACCTAAATTAAATCCAATGATACTGCTCACTACCAATTCCCCCTTACCCATCATTATCTCCATTTAGTCCATCTAAATCCAAATACTAAATACACAAGCTAGTTCCTAAAAATTTAAATGGAAAGGTAAGGTTAATAAGAATAAGTCTTCCCTTATTTCAAAGAGATTCGAAGAAGTGTTGTATGAACCCTATAGATGAGTGGAAGAGGGGTAGTACAAACACTTGTTTTTCAAAGTAAAAGAGGCATTGAGGAGGTATAACTTATGACTAGACACATATTATTAGAGCATAAACTGAGACTACAAATCAATTTTAGCAATTAATTTAGTTCCCTAAATATAGAATTACCTAAAGTTAGTTGAGGACTATTCCAAAATCCATAATTTTGGGGAAACAAGCTAACACCACCATAATGGGAGGAGGTATCCTTCTATATCAAGGAATAAGATATTAAAGGTATGTTAAATGTAGTGGATGATCTCACCACAGAGGTGACATGCAATCCCAAGGAGTAGAAGGATTGATATTACAAGTATGACTTCCACTATTGAAGGGAATTCCTCATGCTTCACTTGAAGGATCCAAATAAGACATTAGATTTCAACATTCCATTGGATTTAGATCTTTTCAAATACGATGTATAGTTGGTGCTCTAGAGAATAGTTGTAATTTTAGGGCAAAATATGGATGAGAAGGTTTATGAAGAAAATATAGCACTCTTGCATGTCATCGAGAACTACCTTGACTACATAAAAATCATAGACTATACAAGGCACATAGTAGAGTAAATGAATAAACAATTGAGAGCCTTCAAAAAGACAGATGTCCACATATACATATTATTCAGTTTAGTTCATTCTCTAACAAAAATAAAAATAGTGATTTCCATAACTATAGTTGAATCAAGTAGGGATTGATGGAAAATCCCTTCCCATTTTGGAGTGCTCATATGTGCCCTACCAAGAAGAATAAAAAAATTCATATCACTTCCATGGCATAGTGTACCATTTGATCATGCTAAAGCTAAAAGGTAGAGTAATAATACTATTCAATGAGACCCAAAAATTGCTATATTTAGAATAATATCCAAAAAAACTTCTACCTAGGAAAGTATTGATCCTTCTCTTTAAGGTTTTTTGCTATACCTTTTGAGTTACCTTCCTTTGTACCTAATCATATTTTCAACTTGGAATAAGTGAGGAAACTAGATTATGTTGAATTAAAGTGTTTTAAGGGCCAAAAGAAGGCAACATTCTAACCCCTCAAGTAGTAAATAATGAACATCACACCCAAGCTATGAGAATTTAATCATACCATAGAAAAAATTTGAGAAGCATGGGGTTCAAGTAGTTGAAGAATGTAAGGTCCTATGATCCACAAGGGTATTTTAGAAGGCAAGTAGAAAATAAGGGGTTGAACATATTCTATTGATGACTTTAGCACCATTCCATCATGAAGAAAAGAGAGAGAGAGAGAGAGAGAGAGAGAAAATATTATTGAGGATGAAAAATTGATACATTCGAGTAAGGGTATGAGACCCTTTATGTAGGAAGATAGGTTCCTTGGCTAACACTCTACCTAACTATGCAAGGGACAACTTGCACATATACAACTTGCACATTGACACTTGTGCATTTACTATGTTGCATGAAGTAACTAGATAACTTCCCCCTAAAGTAATCTAACATAACCAAATGATGTAATATATTCTAACACCCCCTGTATTACATTATTTGGTATGAAGTTCTCTTGAATCACATAGATGATCTCTAAATGTTTGAAACTTGATTTTTCTGAGTGCCTTTGTAAAGATGTCTGCCAGCTGATCTTCTGTAGGAACATACTTGAGGATGATGTGCTTGTTCTGAAAGTGTTCTCTGATGAAATGACATTGAGCTTCAATATGCTTTGTTCTTTCATGTATGATTGGATTCTTGATCAGATTCAATACTCCTTGATTATCATAGAATATCATAGTCAGAGTTCATTTGATTCCCATGTCAGATAGTATGTATTGTAACCATAGGGCTTCACAGGTTGTATCTCTTGCTGCTCTATATTCTGCTTCAGTTGATGATTGTGCTACTGTATGTTGTTTCTTGTTGTGCCAAGATATGGATCCTGATCCGAGATAGAAGACATAACCTGAGGTAGATTTCCTATCATCAATAGACCCAACATAGTCTGAATCTGAGTATCCTTGTAGACAAAAGTCTTTGACATTCTTCATATAAGTTAGTCCATAGTCTGTAGTCTTCTTGATATATTGTAATATTCTTTTTGTAGCTTTCCAATGACTTTCTCTTGGTTCTTGCATGAACCATGAAAGATAATTTACTACAAATGCTATGTCTGGTCGATTGTTTGTTAAGTATAGAAGACTTCCAATCAATTGATGATACATTGTTGCTGAAATCAATGGTGTTTTATCATTTTTGGATAGTTGAATTCCTTGTTCCATTGGTGTATCTTTGGGCTTGCACTCTGTCATCCTGTATTTTTCAAGAAGAGCTTTTGCATATTTTGATTGAGTGATAACTATTTTATCTTCTCCTTGATAAATATCTAAACCAAGGCAGTAGTTCATTAGGCCCAGATCTGTCATTTCAAAAGCCTTTTCTAGATCCTTTTTTATATCACTTATTAACTTTTTTGAACTTCCAGTAATCACTATGTCATCAACATATACTATGAGGATCAAGATATCATTTCCAATATTCTTGGTATATAGACTGGGATCTATTGTACTTATATTGAAGTTATGATGTAGTAGATGATTATTGATCTTGATGTTCCATGCTCTAGGAGCTTGTTTCAAGCCATATAGAGATTTATTCAATTTGCATACCTTACTTTCCTATCCTTGAATGACAAAGCCTTCAGGTTGTGTCATATAGACTTCTTCCTCTAAGTCACCATTAAGGAATGCACTTTTTACATCCATCTGATGAAGTTTCCACCCCTGATGTGCTGCTAGAGTGCAAACTATTTGGATAGTAGTCATTCGAGCTGTTGGTGCGAATGTTTCTTCATAGTCAATTCCCTCTGTTTGAGTATACCCTTTGGCCACTAGTCGAGCTTTGTATTTATCAAGTGTTCCATCTGCTTTGTATTTGATTTTGTACACCCACTTGCATCCCACTATTTTTTTCCTGGAGGTAGGTTTACTAGATCCCATGTCTTATTCTTCTTGAGTGATGCATATTCAGATTCCATGGCTGCTTTCCAGTGTGAGTTTTTTAGTGCTTGAGAAGTTGATATTGGTTCCACTATGTTACTTAGCATTCCTCTATTCATTCTGGTCATGCTGCGAGTTTGAGGTCCTATGGTGGTAAGATCTAGCATCCTTTCTAGATTTGATTCTCTGAGAGTATCTCTGAGCCATATTGGTTCTTTTCTCTATAGTATAGTTGATGCTTCTGTATCTTGTTCTTCTGATTCTGGCTCTATGCTCATTGCATCTTCTTTAGGTAGATTCAGGAGAACTTTTGTGTCACCACTGGATTCATCTGTGTTGATTTTGACTTTCTCATCAAAGATCACATCTCTGCTAATATAAAATTTCTTTGTAGATGGATCTAATATTTTGTATCCTATAGATTCATTGTCATAGCCAACAAATATCCCTGTCATAGTTTTGTCATCTAACTTGGTCCTCTTTTGCTTTGGAATATGCATGTAGGCTTTGCATCTAAATATTTAGTCTTTCTATGTTGGGATTTTGTCCTGACCATGCTTCTTCTGGTGTAATATGCTTGAGTACTCTTGTTGGTAGTCTATTTTGTATGTAGACTGCTGTTTGTACTACTTCAGCCCAGTATTTGTGATCAAGTTGTGCTTCTTTTAACATACATCTTACCATTTCCATTATTGATCTATTTCTTCTTTCTGCAATTCCATTTTTTTGAGGTGAGTATGTTGTAGTAAGTTATCTTTTGATTCCATTGTCTTCAAGAAAGGAGTCAAATTATTTAGAAATAAATTCTCCTCCTCTATCTGAATGAAGTGCTTTTATGGTCTTTCCTGATTCTTTTTCAACTTGAAGTTTGAATTGTTTGAAGTAGCTAAATGCTTTTGATTTGTACTTCATGAAATATACCCACATTTTTCTAGTATGATCATCAACAAATATCTGAAAGTATTTATGTCCTCCAACACTATCAACTTTCATTGGTCCACACAAATCTGTATATATTATTTCTAGAGGATGTTGAGCTCTATGTTGACGAAGTTCGAAAGGAATTCTATGTTGTTTTCCTGCTAAAAATTCTGCACATACAATAGTTTTTGGAGATAATTTGGGTAGTCCTTCTACCATTTGATATCTAAATAATTCCTTCATTGATGTCTCATTGGTATGTCCTAGTCGTTTGTGCCATAGTTTTGAAGCATTGATTGAAAGAGTTGAGTGAATAGCAGTGTCTAGGACAAATAGGCCATTTTTATATGATCCTGATGCTATCATTCTTCCCTATCTAGAGATGTGACATTGCTTTCTACCAGTGAGAACCTTGAACTCAATAGTTAAGTCTTGATCCATGAGTTGAGAAATATAAATAAGATTGGTGGTTAATCTTGGAACATACAATACATTTTTTATTATACCTCTTCCATCCTTAAGATTTACTAGAATATTTCCGATTCCTTTCACTTCATATGTTTTTCTATCTGCTACTACAACTAGCTTTTCATTTATCTTCTTCAAAAAATTGAACCAATGTATGTTTCCTATCATATGCTTACTTGCACCTGAATCTATATACCAACACTCCATGATGTTGTTTAGTACTTTATGTCTTCCTAGAGATTTTTGGATTATGATATAGTGCTTTTGTAAAATATAGTTCAATTTTGGTTGATTTTGTACAAATTTTGTAAAGATCAAAAATCAACTTCTTAACACCTTATTACTCCTATTGAACTAAGCACTTTTCAATTTTGAAGAGGTTTTAATGTTGGATTTCTTTTGTCCCTTTTGAGAAGTTTTTGAGACAAGAATATTATAATTTTCCAACCTTAGTAAAAAACTTAATAACCTCTTTTTATATCCCTTGGATTGTTTCTAATTTCCAATAACCTAGTTTGGAGTTGTAGCCCTTATGACTCCCAAATTTGGAAAATTAGAACACATTAATATTTGCAAACTTTAAATGAATTAATTCCAAGTAGTATTCCTTATTTCTCCTAGGTTATGCTTTGCAAATATTATTCAATTTTGATATTTAATTTCCCTAAGTTTTGCTTTCAAATGAAGATTGATTCCTTTCAATAATTCAACCTTATAACTCCCTTTTTATGGAAAGCAAATTAGATGGAAATTGTACCTTTATGAAATTGATGGTAGACTGTCCTTCTTGGGTGCTATGAGTAATGGAAGATTCTTCCACTTGCTATTTGCTTCAACACTCACTTTAATGCTTCCTTGACCCATTTGACCAGGAGTAATGTGCTTCACAATTTTTGGATTGCTCTTTAGATTATTGTCGATCCACTATCGTGTAGCTACCAAGATACTATCATGATACATCTGAGATACTGTCGAGTTACTTCAGAATCTCTTGCTACCATTACTGCTTGCTTTGACTACTCTTTCTCTTGCCTTGATCACCTTTTTATGGAAGATAAGTCTTGAGTTTTGTGACAAGTGTCACACCTATTATGTATGAGCACTCCCTCCTTTTGTAATGTACCAACTTCCTTGTCTAACGCTTCTTTGTCACTCTATAATGTATGAGCACTCATGTGGGCACTTGTGTGAGGCTTGTGGAGGATAAAAAGTGGCACCACCTTCCTTAATATTCCTTGTAACTCCTGCGTGAGGTTTCTTGAGTATTGAGAGATAGAATGGTGCTTTAGAAATTTTATGCCAAGTGGCATTCAAACTCTTTGCATGAAGACCTTTGCTATAATGCTTCCAAGGAGAATATTATAACTCCTTTCGTATGCCTCCTTTAGCTTGCTTTGTTTCTTGGACAGCAAGCAACCTTTTCTTTTGTAGGTGATTTGATGAGGCACTATGGAGCTTTGAATGGCGATTCTAAAAGTGATATTGGTGCTTCCTTTGGTGGATGATCTTCTCCAAGTTTAAGACCTTGAATGTAGCACCTTTTCTCCTTGTCTACTATACCTTCAACGTGCTGATTTTTGTGCTTCTTTGTAGTGTAGATAGCCTTTTGTTATGTTGTCCATCCCACATTGGTAGAAGTATATTTTGATGCCTTCTCTTTGTAGATGAGCTCCCTTTTTGTCTACGTAAATGTAGCTTGATAATAACCTTGTGTGGGCTTTGATATTGTAGGTTCGTCCATCCAAGATATGCTGAGAGTGAGCCCTTTGAGTGGCTCCTTTTGCTGTGGAAGAAGAGTGCTAACGTTCGTCCTTCCTTGGCTGGCTTACCTTGTAGATATTGTACCTTTTGAGGCACCTTCAAATATGCTCTCTTCCTGTATATAATATATTGTAGAAGTGCAATACCATGTAACTTTACATGTATATAAAACCTTCTTTATTGCACCTTTTTTTGCACTCTTTTGTAGGTCTAAAATTCTGGTTTTGTAGCAGATTTTTGAATGCAGATATGAGGGTTTTGAGGATGTCTCTTTGGGTAGACTCCTTACCCTTTATTGCTTGGAAACTTTGATGATAAATCCAAGCCTTTGATGATGTAGATAGAAGCTTCTTTGTAGCTGTAATTTTTTTCCCTTTGTACCATGCAATTAACCCTGTAATGCTTTGGATTTGAGACTCACCAAGTCTCAATATTTGAAGCTTCTATTTCTATTTTTGGTTAGTTGTATTCTTCTCCAAATTTTGGAGGATTCTAACCTGATTTGGTGGCTTCACTTGGCCACTATGTGTTGCAGATTTTTGTGCACTAATAGTGTCTTTAGACACTTTGATAATTTCTTATTTTGTGCCCTTCTCAAGTACACAAAAGCTAATATTTTGAGAGTAATAGAATAGTGCAAATGAATCTAATAATATTTCACTTTTAATGCACTAATAATTTCACCTTATCACTCCAATCAACTCTCAAGATAATGCACTTAATCAAATTTACTACAACTAATCAAGAATAATTTGAAATGAACCTTCAATAATTATTCTGTAATTTCACTACAATCAATATTGTAGGACTTAGTCTTCTTTTTATTTTTCCAAAGTAGATGATAGGTAGTTGATAGAAGCAATTCTAAAATCTAATCAACTCCTAATTAATGTGCAAATGAACCTTAAAAAGAACCTTTATTTTTTCACTTTTGAAGACTGTAATCCAATTTTCTTCTTGCAACTTTAATCCAAATTCAGGTGCTTTAACAAATCTAATAAGTAATCCAATTAATGAATCTACTTGCACCAAAAAGTTGCTTACCTTTTTTAAAGTTTTTGTAGCTCTTTTTCGCTTCTATAGAGGATGTAGATCTTGGTGTCTAGGATCACCAAGTTGCTGCTTGAGTAGGATCTTGCAACTCTTTGTAGACTATCTTGAATAACTCCTTCTTCACCAAATGATGGTCTCAAACTTTCTTTCATGAGCCTAGGATTTGGTGGCTTGTTCTCCTCTTGTGTTCTCCTCCTTCTGTTGTAGATTTGGAGAAGTCTTTGTCTCTAAAGTGGTGCCTTCTTTCTGTGAGAGGTAATCTTCAAATCTCCAAGATTTGGTGAGCTTCTTTTATCTTCAAGTCTTCTTGTTGAATTCTAACTTCAATCAAGATCTTCTTCTAGGATTTGGCACTCCTTGCAAAATTCTTCTTCTCTTGGGCTTGTTGTCGGATGACAATAATTGTCCCAAGTCCTTCACTATCAAGGGCTTCTCCTTGGTAGTGGATTTCTCCAATGAGTTCTCCTTTGAGAATTTCTTCAGTAAGACTCTCCTAGCCTTTTACTGGATGCTCGATGAGACCTTTCCAAGGTATTTGATCTTGCAACTTCTGTGCTTGCAGTGTTTGCATGCAGCGATGCACAATGGTAGATCTGGTTTGCAAAGATGCAGGAAAATAGAAATAATGATAGCTTTCCCTATTTCTCTCTTGATTCACCGTGTGCTCTGATACCACTGATGACTTTAGCACCATTCCATCATGAAGAAAAGAGAGAGAGAAAGAAACATATATTATTGAGGATGAAAAACTAATACATTCGAGTAAGGGTATGATGTTGAGCAAGGTGCAACGACAGTATTGTCATTGTTGTCAACACAGTCAAATAGATCAGTTGATGCATTGGACAGGAGTTCAGAGGTTATTCAGAGTATGTACAGTGATGTTAAATGCTTATGAGGATGTTTTTGATGTTTGGGTGAAGTTACAGGTTGTTTGTGCAAAGTTGAAAAAATCGTCATGTTGTGGTTGCTCCACAATGTACCCCAAAATTGGGGACCCACATTTTTGCATATTTTCCAAGAAGACCGAAGTGGCCCATATGCTAAAGATCAAAGAAAAACCAAAACATCGCAAAGAAAAAAAGTGTCGCGATATCGCGACATGTTGCATTTTCGCGGTCAAAAGAGAAGAGAAAGAACAAGAAATAAAAAGTGTCGCGATATCATGACATGTTGCATTTTCGTGAATCAAAAAGGGCAGGCAGGCAGAGAAACAAAAGTGTCACGATATCGCGACATGTTGCATTTTTGCGACTCAAAAGGGCAGGCAGGTAGAGAAACAAAAGTGTCACGATATCGCGACATGTTGCATTTTCGCCAAAGGAATAGAGTAGTTGACAGTGCGTCTGATATTAGTGATGAACACTAGGATAGTGAAACTAAAGACTGCATAGTGACGTGGACCTATAAGGAATAAATCAAAGATTGAATAAGGTAATTTGTCACATAAGGACAAAATTCAATGAATAATACAAAACGTTACATAAGGAATCTTTAATGATTTGAAATCATCTAAGATGGTCGTTACACATGGAAAGAAGCGAACGCATGCCCATGTGGAGAAAAGGAAACGAAGGACCACAAAATAGAAACGAAAAGCCTTTTTGGAAACCAAAACACATGCATGCACAATGGAAGAAGAAAATGAACAGTCATGGAAGGAGAAAACGAACAGTCATGGAAGGAGAAACAAAAAAATTTCAAAGGTTTTAAATATGCCATTCAAAGAGGCCATAAGTTGTTGGTGCTCCTTTATGTTGGTGCAGATAAATTAGGGGTTGGTGCTCCTTTCTGTTGGTGCAGATAAATTAGGGGTTGGTGCTCCTTTCTATTGGTGCAGATAAATTAGGGGTTGGTGCTCCTTTCTGTTGGTGCAGATAAATCAGGGGTTGGTGCTCCTTCCAGTGGGTGCTGGTAAATTGATTGTAAAGTTGGTGCTTTGTAAATGCTGGATTTTGATGGGATTCCAAACAGTCATTTTGAGGATGTAGCCAAATCGGTTAACCTTGGTACATCTTGTGTTGTGTGATGTTCTCTTGTTATACTTGCTTTATTTGGTTTCAAGTTTTCATTATTTTGGCTTTAAGAGTTGAAGATTTAAGTTTTAAAGAGCTACACTGATTCACCCCTCCTCTCAGTGTCATTGTGAGACTAACATATGAGACCCTTTATGTAGGAAGATAGGTTCCTTGGTTAACACTCCACCTAACTGTGCAAGTGACAACTTGCACATATACACCTTACACATTGACACTTGTGCATTTACTATGTTTTATGAAGTAACTAGATAACTTCCCCCCAAACTAATCTAACATAACCATATGATGCAATTTATTCTAACATCTTTTCCCATGAGAAGATATAGAATCAAGAAATAGTCCAACCCATTAGAGGAGGTAGCCAAATTGGCATAAGCAAATTTATATGAATATGAGATTCAACAATGGTACATGGACCCCCTAAAATTATTTTTAATCTATGTAGAGGCCAAGGTCAAGCATGACTTTGACCCAAACTATAAAATAAAACATCAAATAAGAAGTTCATTAAAAAAGTTGTGTTACTCAAGAAGGAATATCCTCACCTTGTAGAAGATACACTATGAAACCTACACTATAAAAAGGCTAGTGTGTAAGGGTCCATTTGATAAGCACTTATTAATTATTCAAAATACAAAACATAAAAAGTTAGCAAAGAGATCAAGGATTATGAAAGAATCCCCTACTAATAGCTCTGAGGTTGGAAGAGTCCTTACTATTGCCCCTAAGATTGTAACTTTTGTTCCACCTTCAACCTTGGCTATGATCAATAGTGTAGTATGAGAGATAGCTAGGAAGCAATAAGAAAAGGAATTAGGAGATTCTTATGGATTAATTTTTGGGAAGATGGCCATGCAAGTCAAGGGAGTAGTAGGTGCCAACCAAATTTAGGAAACTTAGGCAACTCTATAAGAACTTGGGACAATACCAAATATATAGCCAAGGTAAGAACAACCCCACTAAAGGAAGGATAAATCTCTTAGGAAAGACCACACCTAGTATTAACAATTTCTTCCACTCGTTGTTGTCTAGTAGTTGGAGTGAGGTGAGTCTTCTACTTCCCCCATCAACTCTTCAAAAGGATTATATGATAGCTCATTATATTACCTTTTAGCTATTGAAACATGGCATTTATGGGCTCTAGCTTCTCATATATATTAATTACATCCATCTCATCAACCTCATCCTTTTATTTTTTGAACATGACATCAATAATATTATCATCAAGGACCTTTATTTGTAGTTAAAATATATCACACATTCCTACAAAAACCAAAACCTAGAGTTATTTGATCATTTTTCATACTAGGGTCTTTAGGTATCCCAAAGTTATTTTATAAGCTTGGAGGTCCCTCTAGGCATTTGGATTTTTTTTAGTTTCCTAACTTGGCCCTTTTTATCTATCCCAAGTTGTTGGGCCTATAATATTGACATGCAAGATAGAATTTTTAGGATCTCTTGATATCCACCCCTTGCATATAGATATTTTTCACTCGTTCAATCATTTCATTGACTTTTTCTAATCTATGCTCTATGTAGGTGGAAAATAAAAAATATTACTATGCATTTTCTACCTCTACCCTAATTTTGTCTCAAAGGGACTTGACCCATTGGAATTCATAGGCCTTCTTGGAATCTATAGTTATCTCTATGTGTGCTAAAGTTGTCAACTCTATAATATTTTGATTATTCACTTTTAGGTCCTCTTGGAGTTGTTCTATCTAGCTCTTCCCTTGCACAACCTATTTTGAAAGGTCCTTCATCTACTATTAGTTCATTTTAGCCTCAATAAGTTAGGATTTGAGTTTTTGACTTACTTATTTAACCGACCCTTTTCGAAAGCATCCCATTTTAAAGCCTCATTCTCTTACTAGAGTTGATCCCTTTGCCCTTTTAGCTATGACAATTCTATTTGAAACTCCTAATGTTTTTGGACAACTTTGTTCTTAATTGCTAGTCAACTAAACTTTATGGTCATGCCAAGTATGATTTGATTTACAAGTTGGACCATTTGGTATGGATCCATATGGTTTAAGTCTAATGTAGATACTTTGGTGTTCAAGTTAGTAGAAATTAGAAACACCTTGGAAGGATCCGATTATATTACCTATAATGTATATCTTATCCTCCCTCTTATCCAGCGATGACTACATAAGGATTGATGCCTTGGAGGTTTTGTCCTTAAGCCACTTAAACCCTGTTTTCCATTTATTTTCTTGATTGGAAATGACATCAAATACCTTTGTGAAATTTATTTCTTCTTGATTACAAACTATTTTCTATATAAAGGCCAAAATCAACCCTATATCTATGTTAATTTGAAGGTGTGATCCTATAGTATCATCCTCTTAAGCTAGGTAGGTAGGCATCATTGCCTATGTTAGCAAAATATCACTATGCTTCATAGGTTAAGCAAATCCTATGATCAATAAATCACATCAATATTAATATCATAAATAATATGCATCCATTAAATAAACATCAATATCACATAAAATCACACTAAAAACTTTATTGATAAAACTCAAATAATGCATAAAGCAAAGCTTATTCAAGTTTTATTTTACATGGCTTTGTCTCTAATATAAATATACATGAGACTCTTCACATTACATGACTCTTGGATTTTTCCTTCCTTAAACTCACGAGAGAACTTGATTCTTTATATTTCTTTCTTACATAATAAGTTCCATGTATTACATAAAGATAAAGTATATCATGATTGCATATAATTCCCTACTTCTAAACTAGACACATCACACTCATAACTCTTAACTTACTAACTAGACACCTCACACACTTAAATGCATGACACATGCTCACTCCTACTAACTTGAAACATACTATATACAAGTATCAAACTCACACCCTAATATAAATATTTATAATTGGACCAAATAATTTAATACCTCCAACACCCCCCTACATTACATTATATGGTATGATGGTCTTTAATCTCTTCTTCTTGTTATTTAGCTCCGACTTTGATGTTGCTTGAGATTCTGCTATTGTAAGTATTATGTATTTGATCATTCTGCTTCGACTCTCGTAGTGACTCTAATTGCTTCTAGAACTGTTTTAGTAATAATATTCTAAAGAAGTTTTCCCAGTGTCATCATCGATATTCTATTCCATCTATCATTATAATTGTTTTCTTTGCACCAACAATAATCTTGAGGATGATTATTGCCTCCACAAAATTTACAAGGATAAATATTCCAATATTTTTCTTCCTTGTGTCCAAATCTATTTCAATGATTACATGTTTCCATGTAGTACATATTATTTTCTACATTTTGTATTCTTCTTTTGAATATTATTAGTGTCATAGCATGCATGTTTTTTTTGAAGAGGTTGAAAAGCGAGGGCATATCAAGGGCCACCCTTCTTATGGATTGAACTTGGATCTTCCTTAAGAGATCCCAATGAATTTTTCCATTGCAGTATCCTTGTCGGGACTTCATAGCATGCATGTTTCAATAGAGGTTTGTTCTTCAATTATTATCTTTTTGCCTTGATATTATTTATAATAACCATTGTTTTGTATGCATTTTTCCATATACTAATAGGTATTGCAATATGATGTTCATAATGGCTATTAGCATTCTTGAGAAGACAATGTAAGCAATATTGAAGTATTAAATACATTCTATCTTTAGTCCTTTTGTAAATGGACTGTAGTTGTTCCTTCATTAGTTCTTTGAGATATGGATTGTAGATGATTTATTGAAATCTTTTCTTTAATTGCACTAATTTTTTATGATGCATGTTGAATGCTTGTTTTCCTCTTTCTTTTCTCAGTCATGATGAGTTTTTAGTTCACACAAAAAAATTCTTTTATTTCTTTCTATTTTCTTCAATTCAATTCCTTGTATTTCCAACTATAAGTTCAATCTTCAATTTCAATTCAAAGTTTTCTTCAATCAATATTTAAATTTCAATTCAATCAATGCAATTTCAATAGATTCATTCAAATTTCAAATTTTTACTTCTTATATCTCCCTTCATAATCAATTCTTCAATCCTTCAATTTAATTCCTCTAATTCAGTTTCTCAAATTTTCAAAATTTTAAATCTTCTTCTTCTTAATAATAAATTTCATTCACTTCTTATAACTCCCAATCAATCAATTTCACAAAATTTCAAATCCTCAAATCAAATCATTTTTTTCAATTCATTTCCTTCATCAATTCAATAATTAATTTTACTTTTTATATCTCCCAATTTCAATCAATCATTCAATTCCTCCCTCCCAATTATAAATTCAATCAATTTAATTTCTTAAATTTTTAATCCATTCTCTTTAACCTTTCATCAAATTTTTCTTTAATCATTAATTCAATTTATCAAATCAATTTCTTCATTCAATCATTCAATTTAATTCTCCAATTAATCAATCAAATAATTCATTCATTCTACTTATAACTCCCAATAATTTAATCATTTCAAATTAATTCTTCTTATCACTCTAATTAATTAATTAATCAACGTCTTATATCTCCCAATAATCAAATAAATGAATTGAATATTCTCTAAATAAGTGCACTCCTAAATATCCAAATAAATTGGGTATTAAGTATTTTACCTCTGATAATAGTGCTTCCTTTGCAAATATATTTTTAGTGCACCTTTCCTTAATTATTTTTGTTGCAAATGTTACACACATGAACCAAAGTATGATGTTAGAACACTCCTCAAAACGTCTTTGCACATTAATTCTTTTCTCTCATGTGGCTTTGCATTTTGATGATCTCTTGTCTTTGATATTTCCTTTCCAATGATGTTCTCCTCTTCAACATTGATCTTTGACGTTCCTTCATTTTTAATGATGTTTTTCCTTGCTCTTAGGTCTTCAACATTCTTCCTTTCCAGTGATGCATCTATTCACTCAGGCCTTAGACATTCTTCCTTTCTAGTAGCACTTTGAAGCTTTCAAGATTTATACATTATTCCTTTCCAAAGATATTTTGATGCTCTTAGGCCTCCGGGTATAGCATGCACTTTATTCTCATTTCTCTTGTACATCCACTCTCATCTTGGATTTAGAGCCTTTCTACTATTCCACACATGTATATCTCCAACCATTCTCCTCCAAAACTTCTCCTCATCAATACAATTCACACAGACTTGGTACTAGCTATCGTCCACTTTTTCTCCAATATTCTTTTACAACATTCTCCTTCAATATTATCCAATCTCCAAGCTATCTTCTCCTTCCTCCAAACTAGTAATATTTCCTCCTCTAATATTTGTAATTGTCTATTCCTATAATTATTTTACTCAAGGTGGCTATCATGGAGTCCACTCAATGTGGCTCTGATACCATTGTTAGAAAAATATCAATATGTGGCTCTGATACCATTGTTAGAAAAATATCACTATGCTTCATAGGTTAAGCAATTTTCAAGATCAATAAATCACATCAATATTTATATCATCAATAATATGCATCCATAAGATAAACATCATCACATAAAATCACACTAAAAACTTTATTAATAAAACTCAAGCAATGCATAAAGCCAAGCTTATTCGAGTTATAATTTACATGGATTTGACTTCAATATAAAGATACACGAGACTCTTCATATTACATGAATCTTGAATTTTTCTCAACTCAAACTCATGGGATAACTTAACTCTTCATATATCTTTCTTACGTAATTGTTGGAGTATATTACATTATTTGGTACATGTCTTAGATTAGGTTTAGTATTTACTTTATGTAATATAATAAATGCACAAGTGTGCATAATATTCAGTAATGTAAATGTGCACATTAGTCCATAGATTAGGAAAGTATAGTGAAGAGTCATATTACAAGTGTACAAAGGAGAGCCAAGAGTCACAAGGTATGGAAGAGTCATTGTAGAAAGGCTACTTATATATGTCATAGCCTTGAGTATTGTGACACTTACTTGATACTTACAAAACATTGTACCATTTTTGTGAGATTCTATCTATGGCATATTTATGAGTAGTTAGTAGAGTTATTTCTAAGTTTTATATTTGCAGAATATTGCCTTGATCATATACATTGAAATGTGAGTTTATTTGATATCTTTTAGTTTATTAACCTCAAGTAATAAGCTTCAAAAGCTAACAGTGGTATCAGAGCCACAAGGAAGTTTGATAGAAGGTTGAGAGGAGACTTAAGAAGATCTCCATTGAAGAAGTTGAAGAGACCTTCAGGCGTCAACGTAGTGCTAAGTGGCACAAAGACGTCAACATAGTGCCAAGTTACAAAACCTTCAAAAGCGATGCCTTCATCTAGTAATGAAAATATTGTCATGTAATCTTGTTTGGAATATTTATAAGATATAGATAATATAGTGGTTCCTATAGTTAATCAAGCTTTTGAAAGTCCAATTCATTGATTTTTTTCTATAGGATCAAATTAGGATCTACATGGAATTGATTAACTCTTAGAGTAATAAGATCCCTAAGTCTAATTCAATTAATTTTTCCATTGGAGCAAATTAAAATCTCTATGGATTTGATTAACACTTAGATTAATAGGATCCCTAAGGACTTGATTGATGCTTAGAGTAATATTGTAGGACTTATTGTCCCAGGGGAACAATGCAACGGTTCGAGCTTTGGCTCTTCTTCGGGAGGTCCAAGGTTTAAACCGTGGCGTGGGCAAGTGTGTGAGGGGGTGGGTGTGTGTTAAATTCCCTATTGATAAGCATAACTCTCAACTTTACATGGGTCATGGTTGGGAGGAGACTACTTAGCCTTGTGCGTTGGTCGTATGGGTTTCTCACACTAACCAAATAATATATATATATTTTTTGTAGGACTTATCTTGAAAATTGAACACAAGGGTAATTATTAAAAACATTTATTTTTATTTGGGATAGTTGATGTGGATTCAATAAAAGGAGTGGATTTGTTAAGTTGAACTTTAATAATAATAACATTTACTCTAGGTGTAGTTGTAGATGATATCCAACTCTCTATGCTTGTACTTTAAGTATTTAATAACATATTAATAATCTTAGTAAAAATTCTCTAATACAATTACAACTTGTTTTATCAATTGAAAGTAATGGTTTGTTTTCTCTTAAATTTTTATACTTATAAAATTTAATATATTTTTCAATAAAAAATAAAAAATGATTTTAAACCATTATTTATATATAAAAATAATTATAATTATTAATTAAATAATTTAATATAAATAAGTTTATTTTTCAATTGGTTAAATGAAATTGAAATAGGCGTCACTCATATTACATCATCACCACATAGTGCTATTACAATAGCTTCAATAGCTTAATATTATCCATGTATGGCTTGGAAAGATTTGAAGCTAGGTCTCCCCGTGAATGTTGAAGAATGTAACCAGTTAAGCTAATATCATTTAATATTTATTTTTATATTATAATTAAAATATAATAATCTAGATCCTAAGGGGGACAGGCCAATGGTCGTGGCTTTGGGTGGCTTTGGGTCTTCTTTGGGAGATCTAAGATTCAAATGGCGACATAGGCAAGTGTGTGAGGGGTGGGTGTGTGATGGTTGTGTTTGACCCTTATTGAGAGGGGCATGGTAGGGATGTGGATGCCTTGTCATGAGCATCGATCAGAAGAGTTTCTCACATTAACCAAGATAATATATAATATAATAATAATTTAGTTATCTGCTTGTGTAGCGTAGTTGGTGAAAGTCTTGGGTGCTGGTAGAGGCCGATCCAAGTTCCATTTTTCTTGTGTCCATCCTACATATAAAAAGTGCAATTGGGAATGTCCTATGTGCTGGCAGGTACCGATAAAACTCCATTCCTCTTGTGCCCACCCTGTTGATACGCAAATGATTGTGTGTTATTCCCCTATTGACAAGTATAACTCTCAGCCTTACGAGGGATCATGGTTGGAAGGGGACTGCTCAGTCTAATGTGTCGGTCGTAGGGGTTTATCACACTAACCACAAAAATTAGCTCCCAAGGGCTAGGTGGATTGATTAGTGCTTGTCTGGTTAGGCACTTACTAAGAAGACACCTAGAATCAAACCTCGGGGACAACCTGTTTGCAAAGGTAGTAGTATAAAGTGAATCCTTTGAATGTGCGCTACACTAACAATGAAAATACGAATCTAAGTGACCGATAGTCCCCTTTATACTGAATCAACAATAACGAATCTATTTAAAATATTCAAAAAAAATTGAATATTGGAATTTGACGGATCCAACCTTTGATCGATCAGTCAAGTTCCGAGTCAACTACGTAGGGTTAGGGAGACTCACATAGCGTTGAAGGCAGGTAGTTGACACGTAACTTGATCGATCAAGGTTGAACCAATAAAATTTCAATAGTCAAGGTCGAACCGATCAAATTCCCGTAATCATGCAGTGCGACCTTAATAGCGTGGCGTAAGGGTTAGGAAGATTGACATAGGGTTGAAGACCCGTATTTGACACGTAACGTGATTAATCAAGGTTTAACCGATCAAGGTTTGGCAGTCCTTTTGCCAACAATCAAAGACGGATGGAAAATAATGACATATGCAATTTAAACTATAAATATAAACTAATAAACTTTACAATATCTTCTTAATTTTTTAGATGGATTGGTAAGTATAAGTGTGGTTAGGTAATTACTATGGTAAGTATAAGTGTGGTTGGACACTTAACGAGGAAGAGACTTAGGTTTAAACTTTGGGAGAAGCCAACTCTTTGTAAAGGTAATAGTATGCTTTGATAGTAATCTCCTTTGAATACTGTGAGTGCCCACCATACCGAAAATGATGATACCCCATCTCATTCCTATCAACAAAAAAAACTAGACAAATAAGTTTATTAAAAACAAACTTATAATTTAAACCTTTAACTAATTAGTTGCTAACCACTGTTGTAATTATAAAAATGTCCACAATTTTCTTATAGACGTGTGAAATATAAACTTTGAGTTGAAGCATAGTTTCTCGGAAACAGGCGTTAACGTATGAACATGTTTCAAAATATAAGAGAATTTAAAAATACAAAGTGTTTAAAATTTCTCAAATTTCTAACCTTCTCCTCCGTTAACAGGTTTAATCAACATGGTTTATAAGCGTTAAACGTTTGACTGCTCATTTCTGCACTGTGGACCCTCTTTCTTCTCGACGTATATTCATAAACATCCCGAGCCTTCGGTATTAGATCACATATCTTTGCCTTACTTCTATAAATTGGAGAAAGAAATAAGAACACCTAGCGTATGGGAGTGGCCATGAAGGGCCTAACCTGTTTAAGGTCATTGTTCTTAGCACTTTCCGTGCTCGCTCTGCTTCCCAGCAATGTTTTTCTACTGGTAGATGGGGGAGACACCCTTCAGATAGGGGCTTCCCTCACCGGGAATCAGACCATACTTTCAAAAGATGGCACGTTCGCGTTGGGATTTTTCAGTCCCAGTGGAACGAATAATTGGTATATTGCCATCTGGTATGCCCAAATTTCCGAGAGGACGACCGTTTGGGTGGCTAACAGGGACAATCCTCTCAAAAACATGCCCGGTGTTCTAAATATGTCGAGAGATGGTAATCTCAGATTGTTTGATTTAGAGGGAAGATCGATCTGGGAGAGCGATAATAGCCTCAAAGCATCTCGGGCATTGCTATTGGACTCTGGTAACTTTGTCATGCTAGGAAGCGGCAACAATTCTGAGATTGTTTGGGAGAGTTTCCGTCATCCAGGGAATACCGTTTTGCCTGGGATGAAATTCTGGAAAGGCCTTAAACTAACTTCTTGGAAGAGTTCCATTGATCCATCACCTGGACCTTTCTCTTATGAAATGGATCCATTACCAGGAAGGACACAGTTTTTACTGTTCTATAATAACAGTGTTCCATATTCGTCCACCGGAGAGTGGAGTGGTGACCATTTTGCCAATTTGCCAAGCATGTCAGCTAATAAAGATATGTTTGACTTTATCTTTGAAAAGAATTCTTCATCACGCATGTACTTCATGTTTAGAGGAAAATCGAAGATGCAGAAGATGTTCCCGCGGCTAGTTCTGCGCCCGACTGGCGATGTCGTAATGTACTTATGGATCCATAACAGTAATTGGAGCCTCATATGGGCTATGCCCCCAGATCAATGCCAAGTCTATGGTTTCTGTGGGACTTATGGAGCATGCAGCAACAATAATCTTCATTTTTGCAGCTGTCTGCAGGGGTTTTGGCCCAAAGACAGTCGCACCTGGGATTCTGGAGAATGGTGGTCAAGCGGTTGTGTTCGACGCAGTCCACTACAATGCTCTGCTACAAATGGCACCACCGATGGTTTCTTGGAAGTGAAGGACAAATCCTTGCCCATTGAACAAGCCGTTGCATTTGCCAGCGAACGAACACAAGAACTATGCCAGAGTGCTTGTCTCCACAATTGTTCCTGCACAGCCTTTGCTCTCAGTATTTCTACTCCTCCCGTTTGTCTATTATGGTTTGGGAATTTGTTAAATGCTCGAGATTCATCCGACGGCCAGTCTTTGTTCATTCGGTTGGCGGCCGCTGATTTACCAGAGTCCTCATCTAACAGAAAAAATAGAAGCCCTAATCTTTCAGTATTACTTTCCATAGGCGCTGCTTTCATTGCTGTTTTGGCTTTCCTGTTCGCGGTGTTGATTCGACGGAGGCTTCGCACGTCGGTTAGGAAAGGCAAGGAGGATGACACGCCAACGTGTCTCAGAACTTTCACTTACAAAGAGCTGAAAATTGCGACCAAGAATTTCAGCCATAAGTTGGGAAGCGGAGCGTTCGGCTCTGTGTTCAAAGGAACTCTGGCAGACAACACACTTGTAGCCGTCAAAAGATTAGAGGGTTCAGCAGAGGCAGAAAAGCAATTCCGTGCGGAAATCAGCACCATTGGAAACATACAGCACGTGAATTTGGTGAGGCTTCGGGGATTTTGCATAAAAAGCTCTGAGAGGTTATTGGTTTATGAGTACGTCTGCAACGGCTCTCTAAATTCCTTCTTGTTCTCTAAGTCCAACAGAGCCCAGAAGGTGTTGCAGTGGAAGACAAGATTTGAGATCGTGTTAGGCACTGCACGAGGACTACTTTATCTCCACGAAGAATGCAGAGATCGTATCATCCACTCCGATATTAAGCCTGCGAACATTCTTCTGGACGAAGACCTCCGCCCAAAGCTCGGTGATTTCGGGCTTGCAAAGTTATTGGGTAGGGATTTCAGCCGGGTATTGACCACGACAAGAGGAACGAGAGGGTACTTGGCTCCAGAGTGGATCTACGGCCTCCCAATCACTACCAAAGTAGATGTATACAGTTTCGGTGTGACATTACTGGAAATAATATCAGGCCGGAGAATCATGGACTTGACCGTGCAGGAATCGAGTATGCAGTTCTTTCCCACATGGGCTGCAACTCAAATTCATAAGGGAAACATAAAAGCTGTTGTAGATGCAAGCATAGCTGACGAAGCAGATGTTGAAGAGGTGAGACGAGCTGCAGTGGTGGGGATGTTATGCATTCAAGAAGAGGAGGAGGATCGACCAAGCATGGTTCAAGTTGTACGGATGTTGGAAGGAACAATGGAGTCTCAGGCTTGTAATTCCCCAAGTTCTACAGAGGTTCTCGGCCTGCAAACAGAGGAGTGGGATAGCGATAGTGTCGTTTGATATCGTAGGTAGCTGGCATGGTTTTAGACTGCAGTTAAAAATGTGATTTTGTTAAGATCTTGTTGCATGGTTTTAGTTTTGTATCTTGTTTCTACTAGATATTTAATTTCCAAGTTTCTGTTCATGGAACGCCAATTTAATATTTTATTTTTAATTATAATTTGTTTAGTTAAAATTAAAATTTAAACTAGCAAAATTTTTGTAAGGTGTTTTATACAGTATAAAATTTAATTAGGTATTTGGATGGATAAGATTTATTAAAAATATATATGCTTTTAATGCTGATATTATTGATAATTATTTTTTAATATTTTAATTAGTTTATTTTTAATTTAGAGAAAAATGTGTTGTATTTGGTCTTTCTTCTTTGAAAATTTATAACTCTCTTAGAGTTTGAGAATTTACAAATAATTCAATTCCAATCTCAACTAAGTTGTTATAGTTAGATTCTTATTTATTTATATATATATATATATATATATAGAGTTTGAATTATTGATTTTCATTCTTTATATAAAAAGTTTTTGATTTTTCAGTATTAATTAATTTAATTTGGTGAGTGATTAATTTTATTATTATCCTAATGTTAGTAGTTAACACTAACATTAAAAAGTAATAATAATATTAATTAATGTTATGAGTGAATGATTTGATAATTCATACTTTGCTTTAAGAGTATTAGCATGTTAATATTAATTTTAATAAGTTAAACTTTGTAAAAAGAGAAACACATTTAATTAATAAATAAATATGAATAAAATTTATATTTTAATAATATTGAAAAGTTGGATGCTGTTTTGCTGAAATTTTTTTGAGACCTATCTGGTGGGCTCTGCGGGGATGGCAGCAGTTTCTGGAGGAGCTATGAACAACTAGAGGAATGTAGTGATGGCATCAGGTCCGTCACAGAGCATGCATGCTAGGGCTGGTATTTCTTTTAAAAATGATTGGAAGGAACAAGATTTCCCATTGCATGCCAGGAATCGCTTGTTAAAGAATAATGGATGTTTGGAACGATGTGAAGCCAGGCCGGTTCTAGTGGTTCAACCGGACTCGGTGGCGAGAAGATGTGGAGTATTTAACCAAACATGCGCTTATTGGTAAATTTATGGGCATCCGAATTTCTCTTCCCTTTGTGGAGGCTTGGGTTAGGAAGACTTGGAACCCTGAAGGTGGTGTGGAGGTGATGTTGAGTGCAAACAGCTATTTTATGGTGGTTTTTTCTTGTCTTGCGAATCGTAACAAAGCATTTGAAGGAGGTCCCTATTTCTGTAACCAAGCGGGACTCTTTCTTAAACCCTGGCATGTGGGTTTCAACCCAT
Source organism: Wollemia nobilis (assembly GCA_028583015.1). Lineage (NCBI taxonomy): Eukaryota > Viridiplantae > Streptophyta > Pinopsida > Araucariales > Araucariaceae > Wollemia > Wollemia nobilis. The sequence goes on along the minus strand of JAQPPZ010016833.1, from coordinate 1,462,788 downwards.
CAGAGGAGCGGCCGTCATGGGTTCCGGTGTGGGTTCGGCTTCCGTGGCTCCCCTTGGAATTTTGGAGAAATGACATCTTGCATATGATTGCCCTTCTACTTGGGAAGTCGGTTGGGCCGTCAGGACAGACGCTGGATAAAAAGGTAATCTCTGTTGCCCGTATCTGTGTTGAAATTGATTTAAACAATCCTATTCCAGATTCTATTGAAATACAATTCGGATCAACCACATGGGTTCAAAAACTTGACTATGAAGCTCTTCCATTTTGTTGTCGGATTTGCCATGAATATGGCCACTTACAAAGAAAATGCCCTAAGTTTGTCCTACTTGTGGCTTCAAATCCTGGGCCCTCTCAAGCTATACAAAATATGGATAAAGGAAAAGCCCCGATAAAGGAGGGGGATCAGGATAAGGAAGGCTTTGTTACGGTAAAACCTCGAAACAAAGGAAGAAAGGCAAAAAGAGACATTAAGGATAACTAGCCAGATGCTCAGCTCAATCGTTTTGAAATTCTAGAGAATCTTGATCAGTGCATGGAGATACCTGAAACATCGCTACCTGTTATAGATATAACAGGACCAAATCAATTGTCTCTTCATGAGGTGGAACCAAGGGAACCAGATACAGGGGGTTTAAATGAAGAACAAAGGGCTTCGATTCCGAGTATAGGTGATATGGTTGGCCCTAGCCCTGGAAGTGAAGTTATCTTAGAAAATGGCACAGATTTAGATGTGCCCTCTCCTACCCAGGCACTGATGCAGTCATCCATGGACTATAAAACTCCTACGGTCTTTGGGATTGCAGCATAAAATAATTAAAAAAAATGCTTCAGATAAGAATATGAAGGTGGGTCGAAAGAAAGACCAGGATAAAATTAAGTTAATGGGGGAGACTTTGGTAGAGTCAGGTTTGGTGAGAACATTGGACTCCCATTTTTATAACCCCCAAAAATGATTATACTTTCATGGAATGTAAGGGGGTTGAAAAAAATCCCCAAACAAAAAGTTGTTCGTGATTTGATTCGTGTTCATTCTTCGGATGTGCTTTTTATTCAGGACAGAGTATTGATAACTGGGAGAGTCTCCCGTCTGGGGATTCTCAACACCTACGGGAGTTGATCCATAAGGATGTTCAGACTTAATGTGGTTTGTTTTTTTTTTTGGTTTTCTTTGGGAGTTGACCTTGTCTGGTGATTTAGCCTGTCTTGTTGCTTATTTGAGTCCTGGGTGGGGGCTCAGCTTTACTTTGTAATCCAGACTTTTTATCAATAAATTTTTACCCCTCTATTTAAAAAAAATAAAAAATTGAAAAGTTGGTAATATTGGAAAATTGGAAACATTGGAAAAATTGGTAATGTTGGAAATCTTCTTCATAACTTAAATGTTAGGTTGGTGTAGAAGGAACCTAACATCCGAGAAAGATCTTCTTTTTTGTGCTTTGTTGTCTTTGTTGGTGCAAGGTGTGTTGCAATGACATTGGAAGCTTTTTAAGGTGCATCTAGTGAGTAATTACTTTATTTTCTTGAGTGATTACTTTATTGGAAACATTGGAAAAATTGGCAACGTTTAAAATCTTCTTCATAACTTAAATGTTAGATTGGTGTAGAAGGAACCTAACATCCGAGGAAGATCTTATTTTTTGTGCTTTGTTGTCTTTGTTGGTGCAAGGTGTGTTTCAATGACATTGGAAGCATTTTAAGGTGCATCTAATGAGTAATCACTTTATTTCCTTAGTGATGTGCTTTGATATTGTTAAGATGTACAATTTTACCAATTTTTTATATTTCTTTCTGCACTATTTTACCAATTTTTCTATATTTCTTTATGAATATCAATAATGACTATGAAAGATAGAAGTACCCCATGCCTTACTTGTTGGTTGATAAAAAATGTTTTGTATGTTTTGTTTACAATATTCACTCAACATTGTAATCTCTTACCATTCCAACATTAGGGTTGTGCATATCCTATCTTTAAAAGACTGGTGTATATCTTTTGCTTGCTATGCATTGATATTTTAATCATGATTTTGTTTTTGCTTTTCCTCATGATATGTTTATTGGAATTTTTTTTGTCTGTTTGTAGGATTCACTATGTTATTTTTAAATAGATACACGTGTATATTGTTCGTTGACATATGTTACTTGGTATGATAAGAACACATTTGTGCTTTTCATCCTTATTTATGCTTATGCAACACCCTAAGGGCATGCCCATGAAGGTTGTGATTATCTTCATGCAAGGTACTTTGGTATCTGCATGCACAATATTATTGTTAAGACTATTATTACCTATGTGATGCATGCCCAAGAGATAGTGCAACCTCTTCATTATGTATTTTTTGGTTATGGATTATGGTCGAAACTGTGTTGTGCATTTGCTCGTTTTACTCAATTCATTTTCCTCCATATATTTATTAGCTGGCATTAGATAAGCCCTCATTTTGGAGAAAGAAAAGTGTTTCCATAGAGCTTTTTTTATTTCATGTTTCTTCCTAAAATGTGTATTGGGTCATACATTATAATAGATATAAGTTAGGTATTTTTGTATCTTTTAATATATGGATTTTAGTAATGTTATTCATCTTAATTGTAGTAAGAGTTTAAATAAGTGGTAATTATTAGCCTCTACATGAGATAGTATGATAGTATCCACCCTCAGTAGAAGTTGATTCATTTTATTTACCTTAATGGACTTTTGTCTTGATAATATATTAGTTAAGTTATTAATTAATGGTTTTATTAAGTTTTAGGAATGAAACTATTAATTAATATTGAAACTTTTATTTATAATGTGTTACCTTATTTATCAATTTTAATATATTAATTATGTAATTAATTAATAGTTTTATTTAGCGATGGGGATAAAACTATTAATTAATATGGATGATTTTTTATTTATTAATATTGATTAATATGTTTTTATATTTTTCAATATTAATATATTAATCAAGTAATTAATTAATAGTTTTATTAAGTTATAGGAATGAAACTATTATTTACTTGTCGACACACAGTTGCCCTAGTGGCTAAGATGATGGTTGTTTCTTAAGTGGTCTTGTGTTCAAACCCCTTGAGGGTGGTTGTTGATGTAATTTGTAAACGTTCTCCTAAAAAAAAGTATTATTTAATGTTAAATACTTTTGTGTTATTAATTTTTTTGTTTGAATTTGGTTATTGTGAGAAACCCCTATGACCGACGTACATGATGAGCAATCTCCTCCCAACCATGACCCCTCCTAAAGTTGAGAGCTATACTTATCAATAGGGAATTTAACACAAAGCCACCACACACCCACCCCCTCACACACTCACCCACACCATGATTTGAACCTTGGACCTCCCGAAAAAGAGCCAAAACCCGTTTTGACTAAGTACAGGGATTATGATTAGGTTTATTAGAGAAGTAATAATCCATGGTATAAGGATTGGTACAATTTTAAATTATAACAATGTATTGTATGTATTGCTAAATTTTAGGAAATGAGAAGTTATTATTTGAAGGATTAAATAGTAAGTTTCCAAGAGATGGTTGAGTCTTGAGTAGCTAAGGAATCCATAATCAAGGGAAGTATGGGATTCTCTTAAACTTGCAATGTCATGCATGATTTGGTTTTACATAATGCATGTTCTTGTATTGTTGAATGTTCTTGCATAGTGCATGTTAGGTTTGCATATGCATTTAAGAGTTATCCTAATCCCTAAAATTTCATTCAAGTTTGATGGAGAAGACCTATCAAGTAGAAGGATTTGTCAAAGAATATGAGCTAGGGACCATTAATATAAATATTGAAATATAATATTGTAATTGGAAATGGAAATTACTTAAAAAGTATCTTGTGTGGAAGTTATGATATATAAATATTATGATGAAGGAATAGATATCTTGTAAATATTCTTGTTATTTATTTCAAGAATGAAAGATGATTAATGTTTTCCTTTTATGTTAAGTTCTTTGGAAATAAATCATTATTGGCAAAATGGAAGAGTTGTGTTTTTAAATTTAATTGATGAAAAGAAATGGTTATGAATCTTCTAGATGTTGATTCACTCTTTCATGTAGATATTGGAAATAAGTTATTGATAGCAAGGTAGATGATTTGTAACTATTATATGTTGAAGGAGCATTAAGGAAAGTAGTTAAGATAATTGTAATTTGAATTTGTAGAAGTTGCTTTACTTGCTTTTATGAGAACTAAGAATTTACATAACTTTCCTTGTGTTATAGTGGAAGTAGTAGCAAAAAATTCTTTATCAATGATAAGTTAATGTTAGTATGGAATTTAGAATGATTCTCTTATAGTACATAAATTCTTAGTCCTTAGCAATATGTTATGTTGAATTTGGTTATAATTTAATATAACACTCTATTTCCTTTTAGAAATATGGTTATAAATGTTGTTTAGGACCCTTGGGTTGGAAAGGGTTATTCTAGGCATGTTAGTAGCACCATATTAGTAATTCCTAGAGTCAAGCCATACCCAATCCTAGTGTGTTGTGGGTAGACAATTCAACTAGGTAATTATAAATTATAAACCCTAGCGATGAGGCTTGGGCAATGAGGTGAGGTGGATTAGTATAGAATAATCCATCAGACCATTCATAGGGTATTATAGTGGTGGTGCCTTGTGTAGACACCAAAATCTAGCCATTTAACCTCCATCCATGCTTTCCCGCCATTTCTACCACCCAAACATAGCCAATTTGTCCACCATTCCTATTTCCCACCATTTTCGAATATTATTCACATTTATTTATGTATATTTATTTTATATATATTTAAAATATAATATTTTATATTATATTTTAATATATGTTTAATAAATATATATTTATTTAAGTGAATTAATCCCAACCATCTAATTCCATTTAATCCCGACCACCCATTTACATCAATCCATGCCACACCCTATATTTAATATCTACCCTTGGATGTGCTTTAATCTCAGCCACATGATTAGTGTCATTGAAACCCTAGCATACCCTAGGTTAGATTATAAATAGGAGCCATTTTGATGGCTTAACCCCTGATTCCCTAAGTTTTTTGAGTTTTTAAATACCTTGAGTCCCTGAGTGCCTTAAGTCTTTTACCAAGCCTTTTGTGCCCTAGTCCCATTCCATCTATCACATTTTGCTCCCCTCACTCGCCATATCCGTCGTTGCATCCCGCACCCTTGCCCGATCTACTTTTTTAGAATTCCCCATCAACTGCCAGGCACCTTCGGGTGTTTTTCATCAACACTAGGTGCCTCTAGGCACCTCCCTACCAGCACCAAGTGACCACAGGCATTTCCCACAGCCACCAGGTGCTCATGAGTATTTTACGCTATCATTCTTGAAGACCCCCTAGCCTTCGGGTGATGCTAGGGCATCGTCGCACCAATCACCTGCATCAGACATCACGCATCAGAAGATAGTAAGTAAAATAGATCAATCATTTATTATTTTATTTTATGCATATGCTTTTGTTTCTGTTCACTTTATTTGCAGCACTTAGTTAGGGTTTACTATTACTCATAGAGGGTCTCACACTATGGAGCCCTCGTAGGTATTACTAACTATTTTTTTGGTGTCATTGTGTGCATATCTGAAGCATTACATCAAAATCTAGAGTTGCCCAACCTTGTATATCAAAAATCCCACTCAACCTTGTTGGGATCAAGACGCGCTTGGAGACATCACAGATTTGCTTGTTAGGGTTTCGGAGAACCCTAACCCTTTGTAATATTGTATCAAAAGGATTCAAGGATCCAAGCTTGTAAACAATGGAGTTTCTAGGCTCCCCCCATCAATGAAAATTATTCTATTGTGCAATCTTATATTTCCTTGTATTTCATTTGTTCAAGCATTGTTTGGGTGTTGCATTTTGCATCTTTCAAATGGAGATCACGGTGGGACCCCCTAAGGGTTTCTATTTATGATCTGTTTTACTAATTCACTTACTATTTTATGTCATCTTGCAAGTTTTTCAAAAGCATGGATTTCATAGATTTCGTTGGATCTAGGGTTTTTGAAGTTTGCAGAAGCTTGCAAAAGGTGCATGAAATACCCGATGGCATCCAAATGTAATCCATAAACACCCAAAGACATTTAAAGGTGTCTAGAAGTGCTTATAGGCATATCAATAGCATTCAAAAGCACCCAGGGGCATTTACAGAAAGCTAGGAGTAAAAATGTAGGCTATCTAGTAAGTCTACTATTTAAAACCCTAGTCTTCTATTTTACGTATTTTGGGTTATCTTCTGTATTTTTTAGATTTTAAGCTTAAAATGAACCATCATTAAACAATCTAGAAATGAACTCATGTTAGTTTGTATTTTTAGGTCTGCATTCATTCACATACTTTGATTAGGGTTTTTGTTTTCTTGATACAAACTGCTACATTTTTGTTTGCATTTGAACTGAAAAATTGCATAATATAGTGTTGCATATTAGGGTTAGAAACATTTTCTTTTGTTTATCTAAGTTGGAACACCATTAGATTACCAAAAGTATCCTTGCCAGTTGGGTGATTCTAGGCAAAGGGGTGGACGAACCCTTCTATTGTTATTTAGACAAGGGGTCTTAAGCGATGTACTTCATGCCCTTTGGAGAACTTGGCATTCTTTTGTTGGCTTCTAATTTAGGTTTATGAAATTAATTTTTTTTAACATTGTTTATACACAATAGAAAACATAAGCCTTACAAATAATTCACACACATCACGGTTTATTCAAAACAGTAGTGGTTGGATTTCATCACCAACTATTGCTTGAGATTTGGTCATGATGGCATTCATCTCCATCCACCAATATTTTCCCTTATCCACCATAGGATACCCCCGAGAAAACTTGTATTTCATCACCAACAAGAATCTCGTTGCCCTATCTTCACCATATTTTTTCATCGTTGTTTCATTAAGAAAGATTAGAAAATCGAAACACACAAAACTGGCACATAAAATTAATACACATTAAAATGAGATAATCAATGAACAAGGTAAGCCACATTGGTTAAAAAATTAGCATTGATTGTTTGTTTCCTTAATAATTCCAATTTTTGTGTTACATTTGGTATTTTAATTTGTATCTTGATTTATTTTTCTTATGGTATTAACTAGAAATCAAAAGAAAGCAATAAGTCAAGATAATTTAATGGAACCTTCATCCACATTCCCCACCACTTTTGTGGTAGAATCTTTGAATGTGACACAGGCATATTTATCTATAGATCCTTCAAATTCCTTACCATCCACAGCCTTCCATATGTCCATACCCCAAGAGGGGTCAATCTCCCCTACCATTCATAACCATATCACCCATATAGACATGGCAAGAGTAGAAGCCTTCATGAAGTCTTCTAATTATGCCTTAGAGTCTATTCCCAACTCACCTAGACAGGATTCTACTCTACAACAAGAGCTTGTTTACTCCCAACCCCCATCCACATTTACCCAGGTGTATACTAACCCTCTTTTTGAGGCATCAATTGCACCTTTATCCCATGTGTTGATTCCTTCATGTTCTCCTAGCACCTCATATACCTCCACCTACACCAACCCCTTGTATGAGGCACAAATCAATGTTGCTTCACAAGTTCTAGCCTCACAAGTTGCCATACCTAGTATAACTTGTATCCAAGACACATATTCCATACCATCTACCTCTATACCCTTAGCCTTTGATAGAGATATTAGTGAAACATGGGAACACCTACACATATTGCTTAGACAACATCAAAACACTCAACAAGTATAGGTTAACCCTATGTCTTTACATAACTCTAATCAGACTGCCCTTGTCAACCAAGGTCCATCATGGGCACATCAGTCTTCGATGATCTCTATCTTGGTTCCCCATCAATTCATACCATCACCCATCCTATTCCCATTGGATAGCCTAGCCATAACCTTCATCAATCAACATCATTCCATAATTCCTCATCTTTTCATCAGCAATCCCCCATTCATCATATTCCATCCAATTCGCCTAACCATCAATACCAATCTCCTCATCATTTGACTCCACAACATTTATCCACACCTCCATAAGCTCATCAAGTAATTCAGGGCTTTCACATTCCTAATGAAGACCCTCAAATTAAGGCCATGTAGAAACAAATAGATCAATTGATGTAATTCACTCTTGGCTTTCAAACCAGAAACCAACCTTATGACAATTGATCAAACAACCAATTTATCCTTTTGTACCCTCCTTGCCATATCGAGTAGATTTTACGATACCCAAGTTTGACAAATTTAAGGGAACTGAGGATCCCAAAGAACATGTGAGCACCTTTGTTCATGCATGCTTTAGAATTCAAGACGATAATGCTCTCATGCTTTGAAATTTTCCTCAAATATTGGGATGGGATGCCATAGAATGGTACAATCAATTTCTAAGCCATAGTATCTATACTTTTGATCAATTATTTGATCATTTCATCCTAAATGTTAAAAATAAGATCTCATTATCTTATGTTTATGCCTTAAGACAATAGAATGATGAATCTATCTATGATTTCTGAAACCGTTGGAGGTTTATCATCACTAAGTTGCCATTCACCCTACCAATGGATGATCTAATTAAGCTATTCACCAAGATTTTCTTTAAAACTATCTCTTGGATGCTCCAATTACAAACTCATCAATCATTTAAAGAAGCTTTAGCTTAGGCTAACGTCATTGAGGATATCAAAATCCAAGAAGGCATACTAAATCCTAAGAAGAAAGAGTGGCAAAACAAGGGCCAATACAAAAGCAATTTTTTAGGCCAACAAAAATCATCACAGGCTACCTCAACCACCCAACCAATCAATTCAATGAAGTGGTCATGAGACAGCCTGTAATGGCTCAACAACAACCTATGCAAAAAACACCACAATAAATTTCATATCATGTGGTCCCCTCAACAACACAAGCTCTAACAACTCAAAATATAGTCTCAACTATGCAAAACCGTTCCCAACGACAACCTGTTTGACAAAATCACCAATATACCCCATTATATGAGTCTTATGCTTCTCTTTTTAGAACTTTGTATGAGAGAAATAAACTTTCTCTACCATAAATTAGACTAGATGATCTCGCCAAGCATGGAAAACATTTTCAAGAACACTTAATTTACCCTTATCATAGGCAAAACGGGAATGATATCAACAACTGCAATGTGTTTAAAAACATAGTCCAAGACCTTATTGACTTGGGGGTGATCAAGCTCAATAACCCCCTTGCTGAAAAAATCCAAAACCTTGGTATATTCTAAACACCACTTCCTCATCATGAGGAGGTGCAACCAAATGTAGGGGGAGCTAACACTAAAACTCCTCCTAACCAATTTAATCACATTCAACAATACCAAGGGTTTGTAGGGACCATTCATGTGGTCACTAGAGGCCAAAGGAATAACCAACAACGACAACAACCTCAAACAAGTGTGTCACAACCTTCTACATCGCCACCCATCCAAGTGTCCCTTAATCCATTATCACCCATTTACATACCTAGTCAATCGAACCCATCAAATCCACCTATCAATCATCCACCTCCACCTATCATCTCATCGAGTAGCCGGTTAACCATGATTTTTAAAATGGCTTTCCCTAAATTATCGATTTATGAACTAATCCAACAATCTCCCCCTCATCGAGAGGCATTAATGGAAATTTTGAAATCCATAGAATTATAATCGCAATATCTCAATATCTTTACCAACTTTGTGGGGAGTATCCAAACATGCATGGAGCCTTCCATAATATTCTATGACTTTGAGATTAAGCCAATCTCATCGAAATTAGTAGACCCTCCATTGCATATCATGGCTCTAATTGACAAGAAGTCATTTAAAAGAGTCTTAATATACATTGACTCCTCTATCAACATCATCACCATTACACCCCTCACCATTCCTAGTGCTAAGGATTTTGGTCACCCATGTGACCAACCTTTAGCAATAGGAGCAGTTTATAGTATGGGTTTAGCTCCAAATAACATTAATTTTGTATATGAGGGGATTGAATCTTCATCAAGTCCAACACCCATAGAAGAGACCAAAGAATCACAACTTGCCAATATTCCAAACATTACAAGATTTCTATCTCGATATTTCTTCATTATCAATTGGCAAGGTCATGGCTTAGGATTGCATGAACAAGGAGTGCATCAACCTATTAATGTTCCATATCAAGAGGTGCATGACCATTCAGGCTTAGGCTACCATCCATTACCTACCACCTCTTCTTTTGAACAAGCCTTCCAAAGGTTTACTCTCAATTCAGGAGAAGAAGCCATCCATCTTGATTCTGATGATGATATCTATGAAGAATTTGAGCTTATGTCGATTATTTTGGATGAATATAAAGAAGAATCGGAGCCCATCATTCCCCATTCCGAACAAGATGAGTTTTATCTCAACATGTTCCCCATCCATGAGCCATATTTCACTTTCTTCTTCCACAAGAGCGAGTCGCCCCTACCGGTGAACCACCACCTCCATTCCATTAAGTCATTTCATAAGCCAACTTGTAACATATGTACAAAAATAATAATAATAGTTTTCACCACTACCAAAAAAAAATCAAAAATCAATAAACAATAAAAAAAATGTTTGCTTTCTTTACATACCATTTAATAAAACATATTTTGTGTTGCTTGTTATTGTTTAGGTTAACCAAGACCCTAGCACCAGTTCCTAGGTTCCATTCATTCCATACAACCTTGTCCACCTCGCCCATAATTCAACATGAATCCTGTTGATTTATTTACCCACTCCATAATCCATATGATTCGGCTAAACCAATTCCAATTGACATAAGCCTTATTGATATGGATCGGATTTCCTCGCCCCTAACCTTTGTCGAGTTTGTCTTGTCTGAGGAATTGTTAAGGGCTTCCACCAACTACATTCCTCCATCCCCTCCACCTTCGCCTTCACCCTCACCTCAGATCTTGAGGTTTTCCAGGCAGAAATAGATGAGGATAAGCCATAAGAGTTTGATGACATCTTAGATGATATTCAGCTGATATGTATGGCCCATCAGCTTAAGGAAGGTTACCACATGTCTATTGAAGATACCATCGATGTGGACCTTAGTTCTGATAAATACAATCCCCAAATTATCAAGATTGGCAAAATTTTATCACCCGATGAAGAAGAGCAATTTATTGCTCTCCTCAAGAGAAAAAATGTATATTTGCATGGTCCTATAAGGACATACCTGGTATTGACCCTAGTTTGGTTGTCCACAATCTCACCTTAGAGCCTGATGCTAAGTCTATCAAACAAAAACTTAGGAGAATGCATCCTACCGTGGCCCTCTTGGTAAAAATATATTTTCAAAAACTCCTAGATGTGAACTTCATAGTTCCAATCGATTATCCTGAATGGCTCGCAAACATGGTACTAACCTTTCGCAAGTATTTGTTGTCACTGAGCAAGAATAAGATGTCATTCTGAAGTAAGACATTGATATCACACTATTCTTTAAGGGCTCTAAGTGCATGAAATGTCAAGGTGTTGGAGTCATATTTCACACACCACAGGGGGTACGTATCCCCTTGTCATTCAAACTAGACTTCTAATGCACAAAGAACACTACAAAGTATGAAGCCTTAATCTTAGGTCTTCAATCAGCTATAGCTATGAGCATTAAGCGTATTAGGATATTTGGTGATTCTCAACTTGTCATCAAGCAAATCAATGAAGAATACCAATGTAAAGAACCTACCATTAAGCTTTATCATGAGGTAGCAATGAAATTTATCTCTAAGTTTTATTGGTATGAGATCAATAGCTTGCCACATTTGACTAATAGATTTGCAGATGTGATGTCCTCCCTTGGATCATTGATTCCAAAAGACTCCTTTGGATAGGTACAACCCCTTATTATTTCAACAGTCTCTAAATCTACAATTTCCTGTGTTGAGTCAAAATATGAAAAGGATGTTTGCTTTATCCAATCGGATTCATATGAGCCTTGGTCGAGTCAAATAGTAGCCTTTCTCAAGTTTTAAACTCTCCCATCTAACATGTCTCAAACTGCCAAACACACTTTCAAGTAAAATGCAGCCCATTTCATTCTTTTGGGGGACGTGTTGTATAAATGTGGTTATGATGGAGTCCTCCTTCGTTGTCTCAAGGCTAGTGAAGCTCAACGAGCCATAGCTGAAGCCCATGATGGTACTTGTGGTGGTCAGTTTAGTGGAATGGCCATTACCAAGTGTATTCTACACATGGGTTATTATTGGCCCAAAATGGAACATGATTATTGCACATATGTTAAACATTGTAAAAAGTGTCAAGAACATGCTAATTTAACTCATGTACCATCACAATATTTACAACCTATTCAAAGCCTTTGGCCCTTTTCACAATGGGACCTAGATCTAATTGGAAAAATTTCACCTCCTTCCTCAGGATAACATACTTTCATTATCACAACCACTGAATACTTCACAAAGTGGGTTGAGGCAATTCCTTTAACCAGTACGATAGGACCTAGAATTGTGGATTTCATACTTCATCATATAATTTATCATTTTGGTATCCCCTCGAAAATCATTTTAGATAATGACAAGTATTTCAATAACAAGGATGTTCGATCACTTTGCGAGAAATATAACATTCAACATAGTTTCTCAACTCCTTATTATCCATAAGCAAATGGACAAGTTGAAGCTTCCAACAAGACATTAATTGTTATTCTCAAGAAACTTGTCAAAGAAAATCATAGATATTGGCATACACAAATTCCCTTGGCATTATGGGCTTACCGAAAAAGCATTCGCGCGCCTATAGGGGCAACACCATTTTCATTAGTCTATGGAGTCGAAGAAATCATGCCTCTTGAGCTTGAGATCCCCTCCTTGTGAATTTATTTCCAATAATTCATAGACGACGACACTGCTAGACAAGCACATCTTGACCAACTCACACTCCTTGATGAGAGGCGAGTCAATGCTTTAGAGGATTTACGAGTTTATAAAGACCACCTCAAACATGCTTACAACACCAAATTCCATCTACACGAATTCCAAATGGGAGATCCTGTCCTTAAAGAGAATCAAAAAAATACCAATGCACGGTTGCATCTTCGTGATAAGTTTGTGGCTAATTGGTTAGGTCCATACATCGTTACACAAAGAGTGGGTAATGGTACTTATAGGCTTGCTAGTCTATAGGGAGAGGAAGAATCCGAACCACTTAATGTTATACACTTGAGATCATTCTATGCATGATTTGATTACTATATATGTATATATACATGGCTAATACACAAAAAAAATTACAACATTGCATTTCATTTGCATTTACATTCCAAAAACAATGCATCCACCTACAATTTCACAAAATTGCATCTCATACATTGCATTCACATACACATTTCAAATTTAGGGATCATTTATTAAGTTCAAGGTCTTAATTGGTCTAGCAAAAGTCATGTTGCCTTAATCAGGGGCACCTTCACAATGTCATTTACACAATTCCTCAAAGTTAAATTGCCATAAAAACAAACCACAGATTCACAAGTCCTAGGTTTTTTTGGTCACTCAGTCACTTCTATTGTTTTAAGCAACCTCCAACATACATGTCGAATTCTTCTTAGGACCATCACACATCTTCACTAAGAAAATCTTGAGTTTGGAAACTGATTCCAAAAATATTATTGAACCAAGAACAATTTTCTCATCTTAAAAACATCTTGTGTCAAAGAGAGATAACACCATACTTGGTCTGAACCTTGAAGCAAAAAGGGTCATCCTTGCTAGTCCCATCATGCAACATAGTCTATAAAGATAGTGGTTGGCACCACTACCACAATTACAAAAAAAAAGGAATAAATCCTTAACAAAAGCTCTAAATATTTTTATCACACACCACTGATCAATTGAGTTGTAAGGATCATACTACATTTCCAGTCGGACGGTTAGGTAGTCATCCCCAAAACTTAAAATATCAACAACAAAAGTCATGGACTATGGAGTTAGCCTCCATCGGAGCTATAGACGTTTGACTGGTAGTGGAGTACGCTCATGCGTGGTGACATGTCTCGTTTAAAAGAGACCTATGATCGCTCATACAGATAAGCTAGACTCTTGGTCTCAACCATAATAGGTTTACCCAATTTACTCCAAATGAGTTAATTAACTCACGTGCACACATAATGGTTCTTGATTGTCTTGAATCATTGCCATGCTCTTGATTCGGTAATTGAATTCACTGCACACACATTTGGTCCTATAAGGATTAAGCAGTTTTAGTGGGTTTTTTTGATGCCACTAGGATGTTTGAGTCTTTGTAAAACAAGCAGTCTTCCATATCAACATCCATATCTTCTTCCATGTTAACATCCATGTTAGTTCATAAGTCATTCATACCACATGCTACCAATTTTGGTGCCCTTGATTAAACAATAATGCTAGAAAAGGGCCAAGAAAGGATCTAAACTACAAATGGTCATCCATACATGCCATCTTACATTAATAATCTATAAGTTCAATCTTGCATTAATCATCCATAACATCTCATATGCATTAATCATAAACATAAACATGCATTTCACAAAAAGCATTCCAAAAAAGCATTCACACAAAAATATAACACAAAAAGTAAAAGCCATATATATATATATATATATATATATATATATATATATATATATATATATATATATAAATGAATGCCCAAAGGCTATATACAATGGATCACCAAGGCTCATATACAAAAAGTGTATCTAAGCACTAGCTACATCCTCCAAGAAGACCCCTATGACCTAGTAGGAGCCTCAAACCTAGTAGGAGCCCTAGACCTAGAGCTATGCCTATACTCACTACGCCTCGTACCCCCAAACACGGATGAGATTGGAGGATCAGGAAGTGGAATATGATGTTCCATCAACCTATCCTCCAATGCCTCGATATATCTATGTCGAGAGTGAAGGTGTGCTATGTCGACATTATCTTGATGCTCTCTCTTTGCTAGCTCTGCTTGGAGCCTCGCAATCCTCGCATCCCGCTCTACCACTTGCTGCTCCAGCTATACCCAATCCTACTCATTCCATCTTGAGGGTACATTCAGAGCCTCCTCTACATCCTCCCCATCCCCTCTGTCTCCTCCAATATCAGGAGCCTACTATGCTTCACCCTTTGCATTTCACCTCTAATTGTCAGATCGAAGGTGTCGCTGCTTCTTGCAGGCATTATAGGTCCCCTCACCCTAGGTCTCCTAGACACTCTCATCCATCGCCTCTCCACCTCCACCTCCATCCCCATGACCTTCTCCTCGAGGTGGCACCCATGGTGGCTGATCTGTGAACCATACATCATAATCCGCAGTCATTCTTGCATCCTCCATATCAAAGATATCCATCTCCTCATCATCCTCCAAAACTACCCTCCATAGCTCCATGCAAGGTAGCCCGATCTCCTCTTGATGCCTCTTGTGGTGCACTAGCTCATCAGGGACATCCTGCCTCAACCCAAACTGGCAGAGCACTCATGAAAACTAAAAGCACTCTGTCTAACTCTTATGTCTCCCAACCACCCATCGATCCTACTGCACCCATCGCAAATGCTCTCCATCATCGATCCATCGGGCACGTCGCCATGGCCTCCACACCACTTGAGCGAATCTCAATACCGCCTATAGATCCTTGTACCACTGACTCATACTCACTGGATGAATCAGCTACACCTCCTCCAACAGTGTCCATCACCTAGCATAGGGCTACTCCCTACCAAAATTTTCCACAAGCAAGCCCTACGATCGAGCAACCCCAAAGTGCTCCCATCCCCAACATTGTAGCAATAGGTTGCACCGTAATCCCTTCCACCCTCACCTCATTACATCATATAACTCCTAGTATACCTGCACCAGTAAGGTGGTATCCCATGCATACACCTACCTCATCGTGAGCATATCGCTCACCACCCCTATCAGGTTCCAAGGGAACCTGCACCTGGTAGTATTTGGGGCCATAATGTTGGTCAACATGAACATCACCAAAGCTTGGAGGGGGTCCAACTCCTTGTCCACATACATGGACAAATGAGGTATACCCCCACTCTCCATATTCACCCCCTGCCATGCATCCTTGAACATCTGCATCATCTCCATATTTTTGTTGAGCCCGACCTCAACTCGGATCCCCTCCACAGGTACCTTGAGGATGCCATATACATCCTCCAAGGTAACCATCACCTCACTTATGGGGAGTTGAAACATCCCCCTATCTGCATCCCACCTCTCTACCAAGGTGGAGAGGTACCCCTTGTCAGCCCTAACCACATCCATTTGGGATACCTCCGCTAGCCCCACCTCCCCAAGCAGCTCCTACTCCTCCTCCATAATCACCTTCCTCATCCCAGGGATGTAAGATGAAAATCAATGTCGAGCCTTCAAAACTTTAAGCTGCAACACAACACAACACATTTGTTAATAATTTTTTTATAAATTCTAAAAAAATGCACAATACAAAAAGCAATTGGTTACCTCAGCAACTCGCACCCTAGCGACAGCCCTGGATTTCGCACCAACTCCCTCCGCTGCCATAGCTTCCGTGCTCCAAATGCCTCACCTCACTTCACTCTTCAAATGCAGCTTCTTGAACTCCTAAATGCACAAATGAGCTTCAGTCTCACCTAGTAAGCTATTTATAGCTACTTCAGGAACTTTGGGGTACCCATGGGCATTTCTAAGAGTAACTTCAGTCATATTCATAACTACCAAAGCAGTTTTGGATTCATAAGATAGAACTACCAAAGAGAAATAGGATTCTAACTCAACCAATTTTTAGCCGAATATTTGTCACCCCTTCCATTAAATTTTGTTATTATCACTTCCTTTAAGTTTTTATCCAATTCCTTACTCACTCTTGCCCTTTCAGCACTGGATCCCTCAGGTTCCCCTAACACTTCCACTGTCCTTCCTGATCTAGTTTCTCTATTTCTCGCTAAGTCTTCTATGACTCGTTATTTTTGGGCAATAAGTTCCTATTGTTGGGCCATGTGAGTTTTCTATTGGGTCATTTCTTCCCTTTGATTTTCCATTTGTACTTGCAACACCTTAACCATATTTGCAAGACTTCCATCTTCCTCTCTAATTTCATTTTGAGGAATCTCATGAACCCTTTTTTTCCTCCTTTCATGTTGAGGACCTTCTTTCCCTAAATTGGTGTGTGGTCCTCTTACAGGTATTTTGGTGATTTCTTCCTCCCTACCTTTCGTAGGATTTCTTAAGGACCCACTTCGTAGCATTCGTGCCATTATCTTGTAAGTGAAAGAGGTAGTTAATTAGTTTTTGATAACTAGTCTATTTTACACACAGAGTGCTACAACTTTAGAATCAACCCTGGATCTGATACCATATGTAATAACCCACTCACCTGGTTTCTTGATAAAAAAAATCAGTCAGAGTCCAAAGTTATTTTTTTTAAAAAGGTTTTACTACTCTGACTACAAAACTAATCACTCAATCAAGTTTGCATGAAGAGTTAACAACATCAGAATTCATCCCATAAATCTAATCATTCTTATTTAAATTATAGCACAAGCACAACATACCACTTTTGGGTTCTCGACTGCTGCAACCAGTCTCCCAAGTGGATGAGATTAGCTAAATTCCATAAATATGTCATTATGTGGTATTTTTTATCTCATTTATCATCCACATTTAAGAGCATGAGGACCGAACCATGATAAGTTTTGTCCTATAGGGCCCATAACACCTAGAGGGGCATGTTTTCTTTCCCTATCCTTCATATTCTATACCTTCAACATCTAGTCGACCTGGTTATTCACAATGTGAAAGTACTCAGCGTAATTATGCCTTAGTAACTAACTGGTCTTTCTCTTGTTCCTGGAAGTAGTTAGCACCATGTCCATGCCCAGACCTTGGTCTTCATTATCCCATACCTTCGTAACTCACAAAGGTTTGTCCCATACCAAACCCTATGTCCATTTTCTTGGCAATGTTCGAGAACTATGGTTTTTATCATTGTGCTACGAAAGCAACATGGAAAAAGTATCCCATACCACTTTTACATTCTGACTTGACCAGGTATTTTGTTGACCATTCCTGTCAGCTGCCAGTTGTTCTGATCTATTTTTGTGCCTTCTTACACCCCTCTATTCTCGAATGAATATATGAGTTAAGGTTTTTGGTTCTAGACTTACCAAAATTCCTTAGGCTTTATTAGCAACCACTTGATCTAACAAGTTAAATCAAATGTTTTAGTTGGCTCTACTCTTCTAAAATATCCTCACTTAAAAGAGTTAAATGGTTACTTCCTCTAAGGAAGTCCGCTATATTGCACCATTAAAAGGCATTAAAATGAACTAAGAAAGTTCTCCAACTCCTAAGGTCTTGTTTTAAAAGAATAAGGAGTTGACTCAATTTTTTGTGAAGCTAGCCCACAATGATCTAAGCATAAAAAGCTTTTACTTTCAACTACGTTTAAGCAATCCATTTTTCAAAATAAACACCCACACCCAGTGTCACCCGCCATCCTATGATTATCATTCTTTTTTTTTAAGATTTGTTGAACATTCACTACATTCCTAACTCTACAATCTAATGTTTAAGCAATCCATTTTTCAAAATAAACAAGTTTTTAGATTTCTCATACATTCTTTCATTAATATCAAATATTAGGTACTCAAGAGATAATGTGATTCCATTAAACATATGCAACATACATATTAATTCACAAAATGAGTTGAGTACAAAAGCATGTCTTTAATTTCTTTTTACGCCAGACTGCTACAGTACTCTATCTTATTTCCCAAATGGATTCAATAGTACATAAGTCTTGGCATTTATTTTCTTCTCATAGGAATGAAGAATTGATAATGATTTGAAATGAATATTGTTTTCAAGTACATTTGTCTACTCAAGACGTGCACTAATACTGCAATACAAAAGCTAGCAATGCAACTAAGAACTAATTAATCCTTAAGCAAGAGTTCAATATGTCTGACCACCAGAAGGATTTTTTGTACATTTGAATGTGTTCAAAATCTTCTACAACATAGTTTCATCTGCCAACCTACGTTCGTAGCTTCTTCACGACGCCCACTGTACACTGCAGTTTATTACTCATTTCAGATTTTTATCTAAACCACCAGGGGATCATATACAACTCATCATGATCATACAACTAACATACATTCTAATTTTAAAAGAGATATTCACACATAAATAATCTAGACTTATCTAATTTCCGCTCATGAGATTTCCCAAAAGTTTCATTACATTTCTACAATGAAAGAACTAGACTAAGGTACTAGTTTATACAAACACAGTTTGCCATTTCACAACCCTTCGACTACAAACTTATGCTACGTTATCATGGCAGTATTATTATTTTTTACAATATTCAACAAACTATATTGCAATATCCAGCCATCTCTAGCCATCTAATACATTCTTTTATTTTATAACACAACAAAAATAATAGTTGTATTCAAGTTCTTTACGCACAACTAGTGTATATATTATATTCAATCATCTTACACACAAAAAGCATTTGAGTGGTGTTCAATTTGTTTCACACATAGAAAACTATTCAAATGCTCAACTCGTTCACACACATTAATTGTTTCAAGTGCTCAACTCATTTCACACACAACAAACAAAGTGTTTTAAAGCAGCAAACCTTTTAAAATTAAGGTAACCAAAGTGTTTCCACTGCCACCATTATTTTCATATATGTGATAGCAAACTAAAAACACTCTACGCTCACATAATCCATAAATCACATACTTTCTTTCATGAACATCACAATCACCAAACTGTTTCATTTCCACACGCATGGGTTTTGTTTTCACATGTCAATGGTACAACAATCATGAAAATAATTTTGACAATATTTCCACATAGCACAAATACATAATTACCAACTCGTGTTCATGTATTTGGGCTCTCTAGGGGTCTTATGTGCCTATGGAATCAACATAAAATTAAAGTAAGACATATAGTTAATAATAGTAATTTTATTTCCTTGTTTTGTCATAATTTGGAGATAAAACATAGTTGGATACTAATGAATGTTTATACTTTGAACTTGGTGATGGGAAGAAGACAACTATGGTCATAATTATGTCAACTCAGATCAAACTTCAAGGGTATCCCTTGGGTCCTAACTGAAGACTTCAACTCTCTGTTGTATACATTTGAAAAGAAAGGTGGATCTCCTATCCCTTATGAAGGAAAATAGTTTGGAAAAATCCTGAACGTTAATGAAATTATGGACATAGATCTTGGAAGAATGAAGTATACTTGGAGAAATAGAAGGATCAGATATCAATTAATACATATAAGGTTAGACCATTTATGGTTTCTTAGGAAGGTCTAATGGCTTTTGAGAACACAACCCTTCCAAAAATAGGATCTAATCATAATCAGATAATGTGGGAGGTCAAGGATAGGAGGAAATAGTTTAAGAGTCATTTAAATTTTGTACTAATATGGAGGAGACATGAGAACTTAGAATCTAGAATAGAGGAATGGGGGAGTAAAGATTTTTTGAGACCTATGGTCACCCAAGTAGCCTGTAAATTAAGATCTTTAAACAAAATCTTAGATCTTGGAATAGAAAAGTCTTTGGCACCTCTTTGCATAGAAACTATAAATTAAAAAAATGGAGGAAATTGACAAGAATATTAATGACAGGTGGCTATATGAGCATCTAAGGATGTCTGAATGAAAGCTTCTATTGGATTATTATAATATTCTTGCCTACGAGGAAGCATTTTGGAAATAAAATTCTAGATTAATATGGATCAAGGAGGGTGACAGGAACACAAATTTCTTTCATGTCTCTACCTTGAGATAGAGGAAGTAATAAAATTAAAGAGTTGGTGAAGGAAGATGGTATTGTTGCTAATAAAATTGAGGATATCCAGGCTGAAGTATTAAGATTCTTATCAAACCTACTTGGATCAGCAGTGATTATGAATGAGGATGCTGAAATAAAAATTCTTAATAACATTCCATTATTGGTTATATAGAAATTGAACACTTATCTCATGAGCCCTTTTACTGAAGAAGAGATTAAGAAGGCAAATTTTGGTTTAGGAGGGGAGAAAGCCCTGAGGTTAGATGGTTTTCCTACAATATTTTTCCACAAATATTGGAATATTGTAGGATCTGATATTACAAAGGCGATTATGGAGGTACAAAGATCTCATTACTTATCAAGGGATGTGAAATCAACCTTTCTATCTCTCATTCCAAATGTTGCAAGAGCCAGAGATCTAAAGGATTTGAGACTTATAAGTTTATGTAACACTTTATACAAAATTCTATCAAAAATTATTGCCAATAGGATGAAAGTAATTTTGTCTTCATCGTTGCTAGCCAGCAAGGCAGCTTTGTAAAAGGTTTTCAAATCCTAGATAGCATTATAACCATTCATGAGGTTATCCACTCAATAGAGAAAAGTGAAAATGCAAGGATGCTTTTGAAACTGGATATGAATAAATCTTATGATAGAGTTTCATGGGATTTTTTATTTCAGGTTTTGCTATATTTTAGTTTTTAGGCTAGATGGGTGGGGCTAATAAGTAAATGTGTTTCCTTATCAATGTTCTCAATTTTGGTCAATGGTGCTCTATAAGGATACTATAGTAACAACCATAGGTTGTGCGAGGGTGACCCTATATCACCCTACCTATTCATTTTCCTTGTAGAAGCTTTGGGTATAGCCATTTTAGCTATAGTGGAGGAAGGCAAGGTGGGAGATGTCAAACCAACATCTATATCAGACCCCATTTCACATCAACAATTTGTTGATGATACCATGTTGGTCTCGAACTCCTCAATCTCACAAGTAAGGGAGCTAAATATTATTCTAAATTTGTATGAAGCAAAAGTGGGATAGAAGGTAATTTTTTTTAAAAGTAAAGTCTACTTTCTTAACACCCATGTCATAACATAGAGGAGGATTATCATAAATTTTGGATGTGAGATTGGAAATCTCCCTGCAACATACTTGGGGATGTCGTTGTTCAAAGGAAGGATGAAGATGAGCTTGTGGAATGCAATAATTGATAGGTTGACTAAAAAACTATTTGGATAGAGAGGAAGCCTCCCTAACCAAGCAGGTAAGGTTCAATTAGTCAAGTCTACCTTCCAAAGTATCCCTATTTACTTTATGTCTCTCTTCAAAGTTCCATCTAAAATCAAAGATAAAATGGAACAAATACAGATATCATTCTTGTGGTCTGGTTAAGAAGAAAGAAAATATTTTTCTCTGGTGGTATGGAATTGGATATGCTCAAGGAAAGAAGTGGGGGGTTTGGGCTTTAAAAGAATCAAGCAGATGAATGAAGCATTGATGGGGAAAATAGGCTGGAAATTATTGAAGAATGATCAGTTAGATTGGATCAAAATCCTTAAAGCTAAATACCTAAGAAATATGAGCAAATTTCTCCACTCTAAAATTTTTCCAAAAGGTTCTTTCTATAAGATTTTGGTGGAGATCAGATCTCTTCTCTTGAAGGGTCTTCGATGGCATATTTCTGATGGAAGGCTGGTGATTTTTTGGAAGGATAGATGGCTGAAAGATGTGCCTTTGATATAGGACCCAAAGGTAAATATTCTTGAATCAATCTTCTCTTAGTAATTTGGGAATGTTGTGTTTGGTTACATGTTAGTCATAAATGATGGTAAAATATGGAAGGACTTAGTTTTCCTAGGTTTGGAGTTAGATTTGTTATCAATGGTTAAGAAGTTGTAAAGACTCCTTCAACTGAACCCTCTAAGTAACATTAGATCTACTAATTTTTTTATTAGGAAAGAGGAGGACAACTGTTATTACTCTATCAAATTATGGTATCACATGTTGGAGTAGGAATAAAAGGGATGGTTGCCAATTTCCAAAATCTAGATCAAAGACCTCTTATCGAAGGTAGCCTTCTTCTTTTGGTTGGTGGTTCAAAATAGAATTTTGACGATAGATAATCTCTATAAAAGGGTATTCTTGAAGTGAATAGATGTTTCTTGTGTGAAAAAAATTGGGAATCAATGCATCATCTATTACTTGAATTCTCCTTCTCCTGATAGATTTTAGGTGACTTTATGAGCCATCTTTGTGTCTCCTAGATTTGCCCAAACAATATGATAGATATGTGCATGTAGTTGGAGCCACCATTTAATACTAAAAGGCTTACAACTCTATAGAATTTTTGCCTCCCTCATTTCATTTGAGGGGTATAGAAGGAGCACAATAGTAGAATCTTTAAAGACAAGAAGAGGAAAGCATCTTTTGTGGCACAATAGTAGAATCTTCTAAGTGTTGCAATAGAAAATATAAGAATCCTCAATTTTAAGGAGGTTTTAAAAAATAAAGAGGAAGAAGTGATTGCTCTAAGATGCCACCTTCTGCCTCTTCTTTTTGAAAAAATATTAAAATCTTCTAGATGTGATACCAAATGGATTCTCCCACCCCATGGTTGGATAAAACTTAACGTGGATGGCACAGCGAAAGGAAATCTAGGGAAAGCAAGGACTGGAGGGGTCTTCAGACACTAAAATGGTAAGATCCTACTGGATTTTGTTGAGCCTCTTGGAATTCAACCAAATCACTTTGTAGAGGCCCGAGCCTTTTACTTAGGAGCTAAATTGATGAGAAATATTAATTCTAAGAACATCATTGTAGAAGGTGATTCATTAAATTCGATCAACATTTTGAAAGGCAACAAGAAAGTTGGATGGAGTATTAAGGATATGACTTGTGAAATGAAATAGATCTTATGTTCTCTTCAAAAAATTTAGTTAAATCATGTATATCATGAAGGGAACAAAGTTGTTAATATCTTGACAAATGTAGGGATGGAGGTTGAAGATTTCACCACTTAGAAGGATGAATTCCTAATCTAAATTACTAAATTTGCAGCTAGAGAGGAGATTAGAGAAAGTAGCATTCATGAGAATTAGAGGTGTAGGAAAGAGATTATAGACTCTGAGGCTTTTCCATTGGTGTGTGGGGAAAAATGAAATGGATCCCCCTAAAGGCATGGAGTAGAATCAAGAACTAGACTTGTTGGGGCCAACTCGACAATTTTCCCATCAATATTTTACAAGGGTTAAGTCCACTCATTTCACCAGACAACTATTTAGAGTCGACTCTGAATTGCCTAGTGGCAAGAAGACCCAAAGTTGTGACTGAGGCAATGGATATTTTAGCTTGTCTTCATACGAAGATTTGTTTCCCCTTTTAGTGATGCTTGTTCTTGTTAAATTGTCAATATTTTAGGTTTTAAGTGTAGGTGGCTTTTCTATGTTTGTCGTTCCTCAGTTGATCTAGCTGCTCATCTTTTATTTATAATTCTATCTTGTAGTTGTTTTTATTTTTTGTTATTTTTGTTCTAATTATCGTCCTGGATGGTGAGACTAAAATGTAAAATATTTGGACATGTTTTTAAAAGGGATGGGACCCTTTCAATCCCTTTCTTAACCATCAATCCAACAAAAAAGTGTTGTGAGAATGGAAAATAAAAATAGAGGAAGACCTAAGAAGTAAAACAAAGAAAAAAAGAGGAGTCCTCGAGGGCTAGATGGATTGGTAAGTGCTTTTATGGCTAGGCACTTATCGATAAGACACCTGGGTTCAAACCTTGAGAGCATCTTGCTTGCAAAGGTAGTAGTCTAATATAAATTCTCTGAGTGCATGCTAGACTGACGATGACGGTATGAATTTTGAGTGACCGGTGGTCCTCTTCACGTTGGATCAAAAATAATGAGGTGGAATAGGTTTGGTGGGAGAAGCTCCTATGGTTTGAACCATGCACTTTTTAGATACAAAAAATAGTGTGGTTGTGACCAACTCTCCTATGTAACCAAAATAAAAATATATATATAGAGAGAGAGGGGGATATAGATATGGGAAAACAAAAGCAAATATTGCAAATTTTAACAAGAAGTGGGGCTAAAACCATAAATAAAAAATAAAGATAATAATGATATCTTGGAATATTAGGGAGATGAATAAGACCCCCCAAAAAAGAGGTATTAGGAAATTGATAGGTTGCTATAAACAACATATTTATAAAAATAGATAGTGGGTCACAAATATTTTAGCCATTCATAGCATTGATTTTCATCTTGGAAAAATTCAAATTTTAAAAGGCAATTGTATAACAGGGATTTTATCTCTTGATAAAAAGTATATCAAGGAAACATAACAATTTGATAGCTTAATGGAAGTGGCACCTAATAGAAGCTACACATAGCTTATGTAAAAAAGTCCTTGTCAAAGATCTAGAATATCAAATCCTTTGATAAGATACCTTAGAGAAAGAAGGAAATCAAATTTGAAACTCAAGGATTTACGAAATATAGTGGAAATCAAGGGAATGAATCATTAAGCATATTTGCATGGAAACCAATTTAAAAAAATCTATCATTATATCACTTATAAAAACTCCAATATAGTTATATTTGCTATTTGTATGATTATTAGCTCAGACCCTAGGATAATGTAGTCAACCCTTTAACATTAAGGTTAGGGTTATTTTTTATTTAGTCTATAAATAGAAATATTTGTATTGTGGTTGGATTCATCTTTCATATTTGAATTTTAGTCGACTTAGTTACACGTATGAGACACCGCCCCCTCCAAGTGGCTATGAGACTTTACCCCCTATAAGTGGCTAGGATTTGTATTGATTTACAATATGAGATCTATTGCTTGCATTATATATTTTCTAGCATTGAATCTATAATTGTTGTTTCTAGTGGTTCTTTACATTTTTGCATTATAAAAATGTTACTGCTATTACTATATTTCTAGAAGTTATTTTCATTACAAGTGGTATCAAATCATCAATCTTGGCTCCTTATAGTAGTTTGAATGAGAGGAAAAAAGGTATACAAAGTATTATAGAACCTCTAGCAATTAGTTATATTTCTTGTAGCTTGGTAATTTTTAATCAATTTTTTTTAACATGATGGAATTGGTAGCCGCCACGAATCCGAGAAGGCTATCTAGCTTTTATGGCCACCACAGTATTATGTGTTGTCCGCCCTGTAATCCGCCACACAGATCTTCTCGTAGTCCGCCCCTATAACCGCCATGCCACAATCATTTTAAACCTTTTACGCCACTGAAAGCACCAAGAAAGGGATAAGCATTTAGTCCAGCAAGGCCCGAGATTTGGACCTTGGACCTCCGTCCCCCTTATGGTATTTGGATGATCCAGTTGGTCTACACCTCGGACCTTTTTAAATCATTTTTTTAGGCTCAATATTTTGATGCATTTTTCTTCTATAATATTGTGAGTTAGATATTGTTTTTTTTTTAACCTAATTTTAAAAAAAGTACCAGGTGTGTCAAGATCCTTATGGAAGACCCTTCTTATTATAATTATCTCTTCTACTCGATCAAAATTAAGGGGTGTCTCAAGCAACACTTTTTCAAGAATTGGGTGTGTCAAGACCCTTGCAAGAGACACATCTCATTATGATCGTATCTTAAGAGGTATTTCTCATAATGCTTTTTCAAAAGTTCTCCAATGGATCCTTTTAAATTTTGTGTTCATTCGTAGTGTATGAATGAATATGATACTCTACTTAGGAAAATATATTATCACAATGAGTGGAATAAGAATAGGGTTATACCTTTTTCAAAATACCACTAGAGGATGATTATATAAAGAAGGGACCTAGTAATTGTAAATCATTAAATTAATATAATAATCATTGTAATAGTCTTTGCTCATGGAGCAACTCTCATCTTGAGAGATATCATGAAGTGAATCCTTCCTTAAAGAATAAAATTGGTATTGCCCTACCTAAATGCTATTATAATATCTTGTCTTTGTGTATAAATCATTTTGTGGCTTGGTTTATTTATTATATTTGAGGATGCCTTTATATTTATAATAAGCAAAGGTTCTTAACAAATGACATTAGTTGAACTATTTATATTCCTTGAATTTCAAAAAGGAGACCTAGGTTCAAATCTTGTCAAGTGATACATGCATAATTGCCAAGTTATTGTAATACCAATATGTGGTTATGTGTAAAATATAGATTGGACATGTTTTAATCCATATAAACAATTAAAAGGTAAAAAGTAAAAATTTTGGAATATTTTCATCAAACTTAAACTTAATGGTATTTAATTAAAATTTTAGAAAAGCTTGCAGAAATGGTGTTATTTAGAATGAAAAAGAATAAATTCTCTTCATCTACTTAGTATCATGTGGAACTTCAACAAATATTTTTTCAAATATTAAGACACTTCTTGTAAGGATCAAGATTCCCATAAAAATAATGGAAATGTTTTTTTTTTGTGTATATTAGAGGAATTGGTAACTCGTTACATTTTTCTATTATCTCATCGTGGGTTTGAATCTTACTCCTTGCTTGCACTCTAACCTCTAGTTGCATCTGGTAAACTTGTAAACATAGCCAATGATACTGGCATGACACACCCTCCAGTTTCACAAGGCCTGAGGGATTTGAACTGTGGTCTCCACCCTCCCAAGGGATATCTTTGACCAACAAGTCATACCTTCTAACCTAAAAATATGGAAATATTAAAACTCAATGCTTTGATAATTGTATTATAGAAGTAATAGGTATTTAAGTACATAGAATGTCAATTTTAGGCATAACAAACTTGTAACTATCTTTGTCCTATACTACATGCATATACCTTGAGAGGGGTAGTTATACCACTTGACATCTCACATGGGATATGGTGTAATAACTCCTAACACCTACCCTTATTACATCATATTCAAAGCTCTATTTTTCGCTTATGACTAAAGAATAATGTCTAATGTGGTGTTGGAAATTGAGAGAGAAATACCCCCTTAATATAGACTTTATACTTTGATACTTAGTAGTGTCAGGTTCCATAGAGCATGCAATCTAAAACAGTTTATTAAAAAACATTATTCAATGCATGGATTATGTAATTTCTTCAATGTGGAGGATCTTCATCAAATATATCATTTGTTGATGAGATTAAATGTTCTCCTACCATGTAGACTTGTTGCCAAATCTTGTCTTGATCAATGTCTTCTACTATGGTGAGATCAATCACCTCTTATATTTTCTTCTTTGTCATGGCTTCATTTATTTTATTAAGCCTTTGCTCATAATGCATGATGTATTCCTACTTTATTTGATATTCAATGTGATGTGTTACCATGCATCCTATGTTAATCAAAATTGAATGGTTTCCAATACTTTTTGTGTGTTATCATGTCTTCTTTGCAAATTAGTTTCCCTTTTAGGTTATGATTGACTCTTAATGTATCAAGATTAATCATATTTTGCTTCTTCTTAGCATTGTTCATCTGAAGAAGATGTCATTTGTGGAAGGCAATGTATTCATGTTTTCTTTGGTGTTATATTGATGCTTGCATTTGTTGCATTGATTTATCATTATCTTTGTTGTCTTCTACTTCAAATTCTTCTATGGATGGTGAGGAATCACATTTTGAGTGTACATATTCACTCTTAGGTTCTTGTCTCTTGATGTTCCTAGTTGCATTTGAAAAGACCCAATTTTCTTGAATTGACTTTTTTTTGGAGTCATACCAAACACTATTGTATTGTCTTCAATGTGCTTGTGTAACAAACAAATGTTCTTCTTCTTCTTCTCAAACTTCTTCTTCTTCTTTAACTTGAATTTTCTTGGCTACATTACTTTGATGTGCCTTTCTCCAAGATTGATTTTTATTTTTTGAAGATGACATTTCTTGTTTTTGGTTCATCTCTTGTGAAGGGGATCTATTTTTTAATGGATTGTGCTAACATTCCTTCATGTTATGTCTATTTTTGCCATAATGTTCACACTTCCTTTACATGTGGAAAGTATTTCTTTGAGAAACATTTCTTAAGCTTTGATATCTTTAAAAATTATTTATTTGTTGGGGAGGTCTCATGCTTCTTCTAAATAATTTCTTTCTTATTTGATTTGTAAGTAGTAGTTGTTTTTTCATTTGTTATATGTGAGGCCTCTACTTTTTGAAGTTCACCAAATTTTCAAAGCTTGGTGTTTGCTTATTAATATTTAGTGTTATAAGGTCTGAGGTGTAGACCAATTGGTGCGATAAAACCTCATAAGGGGGACGAATTCCCAAGGTTCAAATCTCGGGCCTCGTCGAACTGAAGACTTGTCTCTTTCATGGTGCTTTCAATGGCATAAAAAATTTTAAATAAATACGACATGGTAGTTATAGGGACGAACTGCATGGAGTATTGTGTGGTGGCTTCTAAGGTGGACAACGTAGAATACTGTGGCGGCCATAAATATGGACGATGTGCCCGAATCATCATGGCGGCTATTGATTCCACCATGTAAATATATATATAGTTTCATCATAAAAATATTATACTTGGATAGGAGAGGTCTCAAAATAATTGCAACTATAGTTTCAATAGATACCTTTTCTTCTTGAGGATACTTAGGCTTAATCATTAAGCCTAAATTATTATTGTTGCATTTTATTTTTATGCATGTGATGTAATGCGTGAAGGTATAGTATACCTCATGTGAATATTGCACTAGTTGTTTTTAGGCTTTTGTTGGTTAGACTATTAGCTTGCATTATCTTTTAGCAGTTCTTAGTGAAGTGTGTGTTATGATTGTAATCAAGCATTATTCCTATGTTGTCATTTTTTTACAAATGGTTATAACGCTCTCACTATTTGCAGTTTTTATTTCCTTATATATTGCATATCATAAATAAGATACTCAACTTCATTTTAGGATTTATATCACTGGTATTCAGAGACAAGGAGATAAGGTCTTGTTGGCGATTGCATGAAATTGGCTTCATTGTCAGCCGCATCATTTTTGATGAAGCTTAGACAACCATTGCTCCTGCACCTATTTTCTGATTGATACGTTAGAGGGTTGACCTGATAGGGTAACCTCCTTTACCTCATTTGTAGGCAAAATTCGCTCAGATCCGGCTTGTCTGCAAGTTTGGAAGTTTTTCAACGTAACACATTTTACGTCGAGGCAGAACCTTGAGGATCACTAAGGTTTTATTTGATTTTTATTAACGGAACTATTGTTCTGACCTTCCGATGAACAAGCAATCTACAGGTAGCGTGATCATTTTTTCCAAACAGTATACCTTCCTGGTGATAGGAAGCGAGACTTCGAAGTTCTTACCGATGATCCGTGAAGTATTTGGATGACTGGACGTGATAGAAAACTTTTTTCGATATTTGAAAATACACAACTATAATTGAAATTTTTATTTGCCAAAGTTTCATGGAATTTAGGCGATCGTGCAGGTCAGATCTCCCCTTTTGCGATGATCATAAAATATTCTTCATGAAGCATTGCTAAATCAAATTAATTGTTGCATGTCGTATTCTGTCACTTGTGACAGCACCCGTAAGGAGACGCATGATCAGAATTATTTTTGGAAGCTTGTAAGCCTTACGTTGCACGAGGACTCAGTGTTTGGCCAATGATATATTTCTGCTCGACAACTAGTTTTTTCAATAGATTAAAATCGGACCGATTGTCTTTAGAAAGAAAATGGAGCACAAATTAGTTTACACGGATATTTCCTGCTAGACCATATTGACGGTGTGATATTTCCTACTTAACGATGCACGGATCAGCATTGAAAGCTCTTGTTAAGGCCGCGCAATTAAAAATTATCTTTTCACAACTTGGGAGGTATAGCACTTCAAGAGGACGTGGAAATTTTAAACTCTTTCTAAAGTTGACCCACTAAAAATTTTATTATTTTCGACACGGTTCACGTGTTCGTTAGGAAGGAATAATCAATCAACAAAATTAAAATATTATTTTAAGGTTTCCTTTTCATAAGTCGTCCGGAGAATTTTTGGCAACACGAAAGTATTCGGCAAAGATATTTGCAGGGGTAAAAAAAAATTTGCAAGTCACACGTCTGCGAGAACATTGCCAGCAAAGATGTTCATTGGTCGAGTAAAATCGATCATGTGGAAGAGGTTCATAACCTACTTTGCGTAGAGTTTTCAAACATCGTTGCTTGACTTTTAGCACTTGCACGAAGGAAGCATCCAAGTATTGTACGTATGCGTTGATTGGAGGACGTAAAATCAAATTATACCTCCTAAGGTTTTCTTTTGTGCACCAAAATACGCCGAACAAAACTGAACGCGTGAAGTTTGGAATAATCCCACACCAGCCCCGCAATGGACTCGCGGGTTTCTTATTAGCACGAACATGTGCTAAATACAATGTCTACTTGCTAGACACTGTGGGCGCGCGTGACACTTGGTTGGCATTACCAAGATTGTTGAGTTGCAGTTCATGACCGTTTAACCTGTTGTTGGGAAGTTGGCCGCCCAGTTCATCAAACCAAATTTTTGCTGCAGTCTGCAAAAACAGTAGAGGTGACATTCTTTTTAAATTTTTGCATTTTATACCATATTTTTGCAAAAAATTTAATATTTTCACTCCATTGGTCAAAATATTTTGCATTAGGGAAACATTTTGAGTTTTAAAAGTGCAATTTTGTGAAAATTTTTGGAGAAAGAAGTTGAATTTTTGCACTTAAACTCACCCTAAATTGCAAATTTTGGAAGAAGGCAATTGTGTTTGAATTCTTTTTGAAAACCCTCATATACTGGCATACACTAGAAAACAAATGGCAAATGATCTTGCTCAACAAGTAGCCAACATTGCCACTGTTGTTGGTGACTTAATGGATAGAGTAAAAGATATTGTTGTAGCTACCTCTCCACAAGATGTCAAAATCTACAACAATAAATTTGCCAACAAAATCAAATGTGATGTAAAACCTTATGATGGATCCCGCAATCCTGATGTATTGTCTACTTGGATCTTGGATATGGAGACTTGGTTCTCATATGCCGAGCTCCAACCAGAAGACCAATTACCTTTGGCAAGGGTAAGACTTACAGGTTTAGCACAAATGTTGGTTTCTGATGGCACAACTAAGGTCAACAATTGGAAAGAATTAGTGGCACTTTTGAAAGAAACATTTTTTCCACCTAACTACCAGGTAGATCTAAGGATCAAATGGTATAGGTTAAAGCAAGGTTTTAATATGCCAGTTTCTTATTACATTTTTTAGTTCAATAAGCTTAGAGTTCTTTCTAGAATCACTTCTTCAGAGGAAGAGCTTATTGAAAAATTTGTAAGTGGGTTGCATGATCCTATAATGAGAGAGATGAAATTCATTCCATTTGTCTCATTGTCATCGACATTCAAGCATGCCATCTTAGCGGAGGAGAAATTTGGTGGTTCTTACAGGGCACGACAGTCACAGGAAAGCTCATCCAAAGGTTCAAATCAGCACCAACCAAAGGTGAAGAACTTCTCTTCCCCTAATTCTTCTACTCCTCCCCATTCATCTAAATCCCATTCTTCCTCTTCTAGCTCTAAAAATTCTTCTTCTTCTACATTGTCTTGTACTTATTGTAAAAATAATGGTCATACCAAAGCTAATTGTTTTGTACTTGGGAGAATGAAGAAGAAATCCCTTTTTGTAAAGTCAAATGAGGGCACACAAGATGGCCCCATTGTGGCTACAGGGAGAGAGGAAGAATACCCTGCTTTGAAGGGAAAACTCAATAAGGTTACCCTTATGACAAATGTTTCTGCTCATGGGGGTCGTGACCATTTGTTTGTCACTAAGGCCCACCTTACACACAATGTTTCTGTTGATTGTATCATAGACAATGGCTCGCAGAAAAATTTGATTGCGAGATCCGTTGTCAAGAAGTTGAAGCTCCCCACCAAACCACATCCTCAACCCTATGCACTTGGGTGGAAGGATGTTGACTCTACTTCAGACATCACACACACTTGCACCGTGTCCTTTGCCTTTGGTGATAAATTTGTGGATAAGGTTAGGTGTGATGTCACAGATATGGATTGTTGTGGAATGTTGTTGGGTAAACCCTATCAATATGATAGGAATGTTGTATACCATGCTAAAAAGAACACCTACACATTGGAATTGGATAACAAACAATATCTGGTGGAATGCACTAAGGACACATCTAATCTAGTGCTAAGTTGTAGGTAAGCTCGCAAAGCAGTAAATCAAGCACAAGAGTTGGCACTCATATTCATAAGACCCACACAAAAAGAAGATCAAGCACAAACTTCTAAGTTCCACACAAAGAATGCTTCACTTCAAAATATTCTACAGTCACATCAGATTGTGTTTAATGAACCCACCACTCTACCACCAGAGAGAGATATTAATCATAGCATCGAAATCATTCTAGGTGTATCACTTCCAAATGCACCCATGTACAGACAATCAATGTTACATATGGATGAAATCAAATGCCAAATTGAGGACTTGTTGGCAAAAGGATTCATTAAGCCTAGCACTTCTCCTTGTGCTTCCCCTATTCTTTTGGTGCTAAAGAAGGATGGCTCATGGAGACTTTGTATTGATTTTCATGCATTGAACAAAATAACAATAAAAAATAGATATCCTCTCCCTCGCATTGATGACTTGCTAGATCAACTTCAAGGGGTAAATTTTTTCTCTAAAATTGATCTTAAGAGTGGTTACCATCAAGTAAGGGTTCAAGCAGAAGACACTTGGAAAACAACATTTAAGACTAAATTTGGGCTCTTTGAGTGGTTGGTGATGCCCTTTGGTCTTACAAATGCACCTGCAACCTTTATGAGGTTGATGAATGAAGTGTTTAGGGATAGCCTAGACAACTTTGTGATCATATACTTGGATGATATCCTTGTATATTCTACTACTTGGAAGGTACACTTGCAGCACCTAGATCAGGTTCTCCACACCCTTGAGAAGAACCAACTTTTTGCTAACCTTCCTAAGTGTTCATTTGCTCAAACTTCAATCTCCTATCTTGGCTTCATAATAAATCAACAAGGAATCCATGTAGATCCCGCAAAGGTAGAAGCACTCCAAAATTGGCCAACTCCCTCCTCTGTCACTGATCTTAGGAGTTTCCTTGGACTTGCAAATTTCTATCGTAAGTTCATACCTGGCTACTCTACCATTGCTCATCCCTTGCACCATCTCACGAAGGCCAAAGTTAGATTTCATTGGATCAAGGAACATGACCAAGCCTTTGAGACTTTGAAACACAAACTGTGCACTGCCCCTGTTCTTGTCCTTCCCAACCTTTCTCATCCATTTGAGATAGAGATAGATGCCTCACAGTTTGCAATGGGAGTAGTTTTGAAGCAAAATGGACACCCCATGGCATACCATTCCGAGACCTTCTCAGCTGCCAAAAGAAACTACTCCACATATGACAAAGAGTTGTATGCTTTGGTCCAAGCCATCAAATATTGGAGACATTATCTTCTTGGGAAAGAAATAATTGTCCACACAGATCACATGCCTCTCAAGTTTCTTCAGTCACAAACCAAGATTGAAGAAGCTAGACACATGAAGTGGGCCACTTACTTGCAGCAGTTCCACTTGGTCATCAAGTACAAGAAAGGAACAACTAATACAGTGGTTGATTGTTTGAGTCATCCACCCATGGCTCAAGCCTTGACAACAATTGTGACTACCTCCCATATTGGATTTCAGACTTGGCCACCTCTTTATGCTCTTGATTCAGATTTCAGCAAGGTTCACCATCATCTTGTACACCCTTCATCTTCCAACCTCACTCCTTTTCAGGACTATCATATGAAGGATGGACTTTTGTACAAGTTAGACAAACTTTGTGTACCACAAGAGCATAGGGTTTCTCTCATCAAAGAAGCCCACTCAACTCTTTATGGAGGTCACTTTGGGAAATAAAAAACACTCCACCACTTACAACGGTTCTTCTACTGGCCTCACATGCAGAGAGATGTCCTACGATTCTTGAGACAGTGTGTCGTATGTTGTCGCTCCAAATCAGCAAATAGGAAGTTGGGCTTGAGTGTTCCTTTGCCCATTCCTTCACGTCCTTGGGAGAGCATATCCATGGACTTGGTGAGTGGGTTTCCCTTGATAGTGAGGCAACATGATAGTGTTTTTGTGATTGTGGACCGATTCAGTAAGATGGCCAAATTCATTCCATGCAGGAAGACTAGTACAACACCTGATTTGGCACAATTGTTCTTTGAGATAGTGTGGCGATCCTTTGGTCTTCCCACTAGCATTTTTTCTGATAGAGATCCACATTTTGTGGGACACTTTTGGAGATCCTTGTGGAAAATTTTGGGAGTTTCCCTTAATTTTTCCATGGCTTTCCACCCTCAGTCAGATGGGCAGACTGAAGTTGTGAATCGCACACTAATACAGAGTTTGAGGATCTACCACCACACCTCACCGGCTAAGTGGGATATGAGCCTCACTCACATTGAGCATGCATATAATAGAGTGGTTCATAGCTCCACAACACATTCACCTTTTGAGGTTTATCTCGGATTTCAGCCACTTGCACCTTATGAGTTACCTCTTGCCTTGCCCTCTCCCACCACTGCACACATGGAGAAGGAGCAAGATAAGGCAACCTCTTTCATACAACATTTGTAGAGCCTCCAGGCTAAGGTGACACAGATCCTACAGAGGACTCAACAGTAGCAGAAGAAAGCGATGGACAGGCATCGCATTCCTCATACTTTTCAGGTTGGTGACAGAGTTTGGCTTCACTTGGACAAACGACGCTTTTCAGAGAAGGCACATAGCAAGCTCAAGCCTCTCCGCTATGGGCCATACACCATCATTCAGTAGATCTCTGAGAATGCATTCCGTTTGGACCTTCCTTCACATCTTGGCATCCATGATGTTGTCAATGTGGATCTTTTGAAGCCATATCAGGACTCGACTTTGGAGACTGCACCTGTCATCAGCCATCCAGTAGATGTGGTACCTAAATTTCAGCTTTCGCTTGATACAGATAGAGTTTTCGACATGAAGACTCATCAGACTCGATAGGGTTCGACCACTTCCTACCTTGTCGCCCATCACGGTCAGCTTCCACACTAGGCACGTTGGATCTCTCACCATCAGATGGCTCGTGACCTTCCAGATTTGTTGAGAGCATTGGGGTCCAATGCTTCTATGGTTGGGAGGAGTGTTGAGGATACTTAGGCTTATTCATTTTAGCCTAAGATTATTATTGTATTGCATTTTTATTTTGTGCATGCATTGATGTAATACGTGAAGGTATAGTATACCTCACGTGAAGATTGCACTACCTTATTTTAGGCTACTATTGTTCAAACTGTTAGATTGCATTAGTTCTTCTAGCAGTTCTTAGTGATGTGTGCGTTATGATTGTGATCGAGCGTTATCCCTATTTGGCATTTTTGTTACAGGTGGTTATAACGCTCTCACTATTTGCAGTTTGTATTTCCTTATATATTGCATATCATGAATAAGAAACTCAGCTTCACTTTGGGTTCCTATATCGTTTCTCCTAGTGATTGCAATGATTCTCTCAAATATGTAATTCTCCTCTTGAATGATTCTAGCTTTTATCCACTCTCTGTATTCAAAAAATTGAGTTGGCTCTAGAGGAATAGAATCTAATTTTGATTCTTTGCTTCAAAGACTATTTTTAGTTTCTCCCATGCTTACTTGGCTATGTTTGAATCTCAAATGTATGATTGGAATTCATCTGTGTTGGATGTGTCTCATCCTTTGCAGAGGAAGTATTGTACAACAAGCCCCCGTGTCAGTTGTCCCGCTTGTCGATGAGCGACCCAAGGGGGACGTAGCCACCCCCCAAAAATTTGTTGGGCCCCCTTTTTTTGGAGTGATTTGCGGAGCAATTTTCAAGATTCTCATGATTGGTGGGTATGGGTGGTTTTAGCCCATGGTATTGTGCCCACGGTATTCTAATACCACATTGTGGTTTAGGGTTGTAAAATTTTCCTTTATATTGATTGTAATGTCCCATTTCGAGCAAGGAGTGAACAATAATAGAAAAGGAGGTGTGGCTCTTGTTTTGTTGGAGTAGCCCATATTGGGTGAACTAGGGTAAATCTCTTATGTTCTATGTGTATGTATTTTGTGAGTGTTATTTTATTCTGAGTTATTTAATTTTGCTTTATTATTCTGGAATAAGTTTGGGTATAAACTCTTCAATCTGCTACTCCAAACACAATTAATCTTGCCTTTCTATTTGCCTTATTAAACTTTATTTGATCTTTGTTTTCTTCTTCGAAACGGGTAGTGGTCTTTTCTACTACTTGCATTACTTCCTCAAACTCAAGTTGTGTTCTAATTTTGGTTCTGGAAGTAGCATAATTGTTTTCTCTCAACGGTTGGGATTTGACAACAAAAAATTAGTGCTCTACTAGCCATATTAAAATTTTACAAAATTTGAATATTCTTCTTTCAAAAAATTTGCCTTGAAAAATTCTTTTCAACGGATATATATATAAGCCTATACTTGGATTTCAATTGATGCTTCAAAAATCATGAGAAAGACTTGTGTCTCGTTGAGTAAGGGTAGAGGGAATACTTGTTCCTTTATGGAATATTCTTTTTTTTACTATTATTTTCACCTTGTTTTTTAAATAAAACAACGTGTACTCTTTTATTTTTGTCCACACACAACTTATCCAATTGGATCTCTTTTTAATTTTTGAAAATCTTTGGCAAGAATTTGAAAGAGTGCTTCAATTAATTTGAGTTACCTTTATTTCCTCAATATTGAAAGTTTTGGGCCACAATTCTTCTTTATCTTCACTAGATCATCAAAAATATTTATGTCTTCTTTTCAATGCAATACCTCTTGGTGCAATGCAGCCCTACTATATGTTATTCTTTTTCATAGGCTCCTTACAATTGTTCCTACATTAGTTGTGTTTGCAATCTTGACATTTGGAGTGTATGTGATAGATGTCTTAAAACTCAACATGTCTAATTCATTTTCTCCTACTAATAATAATTGGTGATGCCTTCGAGGTAATAACCTTTTTATTTCCCTTTGTTTGTCTTCTTTTTTGTTGTATGTTGTGCCTTCGGTGATTGCAGTCTAGGGCATTGATGTCAAATATTTTTGCATACCTTGAGATTTCTCTTGCAAGCTTTGAGCTAGTGTTTAACTTGTTTCTAGTTTTGAGCTTGTTGTTTACTTTTGCTACTTGGAGACTCTCTTTCGTTTTGCCTCTTCGTTCCACTATATTATCTTTGTTCCTTTCTTTGTCTCATGTCTCTATTTCCTCTATTTGTCTCATGTTCTTTTGCCTCTTTGATCCACTATATTCTTGAGTGCTTCCTTGTTTATATCTTTAGACTGAGTGTTGAAGAACACAAGTGTTCTACCTAATAGCAAGTTTGTTATATATGTTTATCACGAGGTACTTACTTTTCTTTTATGTGTTTGTTTTTAATTCACACAAGCATCTCAATTTTATAGGCCATTGTTGATGTTCTCTTCTTCTTTCAATACACCTTGACTTATTTTCATTAATTTATTTTGGACTAGATGGGTAGTGCCAAATAATCTCATTACTTATCATAGATACTTGTTGAATATACTTTTAATACAAACGACTTGTGTATATCATTCACTTCTTACATTGTTACAATATTAGAATGTTCGTTTAGTTTTTCTAAAGATAAAAAACTATTTTCTTGTCTGTTAGCTCCAATTAAGGCTGGACCTTTAGGCAACTTCCTTGTGTTTTCTTTCCTATGTTGGTCATTTGTCTTCACCCTTTCTTGCTTCTGATTTTTTTTACATTCCTCAATGAATATTTTCTTCTTGAGGGAGGACTTTTATAAAACATGCTTTTGGATTCTTCCCTATGATACTTGTTTCTTATTCATTCTTTAATTGGTTGTTCCAATTGGCACCTTCAATATTTTAAAATAGTCTATTGCTGGTTTTCCTTGATGGCTTTTGCACTTTTGCTTTACCTTTGGTTGTTCTTTTTGTGAGCTCTTTGAACTTGTAATATTTGTACAAGACTCAAATACATTTTTCACTTTTAAGGAGCTTTAATGGCTTCCTCTTTGCCGATATCTTCTTTCAATCTTCTAAGAATCTTCAATGACTTCTTTATCTTATTTTTAAGGAGCTTCTATGACTCTCTTTCTTTGAATTTTGAAATGATAATTCTTTAGGGATTTTTATAACCCTTTTTCTTTCATATTGAAATTGACTTGGTTGTTTCTTGTAGGCTTAAAACCTTATTGGTCTTAGAAGGGACTGAAACTCTTTTTTATGCTTGAAGGATTTTGACTTTGGAAGGGGTTTTCACCCTAAAATATTTGAATCTACCATGGAATTTGCTTCATGGTGACAAGTCTATACAAGATAATTTACCCTTAAAACATTTTTCTCAAACAAAGTGCTCTTTTGGCTTTCTCTATGTAGAAACCAGAGGAGGATCAAAAGGAGAACTCTTTCTTCTTTCTACATACTCAGATACCACATTTTATAACTCAATGCTTCAATGATTTAATTATGGAAGTGATAGGTATATAAGTACATAGAACACCTGTTTCAAGCATAACAAACTCTCAAACAAACTTTCAATTGTCTTGTCCTATACTACATGCATATGCCTTATGAGGTGTGGTTGTCAGCTCACATGGGCTATGATGTAATAACTCCTAATAAAATATGTGTTTTAATTTACTTGTACTTTCAATAATTTTTTTAAAAAACTCACAAAGGTGGTGTTATATATAATGATAAAGAGTTTTTTTTCACTTAGTAGTATAGAACTTCAACAAATAATTATTCAAAGGTTAAGACACTTTTCGTAAGGATCAAGATTGCCATAAAAAATATGAAGATACGTTTAATTGTCTATTTTCAAAAGTCATTATGTTGTTAAAGGAAAAAATATAGACAGTAGATCAATAATAACATTATTTGTTATGTTTATCAAATTTTTTTATAAGAGAGAAC
The DNA here is from genome assembly GCA_028583015.1 of Wollemia nobilis. Lineage (NCBI taxonomy): Eukaryota > Viridiplantae > Streptophyta > Pinopsida > Araucariales > Araucariaceae > Wollemia > Wollemia nobilis. Next base: position 1,423,008 of record JAQPPZ010016833.1, on the reverse strand, counting down.
GAAGTTGTACTTGGGTCCCCCACCCTTGACAAATCACAATTCTCTCCTCTAGATCTTGAGATATTACAAATAAATTTAATTCTCATCTCAATTGAGTTGCTATAGCTATATACCTATATTTATTTTCATAATAAGTCTGAATTATTGATTTTCATTTTCTTGATCTTCTTCATTTTTCTTTGTAAATAAAAATATTCCAAAAAATCAACATCATTCTTCTTGATATTTTCCTGCAACAACCTTCACAATACCAAAATTCCACCTCTACTATCTACACACTACATCTTAGTAGAGTAATATTTGTAAAACTTTGCTCTATCCAAGCTCGCTTTACCAAATCTAAAATGTTAGTTTCCTTCTTAAAGCATAAGTGTAACCATGATAAATGTAATAAATAGTTTATACAAAAGACATTAATGTTATAAAATACAATAAATATTTCTAATGAAAAATATTATAGTAAATCTTAATCATTATTTAATTCAGACAATCAACATTTTCTTGTCAACTTTAGCTAAATTTACTAATTCCTTTAACCATAGAAAAAAGAATATAACTTCACAATCCTTTATTAAAACCCCTCTATTGGCTAGCCTATCTACATATTTGTTCTCTTACCTTAATGTATGTGTAAACCTACTTTCTTCAAACTCTATAGCTAGATATTGTATTTTCACAATGATGTCTTGAATGTTCTATGGAGTCGTTGCTTTCCTCAAAATTGTATTTATTATTATTAGTCAATCACCTTCCATCCATGGTTTATTCCATTTTGTTTGTCTGCATATTTTTAACCCTTCCAAATCCACCCAAGCTTCAACTTCATTATTTATCTTAAATCCAAAATTAAAAGCATAATGTGATAAAATCTCATCCCTATTATTTCTAATTATTCCTCCTCCTCCTATTGGTCTTAGATTTCCTTTATATGTTCCATCAAAATTCAATTTGACCAACTTCACTTTTAGTGGTTTCCACTTTATATTATTTTCCTTCCTTTTGTTTATCCTGTACCCAACAACACAATTCCATTTGATGACTTGACTCTATCTATCGAGGCTCTCTGCTTCAAAATTAAGAATTGGGTGAGTTAATAGGGTTGGTTTAGACTCCTCTATGGCTAAAAAATGCATCCTTTTCATTACCTTCAAATTGCTTTCCTTTCCTTCAAATATTTTTATGTTCCTTTCCAACCATACAATCAAAGTATTGTATCCTTCGATGTATCCCAAATTATTAGTAATGCTTCACTTTTAATAGGACTCTACCTTTACTTTAATCATTCTTCAAATTTTCCATTCATCATTATTCATTTACCAAACATATGAAGAATCTATTGCCATAGTTCCCAAACTATTGAACATTGTACCAAGAGATGGTTTAAACTCTTCTCCTTTTTACAAAGAACACATTGTGAGGGGCCATGAAAACCCCTTTTCAGTAAGTTATCCCAAGATAATATTTTCCTATGACATTCTAGCCATACAAACATTTTGAATTTTAGAATGCTCGAGTTATCCCAAATATCTCTCCATAATCTTGTTATATTCCTATATTGTTGGTGCTTTACATTATATTCACTTCTTATTGTGTATTCTCCCGAGCTATTCAACTACCAAATCAACTTATCCTTGGCTCCCCTTAGAATAGTCACTATTGTTATCATTTTGCTCAATTACCTCCTAGAAATAATGTCCAGTATACTTGTGTATAAATATTCTATATTTTTGTATCTTCCTTCCTAATCCATGTTCATAATATTTGAAACCCTATCACTATACTTATATTAAAGTAATCTCATCCATGGGTTAAAAATTTAATCTAGATTGAATGGTTTTTTTATCACACCAAGTGTCCATCCAAATATATTCTTTTTCTTCAGTTTCCATCACCCATATTAGACCTTTAATCACTAGATCAATTAATTTTTTTAAATCATTCCATAGAGTAAAACCATCTGGTAGTGAGAATGCACTAATTAAGCTTGGGTTATTGAGCTCAAAATACTTACTTAGAAGAACTCTTGTCCATTATCTTTGACTCTCTTTGTACAATATCCATTAGTTTTTCCCTTAGATCTAAGTTTGTGTTCATAAGAACTCTTAAACCAAGACCCTCTTGTTTTATCATCACACACCTTGCTCCATTTCACCAAAGGAAAAATTCTTTTATCATGTAGTCCCAACCACAAAAATGATTGCATAATATAGATTAAACTTATTTCTACTGACTTTGGCATAATATAAAAGGACATATAATATGTTGGAATAACTTGTAAGACTAATTTAATTAGTTACACTCTTCTTGATAATGATAACCATCTACCTTTCCATGTTGACAATTTTTTTTGAACTTTACTAATAACTGGATTCGTTAATTCTATCCTCATTCTCCCCTCAAATAAGGTCATCCCTAGTTATGTTGCTGGCAAATTTGTCTCCTTCATTTGAAGTAACCTACATATCCCTACTTTGATTCCAGGAAAAGTGTTTAGGAAGTAATTTTTGGGTTTTGTCCTATTAAATTTTTGCCCTAATGTTTTTTTATATTCTTTAAATAATTTTTTTTTTAATTTACATGGTGGAATCGGTAGCCGCCACAAATATGGGTAAACTGTCCGAATTTTTATGGTCGCATAGTATTCTGCGTTGTTTGTCTTGAAAGCCATCACATAGATCTTTGCATAGTCCACCCCTATAACCACCATGCCATAATCAATTTCAACCTTTTACGCTGCTAAAAGCACTAGGAAAGGGACAAGAGTTCAGTCCGACGAGTCTCGAGATTTGAACTTTGGACCTCCGCCCCCCTACGGGGTTTGGTCAAACCAATTGGTCTACACCTCAGACCTCCTTAAATAAGTTTTTCAAAGCTTTGGTCCCTTTTTTTTGCCCTCCCAAAAAGGGTTTTATCATCTACAAACAATTGATGGGTGTTGTTGTCAATGTTATTACTAGCCTTAAGTTCCCTTATCAGCCCATCTTTGTGTGTCTTCTTCAAGTTTCTTCCCAATACCTCTGTCTAAGACTCCTCTTGACTTTAAATGATTGTATTACTAGCCCATTGACCAACACTAAATATGATACTTTAAAGGTACAAGATTTAATCCATCTGATCCATTTCTTCCCAAATCCAAAATTTTATAATAATGCAAAATAAAATCCCATATAATCCTATCATAGGCTTTATTCATATCAAGTTTTAAGATTGTTGCTCTTTCTTTTCTAAAAGTTGTTGAATGCATTACTTCATAAGCTACTATGATCTTGTCCAAAACCTGTTTCCCTTTCATAAATTATCCTTGCTCTTCTGAAATAATTTTGTGTAATAATGGTCTTAACCAATTTGCCATCCCTTTGGAGATTATCTTATATGTCATATTACATAGGCTTATGGACTTAAATGAATCAAACAATTTTACATCCTTCTTTTTTAGAATCAAGGTAAGATATGTTGCATTTATTTTACAAGGTATGTACTATTTTACCTTAGACTGTTCTACTACCCCCAATAAAGAATCCTTCACTATTTCCTAGTTATGTTGATAGAATGTTGCAGAGAGTCCATCCAAACCTAAGGATTTATCCTTATCAAAAGAAAAAATAGTTTAATGAACTTCTTACACTGTAATAGGCTCCATGTATTAGCTATTATCTTCATCTAATTTCACTTAAGGTACTTCTTGTAGTAGATTATCATTAAGAAATTCAATCTCCTATGATCCTAGACTATTATAGTAAAAAACTTTACCTCCTTTTGTATTTCGCTCTGGTGTTCAATCCAAACCCCTTCTACTAATTCAATTATACCAATTCTTGATGTTGATCTTTGTACTATTGTCATCCTATAAAAAATTGTGTATTCATCTCCTTCTTTTAACCAAGTTTGTCTCGATTTTTAATCTCCAAAATTGATCTTCCTTAAAATATTATGATATTCACTAAGCAACGCCCTTTCCTATGTGTTTGGATTATTGTGCTCAACTTTTTGAAAATTTGAAATTTTCTTTTAGTTATTCTTTCTTCTAAAAAAATATTTTTTCATTCTTTTAATCTATGTCATTCATTTAATTTGTTTTGGAAGTGTATACAACCCATCATTTCCTAAAGAATTTCACAATTGGGATATCATAACAACAAATTGAGGATGGTATTCCCACATTTGCTCATATTTAAAATATTATATATATATATATATATATATATATATATATATTTTTTTTTTTTTAATTCACTTACCACCATTTTAACTCTTATTGGCTAGTGATCTAATCTAATCCTTGTCAAGGTATTAATTTTAGTACAAGTATCTTCATCTAGTCAATGATTTGAGAGTATGCATATATCTAATTTTTCTATTATTAGGTTCTGGCCTATCTTGTTGTTGGTCCATGTACAATTGTCATTTTAAAACTCAACCTCCCATAAATTATTGTTTTGAATAAAAGCTAAGAAATCTTTCATACTTTGGGTTATTTTCCTAATTCCTCCAAATTTTTCATCTAGCTTGGTTATGGCATTAAAATCTCCTATGATCATGAATCGGGTTTTTTGGTCTTTATTTCTCATAAAGGCTTCAATCCCACTCCAAACTTTTTATTTGCCTAACTGAGTTGTAGATCCATAGACATTGATAAGGATGAAACAAATATCTACAAAGTAGCATGTGACTAATGAGGCTATCCAATCCCTAGTTTTATGAATGGTTTCATAAGAGGTTATAACTGGATTCCAACATGTTAGAATCTCCCCTGGCACTCCTAAATCCACAACACCTCATTCACATTTTGTCTATATCGCTTTCATAGTTTTGGAAACTTCTTCCTTTGTCATTTTAGTTTCCTAGATACAAATAATATCATGCTTATTACTTAAACAAAGGTCTCTAATACACATTTGCTTTGAGGGAGCATTAACATCCCTTATATTCCATGAGATGGTAATCATGTCTCATTAGGGGTTGTTGGCCTTGCCTGCAAATTACCAATATCAATTTGTTGTTTAGTAAAGAAGTTCAACCAACTTAGATTGTGTTCATTTCTTTATGTTTGCTCTTGCTTCCATGGCTCTTGCTTGACAATTTTAAGGTTTTTCTCTTTTTGCCTTATCAATATTAAGAGTAGGTCTTATTATTCTATTCCTCAATATTCTTTCACAACTTTCTTTGTCATTAGATTTATCCTCTCTTGGCTCTTCCCAAGAAGCTTTTGACTTATCCTGCTCATTTTTTGGTATGCCCTTAATAATGGTAGAGGTATTAACATCTAACATTGTATTTTCTCTATCACTTTCCTTCTCATGAATGGTGTACGGAACTTCAAGAGAGTCTTCTAAATTTGTTGAAGCACATTCCTTAGATTTAGTAGGAATGTTAATTTTCTAAATCAAGATCATAGTGAGTAGATGATTCCTTGTTAATATTATGATCCTATTGTACCAAGCCCTCTAAGATCTTATCTACTTTTTCTTCATAGGATAAAACCTCAAAAGAATTGGCATTTCTTTCAATATTCTTACTTAATGGTCTCCATTATATATTTACTTTCATATGTTTAGACCTATTTTTTGGAAGTTGAAAACCATCATCATTCATTTATAAGTTTATCTTACAATTTTCTACATATGTTTATGTTGGACTCTTCTTAGGGCATGATCTCTTAATATGTCCCACCTCATGACATTTTCTACGTCTGAAATATATGTTTTCATAATCCATGGTTTGGATCCACAAATTACCCCCATACTTAAGAATGATTATTTATGGTAAAGGTTTACCGATATCAATCATGATCAATATCTAAGCATAAATAGCCAAGAATATAACTTTTGTAGTTTTTGAAATCTTAAGAAATTCTCCTAGAGTGTTGCTTATTAACTTGAAGGTGTCTGTTTCCCATAATTCAATGAACAACGTATGCATCCTGATCTAGACTAGTACTAAGGATAAATTTACGTTTTTAGGTGCAAAGCCTTTACACCAGCGAGAAAGGAAGAGTCTTGAGCTTCCCATAAACTAAGGACCCCCTTTTAGGAATCTATCTCTTTCATCCCTAGAATAGAAAATGGCTAGGAATAAACCTTTTGGAAGAAAGGACAGACTCACTCTTAGATACTTCCAACTCTTATTAATCCATTTTCCTAGAGTCAAAGCTCCTAACCAACCCCATTAAATTTACCAATGATTGCCTTATCTTTGAGCAACAAGAATCTCTACTTTACGAGGTCCTCCTTGATCTCTACTATTAGGGATGAATCTAAGGATTTAGTTGCAAATAGGTCCATGAAAAAGAAACTATAACTCAAAATTTACTAAAACGTACAATATATCCCATAACAAGTATGTTATTTGAAAATAAACTTACAATAATTTGTATGCAAATCTTATAAGATAATGAACAGATAAATGAAACTTAGCTGAAAAATTCCATGTCTAGATATAATGTCTCATATTGTTGATGCCTTAGCCTTGCATTGGTCCTCTCATCATTTGAACCCTAACTGACAAATATCTGTAATTTCATTTCCTATGACTTGAAAAATTATTACTGCCTTTGTTTCGGATGGCTGACTTCATAGGGTCATATTTATCTCATTATAGCTTGGGCGAGTGTGTGAGGGGGTGGATGTGTGATGGTTGTGTGTTAAATTTCCTATTGATAAACGTAGCTCTCAACTTTACGAGAGGTCATGGTTGGGAGGAGACTGCTCAACCCTATGCATCGGTCGTAGGGATTTATCACACAACCCAAATAAATAAATAAATAAATATATATATCTTAGTATAGCTTGGATTCCTTTGTATGATCACTCATTTAAAAGCTCTTAAAACTTCACATAAATTGGTGTAAGAATCATTTGAATCAGACAACCCTTCACAAAAATACGACTCTTGAAAGATGTGATGTTTTTTTGGAAAAAAATTCCATAACACTATCCTTGTTTCTAAGGTCTGTCTTCACATGGTCATATCTCCCTCAATAATGCTTAGATTCTTTCATATGACCACTCATTTCAAATTTCTTCAATTTTTGCACAAAACAACACAATAATTATTTGAATTGGACAACTCGACACAAAGGTATAACTCCTAAAAGATAAGTTATTTTTTTAGAAAATGTGCCTTAGTTGTTATTCAACTTATAGGTTTATCAATTATTGATAAATGTATTATGTTAGAATTATTAAGGAACAATGGCACTTAGGAAGCAGTATTTTTTGGCAAAAATGCATTCCAAATATTTGCTGGGGGATTTGTTGAAAAGAAGCAAACGAATGTTCAAAAATAAAACCAAAGGAATAATTGGGGTTTATGCCAGGATAAAAACAACCCTATTGAAGGATTGTATTAAAAACATTGTTGGCCAGGAAAATCTTGCAATGATCCTCTCTAGAGAAAAATATATCTTAAAAATGGAAAAAATCAATAAGGTGAGACTAGATACCAGATGGGAACATCCCCACAAAGACTGGGTAAAAATTAACCTAGATGGAGCTGCAAAAGGTAACCTAGGTCATGCTGGTGGTGGGGCCCTCATTAGGAATGACAAAGGTCAGGTAGTGACTGCATATGCTGAGGATCTAGGAATTACCACAAATCACCAAGTTGAAGCAAGGGCAATGCTTACGGGCCTTCGAATTGCGGTGAATTTGGGTTTTATGAGAATTGTTCTTGAGGGGGATTCCAAGAATATTATAACTTCCATTCAAAAATGGGAGTAAAGTAATTCTAGTATTTTCCAAATAATTACAGATGCGAGGAGTATTTTGGGAAACCTAGAAGAAAGTAAAGTTAAACATATTTATAGAGAGGGAAACAAAGCTGTCGATAAAATGACGAATATGACAGTTAAATCTAAGAATTTCAAGGTATGGTCATATGCCCCCATGGAGTTGGAAGAGATTATAAGAATTGATAATGAAGCTAGCAAATAAAGAGGGCAAAGCAAAACAAAATACTTATTGGGATCATGCGATGAAGGATTTGAGCACACTAAATTACATTATTGTCAACAGTTTCTTTATCAGTTATGTAAAGCATTGAGCACTGCATCAGCTGCATTAAATAGAAGGATTGCAGATGAAGGATTTGAGCAAACTAAATTACATTATTGTCAACAGTTTATTTAGCAGTTATATAAAGCATTGAGCACTGCATCAGCTACGTTAAATAGAAGGATTGCAGAAGGAATATTATTTCAGCTTCATCAACAAGTTTATCCCAGGTTTGTTTGTTTTACTAAGATAGGGCTATCTTGCATTTGTATGATCTTCTCTTATTTTTTCTTGTATATCTTTTGAGCTTTGTTTAAAAGGTCGGGGCCCTTCAACCCCCTTTTTTATCAATACAATAAAAAACATATCTACAACAAAATAAATAACATGACATGGAATTACAATTTAGTTAATAAAGATGTTAATCTTTTTTCCAATGAGTTTACACAGGTTTTTATTTAGTGGGGTTTGAACCTCAGATCTCTCAAAGAGAGACCAAAGCCCTTATCCTTTCAGTTAACTTATACCTTAATAAATATCTTTGTCCACGAGGGCTAGGTGGATTGGTAAGACGTTGGGCACTTACCAGGAGGAGACCTAGGTTCAAACCTCGCGGGCATGCCCACTCTAGGGCAAAGGTAGTAGTCTGACTAGAATCCGTTGAGTGTGCGCCAGCTTGATGACGATGGTACCAACCCCGAGCCATCGGGGTCTCCCTTACTCCGAGATGTGTTGACCAAGAGATAGGGGTTATAGTGGTAGCTCCATGATTTGACACTACGACCGGAGGCAATGTGATTTGACCCTGTGACCAGTTGTTCAAAAAAGGAAAGGCAATCGCCAATTCCCCTATGTATAAAAAAACATAAAAAAAATAAATCTTTAAGTTGATTAAAATTAAAATAAAAAATAATAATTAATTTTGTTCACTTCATAAAAAAAGAAAATATTAAAAGTTTATATATATATATATATATATATATATATATATATATAATTTATTTCTATATAATGTATTTGAACTAATAAAAAAATATTTCAAAAAAATATTACAGGCACTGCTATGAGACCTTAAACTAAATAAAAACATATTTATAAATGCAAATAGGTAAGCCAAGAAATTAACTCGACTCAAGAAAGGGGAAGATAAACAGAGCTACTTTTCGACCTTAGCAATCTAACTATAGTTAAACGCGAGTAACTGATGACCAGGGATTCTAGGGTTTCTTTTACAATAAAACCTTAGAAACCCTAGCTGGAGTTAGGATTTATAAGTGGCCAAAGATTCGGCAAACAAACTCTTAGAAACCCTAAGCGGTAGGGCAGAGGAGGAGAGGTGAGGAGAGGAGTAAAAATGGTTTCGTTGAGGTTGCAGAAGCGCCTGGCGGCGAGCGTTCTGAAGTGCGGAAAGGGCAAAGTCTGGCTCGATCCCAATGAAGTTAACGAGATTTCCATGGCCAATTCCAGTTATGCTACAAACTCTTACATTTCCTTTTTCTTTTTAATGATTTTCCCTTTGTTTTGGCCCTCTATGGGATGTTCGCCATTTAGATCATACGCTGTACTCACGGTTAGATTCATTTATTATTTATTATTTATTTTTCCGGCTAAACATGACATTCCATCAGATTGTATTTTCAATTCGTGATCTTAGTCACCCGATTTGTCTGAGAACTTTAGGGTTTGGTAGCAGTGTTATGTGAGGCGGTGCTGATGCTGTTTGTCCTATGGGCTAACGGTTGGCTGCAACTTAGTCCCGTCTTTCACCTCATTTTGAGGCGTTGTATGGAAGTCTAGTACTGATTGAGTGGGGCTTTGGCCATCTGAGTTAGAGGAACATGAAACTTATATTAAACAAGTGGAATCTGAGTTAAAGACATAAAACCCTATTCACTTCATCTTATTCAACGTACCTATCAAACTATGAAGAATGCAAAAACGATATTATTTAGCTGTGCTTTCCTATTTGTTAATTCATTTTAGATGGCCCGGGTTTTAATTCTTCTTAACCATCTCATATGAAATGCGACAAATTAGGGCAAAAATAATATTGACAACTGTAAAATCTTTACCCCAGCTATGGAGTGGGCTGGTGTCTGATTCAGCCCTGATTGTTCAGTACTTCATTGGTTTAGGAATAATTGGTTGGAAATTGCAAACAAGGCTTTTCTTTTGCTTGCTAGTTGGCTTAGTGATAACATCTTATGATGGTTTTTTTTTTTTATCTGAAAGGGTTGTCGTTTTTTTTTTCATTAATTAAGTCATATTGATCTATATATATATTTAGTGTCATCCAGATTTGAAATTCGTGGGTTTATATATCTTAATTATTGAACTAAGGCCTTGTTAACATTTTGGAACTGATGTTGCAATTAACAAACTCTTCTGATTTGCGATGTTGCAATTAACTGATTTGCTGTAAAATTTTTCTTTTAATGTAATCGACGTCGGGATCACTACCTTTGCATTCTCATTGGAAAATGTTTCACATTCTAGCCGTCTGCATTTTACGTTTTTGTTGGCTTTACATTTTCATTGGAACATGCTTATCATTTTAGTTGTTTGAGTTGGTTTTGTCACGGGGTTAAGCTTGTGAGCAGTAGTTTGTTATTTTTTTAGATTTTAGTTGGAGCAAATTAGTCTTTGCTGGAAAAATGTCTTGCATAGTAGTAGAACATGTGAATATTTTAGCTTATTAGTTATGCATATGAAATGGCGATGGCAACGTGCTAGAATATTAATTGCATATTAAATAGCATGTCATTGGAATTAGGTTCATTACAGGTATCTCTTTTTAAAAATTATTTCTAGAACGTTTCTAAAAGTTACTGTTCTTATTGCAGGGCAGAACATTCGAAAGCTGGTCAAAGATGGGTTTGTGATTAGGAAGCCAATGAAAATTCACTCTCGTGCTCGTGCTCGTCGTGCTTTGGAAGCGAAAAGAAAGGGTCGTCATTCTGGATATGGTATGTTTGTTTAAATTAAATTCCAAACGTCTTACATTAATTTGAATTCTGAACCTATAGGTCGAGACTGGCTGTTGTAGGAAAGCTTGCTTTTGCAATTTTTGATTTATTTGTTTTGTTTATAGGATGTCTAATTTATGTTATTTGTATTTTATACGTTTAAAAGATAATTTGTGGGAAGAAGCCAAATATTATTATTTTTTTATTCTGGTAAGTGATGACTATGTTAATATGTGCTTGAGAAATTTGGCCTTGTTTACGTCAGGTAAGCGCAAGGGTACTAGAGAGGCTAGGTTGCCTACGAAGGTTTTATGGATGAGGCGCATGAGGGTTTTGCGGCGACTGCTGCGTAAGTATAGGGAGGCTAAGAAAATTGATAAACACATGTACCATGACATGTACATGCGAGTCAAGGGTAATGTTTTCAAGAACAAACGTGTGTTGATGGAAAGCATTCACAAGTCTAAGGCTGAAAAGGCTAGAGAAAAGACTTTATCTGATCAATTTGAAGCCAGACGTGCAAAGAACAAAGCTAGTCGTGAAAGAAAGATTGCGAGGAGGGAAGAAAGGTTGGCTCAGGTAAATTTTATGCCAACCTTATGTTAGCGGTTAAGAGATCTTATTTTTTTTATTATGATTGAAATGTGTGGAGGTGCAAACAGTTTCATATATTTAACTTGTTTCACAAGAATAAATTAAGCAGTTAAGAGTTTCTGTTGTATCAAAGGTAGGTAAAAAGCAGTTTTTAACATCCAAAAGACCATAGGTCATATATGGGAGGGTGTTATTTATCCTATATATGTTACATGTTACCAAAGTAGTGTGTACAACTTTACCCCATTGAATTGGAACCTTGGACCTCCTATTCAGAGTTCCCAAGCCAAGCCTTACTGTTATACCCTCTCAAGTTGTATACTGATTGAGATGTGTGGGGTAAAAACTATCACAATGTCTTCAATTTGTTTCAAAAAGTAATTTCAAAATGTTTGTATTTGCTACTTGTTTAAGTGTTTCACAATCTTTGTTGGTCTCTAATCTGTATGGAATTCTGAATCAGGGTCCTGCAGAGCCACCACGAGCAATGACACCACAGGCTGCAGGGTAATGATCCCATTTTAAAATTTATGTTGGCTTAAATTGAGCCAGATGCACATATGATTTGTATTGTTTATGTTATATTTAATTTTGACTTATATTGTTTATGGTATAAGAAAAGGTGATCATTTTTATGTGATGGTTTTGCAGTGGAGCAAAGAAGAAGTGAAAAGGGAGCAAAGAAGTGAAAAATTATGGGCTAAAATGTATGGCCTTGGACTTTGAGGGTTAAAGATACGCCAATTAAAGTAGTGGTAATAGATCTGTTGATTTTGTAGGTATTGTAGGTTGAAACAGTGCAGCTGACATTTTTTTTGGTAACATGTCTAGTCCCCACTTTGAGCAAGTATTCATCTTGAATCAATGTTTACAGTATGAATTAATGATTTAATTTTAAATGATGCTTGGTTATTCCTTTGTACTTCTTAATTTCCTGTTACCTCTTAATGTCCTGTTACGTTAGAGTAAACAACTACATTTGTATTCTTTGAATGGTATTTGAAGTATATGGTGTTTGGACTGAATTGAGTTGGGATGCTGACTTATCTTTTTTCATCCTCTCTAGTAGAGCAGGTGAAAGGAGTATGGATTTCATGATAGTTTGGATAGTTGTTAGGGACTTGAGTTGGATTTGAATGTGTGAAATTTCTAGTGGAAATTTGAATATGTTTAAAAGTTATAGCGGGCTAATTTTGCTATGCAAGTGTACCTCTTGCAGTTGAGAGAGACATCATATCTGGTTTAGATGTCTGGAATAGTGCATATGTCATAGTTCACTTATTTTGTAACAATGATTTAGTAATGAATTGGTCTGTTTGAATCTAATCTTTAAACAAACAGAAGTCAATAGGAGAACAGCTTACTCTATTTTGAGCGTCCTATTCAGTTTTGATGGATGTGAACTTTTGCATCTGGATTAAACATCATGGTCAATAATATAAAATTTGGTTTTGAGCACCTAGATAATTAAAATTTCAAAAGCAAAACATTGTACCCATTATAAAAGAGAGCTGCTTTCCTTCTAAGAAATCAATACGTATGCCAATCTATTGAACAGGACACAACCGTACACACATGAAAGAGGCCTCATTTTGGAAATTTGAAATTGGTCGAGAAATAGATAGGCTCCATTGTCAACCGTTTTGCAGAGTTAAAAGAAACCTTAAGTTTAACGAGTTCATCAGATTCTCTTACGTGAGTTGGCCTAGATAGTCAATGTTAATAGGATGTTATCTCGAAATGTTTGTCGAGTCTCTAGCTAAATATTGTTATTTTGGATGTGGGTAGTTGATTATTGTTTCCAATTTAATTTCTGAGCTAGATCCATATGTTTTTAAATTTGGTAAGATGCCTTTTCTTATATAAGCTAGAATGAAGACTCCTGTCGTGCTATGATACCTTGTTTTCCTGTAATGGATAAATTTCTCAGGAGTCACCGGTTTCATGACTGCATGACGATTATTTAGATGATAATGTTTGAAATGTAGGTAGGGAATACAAGAAACTGTTTCCCTTCCAAATAAAATGAAAGACTTCTGTCATGCTATGACACCTTGTTTTCCTGTAATGGATAAATTTCTCAGAAAGCACCGGTTGCATGACTGCATGACGTTTATTTAGATGATAATATTTGAAATGTAGGAAGGGAATACAAGAAACTGTTTCCCTCGCAGATAGCAATCAATGTTGGCGTTTAAATAAAGAAATCCAGTTTTAACTTACATTTAGGAGAATTTCAGCTTTATCAAGTGTACACGAGTAGTATGATCAATTTATATTATTCTTGTTGGTTGGTCAGTCTTAACGCGATCAACAATTAAAAGAATTTCGTCTTGATCAAGTAACACAAGTAGGATGATCATATTTTATTATTATTGTTGGTTGGTTGAAAAAACATTAGTTGAATGAGCAAAATGTGGAGAAAACCTTTTAATGAACAAGATGCAGAAGAATAAATTACAATCTGTAATTAAGAGTAGAACCCTAATGCAAATAACTAGAAGAAGAGTTGAAGAGTAAAATTACAATCTAGGAAAAAGATACTGCAATGCAAATAATTAACAGAGAAAATGAAAGACTTCATTTGAAGGGGAATATTGCAAAGATGGCCACAACAAAGAACATAATGAATTAATGGCAATGAAGAGAACATAACGAATTAATGGCAATGAAGAGTAATCTACAATATAGGAAAAAGATTGAGTACTGTAACGTTGGAGGGAAGTTTTTGAAAGAAGACTAAAACGAATAACATCATAAATTTATGGCAATGTAATTAGGGATATAAGACTTTGTTTGCAGTGAAAACTTTCAAAAATTACAACGAAGAACAGAATGAATTCAAGGCAATGTAATTATTGATAAATTTTTCTTTTTCTTTTAGTTTATTTAGTTAGTTTAATTTTTTTTATTTGGGTTGGGTGATTTTTACGGAGTTACTTCTATTAAAATTGCAAAACATTATATTGTTTTCATTACATTATTATCAAGTTAATAATTATGTCTATTAAAACGGAAAAACATTATATTGTTTTCATTACATAGGTTAAAAATGGCAAAACATTATATTGTTTTCATTACATTATTATTTTTTTGAAAAATTTGAAAAAACTTGTATTAAAACAAAGAACAATTACAATTTGGGAAGAGACACTTCCTAGCAGAAATCAGAGAGAACACATGCTTACAATAGTAAAAGAAGATTTGCAATGGAGCCAAATCTCTTGAACCATTAACTAGCTAACAGGGGGATCGGCATGTTCAGTTGATGCAACTAGTCGCGAAATCGCGACCCTCTTTTTTTTTTTTCTTGTGGCCGCGAAAATGCAACATGTCGCGATATCGCAACACTTTTCTCCTTTGGCCGCGAAAATGCAACATGTCGCGATATCGCGACACTTTTTCTCCTTTGGCCGCGACGATGCAACATGTCGCGATGTCACGACACTTTTTCTCCCTTTGGCCGCGACGATGCAACATGTCGCGATATCGCAACACCTTTTCTCCCTTTGGCCGCGACGATGCAACATGTCGCGATATCGCAACACTTTCTGCTTTGGCCGCGACGATGCAACATGTCGCGATATCACGACACTTTTTCTGCTTTGGCCGCGACGATGCAACATTCGTGACACCTTTCCTCACTTGGCCGCAATGGAGCAACATGTCGCGAAATCGCGACAACTTTTCAACCTTGGCCGCGACGAAGCAACATGTCGCGAAATCGCGACACCTTTCCACCCTTGGCCGCGACGAAGCAACATGTCGCGAAATCGCGACACTTTTTCTCTTTTGACCGCGACAAAGCAACATGTCGCGAAATCGCGACACCTTTCCACCCTTGGCCGCGACAAAGCAACATGTCGCGAAATCGCGACAACTTTCCACCCTTGGCCGCGATGGAGCAACAAGTCGCGAAATCGCGACACCTTTCCTCCCTTGGCCGCGACGGAGCAACAAGTCGCGAAATCGCGACACCTTTCCTCCCTTGGCCGCAACGAAGCAACAAGTCGCGAAATCACGACACCTTTCCTCCCTTGGCCGCGACGAAGCAACAAGTCGCGAAATCGCGACAACTTTCTTCCAGTGACCGCGACGGCTCAACATGTCGCGATATTGCGACAACTTTCCTCCCGTGGCCGCGACGGCGCAACATGTCGTGATATCGCGACAACATTCCTCCCGTGGCCGCGACGGCGCAACATGTCGCGATATCGCGACAACGTTCCTCCAGTGGCCGCGACGGCGCAACATGTCGCGATATCGCGACAACGTTCCTCCCTTTGCTTTTTCTTTGATCATTGGCTCAAGGACCTTTCAAGATCCTGCCTAATCACCTCATCCTCAATATCCATGTCACTGTGCAACTGAACTCCAACCTCCTTTTCCGCACCCATCTTAGCGAGAAAGTCAGCCGCTTTGTTCAATTCTCTACTCGCATAAACCGGGATCACGTCCTCCAATTCCTTCCATAATTCCTTAATTTGGGTAACAAGAGCCCTCAACCTCCAAGCTTTCAGATCAAAGTTCCTCATGCAGTCTAGAGCTCCAACCATTATTTGCGAGTTTGATTCAAGAATAATCTTGCGGTGGCCATGTTTCACCGCCCAAACGAAGCGAGACTTGATGGCAATGGCTTCGGCTTCATTGTTAGTGGTTCTTCCCAGGCCTTGCAATTCCCAATAGAGCACAGTCCCAGCATGGTTTCGGCACACCACTCCAATTTCGGCTCTACCCGGATTGCCTTTTGCAGCTCCATCAATATTGATTTTAATCCAACTTTCAGGGGGAGGTTTCCAACAATTTGTCCTGTCCCTCTTGCAGTTCAACGCGTTCTTCCATAGCTCCAATGTCAATTTGAGCTTCCTCCTTAGCATGAACAGCCACAGTTTCGGTAACCTTGCTCCAAATGGTCTGCCAAACCCCGTCTAGAGCAGTAAAAGTTTCTCTAAAAATTCTAGCATTTCTTTCTAGCTATACTTGCCACCGAAAAAAGCCTAAACTGAGCTCCCAGCCAATATGAAGAGCTTTAGATTTGAATCTACCTTTCTGCCATTTCGCCCAGATATTCATCCGGTTCAGGTCATCACTTACTTGAATTCTAAAATATGCAAACCAACGCAGCCAAATCTGTCGGGTGAAAGGGCAACCAAACATCAAATGGTCAGCAGTTTCCTCGCTCTTATAGCATCGTACACATTGAGAAGGGCCGATGATACCTTTTGATATGAGATTATCAAAAGTGAGGATTCCATTGTGCATGCACTGCCAGGCAAAGAAGTTAACTTTCGGCCGGCCTTTAGAGTGCCGGATTTTCCTCCGAGTCCTCAACCCTGAAAAGTATGAGGGGGGGCTCCGGGAGAATCTTTGTCATATCCGTCCTTTCTTGTATAGACGCCAAGACTCTCAAAGCCCCAGGCTAATTCATCCTCCACGTCTCCCCCTATAAGAAATCTTTCTGTCAGAATTTTAGTCATGATGGGAGTCAAATCCGGAGGGATTGAAATGGGCCACTCATCCAACTTCTTGAATTGCTTAAACTTACACTCCCCCAGTTGAGTAGTTGTGAAATAACTTTCAATACGGATCTATCCCTTGGCTTCAATGACTGCTTTTATTGGCTGTAATTCTGGAAATTCAGCAATGATGGGTGGGAATTGATCCCAAGAATCTGTCCAGAAACGAGCCTTCTCCCCTCTTCCCACTTTCTAAAATAAGCGGTCTTTAACAACCTGAGACCTTAACTTGAGA